>OZ012735.1:201648021-203008085 GCA_963859935.3 Lathyrus sativus | reverse complement strand
CTCTTTTAAATATCCACCTCCTTCCTTTGGAAGGATTAGTGAATGTATTTAAAAGTTAGAACTTTTGAGAGAAAACTATCTGTATCATGTTAACAGTCAGTAGGCCACCCTTGGTAGGCAATTGACTGCTTAACATCCAATGCAGCCTGTTAACTGCTACTCATCTTGGAGAGTGAGACATGAAGAAAAGCCCTGAAGATTGGAGATAGAGACCTTGCTTGAAGGCTGTGAATATGAAGACTGATGCTTGCTTGAAGCTTGTAGATGGTTGAAGATGACTTGAAGGCAGATGTTGATGAAGATTGCTGTTTGCAGCTGTTTATAATTTTTGATGTATTGTTTGAATTTCCCTGACTGTATTGTTTGCCATTAACCTGTTAGGTTGAAAGCGAATTTTGTTCGCTTTTGCCTGTTGTCTTCTAGGTTCGAGGTTGAGTGGGACTCCCTTGCCTCGCTTGTATTGCTGCATCCATGCATTTTACTGCTTTATTGTATATATGCTATTGTTTCTGTTTCCATTTATCCCTTAGGATCTCTGTTTCTCTCTGCGCAAGAGAGGAGCATGATAGACATTAGGTCTTAACCCATGCATGATAACATTAGGTTAGTTTGATTCCCTTTTCAACCATAGGTTAGAGTTCTGTCTCTTCTTTCTCAAAACAAACAGAAAAATACAATAAGATTTCAAATCCAATAAAAGACACTTCTTCCGTAAAAGAATGTGAACTCATCAAAACGTCATTTTTGTCCGCTTGGACCAGTAATCAGTAAAAACCCTTTTTTAGAAGGAGATAAAAGCAATCAAGACAGACTTGTGTCGTACGTGGCCCGAACTACGTTTGCTCTGATCTTTCATGCTGTATGAAAGTACGTAGGCAGAGGATGCGATATCCTAGCGAGCAACCTTCCCCTCATTTCCCGTAGGTAGGAAAACTACGTTGACTCTGATTTCTCGTTCCAGACGGGAATACGTAGGCATAAAGTGCGATACTTTGCCGAGTCATTTTATTTTCTTTTAACCCTTGACCTGTAGAATAGATAGAATAACAATCCGTACCAGAAAACAAGCGTGGATCCCGTCGAGTACGACGGACGTGAGGGGTGCTAATACCTTCCCCTTGCGTAACCGACTCCCGAATCCAGGATCTGGTTGTGATTACCATTCCTTTCCCCGTTTTGCGGTAGGTTTACCTCGAGCGTTTCCTTTCCCCTCTTTGGGATAAATAACGCGCGGTGGCGACTCTTCTGTTCAGCCGACGCCGATTTTCGCAGTAGCGACACCTACGTATTCTCATTGTCCAATGAGAAATCAGAGCGGTCGTAGTTCGGGTACAAACTACAAAATAAGGATCAATTGGTTCTTTCCAGACCAAAAGAGGGAGAAGGTTCTATCCAGACCTACGAGTTTAAATCCTATTGGTTCTATCCAGACCAAAAAGGGGGAGAAGGTTCTATCTAGACCTATGAGTTTAATGAGCTATCTATGACCCAAGGGTCAATAGAGAGACTTTTCCTTTGGAAGGAAAGAGAGGAGGCAACTTGGATGAGAACTAAGGAGTTCCATCACTTGGGGGAGAAGTACTTAACAAAGCCATCAACAACCAAACAGGAAGAATAAGATATGTTCAAACATAAAGTTTTAGGGAGGGACAAAAAAATTATGGTAACTACCAACAAGAAATGAAGTCTTAACATGTTAACAAACATAAAGAAATCCAATATCAATAAATCTCACAAGATAAGTCAAGCATGGTATAAGGGGAATTTATCAAGACGTGAGGTAACGCCCTAAAAACGAATCAACTTATAAGTAGGCAAAAAGCATTGTAAATACAAACAATTTGAAATTTCAATCCATTAAATGAAACTAGACATCATCCTGAGCAAGTTGCAAAAAGAACGGGTTAAAAATATCAAAGCATGCAAAAGTTGTGATTTATTGAGTTTTATGAAGAAAATATAGGAAAACCAAATAATAAAAAAGGAAATGTCAAGGGAGGGGATTGAACCCAGGCCCTTTGGTTTACAAACCCAGCACCTAGCCACTTGGCCACGTGCGCGCGCGCTGTAAAGGAATGGGAAGAGAAGAGCATAACATAAACATGATAATTAAAAATAAAATAACCAAAATGGGTCATCACTAAGGATCGAACCTTGACATGTTTGGTGAAAGGCGTGTGTTGTAACCACTGGGGTGGCGATACATCCGTGTATTTAGCCACCCCTGAAAAAGATAAGGCTTCCTTGGCAAGCAATTCTGGGCCCAAAACCAAAGCAAACAAGGCAGATACAGATTGGATCATAACTTCGACAAATCAAAACCAAATCCAGCAAAATTAAAGTCTAAATTGCTTGGAATTTAATGAGGAATAAGATGGTTCAGTTCAAATTTTGAGATCATGCATACAAAATGAATTTCGAAGACAAGTGCAATAGTGAAGTTTGAAATGCACTTTGAAAACTAGAGATCAAAACAGATGTGCTTGGGGATATGCAAAGGTCTGAGCATACTTGAAATATGGTATGGAATGTGTCTCAACAGATGGTTTGTCCAAAAAACATCAAAACAAGAATTTGGTATGCGAATTGCAAATTATGATGAAATTGGTATGAGATGCAATTTGAAACTCAAGGACCAAAACAGGTGTGTTTAAGATCAAGCAAGTGTCTGCACATGTTTCAAATATAACTTTGAATGACTATGGATAGAAACCAAGTCCAAACTCCAAGTAAATCAACAGGTCTAATGTGAGTAGCAACTAGGTTACTTTGTTTTTTTTTTTAAAAAAACAACAGTGCAACATATCTTGAATATGGCATAGATCAGGTTTTCATCAATAGATTGTGAAAGAGGTCAATGGAACAAGATAATGAATATGTGTGGCAACAGATCATGCATTCCACACGCACATTGCAAGAATTAGTATACATGTTTTGGTATCTCAAACACTATGGAAACAAAGAATTCCAAACAACACCCACTTCAACAAGCCAAACTGTCAAACATTGTGAATTAATGATGCAGTACCAGTTCTTTGCATTGAATCAAAGCATAAAGGTGGCATCCAATATCCAAGGCACTTAATCTCAATAAACCTTACAATACCAAGAGTGAATTTTGATTGAAACAAAAACTGGACTTTCACCATAGTGGTAGATAATTCATAAACAAAATGTCCATAAAAATAAAGGAAATGCAAGTTACTAGGCCTAGAATAACAACTCTATGCACACAAGCAAAGTACCTACAAAGGCTTCTACCAGATATTAAACTCCTAAACTGTTCAAGACTTGCCTCTGAAGTACCACAAGTCCATGACTTGATGATAACAGCCAATTCCCCCCATCCCATGACAGTATCAGCTTCTGATCCTCAATCTCACACATTAATTCCAATAACTAAAATAGATGAAGGCTTTCAATCCTAGCTGACCAACTACATCTCAACTGCTTCCAACAGAATTATGGTGACCACCAAAATGCCATTCCAAACTGTCATTCACTCAGGCAGAATTAAACCAACAGCTCTTTCTTCATTAGCACATATCAGCAGAGAAATCAACTGAGGCCTGCAAACTCTAGCCTCAACTATCCTGCTAAAATCTCAAAACAGACCTATCCAGAATAACAAACTTAGACAAATTCACCAACTCATCAGATCAAGCCAACTGCTCCAAATGGAATGCTGTGAAATCAGGCTAACAAGGTTTGAAATGTTAAATAGAAACCAAAATAGGCCTAGGACAGCTCACAAAATCTAGAAGTAGTGACAGTCTGGACTTTAAAGCCTAGTTGCATTCTTCTTGGTACAAAAACTTAGTCACTCTAAAAAGGCAGCCCCCTTCCTATGCAAAAGAAAAAAAACTTGATGACAATCACTAAATCAGTTCATTGTTAGGAGTAGAAACACAAAGTTGAACAACCCCCAGTTCATGACAACAATCCTCCAACAATATGAATCAAGTGACCTTGCTTGAAACAGAAACCAATACCGATCAATGGCACAACATGCATGAGTTAGCAAGCTCAGCCTCTAGGAACAATTAGGAGCAATGAAACTAACCTAAATGAACTCTAACAGGGCAAACAAAGCATAAACCAGGCAACAAACCTACACATGGCCTCAAGCTGTGAAATCTAAATTGTACCACCTAAACTGCAACAACAAACTGCCTGGACTCAAGCTCCCAACTAGACAAACTAAAACCCAAACCCTGCTCCAAAGTTCTAAAGGAAACTACCTAAAACTAGGCAAGAAACCAAACAGCAGTGAGATACCCCTTCCAAAAGAGCCAACTTACTCTTAACAATTCACCCACAAATTGAGTAGCAGCTGTGACATGAACTAGGTGTTGAAGCGGTAAAGCAGCAAGCAAAAATATTATTTTCGGAAGAATTTCCTCCGGGATTTATCGTCTCCACAGGGATCAGTGTGAGGGAAAGAATACCGTTCGACAATCTCTACGTCTCTAAGCTTGGGTTTGAATGGTTTGGGATAAAATTTCAAAAGGAAAAACATAAAACAAGAAAATAAGTACATTCTTAAGAAATGAGAAAACTCGTCAGGAGTTGTATTTCGTTCTACCCATCATGTACTAAAAAATATATGGATCAAATGCACGCAACCTAATTCGCTCGTCAATATCATCACGTATCGCTCACAACAGAGTTTATCTCTAACACAAAGTCGAGAGATCAACCGTATCGTCTCATTGTTGATCTCTCACACAACTCGACAACACGGAGCATTAAGAATCGATACCCACATGAATATTAGTCCTAAATCTATCTCTAGCATTCAGAATCTAACAGATGTTCATCTTAGATCGATTTCGAACCGTATATCTCTATCACAATCCAAACCCATTAAGTAAAAAATCAAGATAACCATCGATAAAGAGTTGTAAAAGAGATTTTATACAAAGATCCATAAATATACATACAATCAAGATAAACTTACATACAAAACCCTAACAAATGAAAAATACATAGAGAGGAAGGAAGAAGAACACAAATCTCACGGTCTGTCAACTCCGATTGAAGTGGATTCGACTCCGGATCGTCAAGATGCACCCTCCAATGTTGTTTCTAAGCTAAATCTACTCAAGAATGTGTTTGATGAAGTTGGGGTAAAAAGTTCCCAAACAACATGCCCTAAAAAATGCTGAAAAGTCACTTAAATAGACAAAAAAAAGTCCCAGTATTCGCCTGGCGAAGTCCCATTCGCCTGGCGAACATATACAACTTTTGCTTCTGTAAAAACAGTGTTTTTCACGTGTTTTTGAACTTTCGGTTCGCCTGGCGAACTTTTGTTCGCCTGGCGAACATTCGCCGGGCGAACTTTGGCGAACATGACAGCAAACCAACTTGTTTCGACCATAACTTTTTAACCGTAACTCCGTTTTTTGCCCGGTTCGAAGCGTTGGAAAGCTTATTCAATGCTCTATCTAACAATGCTCCAACATAAATGCTTTATTACCTACAAAAATGAATGAAATTCAATTAAACTCAATGATATTTACAAGAAAACATAATATATACACTATAACGTAAAGTAAGCGCATTTATAAACAAAGCGGGGTTTATTCGAACGATTTTAACATAAAGTAACGTTAAGTGCAACAAAACTTATATACAAAAATAGGTAAAATTTGCACTTAACAACTCTCCCCAACTTACCTAATTGTTTGTCCTCAAACAAAGTCGACAACTAAAGGAACAAAAGCGAAATCCAAGAAATCACGTAACAACAAGTTTTGACAAACGGAAAACAAATGCAATGGTTCAATCAAAAATTGATACACGCAAAGTGAATACTTACCACTAAACTTCAACGATAACATAATCACGAAACAAATGCTAAATACAAAAGTCATGCCAAACATTCTAAAACAACACAAGCTCAAACGTGAATCACACCTAGCAAAAACAATCATCGGTAGATGAAAAACACAAAATGAGGGCTTTTTTCACTCACACAATAATCTTGCAAACAAAAGATTAAATTATGCAATCATCCAAAAATTATGTTGAAAACACAAAAGCAAGAATCAAAAGGACTTTCAGGGTTGTAATGTGGTCGGGTGAACAAACAAGGGATAATTCCTAAAGCTAATCGAAACAAAAACTTGCCTAAACCTAAGGGAGTGATAAACTCACAAAGTTTCAAACACCAAAATTCCAATCAAACTTCTTCCAGAATCCCAAGTGTTATACCAAACACATAGAACTTATTAGCACAACATTATTCTACTCTTTTTGTTTATCTTTTTCTAAGCTTTTTCAATTTTTCTTTTCTTTTCTTTTCTTTTCTTTTTCATATTTTTCTCATTTTTCTTTTCTTTTCTATTTTTCAACCTCATAGAAATCAACAACACAAGTGAACGATCATCATCTCCCCAACTTGAATTCAACCACATCATCATGTGAATACTCCCTACTTTCTAAGGCAAGGTAAAAATTCATACAACAACACAAGGTTGAGGGCTCAAGAAAAAACAACAATCAAGATCCACACAAAAAATGAATTTGATACTCATAGACAAGAATAAAACTCAAACAACATGGATAATGACCAAAGGCTCAAAGGGGTTACAAATGATCACACACTCACAAGGTGAATTGACTATTTGGCTAGGTAGTTGTGCTCAAAATGAAACAAGTGCCTTAATCCTTTTCATGCTTTCATATAATCAACACAAACAAAAGATTAAGCATAATAAAATCCAGTTAAAACAAGAATATTGGTACTCCGAGCATATATGAACAACGAAAGGCTTCCTCACAAAAAGGCGGGAACTAAAGTGATTCACAAAATGAACAAGTATACAAAAGAATGAATGACATGGAAATTGTAAAAAGTCTAAGTATCATGAATATGCTAAAGCCTAGAAAGCAATAAACACATACCTTGAACGTGTACAAAACTTTAAACACTATCATTACCACGCATTCGCAAGTTGAAACACTCAAACTTGGAAAATCACCTCAAATACCTCAAGCTACCAAACAAAAATTTGAGTCCAAGCAACAATAAAATACCGAGTGAAAATGGATTAAACAAGTTGTAAAGTGAAGATTTGAGAATTTTACGAATAGTCCGAGAACAACTTGTTTAAAGAATGTTCACCACACTACCTAAGCTAGAAGGAAAAAGTAATAACGAAACAAAAATGGAAAAAACATGCTTGTTTTACGTCGTAAGCTCGACGCCTTTATTGTGCTTAGCTAGTAACTTCCTTCCTTCATGCCATGTGATGTCTCACTGCGCAAACCAAAAGCAAGTGTCCTAACCAACCACTTGAACAAATGTTACGAGAACAAAATATATACAACACTTAAACAAACATAATAGAAGACAAAAGCAAAACAAGTATCTATACAAGCATATATATATATATATATATACAATTATGTGCAAAGCTTAGAAATATAGAAACTATCGCAATGCAACTCAATATCAAAACCAATCCCCGGCAACGGCGCCATTTTGTTGAAGCGGTAAAGCAGCAAGCAAAAATATTATTTTCGGAAGAATTTCCTCCGGGATTTATCGTCTCCACAGGGATCAGTGTGAGGGAAAGAATACCGTTCGACAATCTCTACGTCTCTAAGCTTGGGTTTGAATGGTTTGGGATAAAATTTCAAAAGGAAAAACATAAAACAAGAAAATAAGTACATTCTTAAGAAATGAGAAAACTCGTCAGGAGTTGTATTTCGTTCTACCCATCATGTACTAAAAAATATATGGATCAAATGCACGCAACCTAATTCGCTCGTCAATATCATCACGTATCGCTCACAACAGAGTTTATCTCTAACACAAAGTCGAGAGATCAACCGTATCGTCTCATTGTTGATCTCTCACACAACTCGACAACACGGAGCATTAAGAATCGATACCCACGTGAATATTAGTCCTAAATCTATCTCTAGCATTCAGAATCTAACAGATGTTCATCTTAGATCGATTTCGAACCGTATATCTCTATCACAATCCAAACCCATTAAGTAAAAAATCAAGATAACCATCGATAAAGAGTTGTAAAAGAGATTTTATACAAAGATCCATAAATATACATACAATCAAGATAAACTTACATACAAAACCCTAACAAATGAAAAATACATAGAGAGGAAGGAAGAAGAACACAAATCTCACGGTCTGTCAACTCCGATTGAAGTGGATTCGACTCCGGATCGTCAAGATGCACCCTCCAATGTTGTTTCTAAGCTAAATCTACTCAAGAATGTGTTTGATGAAGTTGGGGTAAAAAGTTCCCAAACAACATGCCCTAAAAAATGCTGAAAAGTCACTTAAATAGACAAAAAAAAAGTCCCAGTATTCGCCTGGCGAAGTCCCATTCGCCTGGCGAACATATACAACTTTTGCTTCTGTAAAAACAGTGTTTTTCACGTGTTTTTGAACTTTCGGTTCGCCTGGCGAACTTTTGTTCGCCTGGCGAACATTCGCCGGGCGAACTTTGGCGAACATGACAGCAAACCAACTTGTTTCGACCATAACTTTTTAACCGTAACTCCGTTTTTTGCCCGGTTCGAAGCGTTGGAAAGCTTATTCAATGCTCTATCTAACAATGCTCCAACATAAATGCTTTATTACCTACAAAAATGAATGAAATTCAATTAAACTCAATGATATTTACAGGAAAACATAATATATACACTATAACGTAAAGTAAGCGCATTTATAAACAAACCGGGGTTTATTCGAACGATTTTAACATAAAGTAACGTTAAGTGCAACAAAACTTATATACAAAAATAGGTAAAATTTGCACTTAACACTAGGCTAAGCTCAAAATTAAATGCAACTGAGTTGGGAGACCTGGCTCCTAAGCACAGACATAGACAACAAAACATGAGTTCAAATATGCCAGCATCAAATCCTCATTATTCCATATACTTCAAAAGTCTAGTAAACGACTTAATTATGTTTGCCCAATGACAGCCACACACAAACATTTGCCAAAGCAAAACAGAACTGAAATCATGAATTTACCAATTCACCAATTTACAAGGAAACTAGACTTAACTGGCCTTACAAAGATTATACAACAAGAGTTAGACCTGGTGCACAGCAGGTCCACCAAACTCATGATAATGAGGGTTGGTTATTTCCATACCAATCTGTCAAGTGCTAAATAAATAGGAAAACCAAGATAGCTACCAATTGTTAAAATAAAACCCCAGCTAGTAATGAATCAACAGACCTGCCTCCTCAAGACAAGTTCCTGACAGGCTTGGCAAATCTAAAAAAAAATCAGTGATCACACTCCTACAGCATGCCAAACATAACAATGTCTAATCTAAACAGCTTCTAAAACAGTTATGGACACACTTACCAGTGGTACCTCAAATCCAAACTTGGAGCTTACAGCCTACTGTCAAAGCTAAAAGGCACCTTCCTAAAACTATACAAAAATCAAATCAAGGTGGAGCACCTCACCCCCAAGAGTTCACCTACTCCAGATATTCCAACATGAATTGAACAACTCACAAACTGGCAGCACCCCTCACAAATATGGGAAATAAAAAGACAGTCTAGGTACAGCCAAAGCCAATCTCTTTAACAACTCAAAATGGATTCAATTAGCAGTCACAACTACCACAACTTGGTAATAGCTTCTCATATGACAATTCAAGCAAAACCAAAAACTTCTAAAATAGAAGATATGATCAAACAACAGGAGTCAGTAGTTTTAATATGAAATGACAAATCCAACCTCACACAAATCCCAATAGTAGCTTCAAACAAAAGACTTTAAATGACAGTCCCAAGGCACACCATACAAACTCAAACAGATCCAAATAAAAGCAAGCTAGGGCTCACAAATGACAAACATAACAATGTTAAGATTAAACCACCAAACTTAAGTCTTGACAGTTTTTAAATGGTTTGGTGATCCTTTTAACATACAATGCATAGGCTTCTCAACATAACCAATAATACATGATGTTGCATATGTGAGAGAAAAGCAAGGGTTGAAGTCACATACCTCTTGTAGACCTTTTTTGAACAAGCTTAATAGCAAAGAAACCCAGAGATCCTCTATTGGCACTAGTTTTGAAGCTTTCTTCCTCTTGAAGCAATAGGTAACTTTTAGGACAGTTTGAATAAACCAACTCCCAACTAGTTTTTGAGCTTTTGGACAGTTGAAATAAGATATATATGAGGTGTTGGGAGTGTTGAAGTGGTAGGAAAGGCCTTAAGTAGAGACTTGGCTTCCTAAGTGCATAAAAGTCAAAATATGAAGGTATGAAGGTTGACTTTTAGATTGGTGAGTGTTTTGATGAAAGTAATGGTGGGAATAGTTTCAAATGGCCATTTTAAGGGTGTGTAGATGGTCTTTGAAGTGTTTTGGTGTTTGGAACAAGAAATAGCATGAAAAGTGGAAAATGGTAATTTTTGTGATTTTTCTTCACCTACAAGTAAAGAGGAAAAGAAGGAGAACTATGTGTTTATGATGTTGCGGATAGTTCTGGTGTCCTCTGGAGAGTGTGAAGAAGTCTCTGTTTATAGACTATGAGGAGCTTTGGGGCAGATTTGGTTGCATTGGCCTTTGGAGGGAAATTTGGAGGAAATCTTCCACAAAATCTTGAGAAATCTTCATCCATCATGCTCTTGGCTCAATGCAAGCAAGAACTCAAGTGGAATGAGGTGTGTGAGGTGACTGAATAGTGCCTAGAGTGTAGAGATTACAGCTGCTATAGTTTTGGAGCAAAAAGTTTCTCTTTCCTATTTCTTGATTATTATATTCCCACTTGCTTGCAACTTGTCTCTCTCTCTCTTCACATCTTTCATTTCTCTGCATTTTTAACTCATCCACACCTCTAAATATCAGAGTGAACATGATCTAATGGCTGAGGATAGCCCAAGTTGTTGAATTTTGAATTTTGGAAAGAGTTGAAGTGGTGACTTCAAGTGTGGCAGCCCCAACTTCCATGTTCCATAACTCTCTGCTCACAAATGCTATTGAGGAGTTCTACCATAATTTAGAAAGCCCTTGAGTAGCTCTACAACTTTCATGTTTTGGGAATTTCCAAATTTTTGATGGAACTAGGTTGAAAAACCCTTCAAAGGTCTGAAAAAAATCACTTACAAGTGTTAAATAACATAGAATTTTTCTAAGTTATTTACCCTTCAAAAATGAATTTTTCTATAACTCCAATTCTATGAATTTTTTGATCATGGACCACTTTGAGGATTTTGTAGGATTTGTCAAGAGATTTCTAATGAGCTTTGAACCACTCCAATTGTATGTGTGGTTGAGGAGTTATGGTCTTGCCCCTTTCGAAACCCTAATTCCCGATTTTTGCAATTACTTCTCAACCCTTGATCCAATGGTCATGAAATTTCATGGGGAGGTGTAATATGACATAAGGAACATTTTTTATTCACACCTTAAAGTCAAATTCCTTATTGTTGGAGAGTTGACTTTTCAGTCAACCGTTCGATCGATCGGTGTCTACCGAGTCGCCCGTTGGTGATCCGGACATCCTGAGGACTTGAAACTCTTTGGAAGGACTTTAATAAGCCATAGGAGCTTAATGGACCTTGATCCCACCATTGAAATACTCTTTGAATCAAAATTCAAACTACAGTTGACTTTTTCTAATCGAAAACCCTAATCGGGTATCTCAAATTGCACTGTTCTCAATCCCCGGGTGACCGCCTCAAATTGCACTTATTCTTAGTCCAATGTATCATCCTTGATCTTGTTTGAAGTTGGATCAATCCAAAACATTGATTGATCAAACCCTCGAAGTTTCGATTTTGACGGTACGAAACCCTAATTCATCTGCATCTTCACAAAGATAAACTGAAAATGGGTTAAGGTTAATTAATCAAGTGAATATGATCCTATAATGATGATGAGGATCTAAGGGGTCAAAATTTGGGGTGCAACAACTCCCCCACCCGGCGATCATGGGAAAGTGATGGAATATCCAAGCCTGCAATGAAATTAAAAAACATCAGGATCAAGCATTATCGTGAATATAGAAGGAAACTAAATGAAAAAATGTCGAAGGATATAAGATTGTTACCATAAATAGTGACACGCTGCCTGTTGTACTCATGTATCCGTGTGAAATCCAAAAAGTACCTGAGGTAAGCGACATCGGTATATGTGGAGTTCGTGTCCACAAACAGCTGAGTGCCGACTAAAAATAGAAAATAACATCTCAACATATGCTGCTTGTGTAACTCAATCTTAGTTGGATCACCATCCGCCTGGCGTGCAGCAGCGAGCGCCTCACCAAAGTGACGCGTCAGAAAGGAGAACCTCACATGAGCCCCTATGGTCTTATTTACCTCCTCAAGCGCATCGAGTGCATCAGCCCCAAGATCCTCCACCAACATCTTTATCGCATCCTCCTTCGTCATCTTATCGTGACGGAGAAGGGTACCCCTGATCGGTTTATGTAACAGATAAGAGATGTCGTCCAATGTAATCGTGATCTCGTCGTGTGGTAGATGGAAGGAGAACGTCTCAGGGTGCCATCGTTCCGTAAAGCCCATCAGCATCCTGTTGTGGATCAGGTCGTAACCGATCTCACAAAGGTCCTTCAAACTAGAGGCGTAAAGGACATCCTGGAACCAAGCCTCTTGTGGTTGAGCCAAAGATAATATCTTTCGCCCATCGTTATAGATCTTCTGCGGAGGATGAGTTTAAAAATATCCATAAATAAAAAATGTTAATAAGAAACAATGTTATAAATTATAAATTTCCAATGAAAAAAAGAAATAATCTGAGTAATGTTACCTCTCTATCCCAGATATGTCTGGCATTATGGTCAGCGTACCCTCTCAACAGGGACATATCTAAGGGACCCCTTGGGGAACGCTCAGGCTCATCATCGTTATTGTCACCATCATCCTCTGATGGTGGGTCATCACCCTCTAGAGGTGGCACCAGATCAACATCATCGGCAAGAAGAGGAACAAGAGTATCCCGATGAGGCCTGCGGGAAGACAGGGCCTGTGATGAATCCTCAGCTGAATCCTGACACCTCCGGGGTTAAAAAATGGATAATGGAGTGGGATACAAGGTCGAAGGAGTGTCTTGGGAATGTGATGAAGAAGTTTGTGCAGTAGGTTGTGCCTTAGTAACGGTGGCCTGACTCCGCTCGCGTCTGACAGATGCATGTTGTGAAACTCATCCAAGTCATAATCTATTGTCTCTGTCTTCCATAATGTCTGCAAGGTATAACCAAGAAAAAACAATTAGACATAAATAAATTAAAAAACAAAAAAAATTAACATTTTTTTTACTTCCGGATATGTAAACACGGAAACCTTCTGTAGATGTATCTACGGAAGTACTCATAATTTACAACATTTGATTTGTTCTGAAGCGACATCTATGAAATTACCCTAACGTTAATTTGTTCCGTAGATAGAGCTCTATAACTTTCTGCAACTCCAACAACCATGACAATGGCGTCCCCTACCTATGAAAATTGATTTTTTGAAGTGTCTTGATCGTTGAGATGAATGCTCCTTGTTGAACTTGATTGAAAAAATTAAGTTTGGTGAAAAAATATTTTTTGAGGATTAAGAGAGTTTGAGAGTGAAGAAGATGAAAAATGAAGAATGATGAAGGAGAATAGACTCTGGCACGAATGTATTATAATATGTTCTAGAGCTATATAAATGGATACATTCTCTAGATGTAGCTCCGAAAAAAACCAATGCTGAGTAAAAAATAGGTGCATCGGGAGATACATCTCCAAAAGCATGGGGTATTTTTGGAAGCGCACATAGTGCCTAAGAACCCCAAAGGGATGGGGTAAGAAATTCTCAGATTCGTTCATATCTATTTGTTTAGGGGTAGACAAGGACCCACGGCCCAACCTAAAACGCACAAAATTGAAAAAAAAAATGAAATTGGTTGGTTTTAATAAATCAATGGGTTGACAAGTTACAAATGTGGTTTGAACAAGATTTAAATGGGACAGGTTTAGTCTCATTCTCATTCTCAACAGTAAATAGTAAATACCCTTACCTGCCCAAGTAAGAGAGTTATGCAAAACTAAGTCGTTTTGCACTAGGTTTAGTCTCATTCTCATTATTTCCCATTCTTAGTCTCACTACACTCAATTTGTTTCACTCAGTCGCAACAAGAAAATGGAACAAAAATGAATCCCTAGTTTTCCTCTCCCTCTCATCACTCACCTCACATAAAACTAAAATAAAAACCATCGTCCACCATCATCACTCACCCACCATCAACCACTACCACTATTCTTTTCGCAATCGTTCTACTATTTAGGTTAGAGTTCTCATTTTTCGTTCTAATTTGTTTTCGTTCTTGTCTATAGGGAAAGATTTAGAATATGGTTTTCTAATATTTTCATTCTAATTTTCGTTCTTCTTGTCTACAGGTAAAGTTATAGGTTATGAATTTCTAAAATTCTCAGCCCAACACTGCAAGTTGTTTTTTGATTCGGATATTGATGTTTTGAGTTAGATAGATAGAGCATTAACAAAGTAGCAGTCAAAGAATCACATAGCCTGTAAGTGTTATAAATTTTCTGTGTTTATGTGTGTTAAAATCAGAGCTTCTTACTGTATTCAACTTTGTGTGTGTTAAAATCAAACAATCATAGGTTTCTTTTATTCAACATGATTGTGCTTTTGTGTGTGTTAAAATCACATAATCATAGGTTTCTTACTGTATTCCAATGTGTTTATATGTATACCAAAACAAAGGAAAAAGTAAATGTGATGCAGTTTTTGTTTCATGTTGTTATGTTTTTCTTTCTGAGGACCAAACTAGTTTCATTTCTTTCATGTTGCTGTTATTTTTTTTGTTGTGTTGTGTTTGTGAAGTTGGTGCTTATTGTTGTGTTGGTGGTTGGAGTGTGGAGTGGAAATGAGAAGTTGTAGGTTTTACTTTTTCACTAATTGTTGTGTTGTTCTAAATCTCACATTTACTCGGTGCTTTCTTCTTCACAGACACAGTACTGATTTTAAAATACTATCTCTTATTGTTTTATGTTTTGTTTTGAAACATGTTGATTAATCCATGTTTCTATATTTCTATCTTCTGTTAACTACTCTCAAGAAAATGTTTCTTTTATGTCGTATTAATTATAACATAGTTGAACAATATGTTTTTGTTTATATGCTTTTGTGTTTAATTTCAATTTTCTACATAGTGTATGATGAATATGGATGTTTTTAAATGCATCTTTAACTTAAAGAATGATATTTAACTCATTACTCACTCACCGTGGTTACAAATTTGATCTGTTATTATCTTAATCATCAACATTTCTAACCATAATATGTATTTTCATTGTCATTGTAGAACTAAAGAAATGTATTCTTGTCATATAACTTGAAGCCATGGGTGGTGGCATGATCATTTTATTTTATGAGTATCTTAACATCACATATTTTGCGATTACAAAAATCCAATCTTGTGAGGTCATGTTGTTGTCTTTAATTAACTTCTTTTTAATTTTATTTGTGTGTAATATGAGAACGTCTCATTTATTTTATAAGATGTTACTAATTGCTCTATTTACCTTTAAAAATATTATTGTACTAATTAAAAATAAAATCAATAAAAGAATTTGATAATTTTGTCTCTGATATGTTTTGGTAAAAACAATAACAAAATTGCTTTATAAACTCAAGGTGATATGTGATATGCCAAGATTTAATAGCAATTTGGAAAGTTGGATAAGTCGTAGTGTATTACATTTAGTTTTTTTCTTTTCATGTTTGTGTATTATATATTTTTTGAAATAGAATATGTTTATATAATTATCATGTATTACTATCACGTAATTGCATTGATTATTTTTTCAGATTGATGAAGAATGGTCTTAAACTGATAAATTCATAACTAATTAAAAGGCCTTATTGATAAACAAAAATGGAATGATAGCTTAATTTTTATTCCTTTGCACATGTCATATCATCTAGTTGTCACATCAGCTTACATATGTGTATATACCATCATGGTTCCAACTTTAAAGGTCATCGTGGGCCACAAGAATTAACCACATTAAAAGAAAATCATTTAATTAACTTTTTTATCCAAAAAACTAAAACACCATTTGTTCATATTTTTAGAGGAAAACTGAAGGGTGTTCTTCCACTACTATATATACACTCTTATTTTCTCGTTCTTATCTTTTACAACATCTTCTTCTCTGAACTCTAAAATATTTTGTTTTCCTATAACCTTTAACACATTTTCTTCTTCTCAAGCTCTAAGAACCATGACTTTCTCTTCTGGCATGAAAAAACAACTCTCGGTTCCATTTGTTGGAGATATTTAAGGACCCATCCTTATCAACAACCATAGTTATATTCCAGAATCTCAAATGGAGAAGGAGAAAATTGATATTTGGGCTTCCCATGTATTGATTCCTTTTATCTTACAAGTATCACTCATGCATTTTGGGTCTTTTACTCAGATCACATACGAAACCAACCAAATTGGAAAAGTTTTCCCCCTGTTCACCATCATCCAAACCTCATGCTTTTGAAGCTAGAAGTTTTGAGTTAGGGATCATGGAACATTCCAATCGTGTGTTATGCTCTTCTCCTTCCACCAATAGTGACACTTATCTTAGTTAGTTGTATAAGATACAATAAAAGAAAGAAGAAACTTGGAAAGATCAAGGTATTTTTTTATTTTTATCCATCTATCAAAACATGGACCTCGGTATAACCCCTTACATGCATATAAATGCTATCCATTTTTGGGAATCTTCAACCAACACTTTTCATTTTCCATGTAGGATGGTCACTCCTACTCTTTTCGAAAAATATTTCTTCATACTCATGCACTATATTGAATTTGTCTCTACTATTGCACCATTTTCCAGTCAAAGATATAGGCTAGAGTGGTTTAAAAGAAAATTTCTTGCCTCTTCACATAGAAGCCAAAGTGAAGTTGTTGATATTTGGATGGAATTCTTCAAATCCATTGTCTTGCTGACCAGAATTTCAATTGCAAAAAATGGCTTTGGGATCGTTGCTTACCAACCTAATTTGGTGGCTAGACAATTTGGGTTCTTTCAATTCCTACCAAGACCCCTCTTCACCACAGAGGATGAAATTTGTCTAGCTATTAACATACCAATTGAGGCATATTACGAGGAGTGTTTAGACTTTCACACAAAAAAGTCACCAATTTGAATCCTTTTGAATACTTTCCATCTTTTTACTGTACCAAAGAATTTGAAGATTGGTGGTCTGTATACTACAAACATGTTGTTTTGGATTCTTCGACCCTACTTAAACATCTAACAAATGCTTTTTCCTGTATGTAGAATAAAAGGAAAAAAAATTCGAGGTACACACATCAAGATAATTCAAGCTTTTCAAAATTACTTTGAAACTGTGTATAATCAATGTCAACTTAGTCGAACTATCTATGATGCATCCTCTACTTTGAAACAAAAAATCATTGAAAAAATTCTCAAACTTAAATTCACTCCATACATAAAAGACAAATATGATTTTTCTTTAGAGTTTCACCTTCCAAAAATTTTCCGCCATTACCAACTTATGAATTTTCCTTGACTTTTTGGCTGACATTTCAAAAATGGTATCATTGTGGAACTTTATCACCCTAGGAAAGTAAGTTTAACAAACTTCCTTATAAAGTAGTTTTGACTAAGTATGACATAGAAAATTATAAAGGGCCATTAAGGATTGATCTGGAACATGTTTGAATTCTTTCCACCGAGCAAGAAAGTGAGATAAAGTGACTTGTAAAACCTATTAACTTATTTTTACATTCATATTTTTTAATGTGTCAAAATTTTTCAGCTCTACCTCTTGTTCCAAAAGGGGTGAAGAAGAAGAATGTCGAAGTAGTCGATGACGGTGAGAAGTATGAACAACCACAAGAAACAAAATAAGTACACATTATAAACCTTTGTTCTCTTTTATGACTATATTTTTTCTGCACCTCTTGTTTTTCCTTGTCGCTATTTTCAGAGTCGTTTGAGGGAGTGCTTCTAACATTGCCCTATCTACTTAAAATAAGGAAAGGAAAGATAAAGTACCTATTGTTCTTGATAGTAAAGGAACATAGGTTTAACCTACTCTCCAATTCTCCTCTATTTCTGTACCTTCACTCTTTATTATATAAACCATCACAAACGCCTAAGTCTGAACAAAGTATTTGAGAAGAAAGTAAAAGAATTGTTGAGACCAATTATGAGAGTGATGAAAGCTAGATTTCCACTCAACATATACCTTCCAAATATTGGATTAATTGGCTAGATAAAGTTGTAGCCTCATATTCTTCGAGACTCCAAAAATAAAAAGATTCTTGTTAAGGCTCCTGAACTTTGACAACCCAAGAAGGGAAAAAACAAAAAACCAGGCTCATAAGTCTAGTTCGCCAAAAAAATCAAGAAGGGAAAATATTTTCAACATTGATGATAAAGACGAAAAAGAACCAGAGAGCTCAAACCTTCAATATCATCATTCTGATTAGCAGAAAGAACCGGAGGCGATGAAACTGCGTAAAACTCAACGTGTTTTTCACCCAAATGAGAACTTAAGCTCTGTAAGAAAAAAATGATTCATGAAAACCTGCAAAATTGAACTAAAGTTGTAATTGACTCTATTTAAAATTGTTATAAAACTCAATTTTAAATAGACACAACTTTGGTTAATCAACACAACACAACTTTGGTTAATCATACTTTTCAAGACAAACTAAACAAGAAATTAAAGGTAATTGCAATAGACAATATGGAGTTGTTGTTTGCACCCTTAGTATTATTATTACTCTAAAACCCTCAAATTTTCAAAAATGTCACGTGCTGTCAGAATTTCAAAATTCTGACAGTACAACATAGACATTTTGAAAATTTAATGGGAAAAACCTACATTTAAAGAAGAGGTAAAGTTACATACATCAAGAGGGTAGACATCGCCTTTTGTTCCAAAGGCCATGAATACTGCCTTCGGATTCCTTCTCGACATTTTCTTCTAACACTTCTGCTTAATTTCAATTGATTCATAAGCACACGTTTAGATTTGAGAAAAAAAGTTATAATTATTCAAAAGTGTATTCATTCATCTTTTTTATAAATTTAGATTTAAGAAATGATGTTTTTTTTAGATATGTTAAAGAATTTTAATTTTTTATATTTTATTTTTACCACATACCTATAGGAATATTTTATTTGTTTTAAAATGTTTTTTATAAGCTTGTTTTAAAATATTGTTAAATTAGAGGGTCATCGATCCGATCATGCTATTTAGTTATTAGTTACTGATCAGACTAGTAGATCATTGATCAGACTGTATGACTTATAATGATGTGAAAATATAATTTTATTTTTATTTAGTCACATGACTTATTTTCAAAACTTTTCTTAATTTGTAATAATATTACATTATTTTAATCAATTTTTTTATTTTTTAAATTTATTATATTATTTTATTATATGATTAATAATAAATAAGTTTAATGAGAATTGCATTAAAGAGGATTGATGTAATTATAGAATATATAACTCTCTTTTCTTTGACTAAATTAAACATCAAAGAATTAATCGTTAGTTGGTCCAGTGGTGATTGGCGTTGGACTTAGTAGGGAGGATTATAGTTTGATCCCCCACAACTGCGATCAGAAGAGTGTTGGAACCACTTGATGCCATAATTGATCCCCAAATCGACCTTCATAATTTAAGGATAATACTGCATAAAGTAGACATTTATATTTGTATTTGTTGTAATATGCTGACGGGAAGTTTTTTTAAGGTATGTTTGAGAGTTGGTTTTCGAAGAGTTTTAGAGGAAGAAAGCTTTGGAGTGTTGCGTCTATATTTTGATGTGTTTGATATTTAAAAAAAATTAAAAACAATATGATTTTATATGTTAATGTATTATATTATATTTCTTTTGGACTAGGCCAGAGGCTAGCCCACCGTCAAGCACGGCCAAGCCTAACTCCCCGTCAGGAAGGGTCAAATAAAGGCCCAATTCATCATCTCACACGGGGAGCTCTCATGCGTCTCCCCCACGGTCTCCACGTGTTCCCCACGTGGGAACACATCATCTGCCAACTACTTGCGTCCGAGAGAACATGTCCTCCACCTTCCGAAGTCCACAGGGCAGTTGGACCATGATGAAGACCATGTGTTGGTCTTCCCTACGCCATGTAGATTCTGGCAGTCATTTATATTAGGCCTAATGATCCAACCTAATGCAAATAACCGTTGGCCCAGTGCTGGGGGCACACTATAAATACTCTCTTTCACTAGATGGTCAAGTATTTTATTCTCTACACTTTTTGTACTTGATTTCTCTCTCTCTTTACTCCATTTCTTACTTTTGCATCGGAGTACTTTACAGGTACACCCCCTTCTTTTCTCCAACACCGGTGAACTAGGAGCTCACAAAGCGTTGCTGGTTGCTGATCACTTTCTGGTCCGATAAGATCAACGACGCCGTCTGTGGGAATCTCTTGCTTCCCCGTTCTTTCTTCCTCAGAAACTAACGAACCAAAGCATATCTCAACTTCCATCGATCATGGTCAGCCCACGCGATAACGATAACCTCCACAAAACCGCTTACACCACCTTCACCAATGGCGACGACCATGATCCTGACATGGTTGTCTCAGTCAAAGAGGGTGACCCCAGGGATGGACGTACCACCTCTCCTTCCTCTAACACATTCTAGGAAGGCCGACCCTGACCGAGCTGAACACAGTGCCCTCTATCATGCACCTAAAGATGAATTACTACACGACCAGAGGTCGAGTCGTCACCCTCCACAAAGACATCTAAGCGGCCAGAAGATGTTTCGAAGCAGGTGATAACGCGAAATTGTATATATAAAATGACATGTGTTTTAACTAATATTTGACTGATTTCACTCCGAATTCAGGATATTCCATGCTATTTGTCTAAGTATTATGCAGGTATTCGAAGAACATGTCCAAGCAAAGCAATATGAAGAAAAGGAGCAAAAACAGGTGAAAAACAGATGAAAAACCAAGAGAAAAACAGTAGAAACGAGTTTTACTGATGTGACGACCGTCACATGGCCGTTACGCTCGTCATGCGTGTGACGACCGTCACACCTCCATGACGACCGTCATGCACCCAGAACGTGCAGAATGAAGTCACGTGCTAAAATTCCCCCTCAAAGACCAAAAGTGTGGCCACTAACTCCTACTTTTCTGCCTCAAACCCACTTCTTGAAGGAATAACCGTTAGATACTCTCTCTCTCTCTCTATAAAAGGAAGAGGTTGGGACCTGAAAAAGGGGCCGCATTCAAGACAATGAAGTGATGCCAATTCATCTTCAGAGCAACCTTACCGTTCTTATATTCTTATTTGTTTCTCTTTTCCTTCTCTGTATTCTTTGGTATTTTCTAATTTCCATTTTTCTTGTACGATTAATTGGCACAAAGACCAGAATCCTGCCAACATTGTGGAGGATCTGCCCAAAAGCCAATTGGAATATTTCCAGGTTTTCATTGTAATCGTAATTGCAATTTTCATTATGATGTATGTTCTTAATTACTGCTTTTATTTATGTATTACCATTTCTTTTTCCATGTCTAGCTAAATGACCGTAATCGATATGTAACAACAATTCAGACGGGATTTGATAATAATTGGCGTAATCTTTCTCTTTTCAAAACTCAGTTATGGTTTTAGTTTTTAATAAAAATTCTAAATAAACCTTTGTCACGACAGTGAGAAGCTATTTACGGTGGTTTTGCCACGACAGTGGGAAACCATATTAAGGTACGAACCAACAAGCGACAACTGCGGCTAAGACCAGATAGTAAAAACTAGGCATTCGATTTAAAAACAGCGAAAGCGCTTTAAAAAGGATTAGAACTTAGAGATTTTCAAAAGGTAACTTTAACCCCGAACGGGATAGCGACAACATACGTTCCGCCTTAGAGTTGCGACTAGCGTCAACAACCATCGTGAGGCAAAAGTCTTTAGATCATTATTTTCTTCTTAACTAAGTTTGAAAACACTTAATACGCCAGTAAATTGTCAAATCCCCGAAGAACAAAATTATTGCATATCGATTCATAAATTCATATCTTAAGTAAAAGCTTTAGTTCCCTTTAGTTTACGCATCTATTCTGCTATTATTCAACTTGAAACCAAACCGACCTAGCTAAACACCGTAACACCCGATAATACTAGATTGATTACGAGTCCCTGTGGGATCGATATCTATTATTACTACACGATAGACTGTGCACTTGCAGTTAGATTTGTTAGACATAGAAAGTCGCGATTAAGTTTTTGGCGCCGTTGCTGGGGACCCGTTTAGTCAATAGTGTAATCCTTTGTTACACAGTATAGACTAGGTTAACAATTCTCTCTCCCTCTACTCGTTCTTCGATTGTATGCCAAGTACTCGCTCACAAGGCGAAATCTTACAACCTACAATCGCCGAACTAGAGCGCTTCTTACATCTAAGAAGGCGCATCGTCGAATATCAACGAAGACACAACATTCCTGATCTTCTAGCTCATCCACCTGTTGAAGAAGCAAAGATGGCTGAAGGACCTCAGAACAAACCGCTGAAGGCATACGCTACACCCTCTCAGATGGAGCCTCGAAGTAGCATAGCTGCCCCAGCTATTAATCGAACCGATTTCGAACTAAAATCGCCATTGCTGTCAGCTGTACAACAAAATCAATTCTCAGGAAATGCAACTGAGGATCCAAATGAACACTTAATGAAGTTTGTGCAATACGCAGACACAGTGAAAGCAAATGGAGTAACTCCAGACGCAATAAGACTTCGTCTTTTCCCTTTCTCTCTTAGAGATAGAGCGTGGACATGGTTACAATCCTTACCATCCAACTCCGTTACGACGTGGGAACAGTTGAAGAACGTTTTCTTAGCAAGATACTTTCCGCCAAGCAAAACTGCTATGCTTAGAGCCCAAATCAACGGATTTCGACAAAAAGATACTGAATCTCTCTACGAAGCGTGGGAAAGGTTCAAAGATATGATGAGAACATGTCCTCACCACGGTCTAAAAGATTGGGTGACGATCCATACTTTCTATAATGGGATTCTATACAACACCAGATTAACGGTAGACGCCGCCGCGGACGGTGCACTTATGGATAAGCCATATGACGAAGCCTATCAACTAATCGAAAACATGTCTCAGAACCACTGCCAATAGGGAGGTGAACGCATTCCAGCAGAGAAACCCGCAGCGAAAGGAGGGATGTACGAGATCAGCAGCCTTGAAAAGTTCAACGCTAAAGTAGATGCTCTAGCACAGAAAATCGACAGTCTGACCGTTAACCCCACTGCAATCGTCGCTGCCGTAACTCCTAACTGCGAGTTATGCGGAATTGCCACTCATAATGCACCCGAGTGCCCATTGCTGGCCGGAATCCCACCAGACCAAGTAAATTACGCTCAAGGAAATCCTTACACAAATACTTATAACCCAGGATGGAGGAACCACCCAAACTTTTCCTACAAGAACGATAGTGCCTTACAAGCACCAGGTGCTCCGCCAGGATATCAGAAACCAGCCGCTGCTGCCCAGACTGCCCTAGAAAATCAAACCTCGAGTTGATGATGGAAAAATTCATAGCTACTCAAGCTCAAACAAACAAAGAATTCCTAAATCAAAACATACACACTAGCGAGCAAATTAAACAGCTGACCGGAAAAGTAGACGCTTTAGCCACTCACAATAAAATGCTCGAAACGCAGATATCACAAGTGGCTCAACAACAAGCCTCTGCAGCTGCCCCAGCTGGAACATTTCCAGGACAGCCCGAACCTAATCCGAAAGGTCACGCAAACGCTGTTATATTAAGAAGTGGAAAAGAATTGGAAGGCTCAACAGATCCTAGGAACGAAGATTTAGTAATGCAACAGAAATCCGATAAACCAACCGAAAAGGAGTCTGAAACAAAAAAGAAGGAATGTGACGAGCAGAAGGCCGCCAAAGATGAAAACTCATATGTGCCTCCAGCGCCATATAAACCACCTATCCCTTATCCTCAAAGATTAATAAACTCCAAAACTTCAGGACAATTTAAGAAATTTGTTGAACTTCTGAAACAACTAAACATCACTATTCCTTTCACAGAAGCGATAACTCAAATGCCGTCATACGCTAAGTTTCTTAAAGAAATCCTGTCTAATAAAAGGAAAATAGAGGATAACGAGACAGTGACACTTACTGCCGAATGTAGCGCAATCATTCAAAACCACATGCCTCCTAAACTAAAAGACCCAGGTAGCTTCTCCATAACCTGCGTCATATGAAAGTTTGTAATAGACAAAGCTCTATGCGATCTAGGAGCCAGTATAAGCGTCATGCCTTTATTTATATGCAAAGAGCTGAATATGGGAGAATTAAGACCAACTAAAATGTCCGTACAATTGGCTGACCGATCAGTCAAATACCCCGTCGGAATACTGGAAAACGTTCCAGTACGCATAGGACAATTCTATATCCCAACCGACTTCATAGTCATGGACATCAAAGAGGACTCTGTTACCCCAATTATCCTAGGAAGACCATTCCTAGCTACAGCCGGAGCTATTATAGACGTAAAGAAAGGAAGGCTAACATTCGAAGTAGGAGAAGAAAAGATAGAGTTCATCCTTACTAAATTCTTGAAGGCACCAGCCATCGATGACACATGCTATATAATAGACGTCATTGACGAATGCATATGAGAATTAGAAAAGGAGGAAACTACATATTCTGAAATCATGAAAATACAGATCCCTGCTATTCATGAAGACGACAACTGGCGTGCACCATACAAAGATGATAGTCTGAGCGAGATCTTAGCACTCACTCCAAATCACATGCCAGGTCCGAAAAACCCAGCTTTAGAACTTAAAGAGCTACCCAAAACTCTCAGATATGAATTCCTAGATACAGAATTCAAAAGACCAGTAATAGTAAACGCTAACTTAGGACAATCAGAAACTGAGCAATTATTAGAAGTCCTAAGGAGATACCCAACTGCGTTAGGCTATAATATAAGCGATCTAAAAGGCATAAGTCCCTCCATCTGTATGCACCGTATCATGCTGGAGGAAGACTGCAAAATGTCAAGAGAACATCAGAGAAGGATAAACCCGATCCTAAGCACTGTAGTCAAAGACGAGGTGAAAAAGCTACTAGACGCAGGAATCATATACCCAATCTCCGACAGCCAATAGGTCAGCCCAGTACACGTAGTACCCAAGAAAGGAGGCGTTACTGTAGTGAAGAATGCAAAAGGCGAATCGATAACCCAAAGAGTCGTGACCGGAAACAGGATGTGTATCGACTACAGAAAACTGAACAAGGCAACTCGGAAAGATCACTTCCCTTTACCTTTCATAGACCAAATGTTGGAGAGACTAGCGAAACATTCGTACTTCTGCTATCTAGATGGTTATTCGGGATTCTTTCAAATCCCTATTCACCCCGATGACCAGGAAAAGAAAACATTTACCTGTCCCTATGGTACTTTTGCCTACCGCCGAATGTCGTTCGGACTATGCAATGCCCCAGCAACCTTTCAAAAATGCATGATGGCAATCTTCGCAGATTTCATAGATGACATCATGGAAGTGTTCATGGATGACTTCTCTGTATGCGGACAAAGCTTCGAAAGCTGCCTGTCGAATTTAGAAATGGTACTCAAAGGATGTGCCAAATTGAACCTTGTCCTTAATTGGAAAAAATGCCATTTCATGGTCCGACAAGGCATTGTTTTAGGACACGTCATCTCTGAAAAGGGGATCGAAGTTGACAAAGCTAAAATATAGATCATAAAGGATCTCCAACCTCCGAAAACCGTACGAGAAATACGAAGCTTCTTATGACACGCTGGATTCTATCGAAGATTCATAAAGGATTTCTCGAAAATCACAAAATCTCTTACAGGTTTGTTAATGAAAGATGCCGAGTTCATCTTCGACAAAGAATGCTTAGAATCATTCGAAACTCTAAAGTTAGCACTTCTCACCGCACCAATCATGCAACCCCCAGATTGGCGACTACCATTCGAAATCATGTGCGATGCGAGTGATTACGATGTAGGCGCAGTTCTAGGACAAAGGAAAGACAAGAAGCTTCACGCTATCTACTACGCCAGTAGAACTTTAGACCCTTCCCAAATGAACTACGCCACAACGGAAAAGGAACTTCTAGCAGTCGTGTTTGCTCTTGACAAATTCCGTTCCTACTTGGTAGGAGCCAAAATAATCATATACACAAACCACGCTGCCATTAGGTACCTAATAAGCAAAAAGGACGCCAAACCCAGATTATTGAGATGGATCTTATTATTACAAGAGTTCGACTTAGAAATTAAAGATAAGAAGGGGACCAAGAACGTAGTTGCAGATCACTTATCCCGTATAGAGGGCATAAAACAAGAACCAGTGCCTATCAATGACGACTTTCCTTACGAACGTCTGATAGCTAAATTGGAAAGCGATATGTCTAACTCTACTTCGGAAGAACCGGAACTGGAAAAAGCCGTGGAAGCTGTCTATGCCCAAGCCACTTTGCCGTGGTTTGCCGACATCGTTAATTACCTGGCCGCAGGCGTGCTTCCACCGGACCTGACTTATCAACAAAAGAAGAAATTCTTCCATGACTTAAAGCACTACTACTGGGACGAACCTCTACTCTTCAGACGAGGCGCCGACAACTTATACCATCACTGTGTCCCAGAGGAAGAAATAGAAGACATCATCACCCAATGCCATTCAACACCATATGGTGGTCATGCTAGCACCTCAAAGACGTGCGCTAAAATTCTACAATCTGGCCTATTTTGGCCTAGTCTCTGGAAGGACGTCCATATCGCTGTACTAAAATGCGACCGGTGCCAACGCACTGGCAACATCTCACGACGCGATGAAATGCCTCAGAGAGGAATCTTGGAAGTAGAAATCTTTGACGTCTAGGGAATCGACTTCATGGGACCTTTCCCATCTTCTTTTGGAAATAAATATATACTCGTCGCTGTCGACTATGTATCGAAATGGATAGAGGCCGTTGCCGCTCCAACAAATGACACGCGAGTAGTCGTTAAACTCTTTAAAAACGTAATCTTTCCAAGATTCGGTGTGCCCAGGCTCGTCATTAGTGACAGAGGTTCGCATTTCATATTGCGAATCTTTGACAAACTCCTCTCCAAATACAGAGTCAAACACCGCGTAGCCACACCGTATCATCTACAAACTAGTGGACAAGTGGAGGTTTCGAACAGGGAAATAAAGAAAATTTTAGAAAAGACTGTCGCAACCTCCCGGAAAGATTGGTCCTCAAAGCTAAACGAAGCTTTATGGGCTTATAGGACCGCCTTTAAGACACCGATAGGCACCACACCATTCAAACTAGTCTACGGAAAATCATGCCACCTGCCAGTAGAGTTAGAGCATAAAGCCTTCTGGGCTATTAAGACACTAAACTTCAACTACACTGCGGCAGGCGAAAAGCGAATCTTGAACCTTCATGAATTGGAAGAGCTAAGATTAGACGCGTACGAGAATGCACGCATCTACAAAGAAAGGACCAAGAAATGGCATGATAAACGTTCAATCCGGAAGCAATTCAGAGTGGGAGACATCGTGCTCGTATTCAACTCCAGATTAAAACTATTCCCTGGAAAACTAAAATCTAGATGGTCTGGACCTTTTGAGGTCACCAAAGTCCTTAAGAGTGGAGCTGCTGAAATCAAGAATCAAATCAACGCACCGTTTATAGTAAACGGACAGCGTTTGAAACATTATAATCAAAGTGAACACAACGACCACGTGAGCAATATGAAATTGCTCGAGATTCCCAAATAGCTTATATCCAAGCTATCGTCAGGCTTCTGACGTTAAAGACAACGCTGATTGGGAGGCAACCCAAATTTTTCCATATTTTCCTTCTAAATTTATTAAAACTATTCTTTTTATTAACTTATAATTTCTATAAATTTCTATTATCTTATTTTTCAATATTTATATTTATTTTATATTTTTTCTCTTTTATCACTTTTTATTTCTTAAAACTATGATCTGAGTGAATGTGATTTTTTCCAGGATTTTAAAAGCCACTATACCTTTCTTCCGTTTTATCCGACTAACGAGTATGACCGACATCGATGTTACGACTGTTGTTTTTAGAGGACGAGCTCATCAAGCCAGATTCGAGGCACTAACTCAAAGAAACTTTGCTTCGACTCTGTACTACGATACACCAACCATGGACAAGCTAGGAATCCAGGATAACATTCAGTACTTATTTTACCAATTAGGCTGGGAGCAAACTGCTCTAAAGACCCGATTTGCTACCTTCCGCGAACTGACATTCGAATTCCTTAGCTCCCTAAGTTACTTACCTGAATATGGCTTTGGATCCACTAAAGAACTAATAACCTTTAGAATGTTTGGAATAGACCAAACACACAACCGTACCACGTTAGCTAACATCCTAGGCTTCCCTAGCGGACCTTTTGTGTTTACCGCCACTGAAGAAGATTTTGATCTCGAATTAGACCAATTCTGGGGTTCCATCACCAGAAACTATCACCCAGAACCGAACTACATGCACAACAACGAGATACACAATCCAACCTTCCGCTATTTCCATAGGATATTAGCCCATACCCTCTTTGGGAAGGAGGAAAACATCACAACAGTCTCAAAGGACGAGTTGTTCATCCTTTTCTGTGCTTCACAAGGCCGCCCTATAAATGCTGTCCCTTTTATGATGAGGGCATTTACACACATCAATCAGGATCCGCACTCACCCATTTTAATAGGAGGCCTAGTCACCATGATCGCCCATGAAATTGGTCTGAGGTATTACCTGAACAAAGCCGTTCGTTTTGGCAACCTCAGAGCAATGGACATCCAGTTCTGTTTCAACAGACGCATTCTAGGTACCTTAGGACCAGGAGCCTACGAATACCTCATAGCTGATCAACCTGTCCACCTTTTCACACTGCCCAACCATGAGCTAACCAGTATCCATAACAAAGACAATTGGCTTTATGAATTGGACGAGCCTATGGGACCTCCATCACCTCACTCCACACCCCAGGCTTATATGTATGACAGTGATCAAATCTCAGAAGCACATGACTATTTGTACTACCAAGATTATGAGTCCGAAGTAGAGATCGATCCTGAGACCCCTCCTAACTACCATAATTTTCTTGACCCCACGCCTGAACAAAACACAGATAAGCTAGACATTGTTCTGAAAACTGTAGACGATCTCAAGCTGGAAGTAACCACTATCAAAGATGAATTAACGCAGCTCCATATGGATTTCGTTACCTTCATGGACTTGGTTAGCGACCAATTTAATGTCGTTGTTCAGCAGGTCAACAATTTGAAGAAACCAACAGAGTGATATTTTAGTTTTCGCTTTAATTTAAGTTTACTGCATTTTACATTGTTTGACATTAGTTCATTTTGCAATTGTTTTCCTCTTTTTGGATATTGTACTACCTTACACTCATTTTTCGATTTAATGTTATTTTCATTTCAGTCTTTTCCTTAATTATGTTTCCTGTTAATTTTTATTTTGTCATTAGTCCATCATAAGTCATAATACCATATTCTCCACTGTTAAAACGCCCCACAAGCAAAATTCTGCAATTCTGCAGACTTTGCTGCTGTGACGGTCGTCACATTCCCACCACGGTTGTCACGCGTGTTACGACCGTCACAGATCCCTGACGGTCGTCATGCAGAAAAAACCCCAATTCTGTCTAAAACAGAGTTGTGCCCCTCTTCACTTCCTCTCCCCTAATTCCCTACTATCCCATTATTAAAACCCACTCAAAATCCTCCGAATCCCCCATAAAACCTCCACCATTTTCAACCTGCAATTCACCCTTATATATTACCCTTTGCATTCCCTTGCCTCACCATTCTCTGAAACCCCATATTCTCAAACCTCTGCACTTCTATCACCAAAAATGGCCAGCCAAACCAATGCAAACCCCGATTTGAGCAACATCACCTTCCGAGAAGGAGAGGCCGGCGAACGGCAGCAGACTAACTTCCTAGCATTCCATCAACGGTCACTTCAACCGACTCGGTATGCTCATCTGAATTCTTTGACGGAACTCGGGATTCTCGACAGCATCACTTGGATGTTGCAGAGAGCCAGCATCTGGCATCTCTGCACCAATCCCCAACCCACCTACGATCAACTCACTCTGGAGTTTCTCAGCTCTTTCGCCTACACAACATCGTCCGGCGATGCCAACCAACTTCACGGCGCCGCCTGCTTTCGGCTGTTCGGCACTGAATATCAGGTCCCCCAGGACCGCATCACCGTCATCCTATAGTTAACTCACAGCGACGATGCTCACCATCGCATCTCCGATCAGTTCTACCAAGAGGGCTTCCCTCTCTGGAACCAACTGACCGGAACCACTCCAGACAACTGGGACACGCTGAACGCCACTCATATCCACAACCCAGCTATCTGCTACTTCCACCGCGTGTTAAGCAACGCAATATTCGCTCGTGACAGTAACCATAAGGTCAACTCGAAGGAGCTGTTTTTCCTCCGCTGCGTGTTCGCTTCAGAGCCAGTTAACGCCTCCCCGTTTCTCTTGGCTCACATTCAGGCCAACTGTAACCGCGGCTCTAAACCTTTCTATTTCGGTGGCATCATCACATCCATCGCCATAGGCCTCGGTCTTGGCGACCGCCTCCAGACACTCCGCCAGATGCCCCCCGTATTCCTGGACACCGACCACTGCCGCGCCTCCCACCTCATCAAGGCCCGCCGTGATGGGAGATATCATCCTGTAGTGCGAGGCCCCGCTCTACCCAGAGCATCATCATGCCTTCACGCACCTGGATGCATCCAGAGGACAGAGCCAACTGGCTCTTCGACACCACTTCCCCTGCTGCCCTAACACAGGATAATATCCAAGAGCCCAAGGACGAAGTTCAGGAGGAGCTAGACAGAGCCGACCAGCCTGAGCCTTCACAAGCAGCTGCTGCCGCTGGCCCTTCCACGCGCCGCCGCCCCCGTCCTGCAACTGATGACACATCCGCGGCCCTCCTCCGCTGCATCGAGCAACAAAACCAGATGATGCTTATGATGGAGCAGCAGAACTGAAGGGCTGCAGAATTTGAAGCATGGCAGAGAGAGCAAACAGGTCAAATTCAGCAGTCGTTGCAGATGATGCACGATATCCATTCCGGCATGGCTGACGAGATGGCACACCTCACTGTGCGAGTCGACGGCCTCCGTGATTACATATTCCACATCGGAGCTCTAAACCTCGCCGCACGAGACCCCCCTGCCAGAGGTCGAGGAAGAGATCGAGGACGAGGACGGGAATAGTAGTATTTTTCATTTTTGCCGTTTTTGTTGTTTTTTTCTTTATTTCCTTTGTATTCCTCCCTTCCGCATTCTTTCAAATCAGTGAGGACACTGATTGAGATAGTGTGAGAGCAGATCGTTATTTCCCTTTTCATTTCCATTTTTTTCATGTTATTCCCCATTGTACTTTTTCTTTCGAATTCTCAAATTAAAGTAATTTTAATTTTCGGCAAATAAGCTGTTATATATTTATCTCCGTTACGTGAACTCCCCGCGTTTCATATGTATATACAAAGAAATTTCTAAACTCCTTGCCTCAAAGCATCACGAGGACACGCCAAAGTTCAATCAAGTATGGAAATCCCGAGAAGAAAATTCTAACAATTCCATTACCGTCCTGACACCGTAGACCTCCAGTTTATGCGAGTCCGTTTCACTACCTACACGTACCGAAGCTTCAAGCTCCTACTCAAACGTAGCCCCCAGTAGTTTATACAAGCAGTCAGCACTATCCTAAATGCTTCTAAGCAATGAAACCGATGGAAATAAGTGTGTGATCTCTAACTCAAAATGAAAAAAAAATCATGAAGAAGAAAAGCCATATAGCCTGAGTATAGAGACATGTTCCTTCTAAGTTAGGTGCTCCTCACCCGAGCATTTAGCCCAACAGTACAGAAAGTCTTTGGAAATCAATAGCATAAGCTTATGTGCAAAGAAGAATCGAAATAGAAAAGAGATCATAGCCAATAACAGGTTGACTTGCCATGAAAGTATATGGATAACTGGCTTAATGTGACTGCGCCAGAACAAACCGGGTAAAACTTGTTGCAAGGAACTTGACGCCAAGCTGCAGTAGCATGATTGGAACTAGCTTGCATAAAAGGGAGGCCTTCGAAGACTTACAACTCAGTGTCCCCACCGTATGTGTTTTGTTTCAATTTAAATCTTGGCCTTCCTAACTTATGATTTGAAAAACCTTTCGGAAAGGAGAAGCGTGCCGCGTGTTTGCCACATTTTCAATTTTTCCAACTTTTACTTGAGGACAAGTAAAGATTCAAGTTTAGGGGAGTTTGATAACGCGAAATTGTATATATAAAATGACATGTGTTTTAACTATTATTTGACTGATTTCACTCCGAATTCAGGACATTACATGCTATTTGTCTAAGTATTATGCAGGTATTCGAAGAACATGTCCAAGCAAAGCAATATGAAGAAAAGGAGCAAAAACAGGTGAAAAACAGATGAAAAACCAAGAGAAAAACAGCAGAAACGAGTTTTACTGATGTGACGACCGTCACATGGCCGTTACGCTCGTCATGTGTGTGACGACCGTCACACCTCCATGACGACCGTCATGCACCCAGAACGTGCAGAATGAAGTCACGTGCTAAAATTCCCCCTCAAAGACCAAAAGTGTGGCCACTAACTCCTACTTTTCTGCCTCAAACCCACTTCCTGAAGGAATAACCATTAGATACTCTCTCTCTATAAAAGGAAGAGGTTGGGACCTGAAAAAGGGGCCGCATTCAAGACAATGAAGTGCTGCCAATTCATCTTCAGAGCAACCTTACCGTTCTTATATTCTTATTTGTTTCTCTTTTCCTTCTCTATATTCTTTGGTATTTTCTAATTTCCATTTTTCTTGTACGATCAATTGGCACAAAGACCAGAATCCTGCCAACATTGTGGAGGATCTGCCCAAAAGCCAATTGGAATATTTCCAGGTTTTCATTTTAATCGTAATTGCAATTTTCATTATGATGTATGTTCTTAATTACTTCTTTTATTTATGTATTACCATTTATTTTTCCATGTCTAGCTAAATTACCGTAATCGATATGTAATAACAATTCAGACGGGATTTGATAATAATTGGCGTAATCTTTCTCTTTTCAAAACTCAGTTATGGTTTTAGTTTTTAATAAAAATTCTAAATAAACCTTTGTCACGACAGTGAGAAGCTATTTATGGTGGTTTTGCCACGACAGTGGGAAACCATATTAAGGTACGAACCAACAAGCGACAGCTGCGGCTAAGACCAGATAGTAAAAACTAGGCATTCGATTTAAAAACAGCGAAAGCGCTTTAAAAAGGATTAGAACTTAGAGATTTTCAAAAGGTAACTTTAACCCCGAACGGGATAGCGACAGCATACGTTCCGCCTTAGAGTTGTGACTAGCGTCAACAACCATCGTGAGGCAAAAGTCTTTAGATCACTATTTTCTTCTTAACTAAGTTTTGAAAACACTTAATACGCCAGTAAATTGTCAAATCCCCGAAGAAAAAAATTATTGCATATCGATTCATAAATTCATATCTTAAGTAAAAGCTTTAGTTCCCTTTAGTTTACGCATCTATTCTGCTATTATTCAACTTGAAACCAAACCGACCTAGCTAAACACCGTAACACCCGATAATACTAGATTGATTACGAGTCCCTGTGGGATCGATATCTATTATTACTACGCGATAGACTGTACACTTGCAGTTAGATTTGTTAGACATAGAAAGTCGCGATCAGCAGGAACCAAGGGGATCAACTCAATCAATATCCCGCCCAAGAACGCCAGCAAGCCAGCCCGGTCCGAGGAGCAGAAGCCGCTGTCCCGCGTCAACTCCGTCGACCTCGACAACGGCTTCCCTAACAAGCAGGAGAAGAGCGAAGCACCATAAGATGCACCTCCGATAAATGGCAGAAATGGGAAGCCACTCTATCTAGTGTGCCTCATTCCAAATAGAGACTTTGAGCTTATCACTCTCGGTGACAACCCAGAAAGGAGCGCGAAAATCAGCATATAGCTCCCCGACCTGGCGAGGAAGCAGCTGAAGGCTTGCCTCAGGAAGGATGATGACCTGTTCGCATTGAGAGCTGTAGAAATGCCCGGTCTTGACCCCGATGTGGCCTGCCACCAGCTTACCATAGATCTGACCGCTAGAGCCATAGTACAACATAGGGGTAGGCAGTCTCCCGAGAAAGCGGAGGTTGCTGAAAAGGTTGTAAAAGACCTCCTAGAGGCAAATTTTATTTCTGAAGCCCAATACACAACCTGGCTATCTAACATTGTATTTGTGAAAAAATCCAATGGAAATGGCGAATGTGTGTTGACTATACCAATCTTAACCGGGCATGCCTCAAAGATGCATATCAATTACATAACATCGACAAACTGATCAAAAATTCTGCAGGTTTTAAATTACTATAGTTTGTGAACGCATACTCGGGATACAGCCAAATTCCCATGGCGAAGGGCGACAAGAAATACACGACTTTCATGACCGAGTCAGACAATTATTACTATAATGTAATGCCATTTGGCCTGAAAAACATCGGCGTGACTTACCAACGGATGATGAACAAGGTATTTTGGGGAAAAATCAGAGAGATGCTCGAGGTCTACATGGACGACATGATTGTGAAATCACGAGAAGAAACCGACCACACAGGTCATCTCAGGAAAGTCTTCGATACGACGAGGATATACAGAATGATATTCAACCCGAAGAAATGCACCTTTGGTGTCTGAGCAGGAAAATTCCTCGGCTTCTACTTGACAGAGCGAGGAATCAAAGCGAACCCCGACAAGTACAAGGATTTCTTCGAGTTCCCAATGCCGAACTCAAATAAATCAATCCAATCCCTAAACGGGATGCTCACCTCGCTGTCTTGCTTCGTGGCTAAGTCTGTCTAACATGCGCTCCCATTTTTTAAGCTTATGCCAAGGAAGCCATGTTCGAGTGAACCGAGGAGTGCGATCAAGCTCTCCTCCATCTCAAACAATTCCTCTCACAACCCCTGGTCCTATTGCGACCTGAAGACAGGGAGACGCTATACTTATACCTCGTCGTCACAGTTGAGGCCGTCAGTGCGACCCTAATTCGCGAAACCCCCGAGGGACAAAAACCAATCTACTTCACCAACAAAGCCTTACAGAGCCCCGAGCTCAAGTACCAACAGATCGAGAAGGTCTCTTGGGCCCTCATCAACACGGCCAGAAGGTTGTGACACTACTTCCTAGCCCACACGATCGTGGTCAGGACGGATCAGCCCGTCAAACAGCTACTTGGTAGTCCGAACATGGATGGCTGAATGCTCAAATGGTCACTAGAACTCTATGAGTTTGACGTCTAATACGAGAGCAGAAAGGCCCTCAAGGCTCAAGTTCTGCCGAATTCGTCGCGGAAATGACTGTCACAACCTCCCCAATGCATGAAGCCCACAAGTGGACTATCTTTGTTAACCGGGCCTCTAGCTCGATAGGAAGTGGAACGGGCATCATCCTTGAGAATGATGGCATTTTGATGGAGGTCTCTCTCTCCCTAACCTTCCTGACATCAAACAACCAAGCAGAGTATGAGGCCTTCCTCATGGGGCTTCGCCTGGATCAAGACCTTGGTGCAAAGGATGTGAAGATATTTACCGACTCCCAGCTCGTCGCTTCTCAAGTGCGGGGAGAATACCAGGCCAAAAATGACAACTTCTTCGAGTACTTAGCCATGGTAAAAGAGAAGATGAAGAATTTTGAATTCGAGGAGGTGATGCATGTTCCCTACGAGCACAACACTCGGGCGAACATATTAACGAAGCTCGTGAGTACGAAAAAGAAAGGCGAGAACAAGTATGTCATCTAAGAGGTACATTCTCAACCAAGCATCAACAAACCCACCTCATCCGTCGACGTAAATGCCATCGGCGACAGCAACTGCTGGATGACCCCGGTATACTTGTACCTCACTAAAGGGGAGCTACCCAACGACTCCTAGGAAGCCAGTGTAGTCTAGTACCGAGCTTGCTCTTACGTCTTGATCGAGGACAAACTATACAGGCGGGGATTCTCCATCTCTCTCCTTAAATGTGTCGAGGAATTAAAGATCCCTCATATACTCAAGAAAATCTATAAAGGGATCAATGCCTAACACCTCAGCAGGCAATCCCTCGTCCGTAAGGCTCTGCGAGCAGGATACTATTTGCCCACCATGTATCAAGACGCAAAGGAACATGTCAAAAAGTGCGACAAGTGCCAACACCATGGGGACATGCACCTGGCACCGCCCAACGAGCTTAAAATGCTCTCGTTTCCGTGGCCTTTCGCATGGTGGGGAATGGATATCCTCGGGCCCTTCACCATAAGGTCATACTAGAACAATTACTTGATAGTTGGCATCGAATACTTCACGAAGTGGATAGAGGTTGATTTCTCGCCAAAATCACGTCACATAACATACTTTGTTTCTACAAAAGGAACATACTCGCCCGGTTCGTGGTGCCCCAAGTGATCGTCACCAACAAGGGGATGCAGTTCACCGACAAAAACTTCCAGGACTTCATCACCAAGCTCGGCACAAAGTAGCATTTCACGTTTGGGAACACCCGTAGACAAACGGGCAGGCTGAAGTCACGAAAAAGTGATCCTGCAAGGCCTAAAATGAAGACTAGGCGAAGCCAAAAAGAGGTGGGTCGAGAAGCTATATAGCATGCGCTGGGCCTACAAGACAACCCCACACTCGACCACCGGGGATACCATATTCTGACTAACATATGTAACCGAGACATTAATCCCGGTAGAAATAAGAGAACCCTCTAGGAGGACCAAATCTCCCCTCGATAAGGAGATGAATGACGGGATCAATGATCCCTCACATACTCAAGGAAATCCACGAAGGGATCAATGCCTTCTCGACACAAGGAAATACACAAAGGGATCAATGCCTTCTCGACCAAAGATCCCTCACATACTTAAGGAAATCCATGAAGGGATCAATACCTAACACCTCGGTGGGAGATCCCTCGCCCGTAAGGCTCTGCGAGCAGGATACTATTGGCCCACCATGTATCAAGACGCGAAAGAACATGTCAAGAAGTGAAACAAGTGCCAACACCACGGGGACATGTGTTGCACCCCAAAATTTGACCAACATTTATTTATCCATCAAGTGTTTGAAGGTTGATACCTTCATCAGAAAGTTCAAGAGATCCTCAGAGAAATTGGTTGAAACCAAGGTTGTATGTCTCATAACTTGAGAGTTGTGGGTGCTCCCCAGATGATTCTGAGACTATGAGAGTGAACTTGATGCTTTGAGAAAGTTTATGAGATGTCTTGAAAGCCATCATGAATCCCAGAGAGGTCATGATGCAAGAATTTAGAAGATTCAACCATGAATGGTAGAATTAGGGTTTGACTGGGTCAACCCTAGGTCAACTGCAGATTTAGAGAAGGTTGAGACCCAATCCGAGAGCCATGAGATCATGGAATGATGTATGGAGATGTTATAAGGATGATTCCTAGACCAACTCATCATGATTGAGGAGTTTGAGAAGTTTTAAGCTAGGGTTTATAAGGATGGACAGGGTAGAATCCCCTAGTTTGATCCCTATCTTCCAGGCAGTTTTAGCTCAAGATGTGATTGTCATCTCATCTTCCCCACAACATGAATGTTGTAGAGCTTGTTCTTAGCTTTAATTTTAGAGGTAGAAGTCCTTGATAGGATGTGCAGAGCTCAAGTTATGGTTTTGACAAATTACAGGTCATCTGAGGTGTGTGAATCTGGGTCCTTGAAAGTCACCCAACTTGCAGACAACTTTTGCCCTAGTAGGATGATTCCTATGATCTCTTGGTCAACATGAATGTTTAATAGCATCTTCTTAGCTTTCTAGATAGTACTAGAAGTCCTTTATAGGATTTGTAGAACTCAACTTATGGTTTGTACAAGACAAGGGTATTTTGGTCATTTGGTGATTATAGGTCATTTCAAGCAAAGGCCATATCTCCTATTTCCAAGCCTCAAATGAAAAAACTCAAAACATCAAAGTTGTTCAAAATGACATTTTAAGCCTAGAAAAGTGGTCATGAGTTGTTGGAAAAGCTTGTAGCAAGAATTGACAAGAATGGGTGAAAATAACCTAAAAATGGCATATAACTTAAATAAGTTCAAGTTGGAAAATGGTTTGAGAGATCTACAAATCCAAAATAGGTCATGTAATATACCAAATTGAATCCAAACAACATTTTAAAGACATTGGTTCATCCACTTTTTTGAGTTAGGGTTTAAATTTTGGACTTGCTTTGTAAAGTTCTTTCTTGCATATTAAGGCACCTTTGGAAAACTTCACACAAGGCAAGGAAATGCTTGTTTTTGGCTCATACCATCTCAATATCTCATGTAAGGATATTTTGACACACAATTAAAGGTCTTAATGCATGAGATGAAATAATACAACATGTCATCAAAGGAGATTTCCAAGACTTTCTACCATAGTCTAGAAGCATCTAGACTTTTCCATTTGATGGTTATATATTGAGAGGATCATGATGAGATTAAGGGTTGGTGAAATCAGTGGTGAAGAGTGAAGGAGAGAGTGGAATTCAAAGCTTCCTTCAAGATCAAGCAAGAATCGTGTGGATCTCTACAAGCCTTCTCCTTCAAAGCCATTGCAAACAGAAACCTCTACACCATTAGAGGAGTGTTTGGAAGCAAGAACAAGCTCTGAATCAAGCTCTGCATACATCCACCATTACAACTTGACAGGTTGGTGATTCTCCTCATACCACCTTATTTATATGCATTCAATTAGATTCTTAGGTGTAGAATGGTTAGATTTTATTAGGTGATCATGTCCACAAAGTTAGAGAGCTTCTTGTGAGGTTTCATGGCAGGGTGATGATTCTTTGAGGATCAAGAATAAGCTGTTTAGTAGGTTTTAATTGACATGTTATGGTTTAGAATGGTTAGGGTAACATAAGGAACAAGATTACACCATTAGAATTAAGTTTCATCAAGATTGATATCAGTGTAACATGTTGGAACCATGACCTTCATGCGTTCTGTTTGCGAAATCTATGAGGTTTTAGGTGAAACCAATGGTATGGTTGCAATCTTGGAAGAAAATGGAGCAACTTTGGTCTTTAAAGTTTTTGTTTTCATGGAGAAATGGAGGAGAACGAGCAGGTAGAAGATTAGGGCATGAGGGCTGTTTCATGGAACTCGCATGGTGAAACCCTAAGTTCTTTGGGGAAGACGAAATCACAAGCGTAGGATTCATTGACTTGTTAAACCAATCCAAGGGCCACGATTTAAAAATGAAAACGGAGGGAAACCCTTACGCTGAAACGCAGCGTTTCAACTTAAACTGAACCATGGGCTTTAGTATAATTGTGCTATCCATACCCCCTGCTTGAAGCCCAAACCAAATTGAACTAAAAACTCTTGCTAAATGCACCGCATGTCTGTTTTTTTTCTTTTAATAATTTTCAATGATTTTTCTGGTCACATGGGCTTAGCGCGCTTACTATCTGCACCACCCAATTCTCTGGCCCATAGAAAAAACAACTAGGCGCCCTTACTTTTGACACCCCCTCCCCATTTTCTTTTATTTTCTTATTTTTAATTTCTTTTATTTCCTTGCATCTTATAAATTTCATAAATAATAGGAAAATTAATATTTTTCATTTCTTGTTTTTTCTATAGGTTTATATTCTTGTCTAGAAAATTAGTAAATAATAAAATTCCATTTTATTTTTAGTTTTATATTTTTAGCATATTTTCCATTTAAATAGCTTTTTAATGAGATTTAGGTGTGTATTTCATTTTGTAGAATTTAGTTTAGGACCCTCCCTTAATCTTTTTGATTCATTCTTTTTAGTATAATTAGATATTGAGCCTTAGTTCCCATAGGATTTAATTCATAATTTTAGTATTAATTTTTAGATGATTTGATTAGGTGAGATTAGAGTGATCAAAATAAGGGTTTAGGTTTAGCATAGGTGAAGTAAATCATTTTCTTTTAAGAGTTTTGACTTAATTTTTGGGTATGGGACTATAGGGCTATTATGGGTAGGTGTAATAGACCCTTGTGAACAAGCATTAGATTTTTCCCTGTGACTTTAGTATTTTCAAAGTATTTTCTGAATAGGACTGTTTGTGTGGCATGTTTTGTGTTAATTGTCTATCTTTGGGGTTTATCTTTGGGGAATTGTTATGGGGCTTGGTTTGCTTTGAAGATCTTGTTGAAGGAGCATGATGAGGGAGAAGATTGAAGATCAAGACCCAGAGGTTGAGAGGTTGGAGCTTGCAAGGATGCATGGATTAAGTCCTAGTCCAGGAGCTTGTTCTCTGTTTGTGAGGTTTGAGATCCTGAAGTTTGAGGGAAATTCATGGTACTTTCCTGAGGAAGGCACTATGGATGTCTTTCATTCTTTCTTCTCACCTCTTTCCCCAAGTGTCCAATGATGTTGGAGCCTTCATGTGAGTTTAGTTTCTCCTGAGGAGGAATGTAAACCTATCACAGCTGTTGAGCCACATGGGATACGATTCCTAAGTGGAAGCCCCCTAGTATTTTCCTGAGGAAGGTCCTATGGGTCTGCTCACTTAGTTCCCTTAGTTCATGTAGGATTTCTTAAGTATCCAATGATGTTGGAGCCTTCATGTGAGTTTAGTTTCTCCTGAGGAGGAATGTAAACCGATCACAGTTGTTGAGCCACATGGGATATGATTCCTAAGTGGAAGCCCCCTAGTACTTTCCTGAGGAAGGCACTATGGGTCTGTTCACTTAGTTCCCTTAGTTCATGTAGGATTTCTCAAGTATCCAATGATGTTGGAGCCTTCATGTGAGTTTAGCTTCTCCTGAGGAGGAAAGTAAAACCGATCACAGTTGTTGAACCACATGGGATATGAGTCCCAAGTATAAGCCTCCTAGTGCTTTCCTGAGGAAGGCACTATGAGTCTGCCTACTTAGCTCCCTTTCTTTGGTAAGCTTGTTTTGAAGCTTGAAGACTGGGATTGATTCCTTTTGATTAGGGTTTTGCTTTAGGGCTTTGCTTAGATCTGATTAGGGTTTTGTTTTAGGATTAGGATTAGGGAAAGCTTAGATGTAGATAATTTATTTCTCAAGCATGGATGGTATTTCATTTCTTTTATCTGTATGACTGCAGTTTACTGTATATTGCTTGATAGCATGTTATTTATTTTTCAGTATGATTACTGTTATTTCATGACTGGCTTGAGGTCGAGACGAGCTTGTGGAGGCTGAAGCCCCACACACATTTCCTCCCTCACTTGCATTGCATGCATTTTACTGTTAAGCTGATGCTTTGTCTGTTTTGGTGTATCATTGACATGATCCCTTAGGACTCTCATTTCCTTTGATAAGGATTTGATGATAGACTTTTAGGTTGAAACCTATGCATGACAACTTCTAGGAGTTCCCTGTTCAAACCTCAACCATAGGATGAATCCATGGCATGATAACAGTAGGACTTGATAGTCTCCCTCCTAGTTGGGCTTGTTCTCTTCTCACCTCCAAACAGTTTAAGATACAGTAATCATGAATGATTTCTTTCGTACGTTACGAGCCTTAAGCTAGCTGAGAAAGGATTGTGGGAGAGTTCCTTTTCCACAGTCTGGATGTTTAGTATGGTACCCTTTGGGTGACATGCGACGCATTCACTCTCAGGTCATAGTCTCTAGTGCGGTTGAAATCGCAAGCACAATAAAAAACACTTCTTTCAAAACAGGAAATAAATCGTAGTTTCCCGAACTACGTGAGCTCTGATCTCTCATGCCTGTTGAGAGTACGTAGGCACAAGATGGCGAAGTCTTGGCGAGCTACCTTCCCCCATAACCCTTCGTAGGCCGAACTACGTTGACTCTAATTTCTCATTCTCTGATGAGAATACGTAGGCATAAAGTGCGACGCTTTGCCGAGTCATTTTTCTTTTCTTTTTCAGCCATGATAGGTAGATAGAATAAAACTAACCCACCCAAGTAAACTAACAAGCGTGGATCCCGTCGAGTACGACGGACGTGAGGGGTGCTAATACCTTCCCCTTGCGTAACCGACTCCCGAACCCAGACAATGGTTGCGATGACCTTGTCTTACCCTTATTCGTCAGGTTTATCCGATCGTTTCCTTTCCCGCTCTGAGGGATAAATAACGAAAGGTGGCGACTCTTCTGTCATGCCGGCACCTTATTTTCGCGCAAGCGATAATTGGCGACTCTGTTGGGTATCGAACCCAGAGTCTCTGGTTCTCCGGTTCCCTATGAGAGTCAATCCTAGCGCTTGTATGTTTGCTTGTTGGGTTGCGTTTATTTATCGCATTTTTACTTCTCGCACTTTATTTCCTGCATTTTATTTCCAGTTTGATATGATTATCTGTGCTGCTGTGGAAGAGGGATGTTACTATGAGTGAGAAGCCGGACCTGGGCTTGAGTATGCACCTAGACATAGTTGCGGAGAGTAGTAGACGGACCTGTCTGCTGAGCAGGCACAGTTCCCTACGAAATCTGCGCTCAGACGAGGTTCTCGCAGAGGTGCTCCTTTCCGGTCCTGAGGATCTGAGGGGAGTCCAGACGTGAGGATTGTCGACTCTGGGGACCGATCATTTGGAAGTCAGCTAAGTGAGGCCTCTTCATGACTTGATGATGCCACTCCTTCTGGGAATCGTATCGTCACTCATGAAAGTCTGTGACGCTGATGACCGCATAGGATGCCGTACCTTTGTCCGTGGATTAGGTCCATACCTGTGAGCGGGATTGGGTTTATTGCAGGAAACTTTGACCTTCAGACTACCTGGTTTTCTTGACAGTGAATCAGTTATGTTGGTACCAGGGTTCTCAGTTGCAGATTTGTCTGTTCTTGATAAAGCAGGTTTTTGATCAGAGGATCTTGTCATCAGGTGTATGTCTGTTCTTGATAGAGCAGGTTTGGATCAGAGTATCGTCATCAGTGGTTTGTTCTTGATAGGGCAGATTTTGAGTGGGGTCTGAAGATCTCATCAGCAGATGTTATTTGTTCTTGATAGGGCAGATTTTGAGTGGGATCTGAAGATCTCATCAGCAGATGTTGTTTGTTCTTGATAGGGAAGATTTTGAGTGGGGTCTGAAGATCTCATCAGCAGCTGTATGTTTGTTCTTGATAGGGTAGATTTTTGATTTGGGGTCTGAAGACTTCATCAGCAGATGTTTCTTGATCATACATCCAGGGTCCTTATTATCAGACATTTGCTCTCGACAGAGCAGAACTTTGATCTTATGTATATGGTCCTATCAGAAGGTCGTTCTTAGCAGATCAGATTAGTGGTCTTACACCGGGGTTTTCTTCTCATCAGTGATTATGGACACAGAATCTCCACAGCAGTTACCTGGATATATTATTGCATGCCTGCATTTTGCATTAGTTTGCATGTTCATTTGCATTCCATTAACGTGTGTCTGTGTCGCAGGTACCGTTTCCCCGATCCAGGATCTCTCGCCTCCTCTTGTATTATTATGGTCTCTCTCAGGAAAACTGTTGCGTACGAGTTCTCGGCCCCTGATGTGTCGAAGTTGACTGTCACTGATGCTATGTACTGCCCTGATAGGCTTTCCATATACACAAGATTGATGTTTCCATGATTGGGCTCGGATTTCTTCTTCTTCTTATTATTGTCAGCACTGGCACTAAAGCACTAGGATCGGGGGAAATCTCCCAAGCACACAGACACACGCATGCATCTGCATGAAGCATTTGCATGGCGTACATTTTGTTGCTTTTCCTAACCTTTAATGTTGACAGGTTTTTCAGGTTCACAGGTTCCGAGCTGCTTCCGGTCTCCAGGATTGATCAGAGACTCATTCACCGTTACTCAACTCGGGCTAATCAGACAAGGATCATGGATCAGGTGCAGTCAGATGTTCAAGAGCTCCGTGAACGGATGGATCGTTTTATGGAACTGATGCAGGTAGTTGCTAATGGTCAGGACCAGCTTCGTACTTTGGTTCAACCTTTGATCTCCAGGGTTGATAGTAACAGCATACTTCATGGCGGGGCTGTGCCTACTCCTCCTCCATTCGATGCTCCGCAGAATGTTGTTCCTGTTGCCGGGGGCAACGACAGTGCTAATGGCAATATGATGACCAATATCGAACTCAATGCGACGGGCGTCGGCAATGGTAGTCTGGGAGCTAATGTCAACATAGGGCCGGTCAATGGCAATGCTGGCGTCGGAAATCTGTTGGTGCCTCAACCGTGGATTGAGGATCATCAGGATGATGTGTTTTCTCAAAGAGGTATGGAAGCAGAGTTGAATGCTGAAGCTTGGGTCAGGTTCAAAGCACTGGAAGACAAAATGAGAGACATTGAGAATCAGAATACTTTGGGCGTTGATATGTCCAAGTTGGGGTTAATTGCTGATTTCAAGGTACCTCATAAGTTCAAGGTGCCCGTCTTTGAGAAGTATAAGGGTACTACTTGCCCTCGTGTCCACCTTCGATCTTATTATAGAAAGATGTCTGCCTATTCCGACGATGAGAAGTTGCTGATGCACTTCTTCCAAGATAGTCTTTCTGGTCCATCCCTTGAGTGGTATATGGGCTTAGAGCCCACTACCGTGCGCACATGGAAAGATCTCGCTGAAGCGTTTGTCCTCCACTATCAATACAATAGCGACTTGGCCCCCAACCGAGTTCAGCTCCAGAACCTTTCACAGCGGAATAATGAAGGCTTTAAGGAGTACGCCCAGCGGTGGCGTGAGTTGGCTGCTCGGGTTCAACCGCCGATGGTTGAGCGCGAGCTCGTGCAGATGTTTGTGGCCACCCTCCCGGGAATCTACTATGAAAAGCTAGTCAGTGGCATGTCTGGGACATTCTCGGCTCTCATCACTATGGGCGAGCACGTCGAGAATGGTATAAAGATTGGAAAAATTCAAGGTGAATCATCCTCAGCTGGAGGAGGTGGAAAGAAACCTTACGCTGGTAAACGTCGAGAGGGAGATGCGAGTGCTGTCACCAACGCTCGGAGAAAGGGCAAGGGCCCTCAGCAGCAGATAGCTAGCATAAATATCCCAGCGGCTCCGCAGCAGCAGCAACAACCACATCAACAGAGTCAACAGGGATATAGAAAATATCAGAATCGGGCTCCTTTGGCAAACCGTCACTTCGAAACACCACCTATGTCGTATGCGCAGCTCTTGCAAACTTTGCTTCAGCTTCAGTTAGTGCAAAAAAGGACGTTGGCTCCCTTAACAGGGGCACCACCACCGGGGTATGACGCAAATGCCACTTGCGATTTCCATACTGGGGCACCAGGCCATACGATTGAGAACTGCAAAGCCTTTAAGCACAAGGTGCAGGACCTGGTAGACGCCAAGATTATTAACTTTTCTGATAATGTGCCCAATGTTACCAAAAACCCTATGCCTCATCATAGAGGAGGCGGAGTGAACGCCATTATCGCAGAGGATAGTGCATATCTGCTGACTGATGTCAAAGACTTGAAGACGCCGCTTAGTTTCGTTAAGGCTAAGTTGGTGAAGAGGGGGTTCTTTCCAGGATGCGGAGAGTTATGCATGGCTTGTGCTACACATCCTGATGGGTGTGAGCAGCTGGTAGAAGGTATCCAAAGTCTGATGTCCGAGGGTATTTTACAGTTCAGCCGGAGAGTCGAAAGTGTATCAGGAGAGGTTGTGTTGAATCAGGCAGATGAAGTCGCTACCATCACCATTCCTCGTCAACCTATTACCATTTCTGCGCCCCGACCGCCTACAATCACTATTACCAGGGCCGGGCCGATCCCGTTCGAGAGCACTAACGCCGTTCCGTGGCATTATGGCGCCGAAGTCTATTGCAATGGTCAGAAGTTAGAGCTGGGGCCGTACGGGTCGACTGTGCAGAATCTCGCCGGAGTCAGTGGTATTACTCGAAGCGGAAGAGTGTTTGCGCCGATAGAGGTTGTGGCAGAGAAAGTGGTCAGAGCTGATGCTGCTGATAAGGGTAAAGGCAAAGCCGTTGAAGAGGTCCCTTGTGGGGCAGAGAAAGATTTGCTTGTCAAAGATGCCGAGGAGTTCATGCGGTTAATCAAAAAGAGCGACTACAAGATTGTAGACCATCTTCATCAGACTCCGTCAAAGATTTCTATTCTCAACTTGTTGTTGTGTTCTGAAGCGCACCGCAACGCGTTACTGAAGGTATTGAACGCTGCCTACGTACCGCAAGAGATATCAGTGAATCAGCTAGAAGAGGTGGTAGCCCATGTTAATGCTGGCAATGGACTAGGTTTCACAGATTTAGAGCTGACTCCTAAAGGGAGAGATCACAACAGTGCCTTGCACGTCTCGATAGAGTGCAGAGGCACAATCATGTCGCATGTCCTGGTGGACACGGGTTCGTCGCTTAACGTGCTTCCGAAGAAGGCACTAATGAAGTTGGACACTCGTGGATTGCTTTGCACGCCCAGTGATCTGGTGGTGAAAGCATTTGACGGAACTAAGCGCCACGTTTTTGGAGAGTTGACCCTGCCGATTCAAGTTGGTCCGGAGACGTTCGATACGGTTTTTTATATCATGGATATCATGCCTGCCTACAGTTGCCTCTTAGGTCGGCCATGGATCCATGATGCGGGTGCCGTGACGTCTACGCTGCATCAAAAGCTCAAATATGCTGTCGGGGGAAGCATAGTAACCGTCTGTGGTGAGGAGGACATCATGGTGAGCCACTTGTCATCCTTTAAGTATGTTGAAATGGATGGCGAAATCCATGAAACTCTCTGCCAAGCATTTGAAGCCGTCAAGGTGAAAGAGGTAGCTCCTGTCGTCGTAGAGAAGCAAGAGATGAATCTCTCCTCGTTCAAAGAAGCTCGGGCCGTCGTCGAAGCCGGTTCCACCCCAGGCTGGGGGCATGTTTTGGAGATACCGATCAAGCAGGATAAGTTTGGATTGGGGTATTCTCCTGAAGCTGAAGCTTCATCTTCTTCGTCTAGCAGTTCGTCCCGTGGGAAGGGGCCGATCCTATTTACCAAGGGCGGAGTGATTTTCGAAAGCATCAACGCGGCATCTGAGGACAGCGGGGATAGCGATTGTGATCTTGACGCCTGGATTCAGCCAAGCAAGCCGGGCGAGCGCCTTAACAATTGGACCATCAAGGAGATTATCCAGCTGACAAGTGAAGAGTAATGATTTACTTTTTACAATCATTGTACAACCCTATGTCCTACCCGGGGCATAGTGGTTTTATTGTCAGGGCCTTGTTGGATTATGTACATGCATTTTGTTAATAAATCAAAGGCGTTTTCTTCGTACTCAAACATTGTGTTCTCTGTTATTCCTGTTTTGTGTTTATTTTGAAGAAAAAAAAACAGTAAAATGGAAACGAGGTTTGTGCTAACCTGCATATTCTTGCTTTAAACTTAACCCTTGTTATTGCAGGATCCACATAACAGACGACATCGACTCTGGACCCTCTACGGCTCACTACGACTTCGATTGCCCGATCTATCAAGCCGAGGATGAGATTGATGAAGACAAAGATCTTCCAGAAGAGTTGGCCCGCCATTTGAGACAAGAGGAAAAGGTTATTCTGCCTCACGAGGAAGATATTGAGATCGTAAATCTGGGTTCTGAAGAGCTCGTCAGAAATGTCAGAGTAGGGGCTGCGCTGCAGAATGATGTCAAGCATAGACTGTTCGAGATGCTTCAAGAGTATGGTGACGTCTTTGCTTGGTCATACGAAGATATGCCCGGACTTGACACAAACATCGTGGTTCATCGCTTGCCGTTGCGAGAAGAGTGCCCTCCAGTCAAGCAGAAGCTTAGGAGGACGAGACCAGATATGGCTGTAAAAATCAAAGAAGAAGTCCAGAAGCAGTTGGACGCGGGATTTCTAGCCGTTACCACCTACCCTCCGTGGGTCGCCAACATAGTGCCTGTACCGAAGAAGGACGGTAAGGTACACATGTGCGTCGATTATCGGGATTTGAATAGGGCAAGCCCTAAGGATGATTCCCCGTTGCCTCATATCGATGTGTTGGTCGACAACACAGCCCAGTTCTCCGTGTTTTCGTTCATGGATGTCTTCTCCGGTTACAATCAGATTAAGATGGCACCGGAGGACATGGAGAAAACAACGTTTATCACCCCCTGGGGAACATTTTGCTATAAGGTAATGCCCTTCGGTCTGAAGAACGCAGGGGCCACTTACCAGCGAGCAATGGTAACTTTGTTTCATGATATAATTCATCATGAGATCGAGGTCTATGTTGATGACATGATTGCGAAGTCCCAAACGGAGGAAGAGCATCTGGTCAACTTATTGAAGCTTTTTGAGAGGCTTAGGAAGTTCAGGCTGAGGCTGAATCCTAACAAGTGCACTTTCGGAGTGCGGTCCGGAAAGTTATTGGGGTTTATCGTTAGTGAACGAGGTATCGAAGTTGATCCTGCGAAAATAAAAGCTATTCAGGAAATGCCAGCGCCGAAAACAGAAAAAGAAGTTCGTGGTTTCTTGGGCCGAATAAACTACATTGCAAGGTTTATCTCTCAGCTCACGGCCACTTGTGAACCGATGTTCAAGCTTTTAAAGAAAGATCAGGCGATTACTTGGAATGAGGATTGCCAGAAGGCATTTGACAAAATAAAGCAGTATCTTCAAGAACCTCCAATCTTGATACCCCCAGTGGCTGGACGACCATTAATCATGTACCTGACGGTTCTGGAGAATAGCATGGGGTGTGTTCTCGGTCAGCTCGACGAGACGGGCAGAAAAGAGCATGCCATTTATTATTTGAGTAAAAAGTTCACTGAGTGTGAATCTCGATACTCGATGCTGGAGAAGACGTGTTGTGCATTAGCTTGGGCTGCCAAACGTCTACGACAGTATATGCTCAATCACACCACTATGCTAATATCGAATATGGATCCGATCAAGTACGTCTTCGAGAAGCAGGCTCTTTCGGGCAGGATTTCCAGATGGCAAATGGTGTTAACAGAATATGATATTCAGTACGTCTCCAAGAAGGCCATTAAGGGAAGCGTATTGTCTGATTACCTTGCCGAACAGCCAATCGAAGACTACCAGCCGATGAAGTTTGAATTCCCTGACGAGGATATTATGTTTCTCAAAGCGAAGGATTGCGATGAGCCATTGCCCGGTGAGGGGCCATATAGGAAGTCTCAGTGGAAGTTGATATTCGATGGAGCGGTTAATTCCTATGGAAGTGGTATCGGGGCTATCATCACGGCTCCTCACGGATCCCACATCCCGTTTACTACGAGATTGACGTTTCCAGTTACCAACAATGAGGCAGAGTATGAAGCATGTATTATGGGTCTAGAAGAGGCAATTGATTTGAGAATCAAGAATCTAGACGTATATGGTGACTCAGCTCTTGTAATCAATCAGATTAAAGGGGAGTGGGAAACTCGTCAAGCGAATCTGGTGCCGTACATGAATTATGCCAGGAGGCTGCTTCCGTTCTTCGATCGAGTGGAACTCCATCATGTACCCAGGGCTGAAAATCAGATGGCTGATGCCTTAGCCACGCTGGCTTCAATGTATAAAGTCAATCTTTGGAATGAAGCTCCAAGCATTGTCCTTTCGCGTCTTGATAGACCGACGTTTGTTTTTGCAATCGAGGATGCCGCCGACGGCAAGCCATGGTTCCACGACATCCAGACCTTTCTTGTGACTAAGGAGTATCCTGCGGGTGCGTCAACCCAGGATAAGAAGACTCTGAGGAGGCTGTCTGGAAACTTTTATCTCAATCCTGATGGAGTGTTGTATAAGAGAAACCACGATCTCGTGCTACTCAGATGTGTAGATGAGAAAGAGGCAAGTATGCTCATGGAAGAAGTCCATGAGGGCACATTTGGTACGCACGCCGGCGGGCATGCCATGACAAGAAAGATCCTGAGAGCAGGATATTACTGGCTGACTATGGAGTCGGATTGCTTCAGATTCGCGAAGAAATGTCATAAATGCCAGATTTATGCTGATAAAGTCCATGTGCCGCCGTTCCCATTGAATGTCATGTCCTCCCCTTGGCCGTTCTCCATGTGGGGCATCGACATGATAGGCAAGATCGAGCCCACTGCATCCAATGGTCATCGTTTCATTCTGGTAGCTATCGACTACTTCACCAAATGGGTGGAGGCAGCCTCGTACGCTAATGTGACCAAGCAGGTGGTAGCTAAATTCATAAAGAGGGACATCATCTGTCGTTACGGGGTTCCCGAGCGGATCATTACTGATAATGGTTCGAATTTGAATAACAAGATGATGAAGGAGCTGTGCCAGAGCTTCAAGATCGAACACCATAACTCATCTCCTTACCGGCCGAAGATGAATGGCGCCGTCGAAGCCGCCAACAAGAACATAAAGAAGATTGTTCAGAAGATGGTTGTGACATACAAAGATTGGCATGAGATGCTGCCGTTTGCCTTGCACGGTTACCGTACGACGGTACGTACGTCGACAGGGGCAACTCCTTTCTCCTTGGTGTACGGTATGGAAGCTGTCCTACCGTTAGAAGTGGAGATTCCTTCTTTGCGAGTTTTGGTTGATGTGAAACTCGACGAGGCAGAATGGATTACGAATCGTTTGAACCAACTCAGCCTGATAGACGAGAAGAGGTTAGCATCAATTGCATTTGGTCGTCTGTACCAAAGCCGAATGAAGAAAGCTTATGATAAGAAGGTGCATCCTAGAAGCTTTCAGACGGGTGATCTCGTCCTGAAGAAGATTCTTCCGCCACACTCCGATCACCGGGGCCAGTGGACTCCGAATTACGAAGGGCCGTATGTCGTCAGCAAGGTCTTCTCGGGAGGAGCTTTGTTGTTATCCACGATGGATGGTGAAGATTTTGCATCCCCGGTGAACGCGGACGCAGTTAAAAAATACTTTGCTTGAAAGAGACCCGCTGGACAAAAAAGAAGAGTCCAGGCAAAAAAGGGCATCCCGGCGAACCAAAAACAGAATAAAAGGTTCAGGCAAAAATTAGGGATATATTGAAAAAATGTACACCCGCGAAGTCGAAAACCTACACTGGGCGGCTTCGGCAAAAAAGGGTATCCCGGTGAACTGAAAACCCGTACAGGGCGGTTCACGCAAAAGTTAGGGATTTGAATAAGCAAATGACTGCGTTCCGCGTGTGGGCTTTCATTGTTTAGTGGTTTGGAGGACCTGAGGGCCGTTTATCTGAATCAATCTCTTCCGAAGCTGAAGCGTCGGAGAAATATCAAAGTCGAGTGGGTCTTAGAGGGATCAACTCATGGTGTTCGTCTACGCCTCGTTGCCGACATTTGCATACTGATGTATATTTATGTTTTATTTTTGCACGGCTTCCTCATTCCAGGAGCTTGCCTCTGTTGTAAAACATTTTTTTTGCCCATTCAGGGGTTCATCATCAATAAAATGCATGTTATTCAGCAATTCTATTTGCCTATTTAGCATTTATCTGTTTTGTTTGCGAATGAGAACGCCGATATTCTTGATAAAATGCGCATACATAAACTTACGGGCCTAGGCCCATTGATTGTTGAAACAATTAATTACCTGAATATTGTCACGAGATAATAACCTTGATAGGCCCCTTTGAGGAGGGTATCTTGTTTGTTTGTTTGTGTTGTTGCAGGTGTAGCGCCTTCCAGACGGTGTGCCGTGCGCATCCCCGAAGCAGGGCAAGTCCTCCTTCTCCAGCAGAGTTTAGTAGTCTCTCCTCCGCATAATCTGAACGCAAGATAGTGAGCATTGATATGTCTCCCCAGGCAGAGAGGATTCTCTTCCCCAAGCAGACGCATCCTGAGGGAACGTCACCTTGTCGCTTGCGCGAAAATAAGGTGCCGGCATAACAGAAGAGTCGCCACCTTTCGTTATTTATCCCTCAGAGTGGGAAAGGAAACGATCGGAAAAACCTGACGAAAAAGGGTAAGACAAGGTCGTCGCAACCATTGTCTGGGTTCGGGAGTCGGTTACGCAAGGGGAAGGTATTAGCACCCCTCACGTCCGTCGTACTCGACGGGATCCTCGCTTGTTTGTTTACTTGGACGGGTTGGTTATAGTCTATCTACCTATCAAGGCTGGCTGAAAAAGAAAAGAAAAATGACTCGGCAAAGCGTCGCGCTTTATGCCTACGTATTCCCGTCTGGAACGAGAAATCAGAGTCAACGTAGTTCGGCTAACTACGGTGAAGGGGGAAAGGTTGCTCGCTAGGATATCGCATCCTATGCCTACGTACTTTCATCTGGTATGAAAGATCAGAGCAAACGTAGTTCGGGAAAATACGGGTTATCTCCTGAAAGAAATGTTTTTTACTGTGTTTACGATTTCAACCGCACTAGAGACTATGACCTGAGAGTGAATGCGTCGCATGTCACCTAAAGGGTACCATACTAAACATCCAGACTGTGGAAAAGAAACTCTCCCACAATCCTTTCTCAGATAGCTTAAGGCTCGTAACGTACGAAAGAAATCATTCATGATTACTGTATCTTAAACTGTTTCGAGATGAGAAGAGACCAGGCCCAACTAGGAGGGAGACTATCAAGTCCTACTGTTGTCATGCCATGGATTCATCCTATAGTTGAGGTTTGAACAGGGAACTCCTAGATGTTGTCATGCATAGGTTTCAACCTAAAAGTCTATCATCAAATCCTCATCAGAGGAAATGAGAGTCCTAAGGGATCATGTCAATGATACACCAAAACAGACGAAAGCATCAGCTTTAACAGTAAAATGCATGCAATGCAAGTGAGGGAGGAAATGTGTGTGGGGCTTCAGCCTCCACAAGCTTGTCTCGACCTCAAGCCAGTCATGAAATAACAGTAATCATACTGAAATAAACAATATGCTATCAAGCAAAAACAGTAAACTGCAATCATACAGATAAAAGAAAGGGAATCATGCTATCAAGAAAAATAAACACATGGGCAAGGGAGCTGGGCTCTACCTAATACCCGCAAGCAAAGCCAAGCAATAACAATACAATCATATGCACTCATGCTCTTAGACTGAACTTATTCTAAATGGGCTTAGTCTAATGCAACAGACAAATCAGACAAAACACACAATACATCAAAGAAAAATAGAAGAAAGCCTCAGCTCCTCCAGCAGCAACCCAGTCTTCAGACTTCAGAGATCACTTGCTTTCCAGGTATCAACCCTACAACATGAGTATCAACTCATCTTCTCCCTTTGAGCTTCAGCTCCTTTGATCAGCTCTACCTTCAGGCTTCACTATCTTCAGGGATCTTCAGGCATCAGCTTGATCTTCACAAAGTCTTCAGACTTCAATAATCTCCAAGGAATCATCCTCTTCAAGGCCTCAGCTTCTATCTTCAATGGCTCCAATGTTCCAGCAAACAAGACTCAGTCAACAAGATGAGGTGAGGATGTTACAGTACTCACTGACTTCCAAAGGATGCCATTGAGGACTTAACATCAAAGGAAAGGCTCTCTCAAAGTTCTACCTTATGGGGCAAGGTCACTAATCCCTCCAAAGGAGAGAGGTGAATACCCTTAAGGGACTCTGTGTCATAGAGAAGAAAGGAGGTGAACAAAGCACTCCTTGGTTATTGAACAAAGTATTCTATCTAGGGCTCTGCCTACGCACCTATAAACCTATAAACCAAACAACAAAAGCTATCTAAACTCCTCTGCAAGGTCTTCAAAGCTTCCATGATGATCCACAAGGTCTTCAACTCAATCTTCAAAGCTCACACACTCAAAAGAGAAGGAAAGAAAACACAACAATACAACTTATGCCTTTAAGCAACACACATACTATCCATACATTCAAAAATCAATGAAAAATACTAAAACACCATGCAATATTCTAGTAAAATTCTAGGGGATTCTATACATACTTACCCTTAACCCATATATTCTCCATGCACTAATTTGGCCTATGAACCCCAAAACAAATTTATTCAAGTCTACCTATACAACCTAAAACCCTAATTAAAACACCTAAATGTCTAACAATCAAACTACATCAAATTTTAATCTACAAATCAAGAGATAAATCCTACATGAAATTAGGGGTCAATACCTAACTATGCCAAAAAGAATGGCTCAAAAACCCTAAGGGAAAGTCCTAAAACAATTCATAGAAAATGAGATATCAACTAAAAGAAAATAAATGCCCTATTTAAAAGAAAATATCACCAAAAATTCTACATTAAAAATAAAACCCTATTTTTATTTTTATAATTTTCTACACATTATTATCTAAACATAGAAAAAAGAGTGAACAAAAAAGAGTTATTTATCAATTTTTATGAATTATCAAAGTTCATAAAAATTATAAAACAAAACAAAAAATATAAAATGAGGAAAATGAGGGAAGGGGTGTGGATAGAACATGCGCGCAGTTATTATATGAGATGGGCTGAATGGGGTGGGGTGCGAATATCATGTGGCACTAGGCCCAGGTTTAATCTGAATCCAAACAACAAAGCCAATGCGCTGGGGGGTGTAAACAGAAGGGATTTCACGCGTTATTGGTATTGGGCTCTAACAGGGGGGTGGGGATATCACGTTCTCATTTAAGCCCAGAATTCTGTTTTAAGTTAAACGGTGCGTTTAACCTTTCAAATTTCCCTCCATTTTTCTGATCAATCCTGACCACACGATATGCCTCTCAGTCAATGGCTTGACTCTAATCGGAGGGTCCCTAGCCATCGTCCCCAATGCTTCATTCTAGGGTTTCAGAAAACGTGAGTTTATGCAGCATATTTCCATCACTTCGTTCTCCTTCAATTCTCCATGATTCTCAAAACTTCCAAAGCTAAAATGATCCTTGAATTATGGAGAATACAACCATATGAATCTTGTTCATGGAATCTTGGTATCATGCACGAACAGAATGGATGAAAGCTAGGGTTTCACATGTTCACTCTGCAATCAATCATGAAGAAACTTAAATCTAAGGGTATGATCTTGTTCTACTCCTCACCCTGATCTCCACAAGCTATAACATGTTAATTGTAACTCATAATCCAGCTAGTTCTTGATCTTTAAAGTTTCATGTCAACATTACAAACTTCTCAGAATGAGCTCTAACTTCCCAAGATCCATCCCTAATGGTTGCTAATCATAACTGTCCTAACCACATGATCTAGAAATGCATAAATAGAGAGGTTCGAGTGAATTTGCAAACCTGCAAATTGATGATGGTAAGCGTAGTTTCTGTCCACTTCAATGCTTGAGACTCTCTTGGATGGACCTTTTCTTGATGCTAGAGATTCTGTTTGCAAGAACTTTGGTGTATCACACTTGTATCTCGAGTTTGGAATCAAATTGCTCTTCTTGAAAATTGGATATTACACCTTCAATATGCCATGGATCTTCCTCTAACTTGGTATGCAACTCTTGATTATGATCAGAATAGTGTGTTTGTGGAGAAGAATCAAGTGGAGATGAAGAAGAAAATGGAGTTTGTTATGAATTTGCAAATGGAATATTTTGGCTCTTTTTGCACTTACTTACCATTAACCATCACCAACCCCTTGCATGAATGATCTCTGCTCAATATATAGACCATAATGGAAGCATCTAGGAGTTGCTGGAAACTTCTAAGAGCTTTCTAGAAGTTTCATGCCATGAACTTATGGATTTCTCACATATCTCATGACATCTCATGATATAATCCTTACCACCCTTTAATTTCAAGTCAAAATCTCCCCATATGAGTTATAGAGGTGATTAGAGTGCTAAAACAACCAATGTGTTCACTTATTTCAAGTTTTCCCAAGTTGCCTTAATATGCAAGAAAGAACTTTACAAAGCAACCTCCATTTTTAGGCCTTAAACCAAAATTGTGGCTGAACCATTGTTTTTAAAATGATATTTCCAATCAAAATGATATATTGGATGACCTATTTTGGATTTGTGGATCTTCCAAACCAATTTTCAAATTCAACTTTTCAAACTTATAAGTCATTTTTAGTTCATTTTTGACCAATCATGCAAATCCATGCTATGAGCTTTTCCAACAATTCATGACCTTCTTTCTAGACTTAAAATCACATTTTGAACAAATTTCATGTTTTGAGTTTTTCCATTTGAGGCTTGGAAATAGAAGATATGGCCTTTGCTTAAAAATGACCTATAACTGACAAATGACCAAAATACCCCTGTCTTGTTCAAACCATAAGTTGAGTTCCACAAATCCTATCAAGGACTTCTACCACTAAAATTAAAGCTAAGAAGATGACCTCCAACATTCATGTTGACCAAGAGATCATAGGAATCATCCTACTAGGGCAAAAGTTGTCTGCAAGTTGGGTGACTTTCAAGGACCCAGATTCACACACCTCATCTGACCTGTAATTTGTCAAAACCATAACTTGAGCTCTGTAACTCCTATCAAGGACTTCCACCACTCAAATTAAAGCTAAGAACAAGCTCTACAACATTCATGTTGTGGGGAAGATGAGATATCAATCACATCTTGAGCTAAAACTGCCTGGAAGATAGGGATCAAATTAGGGTTTTTTCACTGACAATCCTCAGAAACCCTAACTTGAAACTTCTCAAACTCTTCAATCATGATGAGTTAGTCTAGGAATCATCTTTATAACATGTCCATGCATCATTCCATGATCTCATGGCCCTTGGATTAAGTCTCAACCTTCTCCAAATCTTCAGCTGATCTAGGGTTGACCCAGTCAAAACCCTAATTCTACCATTCATGGTTGAATCTTCTGAATTCTTGCATAATGACCTCTCTGGACTTCATGATGGCTATCAAGACATCTCATAGGATTTCTCAAAACATCAAGTTCATTCTCAAAGTCTCAGAATCATCTGAGGGGCACCCACAACTCTCAAGCTATGAAGCACACAACCCTGGTTCCAACCAATTCCTCTGAAGATCTCTTGAACTGTCTGATGAAGGTATCAACTTTCAAACACTAGATGGATAAATAATTGTTGGTCAAATTTTGGGGTGCAACACACCTCATCAGCTGATTCGCGCGCCGAAGCTCGTATGTCCCCAGCACCGGGTCACAAGTGCAGGTTTCATAGAAATGTTCGGTTGCCGAAGCTCGTGTCTTCCCCAGTAAAGTTGCCGAAGCTCGTATTCTCCCTCAGCACCGGGTCACCAGTGCAGGTTTCGTAGGAAATTGTTCGTACGCCGAAGTAGGCAGCAACTGATGGTGCCAGACTGAAGTCTCCAGTGGAATTGAGATTCCCCACCAGAGTCATACTCTCTCCTGAAGCCGGATGATTCCCTCTTCCCCAGTAGAGTGTTGGAATAGCTGATGTTGTATTCCCCTGCAAAGTTGTACTCTCCCCCGAAGTCAAATGATTCTTTCTTCCCCAGCGAAATTGAAATTCCTCATCAGAGTCGTACTCTCCAGCGAAGCAGAATGACTTCTCCTTCCTCAGCCAAGTTTGCAGATGTCCAAGAGAGCCGAGTCCTTGGAAATTGCTCGGACCATGTTTAGTTGTTTCCCCAGTGGAGTGTTGAGCAGCTGAAGTTGTTTCCCCACAGAGGTGTTATCCCCAGAAAAGTAGCCATGGCGGCCACGCAGTTCACTCCCGCGATTGACATCACTTTCCTTCAGCAGGTCCAGGTCTCGTAGAGCTTCGTCCCCTGCAGTAATCAGCTGAAGTTGTTTCCCCTGCAGCAGTCGACGGAAGATCATTTCCCCAGACAGAGTCCAATTGATATTGGCGTGACCATATTCTCCTCAGCAGAATGATTCCTCCATCTGAGTAGTCCCTTCTCCTTGACAGGAGGATTTCCCCCTCGGCAGTTATTTTGCTGACAGGATCGCATCATTGTGCATGATTGCATAGCATTTAGCATAAACGCATAGCATTTCCACCGTGTGGAACATGGCGCCGAAGCATATGCATCATAAACATGATCTAGGTTGTTACCATTCTCGTTTTACAGGTGTTCCGCCGAAGGATCAGTTGCTCAGGAGGATTCCTGACATTCTCCCCAACGAGGTCGCATGCTCAAGATGATTTTTGAGATCCCCAGCGAAGTCTTCAGTTCAAGATGATTCTTGAATTCCTCAGTAGGGCCGTCTGCTTAAGATGATTCTTAAGACCTCAGTGCAGTCTCCCGAGTTGGTTGCTCAAATTGATGCCTAGAGTCCCCGGCGAAGATCGCCCAGGACGATTCCTGAAACTCCACGAGAGCCGAATCCGTGGAAGCTGCTCAGACCGTGATTGGTTTGTCCCCGGCGAAGATCGCCCAAGACGATTCCTGAAACTCCACGAGAGCCGAATCCGTGGAAGCTGCTCAGACCGTGATTGGTTTGTCCCCGGCAAGAGTTGTCCAGGAAGATTCCTGGAATCTCCAACAGAATGGTTGCTCCAGAATGGTTATCGGTTCAAGATGATTCTTGAAGGTGCCCGACGGAGTTGTTTGTTCAAGATGATTCTTGAAGTCCTCAGCAACGTTGATTTATCCAGAATGAGTTCTGGACCCCTGGAGCGGAGTTACGTGATAGTTCTCAAAATTCCCCAGCAGCGAAGCGTTATCCCCAGCAGGTTTTCCAACGGCAAAGTTAGAATCTCTCCTGAAGACTCCATGATTAAGGTCTGACCGTGAATGAAGCGGTAGGATCGGCTACGTATTACCGGTTACCGTGTGACCAATTCCCCAATGAAGTTTCTCCACTTTGACGGCGAGGTCAGATTATGTTTGTTTCCGGCGGCGAGGTTGGATGTTTGTTTTGACGGCGAGGTCAGATTATGTTTGTTTCTGGCGGCGAGGTTGGATGTTTGTTTTGACGGCGAGGTCAGATTATGTTTGTTTCCGGAGGCGAGGTTGGATGTTTGTTTTGACGGCGAGGTCAGATTATGTTTGTTTCCGGCGGCGAGGTTGTATGTTTGTTTTGACGGCGAGGTCAGATCATGTTTGTTTCCGGCGGCGAGGTTGGATGTTTGTTTTGACGGCGAGGTCAGATCATGTTTGTTTCCGGCGGCGAGGTTGGATGTTTGTTTTGACGGCGAGGTCAGATCATGTTTGTTTCCAGCGGCGAGGTTGGATGTTTGTTTTGACGGCAAGGTCAGATCATGTTTGTTTCCGGCGGCGAGGTTGGATGTTTGTTTTGACTGCGAGGTCAGATCATGTTTGTTTCCGGCGGCGAGGTTGGATGTTTGTTTTGACGGTGAGGTCAGATCATGTTTGTGTTCGACGGCGAGGTTGGATGTTTGTTTGGCGGCGATGTCAGACTCTTTAAATCCCCAGCAGAGATGATGTTTGTACGACGGCGATGTCGAGTGTCTCTCAGAGTGATGTTTGTTTCCGACGGCGATGTCAGATTCAGTTTTCCAGCGGTGATGTTGGGTATGCCAGACGTAGTTCTCCAGCGGCGATGCGGGGTATTTTGATTGTCCGACGGCGATGTCAGACGTAGTTCTCCAGCGGCGATGCGGGGTATTTTGATTGTCCGACGGCGATGTCAGACGTAGTTCTCCAGCGGCGATGCGGGGTATTTTGATTGTCCGATGGCGATGTCAAACGTAGTTCTCCAGCAGCGATGCGGGGTATTTTGATTGTCTGACGGCGATGTCAGATGTAGTTCTCCAGCGGTGATGCGGGGGTATTTTGATTGCCCGACGGCGATGTCAGGTGGTTTAGTCTTCCAGCGGTGATGTTGGGTGTTTTGGTTGCCTGAAGACGATGTCAGAAGAAGTTAACGTGGATAACTGACGGCGATGTCAGATCAGTATTTCCCCAGCTAGTTGCCATGCAGCTAGTATTGCAGTATTCGAAGATTTGTTCCCTGCAGAGTATCGTGTGCTCGTGCAGTTGGCAAATTTTCGGGTTTACCGGTATTCAACCGTCTCGCACCTTGATTGGCTAAGAGCCGTTCGCTTCTCACCCAGTCAGGTTCAAGCCGTTTGAATAGGGGCAGCTGTTGCACCCCAAAATTTGACCAACATTTATTTATCCATCAAGTGTTTGAAGGTTGATACCTTCATCAGAAAGTTCAAGAGATCCTCAGAGAAATTGGTTGAAACCAAGGTTGTGTGTCTCATAACTTGAGAGTTGTGGGTGCTCCCCAGATGATTCTGAGACTATGAGAGTGAACTTGATGCTTTGAGAAAGTTTATGAGATGTCTTGAAAGCCATCACGAAGCCCAGAGAGGTCATGATGCAAGAATTCAGAAGATTCAACCATGAATGGTAGAATTAGGGTTTGACTGGGTCAACCCTAGGTCAACTGCAGATTTAGAGAAGGTTGAGACCCAATCCGAGAGCCATGAGATCATGGAATGATGTATGGAGATGTTATAAGTATGATTCCTAGACCAACTCATCATGATTGAGGAGTTTGAGAAGTTTTAAGCTAGGGTTTCTAAGGATGGATAGGGTAGAATCCCCTAGTTTGATCCCTATCTTCCAAGCAGTTTTAGCTCAAGATGTGATTGTCATCTCATCTTCCCCATAACATGAATGTTGTAGAGATTGTTCTTAGCTTCAACTTGAATGGTATAAGTCCTTGATAGGATGTGCAGAGCTCAAGTTATGGTTTTGACAAATTACAGGTCATCTGAGGTGTGTGAATCTGGGTCCTTGAAAGTCACCCAACTTGCAGACAACTTTTGCCCTAGTAGGATGATTCCTATGATCTCTTGGTCAACATGAATGTTGAAGGGCATCTTCTTAGATTTATAGAGAGTACTAGAAGTCCTTGATAGGATTTGTAGAACTCAACTTATGGTTTGTACAAGACAAGGGTATTTTGGTCATTTGGTGATTATAGGTCATTTCAAGCAAAGGCCATATCTCCTAATTCCAAGCCTCAAATGAAAAAACTCAAAACATAAAAGTTGTTCAAAATGACATTTTAAGCCTAGAAAAGTGGTCATGAGTTTTTGGAAAAGCTTGTAGCAAGAATTGACAAGAATGAGTGAAAATAACCTAAAAATGGCATATAACTTAAATAAGTTCAAGTTGGAAAATGGTTTGAGAGATCTACAAATCCAAAATAGGTCATGTAATATACCAAATTGAATCCAAACAACATTTTAAAGACATTGGTTCAGCCACTTTTTTGAGTTAGGGTTTAAATTTTGGACTTGCTTTGTAAAGTTCTTTCTTGCATATTAAGGCACCTTTGGAAAACTTCACACAAGGCAAGGAAATGCTTGTTTTTGGCTCATACCATCTCAATATCTCATGTAAGGATATTTTGACACACAATTAAAGGTCTTAATGCATGAGATGAGATAATACAACATGTCATCAAAGGAGATTTCCAAGACTTTCTACCATAGTCTAGAAGCATCTAGACTTTTCCATTTAATGGTTATATATTGAGAGGATCATGATGAGATTAAGGGTTGGTGAAATCAGTGGTGAAGAGTGAAGGAGAGAGTAGAATTCAAAGCTTCCTTCAAGATCAAGCAAGAATCGTGTGGATCTCTACAAGCCTTCTCCTTCAAAGCCATTGCAAACAGAAACCTCTACACCATTAGAGGAGTGTTTGGAAGCAAGAACAAGCTCTGAATCAAGCTCTGCATACATCCACCATTACAACTTGACAGGTTGGTGATTCTCCTCATACCACCTTATTTATATGCATTCAATTAGATTCTTAGGTGTAGAATGGTTAGGTTTTATTAGGTGATCATGTCCACAAAGTTAGAGAGCTTCTTGTGAGGTTTCATGGCAGGGTGATGATTCTTTGAGGATCAAGAATAAGCTGTTTAGTAGGTTTTAATTGACATGTTATGGTTTAGAATGGTTAGGGTAACATAAGGAACAAGATTACACCATTAGAATTAAGTTTCATCAAGATTGATATCAGTGTAACATGTTGGAACCATGACCTTCATGCGTTCTGTTTGCGAAATCTATGAGGTTTTAGGTGAAACCAATGGTATGGTTGCAATCTTGGAAGAAAATGGAGCAACTTTGGTCTTTAAAGTTTTTGTTTTCATGGAGAAATGGAGGAGAACGAGTAGGTAGAAGATTAGGGCATGAGGGCTGTTTCATGGAACTCGCATGGTGAAACCCTAAGTTCTTTGGGGAAGACGAAATCACAAGCGTAGGATTCATTGACTTGTTAAACCAATCCAAGGGCCACGATTTAAAAATGAAAACGGAGGGAAACCCTTACGCTGAAACGCAGTGTTTCAACTTAAACTGAACCATGGGCTTTAGTATAATCGTGCTATCCATACCCCCTGCTTGAAGCCCAAACCAAATTGAACTAAAAACTCTTGCTAAATGCACCGCATGTCTGTTTTTTTTTCTTTTAATAATTTTCAATGATTTTTCTGGTCACATGGGCTTAGCGCGCTTACTATCTGCACCACCCAGTTCTCTGGCCCATAGAAAAAACAACTAGGCGCCCTTACTTTTGACACCCCCTCCCCATTTTCTTTTATTTTCTTTTTTTTAATTTCTTTTATTTCCTTGCATCTTATAAAATTCATAAATAATAGGAAAATTAATATTTTTCATTTCTTGTTTTTTCTATAGGTTTATATTCTTGTCTAGAAAATTAGTAAATAATAAAATTCCATTTTATTTTTAGTTTTATATTTTTAGCATATTTTCCATTTAAATAGCTTTTTAATGAGATTTAGGTGTGTATTTCATTTTGTAGAATTAATTTAGGACCCTCCCTTAATCTTTTTGATTCATTCTTTTTAGTATAATTAGATATTGAGCCTTAGTTCCCATAGGATTTAATTCATAATTTTAGGATTAATTTTTAGATGATTTGATTAGGTGAGATTAGAGTGATCAAAATAAGGGTTTAGGTTTAGCATAGGTGAAGTAAATCATTTTCTTTTAAGAGTTTTGACTTAATTTTTGGGTATGGGACTATAGGGCTATTATGGGTAGGTGTAATAGACCCTTGTGAACAAGCATTAGATTTTTCCCTGTGACTTTAGTATTTTCAAAGTATTTTCTGAATAGGACTGTTTGTGTGGCATGTTTTGTGTTAATTGTCTATCTTTGGGGTTTATCTTTGGGGAATTGTTATGGGGCTTGGTTTGCTTTGAAGATCTTGTTGAAGGAGCATGATGAGGGAGAAGATTGAAGATCAAGACCCAGAGGTTGAGAGGTTGGAGCTTGCAAAGATGCATGGATTGGGTCCTAGTCCAGGAGCTTGTTCTCTGTTTGTGAGGTTTGAGATCCTGAAGTTTGAGGGAAATTCATGGTACTTTCCTAAGGAAGGCACTATGGATGTCTTTCATTCTTTCTTCTCACCTCTTTCCCCAAGTGCCCAATGATGTTGGAGCCTTCATGTGAGTTTAGTTTCTCCTGAGGAGGAATGTAAACCTATCACAGCTGTTGAGCCACATGGGATACGATTCCTAAGTGGAAGCCCCCTAGTATTTTCCTGAGGAAGGTCCTATGGGTCTGCTCACTTAGTTCCCTTAGTTCATGTAGGATTTCTTAAGTATCCAATGATGTTGGAGCCTTCATGTGAGTTTAGTTTCTCCTGAGGAGGAATGTAAACCGATCACAGTTGTTGAGCCACATGGGATATGATTCCTAAGTGGAAGCCCCCTAGTACTTTCCTGAGGAAGGCACTATGGGTCTGTTAACTTAGTTCCCTTAGTTCATGTAGGATTTCTCAAGTATCCAATGATGTTGGAGCCTTCATGTGAGTTTAGCTTCTCCTGAGGAGGAACGTAAAACCGATCACAGTTGTTGAGCCACATGGGATATGAGTCCTAAGTATAAGCCTCCTAGTGCTTTCCTGAGGAAGGCACTATGAGTCTGCCTACTTAGCTCCCTTTCTTTGGTAAGCTTGTTTTGAAGCTTGAAGACTGGGATTGATTTCTTTTGATTAGGGTTTTGCTTTAGGGCTTTGCTTAGATCTGATTAGGGTTTTGTTTTAGGATTAGGATTAGGGAAAGCTTAGATGTAGATAATTTCTTTCTCAAGCATGGATGGTATTTCATTTCTTTTATCTGTATGACTGCAGTTTATTGTTTATTGATTGATAGCATGTTGTTTATTTTTCAGTATGATTACTGTTATTTCATGACTGGCTTGAGGTCGAGACGAGCTTGTGGAGGCTGAAGCCCCACACACATTTCCTCCCTCACTTGCATTGCATGCATTTTACTGTTAAGCTGATGCTTTGTCTGTTTTGGTGTATCATTGACATGATCCCTTAGGACTCTCATTTCCTTTGATAAGGATTTGATGATAGACTTTTAGGTTGAAACCTATGCATGACAACTTCTAGGAGTTCCCTGTTCAAACCTCAACCATAGGATGAATCCATGGCATGATTACAGTAGGACTTGATAGTCTCCCTCCTAGTTGGGCCTGTTCTCTTTTCACCTCCAAACAGTTTAAGATACAGTAATCATGAATGATTTCTTTCGTATGTTACGAGCCTTAAGCTAGCTGAGAAAGGATTGTGGGAGAGTTCCTTTTCCACAGTCTGGATGTTTAGTATGGTACCCTTTGGGTGACATGCGACGCATTCACTCTCAGGTCATAGTCTCTAGTGCGGTTGAAATCGCAAGCACAATAAAAAACACTTCTTTCAAAACAGGAAATAAACCGTAGTTTCCCGAACTACGTGAGCTCTGATCTCTCATGCCTGTTGAGAGTACGTAGGCACAAGATGGCAAAGTCTTGGCGAGCTACCTTCCCCCATAACCCTTCGTAGGCCGAACTACGTTGACTCTGATTTCTCATTCTCTGATGAGAATACGTAGGCATAAAGTGCGACGCTTTGCCGAGTCATTTTTCTTTTCTTTTTCAGCCATGATAGGTAGATAGAATAAAACCAACCCACCCAAGTAAACTAACAAGCGTGGATCCCGTCGAGTACGACGGACGTGAGGGGTGCTAATACCTTCCCCTTGCGTAACCGACTCCCGAACCCAGACAATGGTTGCGATGACCTTGTCTTACCCTTATTCGTCAGGTTTTTCCGATCGTTTCCTTTCCCGCTCTGAGGGATAAATAACGAAAGGTGGCGACTCTTCTGTCATGCCGGCACCTTATTTTCGCGCAAGCGACAACATGCACCTGGCACTGCCCAATAAGCTTAAAACGCTCTGTTTCCGTGGCCTTTCGCATAGTGGGGAATGGATATCCTCGGGCCCTTCACCAAAAGGTCATACTAGAACAATTACTTGATAGTTGGCGTTGAATACTTCACGAAGTGGATAGAGGTTGATCCCTCGCCAAAATCATGTCACATAATATACTTTGTTTCTACAAAAGGAACATGCTCGCCTGGTTCGGGGTGCCCTAAGTGATCGTCACCGACAACGAGACGCAATTCATCAACAAAAAGTTTCAGGACTTCGTCACCAAGCTCGGCACAAAGTAGCATTTCACGTCTGAGAACACCCGAAGACAAACGGGCAGGCTGAAGTCATGAAGAAAGTGATCCTGCAAGACCTAAAATGAAGACTAGGCAAAGTCAAAAAGAGGTGGGTCAAGAAGCTACGCAACATGTTCTGGACCTACAAGACGACCCCACACTCGACCACCGGGGAGACCATAGTCTGACTAACATATGTAACCGAGGCATTAATCCCGGTATAAATAAGAGAACCCTCTAGGAGGACCAAATCTCCCCTCGACAAAGAGATGAACGGCGGGGCACTAAGGGAGAAGCTCGACATAGTCAAAGAAATCCAATCGGGGGAACCCCTCTATGAAGCCTTTCTCAAACAAAAGATAACTTTGCAACATAACAGCAGAGTCATCAAACATGAATTTCAAATAGGTAGCCTAGTCCTGCAAAGAAACTAGAAAGACTCGCACGAGGGCAAGCTCGCTGCGAATTGGGAGGGCCTCTATCGTGTCTGCGCGAAGACGGGCAGTGGCGCCTACTACTTTGAAAATCTATATGGGGGAAGAACTTGCTCGACCATGGAACGCTGAAAAGCTCAAACAATAGTATAGTTAAACATTGCTCTCGGTGTACTTGGTTTGACAACGACGAAGTACATCCGATTCTCAGAGTTGGTCCTCATCCGCCTCAACCTTCGTCAGCGTTTCCCTCATCTCGTTCATGTCTTTGAGAATGAGCACATGGGCCTCATAATTCGACTAATAATTAAGAAGGTCATTTTCTGCCTTGTTATTCTCCGTCCAAAGAATCTTATTCTCAGCCCGCAGTGCCTTCAGCTTGGAGTTGGGGTTGGTCTCATCATTGAGGACCAATGTCGTCTCGAAGACCTTCATCATACAGCCATATCCTCAGATAAAGCTTTTCTCTGGGTCACCTTGTCAACACCTATGATCGCCTTAGACTTTGTCGCACGAACGATCAGGGAGTTGTCCCCATAAAATAGCCCTTAATGGAGATGGCAGGGAGGCAACACAAACCTTTCCCTGACAATGCCCTCCAGAAGATGGATGAGATTAGATTCCTCGAGGCATTGTTTCTTGGCTAAATTATCCTAAAAGACGAGAGATTTACTCCCCTGAGGAGTGGAAGAACCATCGGGTTGTTGGTCAACTTTAGCCATCTACTGAACTTGGGTAACGCGGGCCTTGGTGACCTTCTTGGCGCCTATGGTCACCGCGAGCTTCATCATGCATTCTTGGAGGCTCGACATCTATCCTGCAACGAAGAAAAGAACAAGTTAGTATAGCAGGGAAAAATAAGCAGACACAAGAGTAAAGAAAAAACCCACTACCTAAGAGTTTTAATGCTTCTTCGTCAGACCCGCACTCGAGCAGGGCCCTGGTGTTAATTAACCGAGACTCGTAGAGAACCTATCTGCGCTCGTCACAAATAAAACTCCCGTCCTTATTGACACATTTGGTAGGAGTAAAGTTAGAGACGAACTCAATTATCTTCACATAAGCGAGCCGATCCTCGACATCCAAATCATCGGGCTTGGTGATGTGGCTTTTCGTACCCTTGTCGAAGTGGCCCTCTTGCCACTCAAGGGGGGAATTTGCTTCCAAAGCCTCAAATGGTTGCCCATTCTCATGCTTGATCACACGGTCGAACAAGGATACCTAACTATGTCGGTCCTAGAAGGATTGTCGCTGAACAACTTCCTCGACTGCTTTAGAGATACCCAACCATGTCGGTCCTAGAAGGATTGTCGCTGAAGGTGAAAGATGCAGAAGAACAAGGGGAGCGTGGAACCAACACAAAGATGTTCATACACGAGCTCGAACGCCCACGTGAATGCTATCACGTTAAGATGAAGTCACGAAGGAGCCAAAGCCAACCACTGGAACACCCCCTTTTGGAAGTTACTGAAGGGAAGACGGAACCCTGCTTCCCGAAACTCAAACTCGTACATCAGGAACTGCATCCTTTTGAACAACAAACATATATGGTGCGTCTCTTTGGGTTTATAGACCATCTAATTCGCAGAGCCCCCCTTGGAGATATCCTTAATGGTCACGAAGGCATCTGAATCATCGAGAGAAAATCGCGAGGCGATGCTGAAAGGTTCCTACCTGACCCAATCGGATGACGTGCAGGCCTGCGTGACCTCGACTTCCTCATTATCCAAATTGAGTTCGACTTCCTTTTCGATCATGATGACACCCTCGGGCTTTGAGACCATTTTACCTTAAAAGCAAAGGAAAATGGTTATTCGACATCTAAGATCAAATCCACTCTTCCACCGCAAATCAAGTGAAAAGGAGAAGAGAGGGGGTGAGGAAACGCTCGATAAACGTCCTCGATCGAATCCCTCATCGGAAAGGGTGCACCTGAGAGGAGACTATCCTCGACACAGAACATGAAACCTTCCTCCGCGGGAGAAAGGTTCCTCAGCGCTTAAATTTCCTCCTCACGATACTCACGCGTCCACAGGGAGAAAGGTTCCCCGACGTCGAACCTGCCGAGTACGCTAAAAGTATTAGGGGTTCCCGAGACCTTTATCGTATGTCCCCGAGGCCTTCATCGGAAACTTCACAAAATTTCCAGAATCCTCATGAACTCCTCGACGCCTTCATCGAAAGCTTCATGGTTCTGCCGAAAACTTCACGAGTTTGCTGGAAACTTCATGAGTTCACCAAAAACTTTATAGACTACCTGGAAAAGTCATCAGAAACTCAAGAAATCCCTGGAAAATGCATAACCCGCTGGAGAAAGCATAAATTATGGGAAAGGACAGGAGACTTACTTGTGCAAGGATTCTAGAGCCGGACGGCAGAGCAAAAAGCTGACAATGGCGGAGACAGCGGACTAGTTAGGATGAGCAGAGAAGATCTTGAGAGAGATTCTTGAGTTATAATGAGGGGAGTGTGCAAATGAACTGGTCTTCCTCTCTATTTATAAACCCTAGCGCGAGAAGCGAGGCCTTTCGTAGGTACTCAAACACCATACTCGTAGCCATCATAGGCATTTATTGCTTCTGACATGTGACTCAAGGAGACGTCACATGTGTCCCTTCGATGCCCCACGCACGGCTCGAGGAAACGACGTGTCAGTCCTTTTCACTTCCTTCGTACCATCCAATATGTCGAGCGTAATTCCCGACCCTTACGCTATCGAGAACATTTCCTCGAGAGGAGATGGAAGCAAGCCAGGTATGTGTGTGACGAGCACCTGTCTTTGGGATAAATGCCTGACCGACCCCGTCATCGACCACGGACAAGGATTATTGTCGAGCATGATTAATGGCTTCTACGTCTGGTCCCAAATAGCCCCACGACCGTAGCGCCTTGAGCACGAGTGACGCACCAGATAACCCCTCCTCGATAAAAGAGTTGACTCTTAAGTCATTGCTCCTACACTTTTGAGCAACGACTTAGAAGGCTCCTGTTCCGGACTGGGCCAGTGGCTGGCCCACCGTCGGGCATGGTGTTGCCCAACTCCCCATCGAGAAGGGCCTAATGAAGGCCCAATTCATCATCTCACACGGGGAGCTCTCACGCATCTCCCCCACGGTCTCCATGTGCTCCCCATGCGGGGACACGTCATCTGCCAACTACCCGCGTTTGAGAGAGCAGGTCCTCCGCCTCCTGAAGTCCACGGGACAGTTGGACCAAAATGAAGACCATGTGCTGGTCTTCCTTACGCCAGGCATATTCTAGAAATTATTTGTATTGGGCCTAATGATCCAACATAATGCAAATAACAGTTAGCCCAGCGTTGAGGCACACTATAAATACCCTCATTCACTATAGGGTCAGGTATTCTATTCTCTACACTTTATGTACTTGCTCTCTCTTTACTCCATTTCTTAGTTTAGAATTATAGTATTTTGCAGGTACATCCCCCTCCTCTTCTCCAACACCAGCGAACTAGGAGCTCACGGCCTGTTGCTGGCTGTTGATCTCTTTCTGGTCTGGTAAGAACAATTTTTTTTTTAAATATCAAAAACATTTTAAAATATATAAGAAATCCTCCAAACCGCACAAAACTGAAGAAAAAAATGAAATTGGCCGGGTTTTAATGGGTCAGCGGGTTGATGAGTTACAAATGTGGTTTGGACAAGACTTAAATGGGCAGGCCTGAGTAGCAAAAATTAAACCGCAAGTACCCTTACCTGCCCAAGTAAGAGAGTTATGCAAAACTAAGTCATTTTGCACTAGGTTTAGTCCTCATTCTCATTCTTCCATATTTTCAGTCTCGTTACTCTCAATCTGTTTCACTCAGTCACATCAAGCAAATGAAAACAAAAATGAATCCCTAGTTGTCATCTCCCTCTCATCACTCACCTCACGTAAAAAAACACCATCGTCCACCACCATCACTCACCCACCATCAACCATTACCACTATTCTTTTCGCATTCATTCTACTAGTTAGGTTAGGGTTCTCATTTTTCTTTCTAAGTTTTATCGTTTTTGTCTATAGGGAATGATTTAGGATATGGTTTTCTAATATTTTCATTCTAATTTTCATTCTTCTTATGTGCAGGTAAAGCTTTAAGTTATGGTTTTCTAACATTTTTCAGCCCAACTCTGTTAGTTATTTTCTGATTCGGATATTGATGTTTTGATTTGGAAAAATGGAGCATTAACAAAGTAGTAGTCAAAGAATCACATAGCCTGTAAGTGTTATAAACATTTTGTGTTTATGTGTGTTAAAAACAGATCTTCTTAATGTATTCAACTTTGTGTGTTTGTGTGTGTTAAAATCAAACAATCATATGTTTTTTTTATTCAACATGATTCGGTTTTTGTGTTTGTTAAAATCACATAATCTTAGGATTCTTACTTTATTCCAACTGCTTGTATGTATACCAAAACAAAGGAAAAATCAAATGTGATGTAGGTTTTGTTTCATGTTGTTATTATGTTTTTCTTTCTAGAGACCAAACCAGTTTCATTTCTTTCATTTTGTTGTTATTTTTTTTTATTATGTTGCGTTTATGAAGTTGGTGCTTACTGTTATGTTGGTGGTTGAGGTGTGGAGTGGAAATGAGAAGTTGTAGGTTTTACTTTTTCACTAATTGTTGTGTTGTTCTATATCTCAAATTTTCTTGGTGCTTTCTTCTTTACAGAACGGTGTTGGTTTTAAAATACTCCCTTTTACTGTGTTTATGTTTTGTTTTGAAACATGTTGATTAATCCACGTTTCTATGTTTCTATTTTCTGTTAAATACTCTCAAACAAATGTTTCTTTTATGTCTGATTAACTGCAACATTGTTGAACAATCTGTTAGTGTTTCTATGCTTTTGTGTTTAACTTCAATTTGATTTATAGTGTATGGTGAATATGTATGCTTTTAAATGCATCTTTAACTTAAAGAATGATATGTAATTCATTATTCACTCATTGTGGTTCCAAATTTGATATGTTATTATCTTAATCATCAACATTTTTAACCATAATAGGTATTTTCATTATCATTCTATAACTAAAGAAAGGTATTTTTGTCGTATAACTTGGAGCCATGGATGGTGGCATGATCATTTTATTTTATGAGTATCTTAACATTACATATTTTGCTATTACAAAAATCCAATCTTGTGAGGTCATGTTGTTGTCTTTAATTATCTTCTTTTTGAATTTATTTGTGTGTAATAAATTGATTTTATGAGAACGTCTCATTTGTTTTATAAGATCTTACTAATTTCTCTATTTACCTTTAAAAATATTATTGTACTAATTGAAAACAAAATTAATAAAAGAATTTGATGATTTTGTTTCTAATATGTGATGGTAAAAATAGTAACAAAATTGCTTTATAAACTCAAGGTGATATGTGATATAGTGGTATGCCAAGATTTAATAACAATTTGAAAAGTTGGATAAATCTTGGTGTATTCCATTTAGTTTTTCTCTTCATGTTTGTGTCTTATATATTTTTTGAAATAGAATATGTTTATATAAGGATTATGTTTTACTATCACTAAATTGCATTGAATATTTTTTCAGGTTGATGAAGAATGGTCTTAAAATGATAAATTCATAACTAATTAAAATGCCTTATTGATACTAAAAAAATAGAATGATAGCTTGATTTGTATTCCTTTGCACATGTCATACCACCTAGCTGTCACATCAGCTTACATGTGTGTATCTACCATCATGGTTCAAACTTTGAAGGTCATCGTGGGCCACAAGAATTAACCACATTAAAAGAAAATCATTTAATTAGTTTTTTATCCAAAAAATTAAAAGAACCATTTGTTCTTATTTTTAGAGGGAAATTGAAGGGTGTTCTTCCACTATTATATATACACTCTCATTTTCTCGTTCTTATCTTTTGCAACATCTTCTTTGTACCTTAAAATATTTTATTTTCCTATAACCTTCAACACTTTTTATTCTTCTCAAGCTCTGAGAACCACGACTTTCTCTTCTAGCATGAAAAAACAACTTCTGATTCCATTTGTTGCTGATCTTTAAGGATCCATCCTCATCAACAACCATACTTACGTTCTAGAATCTCCAATGGAGAAGGAGAAATTTGATATTTGGGCTTCCCAGGTATTGATTCCTTTTATGTTACATGTATCACTCATGCATTTTTGGATCCTTTACCCAGATCACCTATAAAACTAACCAAATTAGAAAAGTTCTTCCCCTGTTCACCATCATCCAAACCTCGCGCTTTTGAAGATAGAAGTTTTGAGTTGGGGCTCATGGAACATTCCAATTGTGTGTTATGTTCTTCTCCTTCCACCAATAGTGACACTTATCTTAGTTGGTTGTACAAGATACAATAAAAGAAAGAAGAAACTTGGAAAGATCAAGGTATCTTTTATTTTTATCCAACTATCAAAACATGGACCTCGTTATAACCCGTACATACATATAGATGCTATCCATTTTTGGGAATCTTCAACGAAAATTTTTTATCTACCATGTGGGATGATCACTCCTACTCTTTTAGAAAAATATTTCTTCATACTCATGCACTGTATTGAATTTGTCTCTACTATGGCACTATTTTTCAGTCAAAGATATAGGCTAGAGTGGTTCAAAAGAAAATTTCTTGCCTCTTCACCTGGAAGCCAAAGTGAAGTTGTTGATATTTGGATGGAATTCTTCAAATCCATTGTCTTGTTGACCAGAATTTCAATTGCAAAAAATGGCTTTGGGATCGTTGCTTACCAACCTAATTTGGTGGCCAGACAATTTGGGTTCTTTCAATTCCTACCAAGACCCCTTTTCACCACAGAGGATGAAATTTGTCTAGCTACTAACATACTAATTAAGGCATATTACAAGGAGTGTTTAGACTTTCACATAAAAAAAGTCACCAATTTGAATCCTTTTGAATACTTTCTATCTTTTTACTGTACCAAAGAATTTGAAGATTGGTGGTCTGTATACTACAAACATGTTGTTGTGGATTCTTCGACCCTACTTAAACATCTAACAAATGCTTTTTCCTGTATGTAGAATAAAAGGAAAAAATCTAGGTACACACATCAAGAAAATTCAAGCTTTTCAAAATTACTTCGAAACTGTGTATAATCCATGTCAACTTAATCGAACTATCTAGGATGCATCCTCTACTTTGAAAGAAAAATTCATTGAAAAAATTCTCAAACTTAAATTCACTCCTTACATAAAAGACAAATATGATTTTGCTTTAGAGTTTCACCTTTCAAATTTTCCACCATTACCAACCTATGAATTTGGCTTCGCTTTTCGGCTGACATTTAAAAAATGGTATCATTGTGGATCTTTATCATCCTAGGAAAGTAAATTTAACAAACTTACTCATAAAGTAGTTTTGACTAAGTATGACATAGATAATCATAAAGGGCCCTTAAGGATTGATCTTGAACATGTTTGAATCCTTTCCACTGAGCAAGAAAGTGAGATAAAGGGACTTGTAAAACCTATTAACTTCTTTTGCCATTCATATTTTTTTAATGTGTTGAAATTTTTTAGCTCTACCTATTGTTCAAAATGGGGTGAAGAAGAAGAATGTCAAAGTATTTGACGATGGTGAGAAGTCTTACCAACCACAAGAAACAAAATATGTACACACTACAAACCTTTGTTCTCTTTTATGACTATATGTTTTTCTCCCTCTCTTGTTTATCCTTTTCGCTATTTTCAGATTCGAAAAAGAGGGAGTGCGTCTAACATTGCCCCTTCTACTCAAAATAAGGAAAGGAAAGATAAAGTACATGTTGTTCTTGATAGTAAAGGAACACGGGTTTAACCTACTCTCCAATTCTCCTCTATTTCTTTACCTTCACTCTTTATTATACTAACCATTACAAGCACCTAAGTTTGAACAAAGTATTTGAGAAGAAAGTAAAGAAGTCGAGACCAATTATGAGAGTGATGAAAGTTAGATTTCCATTGGACGTATACCTCCCAAATATTGGATTAATTGACTAGATAAAGTTGTAGCCTCATATTTTTGAGACTCTAAAAAGAAAAAGATTCTTGTTAAGGCTCCTGAACTTTGACAATCCAAGAAGAAAAAAACATAAAATCTGAATCCTAGGGCCAGTTCACCAAAACAAATCCAGAAGGGAAAATGTTTTCAACATTGATGATAAAGAAGAGGAAGAAGAAGAAAGCACACCATTAATCAAAAAGAGAAAAAATTGCACAAAGCCATCAATTCCTGATGAAAGTTCAGAAATTGAATATTACAGTCCTGGCTTTAGAACATCTATGGTACTTTAAGTTTTATTTGTATATTCTTTTTGATATACATCTCACAATTCTATTATATCATTTGAATTTTATCTTATTTATAGGAAAATAACTATTTATGTTATACATCCTACAATGAATACAACTTTATAGGTTTATGATGCCCTAGAATCTGACCAATGTCTACCAAGCTTACCATCACCATAACCAACTAACAATCCAGTTGATAAAATAATTGTTGAGCATCTAGAGGAAGCCTTAGGTGACCAAAGTTCTGAACACCATTCGATTAGTCCACAAATTCCATCCCCTGAGCAACAATAAAGTGTTTTAGATGATAACACCTAGATACCATAAAATCGAAACTCTCAACACTAATCAACTACAAAAAACCAAGAGCTTGAAACAATCACCAGAGAACCAGGATGCTAGTCAAACCCAAGAGAATTTATATGTTGGTCGAACTCAAGAATATCAAGCTCATAGAGAACAAAAATTTGGTGTTGTAAAAAAAGAACAACCATAAATGGCTCATACTTCAACAATTTTATCAGCAACTAATGAACATCATTTTTCAACTACAACTACTATAACTCATTCTGCCATTGTAAACTCTTCATCCAAAACTTCTGACGCTTCTCTCATTCAAGAAGAACTAAATGCTATAAAAGAGAGGAACCCTGTAGAGACTTTGAAGATTCTTATGAGCAGTCAAGGTATTTCAGTTGAAAAACTCCAAGCTCTTCAACTAATACATGCAATGAGCCTTCTGGTAACTCTTCTATTGTGCTGGTTCAACAACTAAAAGCGAAGGTTTTTGATGTGGATCTACTTTAGACCATTGAAGATAACCCTGTTGATATCTCTAAGATCAAGGCCATGTTGAATTAGCTTAACAATTCAGATTTGCCTAATTCCATTGTCAGTTTTATCCTTGAATTTGAGCCCTTCCTTAATCAGTCCTCTCAGAGAATCAAGATGAAGAAAAAGTCTTTGATATTTAACACTTGGTGACACTAGGTTCAAATAATTAGTCCTTTTTATGTTATTTACTGCATTTCTTTACTGGTTTAAATATTCATATGCTGTATATTCTGGATATTTGCTATATTCTGCTATTGTTGGGATGGGTATATGTTACTTGAGAGATAAGCCCATTACACAGGTGTCGCACCTTGAAAAATATAAATATCGAGAAACGTGATCCTCGCGCTAAAGGCGTAAAAATGCGGTTCGACAGAGTCGCCACCGAACTTTATTTATCCCAAAAAGATGGGAAAGAAAAATATCGAGAAAACCTTTTGAAGAGAAAGGAAAGAACACGATCATCGCAACCACGTTCTGGATTCGGGAGTCGTTTATGCAAGGGGAAGTTATTAATGTCATACCCTAAATTTGTCCTACCTATATAGCTTTCATTCTGTATATCCATTCACTAACCTTTATTCAAAAATCCAAAAAAAAAAGGTATGTTGTGAAAGGTTGAATTCAAGATGTCAGGTCAAGTGTGTGTGTGTGTGTGTGTGTGTGTGTGTGTGTGTGTTATTGATTGAAATTCATATGGTTAGCCTTAATCTTAATCAGTCAAGAGTTTGTTTCCTGATCAAGGCCAGGGTATGCAGGATTTATGTGGCTTCTGTCTAAAGTTTCATTTAGGGTTTTCATGCCAATTCAGGCTGTCTGTATATGGATCAAGTTGTTAGGATGTGTCAAGTTGATAGTGCTCTATGGTTAAGGATTATCAAGGATCAATTCATTTGGTCAGGATTTTGTGCAGTACATGATGCTGATTTCAAGACAAGTCCATAATATTGCTCAAGAGGTTTTAGGTTCAACATAATTAAAAGTGGCTATGGCAAGGATGATTCATTTGTGGTTAATTCATGTTCAGTCTCATTTTTTAACAGTTGAATCACTAGCCTAATTCATTTCAAATTCTCATGATTTATCTAAGATCTTCACCCGATTAATTGTTAGAAAAATTCAAAAGCAAATGGTTTGGAAGAATAAACACGAGGGTGCACATAGTAGAAAATCAACCCATTTCCATTTTTTTAAATCACTAGCCTAACCCATTACTTTGATGTTGATGTTGGCGTTTACATTTTAACCGAGTGGATTTAGCTCTTAAGTTTTTGTTTGGATGGTTTGATGGGCTCATGGGCCAATGGTGTTTTTTCTCACAATCACATACCATGTTCCTTCTACTACAGACCACCCCATTTTTTGCTTCAAACTGTGTCGTTTTTGCTAGGAGGATGATGGGCTTTAAGCCCATATGATTCCTTTTTTTCTTTCCATTTCTACACCTATAAATCCTGTATACCCCCCTTTCTTTACTTATGTTTCTATGTTTTTTCTTTTGGATTTGTTTTAATATTATTTTATCATTTTAGTTTCTAAATTTTCTTTTAAATGATTTTCAATATTTCGCTATTTTGGTTAAGTTTTTTATATTCTCTTTTTCGTTTTATTTTATTTTTCAATTTTGATCGATGAAAGTCTTTTATTCAGAAACGTTGATTTATCGAGGTTGATAACCTTCATTATGTCAAATATGTGGAAAATGATCATTGGGATCATTTTCTATACTTTGGGATCATGATAAGTTACCTTCGATTAATTAACACAAGTTTGTGATTAAGACGAGATCACCCCTTTTTGGTCTGTGTGACACGATTACATTGGAAAATGATCCTCAATATCATTTCTCTATCTTGTTTTTAGCACGGATATCAACTTGCGCGACCTCATATAGTTCGATTTTCGTCATAGATCAAGCTATGACGGTTTAGCGCTACATTTCATCCCGATTCAATCAAATCAACTAACGACTAACTTTACTTTCTGTCAACATATTTTTGTTTTAGTTTTCAACCAATATACTCTTGTTTTATTTTCAGTCAATATTATCTTGATTTTATTATCTTATTCATATACTTGTTAATATTATCTTGACTACATTATTGTGGATATTATCTTGATTATAATGTCATATATCTTGTCACATTATTCATATTGTTCTAATTCATATTCATATTGCTCATCTCTTATTCATATTCTTTTCAAAACACATAATAAATTATTGAAACGATAAAATCCTAAATTTGTGGATTGTTGGATTATTGGACTTTGTCAGAAACCCTAGCTTATAGTTTTGTCCGTCTTTTTCTAAAGGCTTAACTTAGGACACTTTGCACACACACGGCTTTCTCTTAGGCTACCTGACAATGAACCCTTTTATTTCGTGCAATTCCGTGTAACTTACATGTACCCCTCTACCATTCCGATGTACGCATTCACATTTTTTTAAATTGTGGTTTATCTTCTAGGAGCACCCTTAAGGACTAGCGTAGACTAAACCGTTTTCAAACTAATTCTCGATTCGTCATCGAGCCATTTTCAAACACCCTTCATAAGTCGAGCGCTCGTCTGTATTCACCATCAACCTATTGCACAAACTTTCATATTTCATCATGGTTTCATTATTAGGAGCACTCTCAAGGACTAGTATCGTTTCTCACAACTTAACCCTTGATTCGTCGTCAAGTCGATTCCATTTTCAATCAAACCCTTGACTCGTCGTCGAGCCCTTTGCAAACCAACTTCGATTCCACCATAATTTTGCACGCAAATATAAGTCAAACCTTTGACCCAACGTCAAGCGAATTTTCTCAATCAAACTATCAAAATAATTAACAGATATTTAATCTTTTCAAGGTGAAAAGAGGGGGGTTGAGCCTTTGATTTCCCTTCAGTTGTTTAGATGCGAGTTATCTTACTCGTGTGTGAAAAATTGATGCCTCTAAAATATTTCTAACTCGACAAAATTCAACCATCTTTTAACCACTCATTATACAAACACCATTAAAACACAACCTCTTTTCAAGATGAAAAAGAGAGATAGTCAAGTCTTTGACTCACTCTCCCAATTACTTGGACCCGAAGAGCCTTTCTTAAGCTTCGAGTAATCGTCATCCAACCAAGCCTCAAGTAATTCAACCCTCTCTTTTCGTGGTCGTCTCCACGAACTACGAACACCCTGATTCTTCATTCATTCTTGAATGTGAGATACGTAGGCACAAGATTGCGATAATCTTGGCGAGCTACCTTCCCTCCATCTTCCGTTTCCCCCTATCCTTTCCCATAGTCAAACTACGAGAGCTCTAATTTCTCATTCTCGTCTGAATGAGCATATGTAGGCACAAGGGCCCCAATCCTTAGAGAGCACCTTATCCTATAGCCACCCATTTTCCCCTGGCGTCTTTATCCTTTTATCTTACCGTTTAGCATTTATTTTTGAGAAGAAAACAACTAAGCTTAGCTAACATTCATCACAATTCAAATTAAGAGGTTCCCGTTGAGTACAACGGACGTGAGGGGTGCTAATACCTTCCCCTCGTGTAACCGACTCCTGAACCCAGAACATCGGTTGTGACGACCCTGTTCCTGTCCTTTCATTTTGAAAGGTTTTCTCGATATTTTCCTTTCCCGTCTCTTTGGGATAAATAAAGTTCAGTGGCGACTATGTCGAATCGCACTTATGCGCCTTTAGCGCGAGGGTCGTATGTTCTCGATTTTAATTTTTTGAGGTGCGATAATTAGCACCCCTCACGTCTATTGTATTCAACGGAAACCTCTTAGTACGATTTGTGATGGGCGTTACTTAAGCTTGTTTATTTTCTTCTCAATGGTAAATGTGAAAACGGTATGATAAAAGGATAACGATGCTAGGGGAAAATGAGTGGTTATAAGATAGGGTGCTCACCAAGGATTGGGGCCCTTGTGCCCATGTATGCTCATTCAGACGAGAATGAGAAATTAGAGCTTTCGTAGTCGAACTACGAGAAAGGTTATAGGGGAACAGAAAATGGATAGAAGGTAACTCGCTAAGATCATCGCAATCTTGTGCCTACGTATCTTACATTTAGAAGAGAATGAAGAATCAGACCGTCTGTAGTTCATGGAGACGACCACAAAAAGAGAGGGGTTGAATTTGTAGTTTGGTTGAGAAACGAAAGATTAAGTAACAAATAACCCAAGGGGGGCGCATCGAGAGCTATCACTCAAGAACCCAAGGAGTGAAAGATTCCAAGAACTCAGTTTTTTCGAGAGTTGATTGAAAAGGTTGGGAGAAAGGTTGAACGTTTTGAGTTTGAAAGCTTGAATGAATAACAACCCAAGGGGCGTGCCTTGAGAGCTATTCATTCGAAGATTCAAGAAATGCTAGACTCCAAGAATATCCTTCTTTTGTAAGTTTGGTTACAAAAATGTTTAGATAAGAGTTATGTGTTTTTAAGACGAAAGTTTGAATGAACGACTACCCAAAGCGTGCGCCTCAAGAGCCATTCATTCGAAGATTCAAGGAATTCTAGACTCCAAGAATTTTCTTCTTTTGTTATTTGTTTAAGAAAATGTTTGAAAAGGATTGAATCGAATAAGTTAGCGAAAAGAGGTGGATTACAAGGCAAAAGGCACTCGACTTATAAGTTTGAATAAAATACCACTTGATGTTGGATCAAGGGTTTGATTGTATTAGAGTGCAAAGGTGTGTTGGAAAAGAGGTTGATGAAAATGGCTCAATGACGAGTCGAGGGTTTGGTTGCGAGAATCGATACTAGTCCCTAGGGGTGCTCCTTAATATCAAAACCACGATGAAATATGAAAATGTATGCGATAGGTTGATGGCGAATACGTACGAGCAATCGACTTACGTAGGGTGTTTGAAAATGGCTCGACGACGAATCAAGAATTAGTTTGAAAATAGTTTAGTCTATGTTAGTCCCTATGGGTGCTCCTAGAAGACAAACCACAATCAAATCAAATACAAATACGTACATCGGAATGGAAGTGGGGTACATGTAAGTTACACGGGATTGCACGAAATAAAAAGGTTCATTGTAAGGTAGCCTAAGAGGAAGCTGTGTATGTGCGAGGTGTCCTAAACTATGCCTTAAGAAAGATTTGGACAAAAGCTCCTTGTTAGGGTTTCTGATAAAGTACAAATTCTGTTGCTCAGAAAAGTAACCAACAGTCTACCAATTTAAGCTTTTAGGGTTTCAATAGTTGTTATTGTTGTGTTTTCGAAATAGTGTGAGCAAGATATGATGAATATGAATATGATATGAAAAATGTGAATATAATATGAACAATGTTAATAATATGGCACGATATATAACAATATAATCAAGATAATATCCATAATAGTATAATCAAGATAATATTAACAAGTATATGAACAATGATAATATAATCAAGATATAATGACTGAAATGTAAAACAAGAATATATTGACAAAAATTAAAGTTAGTTGTTAGTTGATATTGATTGAATCAGGTCAAAATGTAGCGCTAAACCGCCGTAGCTCGATCTATGATGAAGGTCAAACTATAGGAGGTCGATCAAGATGATATTCGTGCTAAAAATACAATAGAGAAATGATATTAAGGATCATTTTCCAAAGTAATCGTGCCACACGAATAGAAAAGGTGATGGTCTCATCTTAATCAAGGATCTCTATAGATTTGTCGCCAATCCATGATATTCAAGATGTTTCATCGACCAAAAATAAAAAGAGAATCCAAAAGGAAATAAAAAACGGTCTCATCTTTTAATCAAGATTCTTATCGATAAATCGACAAACCATGATTCTTATATGTTCATCAACCAAAATAGGCAAAAAAGAAGACGGTCTCATATTGATCAAGATTTTTCGTCAATTTATTAAAATCAACCATCTATGACCTTTTAATATATCATTGACTAAAAGTAAAGATAAAACCAAAATGAAATAAAATAAGATAAAAAAAAGTCAAGAGCAATGATTCGAAAATCTAAAACACTTACTAAACAAATATGAAGAAATTAAAAGAGAAAAGAAAAAACAAACAAGAGATAAATAAAAAGAAAAAAGAAAACAAGAAAATAAGAAGCATTAAAGGAGGGAGTATGGATCAGCAATGTAGTGGTGAAATGGGCGAGTGAATGGAACATGAAGATTGGCTTAGCAAAGCCCAAAATCCAAACATTATCTTAAAAAAAAAGGTAGAACAATGATAAAACCCTATGGTGGAAAACCAACACGGCCACAAGACTCGATTAGATCTATTTTGTTCATTAAAAGAAAAAATAAGGTCATGCTCCCTTGTTCTTAAAAACCAACATCAATAAACTAAAAAAAATAAGGAGTATATAGTCAGAGCTTCTTCTTCGCAGCATAATCGTGGTAAAAAAACGAACTCAGAAGCAAAAACTTGCTTCATCATCGCATATCATAACTATATGGAACACAATTTAAGATCTTGCAGTGAAATCTAAATACAACGACTCGGTCAAGTGCGAAACTCTCACCTCGTCTCAAACACCTTTGTCTTAAGTGTGTGTTTGTTTCGTTCAGGTATGAATTATCTTGTTCACAATTTGGGTTTCATATCCTCTTCTTCAATTATTCTTGTTGTTTTGATTTGATTTTGGTGGAAGGTTTAAGTTTTTTTGATTTGGGATTCATGTAGAAGAAGGTTTGGGGATGTTTGAGTGTTATGGTTGATTGAAAAAGGTGAAGGAGGTGGAAGAAAATTGGCAGCATGAAAGTTGCTTTCTAGGCCTCCCTGTGAATGAAAAAAGAGGTGGGTTTTATATGAGTTTAGAAAGGGTATTTGTGGAAGAAGTTAGAAGGGATTGTTGTGCTAAAATCGTGCTTACCGTTTTGTGATTTTTGTGCGTTTTGTTCAGTGTGTTGCTTCGTTGAGTAAGGTTTGTGTGGAGCAGGTTTGGGAGGTGGTAAAAATTTTGTAGCAGACGTTGGAACATGTTGGCTGTGGGTTTTCGTTTGGCATCAAAAGATGGTTTTACAAGATTTTGTTTGCAGTTCTTTTTGGATAAATTGTGTGACTCAAGATTTCGATGCGTACGTCGTGGATGGTAGTAGTTTTGTGCGTTACTCATGCTTGTATGTATTTTATTGTTTTAGTGCAGGCTATACATGAGGCTTAGCATTGGAAAAAATTTGCTTGGAATTCATGTGGCTTTGGTATTTGTTGTATATCGTGTGTGTATTTTGGAAATGACTTAGAAGTGAGCTTGTTTTGCATTTTTCTCTTGGCTTATTTCCTTAGCATCACGGGCCTTGTAGAAAATTGTTGTAACATTTTGTAATGTAGTGGGCTTATGGATTCATGGAATTCAATTTAGTTTTGCACCTTCCATGTTTGCTTGGAACCATGTTTGGAATTGTCTTGTTTGAACCAATTCTAATCTTTGAATCCTCATTTAAAAATTGAATAAAAGCTTGATTCAAAAGTGAACCAATCTTGTACTTTAAAAGAATTATGATGAACCACAAATATTCTCATTCAAAATTCTTGGATAATAACATGGATATTAGAAACATGTTCTTAAATTAGGAATCCCAATCCACTGCACCAAGCCCTAATTACCCATGATTTGATCCTTGACAAATGAAACAACACATGGACTTATCTTGAATGTGAAATAAACCAGAACCTTGAATCAAAGTAAATCCATTCTTGAACTTTACCACTTAAACTTGAATTGTTAAACCAAATCTTTGATCATGAACCAAATGCTCTAGAAAAAGCCTTGAAATCAGAGGAACATGATTTAAAATTATGGACTGGACTGCCCAAAACCTTGACTAAAAAAATGAACCAGACTCTGATGACTACCAATCATGAAGCACTATAAACTTGACACATCCTGACAACAAGCCCTAATTAAATGCTCAAACCCACCTCACTTGAGTCAATCATATCCAGGCCTTGATCTTGAAACCAAACTCTTGTCTGACTAAGATTAGGTTAAAACTACTTGAACTGAAAACATCCCCGCACACACACCTGTCCTGATATCTTCAAATGAAACTCAGTTCAATCCAATTCAACCTTGTGATACCCTGAGAAGCAGCCACACATCTTTTTTTTATTGTTTTTTTAATAAAGGTTAGTGGGTGGATGTACAGATGAAAGTTATACACAGATAAGACAAATTTAGGGTATGACAACAGGCTTGAGCATACACATAGGATAGAACGTCGATAGTCGTGATGCCCACGTTTTGCATGTTGGGTTGTCATGAGAGCCACATCCCAGACTGTGATTCGCTTGAGAATACCTTCGTCTTGCTAGAATTCGCTACGGCGAGGGATTTTCACTTGAGTCCAGTGGTTTGGGAGACCTTCTAAGGCCCACCTTTTGAAAGACTAGTGTTGCACCCTAAAATTTGCCCACCGATTTTCCAACTTTGACTGGCTTTTACTTCGTTTTCATCTGCATATCATTTAGGTCGCATTTTACCCGTGTTATCAGCCGGATTGAGTTTATCAGGATTTTAGCCGCTTTGCTCACGTTTCAAGCGATTCAAATCAATTTAAATGAGAAGTTCAGTGTCGAAATCGAGCGAAAGTCGCTCTCTTATCGATGATTCAATCTGTATTGATAATTTGGCGCATTTCTGTGTTCGTCCGTTTTTCCATGGCATTTTGCATTTTTTTACTGTCTATTTCTGCTTTATTTTCTTTTTATAGGTTTATTAAATTAGGATTTAGATTTTTATTATTTTGTTTAATAGTTTCTAGAATATAGTTTAGAGTAGAATTTAAGTTTTAAATAGACTTTTTGAATAGATTTTTAATTATTTAGAGTTATTAGAATAGAATTTTAATATTAGTTTTTAGAAATGGATAGAAAATAGAAAAGTAGAATTTAGAATTTTAAAATAGATTTATTATTAAATAGAATTAGATTTTGGTTAGTTTAAATAGGAGTAGGATTAGAGTTTTTGATTTTTATTATTTAGATATAGAATTTTATTTGTTTAAATTTTCTTTAAATTATTTTCTTAGAACTTTAGTTTAGTTTATTATTAATTAGTTTTGGTTATTTAATTAGGAGTTAATATTTGATTGTTTACTAGTTAGATTTATCATTTCATTAATTTATTAAGTCAATTTTTAAGTCAGCAAGCTTTAGCTTTCACTGTTAGCAACATCAATTTCAGTTATCATTTAATTAATCGATCATTAGTCTTAATCTATATGCCATGTGTCCACATTCTGGGGTATAAAAACACTATTCATCATCCCCAACATTTCAGACCTAAACCTAGCCGCATTCACTGTTCACCTCTCTCCCTTCCGCCGGAAAATTCATCCACCACTGATGTTCATCATCATCTTCATCGTTCAGAAAAAACCACCATCATCAACCTTCTATGTTTGTCATCTATTCACCAACATAAATCTTCACCTTCATCAGTTGAATAACTCATCTCCTTCACCATTTTTCAGAAAGAACTCCTCACTTCAAACTGAGCTTCAAACTCAAATCAACCAACTTCCATCTTCTCACCTTCAACCATTGATGAATAACCCCAACTTTAAACCACAAAACAAAACAAACTCTGAGAAGGAGAAAAGAAGAACCGTCACCACACTACCCATAAATTCTTCAGTCAACTTCAAAGTCACCACCTCCACAACACCGTAACCATAACCATAACCGTGTTCTTCTTCAACCTTCATATTATTCTTCATCAACACAAACAGACCTAGAAACAACCCATTTCAAACAACCCCATCATCCATCTCACAAAACCATCACCCGTATCCACTCTTCACCACCAAAAACGAATCTCAAACCCACTCCATTTTCGTTCGCACCACCCTCATTATTCCATTAAACAACAACCTCTAAACTCTCAGATGAAACCCAGACAAAATCCCAACACCTTCATCATCCTCAAACCAACAATCCCCATTAAAACCCATTCTCAGAGAATCGAACACAACCCAGATTTGCGCACCAATGAAACCCTTTCACCCTCTTCGAACCTTCCTTCAACATCCTTCCGATAACCCAACTTCATCAAAACCTAACGAATCTTCATCTTCTCCGACCCATTTTCATAAACTTCCGAAATACCGCGACAAACCCAACCCGTTTCCAAACTCACCCATTTAGATCAACAACTTCTTTCAACCGTAAATCCAAACAAACCATACAAACACTCTATTACAATCTTCAACCATTTCAAAACCCGTCACTACTAAAAAAACCAGAAAATCAAAATGAGATGGAGAGAGTTTGAGCTTCAACTGAACTTCGTCGCCAACAATGGAAACCGAACTGAGTGAAGAACGGACATTTGAGGGTGGAGGTAGCTTCAAGATGAGATGAGGGTCGTTTGCTGAGAAAGTCTCGATTGATCTGTTTGGAATGATTTGGTTTTTCTTTGGCTTTTTTCTGTTGGTTGTTTGGGCTCAAAAGCCCATTGAGCCATGCAGACAGAATCACACCCCCTGATTCTTTGCCACCCGTTTTTATTATTTGTTTTAATTTTTATATTTTATCTTCTTTTTTTGTTTTTCTTATTAAATATTTTAGTTTTATATTATATTTAGTTTTTATATTAATTTTAATTCTTATTTTCTTTTAGAATTTATATATATTTTTTATAGAAGTTTTTTATTATTTTCTAAACTTTTTCTTTTTAATATTAGAGTTTTGAAGTATTTTATTTTAGAGTTGTATTCTTTCTTGTTTGTTATTGGGCTTTATTTCATTTCATCCGTTTTGGTCGATGACGAAACCTCCAAGTTGTTATACGTCAAATTATTGATGGAAACGATAATCTCGAGACCGTTTTTTCTATTTCGTTTCCATTTTCGACTGTTTATCTGTCTTTGGTTATTTTCACTATTTTGGATTGATGATGACATTTCCGTAATCCATTACCAGTCAAATTATTGATGAATAATGTTGGATCCGAGACCACCTCTTTTCTCTTCATCTTTCGATTTTATTTTGACTTGTCTTGGATCGATGAAGTCTTGTATCCATAAGACGAGATCCCACTATTTTTGGTCCGTGCGACACGATTCAATTGGAGAATGATCCTAAATATCATTTCTCTATCTTGTCCATAGTACGGATATTAATATGCGACTTCCTATAGTTTGACTTCCCTTATAAGTCGAGCTACGACGATTTAACGTCACATTGGTCCCGATTCGATTTCAAAGCATCATCGCCAAGGATCAAAGAGGAGGAGAAGCTTGGAAAGGAAGCTTGCACGCAATGTAAAGGGTCAACGAAACCACTCCGTTTGGTAACATTGTTTTAGTTTCATCTTTTAATTAACCGCCGAGTGTTGTGAGCCATTAGCGATATATACGTGGGAAATGATGAGTGGGCGGTCTCCTCTTACTTCGTCTAGAGTGTTTAGCGTATGTCCTTTGGATAATATGCAACGCATTCGCTCCTACGTCTTAGGTTTTAGTGTTTGCATCCCGATCCGTTTCGTTTCTCTCGCGTCCTTACGATTGAGCCCCTTTTCTCTCGCATCCTTGCGATTGAGCCCCCTTTTCTCTCGCACCCGCACGATTGAGACTCTCTTTTCTCTCGCCCCTGTGCGATCGAGACCGTTTTTCCGTAGTTACCTGAACTACAGCTGCTATGATTTCTCATACCAGATGAGAATATGTATGCATAAAACGATGATGTCTTAGCGAACACCCTTTCCCGTTTTCCGTAGTTGGCTGAACTACAGTTGCTCTGATTTCTCATGCCAGATGAGAATATGTAAGCACAAGATGGCGATGTCTTGGCGAGCACCCTTTCCTGTTTTCCGTAGTTAGTTGAACTACAACTGCTCTAATTTCTCATGCCAGATGAGAATATGTAGGCACAAGACGGCGATGTCTTGGCGAGCACCCATTCCCTCTTTCTTGTAGTTAGCTGAACTACAGCTGCTCTGATTTCTCATGCCAGATGAGAATATGTAGGCACAAGACGCGATGTCTTAGCGAGTACACTAACAACTAACTTCTCTTTTCTCTCGCCCTAGTGCGATCGAAACCTTCCCGCTATTGACTAACTCTCCCTTTCTCTTACCCCCGTTCAATCGAGACCAGCCTGTTGCTCTAAACCTTTATGTTCTCCATACCTTTTATCCATGACATGCTACGTCCGTTCTACCGCAAACAGGTAACGCCTAAGTCTCCAATGGTCGAGCAGCAATACACCTAACTGCTAGAATGCGTGTGCTAGTATCGTCTAGCTTTTCTCTCGCCCCCGTGTGATCGAGTGTACCCCCGTTTTCCCGTAGTTAGCCCGAACTACGTTTGCTCTGATTTCTCGTACCAGACGAGGACACGTAGGCACAAGAAGACAATGTCTTGGCGAGCAACCTTCCCCCCATCACTCGTAGTTTTCCGAACTACGTTGACTCTGACTTTCCCATTGCACGAGGGAATACGTAGGCATAGAGCGGCGATGCTCTATCGAGTCTTTTTTCTTTCCTTTTGCCCCCGTGAGCCTGTAGCTTAGATAGTTTTACACCCTTTTTAGATAGACAACAAGCGTGGACCCCGTTGAGTACAATGGACGTGAGGGGTGCTTATACCTTCCCCTTGCGTAACCGAATCCCGAACCCAAGATTTGGTTGCGATGACCTGTCTTTTCTTTTTTTCGTAGGTTTTCTATAATCGTTTCCTTTCCCGCTCTTTAGGATAACTAACAAATAGTGGTGACTCTTCTGTCCTTGCCGGCCCTTCCTTCGCAGCGATGCGACAGCTGGTGACTTTTCCCATTCCCTATGCGAGCCAATCCTAGAGTTTGTTTGCTTGTCTTTGGGTATGTATATATTTGTGTGTTGTATTTGTATATTGTTTTATTTACATTTTCCGCACTTTATTATTATCTATTGCTGTTGTGCTGTTGGGTGGTTGTTCCTTTTAGAGATAAGCCAAAACCCAGGCTTGAGTACATACATAGCATTAGAGCGTAAAGTAGTGACGAACCTGTACGTTTTAGCATGCATTAGTCCCCACGAAATTCGCGTTCAGACGAGGCTTTTTTTTGAAGAAATCATATCCTGTACATTAGTTGGGAAGGGGTGTTGGATCAGGAAACTGTCGACTCTGGAGACCGATCACTTGGGAGTCAGCTAAGTGAGGTCTCTTCGTTAGACTATGATGCCAAACCAGAAATGGTGAACGTATCGTCGTTTCTCGAAAGTCTGTGACGCTGACGACCACATAGGATGCCGAACCTTATTAGAGATTAGGTCCATACCTGTGAGAGGAATTGGGTTATGTAGGAAACTTGACCTTCAACCTACCCAGTATTTTGGTTTTCTCTTCAAAGAAAACTTTTTGAACTTATCCTGTCAGCAGTGCAGCAGTTGTTCAGAGCTTTGTGGGATTTTTGATCCCTCGTTTGTTGCATTCGCATTTTGCACATCATTTGCATTCCATTTGCATAGCAGGTGCTCGAGGCTGGGTTTGGTGGTCCTGATCAAACTTTTCATCTTTTCAGACTTTAGCTTTTCAAGGAAGGACAGAAGTGACTATGAAGAAGATTCAAGCTGAGTTGAGGGAAGTCCAAAGTCAGATGGGGCAATTCATGGTGGACATGCAAGCTTTGTGTCAGGATCAGAAAATGCTTAAGGAAGAAGTTCATCAGTTGAAGACTCAGATGGACCTGATCACAGAAGTCATAAGAAATATGTCGAGAAAGGAAGGCGATCAGGTGCCTGAAGCTGCAACAGAAATGGTTATTCCACCCTTACCTGTGGAATCTCTCCCAAAGTGTGATGTGCCTCAAAGATCTTCTGCACAACTTGAGGTTCCGGAATCTCCCCGTTGTTGCACCCCAAATTTTGACCCTTTAGACCCTCATCATCATTGTAGGATCACATTTGCTTGATTAACTAACCTTAACCCATTTGCAAGTTTATCTTTGTTAAGATGCAGATGAATTAGGGTTCCGTACCGTCAAAATCGAAACATCGAGGGTTTGATCAATCAATGTTTTGGATTGATCCAACTTCAAACAAGATCAAGGATGATACATTGGACCAAGAATGAGTGCAATTTGAGGTAGTCACCCGGGGTTCGAGAATAGTGCAATTTGAGACACCCGATTAGGATTTTCGATCAGAAAAAGTCAACTGTAGTTTGAATTTTGATTCAAAGAGTATTTCAATGGTGGGATCAAGGTCCATTAAGCTCCTATGGCTTAGTAAAGTCCATCCAAAGAGTTTCAAGTCCTCAGGATGTCCGGATCATCAACGGGCGACTCGGTAGACACCGATCGATTAAACGGTTGACCGAAAAGTCAACTCTTCAACAATAAGGAATTTGACTTCAAGGTGTGAATAAAAAATGTTTCTTATATCATATTATACCTCCCCATAAAATTTCATGACCATCGGATCAAAGGTTAGGAAGTAATTACAAAAATCGGGAATTAGGGTTTCGAAAGGGGCAAGATCATAACTCCCTAACCACACATCTGATTGAAGTGGTTCTAAGCTTGTCTGAAAGATCTTGACAAACCCTACAAAAGTCCCACACTGGTCTACATTCAAAAAATTCATGGAATTGGAGTTATAGCAAAAATCATTTTTCAATTTCAAGGGGTTTTTCACAAATTCATGGAATTGGAGTTTCACAAATTCTGGCCATACAAACCATTTTTTAGTCAATTTCAAGGGGTTTTTCAACCAAGATGCACATAGAATTGGAAGTTTTGATAAACATTAAAGTTGTAGAGCTACATGGGGGCATTTTAAAAAGTACAAGAACTCCTCAAGAGGATTTGTGAGCTAAGAGTTATGGTACATGGAAGTTGGGCATGTCACACTTGAAACCACTTTGGCCAAACTTCTCAAAATCAGATTTTCACAACATTAATCATTCTTAACCCTTGGATCATGTTGCAAACTAATAATAAGAGGCTTAGATGGAGATAAAACCATAAGAGAGGTTGAAATGATGAGCCAAGCAAGTGGATAGCAAGTTGCAAATAAAATAATCATTTTTAAAGGAGGAAAGAGAAACTTTTCTCCAACATGATGGCAGCAACAGCCCCCTACCTTCATATCTCTCTCCAGTCACCTCATCCCTCTCATATCATCTGGTTTTGATTTCCTTGAGCCAAGGAGTTGATGGAAAGAGGCTGCCACAAAGATTTGGGAAGATTCACTTCAAAACCTCATAAACTCCCTCCAAAATGTGGAAAATTCAAATCTGCCCTCATGATCACTTTCACTATAAATAGGGGCACTCTCATTGATGTTCCTCACACCAGAGCTATCTAAGAAAATCAGAAACTCATAGCTCTCCTCCTTCCTTCTTTACTTGTAAGTGAAGAAAATCTCCAAAATCACCAAATTGGCCACTTTCTATTTTTCATACCAATCCTTTGTCTAAACCCAAAAACATTTCAAAGACCATATACACACCCTTAAAATGACCATTTGAAGCTATTCCCATCATTAGTTTCAACAAAAGAAACCTGGATCAAAAAGTCAACTTTCTACACACCATAGTTTGACTTTTGTGCAACTTTCACACTAAATCACTACTTAAATCATTTCCATCATTATAACATTTGGAACATCTCATATTCATGATATATTAGCTGTCTAAAGCCTCAAACAACAGCTGGAGGTGCCTTTACTCAAACTGTCCATAAGATTGTATTGTTTCTTCAAGAAGAAGCAATATTCTCAAGCTTGCTCAAGAAAAGGAATTATTGTTCTTGCATAGCTTAAGCGTAGGAAGATTACAAGAGGTATGTCATTTTAAATCTCATTCATTAATATGCATCACCATGTGTTGATTAGTTTTGTTAGATAGCTTATACATTGTCATGTTGAAATGTTCTGTCAACCATACTGTCAAAATATTTGTGAGGCCAATACCATGTGTAATTGCTGTTGGAATGCCATTAAGGCAGTATGTGTTTTTTTACCTTTGTGAAGGTATGCTGTTGAAGACTTGATAAGTTTATGCTTTTGACATTGTTATGTTGAATAACCTCCAAAACCTGTTTGAATTTAAAATCTGCCAGCAAGAGAGGTTTAGGTTAGATGCTTTAATATTGAACATTGTTATGTTTGACATTTTATCATTGGTGAGGTTTACCTTTGTTCATGTTTGGACCTGTCTAGCATATGTTGGTTTGCTTTGTAACTGTCATCAGAGTTCTTTGTTTTTAGGGCTGTTTTCATAAGTCTGTTTGAATTCATTGACATAATGGAGTTTCAACTTTGTTGACATAGTATTTTTTGATGTGCCTGCTGACCACAGTGTTGTTAAGACCTTTAACTTGGTTTCTCATCAAGTTTACATCTAATCATTTAGAAATCTTTTAGGTTTAACTCATTAGCCTTGGCTGAGGTAGTGAGTTTGTAAGACCTTTTGCTTTTACCTTGTGTGGCTGTAAAACCAATGTTGGATAGGTTGACACTTTGATTTATTATCAGCTTATTATCTTGAGGTCTGTTTAACTTTGTTGTCATGTAAAAACTTCATTTCTTAACTGCATCATTTTTTAGTGCATTGACTTGTGGCATTTTAATTGAGAAATAGTTGCTGCCATTGTGCATTGCTTTAGCATTTTAAGAAAATACTGCATAATCTTTTTTAAAAAAAAGAAAAAAAACATTTCACTAGATTACAACTTGATGATCATCATGTGTCTTGATTCATGAGTGTTAACTTTTAAATTCATGCTACATTAAAGTTTGGACTGGCTGGTAGCAGTTTTTGATATTGTGATGACAATGGCTACCATTTTTTTTCTTTGATGTTGGAATCATGTTGAAACTGCCAAAGGCCTGTTTTAAAATTCTAGGAAAACTTTTCAAACCTTGTCTCTTACCAATTCCATTTTTTCTCATGATAGGAGTCTTTTTTTGTGTGTGCATCCCATTACATTAAAGTGTGATGTTTGTTTTTCTCAACAGAGTCTCTCCAATCATGTTGTTATGTTGAGAGTTTAGGCTGGCCTTCTTTTTGATTTCAAACTTTGTCATTTGATTGATGATTTGGTAGCTGGTATATAAGGGTTCATTGTATGATGTTTGGTTTGGTAATAGCCAGTTTGTCCCTGTCATTTGTAGATTGACTGTTATCCTAGAAAACCAATACATGATCTGCTGCCCACTGCCTATTTTGAAATGAGTTAAACTCTGATGCCTTTGAATTTTAAACATTGCAGTCTTATGTATGATAAGGTTCATGACCTGCTGTATAAAAATGTGTACATTGTGATACTATTCATGTTCTGTTCCAAACTGTCTTGGATTTTGATTTAATCATCTTTATGTCCAACTTATGCTGACTTACCACATGTTGCTTGCATTACAACTGCTGGTCTTAGTTCTGCATTGCACTTAAAAAGAACAAACTGTTGATGAACATTTTATTGGATCTACTGTCAATTGGTGCTTTAAGGATTGTTAACCTTGTTACCTTCAAAAATTATGTTTTGTAAAGTTGCTAAATTGCATTTGAAAATGACTCATGTGGCTGTTGCCACAGACCTTGATAAACAAACCTGTTTCTGCACATTGTAAGGGTATATTAGTCCTGTTTGTTAACTGACCTGAAGGCTCATGCATAAGAATTTTTATCCTAAGATTGTAAGTTTGCATTTGTGAACAAGTTGGGCTATTGGTTGTCAGTGGTAGGCATTGTTATGTTAGGGACTACTTATGTTGTCAAATGACTGTTTTTTGAGGCCTGAATTTGTTAGCATAGCATACTTGATTGTTGACAAATTTGATGATTGAATCTTGATCATGCTGTGTTTTAGTTTGGCTAGGATTTATTGTGAACAGGTTTGGTCTCTTGTGATTAACTGATGTTTAGTGTGGCTACTAATTTATCTTCATGACAGCGGTTTTGAGTTGTTCATTATGTACTACTAGGCTTTGGCAAGATTGACATGATTAGAATTGTCATAAGCATGTTTTGGAACTCATGATTGGATCAGTTCCAGTCATCACTTTTAATTATGAACATATGTACTGGTTGTTGGTTTTCATGCTTGATAGTTTTTGATTATCATCACATCTAGTTCTCTAGTTGTTGCAATAAGATGAAACCTGCATTTAGTGTTAAGTAGATTGGAAGCAACACTGTATTGGATCTGTGCTAGAACATTATGCTATAACTAATGCAGCTCATATGTTTCTTTTTGATCCAGTAATGTGTTGAGTGAAATTCTTGTCAGAATTTATTATGCAACATGTTTATAGTTTGCTCATGCTCTTCTTTAATCAAAAATGCATCTGTAGTGCTCTGTAGTGATCAAAATGCACTTCCAAGTTTCAATTAGCAAGTTTATTCATTTTTTTATGTATGCATAATTTGAGAAAAAGGATTGCACCATCATGGTCCTCATAAAATACCAGGTGGTTTTGACTAAAATTTCATCAAAAAAGGTTGAGTTTTGAGTGAGTTACGCATCAAACCGTATTTCGGCATTTCATCGTTTTATTTTGTCCAGAAAATCCTTTGAAACATGCCCTATGTATTTTTAGGGGTGGCTTTATACTTGGATGTATAGCCACCCCAGTGGTAAGAACTTTGCAACAAAAAGCGCCTTTCACCTGCATGTCCTGGGTTCGATCCGTGTGGAGGTCGAACCCTTTTGTTTTTTTTCCTAGTTTCTTTGTTTTATTATTTTGCCTCTTCTCTCTCCCTCTTCATCACACGCGCCCCCTGTGGCCCAGTGGTTCTTGTTTGAGGCTTGCTTGCCAAGGGGTGTGGGTTCAACTCCCACCCCATGCATTTTGTTTCTTTATTTTTGCTTATGTATATATATTTGTGCATGGAATTTTGTAAATTCACAACTTCTTCATCCTTCATCATTTTTAGCTGATTGTTTTTGCATTTTGTTAATTGTGATGTCTATTTCATATAGTATAAAAATATGGCACATTTTATTTTAATTATAATGTCTTTCGCCTATGTGGAAAAATGTTCATTTTTGAGATCGTTATCTCGCATACCATTGAATTATCTTTTATACCACACTTATTTTATTTTGAGAGATTTGTGAATGATTGTTTCTTTTGTGCTTGTTAGAATGATGAGACCTTGTTACTATGAATTTACATCATTTTTCCTCCTAAGTTATGAGGTTAAACTAATTTGCTTGTGCTTGATTGTCATCGATACATACTGTTGTTACACTTGTGAGTTTTTTTTTGGCATGCTTATCTTTAAATTGTGATTTATTTACATAGTTGTTACTTTCATACACTTGCCATCTTTGTTAAGATCATGTTTCAATCTTGGTTAAAATTATATTCTTAATCTTTGTTAAGATTATGCTTTCAATCTTTGTTAAGATATGCCTTCAATCTTTGTCAAGATATGCCTAAGTCTTTACCTTTTCTTTAAGTCTTGTAAAGAGTTATCTTGACTTGCCTATTGTAATATGCTTGCATTGCCTTGGTTGTGACCATCTATCTTAGTACAAGCCTTTAGAATTTGCCTTAAGTCTAAGAGACCCACCTTTACTAGGAGTGCTCTTCAACTAGAACCCTAGGATAGAGTTTGTAAACTCTATATAAGAATCATGGTGATGATTACTTATCCCCCTTTGAGTGTCATAACATAGACTTAGAGAGTTTTGTTAAACTCTACACAAACATTGTTATGTTTGTTCCCCTTTGAACCTTGATCATAATCAAGTGTTCTTCATCCCTAGTAAGGTGAACTACGATTGTTATGATTCTATCCTAGTAAGGATACGTAGGCAGAGGACGCGACGTCTTTGCGAGCAAACTTAGAAACTATCTTTAGGTCTTAACCTACACCTTTTACCCAATCCCAACCTTAGCAAACATTTAACAAACTTAGCATGCAAACAAACAAAAGGTTCCTGTAGAGTACTACAGATGTTTAGGATGTGAAATACCTACCCTATGCATAACCAACCCCCGATCACCGAATCTCTTAGCGTTGTTGTTACATCACGAAAAGGGTTTTTCTTTCTTTAGACCTTTCCTTTGGATAAATTAAAGTCTGGTTGTGAATTTAAGAATTAAATATTCAAGTTAATCAATAGCTTGGTATCACGATTCTCACCGCAACAGAAATGGCGACTTCACTAGGGATATTTACTTAATTTGAGGGTTTAGCCTATTTTGTGTAATTGCATGCTATAGTTGTAAATATTTGCTTAACATGTATATTTGTCAGTATATTTGTTTAACTGTTGGGTATTGGGTGCTTTGAGTGGTGAGACGGTCCTATACCCGGACTCGAGTGCACTTTTGATAGGATGGTGGTATATTCAAGAAGGCTTATAGGGAGTTGATTCTCGACCAAGCTAACTTGAGAAACCACCGCTCAATGTAGGCCCTATTGAAAGTTTAGTATTGTTGATCGAGTATTCGTGAAAACAATATTACTTTCAACGAAGGAGCCCATGACACTGTGGACCTTTAGGATACATTTCCCCCCACTTTGGCCTTATTAGGACGTAGTGCAATGACTATAAGGAAGTATTTCCGAAATAGTTGATACGCGATACTACACTCAGACGAAACTCTCTTGATAATATTATCGATTACTAAGTAATTTGGGAAGTTGATAATATCCGAAAGATGGGTTGATGACTCTGGGAACTTTGTAGTACCTGTTCGGTAGGTACAATCAATCCATAGTACAAATCTTTGGGGATGGGTAGACCCTTGGACTCATGCTTGTCTTTAAACCTAAGCTTGTGTTGTGTGCATATGCATTTGCTTGTGTTTGCGCATTCATATCATCATGTCATAATATCATCATATGGTTTCATGGAACTCAGACTTTGTTGTTTGTAAACATCAGAGGTCGTCATGAACAGTGAAAGAAAGAAAACTTTGAAGTACACTTACAAGGGTTTTAACCTAGATGATTTGAAAAGGTTGAGCACCTTAGTGACAGATCCAGAGGGATTTCAAAGTCGATATGGGAAGCTGTTGCTACTCTTGAAGATAAAGATGGATAGTGGACTTCTTTCTACTCTCCTCCAGTTTTATGACCCGCTTTACCACTGCTTCACATTCCCTGATTATCAGCTAGTGCCCACGCTAGAAGAGTATTCTTAGTTAATTGGATTGCCTATTCTTGAAAATTCTCCTTTTCCGATTATAGAGAAGGACCCTAAAGAGCAAGATATTGCCAAAGCTACACGATTGGGAGTGGTTGATATAAAAAAGAATCTGATTACAAAAGGAGGAGTCTTTGGGTTAAAGGCAGAATTCTTGGTTAAAAAAGCTCAGTACTATGCAGATCATTTAAGCATGGATGCATTCGAGGCTATTCTTGCCTTACTCATCTATGGTATATTCTTGTTTCCAAGCTTTGAGAATTTTGTGGACCTCAATGCCATCAAAATTTTCTTGAAGAAGAATCCCGTGCCTACCTTGTTAGCAGACACATACCATTCTGTTCATCTAAGGAACTTTCCCAACGGAGGAATGATCACTTGTTGCGCTCCTTTATTGTACAAGTGGTTCACTTCACGCTTGCCCAAAGCCAACGCTTTTTGGGATCTAAAGAAAGGATGGTGGTCGCAAAAGATCATGGCTCTTACCCATTTCGATATTGATTGGTATAGTCGTGATTATGATGGGACAATAATTATTGATAATTATGGGGAATTTGGCAATGTACCTCTTCTCAGCATTAATGGAGGGATCAACTACAATCCAATACTCGCCCGCCGACAATTGGGATACCCTCTAAAGGACAAACCCAAAAGTGTTCAAGTGGAAAGCATCTTCTTCAAAGAAGGGGAAGACAGTCAAGGATTAAAGGAGAAAATTCTAGAAGCTTGGAAGCATCTATACAAGAAAGGGAAGAAGGATCTTGGAAGACTCAACTGTGTCTCTTTGGAACCTTATCTCCAATGGGTTCGGAAAAGAGCCGTCACACTAAGGATGCCATATCCTAAGCAAGAGCCTATGGCCTTGAAGGAAGAACGCCCGTTGGTCTTCATGTCTGAAGAAGAAAAGTTGAAAATTGCTTTGGTCAAAGCACAGCAAACTGAAGAAGCTTGGAAACACAAGTATTAAATAGTCGTCGAAGAGAATACGGAGCTCTAGAGACAACTCCAGTTGAAAGATGAAGAAGTCCTCTCTTGTAAGAAGAGGAAAGAACTAAAAGAACCTTACGAGCCTCAGTCTAATCCATGGAAGATAATTGTGGACATACTCATCTTTGAGAAGACTCAGATGGAAAGAAAGATCGAGAAGCTCAACCTCAGGCTGCTAGGAGAACCTTGATAGGATTCATTTAGTTGTTATTTAAAACTCTTGTAAGAGGAAACAATGTTTTGTAATCTGTTTTGTTAATCAATGAAATGGAGACTTCTGATGTTCGAAAATATCTGAGTTCCATGACAATCATTTGCATTTGCATTTGCACTTCTTCTAACTATTCAAGGAAATTCATTTTTTTCTTTGCAGACAACAACATGGTAAGAAGAGACATGCTTTGGATTCCAGATCTGAGATTAGGCCGTCTAGGGATGTTAACGAGACTTGTCCGAAACCCTGCCGCTTTCATAGTCAAATATGGGGACTTGTTGCCATTGATAAGCGCTCCGACCAACGAGCCCATGCTGCAAGCCTTGGTGGAATTCTATCATACAACTTACCACTGCTTTGTGTTTCCATACTTTCAGTTACTCCCGACCCTCGAGGAGTATAATGCTTACTTAAAGATTCCATGGACTTTTACGCTCCCTTATGGAAAACCAAAGAAAAGGGACTTAGCTAAAGCCCTGCACATCAAACTGGAAGACTTGCCACCGATGAGAGCGAAAGGAGGGTGGTATGTAATGGATGCCAAATCTTTAATGGAGATGGCTGAGTATCATTATGAAAGCATAAACCTGGGCATTTTTGAGGCGATTCTGGCACTACTAATATATGGACTGTATCTGTTCCCAAGCAGTTACGACTTCATCAGCGAAGAGGCGATCCGTCTCTTCATCCTCAAAAATCTGGTCAACACAATACTGGCTGACACTTATGTAGTCATTCACCGTTTCGTTTTGTATGATTACGGGCAATTCTCATGCTGTCTTGTACTACTCGACCGATGGGTTACTTCTCATCTGCCAAGGACCCATATCCTTTGGAGGCTTCCTACCAAAAGCGCATGGGTTTCTAAACTTGTCACTCTCAGACACCATGATATCACATGGCATGACACCAGCATCGGTGACCAAGTCATGATTTCTAGCTACGAAGATTTCCCCAATGTGCCTCTCATTGGGATAAAAGGGGTGATCACTTATAATCCTATTCTCGCTCGGCATCAACATGGGTATCCTACCGGACCAGAGCCTGAACCAGAACTGTTGAGGCCTCGCTTCTGTGAGACAGGTTGCAACCAAGGACTAGAAGAAAATACTCAATACGCTCAAAGAGATCCACACCTCATGGGCCCAACTCCAATGGAGAATGCAAGCTGTTTAATCACTAGGGGATACCTACTATGGTCAAAAGAAATTGCCTTAAACATGTTCTACACTCATGACTATGAGATAACCATGGAGCCTGAGGTACCCGCAACTAGGGAAGAGCTAAGATACGCTTTGGTCAAATCGCAAAGAGAAAACAAAGACTTGTGGGAGATTATCCGCCAGGATCAAGTTCATGTCAGAGTCCAAGAAGGAGAAGGGTCGTCTTGTTATATTGATTTTTGTTTCACCATTTCCCTGCTTTCCCTAAAAAAGGATTAAAATCCTGTTTGTTGCATTTACTTTTATTTTCCTTGTAAGAAAGGTCTTGCTTTTTAGCAAAGGCCACTCTATTGTAATAGATTTCCAGCTATCAAATGAAAAACGCTTTTTAAGCATGTCTTTACATGTTGGTCTAACTTTTTGTTTGTAAACAAAACTTTTGAGTTTCCTTGAATGGTTTATACATCCGCATTTGCATTTGCATGTCATCCTACATCAGTCCTGCATTTGGGTTCCGCAGCTCATCCTTTGTTCTTGTCCAGAAGGAGATAAGGAGTCACGCTGAGTACCCACAGATACAACACACAGTCCCAAGCTCAAAAGAAGATGGCAGATAACGACCAAAGGTTCGATCAAATGGATAATGACATTGAAGGGATCAAAGGGAACGTCAACCAGATCATGGAAGTCCTTAACATAATCAAAGAAAAAATGGATACGCAACCTACAGTGATCTCCGAAGTTGCCACCGCAACAGCCAATGTCACAATAGCTCCTGTTACTTCAGCAAAGTTTCCCTATGGCATGTCCCGGGATTTTGTGCCACCTTTCAACAACATGCAGTCTTCAGGTCTCAATCCCTTATTCGACTCAACGATCAGAAACCCCATTTTTACTCCAGCAGGTAGACCTACCACAGTACGACTAGTTTTCGCCAATCAACAGCCAATCTTTGATATACCCGATGGGTCTGAAGCTGAGGACGAAAAACATAAAATTGAGAGTGGAGATGGACATCATGGCCAAAAGGATGAGGGCCATTGAAGGAAATCACGTCTTTGGATCTGATGCCAAGGATCTATGTCTGGTATCTGGATTGGTGTTTCCTCAGAAATTTAAAATGCCAATCTTCGACAAATATGAGGAGACCACTTGTCCTAAAGAACACCTAATCATGTACTGTAGGCGGATGGCTCCACATATTGAAAATGATAAACTGTTAGTACATTGTTTCCAAGATAGTCTTAAAGGGGCTTCGGCTAAGTGGTATCTCGGTTTAGATCAAGCTAAAATCCACCGTTTCCAAGACCTTTCAGATGCTTTTATTCAACAGTACAAGTACAACATGGACCTAGCTCCCGACCGCCGTCAGCTTCTCAGCATGACACAGAAAAATACTGAAACCTTCAAGGAAGTATGCGCAAAGATGGCGCGGAACTGCAGCACAAGTAGAGCCTCCCCTTACTGAGAAGGAGTTGGCAAACTGGTTTGTGGATACAGTTCGACCAGAATTCTATGAACGTTTGATCAGCAGTGTTACAACAAATTTCTCTGATATTGTGGCAGTGGGAGTCAAGGTGGAAGCAGGTTTAAAGAGTGGAAAAGTGACCACTCCAAATGTTACCTCAAGCGCCAGCACGGTAAAGAAGCCAGTCAACACTTTCCACAAAAAGAAAGAGGGAGAGGTGAGTGCAATCACATACGGAAAGAAAGTACAAAGCTCACGAAGCCACCACCAACAATACCAACCATCATATGTGGCGGTAGTGACCCCGGTGTTTCAACCTTCTTCACAGCATGGTCCCCAACTCGGGGAATCCAACAATCAGCACCAGTATCAGCCTGGCAATCAGCAACATTACCACACCAATAATCAGCAACAATACCAACAGCCGCAGGGTCAACAACCTCAGAACAGGTCCCCGAGGGCAAATTATCAAGCAAATAGGCCAAAGATACAGCCTATTCCAATGAGTTACACCGACCTGTTTCCCATGCTAATGGAAAGAGGGCTGGTTAAAACAAGAAAATTAGACGCTCCACCTAATCCACTCTCGTTCTATTACAATGCAAATGCTCGCTGCCTATTTCATGATAATGCTCCAGGCCACGATCTCGAAGGTTGCTTCGCCCTTCAGCATCTAGTTCGTGAACTTATTGAAAAGAGAATTCTATCCTTCGAAGATAATCCCCCCAACGTTAAGAGCAACCCTCTTCCAAATCATGGTGGAGTCAACACCATTACTGAAGAAGGGGAGGGGCCAGAAGACAAGAAAGTTACTACTGTTGGTGAGATCAAAGTGCCACTAGCAGACCTACACAAACGCCTCGCTCAGGCATGGTCACTCAAAACATCTCACGAAGATTGCAAAGAATGTATGCTGAATCCTGAGGGTTGTGACGCAGTGAAAAAGGACATTCGGGCTATGGTTGAACAGGGAATGATAGAAATCGCTCGCCAAAAAAAGGAAGAAGATGTGGCGGTCATCGAGCCTGTGTTTAACTGTCGCTACTGCGAAAATCGGCGCCGGCTTGACAGGAGAGTCGCCACCGTGCGTTATTTATCCCTCAGAGCGGGAAAGGAAACGCTCGAAGTAAACCTCGCAAAGACGGGAAAAGGTATGGTCATCGCAACCAAAACCTGGATTCGGGAGTCGGTTACGCAAGGGGAAGGTATTAGCACCCCTCACGTCCATCGTACTCGATGGGATCCACGCTTGATGTTTATAAGGAAAAGGGTGTGTTATCTATCTACGCTAATGGCTGGTCTGAAAAGAAAATAAAAGGACAGGACTCGACAGAACATACGGTGTTCTGGGCCTACGTATTCCCTCGTGCAATGGGAAAGTCAGAGTCAACATAGTTCGACTTCCTACGTCTAACGGGGAAAAGGTTGCTCGCCAGGACATCGCGTCCTGTGCCTACGTACTTCCATCTGGTATGAAAGATCAGAGCAAACGTAGTTCGACCAACTACGGGTAAACTGGCGCTCTCACACAGCAGTGAGAAAACAAACTGATTCTAAAGGTTCGGGAACCTACAACTACGATCTGGTCTCAAATGCACTCGGGCAAGAGAAAGGGATAACAATTAGTCGTTAGCGGGAAAGTCTCGATCGCACAGCCGCGAGAGAACAAAGGTTAGTTGTTAGTGAGATCGCTAGGATATCGCATCCTATGCCTACATATCCTCGTCTGGTACAAGGAATCAGAGCAGCTGTAGTTCAGCTAACTACGGATCAAGCTACTCAAAAGCTCCTACAGAAAGAAAAGGGAAACCCTAAAACTATAGCTGAGAAAGGGGAATCTACCTACTGCTATCACACCTGGTTGACCATCCTAATGTCTATCATAACAACTCCGCAGCGGAGAAGTCAGAGCTCCTAAGGGATCATGGCAACAGGACTAAACTACAAACAAGAAACTGCAGAGTAAAGAAATAACGAAAATATGCATGAATGCAACAACTAGACAAACAAGGCACAGAGGCCGCAAACCACAAAGGCAAGGGAGCTCAGCTCTACCAAATACCAACAAGCAAAGGCACTCAATAACAAACAAGCAGAAGGAGGACCACCTCAACTTCTCATGCACACACAGTCTACTTCTAAGATGCACCTACCTCAGAACTATCTAGATGAATACCTAAGTCTAATGCAACATAACATCACACAAGTCAAACAACACGGAGAGAAGGCTAGCTAACCTGACAAGCTCCTTAACAAGAAACCACTCTTGGGCAAGGCCCTTAACAAACCTGGAACAATCTCCTAATATATCTCTAAACAAAACCCTATATAACACCTTAAGCAAAGATCTAAGCAAACATTCTAAGCAAAACTCTAAGCAAGAGGAATCAATCCCAGTCTCCAAGCTTCAGAACAAGCTTACCAAAGAAAGGGAGCTAAGCAGACAAGCTCATAGTGCCTTCCTCAGGAAAGTACCAGGAGGTTACTACTCAGGAGTCATATCCTATGCGGCTCGACAACTGTGATCAGTTTACATTCCTCCTCAGGAGAAACTAAACTCACATGAAGGCTCCGGCATCACTGGATATTTGAGAAAACCTATATGCACTAAGGGAACTAAGTGAACAGACCCATAGGACCTTCCTCAGGAAAGTACTAGGAGGCTGACACTTAGGAATCGTATCCTACGTGGCTCAACAACTGTGATCAGTTTACATTCCTCCTCAGGAGAAATTAAACTCACAAGTTGGCTCCAACATCCCTGGATACTTGAGAAATCCTAGATAAACTAATGGAACTAAGTGAATAGACCCATAGGACCTTCCTCAGGAAAGTACTAGGAGGCTTCCACTTAGGAATCGTATCCCATGTGGCTCAACAACATGTGATCAGTTTACATTCCTCCTCAGGAGGAATTAAACTCACAAGTTGGCTCCAACATCATTGGATACTTAAGAAAGAGGTGAGAAGAAAGAATGAAAGTCATTCATAGTGCCTTCCTCAGGAAAGTACCATAAACTCCCTTCAAACTTCAGGATCTCGAACCTCACAAACAGATAACAAGCTCCTAGACTAAGCCTCAATCCACTGCATCCTTGCAAGCTCTATCAGCTCCCATCTTCAAGAAGAACCCACAGGCCAACAAACCACAAGAGACTATCTCTGAAGTTCAACCACAGTTGAACTTCAAAGTCAGAAGTCATCAAGACTTCTCCTATCCTCAAGCTTAGACTAATCATATCAGAACATCCTACAAAAATCTATCAAAAATCTAATGGGAAACCTACATGGCTCTAAGACAACATACTGAAAAATCAGAACAAAATTCATTACCAGATGAAAGAACTAAAATCAGCAACACAGACATATCCACAGACCAATTATTTAATAGCAAAACAATACAAAAAACGCAATTAAAATGAAAATGCATGATTAAGCTAATGTTTTTGCACTATAAAATTCTACACTGAATTACGAGTCTACAGAAAAAAGAACGGAATTATTTGACTAAATCTACTATTTTTCATGAATTTTCTAATGATATGTATGCACTAAAGAATATTAAAAAGTCAATTAAATGGAAAATATACAAAAAATAGCAAACAAAAATAAAATGAAATTTTTATTTTTATACAATTTTCTAGACATTATGATGAAATGGTAGAAAAAAGAAGAATTAAAAAATCCATTGTTTTCATTTTCTTATGAATTTTGTAATATGCAAAGAAAATAAAAGAAAATAATAAAAACAAAATTGAAATAACATGGAGGGGGGGGGGTACTAACAGCAATGAATTCAGTTATTACTACCTTGGGCCCTGAAGATGGGGGGTGCTAACAGTAAATGGGCGCAGGGCCCAGTGAGTCAGAAAATTACTTAATGAAAAAAACGCAGGGGGGTGCTGTTAGCAGGTTTCCAGTTATTTTTCATTGGGCTTACGCCCAGGGGGGTGTGAATAGCCTTAGGGCCTAAGGCCCAAATCAATATCACTCTGTCTCTCACACGCCAGGGGGGGGAATTGAGCAAATGGGGGTAGTGCGTCAGCAAAACGTGTTTGGGCTTGGCCCAAACCTAACCCTAACCCAACGAAACCCTAACCACAAAAACCTAATCCCCCTCAATCTCTCTGATCACTGTTCATTTATGGAAACCTAGCGCCGCTCACCTTCGTCCTCCTCACCCTCTCTTCTCTGAAACCTGTTCTCAAGAAACCTCCACCAAATCTCAGAAACCAACAAACCCTACTCAGAACACATTATCCCTCATCTCAACATAATCAACCGCGAACCTCACATCCTAAAACGATGAACCCTAAAGTCAACGAAAGATAAACAGCAATGGAGGTAGTGAGAACGAACCTGGAAAGACGAACGTCTTGAAACTCGTTGAGGAAGCTAATGGTCCGCTGAAGATCTACAACCGTAGAAGACTTCCCGATGAAGGTCCCAGGCGCTTGCTGAAGAACTTGCCGTTGATGAATACTGATGAGGGCGACGTTTCTGGGAATCTTCGGTTGAAGGCGAAGACCAAGAAGATCTAAACGATTTCTGGTACTCGTTGGAAGTTCGTTGTTCTGGAAATCAAAGGACGAAGATCGTGGATGAAGGTTTTGGCTGATGCAGTTGAAGGTTCTTGGATGTTGCTGGGAGGATTAGGCTTGAAGAACGATTGGAGATGGAGGTGTTCTTGAAAGGAACCATGAAGGTTGATTTTTGGAAATTCTTTATGAAGAATGACGAAGATGGAAGATGATCTGGAGAGTGGTTCTTGCAGTTTCCGGCGAAGTTGATGTTTCCGGCGAGGGGATGATGAATGATGGACGGAGGAGCAAGATGAAGATCGGAGGTGCTTGGAAGATTCTGCAGTTTTTTGCAGATTCCGGCGAGGGCGGTGGTGCTAAAGGCGGCCGGACGGATTTTGCATGCCGGCCGGTGGCTTCTCCGGCGAGGCTCAGGCGATGGCTGGCGAGGTGACAAGTGGTGCAGGGGGTTGCTGCATGGGGAGCGCGTGTCAGGACGGGTGGCAGCAGAGAGAGAGAGGGTGAGCTCTAGTGGGACACGTGGGAGAGCGTGAGGGAGTCTGAGTGTGTGAGGTGTTGTGCTGCGCGAGTGTAACGTGGGCCAGCCCTCGAGCCAACACGTGGCGAGCTCTATTTATGACACTGAGAAGCTCTGGATTGTTCTAGAATGCTCTGGGATGCGCTGGAAAATTGCTGGATCATTTGGATTATTTTTGGACGAATCTGGACTCATACTGAACAAAAAACTGCATTGGGCTGGATGAACTGAACTAAAGCCCAAACGAAAATGCTATATAAAAAAAATCAAAAGCTGAATCATGATTAATAAAACTAATTAACCCTAATTAACTAAACTCAAATTAATCTAATCAATCTAATTAACTCCTAACTAATAATATTCTAAAATCTATTAATATACTTCTAATAAAATTCTCTAATATCTACTAATCTTTTATTAAACTCTAATTAACTATAAAAGAAAAACAAAACTATATTCATTTATATCTAAAACAATTATTTAATTTCTATTAAAATCTATTTGAAACTAATAAGAAAAAAATCTATAATATTTCCTATATTATCTAAAACAATTAAAACTATATTTAAAATCTAATATATTCTAAAAATGATTAAAAAAAACTATTAAACCTATTTTAAAATCTACATAAAATTCTAAACTATTAACATCTATTATTAATAAAAAGAAAAAACTATATTCCCCTTTTTCTTTATTATTCTAAAAACAATTAAAACTATTTAAACTCTTTTATATTCTAAAAAATCTATTTAAAAATTCTATAAAATTCTAAAAAGAGATTTAAGCTATTAAAAAAATACAAAAACCCTATTTAAATTCCAGAAAAATCTATAAAGCCTATTGAAAATCCGCAAAAGTCTATTAAAATCCTAAAAATGCAGATGAATGCACATGACCACCATAGAAGAGCGCACGAGACCAGATCGAATCGAACAGAGATCCCCGGTCATCAGAATATCCCCAAAATCACTATGCAAGCTAAAAATCACCGAGGAGCGCACAATTTCCCGAAAATAAAACCCTGGTGATCTGGACTGGATCTGCCATATCTGATAGGCGAAAATCAAGCTGTAACCCTGATATCCCCTGTTTGCACAAAAATCATATGTCGGAGTTGCGAATATGAATTTAAACCATGAGTCAGATAGGAGACCCGGTTGGTCAAATTTTAGGGTGCAACAGCTGCCCCTATTCAAGCGACTTGGACCTGAAGGGTTTGAAGAGCGCTCAGCCTTCAAACATTCAGAGGTACGAGACGGTTGAATACAAATAAAACCCGAAAATTTGCCAACCGCGAGCATATACTGTAAACTGCTTGGGGAATAAACTCCAGAGAACCGAGTCCAGTCATTACGGCACCAAACTGATCAATCATCTGATAAAGGACTCCTGACTTGAATACCCGTTGCTTGTGATACCCTATGTAACAAAACCCGAGGGCTGCAACAAAATACCTGATCCTTTCACATTGCCTACTGATAGGCAGGAAGAGAAACATACTCACATCGTCCAAAGATGGACGGGAAGACATCCTGATTGAATACTCACCTCGTCTAAGGATAGACGGAAAGACACCATTAATCTCCATATTCGCATCGTCTAAGGGTAGACGGCATCATCCTGATCGATGAACAAATCAATATTCACATCGTCTAAGGGTAGACGGCATCATCCTGATTGATGAAACAAATCAATATTCTCATCGTCTAAGGGTAGACGGGAAGAAATAATCTCCGTACTTGCATCGCCTAAGGGTAGACGGAAAGACACCATTACGCAATTCAACACCATCCTTTGAATTTCAGAATTCTTCTGTCTACGGGAATTGATGGAAAGATCAACATCTTTGAAGGGGCCACATCGTCAGTGTAGACTGACGGGAAGAAAGCCACCTTTTAAGGACCATGTCGTCAATACGAAAACTGAACATTCTTCGAAGAGCCTCGACATCAATAAGGATTGACAGTCAGAAAAGTACCTCTTGAAACGTCATCTCATCCAATAGACAGAAAGAAAACCACTATCCGAAATATCATTTTGAAAACCCTCAACAATCAAAGATAGCCGGAGAAGACTCGCTGGGGAAACACCTCCTCGTACATATGATCTGGCAATAAGAAACCCGCTGAACAGTAACTCGAAACTTCTCATCATCTACTGATAGACGGAAAGAAAAGCATATCCTGGGGAAACCCCTTCTTGAAGCCCTACTGCGACCACCCGCAACTTCACATCGTCTATGGATAGACGGAAAGAAAACCACATTCGTACTCCAGACGTCTAATGATAGACGGAGAAATCCACTTATCGAAGGAACACATCGTCAATATGAATTGACGGGAAGAAAAGTCTGTCGATATCAGATGACTGCTTGATCAAAGCATAATTGTTGTCTGATCTGAGATAGGAATAATCCGCTGAATCGTCTGAATACTGTTGCTGGATAAATGTCTCTGAACTGATCACAGAGTAATTCACGCGCCATATGAGGCTGATAGAAAACCTGACTTATGCTTCGCATGCATACGCGTAGGCTTTAATCTTTCTACAGCGTAATGCTCCATTCCGGATGGAAATGCTACGCATTTTGACAATGATATGCAAGTATGATGCAAATATGATAATGCATGCAATATGCTAATGCAGGCTCGAGCTGCCGGAGAGAGCTGGGTACAGAACCACATCAGCAAAATAAATGCTGAAGGCGAGGCCAACTCTGCTGGGGATAAACTGGATATCACTGAATTATCCCAGCAAAATAAATGCTGGGAGAGTGAAATCAACTCCGCTGGGGATATTGAGGACTTAACCGAACACCGTCGACGAAGTAATACCCTGCTGGGGAATGTAACCCCGCTGTGAAATAGCGGACGTGCTGAATATGATTAGACTCCTCTAGGGATAGCTTATCCATGCCAATGACAAATCGGACTTTGCTGGAGAAAATGGAGGGAGTTTTCCCGCGTTCTGATGAAGCTCGGATCTGGAAACCGATGCGCCAACACGGATGGGCCTCACAGTAATCGCAAACATGGATTTGAGCTCTTAAGCTTATCTTACTGGGTCAGGTACAACTGACGCTGGAAAATATTCTTCCTGAATACACAGCCTTTTAGTGAAAGGGTCAAGGGATAGTAACACGACTTCCCGCATTCGTCTCGCTCTCAAAAAATCGACTGCATCTGCTCGAATAACTCCGAATGGCCCTGTAGGTACGGAGAACAACAATCCTTTCGCTTATGGTATGCCCCAGCCTGCGGGACCTCTGTGGGGCTAGTCCTTGAAAGGAAATGTGCAAATCTGCTCCTTGACGGTCTGATATGACATGCCCCAGCGTTCTGAACTTCGGGGAGACGCTTCACATCGAATGCTCCTCGAATAACTTCTGCGTGCTTAAGATGGTCTGCCCCTGACTGCAATGACCTTGCCCCTGATTATCTGATTCAGAGTAGTGCCCTTGACTACGCCGTATCCGCCTGAATCTCAACCTGATTGCCCCAGGATAACTGATTTCGAAAGGCTGCCCTGACTGGGGATCACGGTAATGGCTTGCTCCTGCTCTCGGAACATTCGGGCGTTTTGCATTCTATCTTGACCATACTTTCCATTGTAGGAAACTTTCCTGCTGTCAAGCGCTTACCCGCAAGTAAAACAAGTTGTTCTGCATAAAAGATGTATTAATGCAACACATATGACAGCTTTGACATCCAATCTGTTCACTGGGAAAAGGAAAAACAGTTTATGGCATATGATGCATAAAACATTTATCAACATCAGTATCAACATGGTAAGAGGAACCCTTTTAAGAGTCAAAATCGACGCGACCTTTACCGGAGTATGCTTTCGAAACAACCTGCTTCAATTAGGACTTTTGAAGGTTGTAACGTGGTCAGGCTCACGGTTTTGAAAGAAAGGATAAAGGCTCAAAGTTTACTTTAACCCACCCGTTCTCCTTGATGTTCTCCGATCCTATGTTCAGCTAATTCAACCTTAGCGCTCACCTCTCGGAGGCTGAAAGATAGGAGTGATAGTTCGAGAAACTATGAGTTTTTGGAGTGACAGCCACTCACTCTTTCGTCTTTGACACTTGTGGTCACACGACTCGTATTTCCATCGAAGCTTTTTTCTTTTGATCCTTTTCATCTTTTTCTCTTCATATCCCTAACTTTTGCCTGGACTGACTCCTTTTGAGTTTCTTTTGATTTTTTAAGTCCAGCGGGATGCCCTCATTTTTGCCTAAGTCATTTGTTTTGAAGTTTTCTTGACTTAGCGGGCTTTTGATTCTCTTTTTTTTCTTCGTTTTTTTTTTCTCTTTCGAACAAGTCGCGTGACACTGGTTGTCTGACTCTTTGGGAAATGATGTGGCTGTCCCATTCTTGGTTGAACCATTGTGGTCTTTTAGGCACGACCTCTAGGGGCGTGATTGATCCTCTAACGGACACTCCTTTTGCAATTTGGACGCTCGGTCAAATTAGCTAACACCTACCCTGCCCCAGGTTAAGATTGAGGGTTTTTCATTCACAGAAAGAAACTCCTACTACAAGGCTCAAAGGGGTTGACAAGGGATTATCTTCCTTATATCTCCGGTGTTTAGGGATTTGAAACAATGCCTGTACATCATCAACAGGTTTTATTTCAAAAGCATACAATATCGGCAGTTGCATGTCGGTCATTTTCGTCATCCTCCCCAAATTCTTCTTAACCAAGCTTTGGACATTTGTAAAAACAGTTAGTGAACACGAATGGATTCAATCAAAACATGCATATTTATTTCATTATCATCAATTGAATGAAAACAACAAGTTTTACAAACAAGATTACAAATTCAAACAGGAAAGCAACTACAAATGTAAAGAAATGACAAGCTAAAACAAAGAAAATATGCTAGCTTCCGAGAACCGGGCTTTCACATATGTCCTGCTGCTGAACCAGCTATCTTTATTAGAGACAATTCGCTGCTCTCCTGATCTGCTTTCAACGACTCAACCAAGTTATAGAGCTCTTCCTCCTTCATTCAGATGGTTTGGGGACCTTTCTGCCCGAAGCTGATTGCTGCGCTATCAAGTAGATCCTGCACTTTGTGCTTAAAAGCTTTACAATTCTCAACCGTATGGCCAGGTGCCCCAGTATGGAACTCACAAGTAGCGTTGGCATCATACCCCGGTGGTGGTGGTCCCGTTAAGGGAGTCATTGTCCTTTTATGAACCAATTGGAGCTGAAGTAGCGTTTGCAGAAGCTGTGCATACGGCATAGGAGGAGTTTCCAAATGACGGCTTGCCAAAGGACCCCGATTCTGATATCTTTTATACCCCTGCTGGTTCTGCTGCTGAGGCTGCTGTTGCCGGTATCTAGTTGATTCTTGAACACCCTTTGTATCAAATGCAACATCAGTTTCTTGACCTTCAATGTATTGATTAACGCCCTCCTTATGCTTAGCCATTTTCTTTCTCAGATCTGCCCCAGGAATAGGCAACAGTTGTGGGCCTGGAGACTCTGACGCCATGGAGTCCAGGATACGCTTCTGACCCACTGCAGCTTTAGGAACATCTGTCATCTTAGCATCGACTGAGACAGGAGCAATACGCACAGCTACGCCGCTCGGCGTGAATTCAATATCGTGCGAGTCAATCAGGTCTTGAACATTGTGCTTAAAAGCATGACAACCCTCGATGTCGTGTCCGGATGCCCCAGAATGAAACTCACATTGCTTACTGGCATCGTACCCATGAGGAAGCACTCTCGTTGGCGGTTCCAACGTTCTCTTTTTAACCAGATTAAACCTCAATAAAGCATGCAAGAGCTCATCATATGTCATAGGCGGCGCCTCAAATATTCTCTTTGGCTTCCCTTCCTGGATCCTCCGTTGAGCCGGATGTATCTTCTGTTGCTGCTGCTCAGGTTCCACACGCACGGGTGGCGCGAGCTTCTTCATTGCGGCTTCGAATAGATGATCGTCTTCTTTCCTAAGCACATTCTTGACCACTTCCATGATCAAGCTCATTTGGGTCTTCAGCTGACTGTTCTCCTCTTTGAGAATCTTCTGCTCCAGACGCATCTCTTGCATGTCTTTCATCATCTGCCCCAGCTGGCTTTGGACTTCAATCAATTCAAACTGATTCTGTTCCATATTTCTGAAGGAGTTCCTGCAATAAACTGGATGATGAGGAAATGAGACCCACGGTTCTGATGTACCTATTAAATCATAATGCAATGCGGAAAGCAAACACATATTCACAACGAGACAAAGCGAAACTCAAGCTATAAGCATACAGACGAACATCTCCCATACATGTACAACCAACAAAATCAGCAGGTAAGCACAAATGAGTATGAATATAACGACCCCAGCCAACAACCCTGGTGGTGGTCGGCAGACACTAGTGCACAAAAGCTAAACGGATTAAGCAGAGAAGACAGATGCGACATCTGGCGCAAAAACCTCTAGAAATTTCTCCCACACAACTGAACTCTCTGATTGACAATCTTCAGAGCACACACTTCCTGTGGAGTCTTCCATGACATTAACTGACGAACCCACACAACTGGAGGATGGAAAATCATTAACCTGAACAAAACCTTGAGGAGTGATGCAAATACGGTTAGAGTCTAACAGATCCTGAATCTGGCTTCTAAGCACCTTACAATCATTTGTTGAATGCCCCTGTGCCCCAACATGGTACTCACAGCGGGCGCTGGCATCAAAACCTGGAGGATACGGTGGAATCACCGGCTTAGTCTCTTTCGGTACTATCAATCCGCTTTTGACCAGATCTGGCAACAACTGACTGTACGACACCGGTAGCCGAGTAAATTGCCTTTCAGGCTTCCTTGGTCTTCGTGGAGCATGCTGACGCGATCAGCGATAGGATGATCGTTGACTTGAAGTGTCTGAAAACTGATCCTGAGATGCTAGAGATTCTGAGGTGGCGTCATCTCCTTCCCACTCTTCTTGAGAACTGACAACTGACTCAATCTTATTAACTGGGACGTAAGGAACACCTCGAAACTTTCCACTCCTGAGTCCTCGCTCAACAATCTCTCCCAGCCTCATCAGGCCCACAAAGTTTGTGCAACTGAACAATTTGTCAAAATAATGGCCTTTCAGAGTACCCAAGAAGATGTCAACCAGTTCTCTTTCCGGAAGCGGTGGTTGAACACTAGCAGCCAATTCTTTCCATCTTCGCAAATACGCTCTGAATGATTCATTCTCCGCCTGAGACAATTCTTGCAGATCTACGAGACTAGGAGTCAAATCCAGGTTGTAATCGTACTGTTTCATGAAAGCTCTGGCTAAATCTACCCAAGATCGAATCTGATTACTCTCCAATTGCACATACCACCTTAGGGATGCCCCAGTCAGGCTATACTGGAAGCAATGGATCATTAGTTGGTCATTTCGCACAAACGAAGTCATCCTTCGACAGAACATCATCAAATGCAACTTTGGACAGCTATCTCCCGTGTATTTTTCAAATTCCGGCACTTTGAACTTGTACGGCAACACCAGGTCAGGAACCAAACACATGGCTACAGCATCCAGGTTAACGGCATCTTTCGCTTCCAAGGCTTTCATTTGCTCTTCCAATGCTCGGAGTCTTCTACCATCGTCAAGAGCTCTTGAATCTACTAACCCGGTCACTGGAATATCTTTTCGGTAATTCATCGCAGGGAAAGCGACACTTTGATTGTTGGCAGGCGGAGGACGTTCATTTCGGGCACCGAACTGCTCATGTCGATCTCGGTTCTGGACAGTAGGTTGTACAACTTGGTCTGCAGTAAGATTGTTTGCTTGCGGGAAACCTTCCATAGAATCATACTGATGGTTGGGCGCCGTGGCAAACCCTGCCAAAGTGTTAGGAGACTGGAAATTGCCTTCAGACATAGCTGCCAATTACCTGTAACCGACTATGCTGCTTGATTCTGCTCAAATCTGCTTCAGCCCCTTGGTCGCCTTCAGCACTCTACTCTTGCCTCAAACAATTCCCCGAGAATCACTTTCTGGTGAAAACAAAGGCTGGATAAGTGCTCTGACCTGCTAGAGAAATGCTATGCAGTATGATTTATGCAAACAGAAATACAAAAATGCTAACGTGTATGTGTGCATTGGAGATATTTTCCCTCCAATTCCAGTGTCAGTGGTAGCAAGACGAGATAAACCATAAAGACAATATTTAGAAAAACCCTCATATATTGATTAGAATAATAGTCTTGTTAAGAAGTTACATAACTATGCTTCATACAGCTGATATGATAAGGAGGATCCCAGCCAACATGCCTGGTGGTGATCTCAACATACAGAATACAAGAGAAAAATCAAGTACGGGTACGGTTGCGAAAGTCCTCGACCATCTTCCTCGTCTCTGCGTGATCTGGTTGATAAATCAAACCTTCTATCAGCCGATCCCTCTTCCTGGCCGTCCCCTGGATGTCTCTGACAAAGTCTTCCCAAGCCTTATCATTGGCACCGCCCCCAGGTTTGGGTCTCTTGGCATCTGCTCTATGCTGGAAATCTTCCAAATTCTTCATGTCATCTGTCAGCTTGCGCTCGGCCTCGTATCGGCGACAGGCTTCCTCTTCAAGCTCTTCGTTCTTCACTTTGACCTGTTCTTCTAACTGAGCAATCTGTGTCTTCAGCTCTTCTTCTCGCTCCTTGCGCTTGGTCTTAGTGAGATCCCAGTGTTCTCTGAACTTGGCTAGCTTTGTGTAGGCCCTTTCTAGCTCTTGCTTCTTGGTGGCCAACACACTACTAACTGAGTCTACATCTAACTCCAGACGCTTCTTGGTTTCAGTCAATTCCAATAACGTAGTCTTTAGATGTTTCAGAGTTTCAGCCTGTTGCTTAGAAACATATCCTGTTTCAATCTTTTCATGCCGAAGCTGGGCATTCTCCTGCTCTAAAGCCTCTTTAGCCCTTGCTAGCTCTTCTTTCTCCGCCATCAGCTGCTTGTAGACCTGTATGTCCACAGTGGTAGGCTCCTCTACCGGAGGAGGATGCAATGGCTGGATCGCTGGATATGGCATAAGGAATTTCACAGCTCGCTCACGAATCCATTCCATATACGGGCCAGGAACTCGAGTATCCCCTCTGCTACCTGAAAGCTTCCCTCTCTTGTGCAAGTTCTTCCATGCCTTCTCGAGCTTGGTCAGCATTTCTTTCCCTATTGCCCCGGTGAGATACAGAGATTCCTGTATCTCCTCGGGCTTTGGCGCTCCTTGAGGTACATACCCAAATTGCCTGATCAATAAGGAAGGGTTGTAGTTGACACACCCCTTCCTTCCCACTAAAGGAACATTCGGGAATCCTTCGCATTTGAGTATGACTTCAGCTCCGAATACCTCTTTATTGACCCATACCACGTTCTCAGCAGTCAATCCCATTAAGCGCTCGGGCCATCCTAGAGAATTGATAGAGGTGACAAAAGGGCCTGACTTAGGCATATGACTGGTGAACCACCTGCATAGGAGAGGTACACAACAAGACACATTCCTTCCTCGTCGCTTTTCATTCTGGTAGTGAGTGGAATGGTGGATATCTCCCAGCAAAGTAGGAACTGGGTTCTTCGCAGCCAAAATATAGAAGGCATCAGAATCAACAAAATCAGGAATGTTCGGGAACAACACGATGCCATAAACACATACAGCAAGGATGACGTCAAAAACACCCCAGCTACCCTTCTGGGCGTATTCCCGAGCCTTCTCCACCAAGACATCCAACGGAAATCCCCATACGTCTCCTCTTCTGATCATCTTCCCAGACAGCTCAGACTCTTTCAAGCTCAGGATGGCAGAAAGCTCAGCCAGATTAGGCTCAGCGTCCGTACGATAGAAAGGCATCTGCTCACGGATCGGTATATCCAGCAGTGCAGAATACTCCTCCAGGGTAGGAGCTAAAACAAAGTCAGGAAATACGAAGCACCTGAGCTCCGCATCATAGAACTGTAACAGAGTATAGATGCCGCTGGTCTCGTAGGCAGATGGCTGATAAACGTAGGTCAGAATCCTCCCATATCTCTTTCTGAAGTCACCCATTCCCCTCTTCTTAGCAATAGTAATCAACTCTAACAATAGACTGATATCCGGCGAAGGAAACTTATAGGGCAATACTCTCTTCAGGTTTTCCATGTCTTGCTAGGAACAAACACCAGAACTGGAAGGGAAAATATGTACCTGCAATACACACACGTTAGTTGAATGCAGATGGTAATGATGCAATATGATAAATAATGCAATCTGTGAACACAGGGGCTATGCTGTAGCCTGAAGAGGAATATCTCTGTGGTCAAGAACAGAAAACCATCACGGTCATCAGAACTCATGCCACTAACTATCATCTGATACTCAAAATATCAATCCCCTGGTAAGAAAACCATCTGAACCTCTGTATCTGACGAGAAAACCATCGGATAATAGCATCAACCTCAGATAAGAAACCCATCTGACCCAGACAACACACCTGGAGATGAATCAAGAACACCATCTGATAAAGGTACTGAATCATGGTTTCTGAAGGCCAGTTTTCCTGCAATAACCCCGTCCCTCTCACAGGTAGGATAGACCTAATCCACGGACAAAGGTACGGCATCCTATGCGGTCATCAGCGTCACAGACTTTCATGAATGATGATACGATTCCCAGAAGGAGTGGCATCATCAAGTCATGAAGAGGCCTCACTTAGCTGACTTCCAAATGATCGGTCCCCAGAGTCGACAATCCTCACGTCTGGACTCCCCTCAGATCCTCAGGACCGGAAAGGAGCACCTCTGCAAGAATCTCGTCTGAGCGCAGATTTTCGTAGGGAACTGTGCCTGCTCAGCAGACAGGTTCGTCTACTACTTCTCCGCAACTATATCTAGGTGTGTACTCAAGCCCAGGTCCGGCTTTTCACTCACAGTAACCTCCCTTTGCCCATAGCAATAATCATAATAATATAATGCTGGAAAATAAATGCGGAAAGGTAAAGGTACAGAAAAGTAAAGTGCAGAAAAGTAAAACACAATATGCACAACACCCGACAAATAAACACCCAAGCGCTAGGATTGACTCGCGTAGGGGATGGGAAACGGTCCCAGCATAAGGGATGGGAAAAGTCCCTAGATGCCACATCATTCCCCAGCAGAGTCGCCAGCTGTCGCTACTGCGAAAATCGGCGCCGGCTTGACAGGAGAGTCGCCACCGTGCGTTATTTATCCCTCAGAGCGGGAAAGGAAACGCTCGAAGTAAACCTCGCAAAGACGGGAAAAGGTATGGTCATCGCAACCAAAACCTGGATTCGGGAGTCGGTTACGCAAGGGGAAGGTATTAGCACCCCTCACGTCCATCGTACTCGATGGGATCCACGCTTGATGTTTATAAGGAAAAGGGTGTGTTATCTATCTACGCTAATGGCTGGTCTAAAAAGAAAATAAAAGGACAGGACTCGACAGAACATACGGTGTTCTGGGCCTACGTATTCCCTCGTGCAATGGGAAAGTCAGAGTCAACGTAGTTCGACTTCCTACGTCTAACGGGGAAAAGGTTGCTCGCCAGGACATCGCGTCCTGTGCCTACGTACTTCCATCTGGTATGAAAGATCAGAGCAAACGTAGTTCGACCAACTACGGGTAAACTGGCGCTCTCACACAGCAGTGAGAAAACAAACTGATTCTAAAGGTTCGGGAACCTACAACTACGATCTGGTCTCAAATGCACTCGGGCAAGAGAAAGGGATAACAATTAGTCGTTAGCGGGAAAGTCTCGATCGCACAGCCGCGAGAGAACAAAGGTTAGTTGTTAGTGAGCTCGCTAGGATATCGCATCCTATGCCTACATATCCTCGTCTGGTACAAGGAATCAGAGCAGCTGTAGTTCAGCTAACTACGGATCAAGCTACTCAAAAGCTCCTACAGAAAGAAAAGGGAAACCCTAAAACTATAGCTGAGAAAGGGGAATCTACCTACTGCTATCACACCTGGTTGACCATCCTAATGTCTATCATAACAACTCCGCAGCGGAGAAGTCAGAGCTCCTAAGGGATCATGGCAACAGGACTAAACTACAAACAAGAAACTGCAGAGTAAAGAAATAACGAAAATATGCATGAATGCAACAACTAGACAAACAAGGCACAGAGGCCGCAAACCACAAAGGCAAGGGAGCTCAGCTCTACCAAATACCAACAAGCAAAGGCACTCAATAACAAACAAGCAGAAGGAGGACCACCTCAACTTCTCATGCACACACAGTCTACTTCTAAGATGCACCTACCTCAGAACTATCTAGATGAATACCTAAGTCTAATGCAACATAACATCACACAAGTCAAACAACACGGAGAGAAGGCTAGCTAACCTGACAAGCTCCTTAACAAGAAACCACTCTTGGGCAAGGCCCTTAACAAACCTGGAACAATCTCCTAATATATCTCTAAACAAAACCCTATATAACACCTTAAGCAAAGATCTAAGCAAACATTCTAAGCAAAACTCTAAGCAAGAGGAATCAATCCCAGTCTCCAAGCTTCAGAACAAGCTTACCAAAGAAAGGGAGCTAAGCAGACAAGCTCATAGTGCCTTCCTCAGGAAAGTACCAGGAGGTTACTACTCAGGAGTCATATCCTATGCGGCTCGACAACTGTGATCAGTTTACATTCCTCCTCAGGAGAAACTAAACTCACATGAAGGCTCCGGCATCACTGGATATTTGAGAAAACCTATATGCACTAAGGGAACTAAGTGAACAGACCCATAGGACCTTCCTCAGGAAAGTACTAGGAGGCTGACACTTAGGAATCGTATCCTACGTGGCTCAACAACTGTGATCAGTTTACATTCCTCCTCAGGAGAAATTAAACTCACAAGTTGGCTCCAACATCCCTGGATACTTGAGAAATCCTAGATAAACTAATGGAACTAAGTGAATAGACCCATAGGACCTTCCTCAGGAAAGTACTAGGAGGCTTCCACTTAGGAATCGTATCCCATGTGGCTCAACAACATGTGATCAGTTTACATTCCTCCTCAGGAGGAATTAAACTCACAAGTTGGCTCCAACATCATTGGATACTTAAGAAAGAGGTGAGAAGAAAGAATGAAAGTCATTCATAGTGCCTTCCTCAGGAAAGTACCATAAACTCCCTTCAAACTTCAGGATCTCGAACCTCACAAACAGATAACAAGCTCCTAGACTAAGCCTCAATCCACTGCATCCTTGCAAGCTCTATCAGCTCCCATCTTCAAGAAGAACCCACAGGCCAACAAACCACAAGAGACTATCTCTGAAGTTCAACCACAGTTGAACTTCAAAGTCAGAAGTCATCAAGACTTCTCCTATCCTCAAGCTTAGACTAATCATATCAGAACATCCTACAAAAATCTATCAAAAATCTAATGGGAAACCTACATGGCTCTAAGACAACATACTGAAAAATCAGAACAAAATTCATTACCAGATGAAAGAACTAAAATCAGCAACACAGACATATCCACAGACCAATTATTTAATAGCAAAACAATACAAAAAACGCAATTAAAATGAAAATGCATGATTAAGCTAATGTTTTTGCACTATAAAATTCTACACTAAATTACGAGTCTACAGAAAAAAGAACGGAATTATTTGACTAAATCTACTATTTTTCATGAATTTTCTAATGATATGTATGCACTAAAGAATATTAAAAAGTCAATTAAATGGAAAATATACAAAAAATAGCAAACAAAAATAAAATGACATTTTTATTTTTATACAATTTTCTAGACATTATGATGAAATGGTAAAAAAAGAAGAATTAAAAAATCCATTGTTTTCATTTTCTTATGAATTTTGTAATATGCAAAGAAAATAAAAGAAAATAATAAAAACAAAATTGAAATAACATGGAAGGGGGGTACTAACAGCAATGAATTCAGTTATTACTACCTTGGGCCCTGAAGATGGGGAGTGCTAACAGTAAATGGGCGCAGGGCCCAGTGAGTCAGAAAATTACTTAATGAAAAAAACGCAGGGGGGTGCTGTTAGCAGGTTTCCAGTTATTTTTCATTGGGCTTACGCCCAGGGGGGTGTGAATAGCCTTAGGGCCTAAGGCCCAAATCAATATCACTCTGTCTCTCACACGCCAGGGGGGGGGGGAATTGAGCAAATGGGGGTAGTGCGTCAGCAAAACGTGTTTGGGCTTGGCCCAAACCTAACCCTAACCCAACGAAACCCTAACCACAAAAACCTAATCCCCCTCAATCTCTCTGATCACTGTTCATCTATGGAAACCTAGCGCCGCTCACCTTCGTCCTCCTCACCCTCTCTTCTCTGAAACCTGTTCTCAAGAAACCTCCACCAAATCTCAGAAACCAACAAACCCTACTCAGAACACATTATCCCTCATCTCAACATAATCAACCGCGAACCTCACATCCTAAAACGATGAACCCTAAAGTCAACGAAAGATAAACAGCAATGGAGGTAGTGAGAACGAACCTGGAAAGACGAACGTCTTGAAACTCGTTGAGGAAGCTAATGGTCCGCTGAAGATCTACAACCGTAGAAGACTTCCCGATGAAGGTCCCAGGCGCTTGCTGAAGAACTTGCCGTTGATGAATACTGATGAGGGCGACGTTTCTGGGAATCTTCGGTTGAAGGCGAAGACCAAGAAGATCTAAACGATTTCTGGTACTCGTTGGAAGTTCGTTGTTCTGGAAATCAAAGGACGAAGATCGTGGATGAAGGTTTTGGCTGATGCAGTTGAAGGTTCTTGGATGTTGCTGGGAGGATTAGGCTTGAAGAACGATTGGAGATGGAGGTGTTCTTGAAAGGAACGATGAAGGTTGATTTCTGGAAATTCTTTATGAAGAATGACGAAGATGGAAGATGATCTGGAGAGTGGTTCTTGCAGTTTCCGGCGAAGTTGATGTTTCCGGCGAGGGGATGATGAATGATGGACGGAGGAGCAAGATGAAGATCGGAGGTGCTTGGAAGATTCTGCAGTTTTTTGCAGATTCCGGCGAGGGCGGTGGTGCTAAAGGCGGCCGGACGGATTTTGCATGCCGGCCGGTGGCTTCTCCGGCGAGGCTCAGGCGATGGCTGGCGAGGTGACAAGTGGTGCAGGGGGTTGCTGCATGGGGAGCGCGTGTCAGGACGGGTGGCAGCAGAGAGAGAGAGGGTGAGCTCTGGTGGGACACGTGGGAGAGCGTGAGGGAGTCTGAGTGTGTGAGGTGTTGTGCTGCGCGAGTGTAACGTGGGCCAGCCCTCGAGCCAACACGTGGCGAGCTCTATTTATGACACTGAGAAGCTCTGGATTGTTCTAGAATGCTCTGGGATGCGCTGGAAAATTGCTGGATCATTTGGATTATTTTTGGACGAATCTGGACTCATACTGAACAAAAAACTGCATTGGGCTGGATGAACTGAACTAAAGCCCAAACGAAAATGCTATATAAAAAAAATCAAAAGCTGAATCATGATTAATAAAACTAATTAACCCTAATTAACTAAACTCAAATTAATCTAATCAATCTAATTAACTCCTAACTAATAATATTCTAAAATCTATTAATATACTTCTAATAAAATTCTCTAATATCTACTAATCTTTTATTAGACTCTAATTAACTATAAAAGAAAAACAAAACTATATTCATTTATATCTAAAACAATTATTTAATTTCTATTAAAATCTATTTGAAACTAATAAGAAAAAAATCTATAATATTTCCTATATTATCTAAAACAATTAAAACTATATTTAAAATCTAATATATTCTAAAAATGATTAAAAAAAACTATTAAACCTATTTTAAAATCTACATAAAATTCTAAACTATTAACATCTATTATTAATAAAAAGAAAAAACTATATTCCCCTTTTTCTTTATTATTCTAAAAACAATTAAAACTATTTAAACTCTTTTATATTCTAAAAAATCTATTTAAAAATTCTATAAAATTCTAAAAAGAGATTTAAGCTATTAAAAAAATACAAAAACCCTATTTAAATTCCAGAAAAATCTATAAAGCCTATTGAAAATCCGCAAAAGTCTATTAAAATCCTAAAAATGCAGATGAATGCACATGACCACCATAGAAGAGCGCACGAGACCAGATCGAATCGAACAGAGATCCCCGGTCATCAGAATATCCCCAAAATCACTATGCAAGCTAAAAATCACCGAGGAGCGCACAATTTCCCGAAAATAAAACCCTGGTGATCTGGACTGGATCTGCCATATCTGATAGGCGAAAATCAAGCTGTAACCCTGATATCCCCTGTTTGCACAAAAATCATATGTCGGAGTTGCGAATATGAATTTAAACCATGAGTCAGATAGGAGACCCGGTTGGTCAAATTTTAGGGTGCAACATTAACATACCAGGAAAGCCCAACAAAGGAGCCATATTCAGAGATGATAACAGTAACAAAAACTACAAGAATGTTCGGCCAGTATTTCACGATGATGCACCCCCGAAATTCGGGAGGGGACATACTAGGTTTGAGCCGAGGGGAGGATCCAAGCCTCACCCAAGAGCCGTGACACCAAAACAAGACTATTCATGGTGTGAAGGGATTTTCAAAGAAAAGAAACCAGTAAGTGTGGCCAACATTGCCAGTGGAAGCAAAATGACCTAGAGTGGTCGCGTTTATCAACCTCGAACATATAATGAGGCTCCTCCACCAGCAGTCTCTGTTCAAAAAACGCCTGTTCCTCAGAAACCTGTTCCAGAGGCAGCCACCGCCAAAGAACCTTTAGTTAGAGGAAAAGAAAGTCTCAAGAACGATGAAGAAGAATTCTTGAGAAGCATAAGCACAATCGTGCTTTACATGTGTCAGTCAAATGTGAAGAAGATACAATGTCATGAGTCCTTGTCGACATAGGATCAGCACTCAACGTAAGGCCTAAAAGGACTTTAGCCAAGCTGGCATATCAAGGTGCTACCATGATACCAACTTCTCTTATAGTCAAGGCATTTGACGGATCCAGGAGAACCGTGATAGGAGAAGTTGATCTTCCTATCCTAATTGGACCACAAATCTTCGAAGTCACCTTCCAGGTGATGGACATAAATTCGGTCTACAGCTGTCTATTGGGAAGACCATGGATTCACACAGCTAGCGCTGTCACTTCCACTCTCCACCAAAAAAATGAAGTTTGTTGTGAATGACCAGTTGGTCATTGTCCATGGAGAAGAAGACTTAATGGTGAGAAACTTGTCATCATTCCGGTATATTGAGGCTGATGAAGATTCCCTCGAGACGGCCTTCCAAGCACTAGAAATAGGTCACGTTGTTCTAGTTGATGAATCAGACATAACCTGTGGGCCGTCATTTACCTCTGCTCAAAGTATTAAGGCAGCACTGAAAGCTGGAGTCCCACTGGGATGGGGAGAGGTCATCGAAGTCAATGCTCGAGCCAAACATGATCGACAAGGGTTGGGTTATAAACCAACTCCGAAAGGCGAGCCAAAAGAAAGCACCATGAAGAAGAAGTCTTTAAAAGAGATATTCACCAGTGGCGGCGTGCAAGTCAATGCCATTATTGCTGAAGATGAAGACAGTAATCTGGATCGTCTAATAACTAGGGGAGGAGCAGCGTTGTGCAATTGGGAGGCTGTGGAAGTTCCCATCTTTTAACCTTTAGAGTAATTCACTCTGCTTGTTAGCTTTGTGTTTTTCTTTAAAAAATTCCTGGTCTTGCCCAAGGCCTGCGAATTATTTTGTATTGGGCCACTTTGCAAAAATTGAAAATCATTAATGAAAAAGTGTTTTTGTTAAAACTCTTGTTATTTGTTTTGCGCATCACTTTCACTCTTTTTGAAAAAATGGCAATCATTTTTTGAAAAAATAAAAACAATCCTTCATCTGCATATCTGTGTGTGTGTGCCTAATTGTTCCAAAATAAAACATGCAGAACACCTCCATCAACCACAGAATCCTATGATCCTTCGGTTCCTTCTACTAGTGGTTCATTTGTCTTCCAAGCTGAAGAAGAGAATGACGAAGAGTTAGAAGTCCCAGAAGAGTTAAAGAGAATGGCTGAATACGAAGATGTTTATCTCCAACCCCACAAAGAGCAGACTGAAGTCATCAACTTGGGGTCAGAGGAAGACAAAAGAGAAGTCAAAATCGGGGCATCATTAAGGCCAGAAATCAAAGACAAGCTAATAACAATCCTCAGAGATTTTGTTGACATATTTGCTTGGTCCTACCAAGATATGCCAGGGTTGGACACTGACATTGTCATGCACAAGCTCCCCCTGAAGCCAGAATGTCCTCCGGTCAAACAAAAGCTTCGCAGGTCGAGACCAGACATGGCGCTTAAAATCCGAGATGAGGTCAAAAAGCAAATAGATGCTGACTCTATAGCAGTATCCAAGTATCCAGAATGGGTGGCAAACATTGTACCAGTCTCGAAGAAGGATGGCAAGGTTAGGATGTGTGTCGACTACAGGGATCTAAATAAAGCAAGTCCAAAGAATGATTTCCCTCTACCTCACATTGATACTTTGGTGGATAACACAGCAAGCTTTGCGGTTTTCTCGTTCATGGACGGATTTTTTGGTTATAACCAGATAAAAATGGATCCAGATGACATGAAGAAAACAACCTTCATCACACCATGGGGCACCTATTGTTATAAGGTCATGCCTTTTGGTTTGAAGAACGCAGGGGCAACGTATCAGAGAGCTATGGTCACACTCTTTCACGACATGATGCACAAAGAAATCGAAGTGTATGTGGATGATATGATCGCAAAGTCCCAAAGTGAAGAAGACCACTTGGATCATTTGTTAAAGCTATTTTTGAGACTCCGAAAGTATCAATTGAGATTAAACCCAGCAAAATGCACCTTCGGAGTTCGCTCAGGCAAGTTACTTGGTTTCATCGTTAGTCAGCGAGGAATTGAAGTAGACCCTAACAAGGTTAAAGCAATCCAGGAGATGCCGGCTCCCAAAACTGAGAAACAAGTCAGAGGCTTCCTCGGACGTTTGAATTACATCTCCAGGTTTATCTCCAATCTGACCCCTACCTGCACACCGATCTTCAAGTTGTTACAAAAAGATCAAACAGTGGTATGGAATGAAAGCTGTCAGGCCGCATTCGAGAAAATCAAGCAGTATTTGCAAGAACCTCCAGTGTTGATTCCTCCGGTACCTGGAAGGCCTTTGTTCATATATATGACAGTGTTAGAAGATTCAATGGGCTGTGTCTTGAGCCAAACTGATGAGTCAGGGAAGAAAGAACATGCAATCTATTATCTAAGCAAGAAGTTCACTGATTGCGAGAGTCGTTACTCTCCCCTGGAAAAAGCTTGTTGTGCGTTAGCATGGGTCGCCAAGCGTCTGACGCAATACATGATTTGTCACACTACGATGTTGATTTCTAAGATGGACCCCATCAAGTACATCTTTGAAAAGCTAGCTCAAATAGGAAGATTAGCCTGATGGCATATGCTCTTATCAGAGTACGATATCCAATATGTTGCTCAAAAATCTATCAAAGGAAGTGTCTTGTCAGAACACCTCGCAGAGCATCCTATGGAGGATTATCAACCACTCAAGTTCGATTTTCCTAATGAAGATGTGATGTATATTCAGCGCATGAAACCAGAGCCTGGTTCGGAAGAAGGTCCCGAGCCAGGATCCCGCTGGGAGATGATGTTTGGTGGAGCATCAAACAAAAATGGACATGGCATCGGAGCTGTTGTGAAATATCCAACTGGAGGGTACACTACAGTCACAACTCGACTTTGTTTCTCATGTACAAACAACATAGCAGAGTATGAAGCCTGCATCCTAGGGTTGGAAGCTGCCATTGATCTCCGCATCAAAATCTTGGAAGTAATTGGTGATTCTGCTTTGGTGATATACCAACTCAAAGGAGAATGGGAAACCAGGGATGAAAAATTGATCCCTTATAAGACCCACATCTTAGAGATGATTGAATATTTCGATGAAATTACCTTCAAGCACGTACCAAGGGCAGAAAATCACATTACCGATGCGCTAGCCATGATGGCATCAATATGGAAGGTCCAGTTTTTCAACGAGGCACCTCTGATCCGCATCGAAAGAAGGACAGTTCCCGCATACGTCATGGCAATAGACGAAGAATCTGATAAGAAGCCATGGTTTCATGATATCAAGAATTTCCTCCAAAATCAAGAGTATCCTGCTAACGCATCCACAATTGACAAAAGAACAATACGAAGGTTGTCATCTAAGTTCTTCATCAGCAATGGTATCTTGTACAAGAGAAATCATGACATGGTCTTACTCCGATGCGTCGATGAAAACGAGGCGAATCTTATAATGACCGAAGTACATGAAGGAACCTTTGGCACCCATGCGAATGGCCACGCCATGGCTAAGAAAATCTTAAGAGTAGGTTACTTCTGGTTGACTTTGGAGACGGACTGCATACTCTTTGCTCGAAAGTGTCATAAATGTCAAGTTTATGCCGATAAAGTGCATGTCCCTCCACATCCTCTCAATGTGATGGCATCACCTTGGACTTTTGCAATGTGGGGCATAGATATGATTGGAGCAATAGAGCCAAAAGCTTCTAACGGCCATCGCTTCATCCTTGTCGCAATCGATTATTTCACCAAATGGGTGGAAGCAGCGTCGTATGCAAACGTGACAAAGCAAGTGGTTGCACGCTTCATTAAAAAGGAGATCGTCTGCCGATACGGTATCCCTAACCAGATCATCACTGACAACGGGTCGAATCTGAACAACAAAATAATGAAGGAACTTTGTGACGATTTTAAGATCAAACATCACAACTCGTCCCCTTACAGACCTAAGATGAATGGTGCAGTTGAAGCTGCAAACAAAAACATCAAAAAGATAATACAAAAGATGGTCGTAACTTACAAAGATTGGCATGAGATGCTACCATTTTCTTTGCACGGATACCGAGCATCAGTGCGCACTTCGACAGGGGCAACTCCCTTTTCCTTAGTGTACGGGATGGACGTTGTGCTACCCATTGAAGTCAAAATACCTTCCTTAAAGATTTTGACGGAAGCAAAGCTGGATGAAGACGAGTGGATAAAAGAAAGATTCGATTCGTTGAACCTCATTGACGAGAAAAGAATGACGGCCATGTGTCACAGTCAAATCTATCAACAAAGGATGGCCCGAGCGTTCAAAAAGAAGGTTCGTCCCAGAGAGTATAGGGAAGGAGAGCTTGTGCTTAGAAAAATCCTACCAACTCAAAAAGATATGCGTGGCAAGTGGATGCCCAACTATGACGGCCCTTTTGTTGTAAAGACTGTTTTCTCCGGAGGATCTCTAATTCTCGAAACTATGGATGGAGAACAACTCAAGTATCCCATCAACTCGGACGCAGTAAGAAAATACTACGCTTGAAATGAAATACCTAGAAAGGGGATTTCAGTGCCTTGACAAGATGAAAGCCCAATGTTTGAAAGCTGGCAGACGCTGGGACGGAGTCCTTTGCAGAATATTAGAAGAAAGGTCAACGCATGTTGTTCTCGTCAGAAGCAGCAAAGCAAGTGAACTGGCAGTTGGAAGGACCGGATTATTATAGGGTTCTGTAACCTTTTCTGTTGCCATTTTCTTTCAAACTTATAAAATTCCCAAGGCTTTGCCTTTTGTAAAGCTCTTGTCTATCAATAAAATCAGATTTTTGGCCAAATCATTGTTATGATCCGCTATTTTTGTTATGCAATTTCACTTATTTGTTAATAAGAATTTTCGTGAAGGCAAAGTGTTTTGAAAGCTTAAAGTCTTGTTTGGTAAAAAAAAAAGGAAAAACACAATTTGACAAAATGTTTGAAAATTCTAGAGGTAATATGATGATATTACACAGTTCTCGAAGTTGTGGAAGTTGCCGTTACCTTTGACCAAGCTAGAGGTGTCTGACAGCAATTCTAGCTCTTAAGCTAAGACTTCTTCTCTGCAGAATTACGAAGATATTATTAAGAAAAGATCGTTATCTACACCAAAGGAGGAAACGTCGCCTGATTTAAAGCATTTTGAAACTCAGCGTGATGAGCTCTCCCTTTATTTGGTTTTCCTTTGTTCCTACGGGTCGGTCTGCGCCTTGCATACAGCATCATGCCAACATACGCATTTGTTTGCATCCTTGCCATTGAGATCCTTCGGTCATTACCTTTATCTTTGACTTATTATTACAAAGTTTGCTTCAAAGTCGACATCCTGGGATTCCTTATTTTCGCGGGGAAGCTAGTGGTGACTAGCAATATCCAATTTACACAAACAAGGGATTGTTATCAATTTTCATCTTCGATTTAAGGTGGTCACCAACAAACTTTGAAAAACTAGTGGTCACTAGCACACATTTAGAACTAATCATGATCGGTATCTTGATTTAGTCCTTACCAACTATTTTCCAAACCCCGTTGTTACTAATTCTGTTATAAAGCAAACCAATTGTTATTGGAGTCCCTTTGATTCGGTTTTCACCAATCTGGCTAAAAATCTAGTGGTTACTAGTATTTCCCTCTAAAAACCAATGGTCATTGACATTGGAGTTGATCGTCACCAAAATTCCCTAAAAGTCCAATGATTATTGGCATCACCTTCAAATCCAATTGTTATTGGTACCCCATTTGATTCGGTTATTACTAGTCTTTCTGAACCTAGTCGTTACTAGTCTTACCCTTAGACCCAATCGTTATTGGTACCCCTTGATTCGGTTATTACCAATCTCTATAAGTCTAGTGGTCACTAGCCTTGTTTGGAAAACCTAGTCGTTACTAGTCTTACCTTCAGAACCAATTGTTATTGGTACACCTGGTTTGGTCGTCACCAATTAGCCCAAGTCCAATAGTTATTGGGATCGCTTAAAGCAGATTGTTATCCTCTGGTCGTTACCAAACTTTTTGAAAAAAAACCAACGGTCATTGGTCTCCCTGGACCCGGTCGTCACCAAAATTCCCAGTTAAGTCTAGTGGTTACTAGCTTTGTCCAGAACCAATTGTTATTGGTACATCCTGATTTGGTCATCACCAGTCCCCTTTAAGTCCAGTAGTTACTGGCATTGCTTAAAAACTAATCGTTATGAGTATCGAAAGTTGATTGTTACCAACTTCCCCAGCCGAAGTCCTGTGTTTTATCGATATTGTTTAGATTTCCCAATTGTAATTGGAACTTTGATTTGGTCGTCACCATATCCCCAGGAAGTCTAGTGGTATTTAGCACTTTTTGGAAACCGTTATTGTTTTGGTCGTAACCATATCCCCAGTAAGTCTAGTGAAAACTAGCACTGTTTGAAGCTGTCTGTTATTCTGGTCGTCACCAGCCTCCCCAGTTGAAGCTTTTGCTTTCCCAGTCGAGTCTCGGAGAACTAGTGGATACTAACCTCCCCGACACACCCGGTCTTGTTTCTAACCTTTTCCTGAAGATCCCATTTGAACTCTTCGTTATAGGAAATTTTCTCATCTGGTTATCCCCAATGAGGTTCGTGTCTCTGTTCTGTCTTCTCCCCGGTGAAGATTTTCTTCCCCAGTGGATTTTTTCCCCAGCAGATTCCTTCCCCAGTGTGGTTTGCGTTTCTTTCTTTTTGTTTCCCTAGTGAAGAATTGTCATCTTCCCCGGTGGGCTCCCTCATCTGGTTATCCCCAGTGAGGTTTGTATCTCTTTTCCCCAATGAGGATGTGTATTCCCTGGTGGAATTTGTGTCCCCCGTGTGAAAGATTTCCTCGACAAGTATCTTTAGTCATGTCTGAACTATCTTGCTTGCTTGGTCTTGAACCTTTCCCCAGTGTGTCGAGTCCTCATGAGTAGTCACTCGTTGTATTGTCATTCTTTTATATTTGTATATGCATTTGTCTTACATTTAAGCATCATAAAACATCATTTAGATTCATTTGCATTTCAGCATTTGTCCTTTTGCATACCATCGGATCTAAGGGACAAAATTTCTGGTTTGCTATATTTAAATACCTTTCACTGCGATTCTATGAGGATTGTCATCTCTCATTATCATCTAGTGAAGATATTTAAGGGGCATCTGTTGCACCCCAAATTTTGACCCTTTAGACCCTCATCATCATTGTAGGATCACATTTGCTTGATTAACTAACCTTAACCCATTTGCAAGTTTATCTTTGTTAAGACGCAGATGAATTAGGGTTTCGTACCGTCAAAATCGAAACTTCGAGGGTTTGATCAATCAATGTTTTGGATTGATCCAACTTCAAACAATATCAAGGATGATACATTGGACCAAGAATGAGTGCAATTTGAGGTAGTCACCCAGGGTTCGAGAACAGTGCAATTTTAGACACCCGATTAGGGTTTTCGATTAGAAAAAAGTCAACTGTAGTTTGACTTTTGATTCAAAGAGTATTTCAATGGTGGGATCAAGGTACATTAAGCTCCTATGGCTTATTAAAGGCCATCCAAAGAGTTTCAAGTCCTCAGGATGTCCGGATCATCAATGGGCGACTCGGTAGACACCGATCGATCGAACGGTTGACCGAAAAGTCAACTCTTCAACAATAAGGAATTTGACTTCAAGGTGTGAATAAAAAATGTTCCTTATATCATATTATACCTCCCCATAAAATTTCATGACCATCAGATCAAAGGTTAGGTAGTAATTGCAAAAATCGGGAATTAGGGTTTCGAAAGGGGCAAAATCATAACTCCCTAACCATACATCTGATTGAAGTGGTTCTAAGCTTGTCTGAAAGGTCTTGGCAAACCCTAAAAAAGTACCACACTGGTCCACATTCAAAAAATGCATGGAATTGGAGTTATAGCAAAAATCATTTTTCAAGAGTAAAGGACTTAGTGAAATTTCACAAATTCTGGCCATAGAAACCATTTTTTTCAGTCAACTTCAAGGGGTTTTTCAACCAAGATGCACATAGAATTGGAAGTTTTGATAAACATGAAAGTTGTAGAGCTACATGGGGGCTTTCTAAAAAGTACAATAACTTCTCAAAAGGATTTGTGAGCTAAGAGTTATAGTACATGGAAGTTTGGCCTGTCACACTTGAAACCACTTTGGCCAAACTTCTCAAAATCAGATTTTCACAACATTAATCATTATTAACCCTTGGATCATGTTGCAAACTGATAATAAGAGGCTTAGATGGAGATAAAACCAGAAGAGAGGTTGAATTGATGAGCCAAGCAAGTGGATAGCAAGTTGCAAATAAAATAATCATTTTTAAAGGAGGAAAGAGAAACTTTTCTCCAACATGATGGCAGCAACAGCCCCTACCTTCATATCTCTCTCCAGTCACCTCATACCTCTCATATCATCTGGTTTTGATTGCCTTGAGCCAAGTAGTTGATGGAAAGAGGCCGCCACAAAGATTTGGGAAGATTCACTTCAAAACCTCATAAACTCCCTCCAAAATGTGGAAAATTCAAATCTGCCCTCATGATCACTTTCACTATAAATAGAGGCACTCTCATTGATGTTCCTCACACCAGAGCTATCTAAGAAAATCAGAAAATCATAAACTCATAGCTCTCCTCCTTCCTTCTTTACTTGTAAGTGAAGAAAATCTCCAAAATCACCAAATTGGCCACTTTCTATTTTTCATACCAATCCTTTGTCTAAACCCAAAAACATTTCAAAGACCATATACACACCCTTAAAATGACCATTGAAGCTATTCTCATCATTAGTTTCATCAAAAGAAACCTGGATCAAAAAGTCAACTTTCTACACACCATAATTTGACTTTTGTGCAACTTTCACACTAAATCACTACTTAAATCATTTTCCATCATTATAACATTTGGAACATCTCATATTCATGATATATTAGCTATCTAAAGCCTCAAACAACAGCTGCAGGTGCCTTTACTCAAATTGTCCATAAGATTGTATTGTTTCTTCAAGAAGAAGCAATATTCTCAAGCTTGCTCAAGAAAAGGAATTATTGTTCTTGTATAGCTTAAGCGTAGGAAGACTACAAGAGGTATGTCATTTTAAATCTCATTCATTAATATGCATCACCATGTGTTGATTAGTTTTGTTAGAAAGCTTATACATTGTCATGTTGAAATGTTCTGTTAACCATACTGTCAAAATATTTGTGAGGCCAATACCATGTGTAATTGCTGTTGGAATGCCATTAAGGCAGTATGTGTTTTTTTTACCTTTGTGAAGGTATGCTGTTGAAGACTTGATAAGTTTATGCTTTTGACATTGTTATGTTGAATAACCACCAAAACCTGTTTGAATTTAAAATCTACCAGCAAGAGAGGTTTAGGTTAGATGCTTCAATATTGAACATTATTATGTTTGACATTTTATCATTGGTGAGGTGTACCTTTGTTCATGTTTGGACCTGTCTAGCATATGTTGGTTTGCTTTGTAACTGTCATCAGAGTTCTTTGTTTTTAGGGCTGTTTTCATAAGTCTGTTTGAATTCATTGACAGAATGGAGTTTCAACTTTGTTGACATAGTATTTTTTGATGTGCCTGCTGACCACAGTGTTGTTAAGACCTTTAACTTGGTTTCTCATCAAGTTTACATCTAATATTTTAGAAATCTTTTAGGTTTAACTCATTAGCCTTGGCTGAGGTAGTGAGTTTGTAAGACCTTTTGCTTTTACCTTGTGTGGCTATAAAACCAATGTTGGATAGGTTGACACTTTGATTTATTATCAGCTTATTATCTTGAGGTCTGTTTAACTTTGTTGTCATGTAAAAACTTCATTTCTTAACTGCATCATTTTTTAGTGCATTGACTTGTGGCATTTTAATTGAGAAATAGTTGCTGCCATTGTGCATTGCTTTAGCATTTTAAGAAAATACTGCATAATCTTTTTTAAAAAAAGAAAAAAAAAATTTCACTAGATTACAACTTGATGATCATCATGTGTCTTGATTCATGAGTGTTAACTTTTAAATTCATGCTACATCAAAGTTTGGACTGTCTGGTAGCAGTTTTTGATATTGTGATGACAATGGCTACCATTTTTTTTCTTTGATGTTGGAATCATGTTGAAACTGCCAAAGGCCTGTTTTAAAATTCTAGGAAAACTTTTCAAACCTTGTCTCTTACCAATTCCATTTTTTCTCATGATAGGAGTCTGTTTTTGCGTGTGCATCCCATTACATTGAAGTGTGATGTTTGTTTTTCTCAACAGATTCTCTCCAATCATGCTATTATGTTGAGAGTTTAGGCTGGCCTTCTTTTTGATTTCAAACTTTGTCATTTGATTGATGATTTGGTAGCTGGTATATAAGGGTCCATTGTATGATGTTTGGTTTGGTAATAGCCAGTTTGTCCCTGTCATTTGTAGATTGACTGTTATCCTAGAAAACCAATACATGATCTGCTGCCCACTGCCTATTTTGAAATGAGTTAAACTCTGATGCCTTTGAATTTCAAACATTGCAGTCTTATGTATGATAAGGTTCATGACCTGCTGTATAAAAATGTGTACATTGTGATACTATTCCTGTTCCGTTCCAAACTATCTTGGATTTTGATTTAATCATCTTTATGTCCAACTTATGCTGACTTACCACATGTTGCTTGCATTACAACTGCTGGCCTTAGTTCTGCATTACACTTAAAAAGAACAAACTGTTGATGAACATTTTATTGGATCTACTGCCAATTGGTGTTTTAAGGATTGTTAACCTTGTTACCTTCAAAAATTATGTTTTGTAAAGTTGCTAAATTGCATTTGAAAATGACTCATGTGGTTGTTGCCACAGACCTTGATAAACAAACCTGTTTCTGCACATTGTAAGGGTATATTAGTCCTGTTTGTTAACTGACCTGAAGGCTCATGCATACGGATTTTTATCCTAAGATTGTAAGTTTGCATTTGTGAAAAAGTTGGGCTATTGGTTATCAGTGGTAGGCATTGTTATGTTAGGGACTACTTATGTTGTCAAATGACTGTTTTTTGAGGCCTGAATTTGTTAGCATAGCATACTTGATTGTTGACAAATTTGATGATTGAATCTTGATCATGCTGTGTTTTAGTTTGGCTAGGATTTATTGTGAACAGGTTTGGTCTCTTGTGATTAACTGATGTTTAGTGTGGCTACTAATTTATCTTCATGACAGTGGTTTTGATTTGTTCATTATGTACTACTAGGCTTTGGCAAGATTGACATGATTAGAATTGTCATAAGCATGTTTTGGAACTCATGATTGGATCAGTTCCAGTCATCACTTTTAATTATGAACATATGTGCTAGCTGTTGGTTTTGTTCATGCTTGATAGTTTTTGATTATCATCACATCTAGTTCTCTAGTTGTTGCAATAAGATGAAACCTGCATTTAGTGTTAAGTAGATTGGAAGCAACACTGTATTGGATCTGTGCTAGAACATTATGCTATAACTAATGCAGCTCATATGTTTCTTTTTGATCCAGTAGTGTGTTGAGTGAAATTCTTGTCAGAATTTATTCCGCAACATGTTTATAGTTTGCTCATGCTCTTCTTTAATCAAAACTGCATCTGTAGTGCTCTGTGGTGATCATAATGCACTTCCAAGTTTCAATTGGCATGTTTATTCCTTTTTTTATGTATGCATAATTTGAGAAAAAGAATTGCACCATCATGGTCCTCATAAAATACCAGGTGGTTTTGACTAAAATTTCATCAAAAAAGGTTGAGTTTTGAGTGAGTTACGCATCAAACCGTATTTCGGCATTTCATCGTTTTATTTTGTCCAGAAAATCCTTTGAAACATGCCCTATGTATTTTTAGGGGTGTCTTTATACTTGGATGTATAGCCACCCCATTGGTAATAACTTTGCACCAAAAAGCGCCTTTCACCTGCATGTCCTGGGATCGATCCATGTGGAGGTCGAACCCTTTTGTTTTTTTTTCCTAGTTTCTTTGTTTTATTATTTTGCCTCTTCTCTCTCCCTCTTCATCACACGCACCCCTTGTGGCCCAGTGGTTCTTGTTTGAGGCTTGCTTGCCAAGGGGTGTGGGTTTAACTCCCACCCCATGCATTTTGTTTCTTTATTTTTGCTTATGTATATATATTTGTGCATGGAATTTTGTAAATTCACAACTTCTTCATCCTTCATCATTTTTAGCTTATTCTTTTTGCATTTTGTTAATTGTGATGTCTATTTCATATAGTATAAAAATATGGCACATTTTATTTAATTATAATGTCTTTCGCCTATGTGGAAAAATGTTCATTTTTGAGATCGTTATCTCGCATACCATTGAATTATCTTTTATACCACGCTTATTTTATTTTGAGAGATTTGTGAATGATTGTTTCTTTTGTGCTTGTTAGCATGATGAGACCTTGTTACTATGAATTTACATCATTTTTCCTCCTAAATTATGAGGTTAAACTAATTTTCTTGTGCTAGATTGTCATCGATACATACTGTTGTTACACTTGTGAGTTTTTTTTTGGCATGCTTATCTTCAAATTGTGATTTATTTACATAGTTGTTACTTTCATACACTTGCCATCTTTGTTAAGATCATGTTTCAATCTTGGTTAAAATTATATTCTTAATCTTTGTTAAGATTATGCTTTCAATCTTTGTTAAGATATGCCTTCAATCTTTGTCAAGATATGCCTAAGTCTTTACCTTTTCTTTAAGTCTTGTAAAGAGTTATCTTGACTTGCCTATTGTAATATGCTTGCATTGCCTTGGTTGTGACCATCTATCTTAGTACAAGCCTTTAGACTTTGCCTTAAGTCTAAGATACCCACCTTTACTAGGAGTGCTCTTCAACTAGAACCCTAGGATAGAGTTTGTAAACTCTATATAAGAATCATGGTGATGATTACTTATCCCCCTTTGAGTGTCATAACATAGACTTAGAGAGTTTTGTTAAACTCTACACAAACATTGTTATGTTTGTTCCCCTTTGAACCTTGATCATAATCAAGTGTTCTTCATCCCTAGTAAGGTGAACTACGATTGCTCTGATTCTATCTTAGTAAGGATACGTAGGCAGAGGACGCGACGTCTTTGCGAGCAAACTTAGAAACTATCTTTAGGTCTTAACTGACACCTTTTACCCAATCCCAACCTTAGCAAACATTTAACAAACTTAGCATGCAAACAAACAAAAGGTTCATGTAGAGTACTACAGATGTTTAGGATGTGAAATACCTACCCTATGCATAACCAACCCCCGATCCCCGAATCTCTTAGCGTTGTTGTTACATCGCGAAAAGGGTTTTTCTTTCTTTAGACCTTTCCTTTGGATAAATTAAAGCCTGGTTGTGAATTTAAGAATTAAAGATTCAAGTTAATCAATAGCTTGGTATCACGATTCTCACCGCAACACCCGTCAGCAGCTACCTCCTGTTCCCCAAGGCAATCCTAGGATTAGGAGGTATGGTCAAAGGACAAAACCACTCGATAGAATCTTCAATCAGATCCCTATGACTTATGCTCAGTTGTTGCAACTCTTGCTTCAACTTTTATTGGTCGAACTTCGGACTCTGTCTTCGTTGCCTGATAAGTTACGACCAGGCTATGATGTGAGTGCTCATTGTGATTTCAATTCTGGGGAACTGGGGCATAATGTGGAGAACTGCAAAGCTTTTAAGCACAAAGTTCAGTACTTAATAGATTCAAAAGCATTTGAGTTCGCGCCAAGCGGTGGTCTTATTCCAATAATTACAAGAGAGATGGATATTTATGCTTTCTTCCCTGAAGCTGCATCAGGTCAAGAGGGTATCTTACAATCTATGACTTCAGAATCTCCACGTCCACATCTATTGCCTGTTCCTGGGCCAAGTTTGAGAATGAAAGTGCTTGAGTGTAAGGAACATTCTAATCAGCGCCAACAACCTCCTGTTGCTCGACAACGACACAATCAGCGCCAAAATAAGAAGATGTTTCGCAACAATGCTTCTTGTCGCTTGGTTCCTATGCCGTATAGTCAGCTTCTGCCACATTTGATTCAACATTCATTGGTGGAGCCCAAGACTCTCAAGCCGGTGCAAGAGCCATACCCTCATGGGTATGATCCCAATGCGCAATATGGATATCATGGAGGATCTGTAGGACATTCAACTGAAGATTGCAGACCCCTTCGAGCAAAAGTGCAAAAATTGATTGACGAAAAGTGCATATCCTTTTCGGAAGGAAAGTTGGTGGTACACGTCAACCCTTCAGCTGTTTAAGTTTGAAGACTTCAAGAATTGTTTCCTCAGTTATGACTTTTTTAATTTCTGTACTGCATTGTCATTTGTATTTTTCATTGTTTGTTAATGCTTTGTTTGCATGTAAGACTTGTTAATTTTTGAATGATGATCATAATGCAATGAGTATGTTTCTCTTGAAGTAATCCATTCGTGTTCACTCATATATATTTCTATGCAGTGCAATACCAACTTTCTTGCTTAAACTCCTTGAGGGAGGATGATAAAGCGAAAAATGTAAACTTTCTGGTTGTATGCTTTTGGATAGAACCATGCTGATGATGTATAGGCATTATTTCAAATCCCTAAACACCTGAGGTATAAGGATGATAATCCCTTGTCAACCCCTTTGAGCCTAGTCGTAAGAGTTTCTTTCTGAAAACAAAAAAACCTTAACCTTAACCTGGGGCAGGGTAGGTGTCAGTTAAGTTGACCGAGCGTCCAATTTGCAGAAGGAGTGTTCCTGTTCGAGGATCAATCACACATGTAGAGGTCGTACCTAAAAAACCATAATGGTTATCCATTACCGGCCAAGGAGTGAGATAATCACAATCCTTTCGACAAGTCAGTGTCACATGATTTGTTCTCGAAAAAAAGGAGAAAAGAACAGAAAAAGAAAAATAAGAAGCCCGCTAAGTCGATAACTTGAAAACAAGTGGCTTAGGAAAAATTGGGGCATCCCACTGGACTTCGAAATCAGAAGATGTACTCAAAAGAGTCATTCCAGGAAAAAATAGGGAAATCAGAAAAAATGACGAAGAGCAACTCGTGTGACTCCAGGCACCAAAGACGAAAAGCGAGTGACTGCCACTCCGAAAACTTGTGGTTTCCTGGACCATCACTCCTGTCATCCAACCTTTGAGAGGTGAGCGTTGGTGTCGAATTAGATGAACATAGAACTGAAGAACATAAAGGAGAGTGGGTGGGTTAAAACAAACTTTGAGCCTTGTATCCTTTCTTTCAAACCGTGAACCTGACCATGTTACAACCTTCAAAGTTCTAATTGAAGCAGGGTTTATTTTGAAGGCATACTTCAACTAGATAGTGTTCCTGACTCCCACGAGTTATGTTAAAATACTTTGTTGGTATTGCACGTGCATTGTTTCATTTCAAAAAATAAGTATTGCATTTTAACTAGTGACTTGCTCACCAAGTTTGGCGATATCTTTTTAACAAAAACTTCAAGAGTAGCATGTGTGTTGCATTAGAATTTTCATTCTCAGAATAAACATTTTCTGCTTGCACACAGGTATTTGGCATCAATGAGGCTTACATAATGGACGTTAGAAGAACTCTTATCCTGTCAAGAGGAAATTCTTGGACAAATATGTTGAGGAGCGTGAGGTTAAATGGTTCAGTCAGAAGTTGCCAATCTAGGGCAATTATGTCGTCAAGAAGTTCCCCCCAAGTTCAGTTGATCAGGGGTAGCTACGTCAGGAAGTTCCCCAAAATTCAGTTAGTATGGGGCAGTTATGTCAAGAAGCTCCCCAAGTTCAGTTGGTCAGGGGAAGCTACGTCAAGAAGTTCCCCAAAATTCAATTAGTATTGGGCAGTTATGTCAAGAAGCTCCCCAAGTTCAGTTGATCAGGGGCAGCTACGTCAGGAAGTTCCCCAAAATTCAATTAGTATGGGGCAGTTATGTCGAGAAGTCCCCCTAAGGTTCAGTTGATATGGGGAAGTTATGTCAAGAAGTTCCCCTAAGATTCAGTTGATATGGGGCGGTTATGTCGAGAAGTCTCTCTAAGGATTGGTTAATCCAGGGCAATAAAATTGAGAGTCAGCAAATCTCTTCGAAGATTGATCAGACAGGGGCAAAATTACTTCGAAGGCTCATTTCGAAACAGATCATTTCAAGAACGCGAAGTCTCCAGCAAGCTGGCATATTTGGTCATTGCCCCAACAGGGAAGTGAGGCTGGCATTATCCCCTAGTGGAGTGGGTACCATCTTGGGTTATTATTTTTCCTCTCCCCGCTGAAGTCGCCAGTGGCAGTTGGTTTCCCTGGCAGGTCACAGTCTGATTGTCCTTGGTATTTCCCCAACAAAAGTAATTCCTCATGGAAAGGTAGAAGATCAAATCTCGGTAATATTCCTCAGAAGTCGTCTGTTGTTGGGATATTGAGCAGGGTTGTGATCCCAGAGACATTTCAGTTTGTCATCCCCAGCGAAAGCCTAATCAAACTTGGCACATCCGGTTATCCCCAACGGAGTTGGCTTCGTCTCTTCAGCATTTTGTCGCTTCCGCGAAAATAAGGTGCCGGCAAAACAGAAGAGTCGCCACCTTTCGTTATTTATCCCTCAGAATGGGAAAGGAAACGATCGGAAAAACCTGACGAAAAGGTATAAGACAAGGTCATCGCAACCGTTGTCTGGGTTCAGGAGTCGATTACGCAAGGGGAAGGTATTAGCACCCTTCACTTCCATTGTACTCGATGGCATCCACGCTTGTTGTGTTTACTAGACGTGTTGGTTTTATCTATCTACCTATCAAGGCTGGCTTAAAAAGAAAAGAAAATGACTCGGCAAAGCGTCGCACTTTATACCTACGTATTCTCATCAGAGAATGAGAAATCAGAGTCAACATAGTTCGACCTACTACGGGTTACGGGAAAGGTGGCTCGCCAATACGTGAGTATTGTGCCTACGTACTCTCAACAGGTATGAGAGATCAGAGCTTACGTAGTTCGGGATAACACGGATTATGGGGGTTCAGATTCATCTGTTTTATCGAGTAGGGTTAAACAGCAGTTCCAGCAGTTAGGGACAAAGCTTGTTTGCGGTAGAACTGAAGTTTAACGACAATCTTTTCTTCAGAAAAGCTTTCCTATGAATTATGGGCCCACAGGGCAAAAATGTTTGAAGTTTATTTTCTGTCTTTTACGAAAGAACTGTTTTTTATTGTGTTTGTAACTAGTATCACACTAGAGACTATGACCTGAGAGTGAATGCGTCGCATGTCACCCAAAGGGTACCATACTAAACATTCAGACTGTTGAAAAGAAACTCTCCAACAATCCTTTCTCAGATAGCTTAAGGCTCGTAACGTACGACGTCAGTTAACCTTTATTACTGTATTTTAATGTTTTGAGATGAGAAGAGAGAACAGGCTCAACTAACGGGTAGAATATCAAGTCCTAATGTTGTCATGCCAAGGATTCATCCTATGCTTGAAGTTTGAAACAAGGAACTCCTAGAAGTTATCATGCATAGGTTTCAACCTAAAGTTCTAATCATCACTTCCTTATCAAAGGAAGTGAGAGTCCTAAGGGATCATGTCAATGATAAACAGATAAAGCATCAGCTTAAACAGTAAACAGTAAACGACTGAAAAATGAATGCAATGCAAGTGAGGGAGGAAATGTGTGTGGGGCAGCCGCCTCCACAAGCTCATCTCAACCTCAAGCCAAACATGAATAACTGCAATCATACAGGAAATAAAATGCTATCAAGCCAAATAAGAGCAACTGCAATCATACAAAAGAAGTAACATGCTATCAAGCACACACAAACCAAATGGGCAAGGGAGCAGGGCTCTACCGAATACCCACAAGCAAAGCCAGACAGTAAAAATACAAGCAGAGGGAGCAACCCAACCTCTAGCGCAATCATGCTCCTAGATTACATCAGTCTAAATATGAACTTATCCTAATGCATCAAGCAATTCAAACAAGCCACACCAATACATAAGAGAAAACAGACAAGAGAGAAAGTAGATCAACAGCTCCTACAACTAAACCAACTTAACAGCAGTCCAGCCATCAATCTTCAGCAGCTCTTCAGGGCTACCATCTTTCATGACAAGTATCAACTTGCTTCTCCAGGGTTTCAACCCATCAACATAAGTTTCAACTTATTCTTTCTTCCTCAAGCCTCAGCTTTACAGTAAATTCCACCTTCAGGCTTCACTCCTAACTACAAGTATCAACTTGATTCCTTCAGGCCCTCAATGCATCAATGTAAGTGTCGAATTATCATTTATTCCTCAAGCCTCAGCTTTTCACTCAATCTCAAATGGTTCTTCTTCATAAGTATCAACTTGTTCTTCTTGCTTTAGCTCCCTTTGCTTCACCAGTATCAACTGAGTCCTCTTCATCTATAAGCTTCAGCTTCTCAGAGTAGTCTTCAATCACCTGGAAGTGTCAACTTCATCCTTCAATCTTCTTCAAGCAAGGAACTCCATCCTCAAACAAGGGAGAAATATTCATCTATCCAGAGCAAAGTTGGGATGATTGGTAGCAGAGTGAAGACCAAAGGTCACCACTAAGCATCATGTCATCAGAGAAAGGGACCCTCAAAGGTTCTACCAATTTGCAAAGAACCACACATCCTACCAAAGGAGGGATGAGGCCTTTACAAGGGACCTTACATCATAGGGAAGAATGGAATTGATCAACATATTCCATGTTTATGAAGGAAGAGAACTATCTAGAAGCTCTGCCTACACAACCCTAATCTTAACCTAATCAAAACTACACCACAAGAAGGGAAGATCTTCAAATCCAAGCCTCTTCAATCAATCCAATGCATCTTCAACTTGTCTTCATCATCATCCAAGCACAAGAAAAGCACAACCCTAATCTAAGGGAACTAAAGATTTTAACCTAGTTGAGTTAGTGCCTTAGAATCATTTAAAACTAGCACCTAAACTAAAATCAATAAAAAATAGTAAACTATCTTATAAATTTCTACAAAAATTCCTAAGGGATCCTAATTCAATTAAGAATGCCTCATACAAAAACCAGGGACTAAATCATCTATTAAGTCCTAAAATTAAGTCCTAAATCCAAAGGTATCAACCATAAACCCTAAAAATGGAGCTTCTAAAGGTTTCAACCTAAACTACCACCTATGTTCATCACAAAAATGTGACAAACATCTATGGGGAGTATGCACATCTATGCTAACTACTCACAAAAAATCTGGATCAAAATCATCACCACATGATCACACAAAATTCCACAAAATCAAGTATCAAACATAACTATTTTAATATCAATTAAAATGTGAAAATTCCCTTAAAATCAGAAAATTCATGAAATAAAAATATTTTTTATCTAAAAAATACTAGATTCAATCATGAATATAATGCAAAAAGAATGGGATTAATTGGATCATTTTTCAATTTTATATGATTTAATCAAGAACCATGAATAAAATGATAAATTAAAAGAAAATCAAAAGAACAAGATAAACACACGGTGCAGATAGTAAACACAATCAGTTCAATTCATGGATTGGGCTCGCTGGGGGTGTGGATAGTGGTCTCTTACTAAGGCCCAAAACCTTTTGTTTAATGATACGCAGCATTTAGAGCATCAGCATTCTTCCCTCTTCACAACCTGAGATTAAAACACGACCCCTGGATCTGGCTCTGGTCAATGGTCATACGTGGATCTGACGGCTAGGACTTCATCACCTACCTCTAGCCATGAAAATGGAGGGAAGCATCCATTGTAACAGAGTTCAAACATCAACCTCATCCTCACTCGGGCTCCCTCAAATCTCCATCAAAATTCGAGATCTAAAACACTAAATCACTCTAAATCTCTCCCTGAGTCTAACCCTAGCCTCAGAATTTATTGAATCAACCTCTAACCTAAAACACGATCAAGAATCAAAATTATGCTCAGACCTCAATTATCACTATTCTTCAAATTGTTTGGTCTAAAATGTTCACCACATTACCCTGATCACTTCTCGCTATAACACTCACATTATCTCTCAATATCCAGCATGTTCTTGATCCAAACAGAAATTGTATCATCTCATTGATCATCACCAAATCCTCTCTAAGTTTCCAGAAACGATCTCCTAACCACATACTATCAATCTAACCTAACAAACTGAGGTAATTCTTATTAAATTAAGGTGAGGGATGAAAGATTCAAACCTGTGAATTCTTGAATAACAAAAGTAGCAAAGCTTCAATTCAACCCTTCTACTGCTCTGGAATCATTCAATGTACCAAGTTCTTGCTTCTGTATGCAAGAGAATTGAGTGCAAATGCTTTGAACTCCAAACCCGATAGTGACTTGCAGGTGCTGAAATTCAATTGCTCATACACGATTCAGCCATGGATTTGCTTGGGATTTGCTATGGAAACACTCACACACATTCAAGAAAATTGTTAGGATCAAACGAAAAGATCAAAATGGTGTGGAATGCTGAAACAGAATTCAAGTTGCAATGAACAATGTGAAGTTGCAAACTCTCTTCTCTCCCTCAATTCTCACCAACCTTGCACTTGAACCCCTTCTAATCAATATATAGATGATGTTGGACCTCTCTAGAATCTTCTGGAATCATCCAAGGAGATGTTGAATTTCTCATGTCATCAAAAATACCATCTCATGCCATACTCACCCCAATTCTGGTTTCACTTGTTGCAGCAACTTGTTATGATCCCAAAATCTCTCCAAATGAGATATTATATGTGTTACAATGCCTTGGAATCTTGTGCATTGATCTCTCATGTGTTTTGCAAATGTTACTTAAGATGTAAGTAACTACTTTTCAAAGCAAGTCCACAAATTACACCTCAACTCAAAAATGTGCAGAACCAATGTTCTTAAAATGTTTTTTAGAGTCAAAATGATATATTACATGCCTTGGTTTGGATGTGTAGATCAAAAATATCAATTTCCAACTTTGGTTTATTTAACTTATACCCTTATTTTAGGTCATTTTTGCAACTTTGAGCTACAAGCACTTCCAACATCTCATGACCTCTTTACTAGCCTTAAAACATCATTTTGAACAAGTTTTATGTTGAACATTTCCCCATTTGAAGCTTGGAAATAGGAGTTATGGCCTTATGATTGAAATGACCTGTAATCTCCAAATAACCAAAATACCCTTGACTTGTCAAAGCCATAACTTGAGTTCCACAAATCCTATCAAGGACTTCTAGTACTCTCTAGAAATCTAAGAGAATAAGGAACAACATTCATGTTGACCAAAAGTCCATAGGAATCATCCTTCTTGGGCAAAAGTTTGATGCAAGTTGGGTAACTTTCAAGCTCCCAAATCCACAGACCTCAGATGACCTGTAACTTGTCAAAGTCATAACTTGAGTTCTACAAATCCTATCAAGGACTTCTAGTACTCAAATTAAAGCTAAGATCAAGCTCTACAACATTCATGTTGGGGGTAAGATGAGATGACAATCACATCTTTAGCTAAAATTCCTTGAAGATAGGGGTCAAACTAGGGGATTTTACACTGTCAAGCCTTAGAAACCCTAGCTTGAAACTTCTCAAACTCTTCAATCATGATGAGTTGACCTTGAATCATCCTTATAGCATCTCAATCCATCAATCCATGATCACATGGCTCTTGGATTAAGTCTCAACTTCCTCCAAGTCTTCAGTTGACTTAGGGTTAACCCAGTCAAACCCTAGCTACACCACTCATGGCTGAGGATTCTTATTCTTGCACAATGACCTGTCTAGGCCTCAAAGTGATCTTCAAAACTTCTCATGAGATCTCTCAAGACCTCAATTCTAACCTCATGGCTTCAGAATCATCTGATAACTTCCCACAACTCTCAAGCTAGGAGGCACACAACCTTGGTTTCAACCACTCACTCTGAGGATCTTTTAACTTCTCTGACAAGGATATCAACCCTTGAACACTTGAATAAGCCTCCCAGCTAGCTTCAAAGTCTTGTATAGCTCTTAATTGGTAATCATACCTCTTGATCTCCTGCACACATGCCAATGAAATGCAAATGATAATGCTAATGTGAATGAAATGAAACATAAGCTAGGTAAAGAAATGTTGGGCAAATTTTGGGGTGCAGCAGCTGCCCCTATTCAAACGGCTTGAACCTGACTGGGTGAGAAGCGAACAGATCTCAACCAATCTAGGTACGAGACAGTTGAATATCAACAAACCCGGAAATTTGCCAACTACACAAGTACACGGTACTCTGATGGGAACAAATATTCGAAAACTGAAATATTAGCTGCACGACAGCTAGCTGGGGGATTGGTCATACGGTAACCGGTGATACATGGTCGATCATGCCGTCAGGCATCGGAATTCCTCGGGACTTATCAGATCAACAGTCAAGTTAATCATGCCATCGGGCATTCAAAGAAACTTTTGGGCGTCAACCGGACTTCATCACTAAGTCGGGAATAAAATTCTCAGTCAATCATGAACCAATTGGGGGTATCCAAACTTCTACCATCAGACACTCCGCATCAGCTGAGAGAACTGCTTCGTCAATACGGTTGGACTTCAATCATCAAGTCTTCAAGGGAAGTTTCAACTTCGCTGTTCGGGAACCTGCTGGGGATGACACGTCTCCGCTGGGGATTCTGGAGAACTATCAAGTCACTCTGCTTCGGGGATCTAGAAATTATTCTGACTGAATCATCTCTGCTGAGGGCTTCAAGAGTCATCTTGAACAAATAACTCCGCGGGGACTTCAAGAATCATCCTGAACCAATAACTTTGCTGGAGGTTTCAGGAATCATCCCGAGCACTCACTCTGCCGGGGGCTCTAAGCATCAACTTGAGCAACCAACTCTGGCGACTTCACTGGGGTTTTAAGAGTCATCTTGAGCAAACGACTTTGCTGGGGAGAATTCAAGAATCATCTTGATCAAACCATTATGCGGAGGAACACCTGCAAAACAAGAACGGTAACGACCTAGCTCATGTTTCATATGCGTATGCTTTGGCAATGGCGCAATGCTCCACACGGTGGAAATGCTACGCGTTTTGGGTAGATGCTATGCAATCATGTAAAAATTCTACGATCCCATCAGAAAAATAAATGCTGAAGGGAGAATCCTCCTGTCAAGGAGAAAGAACCACTCTGGTGGGGGAAGGAATCATCCTGCCAAGGAGAAAAAGTGACGCCAATCTCAATCGGACTCCGCCTGGGGAAATGAACTTCAGACGACTGTTGCAGGGGAATAAAGCTCTACGAGAACCTGGACCTGCTAAGGAAAGCGATGTCAATCGCAGAAATAAACTACACGACATTCGCAGCCAACCTTTCCTGGAGGTAACGACTCCGGCGGGGAAATACAGCATCAGCTATTCAACACTCTACTGGGGAAAACCAATCATGGACCAAACTGCTTTCCCAGGGCTCGGATCCCTTGGGGATCTGCAAACTCAGCTGGGGAAGAAGGAATCGTCCTGCTTACAGGGGAGAGTACAACTCTGCGTGGAATTTCAATTCTGCTGAAGACTTCAGTCTGGAACTATCAATTGCCGCACACTTCAGTATATGACTTAGCTGGGGAGATGACATTCCTTCAGGATGCATCTGATTGGGGAGAGAATCTTCTCTGCTTGGGGAGACATGTCAATGCCTACGATCTCATGTTCAAACTCCACGGGGAGGTACTACTGAACTTGCTGGAGAAGAAGGAATCATCCTATTTGGGGACGCATGCGACGTACTACCTGGTATATGCTACACCTGCAACAACACAAACAAACAGACAAGATACCCTTCTCAAAGGGACCTATCAAGGTTATCATCTTGTGACAATGTTCAATTAATTCATTGTTTCAACAATCAGTGGCCTAGGCCAGTAAGTTTATGTATGCGCATTTTATCAAAAACATCGGCGTTCTTTTTCGCAAACAAAACAGATAAATGCTAAACAGACAAACAGAATTGCTGAATAGTATACATTTTATTGATAACGAACCCCTGAATGGGTAAAAATGTTTTACAACAGATGCAAGCTCCTGTAATGAGGAAGCCGCGCAAATATAAAAACATAAATATACATCAGTATATACAAATGTCGGCAACGAGGCGTAGACGAACACCATGAGTTGATCCTTCTATGACCCACCCGACTTCGATACATCTCCGACGCTTCAGCTTCAGAAGAAATTGATTCAGATAAACGACCCTCAGTTCTTCCAAACCACTAAACAAACGCAATCCACACGCGGAACGCAGTCATTTGCTTTTTCAAATCCCTAACTTTTGCCTGAATTGCCCTTCCGGGTTTTTGATTCACCGGGATACCCTTTTTTGCCAAAGTCGCCCTTCCAGGTTTTCGACTTTGCGGGTGTACATTTTTTCAATTTATATCCCTAACTTTTGCCCGAACCTTTTTCCTTTTTTATGGTTCGCCAGGATGCCCCCTTTTTGCCTGGATGCTCTTTTTCTTTCCAGCGGGTCATTTTTTAAGCAAAGTATTTTTTAACTGCGTCCGCGTTCACCGGGGATGCAAAATCTTCACCATCCATCGTGGATAACAACAAGGCTCCTCCCGAGAAGACCTTGCTGACGACGTACGGACCTTCGTAGTTAGGAGTCCACTTGCCCCGGTGATCGGAGTGTGGAGGAAGAATCTTCTTCAGGACGAGATCACCCGTCTGAAAGCTTCTAGGGCACACCTTCTTATCATAAGCTTTCTTCATTCGGCTTTGGTACAGACAACCATATGCAATCGATGCTAATCTTTTCTCGTCCATCGGGCTGAGTTGGTTCAGTCGGTTCTTAATCCATTCTGCCTCGTCGAGTTTCACGTTAACCAAAACTTGCAAAGAAGGGATCTCCACTTCTAACGGTAGGACAGCTTCCATACCATACACCAAGGAGAAAGGAGTTGCCCCAGTCGACGTACGTACTGTCGTACGATAACTGTGCAATGCAAATGGCAGCATCTTGTGCCAATCCTTATAGGTCACAACCATCTTCTGCACAATCTTCTTAATGTTCTTATTGGCCGCTTCAACAACGCCATTCATCTTCGGCCGGTAAGGAGATGAGTTGTGATGTTCAATCTTGAAACTCTGGCACAGCTCCTTCATCATCTTGTTATTCAGATTCGAACCATTATCGGTAATGATCCGCTCGAGAATTCCGTAACGACAGATGATGTCCCTCTTTATGAATTTAGCCACCACTTGCTTGGTCACATTAGCGTATGAGGCTGCCTCCACCCACTTGGTGAAGTAGTCGATGGCTACTAGAATGAAGCGATGACCGTTAGACGTAGTGGGCTCGATCTTGCCTATCATGTCGATGCCCCACATGGAGAACGGCCACGGGGAGGACATGACGTTCAACGGGCACGGTGGCACATGAATCTTATCAGCATAAATCTGGCATTTATGACATCTCTTCGCGATTCCATCGTCAGCCAGTAATATCCTGCTCTCAGGATCTTTCTTGTCATAGCGTGCCCGCCGGCGTGCGTACCAAATTTGCCTTCATGGACTTCTTCCATGAGCATACTCGCTTCTTTCTCATCTACACATCTGAGTAGCACGAGATCGTGGTTTCTTTTATACAGAACTCCATCAGGGTTGAGATAAAAATTTCCAGACAACCTCCTCAGAGTCTTCTTATCCTGGGTTGACACTCCCGCCGGATACTCCTTAGTCATAAGGAAGGTCTGGATATCATGGAACCATGGCTTGCCATCGGAGACTTCCTCGATTACAAAGACGAATACAAGTCTATCAAGACGAGAAAGGACAATTCTTGGAGCTTCATTCCAAAAATTGACTTTATACATTGAAGCCAACGTGGCTAAGGCATCAGCCATCTGGTTTTCAGCCCTGGGCACATGATGGAGTTCCACTCAATCAAAGAACGGAAGCAGCCTTCTGGCATAATTCATGTACGGCAACAAATTCGATTGATGAGTCTCCCACTCCCCTTTAATCTGGTTGATCACAAGCGCTGAGTCACCATATACATCTAGGTTCTTGATTCTCAAATCAATTGCTTCTTCTAGACCCATGATGCATGCTTCGTACTCCGCTTCGTTATTGGTGACTGGAAACGTTAGTCTCGCAGTGAACGGGATGTGGGATCCGTGGGGAGTCGTGATGATCGCCCCTATGCCACTTCCATATGAATTAACCGCCCCGTCGAATATCAATTTCCACTGGGATTTCCTATCTGGACCCTCGTCGGGCAACGGTTCATCGCAATCTTTCGCTTTGAGAAACATGATATCCTCATCAGGGAATTCAAATTTCATTGGCTGGTAATCCTCGATCGGTTGTTCGGCAAGGTACTCAGACAATACGCTTCCCTTAATGGCCTTCTGGGAAACATACTGAATGTCATATTCTGTCAACACCATTTGCCATCTGGCAATCCTGCCCGAAAGCGCTTGCTTCTCAAAGACGTACTTGATCGGATCCATCTTCGAAATTAGCATGGTTGTGTGATTGAGCATGTACTGTCGTAAACGTTTGGCAGCCCAGGCTAGTGCACAACACGTTTTCTCCAGCATCGAGTAACGAGATTCACAATCTGTGAACTTTTTACTCAAGTAGTAAATGGCATGCTCCTTTCTGCCTGTCCCGTCGTGCTGACCGAGAACACACCCCATACTATTCTCAAGAACTGTCAAGTACATGATTAAGGGTCGTCCGGCCACTGGGGGTATCAAGATTGGAGGTTCCTGTAGATACTGTTTTATCTTATCAAATGCCTTCTGGCAATCCTCGTTCCAGATAATCGCCTGATCTTTCTTTAGCAGTTTGAACATCGGCTCACACGTGGCCGTGAGTTGAGAAATAAACCTTGCAATGTAGTTTATTCTGCCCAGGAAACCACGAACTTCTTTTTCTGTTTTTGGCGCTGGCATTTCTTGTATCGCTTTTATCTTCGTAGGATCAAACTTGATGCCTCTTTCACTCCCGATAAACCCCAGTAGCTTTCCGGACCGTACTCCGAAAGTACACTTGTTAGGATTCAGCCTCAACCTGAACTTCCTAAGCCTCTCAAAAAGCTTCAGCAAATTGACCAAATGTCCTTCCTCCGTTTGGGACTTCGCAATCATGTCATCAACATAGACTTCAATCTCATGATGAATCATATCATGAAACAAAGTAACCATTGCTCGTTCGTAAGTGGCCCCTGCGTTCTTCAGACCGAAAGGCATTACCTTATAGCAAAATGTTCCTCAAGGGGTGATAAACGTAGTTTTCTCCATGTCCTCCGGCGCCATCTTGATCTGATTGTAACCAGAGAAGCTATCCATGAACAAAAATACGGAGAACTGAGCTGTGTTGTCGACCAACACATCAATATGAGGCAGCGGGAAACCATCTTTAGGGCTCGCCCTATTCAAATCCCGATAATCGACACACATTCGTACCTTACCGTCCTTCTTCGGTACAGGCACTATGTTGGCGACCCACGGAGGGTAAGTAGTGACCGCTAAGAAGCCAGCATCGAGCTGCTTTTGCACTTCTTCTTTTATCTTAACGGCCATATCTGGTCGCGTCCTTCTAAGCTTCTGCTTAGCGGGAGGACAATCTTCTCGCAGCGGCAAGTGATGAACCACGATGTAGTGTCAAGTCCGGGCATATCTTCGTATGACCAAGCGAAGACGTCACTATACTCTCTTAGCATCTCGACCAATCTCTGCTTGACATCACTCTGCAATGCAGCCCCTATCCTGACATTCCTGACTAGTTCTTCAGAACCCAGATTCACGATCTCGATCTCTTCTTCGTGAGGCAGAATAACTTTCTCTTCTTGTTTCAACAAGCGGTCCAACTCTTCGGGAAGGTCTTCATCTTCATCAATCTCTTCTTCGGCTTGATAGATCGGGCAATCGAAGTCGAAGTGAGTCGTAGAAGGTCCAGAGTCGATGTCATCTGTTATGTGGATCCTGCAATAACAAGGGTTAAGCTTAAAACAAGGATATGCAGGTTAGCACAAACCCCATTGCCATTTTGTTGTTTTTCAAAACAAGTATAAAACAGGAATAACAGAGATTGTAATATTTGAATACGAAGAAAACGCCTTTTGATTTATTGGTAAAATGCATGTACATAATCAAACAAGGCCCTGACAATAAAACCACTATGCCCCGGGTAGGACATAGGGTTGTACAATGATTGGAAAAAGTAAATCATTACTCTTGGCTTGTCATCTGGATGATATCCCTGACGGACCAGTTGTTGAGGCTCTCGCCTGGCTTGCTTGGCTGGATCCAAGAGTCTAAGTCACAGTTGCTATCTCCGCTGTCTTCAGACACTGCGTTGACGCTTTCAAATATCACCCTGCCACTGGTAAACTGGATCGGCCCTTTACCTCGCGACGCATTGCTAGAAGAGGAGGCTTCAGCTGCAGGAGAGTATCCTAACCCAAACTTGTCCTGCTTGTTTGGTATCTCTAGAATTCGCCCCCAGCCTGGGGTAGATCCGGCTTGAACAACGGCCCGGGCTTCCTTGAAGGAGGAGAGAGTCATCTCTGGCTTCTCAGTGATCACGCGAACTACGTTCTTGACTTTGACAGCTTCGAACGCTTAGCATAGAGTTCCATCCATCTCAACATACTTGAAGGACGACAAATGGCTCACCATTATGTCTTCCTCGCCACAAACAGTCACGATGCTACCTCCGACAGCATACTTGAGCTTCTGGTGCAACGTGGAGGTCACGGCACCCGCGGAATGGATCCATGGCCGGCCCAAGAGACAGCTGTAGGCAGGCATGATGCCAATAATGTAAAAGACCGCATCAAATGTTTCCGGCCCGACTTGGATTGGCAACGTCATCTCCCCGAAAACATGGCGTTTAGTTCCATCAAACGCTTTCACGACCAGATCACTGGGTGTGCAAATCACTCCACGAGTATCCAACTTCATCAATGCCTTCTTCGGAAGAACATTGAGCGATGACCCTGTGTCGACCAACACGTGAGACATAATCGTTCCCCTACACTCTATCGAGATGTGCAGGGCGCTATTGTGATTCCTCCCCTTCGGCGTCAGCTCCAGGTCAGTGAACCCTAGCCCATTTCCAGCATTCACGTGGGCTACGACCTCCTCTAACTGGTTTACCGATATTTCCTGCGGTACATATGCGGTGTTCAACACCTTCAGCAGCGCGTTGCGGTGTGCCTCAGAACACAGCAACAGATTCAGGATGGAAATCTTCGAGGGTGTCTGATGGAGATGATCCACGATCTTGTAGTCACTCTTTTTAATCAACCTCATAAATTCCTCTGCGTCTTTGACAAGTAAGTCTTTTTCTACCCCACAAGGGATCTCTTCAATGACTTTACTTTTACCTTTATCAGTTGCATCAACTCTATCCGCCTTATCCGTTACGATCTCAGGTGGTGCAAACACTCTCCCGCTGCGAGTAATTCCACTAATGCTCGCTAGGTTCTCCATAGACGATCCAAACGGTTCTAGTTCTAACTTATGTCCGTTGCAGTAGACCTCTGCCCCATAGTGCCATGGGACAGCGTTGGTGCTCTCGAAAGGTATCGGCCCAGCTTTAGTGATAGTAACTGTGGGCGGTCTAGGTGCAGAAATAGTGATCGTCCGACGAGGGATGGTGATGGTGGCAACCTCGTCACCTTGCCTCAGCATTACCTCTCCCGATCCGCCTTCGGCCCTCCGGCTAAACTGCAGGATTCCCTCAGCCATCAGACTTTGAATCCCCTCTATCAACTGTTCACATCCATCAGGATTTGTCGCACAGCCCATGCATAGCTCTCCACAACCTGGAAAGAAACCTCTTTTCATCAGCTTAGCTTTAATGAAGCTAAGTGGTGTCTTCAGATCTCTTATGTCAGTCAACAAATCCAAACTCTTGTCTTCAATAATGGCATTTACTCCACCTCCCCTGTGATTCGGTATAGGGTTCTTCGTGACGTTTGGCACATTATCTGAGAAGTTGATGATCTTAGCGTCCACCATGTCCTGCACCTTGTGCTTGAAGGCTTTGCAATTCTCTATTGTGTGGCCTGGTGCCCCTGAGTGAAATTCGCAAGTTGCGTTCGCGTCATAACCTGGCGGAGGTGCCCCTATCAAGGGAGCCAGGGTTCTCTTCTGGATCAACTGTAGCTGGAGCCGAGTCTGCAACAGTTGAGCGTGCGACATGGGTGGAGTCTCGAGGTGACGGCTCGACAGAGGTGCCCTGTTCTGATACTTTATGTACCCTTGTTGATTTGGCTGCTGCTGCTGCTGCTGAACTGCCGGGATAGTTATGCTGGCCAGCTGTTGGTGAGGGCCTTTACCCTTCCTTCGAGCGTTGGTCACGGCGCTCGTTTCTCCTTCCCGTCTTTTGCCACCATAAGGTTTCTTGCCTCCTCCAGCCGAGGATGAATCACCTTGAATTTTCCCCAGTTTGATCCCATTTTCAATGTGCTCACCCGTGATAATGAGATCTGAGAAGGTTCCAGACATACCGCTGACTAATTTCTCATAATAAACCCCTGGGAGGGTGGCTACAAACATTTGCACAAGCTCACGTTCAACCATCGGCGGCTGAACCCTGGCTGCCAATTCACGCCACCGCTGGGCGTATTCCTTAAACCCTTCGTTGTTCCTTTGTGACAGATTCTGTAGTTGGACTCGGTTCGGTGCCAAGTCGCTATTGTGTTGGTAGTGGTGCACAAATGCTTCAGCAAGGTCCTTCCACGTGCGCACACTGGTAGGTTCCAGACTCATGTACCATTCGAGGGAGGGTCCGGACAGACTGTCCTGAAAGAAGTGCATCAGCAACTTCTCGTCCTCAGAATGAGCCGACATTTTCCGGTAATATGATCTCAGGTGGACACGAGGGCAAGTGGTGCCCTTTTACTTTTCAAAGTCAGGTACCTTGAACTTGGGAGGCACCTTGAAATCAACAATCAATCCCAACTTGGACATATCAACGCCCAGGGTGTTCTGGTTCTCGATATTCCTCATCTTATCCTCGAGTGCCTTGAACCTTAGACGTGCTTCAGTAGTCAGCTCACCTTCAGCACCTCTCTGTGAGAACACATCGTCTTGACGATCTTTTAACCACGGCTGAGGCCCGAACAGATTCCCAACACCTGCATTGCCGTTGCCCAGCCCAACATTGATGTTAGCTTCAAAATTCCCATTATCGACGCCCGTCGTATTACCATTGAGCCCCATGTTAGCTATCACATTGCCGTTGGCACTGCCATTCCCCCCGGTCACGGGGACGCCATTCTGAGGAGTTTCAACTGGTGGAGGGGTAGGCACGGTCCCACCATGGAGTACGCCATTGTTATCAACCCTTGAAATCAGAGGCTGAACCAAGGTTCTGAGCTGATCCTGGCCATTGGCGACCGCTTGCATGAGCTCCATGAAGCGGTCCATTCTTTCGCGGAGTTCCTGAACATCAGTTTGCACTTGCTCCATAACTCTGGCTTGGTTTGCTCTGGTCGGATAGCGGTGGATAGGTCTCTGATTAATCCTGGAACAACCTGAAACAACCTGGAAAACACAAAAGGGTTAGGAAAAACGACAAAGTGCTCGTTATGCAAATGCTTCATGTAAATGCAAACGTGTGTCTGTGTGTTAGGGAGATTTCCCCCGATCCTAGTGCCTGAGTGCCAGTGCTGATAATAAGAAGTCCGAGTCCAGTCATGGAAATAACATCTCATATATATGGGGAAAGCCCATCAAGACAGTATACAACGTCAGTGAGTACCAGATGAATCAACAACATGACCTCGACCAACAAGCCTGGTGATGGTCAGCATAAAACAACGATCAAAACAAAAGGAATACAAATAGTCAAGTATGGCCACGGGCGCGAAACTCTTCTAACAACCCCTTCGTTTCTGGATTACCAGGCCTAGTGAGCAACCCTTCAACGAGTAACTCCCTTTGCATAATAGTGTATTGAAGACCTTCGACCGAATCTTCCCATGCTCCTTCGCCGAAACAATCTTCTAGCTTCCGCTTCTTGGACTCAAACGTCAGTTTGCGCTCCTTCAGGTTAGCGATAGCTTTGTTGAGCTGGCCTTCAGCGGCATATCTGCGAGCGGTTTCTTCATCAAACCTCTTCTCACCGGCCTTCACCTGGGCTTTCAGCTTGGAGATCTATTGCATCAGCTTATCCTCCCGCTCTTTCCTGTTGGCTAGGGTGGCCTTCTAGTGCTGGTTAAACTTGGATATCCTCCGATACGCTTCATCCAAGTATTGCTTCTTCGTGGCCAGTACATCGTTGACAGCTTTGAAGTCTCGACCCATGCGCTCGCGCTCAGCTATCTGCATAGTCAAATCTGTCCCCAACTGGTTCACCAGCTCTGTTTGCCTTTTGAAGGAATGGACGGCTTCGTTTCTCTCGCTTCTGAGTTGAACCAATTCTTTCTCCAGTTCTTCATTTGCCTTTTTCAGCTCATCTCTCTCATCTAACACCTGATTATGCTGCTGAATAAGCACGGTGGTAGGCTCTTCAATCACTGGGGGGATTTCTGGCTTGGCAGGAGGAAACGGCATCCCTATAGCATCTGCTCTAGCTCTGATCCAGGTCACGTATGGAGCGTAGGCTTGACTATTACTTTTCCCCAGCAATGGTTTTCCCCGCTTACAGATACCATTCCAAGCGTGCTGAAGCTTAGATAACACATCCCCTTCTAGAAGACCAGTGAGGTACGGAGATTCCTGTACCTCTTCATCCTTCGACGGAACTCTCAAAGCATAAGCAAACTGTCGGACCAGCAAAGACGGATTATAGTTTATACAACCCTTCCTGCCTATCAAAGGCACGTTCGGAAACCCGCTGCAGCTGAAGATAATCTCGGTACCCAACCTATCTCTATCAAACCAGGAAATATCCTCCACTGACAGACTCATCAAACGCTCGGACCACTCAGCTGTGGCTGCAGACGAAGCAAAGGGACCCTTCTTAGGTAGATGACTATCAAGCCATCTGTAGAGCAGGGGCACACAGCACGAGACATTCTTACCCCTTCTATTCTCGTTTTTGTAGTGGACGGAATGGTAGACATCTCCTATCAAGGTAGGGACTGGATTCCCTGAAGCAAAGATGTGAAAAGCGTCGAAATCCACAAAGTCGGGCATATTGGGGAACAGAATGATGCCATATATGCACAGAGCGAGAATGGCGTTGAACACGACCCATCATCCGTCTTTGGCGCACTGCTGAGCCTTTCCCACTAAGAACTGCAAGGAGAAACCGGGAACCTTGTTCCAACTAGACAATACCAACTCGGAGGCATCCAGATGAAGTGAAGGAGCTAGACTAGCCAAATTAGGCTCAGCATCCATATGAACAAAGGGCATCTGACTCTTGATAGGCACACCTAACAAATCAACATACTCCTCTAGCGTAGGTGCGAGAATAAAATCCTGGAAAGTAAAGCATCTCAACGGAGGATCGTAGAACTGCAGCAAGGCGTGCAACCCATTCAACTCAAACGCAGAAGGTTTACGAACCAAACTGAGCAATTTTCCGTAAGATTTTATGAACTCATCTCTCATAGAATCATCTGCTAAAGCAATCAAACCATTCAACTGAATAACATCAGGGGCAGGGAGCTTGTAAGCCACGGTCTTCCTCAGAGAACCCATAACAATACGACAGAAGGCCAGAAATCCTGAATCGGGGGAAACGGTACCTGCAACACAGACACACGTTAATGAAATGCAAATGGGTATGCAAAGCAATGCAAAATGCAATCATGCAGCAGGAGATCAGGGCAACTGTGTTGTGGAGATTCTGTATCAGCAAAACCATAATCCTGCTCTATCAAGAACAACCACTATATCTGATAAGAAGAAAACCCTGACATCGGACCACAAATCTGCTCTGTCAAGAACACACATATCTGATAATAAGGACCTCTGATACAGGACCATAAACTCTGCTCTGTCAAGAACAAACATCTGATAATAAGGACCTCTGATACTGGACCAAAACTCTGCTCTGTCAAGAACAAACATATGATAATAAGGACCTCTGATACAGGACCAAAACTCTGCTCTGTCAAGAACAAACATCTAGTAATAAGGACCTCTGATACAGGACCAAAACTCTGTTCTGTCAAGAACAAACATTTGATAATAAGGACCTCTGATACAAGACCAAAACTCTGCTCTGTCAAGAACAAACATCTGGTAATAAGGACCTCTGATACAGGACCAAAACTTTGCTCTGTCAAGAACAAACATCTGATAATAAGGACCTCTGATACATGACCAAAACTCTGCTTTGTCAAGAACAAACATACATCTGCAGATGAGATCCTCAGATCCCAACAAAACTAATTCACTATCAAGAAAACTAGGTAGTCTGAAGGTTATGGTTTCCTGCAACAAACCCACCCCTGCTCACAGGTATGGACCTAAACTGACTCAAGTTCGGCATCCTATGCGGTCATCAGCGTCACAGACATTCACGAGGGGTGATACGATACCCATAAGGTGTGGCATCACCAGCTCATGAAGCGGCCTCACTCGGATGAATCCCAAATGATCGGTCCCCAGAGTAGACAATCCTCCAGACCAACAACCCCCTCAACCCAAAGGGTTGAAAAAGAAGTCAACCGGGAGAACCTCGTCTGAGCGTGGATTTCATGAGACACTAGTGCCTGCCAAGCAAGCACGCGCCCACTAATTTCCACAACTAATGCTAGGTTCACTCAAGCCTGGGTCTGGCTTCTCACTCATCAGAATGCCCCTCCCACAACAGCACAGATAATCATATCATACTGAAAATAACGTGCGGGAAATAAAGATGCGATAAATAAACACAACCCAATAAGTAATCATACAAGCGCTACGATTGACTCTCGCAGGGGATGTCGGATCCCCAAACTGACTCGCATTCGAGACGTTGGATCCCAAGAAACTATCAAGTCCCCAGCAGATTCGCCAGCTGTCGCTTCCGCGAAAATAAGGTTCCGGCAAAATAGAAGAGTCGCCACCTTTCGTTATTTATCCCTCAGAACGGGAAAGGAAACGATCGGAAAAACCTGACGAAAAGGTATAAGACAAGGTCATCGCAACCGTTGTCTGGGTTCGGGAGTCGGTTACGCAAGGGGAAGGTATTAGCACCCCTCACGTCCATCGTACTCGATGGGATCCACGCTTGTTGTGTTTACTGGACGGGTTGGTTTTATCTATCTACCTATCAAGGATGGCTTAAAAAGAAAGGAAAATGACTCGGTAAAGCGTCGCACTTTATGCCTACGTATTCTCATCAGAGAATGAGAAATCAGAGTCAACGTAGTTCGACCTACTACGGGTTACGGGAAAGGTGGCTCGCCAATACGTCAGTATTGTGCCTACGTACTCTCAACAGGTATGAGAGATCAAAGCTTACGTAGTTCGGGATAACACGGATTACGGGGGTTCAGATTCATCTGTTTTATCGAGTAGGGTTAAACAGTAGTTCCAGCAGTTAGGGACAAATCCTGTTTGCGGTAGAACTGAAGTTTAACGACACTCTTTTCTTCAGAAAAGCTTTCCTTTGAATTATGGGTCCACGGGGCAAAAAGGTTTGAAGTTTGTTTTCTGTCTTTTACGAAAGAACTTTTTTTAATTGTGTTTGCAACTAGTATCGCACTAGAGACTATGACCTGAGAGTGAATGCGTCGCATGTCACCCAAAGGGTGCCATACTAAACATTCAGACTGTTGAAAAGAAACTCTCCAACAATCCTTTCTCAGATAGCTTAAGGCTCGTAACGTACGACGTCAGTTAACCTTTATTACTGTATTTTAATGTTTTGAGATGAGAAGAGAGAACAGGCTCAACTAAGGGGAAGACTATCAAGTCCTAATGTTGTCATGCCAAGGATTCATCCTATGGTTGAAGTTTGAAACAGGGAACTCCTAGAAGTTATCATGCATAGGTTTCAACCTAAAGTTCTAATCATCACTTCCTTATCAAAGGAAGTGAGAGTCCTAAGGGATCATGTCAATGATAAACAGATAAAGTATCAGCTTAAACAGTAAACAGTAAACGACTGAAAAATGCATGCAATGCAAGTGAGGGAGGAAATGTGTGTGGGGCAGATGCCTCCACAAGCTCATCTCAACCTCAAGCCAAACATGAATAACTGCAATCATATAGGAAATAAAATGCTATCAAGCCAAATAAGAGCAACTGCAATCATACAGAAGAAGTAACATGCTATCAAGCACACACAAACCACATGGGCAAGGGAGCAGGGCTCTATCGAATACCCGCAAGCAAAGTCATACAGTAAAAATACAAGCAGAGGGAGCAACCCAACCTCTAGTGCAATCATGCTCCTAGATTACATCAGTCTAAATATGAACTTATCCTAATGCATCAAGCAAATCAAACAAGCCACACCAATACAGAAGAGAAAACAGACAAGAGAGAAAGCAGATCAACAACTCCTACAACTAAACCAACTTAACAGCAGTCCATCCATCAATCTTCAGCAGCTCTTCAGGGCTACCATCTTTCATGACAAGTATCAACTTTCTTCTCCAGGGTTTCAACCCATCAACATAAGTTTCAACTTATTCTTTCTTCCTCAAGCCTCAGCTTTACAATAAATTCCACCTTCAGGCTTCACTCCTAACTACAAGTAAAGCACAAGAAGGGAAGATCTTAACCTAATCAAAACTAATCAAAACTACACCACAAGAAGGGAAGATCTTCAAATCCAAGCCTCTTCAAGCAATCCAATGCATCTTCAACTTGTCTTCATCAGCATCCAAGCACAAGCAAAGCACAACCCTAATCTAAGGGAACTAAAGATGTTAACCTAGTTGAGATAGTGCCTTAGAATCATCTAAAACTAGCACCTAAACTAAAATCAATCAAAAATAGTAAACTATCTTATAAATTTCTACAAAAATTCCTAAGGGATCCTAATTCAATTAATAATGCCTCATACAAAAACCAGGGACTAAATCATCTATTAATTCCTAAAATTAAGTCCTAAATCCAAAGGTATCAACCATAAACCCTAAAAATGGAGCTTCTAAAGGTTTCAACCTAAAATGCCACCTATGTTCATCACAAAAATTTGAGAAATATCTATGGGGAGCATGCACATCTATGCTAACTACTCACAAAAAATCAGGATCAAAATCATCACTACATGATCACACAAAATTCCACAAAATCAAGTATCAAACATAACTATTTTAATATCAATTAAAATGTGAAAATTCCCCTAAAATCAGAAAATGCATGAAATAAAAGTATTTTTTATCTAAAACATACTAGATTCAATCATGAATATAATGCAAAAAGAATGGGATTAATTGGATCATTTTTCAATTTTATATGATTTAATCAAGAACCATGAATAAAATGATAAATTAATTGAAAATCAAAAGAAAAAGATAAACACACGGTGCAGATAGTAAACACAATCAGTTCAATTCATGGATTGGGCTCGCTTGGGGGTGTGGATAGTGGTCTCTTACTAAGGCCCAAAACCTTTTGTTTAATGATACGCAGCGTTTAGAGAATCATCATTCTTCCCTCTTCACAACCTGAGATTAAAACACGACCCTTGGATCTGGCTCTGGTCAATGGTCATACGTGGATCTGACGGCTAGGACTTCATCACCTACCTCTAGCCATGAAAAAGGAGGGAAGCATCCATTGTAACAGAGTTCAAACATCAACCTCATCCTCACTCAGGCTCCCTCAAATCTCCATCAAAATTCGAGATCTAAAATACTAAATCACTCTAAATCTCTCCCTGAGTCTAACCCTAGCCTCAGAATTTATTGAATCAACCTCTAACCTAAAACACGATCAAGAATCAAAATTATGCTCAGACCTCAATTATCACTATTCTTCAAATTGTTTGGTCTAAAATGTTCACCACATTACCCTGATCACTTCTCGCTATAACACTCACATTATCTCTCAATATCCAGCATGTTCTTGATCCAAACAGAAATTGTGTCATCTCATTGATCATCACCAAATCCTCTCTAAGTTTCCAGAAATGATCTCCTAACCACATACTATCAATCTAACCTAACAAACTGAGGTAATTCTTCTTAAATTAAGGTGAGGGATGAAAGATTCAAACCTGTTTGAATAACAGAAGTAGCAAAGCTTCACTTCAACCCTTCTACTGCTCTGGAATCATTCAATGTACCAAGTTCTTGCTTCTGTATGCAAGAGAATTGAGTGCAAATGCTTGGAACTCCAAACCCGATAGTGACTTGCAGGTGATGAAATTCAATTGCTCATACACGATTCAACCATGGATTTGCTTGGGATTTGCTAGGATCAAAAGAAAAGATCAAAATGGTGTGGAATGCTGAAACAGAATTCAAGTTGCAATGAACAATGTGAAGTTGCAAACTCTCTTCTCTCCCTCAATTCTCACCAACCTTGCACTTGAACCCCTTCTAATCAATATATAGATGATGTTGGACCTCTCTAGAATCTTCTGGAATCATCCAAGGAGATGTTGAATTTCTCATGTCATCAAAAATACCATCTCATTCCATACTCACCCCAATTCTGGTTTCACTTGTTGCAGCAGCTTGTTATGATCCCAAAATCTCTCCAAATGAGATATTAGATGTGTTACAATGCTTTGGAAGCTTGTGCATTGATCTCTCATGTGTTTTGCAAATGTTACTTAAGATGTAAGTAACTACTTTTCAAAGCAAGTACACAAATTACACCTCAACTCAAAAATGTGGCTAAACCAATGTTCTTAAAATGTTTTTTAGAGTCAAAAAGATATATTACAAGCCTTGGTTTGGATGCGTAGATCAAAAATATCAATTTCCAACTTTGGTTTATTTAACTTATACCCTTATTTTAGGTCATTTTTGCAACTTTGAGCTACAAGCACTTCCAACATCTCATGACCTCATTACTAGCCTTAAAACATCATCTTGAACAAGTTTGATGTTGAACATTTCCCCATTTGAAGCTTGGAAATAGGAGTTATGGCCTTATGATTGAAATGACCTGTAATCTCCAAATGACCAAAATACCCTTGACTTGTCAAAGCCATAACTTGAGTTCTACAAATCCTATCAAGGACTTCTAGTACTCTCTATAAAGCTAAGAGAATAAGGAACAACATTCATTTTGACCAAAAATCCATAGGAATTATCCTTCTTGGGCAAAAGTTTGATGCAAGTTGGGTAACTTTCAAGCTCCCAAATCCACAGACCTCAGATGACCTGTAACTTGTCAAAGTCATAACTTGAGTTCTAAAAATCCTATAAAGGATTTATAGTACTCAAATTAAATCTAAGATCAAGCTCTACAACATTCATGTAGGTGGTAAGATGATATGACAATCACATCTTTAGCTAAAATGCCTTGAAGATAGGGGTCAAACTAGGGGATTTTACACTGTCAAGCCTTAGAAACCCTAGCTTGAAACTTCTCAAACTCTTCAATCATGATGAGTTGACCTTGGAATCATCCTTATAGCATCTCAATGCATCAATCCATGATCACATGGCTCTTGGATTAGGTCTCAACTTCCTCCAAGTCTTCAGTTGACTTAGGGTTGACCCAGTCAAACCCTAGCTGCACCACTCATGGCTGAGGCTTCTTATTCTTGCATAATGACCTGTCTAGGCCTCAAAGTGATCTTCAAAACTTCTCATGAGATCTCTCAAGACCTCAAGTCTAACCTCATGGCTTCAGAATCATCTGATGACTTCCCACAACTCTCAAGCTAGGAGGCACACAACCTTGGTTTCAACCACTCACTCTAAGGATCTTTTAACTTCTCTGACAAGGATATCAACCCTTGAACACTTGAATAAGCCTCCCAGCTAGCTTCAAATTCTTGTATAGCTCTTAATTGGTAATCATACCTCTTGATCTCCTACACACATGCCAATGAAATGCAAATGATAATGCTAATGTGAATGAAATGAAACATAAGTTAGGTAAAGAAATGTTGGGCAAATTTTGGGGTGCACACATTTATTTTGCTGAAGTGGTTCATTTGCGTCCAGCTTTCCCCGGCAGCCCGAGATTGCATCTGCATTTTTGCATATAGTTATCATATTTGCATCATCTTTGCATTTCATCCTCAAACGCATAACATTTCCATTTCGTATGGAGCATTACATCATAGAAAAAATTCAAACATATGCATGCGAAGCATAAGCCAGTTTTTGTTACCCTTTCATGGCAACCTGAATCAACTCTTCAATCAAGATAGTGGTATATTAACAACTTGGTTCAGTCGACTTATCTGTTTGCTTTTGGGTTTCAGATCATACGTCGGTCATGCTTTGTCCATCAGCCCTATGATTATGACATCTCCAAGCAGATTTTTTGTCCGTCAGCCCTCTGATGTTGGCATCTCCAAGCAGATGCTTTGTCCATCAGCCCTCTGATGATTACATCTCCATGCAAATTTTCTTTGTCCGTCAGCCCTCTAATGATGACATCTCCAAGCAGTTTTTCTTTGTCCGTCATCCCTCTGATGATGACATCCCCAACAGATTTTTGTCCGTCAGCCCTCTGATGACATCCCCAGCAGATATTTTTCTCTCCGTCTATCCTTAGACGATGCGAGATTTGGATATTGGTTTTCTCTCCGTCTATCCTTAGACGATGCGAGATTTGGATATGGTTTTCTCTTCGTCTATCCTTAGATGATGCGGGATTTGGATTTGGTTTTCTCTCTGTCTATCCTTAGACGATGCGAGTTTTGGATATGGTTTTCTCTCCGTCTACCCTTAGACGATGCGAGATTTGGATATTGGTTTTCTCTCCGTCTATCCTTAGACGATGCGAGATTTGGATATTGGTTTTCTCTCCGTCTATCCTTAGACGATGTGAGATTTGGATATGGTTTTCTCTCCGTCTATCCTTAGATGATGCGAGATTTGGATTTGGTTTTCTCTCCGTCTATCCTTAGACGATGCGAGATTTGGAGATTTGGATATGGTTTTCTCTCCTTCTATCCTTAGATGATGTGAGATTTGGATATAGGTTTCTCTCCATCTATACTTAGACGATACGGTTTTTGGATAAGATCTTCTCAACTTTGGGTTGAGCTGGCCTTCGGGTTCGATGCCTGTTTTTATTTAACAGATGCCTGACGGCAAAGTCAGATGTTCTTCTCAACTTCGTGTTGAGCCGACCTTCGGGTTCGATGCTCGCTTTTATTCAGCGAATGCCTGCTTGGATTAGCAGATGTTTCTTCCGACCGCGTGTCGATGCTTTTCTATATTGGTGTTTAGTTAGCTCATTTCAGATATTGTTCTCATGCGAGCCTGATTGACGAATTCTACAGTTTACCATCCTGATCAGACTGCAAATTTCCAGGTTCTTTTGTATTCAATCACCTTCTACCTTGAATGTCTAAAAGCGGTTACTTTTCATCCCTTCAGGTCCAAGCTATTTGAATAGGGGCAGCTGTTGCACCCTAAAATTTGCCCATCGATTTTCCAACTTTGACTGGCTTTTGCTTCGCTTTCATCTGCATATCATTTAGGTCTCATTTTTCCCGTGTTATCGGTCAGATTGAGTTTATCACGATTTTAGCGCTTTGCTCGCGTTTCAGGCAATTCAAATCAATTTAAACGAGAAGTTTAGTGTCGAAATTGAGCGAAAGTCGCTCTCTTATCGATGATTCTATCCGTGTTGATAATTTGGCGCATTTCCGTGTTCGTCCGTTTTTCCATGACATTTTGCATTTTTTTAATTTTCTATTTCTGCTTTATTTTATTTTTATAGGTTTATTAAATTAGGATTTAGATTTTTATTATTTTGTTTAATAGTTTCTAGAATATAGTTTAGAATAGAATTTAAGTTTTAAATAGACTTTTTGAATAGATTTTTAATTATTTAGAGTTATTATAATAGAATTTTAATATCAGTTTTTAGAAATGGGTAGAAAATAGAAAAGTAGAATTTAGAATTTTAAAATAGATTTATTATTAAATAGAATTAGATTTTGGTTAGTTTAAATAGGAGTAGGATTAGAGTTTTTGATTTTTATTATTTAGATATATAATTTTATTTGTTTAAGTTTTCTTTAGATTATTTTCTTAGAACTTTAGTTTAGTTTATTAGTAATTAGTTATGGTTATTTAATTAGGAGTTAATATTTGATTGTTTACTAGTTAGATTTATCATTTCATTAATTTATTAAGTCGATTTTTGAGTCAACAAGCTTTAGCTTTCATTGTTAGCAGCATCAATTTCAGTTATCATTTAATTAATCGATCATTAGTCTTAATCTGTATGCCATGTGTCCATATTCTGGGGTATAAAAATACTATTCATCATCCCCAACATTTCAGACCTAAACCTAGCCGCATTCACTGTTCACCTCTCTCCCTTCCGCCGAAAAATTCATCCACCACTGATGTTCATCGTCATCTTCATCGTTCAGAAAAAACCACCATCATCAACCTTCTATGTTTGTCATCTATTCACCAACATCAATCTTCACCTTCATCAGCTGAACAACTCATCTCCTTCACCATTTTTCAGAAAGAACTCCTCACTTCAAACTGAGCTTCAAACTCAAATCAACCAGCTTCCATCTTCTCACCTTCAACCTTTTATGAATAACCCCAACTTTAAATCACAAAACAGAACAAACTCTGAGAAGGAGAAAAGAAGAACCGTCACCACGCTACCCAGAAATTCTTCAGCCAACTTCAAACTCACCACCTCCGCAACACCGTAACCGTAACCGTAACCGTGTTCTTCTTCAACTTTCATATTATTCTTCATCAACACAAATAGACCCAGAAACGACCCATTTCAAACAACCCCATCCTCCATCTCACGAAACCATCACCCGTATCCACTCTTCACCACCGAAAACGAATCTCAAACCCACTCCATTTTCGTTCGCACCACCCTCATTATTCCATTAAACAACAACCTCCAAACTCTCAGATGAAACCCAGACGAAATCTCAACACCTTCATCATCCTCAAACCAACAATCCCCATCAAAACCCATTCTCAGAGAACCGAACACAACCCAGATTCGCGCACCAACGAAACCCTTTCATCCTCTTCGAACTTTCCTTCAACATCCTTTCGATAACCCAACTTCATCAAAGCCTAACGAATCTTCATCTTCTCCGACCCATTTTCACAAACTTCTGAAATACCGCGACAAACCCAACCTGTTTCTAAACTCACCCATTTAGATCAATAACTTCTTTCAACCGTAAATCCAAACAAACCATACAAACACTCTATTACAATCTTCAACCATTTCAAAACCCCTCACTACTAAAAAAACCAGAAAATCAAAATGAGATCGAGAGAGTTTGAGCTTCAACAGAACTTCGTCGCCAACAACGGAAACCGAACTAAGTGAAGAATGAACATTTGAGGATGGAGGTAGCTTCAAGATGAGATGAGGGTCGTTTGCTGAGAAAGCCTCGATTGATCTGTTTGGAATGATTTGGTTTTTCTTTGGCTTTTTCCTGTTGGTGGTTTGGGCTCAAAAGCCCATTGAGTCATGCGGACAGAATCACACCCCCCTGATTCTTCGCCATCCATTTTTATTATTTGGTTTACTTTTTATATTTTATCTTCTTTTTTTGTTTTTTTTATAAATATTTTAGTTTTATATTATATTTATAGTTTGTATATTAATTTTAATTCTTATTTTCTTTTAGAATTTATATATATTATACTTACAGAAGTTTTTTATTATTTTCTAAACTTTTTCTTTTTAATATTAGAGTTTTAAAGTATTTTATTTTAGAGTTGTATTCTTTTTCGTTTGTTATTGGGCTATATTTCATTTCACCCGTTTTGGTCGATGACGAGACCTCCAAGTTGTTATACGTCAAATTATTGATGGAAACAACAATCCCGAGATCGTTTTTTCTCTCCTCATTGCTCTTCATCTTTCGATTTTATTTTGACTTGTCTTGGATCGATGAAGTCTTGTATCCGTGAGACGAGATCCCACTATTTTTGGTCCGTGCGACACGATTCAATTAGAGAATGATCCTCAATATCATTTCTATATCTTGTCCATAGCATGGATATCACTACGCGACCTCCTATAGTTTGACTTCCCTTATAAGTCGAGCTATGACGGTTTAGCGTCACATTGGTCCCGATTTGATTTCAAAGCATCATCGCCAAGGATCAAAGATGAGGGGAAGCTTGGAAAGGAAGCTTGCACTCAATGTAAAGGGTCAACGGAACCACTATGTTCGGTAACATTGTTTTAATTTCATATTTTAATTAACCGCCGAGTGTTGTGAACCGTTAGCGATAGATACGTGAGAAATGATGAGTGGGCGGTCTCCTCTCACTTTGTCTAGAGTGTTTAGTGTATGTCCTTTGGATAATATATGATGCATTGGCTCCTACGTCTTAGGGTTTAACGTTTACATCTTGATCCGTTTCCTTTCTCTCGTGTCCTTGTGATTGAGTCCCTTTTCTCTCGTATCCTTGCGATTGAGCCCTCTTTTCTCATGCCCCCGCGCGATTGAGTCTCTTTTTTCTCTCGCCCCCGTGCGATCGAGATCGTTTTTCCGTAGTTAGCTGAACTACAGTTGCTCTGATTTCTCATGCCAGATGAGATTATGTAGGCACAAGAAGGCGATGTCTTGGCTAGCACCCTCTCCAATTTTCCGTAGTTGGAAGAACTACAGCTGCTCTGATTTCTAATGCCAGATGAGAATATGTAGGCACAAGACGACGATGTCTTGGCGAGCACCCTTTCCCGTTTTCCGTAGTTAGCTGAACTACAACTGCTCTGATTTCTCGTGCCATATGAGAATACGTAGGCACAAGACGGTGATGTCTTGGCGAGCACCCTTTCCCTCTTTCCTGTAGTTAGTTGAACTACAACTGCTCTGATTTCTCATGCCAGATGAGAATATGTAGGCACAAGACGTGATGTCTTGGCGAACACACTAACAACTAACTTCTCTTTTCTCTTGCCCCAATGCGATCGAGACCTTCCCGCTAATGACTAACTCTCCCTTTCTCTTGTCCCCGTACAATAGAGATCAGCCTGTTGCTCTAAACATTTAGGTTCCCCGTACCTTTTACCCATGACATGCTACGTTTGTTCTACCGCAAACAGGTAATGCCTAAGTCTCCAATGGTCGAGCAGCAATACACCTAACTGTTAGAATGCGTGCGCTAGTATCGTATACCTTTTCTCTCGCCCCCGTGCGATCGAGAGTACCCCCGTTTTCCCGTAGTTAGCCCGAACTACATTTGTTCTAATTTCTCGTACCAGATGATGATACATAGGCACAAGACGGTGATGTCTTGGCTAGCAACCTTCCCCCCATCACTCGTAGTTTTCCGAACTACGTTGACTCTGACTTTCCCGTTGCACGAGGGAATACGTAGGCATAAAGCGGCGATGCTCTATCGAGTCTCTTTTCTTTCCTTTTGCCCCCGTGATCCTGTAGCTTAGATATTTTTACACCCGTTTTAGATAGACAACAAGCGTGGATCCCGTTGAGTACAACGGACATGAGGGGTGCTCATACCTTCCCCTTGCGTAACCGACTCCCGAACCCAAGATTTGGTTGCGATGACCTGTCTTTTCCCTTTTTCGTAGGCTTTCTATGATCGTTTCCTTTCCTGCTCTTTGGGATAAATAACAAATGGTGGCGACTCTTCTGTCCTTGCCGACCCTTCCTTTGCAGCGATGTGACAACTAGATCACACCTGTAAGAGGGATATTGGGTTTTTGCAGGAAACCAAGACTCTTCATTCCTTTTATTCTCTCACACACGTCATATTTTTGCAACGACACAAAGTTATATATGCAGATATTTAAATTGTACAAAATTGATTGTTTAGACTGTGTTTGGCTTCTTGATACTTGTGTTGCATACCATTTCATCATAACAATTAATTTTTGCATTTGCATTTCCTGGTTATTCGAAAGCTTATTCTTTGTTGGCATAATCATAGAAGATGAGTACTGGTTGCAGGGGTATCTTTAGCTACAAGTTTGTGGAGCCCAATCTGAAGACTTTGATAGGTTTGGCATCCTGTCTGGTTGAAGATAACAAAGGTGTTTTTAGAGATGATTATGGAAATCTTTTGGCCATCCTTAACACTGAAGTCAACATTACTACCATTCATACACTTGTTCAGTTCTACGACCCGCCACTAAGGTGTTTCACGTTTCAGGATTATCAGTTAGCACCTACACTTGAGGAGTACTCTCATATCTTGGGAGTTGAGATCAGGAGTCAGTTTCCTTTTGTCTACACTAGCAGTTGTTAGGAGTTTCCTCTTATTGCTTAAGCTCTTTTCATTAGTAAGAAGGATGTGGAAGACAATCTCAAGACTAAAGGAAAGGAAAGGAGTTTCTGGTAGACAAGGTCGTTTCTTTTGCTGAAGCTGGAAGCTGGAAGGCTTTCAACACCATGTTTGCTTTACAAATATATGGGATCATTTTGTTTCTGAACATGGAGGATTTTGTAGATCAAGCTGCCACCAATATCTTTTTGTCCAAGAAACTTGTTCCTACACTCCTTGTTGATACCTATTATTCTATTTATTCGAGGAATGAAAAGAAGAAAGGAACTATTGTATGTTGTGCTCCTATGTTGTACCGATGGTTCATGTATCATCTTCTGCAGAAGGGTCCCTTCTTTTAGAATAGCGGAAATCCCATATGGTCTCAGAGGATCATGTCTCTTACTGCTGATGAAATCTCTTGGTATTCTCGAGTCTACGACAACACCAAATTCATTCTTCATTGTGGTAAATTCTCTAATGTACCTCTCTTAGGTACAAAGGGTGGAATTAACTACAATACAATACTTGCCTTTTGTCAATTAAGGTATCCTATGCTTAACATGCCAAATCCTGAGGTAGTGGAAGAGTTCATCTTTCATGAAAAAAATATGCCTAGAGGTGGCGTGAACTAGCGGCCAGAGTTCAGCCTCTGATGGTGGAGAGGGGGCTTATTGATATGTTCGTGGCAATGTTGCCAAGAATTTATTATGAGAAGCTAATTGGAAATATGTCCAGAAGTTTTTCTGATTTGATTATAACCGGTGAGAGAGTAGAATACGGAATCAAGTTGGGTAAGATTCAGAGCGGAGAGGGATCCACATCAGGTGGAGGAAGGAAGACGTTTGGAAATTCTAAGAAAAGGTAAGGAGATACCAATGCAGTTACAACTTATAGAAACAGAAACAAAAATATAGCTCAGCGTTAACAGCAATATTAGCCTCAGCAACAGCCACAGGTTGCTAGCATAACTATTCCAGCGGTACGCCAACAACAAAATATTGCACCGCGCAGATTTCAAGAAAGGACCGTTAATAGGCAGTTTGATACTCCGCCTATACCATACTCTCAACTTCTACAACATCTGTTACAATTACAACTGATCCAAAAGAGAACTTTGGCACCACTTACAGGCACGCCACCCCCAGGCTATGGCGCGAATGCAAGGTGCGAGTTTCATTCTGGTGCTCCGGGTCACAACATAGACAATTGCAAAGCTTTTAAGCATAAGGTGCAAGATCTTCTAAGCACCAAAGCAATTAAATTTACCAATAAGATCCCGAACATGAATCAAAACCCAATGCCGAGTCATGGGGTAGCCGGAGCTAACGCTGTTATCGAGGGTGAAAAGTTGAATTTGATAACTGATGTGGCAGAGTTGAAAACACCGTTAAGTTTTGTGAAGAGCAGATTGTTGAAAGGGGTTGTTTTTCCTGGCTGTGTGGAAGGTTGTGAAGGATGTGTTGTGCATCCGGAAGGTTGTGTTGATCTTAGAAACCATATTCAAGGCTTGATGAATGAGGGTATTTTGAAGTGTGATAGAATTGAAGAAGAAAAAGATGTCAAAGATATTAACAGTGGGCGGGATGAAATCGCCACGATTTCAATCCCATATAGAACAATAAATATTTCAGCGCCTCCAAGGCCAGCGCCAGTGATCATCACTAAAGTCGGACCAATGCCTTACAAAAGTACCAAGGCCATCCCATGGAATTATGGGGAAGAGGTATTTTGTAATGGACAGAAGCAAGAGTTGGTAGGGATGTCATATGAAGTATCATCTGTTGATAACGTTGTCGGAGCCAGAGGTTTAACCAGAAGCGGTAGAGTGTTCTCCCCTCTAAAGGTTAATGTAGAAAGAACTGATAAAGGAAAGGGTAAGGTTTTAGCGGAAGAGAGTTCACAACAAAGAGAGCAAGACTCTTTAATCAAAGATGCAGAGGAATTTATGTGACTTATCTGCAAGAGTGACTACAAGATTGTGGATCATTTGCAACAAACACCTTCCAAAATCTCAATCTTATCTATGCTGTTGTGCTCTGAGGCACATTGGAACGCCTTATTGAGAATTCTGAATACTGCATATGTATCGCAGGAGATTTTTTTCAATCAGCTTGAGGGGGTGGTAGCCCATGTAAACGCTGGCAATGGCTTGGGGTTCACAGATCTAGACTTGACTCCCGCAGGGAGAAATCATAATCATGGCTTACACATCTCTATTGAGTGCAGAGGGACTGTTCTGTCGCATGTATTGGTAGATACAGGGCCTTCACTCAATGTGTTGCCCAAGAAGGCTTTGGTGAAATTGGACACCCTGGGTGTGATTTGTACTCCCAGAGATCTAGTGGTGAGAGCGTTTGATGGGACGAAAAGATTAGTGTTTGCTGAAGTTACCCTACCAATTCAAGTGGGCCCGAAAATCTTTAACTCCATTTTCTACATCATAGACATACATCCAGCCTATAGCTATTTACTTGGTCGACCATGGATTCATTATGCAGGGGAAATTACTTCGACCTTACATCAGAAGCTGAAATACATGGTTGAAGGGAGGATTGTAACAGTGTTTGGTGAAGAGGACATCATGGTTAATCACCTGTCGTCCTTCAAATATGTAGAGGTGGATGGAGAGATCCATAAAACACTGTGTCAGGCGTTCGAGGCGGTGCATGTTAAGGAGAAGCCTCTTGTTGTGGACAGAGCTCTGGAGATTTTAATGTCTTCTTTCAAAGAAGCTCGTGCTGTGGTAGAGTCTGGTTCCTCACAGAGATGGGATCAAGTCCTCAACATTCCCAATAAGCAGGACAAATTTGGTTTGGGATACAGCCCATCATCTTCCTCCTCACAGAATGCTCCAAGGTACAGGGGACCGGTGCAGTTCACCAGCAGTGGAGTCATTTTTGGTCACGTGGATTCAGCCGTGTGTTCCTGGTCAAAGCTTATGCAACTGGACTATCGAGGAAGTCGTTCAAGTTACCTTTGAAGAGTAATTTCTTTTTTTTGATTATGCGTGGTCCTACGTTCCGCCCAGGACGTAGTGGCTTTACTTTGTAGGGCCTTTATTTGTTTATGTTTGAACTCTATCTTTATCATTAACAAAAGGCGTTTGTTTGCATTCAAATGTTTTGATCCCCATTTTTCTTCTTTTATTTTTGACAATAAAACGACAATGTGTTTGTGCTTGTTTGCATATCATTTTAATCATAAAACATCAATCATGCAGGTTTCACATCGCAGATGCCGCCGATTCAGATTCGGCTATGACTCAGTATGATTTTGGCTGCCCCATTTTCCAAGCTGAAGAAGAGATTGATGAAGAAGATGAACTGCCTAAAGAGTTTGTCAGACTGTTGAGACAAGAAGAGAAAGTCATTCTGCCGCACTAAGAAGAAATTGAAGTTGTAAACCTGGGCACCGAAGAGGACAGAAAAGAAGTCAGAATTAGGGTTGCGTTGGAAGATGGTGTCAAGAGAAAACTGGTCGAAATGCTTCGTGAGTACAGAGACGTCTTTGCCTGGTCGTACAAAGACATGCCAGGATTAGATACGGACATAGTGGTACACCGTCTACCTCTTTGAGAAGAATGTCCACCTGTAAAACAAAAGCTAAGAAGAACCAGGCCCGACATGGCAGCCAAGATTAAGGAAGAGGTCCAAAAGCAATTGGACATCGACTTTCTTACTCTTACAAACTATCCTCCGTGGATCGCTAACATTGTTCTTGTGCCTAAAAAGAATGGAAAGGTCAGGATGTGCGTCGACTACAAAGATTTGAACAGAGCGAGCCCGAAAGATGATTTCCCACTTTCCCACATTGATGTATTAGTTGATAATATTGCTCAACATTTTGTGTTTTCCTTCATGGATGGCTTCTCTGGGTACAACCAAATCAAGATGGCCCTAGAGGACATGAAGAAAACTACCTTTATCACGTCGTGGGGGACTTTTTGCTATAAAGTTATGCCTTTTGGATTGAAAAATGCAGGGGCAACTTATCAGCGGGCGATGGTGACTCTCTTTCATGATATGATTCATCATGAGATCGTCGTATATGTTGACGACATAATCATAAAGTCACAGACGGAGGAAGAACATCTGGTTAATATTTTGAAGTTGTTTGAAAGGTTGAGGAAATTCAGATTGAGGTTGAATCCGAATAAGTGCACTTTTAGAGTGAGGTCAGGGAAGCTATTGGGGTTCATTGTTAGTGAAAGGGGTATCAAGGTAGATCCTGCAAGGATAAAAGCAATACAAGAGATGCCCGAGCCAAAAACAGAAAAAGAGGTTCGTGGTTTTCTAGGGAGGTTGAACTACATTGCAAGGTTCATATCTCACCTAACAGCCACCTGTGAACCAATATTCAAATTGTTGAAGAAAGATCAAGCGATCGTCTGGAACAAAAATTGTCAAAGGGCATTTGATAAAATAAAAGAATACTTGCAGGAACCTCCGATCCCGGTGCCCCCAGTGGCAGGAATACCCTTAATTATGTACTTGACGGTTCTAGAGAACTCGATGGGTTGTATACTCGGTCAACACGACGAGACAAACAGAAAGGAGCATGCTATCTATTATTTGAGTAAGAAGTTCATGGAATGTGAGTCCAGATACTCGATGCTAGAGAAGACATGTTGTGCACTGACATGGGTACCCAAGCGCCTAAGGCAGTATATGTTAAATCACACAACCATGTTGATTTCGAAGATGGGTCCAATCAAGTACATGTCCGAAAAGCAACCACTTTCTGGAAGAATTGCTAGATGGCAGATGGTTCTGACAGAATACGCTATTTAATATGTTTCCCAAAAAGCCATTAAGGGAAGTGTTTTGTCAGAATATCTTGCAGAGCAGCCGATTGAAGATTATCAACCGATAAAATTTGAGTTTCCTGATGACGACATAATGTTCTTAAATATTAAAGATAGTGATGAGCCATTACCTGACAAAGGTCCTGAAATAGGCTCTTAGTGGAAAATGGTTTTCGACGGTGCTGTTAACTCATATGGCAACGGAATAGGGGCAATCATTACAACTCCTCACGGTTCCCACATACCGTTTACCGCCCGGCTAACATTTTCCTGCACCAATAACGAAGCTGAATATGCAGCATGCATCATGGGTATAGAAGAAGCCATCGATTTGAGAATCAAGAACCTTGATGTATATGGTGATTCAGCTTTAGTCGTCAACCAGATTAAAGGAGAGTGGGAAACTCGTAAGCCCAATCTGGTTCCTTACATGAGTTATGTTAGGAGGTTGCTGCCTTTCTTTGACAGAGTGGAGTTTCATCATGTGCCGAGGGCCGAGAACCAGATGGCAGATGCTTTGGCAACCTTATCATCAATGTATAAAGTGAATTATTGGAATGAAGCTCTGATGATCACTATCATGCGCCTCGATAGGCCGACGTTCATATTTGCAGTAGAGGAAGCATCGGATGGGAAGCCTTGGTATTTTGATATCAGCAATTTTCTCAAGAATCAAGAATATCTGCTTGGGGCATCAAGCCGGGATAAGAAGACTTTGAGAAGGTTGGCGGGAAATTTTTACCTGAACAAGGACAGTGTGTTATATAGAAGAAACTTTGACTTGGTATTGTTACGGTGTATAGACGAAAATGAAGCAAGCTTGCTAATGGAAGAAGTCTACGAAGGTTCTTTTGGAACACATGCTAGCAGACATGCCATGTCCAGGAAATTGTTGAGAGCAGGTTACTACTGGATGACTATGGAATCTGATTGTTTCAAGTACGCCAGGAAGTGTCATAAATGTCAGATTTATGCTTATAAAGTGCATGTGCCGCCATGTCCTTTGAATGTCTTGGCATCTCCTTGGCCCTTTGCTATGTGGGGCATTGATATGATTGGTAAGATTGAGCTGAACGCTTCCAATGGATCGCTTTATCTTGGTGGCAATCGATTATTTCACTAAGTGGGTAGAAGCAACTTCTTTTGCCAATGTAACCAGACAGGTAGTGGCTCGCTTTATCAAGAAGGACACCATCTATCGTTATGGAGTGCCAGAACGAATCATTATTGACAATAGTTCGAATTTAAACAACAAGATAATGAAGGAACTGTGCCAGAGTTTCAAGATCGAACACCACAACTCTTATCCGTATCTCCCAAAGATGAATGGTGTTGTCGAGGAAGCCAACAAGAACATCAAGAAGATTGTACAGAAGATGGTGGTAACTTACAAGGATTGGCACGAGATGTTGCCCTTTGCTTTACATGGTTATCGTACTTCGGTGCGTACGTCGACTGGGGCAACTCCTTTCTCGCTGGTGTATGGTATGGAAGTTGTCCTACCACTAGAAGTCTAGATTCCTTCCCTGAGGGTGTTGGTTGATGTGAAGCTTGATGAGGCAGAATGGGTGAAGGCTAGGTTGAAACAACTTAGTCTGATTGACGAGAAAAGATTGGCAGCTATCACCCATGGTTAATTATATCAGAGCAAAATGAAGATGGCCTTCGATCAGAAAGTGCACCCTCGACATTTTCAGGCAGGTGACTTAGTGCTGAAGAGGATCCTCCCTCCGCAAACAAATCACAGGGGCAAATAGACTCCCAACTTTGAAGGTCCATATGTGGTAAGGAAATCTTCTCTGGAGGAGCCTTACTATTGTCAACTATGGACGGTGAAGATTTTATGTTCCCTGTGAACGTGGATGTAGTAAAAAAATATTTTGCTTAAGAGAGACCCGCTGGAAAGAAAAAAGAAAATCCAGGCAAAAATGGGGCATCCTGGCAAACCATAAAAAGAATGGGTTCAGGAAAAAATTAGGGATAAAAAGAAAAAAGAATGAACCCGTAAAGTTGGAAACCTGAAAAGGTGACTTTGGAAAAAATGGGTATCCTGGAATTGAAAACCCGCAAGGTGTTTCACCCTAAAATTTGACCAACATTTCTTTACCTAGCTTGTGTTTCATCTCATTCACATTAGCATTATCATTTGCATTTCATTGACATGTATGCAGGAGATCAGAAGGTATGATTACCAATCAAGAGCACCACAAGACTTTGAAGATAGCCAAGAAGGTTATTCAAGTGTTCAAGGGTTGATATCTTTGTCAGAGAAGCTAAAGGATTCTCAAAGAGAGTGGTTGAAACCAAGGGTGTGTGCCTCCTAACTTGAGAGTTGTGGGGGAGTCCTCAGATGATTCTGAAGCCATGAATGTGGACTTGAAGCCTTGAGAGAGCTTATAAGATGTCTTGAAAGCCATCATGAAGCCTAGAGAGGTCATTGTGCAAGATTAAGAAGCCTCAGCCATGAGTGGTGTAATTAAGGTTTGACTGGGTCAACCCCAAGTCAACTGATGATTTGGAGAGGGTTGAGACCTAATCCAAGAGCCATGTGATCATGGATTGGTGCATTGAGATGCTATAAGGATTATTCCAAGGTCAACTCATCATGATTGAAGAGTTTGAGAAGTTTCAAGCTAGGGTTTCTAAGGCTTGACAGTGTAAAATCCCCTAGTTTGACCTCTATCTTCAAGGCAGTTTAGCTCACGATGTGATTGCCATCTCATCTTACCCCCAACATGAATGTTGTAGAGCTTGTTCTTAGCTTTAATTTGAGTACTAGAAGTCCTTGATAGGATTTTTAGAACTCAAGTTATGGCTTTGACAAGTTACAGGTCATTTGAGGTATGTGAATCTAGGGCCTTGAAAGTCACCCAACTTGCATCAAACTTTTGCCCAAGAAGGATGATTCCTATGAACTTTTGGTCAACATGAATGTTGTTCCTTATCTTCTTAGCTTTCTAGAGAGTATTATAAGTCCTTGATAGGATTTGTAGAACTCAAGTTATGGCTTTGACAAGTCAAGGGCATTTTGGTCATTTGGAGATTATAGGTCATTTCAAGCATAAGGCCATAACTCCTATTTCCAATCTTCAAATGGAAAAATCTTCAACATAAAACTTGCTTAAAATGATGTTTTAAGGCTAGAAAGGAGGCCATGAGATGTTGAAAAGGCTTGTAGCTCAAAATGGTAAAAATGACCTAAAATGGAGGCATAAGTTAAATAAGTCAAAGTTGGAAATTGAAATTTCCAAGCTACACATCCAAACCATGGCATGTAATATACCATTTTGACTCTAGAAAACATTTTAGAAACAATGGTTTAGCCACATTTTTGATTTGAGGTCTCAATCATGGACTTGCTTTGGAAAATGGTTACTTGCATACTAAGCCACACATGCAAAACATAAGGAAAGTCAATACACAAGCTAGCAAAGCATCCTAACATCTCATGCATCTCATCTAAGGAGATTTTCAAGTCAGATACAAGTGCTGCAATGAGCCAAACACCAACTGGTATATGAGATGGCTTGAAATAAAAAACTCATGACATGAGAATCTCAAATTCTTATGGGATGATTCCAGAAAGTTCTGGATGGTTTAGAACCATCCTATATATTGATTAGAAGCTGCTCAAATGCAAGGTTGGTGAGAGATTAGAGAGAAGAGTGAGATTTCCATTTCATTTTCTTCCATTGCAAGTTGAAATCAATTTCTATATTCCACACCATTTCCATTGATTCTTTCAATCCTAACATCTTCCATTGATCATACTGAGTGTGTGCATACCAAATTGAGAGCAAGATCATGAAGAATTGAGAAGATAGCATTTGGATTTGGCAAGAAGCAAGTCACCATCGGATTCTGAGTTTCAAGCATCCTCCATCAAAACTTTTGCAAACAGTAGCAAGATCTTGGTACAAGGAGTGATTCTGAAGAGATTGAGAGGTTGAAGTGAAGATTTGACCTATCTGTTATTCAGAAATTTCCAGGTTTGCAACTTTTACTCTACACCTTAATTTAGGCATTGTTAAGTTAGTTTGTTAGTATAGAACGGTTAGAAACAAGTAGGAGATGGATTCTTGAGATTTTGAGGGCATTTGGCGAGGTTCAAGATAGTGACCCCATTTTTGTTTGGACCAAGAACGTGTTTGATATGATGAATTGATGAGAGTTCTATAGCAAGTTTTAACCAGCGTGAGGTGGTGAGTATTTTGGTACAATCAATTTCAAGAATGGTTAGAGTTGAGGTTTGACCCTAATTTTAATTCATTATCGGGTTTAAAGTTTGAGTACATTTCAGTGAATTCTAAGGTGATGGTCATGATCAGCATGAAATTTAGAGTGTTCTAGGGTTTTAAATCTTGGATTTCGGGCAAGAATTGATGTGATACGATTGTGATGAAGAGAAGCACGATAGCTCTGTTTCCATGGCTTCTTCATTCCAAACCCTGGCTGAAGGAAGAAGATGATAAACTGGCCGTTGGATCATGCAAGGACTCGTTGACTGGGATCGGATCTAAAGGCCGAGATTTAATTTCATGCTTTGAAGAGGGAAGTCTGAAACGATGAAACGAGGCGTTTCATTAATTGGAGTCTGGGGCTCTAGTGGATTGATTGCTAATCACACCCCCATCCACGGCCCAGTGATGATTTGAACTGATTTTCTCTACTTTCTGCACCGCGTATTTTTCTTTTTCTTTATATTTTTGAGTTGTTTTCTGATTAAATATATGGGCCTAGCGCGTTTACTGATGGCACCCCCATTTTAAGCCCACTCATTATTTGCACTGCATATCATTGCTAAATACACCAAACATTTCACGTTTTATTTTCTTTTTCTTCATTTTTCTTTAATCTTTGAAAAATCATATTATATAGAAAAATAATTATTTTTGCATGGGAGTTTTTTCTCCTATTTCACATTGATGTCTAGAAAATTATGAAATCAAAACATTTGCATTTCATGCATTTTTAATATTTTTTGTATATTTTCTATTTTGATAGCTTTTAATTCATTTTATGTTGATGCATAGATTTGTAGAATTTTGTTTAGCTAGTTCCCTTTGAATTTTTAGGCCATTCTTTTTAGGACAGTTAGATTAGGACTTTATCTCCCCTCTGGATTTATTCCATAATTTTGTGATTAGTTTTTGATTAGTTTTGATTAGATGACTTTAGGTTGTATAGATTTAGGTCAATCCTTAACATAGGTCCACAATAACACTAGAATTTTGAGTTTTTAGGTCAAGTTAGATATTGGGACATATAGGGTATTAAGGGTAGTTATGTAGGATCCCCTAGAAATTATATTAGATTTTAATATAGTAGTATACTATTTTTAAGTGATTTTTGTAATTGATTGTTGTTTGTGTTGCCCTGGTGGGCTTGTATTTTGTTTTGCTTGGCTTGGTGGGCTTGGTATTGCTTTGTGGAGCATGGAGGAGCATAGTGGAAGACTTGGAAATTGAAGAAGGAGCTTGAGAGCTTGAAGACTTGTTTGTTTTGTTGTTGTTTTAGGGTTAGGAATTAAGTAGAGCTTAGACTTAGTTAATTTCTTTCTTAAACATGGATGGTATCTTTCACCTCCATTCCTCCCCATGATTCAAGGTCCTCCCATGGTATTCACTTCCCTCCTTTGGAGGGATAAGTGATGGTACCTAGGAAGTAGAACTTTTGAGGGAACCATTCTTTTGATGTTGAACCCTTATAGGTCACCTTTGGTGGTCAATAAGCAGTTTAATATCCTAGCTTATCCAGTTAAGTGATTTCTTCTGGTTGGAGTATCTTGAAGATGTTGGGCTTGAGTGTAAATATAAGAACTTCATTGAAGAGTATGGAAGAGAATGATTCCTTGAGCATTGCCATTGCAGCTGAGGCTTGAAGAGCAAGAAGAAACAAGTTGATACTTGAAGACCCAATGAAGATCCAGTAAAGACTGAATGAAGAGCTGAGGCTTAAAGATTGATGGATAAAGTTGACACTTCCAGATGATTGAAGACTACCCTGAGAAGCTGAAGCTTGTAGGAAGAGAAGACCAAGTTGAGACTGGTAAAGCAAAGAAAGCTTTGAAGCTTGAAGACTAAGTTGATGCTTATGAAGAGGATTCAATTGAGATTGAGTGTAGAGCTGAGGCTTGAGGAATAGAAGATGAGTTGACACTTACATTAATGATTGAGAGCCTGAAGGAATCAAGTTGATACTTGTAGTTAAGAGTGAAGAGCTGAGGCTTGGAAAGAGGAAGAGTTGTTGATCTGCTTTCTTGTCTGTTTTCTTTTCTGTGCTGATGTGCCTTGTTTGACTTGCTTGATGCATTAGAATAAGTCCATATCTAGACTAACTTTAATTAGGAGCATGATTGCACTAGAGGTTGAGTTGCTCCCTCTGCTTGTATTTTTACTGTGTGGCTTTGCTTGCGGGTATTCGGTAGAGCCCTGCTCCCTTGCCTATGTGGTTTGTGTTGCTTGATAGCATTCCATTTCTTCTGTATGATTGCAGTTGCTCATCATCTTGCTTGATAGCATGTTTTATTTTGTTTCTCTGTATGATTGCAGTTATTCATATCTGGCTTGAGGTTGAGATGAGCTTGTGGAGGCTGATGCCCCACACACATTTCCTCTCCTCACTTGCATGGCATGCATTTTACAGTCGTTTACTGCTTACTGTTTAAGCTGATGCTTTATCTGTTTCTGTATCCCTTTGGCATGATCCCTTAGGAATCTCATTTCCTTTGATAAGGAAGTGATGATAGAACTTTAGGTTGAAGCCTATGCATGACAACTTCTAGGAGTTCCCTGTTTCAAACCTCAACCATAGGATGAATCCTTGGCATGACAACAGTAGGACTTGATAGTCTCCCATTAGTTGAGCCTGTTCTCTCTTCTCATTTTCAAAACAAATCAAAATACAGTAATAAAGGCTAACTGATGTCGTACGTTACGAGCCTTAAGTTGTCTGAGAAAGGATTGTTGGAGAGTTTCTTTTCAACAGTCTGGATGTTTAGGATGGTACCCTTTGGGTGACATGCGACGCATTCACTCTCAGGTCATAGTCTCTAGTGTGATTGAAATTGCAAACACCATAAAAAACACTTCTTTCGTAAAAGACAGAAAACAAGCTTCAAACTTTTTTCCCCGTGGGCCTGTAATTCAAAGGAAGCTTTTCTGAAGAAAAGAGTGTCGTTAAACTTCAGCGCCAACGCAAACAGGCTTTGTCCCTAACTGCTGGAACTGCTGTTTAACCCTACTCGATAAAACAGATGAATCAGAATTCCCGTAATCCATAGTATCCCGAACTATGTAAGCTCTGATCTCTCATATCTGTTGAGAGTACGTAGGCACAATACTGATGTATTGGCGATCCACCTTCCCCGTAACCCGTAGTAGGTCGAACTACGTTGACTCCAATTTCTCATTCTCTGATGAGAATACGTAGGCATAAAGGGAGACGCTTTTCCGAGTCATTTTTCTTTTCTGCTTAAGCCAGCCTTGATAGGTAGATAGATAAACCAACTCGTCCAGTAAACACAACAAGCGTGGATCCCGTCGAGTACGACGGACGTGAGGGGTGATAATACCTTCCCCTTGCGTAACCACTCCCGAACCCAGACAACGGTTGCGATGACCTTGTCTTATACCTTTTCGTTAGGTTTTTCCGATCGTTTCCTTTCCCGTTCCGAGGGATAAATAACGAAAGGTGGCGACTCTTCTCTTTTGCCGGCACCTTATTTTCGCGGAAGCGACAGCTGGCGACTCTGCTGGGGACTTGATAGTTTCCTGGGATCCAACGTCCTGTATGCGAGTCAGTTTGGGGATCCGACGTCCCCTGTGAGAGTCAATCCTAGCGCTTGTATGATTACTTGTTGGGTTGTGTTTATTTATCACATTTTTATTTCCCGCACTTTATTTTCAGTATGATATGATTATCTGTGCTGTTATGGGAGGGGCATTCTGATGAGTGAGAAGCCAGACCCAGGCTTGAGTGAACATAGCATTAGTTGTGGAAATTAGTGGGCGCGTGCTTGCTTGGCAGGCACTAGTGTCTCATGAAATCCACGCTCAGACGAGGTTCTCCCGGTTGGCTTCTCTTTCAACCCTTTGGGTTGAGACGGTTGTTGGTTTGGAGGATTGTCGACTCTGGGGACCGATCATTTGTGATTCAGCCGAGTGAGGCCGCTTCATGAGCTGGTGATGCCACACCTTCTGGGTATTGTATCACCCCTCTTGAATGTCTGTGACGCTGATGAACGTATAGGATGCCGAACTTGAGTCAGTTTAGGTCCATACCTGTGAGCAGGGTTGGGTTTATTGCAGGAAACTTTGACCTTCAGACTACCTGGTTTTCTTGACAGTGAATCAGTTTCGTTGGTACGGGAGGTTCTCATCATCAGCTATATGATTGTTCTTGACAGAGCAGTGCTTTGGTCCTGTACCAGAGGACCTTATCTTCATAGATGTGTATTTGTTCTTGACAGAGCAGATTTTGGGATCAGAAGGTCTCATTAGCAGACGTGTATTTGTTCTTGACAGAGCAGGTTTTTGGTCCTGTATCAGAGGACCTTATATTCAGAGATGGGTATTTGTTCTTGACAGAGCATGTTTTTGATTGGGGTCAGAGGACCTTATCATCAGATGTTTGTTCTTGACAGAGCAGGTTTTTGATTGGGGTCTGAGGATCTCCTTTGCAGATAGATGTTTGTTCTTGATAGAGCAGATTTCTTGGTCCTGTATCAGAGGTCCTTATTATCAGACGTGTGTTCTTGACAGAGCAGATTTCTTAGTCCTGTATCAGAGATCCTTATTATCAGACATTTGTTCTTGACAGAGCAGAATTATGGTCCTATGTATATGGCCCTATCAGATGGTTGTTCTTGACAGAGCAGATTTGTGGTCCGATACCAGGGTTTTCTTCTTATCAGATACAGTGGTTGTTCTTGATAGACCAGGATTATGGTTTTGTTGATACAGAATCTCCACAACACAGTTGCCTTGATCTCCTGCTGCATGATTGTATTTTGCATTATTTTGCATACTCATTTGCATTTCATTAACGTGTGTCTGTGTTGCAGGTACCGTTTCCCCCGATTCAGGATTTCTTGCCTCCTATTGTATTGTTATGAGTTCTCTAAGGAAGATCGTGGCTTACAAGTTCCCTGCCCCTGATGTGGTTCGGCTGACCGGTTTGATTGCTTTGGCAGATGATTCTGTGAGGGATGAGTTCAGAAAGTCTTACGGCAAATTGCTCAGTTTGGTTCGTAAACCTTCTGCGTTCGAGTTGAATGGGTTGCACGCTCTGCTGCAGTTCTACGATCCTCCGTTGAGATGCTTTACTTTCCAGGATTTTGTCCTCGCACCCACACTAGAGGAATATGCTGATTTGTTAGTGTAACCCGGTGAACTGACTTTAAACAATGTTGCGGATAGCAAGAGTCGCCACCGACTTTTATTTTATCCATAAGGAAAGGTTATAAAAGAACAGGAAAGACCTTAGAGAATATTTTGGGTCCGGGGGGTAGGTTATGAAAAGGGAAGGTATTAGCATCCTTTTCATCCATGGTTATCCATGGGCTCTTAGGTACTTAAGCTCACTTTTGAATTGTTTTGAAAGTGTAGTGTGTGAATAGCAAAAAAATTTCAGAATAGTTTAATAATAATCCGTGTATGGATGTGAAAAAAACTTGTTTGAAAATTTTGTTGGAAATTTGTTTAAGTGTGAAAAAGCTTTGAAGTGAGTAAGTATCTAGGAGTAGCCTACCCTAATGTTTTAAGGTCTTTCTTATTCTTTATCCTTTCCTTAGTAAGACTATCCCTACTATAATGGAGTAGGTAGTCCTTACTTTGGATGTTAAGGGACATGTGAGGGACAATTGGATTTTTGAAGGTCATTGCGGGGTGTAATAAGCAAACTGGAGGGACTATCATCATTTTTCGAAAGGGACTCGATTCGTAAAGGCAACCATAAGGGACTTTGATGATTTTCTTTTTGAGGGACTTGCTTTATACACCCCACTTAACCAATATTCATAGGCAACTTGAGGGATATCCTTAGGAAGTGAGACGGCGATTAAAATCGACTTACGTGTGTGAAATGTTTAATTTAATTATCTTATATTAAAATGATCTAATTTATTTTAATATTACATACAGGTTGTTACACTCCCTAATTACTAACCATAATAATAATTAAATAATTAAACAACTTTACATCCAAGAAACAATTACAAAATAATAAGCAAAATAATTAAATAGCAAAGATAAATAAAATATAAATAAGCAATAATAAATAATAAAGGGGGTTAGTAAGCAATATTTAACAAAATAATAAGCATGATTAGAATATAAATGGGTTAGTAAATAAGAATAAACAGAATTAATCCAAATATTATAATAATAAGAAATTAACAATTTTTTAATATAATCAACTAAAAAAAACAAATATGAATAAACAATTGTTTTAATTTACAAATTATTAAATTATATTTTAATCATGAAGTTACTACAAAAAATCTAATTATTATAAGCACAATTATTTATAAACTAAAGTTATGTAAAAAAATATTTATAAGTATATTTACAAAAATTTGTAAGAATTATAGTAAACATACATACATAATAATTATATTAGAAAATAACATTAAAAAAAAATAGGATTAGATTTGTATTAAAAAATATTTTTAGAGTTTTATGAAATTAGGGTTTATATGAGAAATAAATTTTTAGGGTTTATATAAAAAAAATAGGATTTAGTTATATACAAAAATTTTCTAATTTATACATATTACAATTTAGACATAAAATATAGAAACAAAATTTGTGGAAAAAAACATATTTTTTAAAATTAAAGAAAACAGACATATTTTATTATTATTTATTTATTATTGAGAAATATACATAATATATTTAATTTTTAATATTATAATATTTAAATCAAATAAAAGGAAAGAAAAAAAAAAGCGGAAACTTACCTGGCTGAGGTTTGAACCCAGGCCAGCTTGATTTCCAGGAAGCACAACAACCATCAGGCTGCGGATTTTGCAACGTTTTCTCCTACGAATATTGTTACGAGTTCTTCCACCCTGCGAAACACAAACTTCATCCAAACGGCAAAATTTCACAAAATTGATTGCACCATTGTATTGCTACTGAGTTTTTCAATCGTCCTATGTTTTTCAAATCCATTTATCATTTGAAAATCGTGAAACCCTAAAGAGGGCCGAAAACCCTAATCATGGTGAATTCTTGTTCCTGCAATGAAAATCCAATTGAACCACCCAGAATCGTTCTAGAGTTCATTCTAAACATCCTTGCAATGCTCTGAATTTGAGAACCCGAATATGACTTTTTGAAAGATTTTTGTGCTTTTGATCTTACCTTTAGGCTGCTGCAAATTCGTGTCTAGGGTTATGTTTGTGCTTAGTATATATGTGTGATGGATTTAGGTCAGAATCATTGATGTGTTGTGTGGATATTTGATCCAAAAAATATTCAAAAAGATCATTGTATAAATTTCAAATATTTGATCATGAGTGCTTGCTATTTTGGGAGAGATCACATGATTTCCTTCTCATTCTAATTCAATCAATGATTATGAATTTCTAGAAACAAAATCTTCACCCAAAAATAGATTTTTATATTTTTTATTTATTTAAAATGATTTTTATGAATTAAATCAATAATAAATAAATAAAAAATAATAATTTGGGAGAGATCACATGATTTCCTTCTCATTCTAATTCAATCAATGATTATGAATTTCTAGAAACAAAATCTTCACCCAAAAATAGATTTTTATATTTTTTATTTATTTAAAATGATTTTTATGAATTAAATCAATAATAAATAAATAAAAAATAATAATTTGGGAGAGATCACATGATTTCCTTCTCATTCTAATTCAATCAATGATTATGAATTTCTAGAAACAAAATCTTCACCCAAAAATAGATTTTTATATTTTTTATTTATTTAAAATGATTTTTATGAATTAAATCAATAATAAATAAATAAAAAATAATAATTTGGGAGAGATCACATGATTTCCTTCTCATTCTAATTCAATCAATGATTATGAATTTCTAGAAACAAAATCTTCACCCAAAAATAGATTTTTATATTTTTTATTTATTTAAAATGATTTTTATGAATTAAATCAATAATAAATAAATAAAAAATAATAATTTGGGAGAGATCACATGATTTCCTTCTCATTCTAATTCAATCAATGATTATGAATTTCTAGAAACAAAATCTTCACCCAAAAATAGATTTTTATATTTTTTATTTATTTAAAATGATTTTTATGAATTAAATCAATAATAAATAAATAAAAAATAATAATTTGGGAGAGATCACATGATTTCCTTCTCATTCTAATTCAATCAATGATTATGAATTTCTAGAAACAAAATCTTCACCCAAAAATAGATTTTTATATTTTTTATTTATTTAAAATGATTTTTATGAATTAAATCAATAATAAATAAATAAAAAATAATAATTTGGGAGAGATCACATGATTTCCTTCTCATTCTAATTCAATCAATGATTATGAATTTCTAGAAACAAAATCTTCACCCAAAAATAGATTTTTATATTTTTTATTTATTTAAAATGATTTTTATGAATTAAATCAATAATAAATAAATAAAAAATAATAAAAATGATGAATTTTGGTCAATTGGGTCGTGCACCATGTTATGAGATGGATTGGGTCATAAATTAGGCAGCCCATTTGGAAAGAAATACTTCTAAGCCTCCATTTTCAACATAAACCATCACAAAATTGCCCAACTTTGCAAGGGCACATTTCTCTCAATTTTAAAGGTATGATGGTCTTCTTGGACTTTTTGGAAAGCTTGAAGAGTCCTCTAAACAACCCCATTGGTTTCAGGTCCATATCATTTACCAATCTCAAGTTATGCCCTTTTGAAGTTGTTGACTTTTTGTTGACTTTTGAAATGACCTATAATGTCTTAGATCATATCTTTCAAATAAAGCATTTTTGGGCTTAACCTTCAACATCAAAGTTGTAGAGAATTCAATTTCCTTCAAAATGAGCTTTGGATGGAGACTTGGTGATGAAGTATGTGAAAGTTATGCCTGGTCAAGGTTCAGTTGACTTTTACTGAGGAAACCCTAATTTAGAAACTCCTGATTATTGATGATCTGGAATATCCTTGATGAATCATGATCAACCCTTGATAAAATGATGAATTTTACTTCATATACTTTATGTTGGCAAAAAATCATGAAGTTTGACTTTGGTTTGACCACAGTTGACCTCAGTTTGACTTTTTAACTGCATTGACTGCTTTTGACTTATCTGATCATCTGACTGAGCAAACTTTTGAGAAAAGTCTTGAAACTTGACATGGGGGTTCTTATACACATATAAGATGTTATGAAGCTCACTTGAAGTCTTGGAAGTCCATTTAGCCTGATTAAAGTCAAAACCCTAGTTTTGGATGCACTGCTTAGGAGGTGCATTGTCTGAGGGAATTGTCAACTCTTCTGACTAATTGTGAACTTTGTGAACATTGTGAATCTTCATAAGATATCTTGTGATACTCATGGGAGGTATTGTGAAGCTTGTGAACCTTGTGAACATCATGAAGTGGCTTTGTAGACCTCATGACCCTTAGGAAAGCTTTGTAAACATTGTGAATCTTGTGAACCTTGTGAACCTTCAAGAAGCAACCTATGGACTTCATGAACCTCATGAAAGGTCTTGTAGATGTTGAGAAGTTTGTGAACCTTGTGAACCTTCAAGAAGCAACCTATGGACTTCATGAACCTCATGAAAGGTATTGAAAGCACTGTGGGACTTGTGAACCTTGTGAACCTTCATAAAGTAGCTTGTGGACTTTATGAACTTCATGAAAAGTTATGCAAGTTGTTGGAGAACTTGTGAACCTTGTGAACCTTCTTAGAACACAAAGTCTTGTATTGTGAGGGCAAATTTTGGGGTGCAACAGCTGCCCCTGTTCAATTTTCTGAAACCTGAGGGGTTAGATTGGTATATTTGCCAGTCGTAACCTGGAAGGTTGAAGGGGATTGAACACAAAAGCCCAAAAATTTGCACTCACCAGTGCACTAGAGTGGTACAGATGGCTAGTTGAATATGATTGAGTGGGCTTAAAGATGCCACTAGGGGGGAAGCAGTTCAAAATATGGGTGTATGATGAAAGCTGTCAGGAGTCTGGAATAATAATGATGTAGCAGCATGTCTTCATGAGGATAGAGCAATCAATAGTGATAACCCTAAAGCAGTCTTGAAGCAATGATATGATTTCAGGAGGATAGAACAATGAATGGCTCTAAAGCAGTCTTGAAATAATAATGTAATTTCAGGAGGATAGAGCAATGGATAACTCTAAAGCAGTCTTGAAATAATTAGATGGCTTCAGGAGGATAGAGCAATGGATAGCTCTAAAGCAGTCTTGAAATAATAATGTAATTTCAGGAGGATAGAGCAATGGATAACTCTAAAGCAGTCTTGAAATAATTAGATGGCTTCAGGAGGATAGAGCAATGAATAGCTCTAAAGCAGTCTTGAAGTAGTAATATGACCTCATGAGGATAGAGCAATGAATAGCTCTAAAGCAGTCTTGAAGTAATAGGATGATTTCAGGAGGATAGAGCAATCAGTAGCTCTAAAGCAGTCTTGAAGTCATGAGAGGCTATCAGGAGGATAAAATAACCCTGAGGTTACAATAAAGCAGTCCAAAGTAATAAGAAGCTCATCAGGAGGATAAAGTAACCCTGAGGTTACAATAAAGCAGTCCCAAAGATCATAAGCTTGTTTGTTGTATAATTAACCTGAAAACAAGGTAGCACTCTGTATAACAACATTAGTTTATGCTTTATGTATGCATGTATGACATGATGCACTTAGGTAATGTACTATAGACATATATGTTATGGTATGATGTAAATGATGTATGTATGCTATGACACTGCTGGAAGTGTCTGGATATCCTTGTATAACAACTGCTGGCCAAGGAAAATAAATCCCGATTCGTTGTTGAAGAATATATAACCCTCCGTCTGCTGGGGATAACAAGGTATAGATAACCTCCCGTTATTGGGGATAACAAGGTATAGATAACCTCCCGTTGTTGGGGATAGTAGGGTATAGATAACCTTCGTTTTCGTTTGATAGTAGGATAAGTATAACATCCCGTCTTCGTTCATCGTGCCCTTATTGGAAAGTAATTTCCCGTATATCCGTATGAGGATAAAAGAGATGGATATAAATTCCAGGGGAGATTAGACTTTGTGAAAATGGATTAGTCCTACTGATGGTTTGTAACTGTCTTGTAAAGATGAACCGGCGAAGCTTCGTTGAAATCCTTCCCTCGTTCGTCCTTAGTAAATACTATTACTGCATTTTCATGCATTTCTGGTAAACATCAATCATATTAAAAGCATACATGCATTTCTGGTAAACATCAATCATATTCAAAGGCATACATACATTCAAACACAACCAATGGACGTTTCGCTTATGTAAATAGGGTAGAAGTAAATCTGGATTCAAAAGATGGAATTTATTTATATCAAAAGTGACCCATACACGGGTAAGTTTGTACAAGGAGACATAAACCCTAGTAAGAGAATTTTGTCATGAAGTTTTACAAAAAGAATCAGCTATGTGGGAAATAATCCTATTGAGTTTCAATTCTACTATTGCCACTCAAGTATCTCATCTTCTTGCTGTTGAGACGGAAACGATTGGATTGAGCTTTATCTGTTTGAGCTTGAGTAAGTAGTACAACTGGTTGCAGTTTCATGAGTGATCCAAACGAGACATAGTCATACGCTTTAATCCCTAACTTTTGCCTGGATTGCCCTTTCAGGTTTTCAATCCACCGGGATACCCTTTTTTGCCCAAGCCGCCTTTTCAGGTTTTCGACTTGCCGGGTGTACATCTTTTTATATATATATCCCTAATTTTTGCCCAAACCCTTTTGGTTTGCCGGGATGCCCTTATTTTTGCCTAGGCCTGTCAACCTAGCGGGTCTCTTTTTATGCGTAGTATTTTTTAACTATGTCTGCGTTTACAGGTTGTGGGAAGTCTTCACCATCCATTGTAGTCAGTATCATGGCACCTCCTGAGAACACTGTCTTGACTACAAATGGTCCCTCATATGTTGGAGTCCACTTGCCCCTAGGATCACCCTGTGGTAATATGATACGCTTGATTACCAAGTCACCAGCCTGATATACCTTTGGCTTAACCTTCTTGTTAAAAGCTTTGATCATCCGTTTCTGGTACATCTGGCCATGACAAACTGCTGCTAACCTTTTCTCATCAATCAAATTTATCTGGTCAAGTCGAGTCTGAATCCACTCATCTTCATCCAAGCCTGCATCCTTCATAATTCTCAAGGAGGGGATCTGAACTTCAATAGGCAGAACTGCTTCCATGCCATAGACTAAGGAGAATGGGGTTGCCCCTGTTGAAGTACGTATTGTAGTACGATAACCATGCAGAGCAAATGGTAACATCTCGTGCCAATCCTTGTAAGTAACAGTCATCTTCTGTACAATCTTCTTAATGTTCTTATTAGCAGCTTCAACTGCCCCATTCATCTTTGGACGATACGGAGAAGAGTTGTGATGCTTAATCTTGAACTGCGTACAGAGATCAGTAATCATAGTGTTGTTCAGATTAGAGCCATTGTCAGTGATAATCCTTTCAGGGATATCATACCTACATATGAGATTATTCTTAATGAACCGAGCCACAACATTCTTAGTCACAGATGCAAATGAAGCTGCCTCTACCCACTTCATGAAGTAATCAATAGCAACCAGGATGAAACGATGCCCATTAGAAGCAGTAGGCTTGATCTCACCAATCATATCAATGCCCCACATGGCAAAGGGCCAAGGAGCAGTCAACACATTCAATGGAGATGGAGGTACATGTACTTTATCAGCATAGATTTGACATTTGTGACATGTTCTGGAGTGTTGATAGCAATCAGCTTCCATGGTAGACCAATAGTAACCTGCTCTCAAAATCTTCTTTGCCATGGTATGACCACTAGAATGAGTGTCAAAGGTCCCATCATGCATCTCTTCCATAATTTCTGTAGCTTCCTTCTTATCCACACAACGAAGCATAGTTGAATCATGATTACGCTTATACAGAATGCCATTACTCAGGAAGAACTTAGCAGAAAACCTTCTCAGGAACTTCCTATCTTTGACAAATGCCCCTTCAGGGAACTCCTGAGCTTCAAGATAGTTTTTCACTTCATAGAACCAAGGCTTCTCCTCTGCCCCTTCAGTGTCAATCTCATTGCAGTATGCAGGCTTCTCAAATCTATCAATGGTAATCTTGGGAGCTTCATCATCCCAGCTGATCTCAAACATAGATGCCATGGTGGCCAATGCGTCTGCCAACTGATTCTCTCTTCGTGGAATATGTCCAAAAGTAATCTCTTTGAAATGTGGGATCAAAGACAACACATGTTCTCTGTAAGGAATGAGATTATCATGCTTTGTATCCCAATCTCCTTTAATCTGACTTACTACCAGAGCTGAATCTCCATATACCTCAAGGAACTGAATCTTCATATCAATAGCAACTTGCATACCCATGATACATGCCTCATACTCAGCCATGTTATTGGTACAATAGAAACAAAGTCTGGCAGTAATCGGGGTATGACAACCTTCAGGGGAACTAATCACAACACCAACACCATTACCATGTGCATTGGAGGCACCATCAAAAACCATAGTCCATCGGGATCCTTGTTCAGGTCCGTCATATTGTCTAGGTTCTTTGGTAACAGACATAATGTCTTCATCAGGGAACTCAAAATTCATTGACTGGTAATCATCTACTGCTTGATGAGCCAAATGATCAGCAACAACACTCCCCTTAATGGCCTTCTGAGTAGTATAATGTATATCATATTCCGTCAAGATCATTTGCCATCTTGCAATTCATCCGGAGAGAGCAGGTTTCTCAAATATGTACTTGATTGGATCCATCTTCGAAATCAACAAGGTAGTATGGGTCAACATATACTGTCTTAGTCGGCGAGCAGCCCATGCCAAAGCGCAGCAAGTTTTCTCGAGCAGTGAGTATCTTGTTTCACAGTCGGTAAACTTTTTGCTAAGGTAGTATATTGCCTGCTCTTTTCGACCAGACTCGTCATGTTGCCCCAATACACACCCCATTGAGTTGTCTAATACTGTTAAATACATAATCAAGGGTCTTCCATCAACTGGTGGCATTAAAATTGGAGGTTCTAGCAAATATCTCTTGATTTCATCAAAGGCAGTCTGGCACTCATCATTCCATTCCATCACCTGATCTTTCTTCAACAACTTGAAGATTGGCTCACAGATGGTAGTTAATTGGGAAATAAATCTTGCAATGTAGTTCAATCGTCCCAAGAAACCTCTAACCTCCTTCTCAGTACGGGGAGCTGGCATCTCTCGTATAGCTTTCACTTTTGCAGGATCCACTTCAATACCTTTTCCACTGACAATGAAACCCAGGAGCTTTCCAGATCTAACTCCAAAAGTACACTTGTTTGGATTTAATCTCAACCTGTATTTCTTCAACCTCTCAAACAACTTGTGCAGATGATCAAGATGTTGTTCTTCATTCTGAGACCTGGCTATCATATCATCCACATATACCTCTATCTCATGATGAATCATATCATGAAACAAAGCCACCATAGCACGCTGATATGTTGCCCCTGCATTCTTCAAACCAAATGGCATTACCTTATAGCAAAAGGTGCCCCACTGTGTCACAAATGTAGTCTTCTCCATATCTTCAGGTGCCATCTTAATTTGATTGTAACCAGAGAAACCATCCATAAAAGAGAATACCTTATGCTGAGCAGTGTTGTCTACCGGAATATCAATATGAGGAAGTGGAAAGTCATCTTTAGGGCTAGCCTTGTTCAGATCTCTGTAGTCTACACACATACGTACCTTACCATCTTTCTTAGGAACTGGTACCACATTTGCAACCCACTGAGGATAAGAAGTTACGGCCAAGAACCCTGCATTGAACTGTTTCATTACCTCTGCTTTGATCTTTTCTGACATTTCAGGACGCATACGACGAACCTTCTGCTTCTTTGGACGACAATCTTCTTTCACTGGCAAACGGTGAACCACAATGTCTGTATCCAACCCTGGCATATCTTCATAAGACCAAGCAAAGATCTCCACATAGTCACGTAGCATCTGAATCAACCTGCTCTTGACACTGTCCTCTAAATCAGCCCCTATCTTGACCTCTTTTCTGTTTTCTTCAGTTCCCAGATTCACAACTTCGACTGGCTCTTCATGTGGCTGTATAGCTTTCTCTTCTTGTTGTAACAACCTAGCAAGCTCTACAGGTATTTCACAATCGTCCTCGTTTCCGTCTTCAGTTTGATAGATCGGATTCTCGAAATTGTAATTGGCAATAGTAGAACTGTTATCAACTGGATCCAGAGTGGATGAGGATCTGCATTTTAGTGACGTGGGTGTGTGTAAGAACACATAGCTGATAAAGCAAAAATAAAAAGAAAGACAAGGAACGCAATATTTACGAAAACGAAACGTCCACTGATTTTATTGAATGAAGTATGCAAATGAAATGACAACCCGTAACAAGCACACCATTGTGCCCCGGGTAAGGCACATGGCTTGAAAGTTTTAAAAACATAACACAGTAATAGTATTTACTCCTGACTAAAGGAGATAGGGATAACATCTTCAGCTGTCCAATTATTGAGTCCAGCACCCACAGTAGGAAAAATCCATGCCTCCAAGTTGTAGTCTTCATCTTGATCTCCCACAGCATTGATAACCCCTTGATTGGTGATACGAACAGCACGGGCACGACGGACAGTCTTCTGGGACTCTGCAGTGAAACCCAAACCAACCTTGTCAGACTTGTATGGAATATCAGGAAGCTGACCCCAAATAGTACAACCACCTTCTTCCACCACAGCTTTTGCATCATTGAGGGAGGCCATTGCCATTGTTGGAGGGTTTCTGATGACCACAGGAACCTTCTTCACAGCAGGAGGAGTCACACAATCCTTAACAGCCCAGGGAACCACTTCAAATGACTGACATGGAGTTTCAATGTATTCACCTTCTACTTCCAGATACTTGAAAGTGTTTACATGGCTGACAAAGTATTCTTCCTCTCCAAAGACAGTAACAACTTTTCCATTCACCGGATATCTCAACTTTTGATGTAATGTGGAGGTCACAGCACCTGCCCCATGGATCCAGGGACGACCAAGCAGACATGAGTACGAAGGACGAATATCCATCACATAGAATGTAGCAATGAACACCTGAGAGCCAACCTTAATTGGAAGATCAATTTCCCCATGCACTACTCTTCTAGAACCATCAAAAGCCTTTACCACAATATTATTGGGCTTCAATACCGTATCTTCAGGACTCAGCTTGTTCAGGACTTCCTTAGGCAACACATTCAGAGAGGAACCATTGTCTATCAGCACATGAGACAGGGTAGTGCCCCTGCATTCAATTGAAATATGCAAGGCCCTGTTATGATCCCTCTTGGCAGGGGTCAAGTCAGCATCAGAAAATCCTAACCCGTTGTCATAGGTCAAGTGAGCAACACAATTCTCAAACTGGTCCACAGAAATTGCGCTGGGTACATGAGCCATCTTTAGAAACTTGATCAATGACTTGGCATGAGCCTCAGAACATAATAACAGGGAGAGCATAGAAATCTTTGAGGGAGTATGCCCCAGCTGATCAACAATATCATAATCACTCTTGCGAATGATTTTCAATACTTCTTCCATCTACTTAGAGAGGTCATCAGCAGCTGGCACATCAGTAGATACAGGCTCAATAACAGGACCCTTGCCCCGAGCATCAGTGGTGGAAGTAACAGCAGGAGTAACCGCACTCTTAGAAGCAACTGGAGGAGAGAAGACTCTTCCACTACGAGTGATCTTGCTAGATCCGGCAATATTATCAATGTCAACAGGCATATCAGGTAAAGGCTCCTGTTTGACACCATGGATGTAAACATCAGACCCATAGTGCCAAGGCACAGCTTTGTCAGATGTATAAGGAATAGGACCAGGAGTGGTAATGATCAGAGGAGCTACTCTGGCTTCAGTGACAACTTTCACAGGACCTTCAGCAGTAATCTTGATTGGGCCCTGATGAGTGATTTTAATGGGACCCTTTGAAGTGATTCTTAGTGGTACTTTGTCAACCATATCAACCTCTTCAATCTTCTTACCCTGAGTCAGATGATCTACCATACTTTCTACAGATGTTGGTCTTCTTTCAAACACTATAGTATACTTATCCATGAGACGTTGAATCCCATCTCTCAAAATGAAGCAACTATCCGGCTTATAGGTACAATACAAACAATCTTCACGACAACCTGGAAAGATCCCAGCTTGTACTAACCTCTTTTTGATAACAGACAATGGTGTGCTCAACTCCATAACCGAATAGACATGCAGATCCTCATCAATATCTTCATCAATGGCGTTGACAGTCTTCTCGTGATTTGGCATTGGAGCTGTAATCACATTTGGAGTACCTGGTGGATCAAACTCAATTTCTCCAGCATCAATCATATCTTGAATTTTGTTCTTCAAGACCCAGCAGTTATTAGTATCATGTCCTGGACAGTTTGAATGATATGCACATCGTGCATTGGGATTGTACTTGGGAGAGGTAACATTGGGATTCTGAGGGGCCTCCCTCAGGGTAATAAGTTCAGCTTTCAACAAGTGTTGCAATGCCTGAGCCATTGACATGTTGATCTTCGTGAACTGTCTTCTAGCCCTCTGTTGGTTGCCTTGAGGCTGCTCTGTTGTTGCAGGAGTTGGATTTGAAATATGAACTGCACTAACAGACTGATGCCTTCTGTTACGATCAGGCTGACCATACACAGCATTAGATTCTTTCTTCCCAGTGGGAGGTTTCTTTGCAGCACCTGATGAAGAAGTGCCCACTTGGATCTTACCACTCTTGATACCATTCTCTACTCGCTCTCTTGTCATGATCAACTCAGTGAAGCCAGATGATGAGCTTCCAATGAGATGACTGTAAAACGGACCATTCAGCGTACACATGAACATATCAACCAACTCCCTATCAGTCAAAGGGGGTTGAACTCTTCCAGCTAAGTCTCTCCACTTCTGAGCATACTCCTTAAAGCTTTCTTTGGCACCCATAGACATGCTTTGAAGCTGCATGCGAGTGGGGGCTAAGTCAGCATTGTATTGATACTGCTTGTAGAAAGCTTCAGCAAGGTCATTCCAATCTCTGATGTTGACACTCTCCAACTGATAATACCACTCTAGCTGAGCTCCAGATAAACTCTCTTGAAAGAAATGGATCCACAACTTTTTATCAGCAGTGTGGGGTTGCATTCTTCTGACATAAGACCTCAGATGCAATTTGGGACAAGAGACCCCATCATAGACAACAAATGTAGGAACTTTGAACCCAATGGGTATGACCACCCCAGATATCAAGCTCAAATCCTCAAAATCCAGCCCAGATGATTTCTGTAATTCCATAGCATCCATTCTATCCACCAGCATCTTGAATTTGTCTTTGTTAGGCTCATGGTAGTAGTTAGCCTCAGAATCAGAGTCCCCCATAGTGTTGTGGAGACTGCCTCTCTCCTGCTCAGATTCTTCAGATTCATAGTCTTCAACCTGTTCCTTGGTCTTGGCAGGACCTTTGAACCTTCTTCCCATGTTGAGCAACCCAGCAGACCTTCTAGCCTTCTTAGTCTTCTTGGCCAGCAGTGTCTTCAATTCATCCTGCCCCTTAGATAGGTTCAGGATCAGCTCTTGGAACTGTGCACTCTGTGCCTGGAGATCCTTAACTGATTGTTCAAGAGCCATTGCTGAAATAAACAGCGAGAAGATGAGAAACCTGTACACAATTATAAACCTGTGATGCAATGATATGGGAATGCATATGCAATGTTTTCAAGGACCGCAGGATTTAAATTTGCTTAAACAAACAAGAAAGTAACTTTTTATTAGTAATAACTTGTTTTGCCTTTTACGCTTACAAAAAAATGAAAACGAAATAAGTACAAAAGATGGGGTTTTAAGTCTCCCATGGACGTTTCCTCTTTGTGTTGAGGTATGAGTTGAGGTTTCGTTCCTCATGAAGTAGCTTTGTTAGCTCTAGGATCCTTGCTTGGCTTGCTTTGTAATGAGCCTCGAAAGTATCCCTTTGCTCTTTCAGTTGGATCCATGATCTCTGCAAGTCTTCCATATCAGTAGGCATGTCTGGGTGAAGGATGGTATAAGCTGTGTCTCCTTCAGCAACAGGTTCCATGGTAACTGGTAGGACGGCAGGATATGGCATCATGAGTGTCTGAGCACGAGATCGTACCCATCTGAGATAAGCCTCCATAGGAATAGTGTACTTAGGCTCCAGTGTCTTGCTGTCAATCCTGTTTACCTTTCCCCAAGCTCGGATGAATCTCTGACGGTAACCCTGAAGATCGTTGTCGTAATCAAACACAATGCCCTGAATCAACATGTCATGTGGACCATCGCTCCGGGCGTAACCAAACTGTCGTAAAGCTAGAGATGGGTTGTAGGTGATGCCTCCTCTTATGCCTAGAAGTGGCACATTAGGAAACTCCCCACAACGGTCAATGATGGTGACATTCTCTATAGATCTGGAGCACCAATGGATGTCTGAGTGAGAAAGTGACATGATCCTCTTGGACCATCTGAACCCTTGCTCATTCTTCATTACTGAGCGAGGAAGGTGAGAAATAAACCACCTAGAAAGTAAAGGTATGCAGCACATCAAAGTTCCTCTTGCCCTTGTAGTACGGGTGTGAAGAGAATGTAGGATGTCTCCAAGTAAGGTAGGCACTGGATTGTGACTCAGGAATATGTTGATGGCATGAACGTCTATGAACTGATCAGGATTGGGGAACAACACTAAGCCATAAATCAATAAGGCTAAGATCTCCTCAACAGCATCGTAGCTCATAGCCTTCAAGAACATTTGAGCTTTATCCACTAATACCTTGGCAAGAATACCTTTAATTCCACTTCTCGTCTCTAGAACAATGTCAGACTTCTTCAGATGTAGAGCTGCAGCAATAACTTCTGGTTTAAGCTCCTTCTCTAAGCCTGTGAATGGCTTCTGATCAAGAACAGGTATACCCAGAAGTTTAGAGAACTCCTCCATGGTTGGAACCAGCTGATAGTCAGGAAATGTAAAGCAATGGTGCTTAGGGTCAAAGAACTGAAACAGCACACTCATCATGTCTTCACTGAACCCTGAAGTAACTAGATCCAATAAGTGACCATGTCTCTTGTTGAACTGGGAATGATCAGGCACTAGGGAAACCAACTCCTTGAGCTTAGCAGGTATCCCTACAAAGTTGATCCTGATGGTGTTTCTACGAGCAGAAGCCATGACCTGCAACAAAGAACAAAGATAAATCCTTTGGTCCTTGAAATGGTTAGGGAAAATGATATGCTTATGATGCATGATGATGTCATGATGTCATGCTCAATCACAAACATGTGGCACACACAAACAAGTCACACCATAGCCCTAGGTTTAAAGGCTTGCATGAGGTTCAAAGGCAAGTACCCTCCCCTGAAGTTAGATGGTTCATCCTGTCCTACAAAAGTAACCAGGTTCTAAGGGATCTCAATATCATTGATCTTTCACAAGGGTGGTTGTTCAGAAGGCAACTTACTTGCCAACCAAAACCCTCCAAGTTTAAGATCTCAATGAGCGTAGTATCGAGTGTCAACCAACTTCAGTCTGCACCAAAGCCGGTTACCTCACTACTTTCTAAAGGTCAAGATGAGTTAACTAGGGTTCTAAAAGTCAGTTAGTGCATTGACAACATATGGCAGCCTCAATATTATCCTCAACTTGACTTAAGGAATATAAGCACCAACCAAGAAGTCGCACTAACTATGGCCACCAGATCAACCGTATCGATATACGTCGTACAGTTTCCTTGGTCTATTGCCATTTACCTAAGGTACACTAGATCCGGGTTAGGACCTTTCACACATAAGAGCACCCCAACAATATAATAATAAAGCAAACAAGGCAAACAATTTAAAGTGATCTTAATTCCTAAGGGTACCCCTCTTAAATAGCTCCCCAGCAGAGTCGCCAGTTCTGTAACCCGGTGAACTGACTTTAAACAATGTTGCGGATAGCAAGAGTCGCCACCGACTTTTATTTTATCCATAAGGAAAGCTTATAAAAGAACAGGAAAGACCTTAGAGAATATTTTGGGTCCGGGGGGTAGGTTATGAAAAGGGAAGGTATTAGCATCCTTTTCATCCATGGTTATCCATGGGCTCTTAGGTACTTAAGCTCACTTTTGAATTGTTTTGAAAGTGTAGTGTGTGAATAGCAAAAAAATTTCAGAATAGTTTAATAATAATCCGTGTATGGATGTGAAAAAAACTTGTTTGAAAATTTTGTTGGAAATTTGTTTAAGTGTGAAAAAGCTTTGAAGTGAGTAAGTATCTAGGAGTAGCCTACCCTAATGTTTTAAGGTCTTTCTTATTCTTTATCCTTTCCTTAGTAAGACTATCCCTACTATAATGGAGTAGGTAGTCCTTACTTTGGATGTTAAGGGACATGTGAGGGACAATTGGATTTTTGAAGGTCATTGCGGGGTGTAATAAGCAAACTGGAGGGACTATCATCATTTTTCGAAAGGGACTCGATTCGTAAAGGCAACCATAAGGGACTTTGATGATTTTCTTTTTGAGGGACTTGCTTTATACACCCCACTTAACCAATATTCATAGGCAACTTGAGGGATATCCTTAGGAAGTGAGACGGCGATTAAAATCGACTTACGTGTGTGAAATGTTTAATTTAATTATCTTATATTAAAATGATCTAATTTATTTTAATATTACATACAGGTTGTTACACTCCCTAATTACTAACCATAATAATAATTAAATAATTAAACAACTTTACATCCAAGAAACAATTACAAAATAATAAGCAAAATAATTAAATAGCAAAGATAAATAAAATATAAATAAGCAATAATAAATAATAAAGGGGGTTAGTAAGCAATATTTAACAAAATAATAAGCATGATTAGAATATAAATGGGTTAGTAAATAAGAATAAACAGAATTAATCCAAATATTATAATAATAAGAAATTAACAATTTTTTAATATAATCAACTAAAAAAAACAAATATGAATAAACAATTGTTTTAATTTACAAATTATTAAATTATATTTTAATCATGAAGTTACTACAAAAAATCTAATTATTATAAGCACAATTATTTATAAACTAAAGTTATGTAAAAAAATATTTATAAGTATATTTACAAAAATTTGTAAGAATTATAGTAAACATACATACATAATAATTATATTAGAAAATAACATTAAAAAAAAATAGGATTAGATTTGTATTAAAAAATATTTTTAGAGTTTTATGAAATTAGGGTTTATATGAGAAATAAATTTTTAGGGTTTATATAAAAAAAATAGGATTTAGTTATATACAAAAATTTTCTAATTTATACATATTACAATTTAGACATAAAATATAGAAACAAAATTTGTGAAAAAAAACATATTTTTTAAAATTAAAGAAAACAGACATATTTTATTATTATTTATTTATTATTGAGAAATATACATAATATATTTAATTTTTAATATTATAATATTTAAATCAAATAAAAGGAAAGAAAAAAAAAAGCGGAAACTTACCTGGCTGAGGTTTGAACCCAGGCCAGCTTGATTTCCAGGAAGCACAACAACCATCAGGCTGCGGATTTTGCAACGTTTTCTCCTACGAATATTGTTACGAGTTCTTCCACCCTGCGAAACACAAACTTCATCCAAACGGCAAAATTTCACAAAATTGATTGCACCATTGTATTGCTACTGAGTTTTTCAATCGTCCTATGTTTTTCAAATCCATTTATCATTTGAAAATCGTGAAACCCTAAAGAGGGCCGAAAACCCTAATCATGGTGAATTCTTGTTCCTGCAATGAAAATCCAATTGAACCACCCAGAATCGTTCTAGAGTTCATTTTAAACATCCTTGCAATGCTCTGAATTTGAGAACCCGAATATGACTTTTTGAAAGATTTTTGTGCTTTTGATCTTACCTTTAGGCTGCTGCAAATTCGTGTCTAGGGTTATGTTTGTGCTTAGTATATATGTGTGATGGATTTAGGTCAGAATCATTGATGTGTTGTGTGGATATTTGATCCAAAAAATATTCAAAAAGATCATTGTATAAATTTCAAATATTTGATCATGAGTGCTTGCTATTTTGGGAGAGATCACATGATTTCCTTCTCATTCTAATTCAATCAATGATTATGAATTTCTAGAAACAAAATCTTCACCCAAAAATAGATTTTTATATTTTTTATTTATTTAAAATGATTTTTATGAATTAAATCAATAATAAATAAATAAAAAATAATAATTTGGGAGAGATCACATGATTTCCTTCTCATTCTAATTCAATCAATGATTATGAATTTCTAGAAACAAAATCTTCACCCAAAAATAGATTTTTATATTTTTTATTTATTTAAAATGATTTTTATGAATTAAATCAATAATAAATAAATAAAAAATAATAATTTGGGAGAGATCACATGATTTCCTTCTCATTCTAATTCAATCAATGATTATGAATTTCTAGAAACAAAATCTTCACCCAAAAATAGATTTTTATATTTTTTATTTATTTAAAATGATTTTTATGAATTAAATCAATAATAAATAAATAAAAAATAATAATTTGGGAGAGATCACATGATTTCCTTCTCATTCTAATTCAATCAATGATTATGAATTTCTAGAAACAAAATCTTCACCCAAAAATAGATTTTTATATTTTTTATTTATTTAAAATGATTTTTATGAAATAAATCAATAATAAATAAATAAAAAATAATAATTTGGGAGAGATCACATGATTTCCTTCTCATTCTAATTCAATCAATGATTATGAATTTCTAGAAACAAAATCTTCACCCAAAAATAGATTTTTATATTTTTTATTTATTTAAAATGATTTTTATGAATTAAATCAATAATAAATAAATAAAAAATAATAAAAATGATGAATTTTGGTCAATTGGGTCGTGCACCATGTTATGAGATGGATTGGGTCATAAATTAGGCAGCCCATTTGGAAAGAAATACTTCTAAGCCTCCATTTTCAACATAAACCATCACAAAATTGCCCAACTTTGCAAGGGCACATTTCTCTCAATTTTAAAGGTATGATGGTGTTCTTGGACTTTTTGGAAAGCTTGAAGAGTCCTCTAAACAACCCCATTGGTTTCAGGTCCATATCATTTACCAATCTCAAGTTATGCCCTTTTGAAGTTGTTGACTTTTTGTTGACTTTTGAAATGACCTATAATGTCTTAGATCATATCTTTCAAATAAAGCATTTTTGGGCTTAACCTTCAACATCAAAGTTGTAGAGAATTCAATTTCCTTCAAAATGAGCTTTGGATGGAGACTTGGTGATGAAGTATGTGAAAGTTATGCCTGGTCAAGGTTCAGTTGACTTTTACTGAGGAAACCCTAATTTAGAAACTCCTGATTATTGATGATCTGGAATCTCCTTGATGAATCATGATCAACCCTTGATAAAATGATGAATTTTACTTCATATACTTGATGTTGGCAAAAAATCATGAAGTTTGACTTTGGTTTGACCACAGTTGACCTCAGTTTGACTTTTTAACTGCATTGACTGCTTTTGACTTATCTGATCATCTGACTGAGCAAACTTTTGAGAAAAGTCTTGAAACTTGACATGGGGGTTCTTATACACATATAAGATGTTATGAAGCTCACTTGAAGTCTTGGAAGTCCATTTAGCCTGATTAAAGTCAAAACCCTAGTTTTGGATGCACTGCTTAGGAGGTGCATTGTCTGAGGGAATTGTCAACTCTTCTGACCAATTGTGAACTTTGTGAACCTTGTGAATCTTCATAAGATATCTTGTGATACTCATGGGAGGTATTGTGAAGCTTGTGAACCTTGTGAACATCATGAAGTGGCTTTGTAGACCTCATGACCCTTAGGAAAGCTTTGTAAACATTGTGAATCTTGTGAACCTTGTGAACCTTCAAGAAGCAACCTATGGACTTCATGAACCTCATGAAAGGTCTTGTAGATGTTGAGAAGTTTGTGAACCTTGTGAACCTTCAAGAAGCAACCTATGGACTTCATGAACCTCATGAAAGGTATTGAAAGCACTGTGGGACTTGTGAACCTTGTGAACCTTCATAAAGTAGCTTGTGGACTTTATGAACTTCATGAAAAGTTATGCAAGTTGTTGGAGAACTTGTGAACCTTGTGAACCTTCTTAGAACACAAAGTCTTGTATTGTGAGGGCAAATTTTGGGGTGCAACAGTTAGGTGTGTCTATCAAGAGGCAGATGCCTTTTGTTCATATGGATGTTGAGCCTGATCTGGCTGGTTTAGCTCCTTCACTTCATCTGGATGCCTCCGAATTGGTATTGTCTAGTTGGAACAAGGTTCCCGGTTTCTCCTTGCAATTCTTAGTGGGTAAAGCTCAGCAGTGTGCTAAGGATGGATGTTGGGTCGTGTTCAACGCCATTCTCGCTCTATGCATATATGGCATCATTATGTTCCCCAATATGCCCGACTTTGTAGACTTCGATGCATTTCGTATCTTTGCATCAGGGAATCCAGTCCCTACCTTGATAGGAGATGTCTACCATTCCGTCCACTACAAAAACGAGAACAGGAGGGGAAAGAATGTCTCATGCTGTATACCCTTGCTTTATAAATGGATTGATAGTCATCTGCCCAAGAGGGGTCCCTTTGCTTCGTCTGCAGCCACAGCTGAGTGGCCCGAGCGTCTGATGAGTTTATCTGCAGAGGATATTGACTGGTTTGACAGAGATAGGCTGGGTACCGAGATTATCTTCAGCTGCAGCGGGTTTCCAAACGTGCCTTTAATAGGCAGGAAGGGCTGTATAAACTACAATCCGTCTTTGTTGGTCCGACAATTCACGTACGCTTTGAGAGCTCTGCCGAAGGATGAAGAGGTGCAGGAATCTCTGTACCTCACTGGTCTTCTAGAGGGGGATCTGTTATCTAGGCTTCAGCGCGCATGGAATGGTATCAGTAAGAGGGGAAAACCATTGCTGGGGAGAAGCAATAACCAAGCCTACCCTCCGTATGTAATGTGGATCAGGGCCAGAGTCGATGCTATAAGGATGTCGTTTCTTCCTGCCAAGCCAGAAAGCCCTCCAATGATTGAAGAGCCTACTACTGTGCCCATTCAGCAGCATAATCAGGTGTTAGCTGAGCGAGATGAATTGAAGCAGGCAAACGAGGAACTGGAGAAAGAATTGGCTCAGCTCAGAAGCGAGAGAAACGAAGTCGTTCATTCCTTCAAGAGGCAGACAAAGCTGGTGAACCAGCTGGGGACAGATTTGACTAAGCAGATAGCCGAGTGTGAGCGCATGGGTCAAGACTTCAAAGCTATCAACGACGTACTGGCTACGAAGAATCAGCACTTGGACGAAGCGTATCGGAGGATATCCAAGTTCAACCAGCACTGGAAGGCCTCCCTAGCCACCAGGAAAGAGCGGGAGGATAAGCTGATGCTACAGATCTCCAAGCTGGAAGCCCAGGTGAAGGCTAGTGAAAAGAGGTTTGATGAAGAAACCGCTCGCAGATATGCCGCTGAAGGCCAGCTCAACAGAGCTCTCGCTAACCTGAAGGAGCGCAAACTGACGTTTGAGGCCAAGAAGCGGAAGTTAGAAGATTGTTTCGGCGAAGGAGCATGGGAAGATTCGGTCGAAGGTCTTCGGTACACCATTGTGCAAAGGGAATTACTCGTCGAGGGGTTGCTCACTCTACCTGATCATCCAGAAACGAAGGAGTTGTTAGAAGAGTATCGTGCCCGTGGCCGTACTTGACTATTTGTATTCCTTTTGTTTTGATCATTGTTGTATGCTGACCATCACCAGGATTGTTGGTTGAGGTCACGCTATTGATTCATCTTGTACTCGCTGATGTTGTGTACTGCCTTGATGGGCTTTCTTTATATATGAGATTGTTATTTCCATGATTGGACTCGGACTTCTTCTTATTATCAGCACTGTCACTCAGGCACTAGGATTGAGGGAAACCTCTCTAACGCACAGACACACGTTTGCATTTTCATGAAGCATTTGCATAGCGAGCACTTTGTCGTTTTTCCTAACCCTTTTGTGTTTCCAGGTTGTTTCAGGTTGTTCCAGGATTGATCAGAGACCTATTCACCGCTATCCGACTAGAGCTAATCAAACCAGAATCATGGAGCAAGTGCAAACTGATGTTCAGGAACTCCGCGAAAGAATGGATCGCTTCATGGAGCTCATGCAAGCGGTCGCCAATGGCCAGGATCAGCTCAGGACTTTGGTTCAGCCTTTGATTTCAAGGGTTGATAGCAATGGCGTACTCCATGGTGGGACTGTGCCTACTCCTCCACCAGTTGAAACTCCACAGAATGGTGTTCCCGTGATCGGGGGAAATGGCAGTGCCAACGGCAATGTGATGGCCAACATGGGACTCAATACGACGGGCGTCGGTAATGGGAGTCTGGGAGCTAATGTCAATGTTGGGCTGGGCAACGGCAATGCAGGTGTCGGGAATCTGTTTGGGCCCTAGCCATGGCTAGAGGATCGTCAGGATGATGTGTTCTCTCAGAGAGGTGCTGAAGGTGAGCTGAATGCTGAAGCACGTCTAAGGTTCAAGGTACTCGAAGATAAGATGAGAGATATCGAGAATCAGAATACTTTGGGCGTTAATATGTCCAAGTTGGGATTGATTGCTGATTTCAAGGTGCCTCCCAAGTTCAAGGTACCTGACTTCGAAAAATACAAGGGCACCACTTGCCCTCGCGTCCACCTGAGATCATACTACAGAAAAATGTCTGCTCATTCTGAGGACGAGAATGTGCACCACTACCAATACAACAGCGACTTGGCCCCGAACCGAGTCCAGTTGCAGAATCTGTCGCAGAGGAACAATGAAGGGTTTAAGGAATACGCCCAGCGGTGGCGTGAGTTGGCAGCTAGGGTTCAGCCGCCGATGGTTGAACGTGAGCTCGTGCAGATGTTCGTAGCCACCCTCCCAGGGGTTTACTATGAGAAGTTGGTCAGCGGTATGGCTGGAACAATCTCAGATCTCATTATCACAGGTGAGCACATCGAAAATGGAATCAAACTCGGGAAAATTCAAGGTGAGTTATCCTCAGCAGGAGGAGGCAAGAAACCTTATGGTGGCAAAAGACGGGAAGGAGAAGCGAGCGCTGTGACCAACGCTCGAAGGAAGGGTAAAGGTCATCACCAGCAGGTGGCCAGCATAACTATCCCGGCAGTTCAACAGCAGCAGCAGTAGCAACCGAATCAACAAGGGTACAGAAAGTATCAGAATCGGGCACCTTTGTCGAGCCGTCACCTCGAGACACCGCCCATGTCGTACGCGCAACTCTTGCAGACCTTGCTTCAGCTACAGTTGATCCAGAAGAGAACACTGGCTCCCTTGACAGGGGCACCTCCGCCAGGTTATGACGCAAATGCAACTTGTGAGTTTCACTCAGGGGCACCCGGCCACACAATAGAGAACTGCAAAGCCTTCAAGCATAAGGTGCAGGACATGGTGGATGCCAAGATCATCAACTTCTCGGACGATGTGCCAAATGTCACAAAGAATCCTATGCCGAATCATAGGGGAGGCAGAGTGAACGCCATTATCGAAGACAAGAGTGCGGACTTGCTGACTGACGTCAGAGATCTGAAGACGCCGCTTAGCTTCGTTAAAGCTAAGTTGATGAAGAGAGGGTTCTTTCCAGGTTGCGGAGAGCTATGTATGAACTGTGCCACACGTTCTGATGGATGTGAACAGTTGATAGAGGGAATTCAAAGTCTGATGACTGAAGGGATCCTACAGTTCAGCCGGAGGGCCGAAAGCGGATCAGGAGAGGTAGTGCTGAAGCAAGATGATAAGGTTGCCACCATCATCATCCCTCGCCAAACGATAACTATTTCTGCGCCCAGACCGCCCACGATTACTATCACCAAAGCTGGGTCGATACCCTTCGAGAGCACTAACGCCGTCCCGTGGCATTATGGGGCTGAAGTCTACTGCAACGGACAGAAGTTGGAGCTAGAACCGTTTGGGTCGACTGTGGAGAACCTTGCGGGAATCAGTGGTATTACTCGCAGCGAAAGAGTGTTTGCACCACCAGAGGTCGTGGCGGATAGAGCAGTCAGAGCTGATGCGGCCGATAAAGGTAAAAGTAAAGTCGTTGAAGAGATCCCACGTGGGGCAGAAAAAGACTTGCTTGTTAAAGACGCCGAGGAGTTTATGCGGTTGATTAAAAAGAGTGACTACAAGATTGTGGACCATCTCCATCAGACGCCCTCGAAGATTTCCATTCTGAACTTGTTGCTGTGTTCCGAAGCGCACCGCCACGCGCTGCTGAAGGTGTTGAATGCCGCATATGTACCGCAGGAAATATCGATAAATCAGCTAGAAGAGGTCGTATCCCACGTAAATGCTGGAAATGGGTTAGGTTTCACAGACCTGGAGCTGACGCCGAAGGGGAGGAACCACAATAGCGCCCTGCACATCTCGATAGAGTGTAGGGGCACGATTATGTCGCACGTGTTGGTGGACACGGGTTCATCACTTAATGTTTTTCCGAAGAAGGCATTAATGAAGTTAGATACTCGTGGAGTGATTTGCACACCCAGTGATCTGGTTGTGAAGGCGTTCGATGGAACCAAACGCCACGTTTTCGGGGAGGTGACCCTGCCAATCCAAGTTGGTCCGGAAACATTCGACGCGGTCTTATATATTATGGACATCATGCTTGCCTACAGCTGTCTCTTGGGCCGGCCGTGGATCCATGCTGCTGGTGCCGTGACCTCCACGTTGCACCAGAAACTCAAATATGCTGTCGGGGGTAGCATCGTAACTGTTTGTGGCGAGGAAGACATAATGGTGAGCCATTTGTCGTCCTTTAAGTATGTTGAGATGGATGGAGAAATCCATGAGACTCTATGCCAAGCGTTCGAAGCTGTCAAAGTGAAGGACGTAGCTCCTGTAGTCACGGAAAAGCCAGAGATGACTCTCTCCTCATTCAAGGAAGCTCGGGCCGTTGTCCAAGCCGGATCTACCCCAGGTTGGGGGCGAATTTTGGAGATACCTAACAAGCAAGATAAGTTTGGGTTGGGATATTCTCCTGGAGCTGAAGCTTTTTCTTCTAGCAGTGCGTCGCGAGGTAAGGGGCCGATCCAGTTTACCAGTGGCGGAATGATCTTCGAAAGCATCAAAGCAGTGTCTGAAGACAGCGGAGATAGCGACTGTGACCTCGACACTTGGATCCAGCCAATCAAGCCAGGCGAGGGCCTCAACAATTGGTCCGTCAAAGATATCATCCAGATGACAAGCGAAGAGTAATGATTTACTTTTTTCCAATCATTGTACAACCTTATGTCCTACCCGGGGCATAGTGGTTTTATTGTCAGGGCCTTGTTGGATTATGTACATGCATTTTGTTAATAAATCAAAGGCGTTTTCTTCGTATTCAAATATTGTGATCTCTGTTACTCCTGTTTTATATTTGTTTTGAAAAACAATAAAATGGAAATGAGGTTTGTGCTAACCTGCATATCCTTGTTTTAACCTTAACCCTTGTTATTGCAGGATCCACATAACAGGTGACATCGACTCTGGACCTTCTACGGTTCACTTCGACTTCGATTGCCCGATATATCAAGCCGAAGAAGAGATTGATAAAGACGAAGACCTTCCTGAAGAGTTGGCCCACTTATTGAAGCAAGAGGAGAAAGTTATTCTGCCTCATGAAGAGGAGATTGAGATCATGAATCTGGGTTCTGAAGAACTTGTCAGGAACGTCAGGATAGGGGCCGCACTGTAGAGTGATGTCAAGCAGAGATTAGTCGAGATGCTAAGAGAGTATAGTGACGTCTTTGCTTGGTCATACGAAGATATGCCCGGACTCGACACTGACATCGTGGTCCACCACTTGCCGTTGCGAGAAGATTGTCCTCCCGTTAAGCAGAAGCTTAGGAGGACGAGACCAGATATGGCCGTTAAGATCAAAGAAGAAGTGCAAAAGCAGCTTGATGCTGGCTTCTTAGCGGTCACTACTTACCCTCCGTGGGTCGCCAACATAGTGCCTGTACCGAAGAAGGACGGTAAGGTACGAATGTGCGTCGATTATCGGGATTTGAATAGGGCGAGCCCTAAAGATGACTTCCCGCTGCCTCATATTGATGTGTTGGTCGACAATACAGCGCAGTTCTCCGTGTTTTCGTTCATGGATGGCTTCTCCGGTTACAATCAGATCAAGATGGCGCCGGAGGACATGGAGAAAACTACGTTTATCACTCCCTGGGGAACATTTTGCTACAAGGTAATGCCTTTCGTTCTGAAGAACGCAGGGGCCACTTAGCAACGAGCAATGGTTACTTTGTTTCATGACATGATTCATCATGAGATTGAAGTCTATGTTGATGACATGATTGCGAAGTCCCAAACGGAGGAGGGACATCTGGTCAATTTGCTGAAGCTTTTTGAGAGGCTTAGGAAGTTCAGGTTGAGGCTGAATCCTAACAAGTGTACTTTCGGAGTACGGTCCGGAAAGTTACTGGGGTTTATCGTGAGCGAAAGAGGCATCGAGGTTGATTCTGCGAAGATAAAAGCGATACAAGAAATGCCAGTGCCAAAAACAGAAAAAGAAGTTTGTGGTTTCCTGGGCAGAATAAACTACATTGCAAGGTTTATCTCTCAGCTCACGGCCACGTGTGAACCGATGTTCAAACTTTTAAAGAAAGATCAGGCGATTATCTGGAACAAGGATTGCCAGAAGGCATTCGATAAGATAAAGCAGTATCTTCAGGAACCTTCAATCTTGATACCCCCAGTGGCTGGACGGCCACTAATCATGTACTTGACAGTTCTTGAGAATAGTATGGGGTGCGTTCTCGGTTAGCACGACGAGACGGGCAGAAAGGAGCATGCCATTTACTATTTGAGTAAAAAGTTCACAGACTGTGAATCTCGTTACTCGATGCTGGAGAAAACATGTTGCGCATTAGCATGGGCTGCCAAACGTTTACGACAGTACATGCTCAACCACACTACCATGCTAATTTCGAAGATGGATCCGATCAAGTACGTCTTCGAGAAGCAAGTGCTTTCGGGCAGGATTGCCAGATGGCAAATGGTGTTGACAGAATATGACATTCAGTACGTATCCCAGAAGGCCATCAAGGGAAGCGTATTGTCTGATTACCTTGCTGAACAGCCAATAGAAGATTACCAGCCGATGAAATTTGAATTCCCTGATGAGGATATCATGTTTCTCAAAGCGAAAGATTGCGACGAACCATTGCCCGACGAGGGGCCCGATAGGAAATCCCATTGGAAATTGATATTTGACGGGGCAGTTAATTCCTACGGAAGTGGCATTGGGGCGATCATCAAGACTCCCCACGGATCCCACATCCCGTTCACTGCGAGACTGACGTTTCCGGTCACCAATAATGAAGCGGAGTACGAAGCATGCATCATGGGTCTAGAAGAGGCAATTGATTTGAGAATCAAGAACCTAGATGTATATGGTGACTCGCCGCTCGTGATTAACCAGATTAAAGGGGAGTGGGAGACTCGCCAATCGAATTTGGTGCCATACATGAATTATGCCAGAAGGCTACTTCCGTTCTTTGATCGAGTGGAACTCCATCACGTGCCCAGAGCAGAAAATCAGATGGCTGATGCCTTAGCCACGTTGGCTTCAATGTATAAAGTCAATTTTTGGAATGAAGCTCCAAGAATTGTCCTTTCTCGTCTTGATAGACCTGCATTTGTCTTTGCGATCGAGGAGGCCTCCAATGGCAAGCCATGGTTCCATGATATTCAGACCTTCCTTATGACTAAGGAGTATCCTGTGGGAGCGTCAACCCAGGATAAGAAGACTCTGAGGAGGCTGTCTGGAAATTTTTATCTCAATCCTGATGGAGTTTTGTATAAAAGAAACCATGATCTCGTGCTACTCAGATGTGTAGATGAGAAAGAGGCGAGTATGCTCATGGAAGAAGTCCATGAGGGCACATTTGGTACGCACGCCGACGGGCATGCTATGAGAAGAAAGATCCTAAGAGCAGGATACTACTGGTTGACGATGGAATCAGATTGCTTTAAATTCGCGAAGAGATGTCATAAATGCCAGATTTATGCTGATAAAGTTCACGTGCCGCCGTGCCCGTTAAATGTCATGTCCTCCCTGTGGCCGTTCTCCATGTGGGGCATCGACATGATAGGCAAGATCGAGCCCACTGCATCCAATGGCCATCGCTTCATTCTAGTAGCTATCGACTGTTTCACCAAGTGGGTGGAGGCAGCCTCATACGCTAATGTGACCAAGCAGGTGGTGGCTAAATTCATAAAGAGGGATATCATCTGTCGTTACGGAATTCCCGAACGGATCATTACTGATAATGGTTCGAATCTAAATAACAAGATGATGAAGGAGCTGTGCCAGAGTTTCAAAATTGAACACCATAACTCATCTCCTTACCGGCCGAAGATGAATGGCGCCGTTAAAGCGGCCAATAAGAACATCAAGAAGATTGTTCAGAAGATGGTTGTGACCTACAAGGATTGACACGAGATGCTGCCATTTGCACTGCACGGTTATCGTACGACGGCACGTACGTCAACCGGGGCAACTCCTTTCTCCTTAGTATATGGTATGGAAGTTGTCCTACCGTTAGAAGTGGAGATCCCTTCTTTGCGAGTTTTGGTTGACGTGAAACTCGATGAGGCATAATGGATTACGAACCGACTGAACCAGCTCAGCCTGATGGACGAGAAGAGATTAGCATCGATTGCGCATGGTCGTCTGTACCAAAGCCGAATGAAGAAAGCTTATGATAAGAGGGTGCGGCCTAGAAGCTTTCGGGCGGGTGATCTCGTCCTAAAGAAGATTCTTCCTCCACACTCCGATCACCGGGGCAAGTGGACTCCCAATTACGAAGGTCCGTACGCCGTCAGCAAGGTCTTATCGGGAGGAGCTTTGTTGTTATCCACGATGGATGGTGAAGATTTTGCATCCTCGGTGAACGCGGATACGGTTAAAAATACTTTGCTTGAAAGAGACCCGCTGGACAGTAAAAAGAGAGTCCAGGCAAAAATGGGGCATCCCGGCGAACCATAAAAAAGGAAAAAGGTTCGGGCAAAAATTAGGGATATAAATTGAAAAAATGTACACCCGCAAAGTCGAAAACCCGGATGGGCGACTTTGGCAAAAAAGGGTATCCCGGTGAATCAAAAACCCGGAAGGGCGATTCAGGCAAAAGTTAGGGATTTGAAAAAAGCAAATGACGGTGTTCCGCGTATGGACTTTCTTTGTTTAGTGGTTTGGAAGACCTGAGGACCGTTTATCCGAATCAATCTCTTCTGAAGCTGAAGCGTCGGAGAAGTATCGAAGTCGAGTGGGTCATAGAGGGATCAACTCATGGTGTTCGTCTACGCCTTGTTGCCGACATTTGTATATACTGATGTATATTTATGCTTTATTTTTGCGTGGCTTCCTCATTCCAGGAGCTTGCATCTGTTGTAAAACATTTTTACCCATTCAGGGGTTCGTTATCAATAAAATGTATACTATTCAGCAATTTTGTTTGTCTGTGTGCATTTATCTGTTTTGTTTGCGAAAAAGAACGCCGATGTTTTTGATAAAATGCGCATACATAAACTTACTGGCCTAGGCCACTGATTTTTGAAACAATGAATTACTTGAACATTGTCACAAGATAATAACCTTGATAGGTCCCTTTGAGAAGGGTATCTTGTCTGTTTGTTTGTGTTGTTACAGGTGTAGCATATTCCAGACAGTGCGCCGTGTGCATCCCCAAGTAGGATGATTCCTCCTTCTCCAGCAAGGTTCAGCAGCCTCTCCCCGTAGAGTTCGAACATGAGATCGTAAGCATTGATATGTTTCCCCAAGCAGAGAAGATTCTCTCCCCAATCAGATGCATCCTGAAGGAACGTCATCTCCTCAGCTGAGTCATACGCTGAAGTGTACAGCAACTGATGGTTCAAGACTGAAGTCTCCAGCGGAACCGAGGCTCCCCACAGAGTCGTAATCTCCCCAGCAAGCAGAATGATTTCTTCTTCCCCAGCCGAGGTTGCAGATCCCCAAGAGATCCGAGTCCTTGGAAGCCGCTCAGGCCATGATTGGTTTTCCCCAGTGGAGTGTTGAATAGCTGATGCTGTGTTTCCCCGCCGGAGCCGTTATCTCCAGGGAAGTAGCCGTGAAGGCCGTGCAGTTTATTCCCGCGATCGACATCGCTTTCCCTCAACAGGTCCAGGTTCTCGTAGAGCTTCGTTCCCCTGCAGCAGTCAACTGAAGTTCACTCCCCCACAGTGCTCGATTGAGATTGGCGTGACCTTTTTCTCCTCCGCAGGATGATTCCTTCCCCCTATCAGAGTGGTTCTTTCTCCTTGACAGGAGGATTCTCCCTTCAGCATTTATTTTGCTGACGGGATCGCATCATTTTGCATGACTGCATAGCATTTATCATAAACGCGTAGCATTTCCACCGTGTGGGGCATTGCGCCATTGTCGAAGCATATGCATAATAAACATAATCTAGGTTGTTACCGTTCTTGTTTTGCAGGTGTTCCGCCACAAAATCGATTGCTCAAGATGATTCTTGAATTCTCCCTAACGGAGTCGCTTGCTCAAGATGATTCCTGAAGTCCCCAGCGAAGTCTTCGGCTCAAGATGATTCTTGAATTCCCCAGCAAGGTCGTTTACTTAAGATGATTCTTAAAATCCCCAGTGCAGTCGCCGGAGTTGGTTGCTCAAGTTGATGCTTAGAGTCCCCGGCAGAGCGTTTGCTCAGGATGATTCCTGAAATCTCCAGTAGAGTTATTGGTTCAAGATGGTTCTTGAAGTCCCCACAGAGTTATTTGTTAAAGATTATTCTTGATTCCCTCAGTAGAGATGATTCACCCAGAATGATTCCTGGATCCCCGAAGCAGAGTTACTTGATAGTTCTCCAGAATCCCCAGCGGAGATGCGTCATCCCCAGCAAGTTTCTGAACAGTGAAGTTGAAACTTCCCTTGAAGACTTGATGATTGAAGTCCGACCGTGTTGACGAAGCAATCCTCTCAGCTGAAGCAGAGTTCCTGATGGTAGAAGTTTGGATATCCCCAACTGGCTCATGATTGACCGAGAATTCTATTCCCGACTTACTGATGGAGTCCGGCTGATGCCCGAAAGTTTTCTTTGAATGCCCGACGGCATAATTTAACTTGATTGTTGACCTGATGAGTCCCGAGGAATCTTGATGCCTAACGGCATGATCGACCATGTATCACCGGTTACCGTGTGACCAATTCCCCAGCTAGTACCGTGCAACTAGTAGTTCAGTTGTCGAAGTTTTGTTCCCATCAGAGTACCGTGTGCTTGTGCAGTTGGCAAATTTTCGGGTTTGTTGGTATTCAACCGTCTTTTACCTTGATTGGCTGAGAGCCGTTCGCTTCTCACCCAGTCAGGTTCAAGCCGTTTGAATACGGGCAGCTGTTGCACCCTAAACTTTGACCAACATTTCTTTACCTAGCTTGTGTTTCATCTCATTCACATTAGCATTATCATTTGCATTTCATTGACATGTATGCAGGAGATCAGGAGGTATGATTACCAATCAAGAGCACCATAAGACTTTGAAGATAGCCAAGAAGGTTATTCAAGTTTTCAAGGGTTGATATCTTTGTTAGAGAAGCTAAAGGATTCTTAGAGAGAGTGGTTGAAACCAAGGGTGTGTGCCTCCTAACTTGAGAGTTGTGGGGGAGTCCTCAGATGATTATGAAGCCATGAATGTGGACTTGAAGCCTTGAGAGAGCTTATGAGATGTCTTGAAAGCCATCATGAAGCCTAGAGAGGTCATTGTGCAAGATTAAGAAGCCTCAGCCATGAGTGGTGTAATTAGGGTTTGACTGGGTCAACCCCAGGTCAACTGATGATTTGGAGAGGGTTGAGACCTAATCCAAGAGCCATGTGGTCATGTATTGGTGCATTGGGATGCTATAAGGATGATTCCAAGGTCAACTCATCATGATTGAAGAGTTTGAGAAGTTTCAAGCTAGGGTTTCTAAGGCTTGACAGTGTAAAATCCCCTAGTTTGACCCCTATCTTCAAGGAAGTTTAGCTCAAGATGTGATTGCCATCTCATATTACCCCCAACATGAATGTTGTAGAGCTTGTTCTTAGCTTTAATTTGAGTACTAGAAGTCCTTGATAGGATTTGTAGAACTCAAGTTATGGCTTTGACAAGTTACAGGTCATCTGAGGTATGTGAATCTAGGGCCTTGAAAGTCACCCAACTTGCATCAAAATTTTACCCAAGAAGGATGATTCCTATGAACTTTTGGTCAACATTAATGTTGTTCCTTATCTTATTAGCTTTCTAGAGAGTACTAGAAGTCCTTGATAGGATTTGTAGAACTCAAGTTATGGCTTTGACAAGTCAAGGGCATTTTGGTCATTTGGAGATTATAGGTCATTTCAAGCATAAGGCCATAACTCCTATTTCCAAGCTTCAAATGGAAAAATCTTCAACATCAAACTTGCTTAAAATTATGTTTTAAGGCTATTAAGGAGGCCATGAGATGTTGAAAAGGCTTGTAGCTCAAAATGGTAAAAATGACCTAAAATGGAGGCATAAGTTAAATAAGTCAAAGTTGGAAATTGAAATTTCCAAGCTACACATCCAAACCATGGCATGTAATATACCATTTTGACTCTAGAAAACATTTTAGAAACAATGTTTTAGCCACATTTTTGATTTGAGGTCTCAATCATGGACTTGCTTTGGAATAAGGAAAGTCAACACACAAGCTAGCAAAGCATACTAACATCTCATGCATCTCATCTAAGGAGATTTTCAAGTCAGATACAAGGGCTGCAATGAGCCAAACACCAGCTGGTATATGAGATGGCTTGAAATCAAAAACTCATGACATGAGAATCTCAAATTCTCATGGGATGATTCCAGAAAGTTCTGGATGGTTTAGAACCATCCTATATATTGATTAGAAGCTGCTCAAATGCATGGTTGGTGAGAGATTAGAGAGAAGAGTGAGATTGCCATTTCATTTTCTTCCATTGCAAGTTGAAATCAATTTCTATATTCCACACCATTTCCATTGATTCTTTCAATCCTAACATCTTCCATTGATCATACTGAGTGTGTGCATACCAAATTGAGAGCAAGATCATGAAGAATTGAGAAGATAGCATTTGGATTTGGCAAGAAGAAAGTCACCATCGGATTCTGAGTTTCAAGCATCCTCCATCAAAACTTTTGCAAACAGTAGCAAGATCTTGGTACAAGGAGTGATTCTGAAGAGATTGAGAGGTTGAAGTGAAGATTTGACCTATCTGTTATTCAGAAATTTCCAGGTTTGCAACTTTTACTCTACACCTTAATTTAGGCATTGTTAAGTTAGTTTGTTAGTATAGAACGGTTAGAAACAAGTAAGAGATGGATTCTTGAGATTTTGAGGGCATTTGGCGAGGTTCAAGATAGTGACCCCATTTTTGTTTGGACCAAGAACGTGTTTGATATGATGAATTGATGAGAGTTTTATAGCAAGTTTTAACCAGCGTGAGGTGGTGAGTATTTTGGTACAATCAATTTCAAGAATGGTTAGAGTTGAGGTTTGACCCTAATTTTGATTCATTATCGGGTTTAAAGTTTGAGTACATTTCAGTGAATTCTAAGGTGATGGTCATGATCAGCATGAAATTTAGAGTGTTCTAGGGTTTTAAATCTTGGATTTCGGGCAAGAATTGATGTGATACGATTGTGATGAAGAGAAGCATGATAGCTCTGTTTCCATGGCTTCTTCATTCCAAACCCTGGCTGAAGGAAGAAGATGATAAACTGGCCGTTGGATCATGCAAGGACTCGTTGACTGGGATCAGATCTAAAGGCCGAGATTTAATTTCACGCTTTGAAGAGGGAAGTCTGAAACGATGAAACGATGTGTTTCATTAATTGGAGTCTTGGGCTTTAGTGGATTGATTGCTAATCACACCCCCATCCACGGCCCAGTGATGATTTGAACTGATTTTCTCTACTTTCTGCACCGCGTATTTTTCTTTTTCTTTATATTTTTGAGTTGTTTTCTGATTAAATATATGGGCCTAGCGCGTTTACTTATGGCACCCCCATTTTAAGCCCACTCATGATTTGCACTGCATATCATTGCTAAATACACCAAACATTTCACATTTTATTTTCTTTTTCTTCATTTTTCTTTAATCTTTGAAAAATCATATTAAATAGAAAAATAATGATTTTGGCATGGGAGTTTTTTCTCCTATTTCACATTGATGTCTAGAAAATTATGAAATCAAAACATTTTCATTTCATGCATTTTTAATATTTTTGTATATTTTCTCTTTTGATAGCTTTTAATTCATTTTATGTTGATGCATAGATTTGTAGAATTTTGTTTAGCTAGTTCCCTTTGAATTTTTAGGCCATTCTTTTTAGGATAGTTAGATTAGGACTTTTGCTCCCCTCTGGATTTATTCCATAATTTTGTGATTAGTTTTTGATTAGTTTTGATTAGATGACTTTAGGTTGTATATATTTAGGTCAATCCTTAACATAGGTCCACAATAACACTAGAATTTTGAGTTTTTAGGTCAAGTTAGATATTGGGACATATAGGGTATTAAGGGTAGTTATGTAGGATCCCCTAGAAATTATATTAGATTTTAATATAGTAGTATACTATTTTTAAGTGATTTTTGTAATTGATTGTTGTTTGTGTTGCCCTGGTGGGCTTGTATTTTGTTTTGCTTGGCTTGGTGGGATTGGTCTTGCTTTGTGGAGCATGGAGGAGCATAGTGGAAGACTTGGAAATTGAATAAGGAGCTTGAGAGCTTGAAGACTTGTTTGTTTTGTTGTTGTTTTAGGGTTAGGAATTAAGTAGAGCTTAGACTTAGTTAATTTCTTTCTTAAACATGGATGGTATCTTTCACCTCCATTCCTCCCCATGATTCAAGGTCCTCCCATGGTATTCACCTCCCTCCTTTGGAGGGATAAGTGATGGTACCTAGGAAGTAGAACTTTTGAGGGAACCATTCTTTTGATGTTGAACCCTTATAGGTCACCTTTGGTGGTCAATAAGCAGTTTAATATCCTAGCTTATCCAGTTAAGTGATTTCTTCTGGTTGGAGTATCTTGAAGATGTTGGGCTTGAGTGTGAAGATAAGGACTTCATTGAAGAGTATGGAAGAGGATGATTCCCTGAGCATTGCCATTGCAGCTGAGGCTTGAAGAGCAAGAAGAAACAAGTTGATACTTGAAGACCCAATGAAGATCCAGTAAAGACTGAATGAAGAGCTGAGGCTTAAAGATTGATGGATAAAGTTGACACTTCCAGATGATTGAAGACTACCTTGAGAAGTTGAAGCTTGTAGGAAGAGAAGACCAAGTTGAGACTGGTAAAGCAAAGAAAGCTTTGAAGCTTGAAGACTAAGTTGATGCTTATTGTTGCGGTGGAAATAGGATCACAAACTATTAATGAGTTTGAATCACAATTCAATTCACAACCGCTCTTTGATTTATCCGAAGGAAAAGGTCAAAAAGGGAAAACCTATTTTGCATCGTAAACACAATGCGGGGAAAGATCTAGGGTTCGGGGGTTGGTTAAATTTAGGGAAGGTACTAGCACCCTAAACTTCTGTAGTACTCTACAGGAACCTTTTGTTCAAATGTTTACTATTTGCTTTATTTATTTGCTTAAGGTATATGTACATAAGGATTAAAAGTGAGAAAAAAGACCTAGGGGTTAATTCTAAGTTTACTCGGCAAGACATCGCATCTTGTGCCTACGTATCCTTACGGGAATGGAATCAGAGTAATCGTAGTTCCCCTCAAAAGGGAGGTTAGAGACTTCTTGACTGTGGTCAAGGTCTCAAGGGGAATAAACGCATCTTAAGGACACGCTTACGTGGAGTGTAGAAACTCCAAATCTCTACGTTGAATTGTTAAGTTGAATTAGGGTTAAATTAGGGATTCCACGGCGGGAAACCCTAAAATGAGCGCGGCGGCTCTTTGACCTAATGCTAGGGGTAAAATTGTAATTTTGTCCACGGCGAGACATTTGTGAAAATTAGGGTTTGTAGTTTGTAGTTTTGAGGTTGAGGTTGAGGACTATTGACACGGCGGTCAAACGGCTAGACCTAATTCCTTCGGAGGAGTGAAATTATTGGTAAAGACGCGATAAACATACAATGGCAGAACATAAAGTGCGGAAAGATAAATGCGACAATTGTCTCGCAAAATTACAACCCATAAGCAGTTACAAATATGATAATTGAATATTTAAACTGAAAATAAAATCAATTGAACTTAGTCAGCTGCAAAAAACCAAAACAAACCGAGACTGTTATTATACGGGGTTAGACAAAAAATTAGACGGGAATGTTAGGAATTTAAGTAGAAAATTATAATTAACGAAACAAGAAAAAAAGTTAGAAATTTGGATCTTAAAAATGAGGATGTTAGCGAAAAATTAATAAACAATGAAAATTAATATGCAAAGAAGATGGCGATAATATACAAGTGATAATGGAATATGAAATAGCAACGATGATGTCAGATTATGTACAAATATAAAAATAAATACAAAAATAAATAAATAAATATTAGTGAACAGGTTCATGGATAATCAATAATATTGTTAGGAATGAAGGATGAAAATTGGAATTGACAATAATTAGAAGTTAAGTGATGAACGTTTTGAGACGATGAGAATTTAGGTAATAAGAAAAGAGTTAGAATGGAATTAGGTTTTTTTTGTGAGATTTGGAAAAGTTAGAGTTTTTAATGTGATTAAGAAAAAGAAAATAGATTAAAAGTTAGCAAAAAAATTAGAACTTCGAAATTTGGTTTTTAAAAAAAAGGTTAGAAAATAAAAATAAAAGTTTGAAAATAAAAGAGAAAAGGTTAGAATTTTAATAAAAAAAGAGTTAAAATGTTAGAATTTTAATTAAGAAAAAATGGTAGAAATTTTGAAAAAAAGATATAAAAAAGATTTAATTTTAAAAATAGTTAGAAAAAAAGATTTAACTTTATAAAAGTTAGAAAAAAAGATTTAATTTTAAAAAGAAGTTAGAAAAAAATATTCAACTTTAAAAAAGTTAGAAAAAAAGATTTAGCTTTAAAAAGGTTAGAAAAAAAGATTTAGCTTTAAAAAGGTAATAGAATTTGATTAAAAAAATGTGTTAGAAATTAATTAAAAAAAGGTTATAAAAAATTTACTCTTGAAGAAAAGAAAAGAAAAAAAAAAAGTTAAATTTTAATCTAAATCCTAAAAGTTAGTAAGAAGAGCTTAAAATGATTTAAATAAATAAACTAAATAGAAAAAAAAAAGTTAATAAAAAACATTAGTAAAGTTATAAAAAAAAATTTAATTAAATTATTATTAGTTAAAAAAACAAGATCTAAAAAAAAGGGTTAATTTATTAAGTTAATAAGAATTTAAAATAGAAATAAATAGAAATAAAAAAGAAAGGGTAAAATTTGGGGTATTACAGTTGCCCCTATTTAAATAACTACACCGGATGATTTGAGTGGCGGAGACTCGAGGAATCATGGTGGAGGGATTTAAATATAGATAACCGAAAATTTTACCCTTATATGTGGCGATATGCAATGCTATGGACCAAACAGGACTAATGCAGACAGCGCCATGAACATGATATGATGCGTATGCTGGAATGACGAATGCGACAATGCTGACGAATACGACGACACAGGGACAGACGCTACGAGAAGAACACACCGGGGAAAACGACGCGCTGGGACACAGTACAACACTGGGGAATTCCAAAAGATGGTCAACTGGTGCGAACACGACCAATTGTCTTTTTAGAAAAGGAACGAGATTCTCAAATGGAGATGGTACCTATGAGACGGCCTCCACTGGGGAATCTAAAAGTAAAACTGGATCATGTACGACTGCAAGATCGATTACAGAATGCTGGAGCATTGAGCAAAGAATAACATCCAAGCTTCTGTAAACTATCTCTCGTGACAGGATCAAACGGACTTTTCGGGAATCCGTAGCAAATATACAGGGTGAAAAGAACCGGCTGTATGCCAAAATAAATGGACTTTGAGAATAAGATCCTTAAATGGAGATGGCACCTATGAGATGACCTCCACTTGGGAATGTCTAATAATAACTGGATCTACACGGTCGCAAGATCGATTACAGATAGCTGGAGCATTGAGCAAAGAATAACATCCAAGCTCCTGTAAACTATCCTTCGTGATGGGATCGAATGGACTTTTCAGAAATCCATATCATATATACAGGGTAAAGACCGGCTGTATGCCAAAATAAATGGACTTTAATGGGAAATGCCCTGATAAGCTTCTCGAGGGAGAGCTGTCACTTATCGTTGGAAGGGACTTATGTGCCAAAATGGATAAGCACTCAAATAAAGAGGCTGTTGCTTATCTGATAAATAAATCTTCTCGCATTTAAGGTCGGCGCCTGGAATACGATTCTGATTCTTCTCTTACTGAAGGATAAATAAACTTCTTCATGCTTCAAGATCGTGCTCTCCTGAATATGATTCGGCTTTTTCGGGTAAATGAAATTCTTCATACTTCAGAATCGTGCTCTCCTGAATATGAAAAGGGCGAACTGAACTTCCTCATACTTCAGAATCGTGCTCTCCTGAATATGATTCGGCTCTTTCTTGTAAATGAAATTCTTCATACTTCAGAATCGTGCTCTCCTGAATATGAAAAGGGCTAATTGAACTTCCTCATACTTCAGAATCGTGCTCTCCTGAATATGATTCCGCTCTTTCGGGTAAATGAAATTCTTCATACTTCAGAATCGTGCTCTCCTGAATATGAAAGGGGTGAACTGAACTTCCTCATACTTCAGAATCGTGCTCTCCTGAATATGATTCCGCTCTTTCGGGTAAATGAAATTCTTCATACTTCAGAATCGTGCTCTCCTGAATATGAAAAGGGTGAACTGAACTTCCTCATACTTCAGAATCGTGCTCTCCTGAATATGATTCCGCTCTTTCGGGTAAATGAAATTCTTCATAATTCAGAATCGTGCTCTCCTGAATATGATTCCGCTCAAACCTCCCCGTACTTCAAGATCGTGCTCTCCTGAATGCGATTTGGTTTCTTCTTTTACTAAAGGATAAATGAACTTCTTCATAATTCAGAATCGTGCTCTCCTGAATATGATTCCGCTCAAACCTCCCCGTACTTCAGGATCGTGCTCTCCTGAATACGATTTGGTTCGAAACCCCCCATACTTCCAGACGACAGGTAAATGGAAGCCCAACTGCTCCATGGAGATGGCCATTTGCTGCGAGTCATAACGAAGATAGGATCGGCTTTTTAGGTGAGAAATGTTGTATATCGATGTTGTAAGATGTAAAGTGTTGTACCGATGTTGTAACATGTAGGATTGTAAAGTGTTGTACTGATAGGCTTTTCCAGGCGTGAACTGTCGTGTATCTGTAAAGGATTGTAGTTGATTTTCTTGAAAGATAGTGCAAAATAAATGCACATCCGGGTACAGTGATAAACTTCTCAAGCAAGATAGTCGCGTATCTGTCATGGTATGGTGAAAACCTTTAGATGGTGCAAAATAAATGCACGTCCGGTTGGGATTGACGACCGACAAGACTGAGATTCAATCTAGGATTGAGCTAGAAAGAAAACTGGTAATCAAGACTCCATCGAGGGAATGATCTCGGAGGGTAAATATCTTATCCTGGTGAGGAAAGATAGATGAAGTAACCGTCATCCACGAGGATCGAGCTCTGTGGGGAAACTGGAAACACTCATGTATTCTATGCTTAGGGCTGACAATCTATTTGAAGAGAATGGACGAACCCAGTTACTCGGCGGTAACGACCAATGATAGAGACACAATGAACCTGTGCATGCTAACGCGTATGTTAATGAATATGTTAACATGAATGTATGTTGATGTTTATGTATGCAAGATGTTATGAAATGAGTATGTAATGAGTATGTAATGAATATGTAATGAATATGTGAAATAGGCATGTGATGCTTATGCCCTTGCGTATGCTGACGAAACTGACTAGAGACGGGACGAGAGATGAAATAAACATCTCGACGAAGGTACCCTGTGTTCTCTGCAACCAATACGTCAATCATGGGTAAGAAAGATCAATGGTAGAACCAAGTCTGGTTTTAAAGTTCTGAATTCTCTGGGGAGAAGGTAATCTGCTTGGGTGCACAGTATCACGTCTTCTCATGGGGAGAAGAAAACCTGAGGGACACTTCCGAGTTACCCAAGAAAAAGTTGTCAGCTTATAGTCTCGCTGGGGACTGTGATGAGGCAATAGTTTAGGAGCCTGTTGCAACACTGAGATTTACTGGAGAATGAAGGCCGTCGTGAGTAAAATCCATCGGGTGCATGAAGAGAGTCGTGAAACCCCATGGTTTTGATCTTGAAGGACCTTATAGTAGTCGCCATTTGTTTCCTTTAAAAACATGGTGCCCCAGGATACTTGCGTTGCGAGGTAGGGTCATCTCAAGAGGATTTTATAGAGAACATGGAGTCTGGTTGCCCCACTGTTTTCAAACTCTTTGAGAGATTTGTCAGGTCTTGACGTGACTGGCACAAATTAATCGTGTTACGACGAAATCTTTGAGAAGTAGCTCCTAAGAACGTCAGACTCGCGTTGGTAAGCGAACTGGGAAACGGCCTGCCCCTGTGTAGCAGGATCTTCAAGTTCCACGGGTTATGTTCATATGTAAATCTCTAAGATATCAAGCAAAGTTGTCATGCCTTAAATAAATAAACTAAATAGAAAAAAAAAAGTTAATAAAAAACATTAGTAAAGTTATAAAAAAAAATTTAATTAAATTATTATTAGTTAAAAAAACAAGATCTAAAAAAAAGGGTTAATTTATTAAGTTAATAAGAATTTAAAATAGAAATAAAAAAGAAAGGGTAAAATTTGGGATATTACACTTATGAAGAGGATTCAATTGAGATTGAGTGTAGAGCTGAGGCTTGAGGAATAGAAGATGAGTTGACACTTACATTGATGATTGAGAGCCTGAAGGAATCAAGTTGATACTTGTAGTTAAGAGTGAAGAGCTGAGGCTTGGAAAGAGGAAGAGTTGTTGATCTGCTTTCTTGTCTGTTTTCTTTTCTGTGTTGATGTGCCTTGTTTGACTTGCTTGATGCATTAGAATAAGTCCATATCTAGACTAACTTTAATTAGGAGCATGATTGCACAAGAGGTTGAGTTGCTCCCTCTGCTTGTATTTTTACTGTGTGGCTTTGCTTGCGGGTATTCGGTAGAGCCCTGCTCCCTTCCCTATGTGGTTTGTGTTGCTTGATAGCATTCCATTTCTTCTGTATGATTGCAGTTGCTCATCATCTTGCTTGATAGCATGTTTTATTTTGTTTCTCTGTATGATTGCAGTTATTCATATCTGGCTTGAGGTTGAGATGAGCTTGTGGAGGCTGATGCCCCACACACATTTCCTGTCCTCACTTGCATGGCATGCATTTTACAGTCGTTTACTGCTTACTGTTTAAGCTGATGCTTTATCTGTTTCTGTATCCCTTTGGCATGATCCCTTAGGAATCTTATTTCCTTTGATAAGGAAGTGATGATAGAACTTTAGGTTGAAGCCTATGCATGACAACTTCTAGGAGTTCCCTATTTCAAACCTCAACCATAGGATGAATCCTTGGCATGACAACAGTAGGACTTGATAGTCTCCCATTAGTTGAGCCTATTCTCTCTTCTCATCTTCAAAACAAATCAAAATACAGTAATAAAGGCTAACTGACATCGTACGTTACGAGCCTTAAGTTGTCTGAGAAAGGATTGTTGGAGAGTTTCTTTTCAACAGTCTGGATGTTTAGTATGGTACCCTTTGGGTGACATGCGACGCATTCACTCTCAGGTCATAGTCTCTAGTGCGATTGAAATTGCAAACACCATAAAAAACACTTCTTTCGTAAAAGACAGAAAACAAACTTCAAACCTTTTTGCCCTGTGGGCCTGTAATTCAAAGGAAGCTTTTCTGAAGAAAAGAGTGTCGTTAAACTTCAGCGCCAACGCAAACAGGCTTTGTCCCTAACTGCTGGAACTGCTGTTTAACCCTACTCGATAAAACAGATGAATCAGAATTCCCGTAATCCGTAGTATCCCGAACTACGTAAGCTCTGATCTCTCATATCTGTTGAGAGTATGTAGGCACAATACTGATGTATTGGCGAGCCACCTTCCCCGTAACCCGTAGTAGGTCGAACTACGTTGACTCTGATTTCTCATTCTCTGATGAGAATACGTAGGCATAAAGCGCGACGCTTTGCCGAGTCATTTTTCTTTTCTGCTTAAGCCAGCCTTGATAGGTAGATAGATAAACCAACTCGTCCAGTAAACACAACAAGCGTGGATCCCGTCGAGTACGACGAACGTGAGGGGTGCTAATACCTTCCCCTTGCGTAACCGACTCCCGAACCCAGACAACGGTTGCGATGACCTTGTCTTATTCCTTTTCGTCAGGTTTTTCCGATCGTTTCCTTTCCCGTTCCGAGGGATAAATAACGAAAGGTGGCGACTCTTCTGTTTTGTCGGCACCTTATTTTCGCGGAAGCGACACAAGGGAGATTCAGGAAAAAGTTAGGGATTGAAAAGCAAACGACTGCGGTCTACGTCAGAACTGTGAGCACAGTTGGATTCTTGGAGCACCCGAGGGTTAATAAGTCAGTCTCTTCAAAAGGCGAAGCATTTTTGAAGCATCGAAGTCATGTGAGTCATAGTCGAATCGACACATGGTGGTTGTCTGTTTCCACATTGTCGACATTTGTATATTTGTTGCATTTTATATCTTTTGTGCAACTTTCTCTTTTCAGGAGTTGCATCTGATGTAACTTTCCTATTTACAGGCCATTTTCAATCAATGAAGTACATTTCCACAAAAAGCTTTTTATTCCTGTTGTTGCTTTTTACTGTTTTATTTGCAAAAAGACGCCTGATGTTTTTGATAAAACTTTGCATACATAAACTTGTGGGGCTTTGCTAACCATAATTGAAACAATGATTTATTTTAATGAAGTCATGGACGATGACCAAGATAGCCTTTATTGCATATAAGACACTTTGTTTGTTTGTCATTTGCATAGTTCTCACAGTTAAGATTGTTTCAAAAGGGTATCCCCAGCAGAGACATGTCTCTATCCCCACAGGGTGATGATGTCAGATCAGAAGTACTTCCCCAACAGGTTGAGATTGTGGTGTGCATATTTCCCCAACAGGTTGAGATTGAGTTTCCCCGGCAGTGGTGTGCATTTATCTCCAACAAGTTTTTGGGATTATTCCCCAGCAGCGGAGCAAGTTCAGTGCAGTTCCCCGCAGAGCCTATGTCATTTCCCCACAGTGTAAGTTCAGTGCAGTTCCCCACAGAGGTTGATTCCCTTGATGATTATTTCCCAGTGAAGTCGTCGTCCACGACAGAATCTAGTGGTTATTGATTATTCTTCAGAGTTATATTCTGGGATAACTTCCCAATAAATTCTTTTCAATCCCCAGTAGAATGGATTTATTCCTCAGTAGAATGGAAGTATTCCCAGCAGGGTGGAGTTATTCTCGAGAGAGTCTTGTCCCAGGAGACCGTTCAGAGCATTGTCCTCAGCCGAATCCAGTGGTTATTGGTTTTCTTCGGAGCGAAATTTTGGGATGGTTTCCCAATATATCTTATTCTTAATCCCCGGCAGAGTGGATTTATTCCCAGCAGAGTAGGTATTTTCCCCAGAAGAGTTTTATTCTAGAAGGCCATCCAGGGCATTTTCCCTAGAAGAGTTTTATTCTGGAAGGCCATTCAGGGCATTTTCCCTAGGAGAGTTCTATTTCCAGGAGGCCGTCCAGGGCATTTTCCCCAGCACAAGTTTTCTTGCCGTCTACTTCAGCATCTTTTTGCAGTGGTGCTCCTTTGCATTTGCATTTTGCATAGCATCCTCCCAAACGCGTAGCATTTCCATTTCGTATGGAGCATTACACTATATTCAAACATATGCATACGAATCATAAGCCAGGTTGGTATCTTTTTGTTGCCAATATCTCTCCAGCAAATAACAGCGTAATTCATGAGCCCTGTGTAGTATCCAGACCCCAACAAAATCATTGATAAATGTGTTCATCTTATCTTCATTTCCCCAACAGAGTTTGCTTGTTTAAGTTTCTCTTTCCCCAGCCGATTTATTCTTTCAGATTGTGAATCAGTTGATTCTTTTTCCAAATTTGTGTCGAGGCTGTCTAACCTGTGTTAGCAGTTTGTTTTTCTGACCGAGTGTTGAGCCTGCTGGTTATCAAATGTTTATTTTTCCGACCGAGTGTTGAGCCTATTGGTTAGCAGATGTTTATTTTTTCGATCGAGTGTCGATTCTGCTGGTTAGCAAATGTTTGTTTTTCTGACCGAGTGTCGAACCTGCTGGTTAGCAGATGTTTGTTTTTGCGACCGAGTGTCGAGGCTTTCTAACTCATAATTAGTAGCTTATTCTCATAATTTTCAGATACATTTCCTTGGTGATTCCACTTCGGTGGACAATTCTATAGTTTACTATCTCATGGTTGGCAAATTGCTGGGTTCTTTTGTATTCAATCACCTTTTACCTTGAATGTTTAAAAGCGGTTGCTTTTCATACCTTCAGGTCCAAGCCGTTTGAATAGGAGCAGTTGTTGCACCCCAAACTTTGCCCAACTTTTCTTTTAGCTTGGCTTATGTTTCATAGCATTTTAGCATTTGCATTTGCATAGCATTGGTTCTAGATAGGGGATCAAGATGTTGTTTTTTTCCACTCAAGAGAGGAGTTTCATGTTCAAGCTCAAGCAAGGTTACATTTTCAAGTCATCAGGGGTTCACCACCGTCAGAGTTGGGTCTCAAAGCTCCTTGAAAGGAGAATGTTTGTGTAGGGGTGTCACCTCCTATCTTGAGGACCATCAGAGGTTAATGAGGTTATTTATTTGGATGAGGCATGACCGACCAAAAGAATGAAGCTATACTTCACAAAAGACCTCCACCAAACCTAATCTGCAATGCCTCATAGAGCATTATAAAACAGCAGAAGGGTGAGAAATATTATCATAATAATCAATGCATATATATATATATATATATATATATATATATATATATATATATATATATATATATATATATATATATATATATATATATATATATATATATATATATATATATATATATATATATATATATATATATATATATATATATATATATATATATATATATATATATATATATATATATATATATATATATATATATATATATATATATATATATATATATATATATATATATATATATATATATATATATATATATATATATATATATATATATATATATATATATATATATATATATATATATATATATATATATATATATATATATATATATATATATATATATATATATATATATATATATATATATATATATATACACACACACACACACACACACACACACACACACACACAAGCATAGAATACACACATTCCGCATTTCTCACCACAATTCATTATCATCATCATATACATCACAATATATGTATAAGCAAATATGGATAATCACCAAACATGTTTCATCATGCACACATCCATAATCCTCAATTCAACAATTCATACACAAGCATACTTTCATATAACAATGATATCTATGCCATGTGACTCAATGCAACTCATGCCATGTGGTATCAACACTTGTTATCATTTTTCGGTTTTTACATTTAAACCGAGTTTGTTCCCTAGACCGATAACAATAAAAGCCCATTCCCTAAGCTTTCAAACCCCGCTCTAGGTTTGGGACAAGTCACTAGCCTCCACGAGACTAGCAAGCATTGCCTCTTGACACAAATGATGCGTATGCAATCAACAATCATATGCACTTAAGACCATTCTCGCATCTTAATCCCATGCATACTCAATAATTCATCACACAAGAATTATAACATGATTGCACACTCACACATCATATCAAAGTATTCATACTTTCAACATCATCATATTTATCAAGCAATGCACACATATTCACAATATGTTCTCATGCATTATTCACAATATTGCATACAATCAATATGCATTCACATCATCGTGCCAAACGGCACCAAACTTCATCACAAATCATCATGTATTTTTAATCAATTTAAACAATGCATTCTATATGCCAAAAGGCCACGATTCACAAATCGATTCCACAATCTAGGACTCACGCCATACGGCTACCCACAACATAACATTCCACAATAGTACACAAACTATTCATTTCCGATAAGGATGGAACACAATTGAACCAAACAATCAACATTGGATGGAAAACACAAAGAAATAAGAATGATGTCACGCTTGCTGGCTTGCTCGGCTAGCGAGTTCCTAGCAAACACTCGCTACCTGTTCGCCTAGCTAACAAGCTCGCGAAGGCAAATATAAGCTATTGTAAGGCTTCGCTACCTACTCGCTGGGGCTTCGCCTAGCGAACCCCTTGCTACCTCACTCGCTACCTGCGAAGAAGGTCAATTACATTCTGTCCAAGTCTAGGACCATTCGCTACTAGCTCGCTACAACGAACACTCGCGACTTGCTCGCCTAGCGAAGGTGCTAGCGAACGTCTGCGATGTTCAAAACCCCAACTTTCCAAAATCATCAAATCATCACAAAATCAACCGATTTAATTCCAACGACTTCCAGTAGTCTTAGCCTAACAGTCTTCGACTAATCTACACCATTTCTTCTCAATCTTAACCGTGAAAACATCGATTCTACCGATTAAACTCGTTTCTGCCCTAAAATGGAAAATGGAGAAAACATCCAAACAATCCAAGCAACCCATACATAATCATACACATTGACAAGATAATTATATTTCACACCCTTACCTCGATTAAATCGAAGCTAGAAGTTGTTCTTGAGCTTTCCAAGCTTTTTCCCTCTTTTCCTTCTCTTTTTCTCCTCTTCCTCTTTCTTTCTCTTCTCTTTCTCTTATGTTTCTATTATTTCCTTTTCCTTCCACTTTTCCTTATATATCTTTCTATTCTATTTCCTTCCATTATATTTCTTCTCTCAAAATATCTACCAATAATTCCAATAATTAAAATCATCCAAATAAATCAATTATTTAATACGAATAATTAATTAATTAAAATTGGGCTGTTACAACCCTCCCCCACTTTAGGAATTTTCGTCCTCGAAAATGTTACCTGATTCAAACAACTCGGGATAGGACTCCCTCATCTGACTCTCAAGTTCCCAAGTCACATTTCCACCAGCCGGCCCTCCCCAAGCGACCTTCACCAAAGCAATCTCCTTGCCTCGAAGTTGCTTCAACTCCCGATCCTCTATCCGCATAGGTGATGTCTCCATAGTCAGGTTTGTTAGAACACAGATTGGTTCTTCGTTATATCTCTATGTTTTGATGATAACACTTACAAAATTCTGTATTAAGAAATTATATACTATAAAATTTGTTTAAGTATTTTTGCTACAAATATTAAATTGAATATTCTTCTGAAAGCAAAAATGGATCTGAACATGGAACTATGCAAGGCTCTGAAGCGTCAGAAGCATCTATTAGAAGAATCTGAATGCTGCCTACAGAAGATTCTGAACGCTGCCTACAGAAGGATCTGAAGCAGAAGCTACAAAAGCATCTGGAGCATAGTCTGAAGACTTTTGTATGAAGAGTTTCAAGCACAGTTTTTCAGAAGACTCTGTTAGTACTGTACGCTACAAGTACTGAGGATCTGATCCCAAACTCTGATCTGAATTATTACACGCTGAAGCACACTTGCTGCAACACTCTGATTCAGCAAACTCTGATGAACATCAAAGACTCTGATCACTCAAGGCTCTGATGTTATTCGCTAAGAATTAGAAACTTGTTGAAGAAGAATTCAAAGTTATGTCTGTTGGTTAGGCCAAACGACTCTTTCCTCATTTATGCTAGACACAAGAACTCAGGCAAAAGGATTTCTCTGAACATTCTTCTTTTAGGAAAGGTCAAGTGATGTAAAGACAAAAAGGTTACAGCTACTTTGCAGACACGGTCTTCAAAGTGCAAACGTCTTGGACTTATGTGCCTATAAAAGCAAGTCTCCAACACTCTTCTTCAGTTGACAATTATTGAATGAAATTCATTGAAAAGCTCTCATACAATTTATTCTCATTGCTGAAATTATCTCATACGTTCTTAAAACTTAAGTGTAAATCGCTGTTGTGATATAGCTTACTTAGAAGCATTCAAACACTTGTTTAGTTTTACATTTGATTGTAAAAGTTCCTTGAGAAGACCCAGGTGTGGTTAGTAATTCTTGAGAAGACTAAAAATAGTTGCTCTTAGTGCTTGCTATTGTAATCAGTTTGATTAATAGTGGATTAAGTCCTTGTGGAGAAAGGAAAAACACTCTTGATAGGGTGGACTGGAGTAGTTGAGTTCAACGAACCAGAATACAAATCCTTGAGTTTTTATTGCCATAATATTTTCTCTATACTTATTCAACCCCCCCCCCCCTTCTAAGTATTTCCTCACCTTCAAGGTTATCTCTCACCTACACATCATCTACTTGGACTACATGAGACGGATCCGCAATGTATTTCCTCAACTGAGATACATGGAACACGTCATTAAGATTAGAAAGCGACGGAGGCAAAGCAACTCGATAGGCTACCTCTCATATCCTCTACAAAATCTGATAAGGACCAATGAAATGCGGCGTCAACTTACGCGACTTCAATGCCCTACCAACACCAGTCATAGGAGTAACCTAAAGAGACACATGATCTCCCTCCTGAAATTCAAGTGTTTTCCTCCTCTTGTCATGATAACTCTTTTGACGACTCTGAAAAATCTTCATCTTCTCTTGAATCATCTTAATCTTATCGGTAGTCTGTTGGACTATCTCGGGTCCAACCACAAAACTCTCTCCGAACTCATACCAACACAATGGCGTCCTACACCGTCTACCGTACAATTCTTCAAATGGTGCCATACCAATACTCGAATCAAAACTGTTGTTGTAAGTAAATTCAATCAAAGGTAAGTAGTTATCCAAAGCTCCTCTCTTCTCCAATACACAAGCTCTCAAAAGATCATCAAGTGATTGAATCGTTCTCTCAGTCTGACCATCGGTCTGCAGATGATAAGTTGAACTCAAACACAACTTCGTACCCAAAGCACTTTGCAAACTCTCCCAAAATCTCGAAGTAAACCTCAGATCTCTATCTGACACAATGCTAGACGGAATACCATGCAAACTGACAATCCTTTCAATGTACAGCTTTGCCAATCTCTCCAATGGGTAATCCATTCGCATAGGAATAAAGTGAGCATATTTAGTCAATCTATCCATAATAACCCAAATAGCTTCAAAGTTACTCGGCGTTCTAGGTAAACTAGACACAAAATCCATAGATATGTTATCCCATTTCCACTCAGGAATAAACAACGGTTTCTGATGTTCAATCTTTGACTTCTGACATGTCAAACAAGAATACACGAACTTGGCAATATCCTTCTTCATACGAGGCCACCAAAATACTTTCCTCAAATCTTGATACATCTTAGTAGCACCCGGATGAATACTCAACCCACTACAATGCCCTTCCTCAAGAATACTCTTCTTCAGCTCAATAACATCAGGAACACAAACTCTATCACGACACCTCATGATACCATTTTCATCAATCCAAAAATCACCACCTTGACCTTGATTTATCAAAGTCAACCGATCAACTAAACTCAAATCAGATTTTTGTCCTTCTCGAATCTCATCCAGAATACCACTAGTAAGCTTTAACATACCAAGATTAACTCCGTAAGAAGTATTCTCACACACCAAACTTAAATCGTGAAACTGCTAAATCAATTCCAACTCTTTCACCATCATCATCGACATATGCAACGATTTCCTACTCAATGCATCAACTACCACATTTGCTTTACCCGAATGGTAATTCAAACCAAAATCATAATCCTTCAAAAGTTCTAACCATCTCCTTTGCCTTGCATTCAATTCTTTCTGATCGAAGAGATACTTCAAACTCTTATGATCACTAAATACCTCAAATCTCGAACCAAACAAATAATGCCTCCAAAGTTTCAGCATAAATACAACAGCGACCAACTCTAGGTCATGCGTCGGATAATTCTTCTCATGCACCTTGAGTTTCCTTGAAGCATAAGCTACCACTTATCTATTTTGCATACACCTCACAAACCCATCAAAGAAGCATCACAATACACAACAAACGGTTCTGCCGGATTCGGAAAAATCAAAACAGGAGCTGTCGTCAATCTTCTCTTAAGCTCTTGAAAACTTTCTTCACACTTTGTATTCCAAACAAAAGCTTGACCTTTCCTAGTCAACTGCGGCAATGGTAATGATAACTTGGCAAATCCTTCAATGAATTTCCGATAATAACCTGCCAAACCAAGAAAACTTCTAATCTTAAACACTGATTTCGGAGTCTCCCATTGCGATACTGCTTCAACCTTCGACGGATCAACTGCAATACCTCTACTCGAAATCACATGACCAAGGAAACTCACTTCCTTCAACCAAAATTCACACTTAGAAAGTTTGGCATATAACTGCTTCTCTTTCAGCACGGATAACACAATCCTCAGATGCTCGACATGTTCCCCTTCACTCTTCGAATAAATAAAAATATCATCAATGAACACCACCACAAACTTGTCCAAATAAGGATGGAAAATCCTGTTCATGTATTCCATAAATACACCTGGTGCATTAGTCACACCAAATGGCATCACAGAATACTCATAATGTCCATACCTCGTTCTAAAAGCAGTCTTCTGAATATCCTCAGCCATCACACGAATCTGATGATACCCAGATCTCAGATCTATCTTACTGAACACACTCGCACCAACCAACTGATCCATCAAATCATCAATCCTCAGAAGTGGATACTTATTCTTGATAGTTGTCGCTACTGCGAAAATCGGCGCCGGCTGAACAGAAGAGTCGCCACCGTGCGTTATTTATCCCACGGGAGGGAAAGGAAACGCTCAGAGTAAACCTCGCACAACACGGGAAAGGTATGGTCATCGCAACCAAAACCTGGGTTCGGGAGTCGGTTACGCAAGGGGAAGGTATTAGCACCCCTCACGTCCATCGTACTCGATGGGATCCACGCTTGTTTTCGGGTATGGATTGTTATTCTATCTAAACTATAGGTCAAGGGTGAAAAAGAAAATAAAATGAAAATAAAAATGACTCGGCAAAGTATCGCACTTTATGCCTACGTATTCCCGTCTGGAACGAGAAATCAGAGTCAACGTAGTTCGCCTACCTACGGGAAAGGAGGGGAAGGTTGCTCGCTAGGATATCGCATCCTATGCCTACGTACTTCCACACTGCATGGAAGATCAGAGCAAACGTAGTTCGGGCCACGTACGACACAAGCTTGTCTCGGTTGATTTTATTCCTTCTGAAAAAGGTTTTCTGATTAACAGTCCCGGCGGACAAAAATGACGTCTTGATGAGTTCACATTCTTTTACGGAAGAAGTGCCTTTTATTGGGTTTGAAATCTTTATTGTGTTTTTCTGTTTGTTTTGAGAAAGAAAGAGACAGAACTCTAACCTACGGTTGCGAAGGGAAACAAACTAACCTAATGTTATCATGCATGGGTTAAGACCTAGTGTCTATCATGCTCCTCTCTTGCGCAGAGAGAAACAGAGATCCTAAGGGATAGGCAGAAACAGAAACAATATCAGATATATACAGTAAGACAGTAAAATGCATGGATGCAACAATACAAGCGAGGCAAGGGAGCCCCACTCAACCTCGAACCTGGAAAACAATAGGCGAAAGTGAACAGGATTCACTTTCAACCCAACAGGGTAAACAGCAAACAATACAGTCAGGAAAACCAATCAATACATCAGCAAATGAAATACAGCAAAAATAAACAGCTTCAGCAGCTCTGCATCAACATATGACTTCCAATAATCTCCAATCATCTATAGGCTTCAACAAGCATCAATCTCCATCTTCATGGCCTTCAGGCAAGGGCTTTGATCATCTATCTTCCATCTGCAATGGCTTTTCTTCATGCTCAAACCTCCAGGATGAGGGATCAGTCACAAGAGTGAATTGGGTGTTAAGCAATCAGTTGACTACCAAGGGTGGTGAACAGACTGCTTCTAACACAAGAGACATTTTCTCTCAAGAGTTCTATCTCATAGACACTATCACCAAGCCTTCCAAAGGAAGGGGGTGAGTGCCTTAGAGAGACTCTGAATCACAGAGAAGAATGGATGCAGACAAGGCAATCCATGTTCGAGAAACAAGCTTTCTATCCTAGGGCTCTGCCTAGCTCCTAAACCCTAGTCTCCTCAGCAGCTGCTAGCAAGAACCTCCTCCTCAACTCTGACAGTTGATCTTCAGTCTTTGAATCTCCAATGGTCTTCATCTTCACAAGTCTTCAGCTCACCCAGGGCCCCAGACAAACCCAATACCCAAACAAAAAGCAACAATCCCCAGAGGGCACACCACACCAGTCAATCAGATATATACAGTACAGTAATAGCAGTAGGGGAATCTTAACTTTTCTCCAAGGGATCTAATAACTAACCATAGCCCCTATAGTCCCATAACTAATCTAGTTGAATCCTAAGTCCTAAGGGAAAAAATTGAACTTCCTAAGTTGTCACCTAAAACCCTAGTTCTATTCATGATGTTCAAACCTATTTTAATCACCTAAAATTGATTTCTAAAAATGGGAACTAAAATATTTCTACAAGATCAACATCTCATCTAAACCATATAAAAAGAATGACCAAAAAATATTAAAGCATGTAAGAGAACAAAAATTATTAAAATGATGCATGAAATGAATTATTTAATGTGACATTTATTTAGAAAATATGAAAAAAATATGAAATAAAAATAAAAATGCAATTTTATTTAATGAAAATTTTCTAGACATTTTAATGAAAATGATGTAAAAAGAATGAAGTGAAATGCATTTTTTATGAATTAGTTATGGATTTCTAAAATGAATGAAAAATTAAAATGAATTAAGAAAATAAAATTGAATTAAAATGAGGGAGGGGGGTTAGAATAGAAATTCGCTCCAGTTATAATCAGAGGATGGGCCAACAATGGGGGGTGCAACTAGCACTTTTACTAAGGCCCAGAAAACACTCAGACTTAAAGAACAAATAAAAACCAGCTGGGGGGTGAAACTAGCAGTGAAATCACGTTGAAGTTGGTTTGGGCTCACAACCTGGGGGTGGGGATAGCATCACAAACTGAGGCCCGCCCGTTTCAATTAATGAAACGGTGCGTTTGGCACCCAGTCAACTCCCTCCAAAACAGAATTGAATAATAGCCATTGGATCTCTCCCCAAGTCAAGAGTCTTCACACGCATTGGACGGGTAGGATTACGTCTTCCCCAATGAATCTGAAACCTAGGGTTTCACCATGAATGCCCCATGCACGAGCTGAACTTCACCTCATCTGTTCTCCTTCGACACGCAACGAAATGCCACGCCATAAACATGAAACCTGCTCAGAATCTCTCCCTCTACAATCCTATAGCACTAGCTCAGTCTGAAACTCAATGAAACTCTCAACCCGATCGATGTAAAATCTGGTCACCATGGATATGCACTGAGATGCATCACCACAATCCTCAATCAAACTTAACATAAACTAGTCTATGCCTAATGGAGATCAACCTGCGCTATCCAGCTAAAATTCTAATGGCTTAACCTAAGAGTTCTTCACCCTAACAGTTTGTTGCACCTGCTAATCAACATCACCAAACCTCTCCAAATTCATCTAAACTAATCTCCTAACCACCTAGATCATGTCTAAACTAACAAACTCAAGCCTAACTAACTGAATCAAGCAAATCGAATGAAAACATACCTGGTGCACAAGCTTGAAAACAGCTATGGAAGATTGAGGATCTGAAGCTTTTGAGACTTGGATCTTGATTCACAAACTCAGTACTCAATTCTGTATGCAATGTTGTGATGATTCCTTGCTTGAATTATGCTGTCCAATGGAATTTGTAGTTTTGATGTTCTTGAATATGGTGCACGAAAATGGATCCTAATCACCAAGTCTTTGCTTCAATTATGATCTATGATGATGATGGAACAAGATTGAATTGATGTGGATGAGAATTGGTGAAGGTTTTGTGAGATTGGAATGAAAACTTCAATGAAAAAGTATGAGAAAAATTTGTGGAATTCTTGGTGCAAATGAAGCCAACCCTTGCCAAATTCTCATTTCATGAATATATAGACCCCAAATGAACATTCTAGATCCATCTTGCACATTCCCTTGTTTTCCAACTTTGATCCATTTTTGAAATGTTTCTTAAAAGGCAAGCAACCATGGATAACTTTCTTTTTCCCTTCTAAACTCAAAAAAGTGTTTGAACCATTGTTCTTAGAATTGTTTTTCCATTCAAAATCATATATTGGAAGTCTCCATTTGGACTTGTAAATCTCCCAAACCATTTTTCACTTTGAATTTATTCACTTTATAAGCCATTTTAGTTCATATTTTGACCAATTATGCAACATCATGCTATGAGCTTCTCCAATAATTTGTGACCTTCTTTCTAGACTTAAAATCCCATTTGGAGCAAGTTTGATGTTGTAAGTTTTTCCATTTGAGGCCTCCTTGTATGAGTTTTGGACATAGGTTAAAATGACCTGTAATTCACAAATGCCCAAAATACCCTTTGCTTGTCAAGACCATAAGTTGAGTTCTCCACATCATATGAAGGCATACCATACCATTCTAGAAAGCTAAGACAATGAGGAACAATTCTTGTGTTGACCAAGAATTCATTTGAAATCTTCTTGAGGGGTAAAACTAGCTTGGAAGTCAAGTCACTTTCACAGACAAAAATTCAGATACCCCAGATGACCTGTAACTTGTAAGGACCATAACTTGAGTTCTATAAATCTCCTTGAGGTCTTCCACCACTCAAATTAAAGGTCTTGAGATCCTCTACAAGTTTCATGTTGGCCAAGAAGCCATTTGAAGTTAGCATTTTGACTTATCTTGCTTGGAAATTTGACCTAAACTAGGGGATTTTACAGAGAAACCCTAATTTAGTAACTCCTCTTCTCCTTGATTTCTCTTGAATTCTCCTTGCCATATCTCCATATCTTTATTCTCCATGTCAACCTATGAACCACACATCTCTCCAATAGACTTGAATGCCTTTTTAAATCAGTCAATTGACCTAGGGTTGACCTAGGGTTGACCCAGATGAAACCCTAATTGACTGTCTTCAACTGTAGCTCTTGTGCTCTCCTCAATGACTTGTCTCCTTCTCCAAATGACTTTCTAAGTCTCTCATAATGTCTAGATACCCTCCATGCCTTCAACTCAAAGCTCACAACCCTCTTGTTGATCCTCAGATACCCTCAGCTAGGAGATGGACTCAAGGCTTGATCTGCTGAACTCTTTGCTTTCAAATTCTTTCCTGATGACTTGAATGAGATGGAATTAGGATAATAACCTCATGATAGGCCTCTAGAGATGAGAATAATGATTGGTCCCCTGTTGAATGAATTGCTATGCTTATGCTATGCAGATGGTTAGTCTATGTACATGACTCTATATGCAAATGCTAATGATAATGAAGCATAAACCAAGAATAAGGTTGGGCAAATTTTAGGGTGCAACAGCTGCCCCTATTCAAGCGGCTTGGACCCGATTGGGTGAAGAGCCCGGAGCCTTCAGACATTCGCGGTACGAGACGGTTGAATACTAGTGAAACCAGAAATTTGCCAACCGCAAAAGCTAAATTGCACCCCTGCTCGAGGAACGACATTCATCAGCTGAATCTGACTGTTACGACAACCCACTGATCTCGTGCGACTGCGCTGGGGATTGTCTTCATCGTTCTGAAGGGGATTCTGTCATAACAGATTGCTTGTTTGTCCACGTTAGGACTCCACTTGTTGTTAACCCAGAAAAATCTCGGCAACTCCGCTGGGGATAACTCGTCTGTATTTCCATAAACTGAATCGCCCACGTTAGGAACAACACTCTTCCACGTTAGGAGTAACATCGTCCACGTTAGGAATCATTTCTTCTGCATCTGTACATGCTAGGACTAAACCTTTCATCTTTCCACGTTAGGACACAACCTTCTTTCCGCGTCAGGAACACTATATCAATCTGTCCACGTAAGGACTCCAATACCACCTGCTATGTCCGAGTCAGGACTCCGATCTTTCCATGTAAGGAATCCAACCTTTGATTCTGAACCTGTCCACGTCAGGACTCAACTTTCCACGTAAGGAGTGTACTACTCTTCCATGTCAGGAACCATCCTTTCTTGAATCTGTCCACGTAAGGACCTCAATTTCTTCCACGTCAGGAATAATCTTCTTCCACGTCAGGAATCAGCTTTGATATGTCCGCGAGAGGACTCAATCTTTCCACGTAAGGAATAAACTCGTCTTTCCACGTAAGGAAACCATTTTTCTTCCACGTAAGGAAAGCTCTTGATACGCCCACGTAAGGACTCTGATCTTTCCACGTAAGGAATACCAACTCTTTCTCGATTTGTCCGCGTCAGGACTCATTTTTCCACGTAAGGAAACTATCTTTTTCCACGTAAGGAATCATCTCTTTCCACGTAAGGAAACCTATTCTGATATGTCCGCGTAAGGACTACATCTTTTCCGCGTAAGGAATCTCCATCTTTCCACGTTAGGAAGCACTTCTGTTGATATGTCCGCGTAAGGACTACATCGTCCACGTCAGGACCCGCTTCTCCACGTTAGTGGTGATAATTTCTTTGATTTGTCCACGTAAGGACACTGATCTCGTCTTGATTTGTCCACGTTAGGACTCAGGCGTCTTCGACCCGCTGAGGAAATAAGACTTGTCCACGTAAGGACTCACACCTTTGACTCACTGGGGAAATAATTTGTCCACGTCAGGACACCAACACAAAGAGTAATCACTTTCGTCAACGTCATGACCTCCCATTCCACTAATTTCAAGAAACCGAATCTGCCCACGATAGGACTAACACACTTCACCAATCCAAGGAAATAACCCTGGTCACATTAGGATGCCCACTTCTGAAGAAAACCCGTCAATCTAGGAATAAATTGTCCACGTCAGGACTTGGTTCTTCAATGACCCTCACCCACAAACTTCTTAGCACTGACGTGACAGCGACTTTGAGACGGACTCTACTGGGGATGTCTGAAAACCCACTATCGGACGCCTGTTCTGATAACCGGCGGTGGCCTCTGAAATTCTGATTCACGGAAACCTTTTTGACGTAACAACAACTTTGCAGGAAACAATCCGCTGATCGGACTAGAGAAACTTCAACACAACTCTGGTGGGGATATAAGTAACTCTGCTTGGGGACAAAGAGGAACTTATCCTGCAGACTTTGTGGGGAATACTGCCGAAACTGACATTATCATTGAATATCTCCTGCCGAGATCTTGAATGCTTGGTTGTTCATTTGAGCAAGAGCTCTCTTTACCTGAACTATTAGAGTACAGAAACTGCTTCAGCAAAATAAATGCTGGAGGGATAATGCCGACTCCGCGGGGGATAGCCAGATGCTACAGAATTATTCCAGCAAAATAAATGCTGGAAGGGTAATATCAACCCCTGCTGGGAAATTGGGAACTCAAACCAAACACCTTGTTGAGGTAACCCCCTGCTGGGGAATATAACTCTGTTGGGGAATAGCAGACGTGCACAGTACGATCGGACTTTCTGCTGGAACTTGAACCGATATCACCAGTATCTCTAACAAAATAAATGACAGGAACCGCCATCAACTCTGCTTGGGAGAGTCATAATCTTCGAATTCCACTGGAAGGAATGAAAACACTTGCAAAGAGAATTCCTCTGGGGATGGCTGGATTCTCTTGGGGAAAATTAACTGACTCCGCTGGGGGAGAGTGCCTGACCCTGCGGGGAAAGATGAACCTGTCTGAATACAGCTTTACGATCTTAGAATCGCCAAACTCTGCTGAGGATGCATAACTTTTCTGGAGCACGTCCTTTGGATTAGTTACGGCTAGCTGGGGAATTCTATCCTTCTTCAGGAAGAACATGCGTGACCTGCGCGGGGACTGAGTCATTCGTTAACACAATCTTTTGATTATCCTCCTCGTGTGATTATGAGACCTGCAACAACACAAACAAGACACGACAAGCCTATGCAATCAAATCAATTCAGGTTAGTGACGTTACACCCAGTTAATTCAAAGCTTTGGCAATTGTTGGCAAGGGCCAGTGATGTTATACTCATGCTAGCTTCACTAAACTTAGGCGTTTTATCATGCACAAAACAGTAAAGAACAGGCATCAAGTACTGAATCACATTTTCATTGATTGGGCCCCTGAATGGGCGGAGTTTTTGTACACGGGATGTAACTCCTGAAATGAGGAAGCTACGCAAAGCAAATATACAAGTATGCAAGTATTCACAAGAAGCATAAATATGGACAAATTAAATTTTGTACACATGTCGGCAACTGGATGCAAATGAACACCACAAACTGATCCTCCCATGACTCGTCCGACTCTAATGCTTTCCCGGTATCCCCTCTTTTGAAGAGGTTGTATCCGATAACTGACTCCTCAAATATATTCTCCCGCATTGATGCTCATTGAATATCGAATTCGGACCGCAGTCATTTGCTTTTTATATCCCTAACTTTTGCGTGAACCGCCCTTTACGGGTTTTTAGTTCACCGGGATACCCTTTTTTGCCGAAGCCGCCCAGTGTAGGTTTTCAACTTCGCGGGTGTACATTTTTTCAATTTTTATCCCTAACTTTTGCCCGAACCTTTCATTCTGTTTTTGGTTCGCCAGGATGCCCCATTTTTGCCTGGACTCTCTTTTTTTGTCCAGCGGGTCTATTTCAAGCAAAGTATTTTTTAACTGCGTCCGAATTCACAGGTGACGCAAAGTCTTCTCCGTCCATGGTGGACAACAACAACGCTCCGCCTGAAAAGACCTTACTGACAACGTAGGGCCCTTCGTAGTTGGGGGTCCACTTGCCCCTGTGATCTGCTTGCGGCGGGAGAATCCTTTTCAGCACAAGGTCGCCCGTCTGAAAGCTTCGCGGAAGTATTTTCTTATCGTACGCTTTCTTCATTCGTCTTTGGTACAAACGACCGTATGCTAGGGAAGCTAGCCTTTTCTCGTCCATCAAACTCAATTGATTCAATCTATTCGTTACCCATTCTGCCTCGTCCAGCTGAACGTCTCGCAATACCCTCAGAGAAGGGATCTCAACTTCCAATGGTAATACCGCTTCCATTCCGTATACCAACGAGAACGGAGTTTCCCCGGTTGATGTGCGTACCGTCGTACGATAACCGTGCAAAGCGAAAGGTAGCATCTCGTGCCAATCCTTATAAGTCACCACCATTTTCTGGACAATTTTCTTGATATTCTTATTGGCCGCTTCGACAGCGCCATTCATCTTGGGTCGGTAAGGGGAGGAGTTGTGATGTTCGATCTTGAAATTCTGACAGAGCTCCTTCATCATTTTGTTGTTCAGATTAGAACCGTTATCCGTGATTATCCGCTCGGGAATCCCATATCGGCAAATGATATCTCTCTTGATGAATCTAGCCACCACTTGCTTCGTTACATTTGCGTAAGACGCCGCTTCCACCCACTTGGTGAAATAATCGATTGCTACTAGGATGAACCGATGCCCGTTAGAAGCCGTCGGCTCAATCTTTCCAATCATATCGATTCCCCACATCGAGAATGGCCATGGAGATGACATCACATTTAGAGGACTTGGAGGCACGTGTATTTTGTCAGCATAGATTTGGCACTTGTGGCACTTCCTTGCGAACTTGAAACAATCCGTTTCCATTGTCAGCCAAAAATAACCTGCCCGCAGCAGCTTTCTCGTCATAGCATGCCCGCCAGCATGCGTGCCAAAGGCACCTTCGTGAATTTCCTCCATGAGAAGCTTTGCCTCCTTCTCGTCTACACATCGCAACAATACCAAATCGTGGTTTCTTCTGTATAAGACGCCATCCGGGTTCAAGTAGAAATTACTCGCTAATCTCCTGAGAGTCTTCTGATCTTGACTGGATGCCCCAGCCGGATACTCTTTGTTCTTCAGGAAATTAAGGATATCAAAATACCACGGTTTGTCATCAGATGCTTCATCAATAGCAAATACATAAGCTGGCCTGTCCAACCGAGAGATAGTGATTTGGGGAGCTTCGTTCCAGAAGTTGACCTTGTACATGGAAGACAAAGTGGCAAGGGCGTCAGCCATTTGATTTTCTGCCCGCGGCACGTGATGCAATTCAACTTTGTCGAAGAAAGGCAACAATCTCCTTGCATAATTCATATAATGTATCAAATTGGGCTGCCGTGTCTCCCATTCCCCTTTGATCTGATTCACTACCAGAGCTGAGTCTCCGTATACGTCTAGATGTTTGATTCGCAAATCAATGGCTTCTTCGAGCCCCATTATACAAGCTTCGTATTCGGCCTCATTGTTGGTAACGGCAAAGGTCAACCGGGCAGTAAACGGGATGTGCGACCCGTGCGGCGTAGTGATAATTGCCCCTATTCCGCTACCGTAAGCATTCACAGCTCCGTCAAATATCATCTTCCACTGGGACCCCGGCTCTGGTCCTTCGTCTGGCAACGGCTCTTCACAATCCTTCATCTTGAGATACATGATATCCTCGTCAGGAAAATCAAATCTCATTGATTGGTACTCTTCAATAGGCTGCTCCGCCAGATACTCAGACAGCACACTCCCCTTTATAGCCTTTTGCGAGACGTATTGAATGTCATATTCAGTCAAGATCATCTGCCACCGGGCAATTCTACCTGACAACGCCTGCTTTTCGAATATATATTTGATTGGATCCATCTTCGAGATGAGCATGGTTGTATGATTCAGCATGTACTGCCTCAAACGCTTGGCGGCCCAGGCTAGCGCGCAACAAGTTTTCTCCAGCATTGTGTATCGAGATTCACAGTCTGTGAACTTCTTACTCAAGTAATAGATCGCATGCTCTTTTCTCCCTGTCTCGTCGTGTTGACCGAGAACACAACCCATGCTTCCCTCAAGAACCGTCAAATACATTATCAAGGGTCTCCCTGCCACCGGGGGTATCAAAATAGGAGGCTCCTGCAAGTACTTCTTTATTTTGTCGAACGCCTTTTGACAATTTTCGTTCCACGTTACAGCTTGATCTTTCTTCAACAGCTTGAATAATGGTTCACACGTGGCCGTTAGGTGAGATATGAACCGGGCAATGTAGTTCAATCTCCCTAAGAACCCGCGCACCTCTTTCTCTGTTTTAGGCGTCGGCATTTCTTGAATCGCTTTTATTTTAGCAGGATCGACCTCTATTCCTCTTTCGCTTACGATAAACCCCAGCAGTTTACCCGATCTCACCCCGAAGGTGCACTTATTAGGGTTCAGCCTCAGCCTGAACTTCCTAAGTCTTTTAAACAACTTCAACAGATTCACCAGATGCTCTTCCTCCGTCTGGGATTTGGCAATCATATCGTCAACATAAACTTCGATCTCTTTATGCATCATGTCATGAAAGAGAGTCGTCATCGCACGCTGATATGTTGCCCCAGCATTTTTCAAACCAAAGGGCATCACTTTGTAGCAAAATGTTCCCCAAGGCGTTATGAAAGTAGTCTTCTCCATATCCTCTGGCGCCATTTTAATTTGATTATAGCCTGAAAAGCCATCCATGAAGGAGAATACAGAGTACTGAGCAGTGTTATCAACTAACACGTCAATGTGAGGAAGTGGAAAATCGTCTTTTGGGCTTGCTTTATTCAAATCTCTATAATCCACGCACATTCGAACCTTGCCATCTTTCTTTGGCACTGGTACGATGTTGGCAACCCATGAGGGATACTTCGTCACAGCCAGGAAACCAGCGTCCCACTGTTTCTGAACCTCCTCTTTGATCTTCATTGCCATATCTGGTCGAGTTCTGCGAAGCTTTTGTTTGACAGGCGGGCAGTCTTCTTTCAGTGGCAGGCGATGCACCACCATATCTGTATCGAGCCCTGGCATATCTTGATACGACCAAGCGAATACATCATTATACTCTTGGAGCATTTCAACCAGTTTTCGCTTGATATCACCCTGCAGTGCGGCTCCAATACGAATATTCTTCTCAACCCCTTCCGACCCCAAATTGATAATCTCGATGACCTCGTCGTGAGGCAGAATGGCTCTTTCCTCTTGCTTCACTAACCAAGACAGTTCTTCAGGAACGTCGCTATCTTCGACAACCTCTTCTTCGGTCTGGAATACCGGATGCTCAAAGTCGGGACGAGTCATAGGTGGCTCAAGGATGTCATCTGAAAATGTTATCCTGCAAAAGGAATGGTTAAGTGCTTCAAAATGCGTATAAAGCGAATAACCACATTGCCATTTTATTGAAAAATGCAAAACAAGAAAGACAGGGATTACAGTATTTGCACATGAAAAAACGCCATTTATTTAATGATTAACGCGCAATGTTTATAACAACACAGCCCTAAGCAAATCCTGATGCCCCGGGCAAGACATCAGATTATTCAACAATTAATAAAGCAAAGCATTACTGTTTAAAAGTCACAGGAACAAGCTCCTGAATAGACCAGTTGCAAAGTCCTTGTCCTGGCGTGCTTGGCTGAATCCAGGCATCCATATCACAGTCGCTGTCCCCTTCATCAGATTCTGAAGCAGCATTGACAGCTTCATGACATACTCCACTGGCAGAGATGGTGATTGACTTTCTGAAATGAGGGGCCCCCACAGAAGGAGTTGATGACGACGGTCGGTACCCTAGTCCGAACCGGTCCATCTTCACCGGAATGTCCAACACTTTGCCCCAGCCTTTGGCTTCTCCTGCTTTCACCAGCGCTTGAGCTTCTTTATACGATGAGACCGCAATCTCTGGCACCTTGCTCGGCCCGGGACTCTTGTCCTTGATGCGCAAACCTTCGAATGCCTGGCATGGCGTCTCGTGGATCTCCCCGTCGACTTCCACATATTTAAACGAAGATAGATGGCTGACCAGGATGTCTTCTTCTCCGCACACGGTGACTACGCTGTCTCCGACCATATACTTTAACTTCTGATGTAGGGTAGACGTGACTGCCCCTGCCCCATGAATCCAAGGTCTTCCCAGCAAGCAGCTGTACGCAGGCTGTATATCCATGATATAAAACTCCGTTGCAAACACTTCCGGCCCCACTTGCAGAGGCAAGGTAATCGATCCGAAGACTGTTCTCCGCGTGCCGTCAAACGCTCTGACTACCAAATCACTGGGTGTACACAAAATCCCTCGAACATCCAGCTTCATCATAGCCTTCTTAGGCAGCACATTCAAAGACGACCCGGTGTCAACCAATACGTGCGACATTGTTGATCCCCTACACTCAACAGATACGTGTAATGCCATATTATGATCCCTTCCTTTCGGAGTCAAGTCAAAATCAGTAAAGCCCAGACTGTGGCCTGCATTCACGTGTGCCAATACTCCTTCTAGCTGATTTACGGAGACATCCTGGGGTACAAAAGAAGTGTCCAGGACTTTCAACAAAGCATTTCGGTGAGCTTCCGAACACAACAGCAATGACAGAATAGATATTTTGGACGGCGTCTGCTGTAGATGCTCCACAATTTTATAATCACTTTTCCGAATTAAGCGCATGAATTCTTCCACATCTTTCGATGCTGCTTCTTTTTCATTTGCTTGAACCGGAACGTTTTCAACCGCTTTCCCTTTTCCTTTTGCTAGCCTTTCGGCCTCTACTTCAGGAGATATAAAGATCCTGCCACTCCTCGTCATGCCTCCTGAGCCAACAACATTATCCACAACCTCCGCTGACTGCTTGTTAACATCGATTTTAATCCCGTCACAATACACCTCCAGCCCATATGACCATGGGACTGCTTTCGTGTTCTCATACGGGATTGGCCCGGCTTTAGTTATGGTAATCGGTGGGCGCCGAGCTGGTGCTGCAATAGTGATCGTCTTCCGCGGAATCGTTACCGTAGCCACATCACCCCGATTATCCACTACTGCCCCTGCAGGCTCATCAGTTGCTGTTCTATCAAACTGCAATATACCATCATCAATTAAGGCCTGAATGCCTTTCTTCAGATCCTCACACCCCCCAGACAGGGCCCAACAATCTAAACAGTACTCATTACAACCCGGGTAAACACCCCCTTGCAACAGTCGGCTTTTTATTTCGCTCAGCGGCGTCTTTAAATCCTCAACATTCATAATAAGATTCAGACCTTCCTCAGTCAGCACGGCGTTGGCCCCATGACTGGGCATGGGTTTCTGGACTATATTCGGAACTGTCGTTCCGAAATTGATAGACTTGTTGTCCAAAAGATCCTGCACAACGTGCTTAAAAGCATGACAACCTTCTATATCATGGCCCGGGGCCCCAGAATGAAACTCGCAGTGCCTATTTGCATCATAGCCGAACGGGGGAGTCCCCGTGATCGGTGCCAAGGTTCTTTTCTCCACCAGATTCAATCCCAACAATGTCTGCAATAAATCAGCGTAGTTAGAGGGAGGCTTCTCAAACACGCTTCTCGGCTTGTTACCCTGAAATCTTCGCTGAGCTTGCTGTGCCCCCTGCTGAGGCTGCTGCTGCTGTGGCATCGCTGGCTGCTGAACCGGTTGTTGTTGCTGGATTGGTTGTTGTTGATACGGGATTGTAACACTCGACACCTGCTGTGGTTGACGATATTGATTTCTTCCCCTGCCTCGGCCTCGGCCTCGGCCTCCAAATACCGCGCTAGCTTCGCCCTGACGGCGCCCACCATAAGCTTTTTTATTACTGCCAGATGCAGTTGATTCATCGACTTGGAACTTCCCTTGCTTAATATTACGCTCAATCTTTTCCCCCATCAGAATCAGATCTGAAAAACTGGCCAGAGACGTATGAAACAGCATATCATGAAACAGCCCGGTGAATGTGCCGACAAACATATCGTTCATTTCTTTATCTTCCACAGGAGGACGGACCCTGGCAGCCATATCGCGCCACCTTTGCGCGTACTCTTTAAAACTCTCCCCCTTCTTCTGCGAAAGCCCGGCCAACTGGACCCGATTGGGCGCCAGGTCGCTGTTATACTTGTAATGGGCTACAAATGCCTCCGCTAATTGCTTCCATGTCTTGATATCAGTCGGCTCCAACCCCATGTACCACTCTAAGGAAGGGCCCGACAGACTATCCTGAAAGAAATGCATAAGCATTCTTTCATCAGTAGAGTATGCAGACATCTTTCTGTAATAAGCTCGTACATGCACTTTCGGACATGTGTCTCCTTTGTACTTATCGAACGCAGGCGCCTTGAATTTAATTGGCACCCTCAAGCCAGGTACCAAGCCCATAGTTGCCATGTCCAGGCCCACGGCACTCTGGTTTAGGACTCCCTTCATTTGCTCTTCCAGCATTCTAATCTTTTGAGAATCATCCATCGGCCCTTCAAAACCTCCTCCAGAGAAGGCGTCCTCCTGTTGATCCTCTTGCCACATACCGTTTCCAGCCCCGTATCCATCATATGCATTATTACGTCCAGCTCTGATCTGGTTCATCCCGGGACCCCGGCCTCTGTTGCCGTACCCTTGAACACCTCCAGCAGGACCATAAGCCATAAATCCAGCACCGTTTCCGTTTCCAAAGCCTCCGTAACCCTGATTGACCATACCATAACCATCTTGCCCAAAGCCTTGAGCATTAAAGCCATACTTGCCAGTGTTGTCGAATCCCTGATCATTGAATCCGAACCCAGTATTGACAAAGCCGTTACCTCCTAGATTATCTCCCAAATTGACATCACCCAGCCCAGCATTGTGGGCAGCAGCATCATTTCCAACTCCGACGTTACCATTCACAGCAGTGGTAGCGTTGTTGACGTTAGCGGCAGGTATATTGACCACGGGCGGAGCCACTGGCGTAGGAGTGCCGTCTCCATGAGCAGTATCAACCCGGACAGACTGATGATCTTCGTTACCATGACCAGCGTTGCGAGCCAACAGAGGCTGGACCATGGCCTGCAAATTCTCTTGCCCTTTTGCTATAGCCTCCATGGTTTGCATGAAGAGAGCGAGCTTCTCGCGTACATCCTGCATCTCGTTCTGAATCTGGTCCATGACTTTCCGACAGTTGGATCGTGTAGAGTAGCGGTGCGGATGTTGATCTGGAATCCTGTTAAGTACCTGGTACAGAGCAAGAGATAAGACACCATTCAAAGATTACCTGTTATGCAATATGAATATGAATGCAATGCAATGTGTCTGTGCATTAGGGAAGTTCATTCCCCCCAGTTCTAGTGCGAAGGTGCCGGTGCAGTGACAGTGCTGACAATAGGAATATCGGAGCTGAATCATATAAAGCCTCATGTATTGCAAGGAGAATCAATAAACCCAGGGTACAATATCGCTGAGAGTACAAAGAAGGCATGACCTCAACCAACAATCCTGGTGATGGTCAGCACTATGCAAATAAAGCATACAAGATACTACATGGAATGATCAAATCCTCCCAAAAGTCTGGTACTCCTCTATCAACTTCTTGGTCTCCGGCTGGCTTGGTCGATCAAGCAGCCCTTCAACAAGCTGGTTTCTCCTCTTAAGGACACGGCGTACGTCTTCAGCAGCTTCTTCTCGTGTCGCTTCTCCGAAGCAATCTTCTAACTTTCGCTTCTGAGACGCTGCCTCATCTCTGGATTTGATTGCCTTGTTCAGTGCATGTTGGACACTATACCGGTTCATCACTTCTTCCTCACACTTCTTGATGCTAGACTTCAACTTCTCTTCGAGGTCGGAAATTTGCTGCTTCAGCTTATCTTCCCTCTTCTTGTTGTTAGTGAGTGTAGCATTCCAAGTCTTGTTGCAAGAAGATATCTCTCGGTGTGCTGCGTCAAGCGCTTTCTTTTTGGCTTCCAGCATGTCATGGGAACTTCTGAACTCTTGCCCCAGACGTTCGCGCTTTTTCTTTTCCTCAGTCAACTCAGCTCCTAACCTGTTTACCAGCTCGATCTGTTGTTGGAAAGCATATACGGCCTTGTTTTTCTCGCCGCGTACTTGAGCTAGCTCTTGCTCTAACCCTTCGTTAATCTTCATTAAGGCTTCTTTCTCCTTCACAACCTGTTCATAGACTTCCCTAGAAACAGTAGTTGGCTCGGCTACCGGAACAAGAATTGGTGCATCTGGAAACGGCATCTTCAACTGACTAGCCCTCTCCTGAATCCAAACTCTATAAGGTGCATAGGCCTGACAATCGTTCTTTCCTAACAACGGCTTCCCTCTGCGGTTAATACGCGTCCAGGCATGTTGCAACTTGGCTAATAACTCCCCCTTTACGTCACCTGTGAAGTACAGAGATTCCTGTACTTCTTCCTCCTGAGGTGGATTCTTCAGCGCATATCCGAACTGACGAATGAACAGAGAAGGGTTGTAGTTGATACACCCTTTCCTTCCAATCAGTGGCACATTAGGGTACCCAGAACAACTGAAGATGAGCTCAGATCCCAACAGGTCTCTATCAAACCACACAACGTCTTCGGAAGATAGCCTCATCAGGCGTTCTGGCCAACCAACTGGAACTGTAGTCTCTGCAGCAGATCCTCTCTTAGGAAGGTGACTCTCAAACCACATACTCAACAAGGGTACACAAAGATGAACATTCTTTCCTCTTCCCTTCTCATTCTTATAATGCAGTGAGTGGTAGAGATCTCCGAGTAAGGTTGGTACAGGATTACCAGCGGCAAACAGGTAGAAAGCATCGAAGTCCACGAAATCCGGTATGTTGGGGAACAAAACTATACCATAAATACACAAAGCCAACACAGCATTGAAAGCAACCCAGCACCCGCTCTTAGCGTACTCTTGGGCTTTACCAACTAAGAACTGAAGTGAGAAGCCTGGAACTCCACGGGAAACAGTAGTTACAAGTTCAGAAGCATCAACATGCAAGGCTTTTGCCAATTCCTCCGGCTTGGGTTTGGCATCATAATAAATGAATGGAACCTGGTTCTGTACGGGCAGCTCAACATACTCAGCGTATTCCTCCAGGGTTGGTCCCATAATAAAGTCAGAGAACGTAAAGCATCTCAAGGCAGGGTCGTAGAATTGCATCAAAGCATACAGCCCATCTAACTCTACCTCTGTAGGTTTGCACACCAATCTCAATAATCTACCATAGCTCATCCGGAAACTCCTACGAACACCCTCATCAGCAAGAGAGATCAACCCCAGTAAAGGAACAATATCAGGCGTAGGCAATTTGTAAGCAACTGTTCTCCTTAAGCTAGTCATGATCAAACACTCAGAAGTCTGGGCACTAGAACTAGGGAAATGCAAATGCACCTGCAGCACAGACACACGTTAGTGAAATGCAAATGATAATGGATATGCAGGGATGCAATGCAAGTAACATTCAACAGGGACCAAAGCTGCAGCTGAATAGCCTAAACCCAATCAAGAAAGGTCTCAGATAGACCATCCAGAAGTCATCAAACCCTGGTCTCAGATAGACCTAAAACAAAGCTCCAATACTGGTCTCTGACAGACCTCAAACCATAACTCCAACCGGTCTCTGATAGACCTCAAATCACATCTATAATTGGTCTCTGCCAGACCTCAGAACTCTCCCACTGGTCTCTGACAGACCTCAGAATACATCTCCAAATGGTCTCTGACAGACCTCATAACTCTCCATAAATAATCAGGATCTCTGATCAAGAAACAACCGGTATCTGAAGGTCTGGTTACCTGCATAACCCTGAATCCCCTCACAGGTGGGTGGTCCTATAACTGGCACAAGGTACGGCATCCTATGCGGTCGTTGGCGTCACAGACTTTCAGGGTTGATGATACGATTCCCAAGAGGAGTGGCATCATCAATTCCTGAAGAGGCCTCACTTAGCCAACTTCCAAATGATCGGTCCCCAGAGTCGACAATCCAACTAACCAGCAACCCACGCCAACCAAAGGAAGGGGCAGGAGGCCAACCAGAGGAACCTCGTCTGAGTGTAGATTTCATGGGACACCAAAGCAAGCAAAGCAAGCGGGCGCCCACTAATTTCTACTCTAATTCTAGGTGCACTCAAGCCCAGGTCCGGCTTATCCCTCAATATCAGAACACCCGTCACACCCCAACATACAGCAACAATAATCAATATATAAAGCTGAAAATGCAAGGTTAGAAATATAAAATAACTCCATACAAAATCCTCGACGGGAAAACAAGCGCTAGGATGGACTCTCTCAAAGGGACGTTGGATCCCAAATGCATAAGAACCATCGCAGTCCTTAGCAGCCAGGGGACGTTGGATCCCCAGCAGAGTCGCCAGCTGTCGCTACTGCGAAAATCGGCGCCGGCTGAACAGAAGAGTCGCCACCGTGCGTTATTTATCCCACGGGAGGGAAAGGAAACGCTCAGAGTAAACCTCGCACAACACGGGAAAGGTATGGTCATCGCAACCAAAACCTGGGTTCGGGAGTCGGTTACGCAAGGGGAAGGTATTAGCACCCCTCACGTCCATCGTACTCGATGGGATCCACGCTTGTTTTCGGGTATGGATTGTTATTCTATCTAAACTATAGGTCAAGGGTGAAAAAGAAAATAAAATGAAAATAAAAATGACTCGGCAAAGTATCGCACTTTATGCCTACGTATTCCCGTCTGGAACGAGAAATCAGAGTCAACGTAGTTCGCCTACCTACGGGAAAGGAGGGGAAGGTTGCTCGCTAGGATATCGCATCCTATGCCTACGTACTTCCACACTGCATGGAAGATCAGAGCAAACGTAGTTCGGGCCACGTACGACACAAGCTTGTCTCGGTTGATTTTATTCCTTCTGAAAAAGGTTTTCTGATTAACAGTCCCGGCGGACAAAAATGACGTCTTGATGAGTTCACATTCTTTTACGGAAGAAGTGCCTTTTATTGGGTTTGAAATCTTTATTGTGTTTTTCTGTTTGTTTTGAGAAAGAAAGAGACAGAACTCTAACCTACGGTTGCGAAGGGAAACAAACTAACCTAATGTTATCATGCATGGGTTAAGACCTAGTGTCTATCATGCTCCTCTCTTGCGCAGAGAGAAACAGAGATCCTAAGGGATAGGCAGAAACAGAAACAATATCAGATATATACAGTAAGACAGTAAAATGCATGGATGCAACAATACAAGCGAGGCAAGGGAGCCCCACTCAACCTCGAACCTGGAAAACAATAGGCGAAAGTGAACAGGATTCACTTTCAACCCAACAGGGTAAACAGCAAACAATACAGTCAGGAAAACCAATCAATACATCAGCAAATGAAATACAGCAAAAATAAACAGCTTCAGCAGCTCTGCATCAACATATGACTTCCAATAATCTCCAATCATCTATAGGCTTCAACAAGCATCAATCTCCATCTTCATGGCCTTCAGGCAAGGGCTTTGATCATCTATCTTCCATCTGCAATGGCTTTTCTTCATGCTCAAACCTCCTGGATGAGGGATCAGTCACAAGAGTGAATTGGGTGTTAAGCAATCAGTTGACTACCAAGGGTGGTGAACAGACTGCTTCTAACACAAGAGACATTTTCTCTCAAGAGTTCTATCTCATAGACACTATCACCAAGCCTTCCAAAGGAAGGGGGTGAGTGCCTTAGAGAGACTCTGAATCACAGAGAAGAATGGATGCAGACAAGGCAATCCATGTTCGAGAAACAAGCTTTCTATCCTAGGGTTCTGCCTAGCTCCTAAACCCTAGTCTCCTCAGCAGCTGCTAGCAAGAACCTCCTCCTCAACTCTGACAGTTGATCTTCAGTCTTTGAAACTCCAATGGTCTTCATCTTCACAAGTCTTCAGCTCACCCAGGGCCCCAGACAAACCCAATACCCAAACAAAAAGCAACAATCCCCAGAGGGCACACCACACCAGTCAATCAGATATATACAGTACAGTAATAGCAGTAGGGGAATCTTAACTTTTCTCCAAGGGATCTAATAACTAACCATAGCCCCTATAGTCCCATAACTAATCTAGTTGAATCCTAAGTCCTAAGGGAAAAAATTGAACTTCCTAAGTTGTCACCTAAAACCCTAGTTCTATTCATGATGTTCAAACCTATTTTAATCACCTAAAATTGATTTCTAAAAATGGGAACTAAAATATTTCTACAAGATCAACATCTCATCTAAACCATATAAAAAGAATGACCAAAAAATATTAAAGCATGTAAGAGAACAAAAATTATTAAAATGATGCATGAAATGAATTATTTAATGTGACATTTATTTAGAAAATATGAAAAAAATATGAAATAAAAATAAAAATGCAATTTTATTTAATGAAAATTTTCTAGACATTTTAATGAAAATGATGTAAAAAGAATGAAGTGAAATGCATTTTTTATGAATTAGTTATGGATTTCTAAAATGAATGAAAAATTAAAATGAATTAAGAAAATAAAATTGAATTAAAATGAGGGAGGGGGGTTAGAATAGAAATTCGCTCCAGTTATAATCAGAGGATGGGCCAACAATGGGGGGTGCAACTAGCGCTTTTACTAAGGCCCAGAAAACACTCAGACTTAAAGAACAAATAAAAACCAGCTGGGGGGTGAAACTAGCAGTGAAATCACGTTGAAGTTGGTTTGGGCTCACAACCTGGGGGTGGGGATAGCATCACAAACTGAGGCCCGCCCGTTTCAATTAATGAAACGGTGCGTTTGGCACCCAGTCAACTCCCTCCAAAACAGAATTGAATAATAGCCATTGGATCTCTCCCCAAGTCAAGAGTCTTCACACGCATTGGACGGGTAGGATTACGTCTTCCCCAATGAATCTGAAACCTAGGGTTTCACCATGAATGCCCCATGCACGAGCTGAACTTCACCTCATCTGTTCTCCTTCGACACGCAACGAAATGCCACGCCATAAACATGAAACCTGCTCAGAATCTCTCCCTCTACAATCCTATAGCACTAGCTCAGTCTGAAACTCAATGAAACTCTCAACCCGATCGATGTAAAATCTGGTCACCATGGATATGCACTGAGATGCATCACCACAATCCTCAATCAAACTTAACATAAACTAGTCTATGCCTAATGGAGATCAACCTGCGCTATCCAGCTAAAATTCTAATGGCTTAACCTAAGAGTTCTTCACCCTAACAGTTTGTTGCACCTGCTAATCAACATCACCAAACCTCTCCAAATTCATCTAAACTAATCTCCTAACCACCTAGATCATGTCTAAACTAACAAACTCAAGCCTAACTAACTGAATCAAGCAAATCGAATGAAAACATACCTGGTGCACAAGCTTGAAAACAGCTATGGAAGATTGAGGATCTGAAGCTTTTGAGACTTGGATCTTGATTCACAAACTCAGTACTCAATTCTGTATGCAATGTTGTGATGATTCCTTGCTTGAATTATGCTGTCCAATGGAATTTGTAGTTTTGATGTTCTTGAATATGGTGCACGAAAATGGATCCTAATCACCAAGTCTTTGCTTCAATTATGATCTATGATGATGATGGAACAAGATTGAATTGATGTGGATGAGAATTGGTGAAGGTTTTGTGAGATTGGAATGAAAACTTCAATGAAAAAGTATGAGAAAAATTTGTGGAATTCTTGGTGCAAATGAAGCCAACCCTTGCCAAATTCTCATTTCATGAATATATAGACCCCAAATGAACATTCTAGATCCATCTTGCACATTCCCTTGTTTTCCAACTTTGATCCATTTTTGAAATGTTTCTTAAAAGGCAAGCAACCATGGATAACTTTCTTTTTCCCTTCTAAACTCAAAAAAGTGTTTGAACCATTGTTCTTAGAATTGTTTTTCCATTCAAAATCATATATTGGAAGTCTCCATTTGGACTTGTAAATCTCCCAAACCATTTTTCACTTTGAATTTATTCACTTTATAAGCCATTTTAGTTCATATTTTGACCAATTATGCAACATCATGCTATGAGCTTCTCCAATAATTTGTGACCTTCTTTCTAGACTTAAAATCCCATTTGGAGCAAGTTTGATGTTGTAAGTTTTTCCATTTGAGGCCTCCTTGTATGAGTTTTGGACATAGGTTAAAATGACCTGTAATTCACAAATGCCCAAAATACCCTTTGCTTGTCAAGACCATAAGTTGAGTTCTCCACATCATATGAAGGCATACCATACCATTATAGAAAGCTAAGACAATGAGGAACAATTCTTGTGTTGACCAAGAATTCATTTGAAATCTTCTTGAGGGGTAAAACTAGCTTGGAAGTCAAGTCACTTTCACAGACAAAAATTCAGATACCCCAGATGACCTGTAACTTGTAAGGACCATAACTTGAGTTCTATAAATCTCCTTGAGGTCTTCCACCACTCAAATTAAAGGTCTTGAGATCCTCTACAAGTTTCATGTTGGCCAAGAAGCCATTTGAAGTTAGCATTTTGACTTATCTTGCTTGGAAATTTGACCTAAACTAGGGGATTTTACAGAGAAACCCTAATTTAGTAACTCCTCTTCTCCTTGATTTCTCTTGAATTCTCCTTGCCATATCTCCATATCTTTATTCTCCATGTCAACCTATGAACCCCACATCTCTCCAATAGACTTGAATGCCTTTTTAAATCAGTCAATTGACCTAGGGTTGACCTAGGGTTGACCCAGATGAAACCCTAATTGACTGTCTTCAACTGTAGCTCTTGTGCTCTCCTCAATGACTTGTCTCCTTCTCCAAATGACTTTCTAAGTCTCTCATAATGTCTAGATACCCTCCATGCCTTCAACTCAAAGCTCACAACCCTCTTGTTGATCCTCAGATACCCTCAGCTAGGAGATGGACTCAAGGCTTGATCTGCTGAACTCTTTGCTTTCAAATTCTTTCCTGATGACTTGAATGAGATGGAATTAGGATAATAACCTCATGATAGGCCTCTAGAGATGAGAATAATGATTGGTCCCCTGTTGAATGAATTGCTATGCTTATGCTATGCAGATGGTTAGTCTATGTACATGACTCTATATGCAAATGCTAATGATAATGAAGCATAAACCAAGAATAAGGTTGGGCAAATTTTAGGGTGCAACAATAGTCACCTTGTTCAATTGTCTGTAGTCTACACAGAGTCTCATAGAACTTTCTTTCTTCTTAACCAACAATACTGGTGCACCCTACGGTGACACACTCGTACGAACAATACTGGTGCACCCTACGGTGACACACTCAAGTAGATATTCAAGTTGACTCTTCAACTCTTTCAATTTCGACGCGGACATACGATATAGAGCCATCGATATCGGACTAGTTCCAGGAATTAAGTCGATCGTAAACTCCACTTCTCGTTCTGGCGGTAAATCTCTTATCTCGTCAGGAAAAACTTCTGGAAAGTCACGGACAATTGGTAAAGCATCAATTGTTCCACTTTCACCAATGCTCAAAGTTTCCGTCAACAGGAATACTTTCGCACCATCTTGCATTGATTCCTTCACTTGTTTAGCAGTCATAAACAAGTCTCTTTCATCATCAGGTTCAGGAAAAATAACTGTTTTGTCAAAACAGTTAATATAGACACGATTGAATTCCAACCAATTCATCCCAAGAATAACATCAAGTTGATCTAAGTGAAGACACACTAAATCAACTCCAAAGTCTTTACCAAAAATACTCAACGGACAATTCAAACACACATACGGGGTAGTTACCGAACCTATAGCAGGAGTATCAATAACCATACCACCACTCATAACAGACAACTCAAGATTTAACCTCTTAACACAATCAAAGGAAATAAAAGAATGTGTAACTCCAGTATCAATTACAGCGACCAAAGGTATACCATTAATGAAACACGTACCTCGGATCAACCGATCTTCACTAGCAGTCTCCGATCCTGATAGAGCAAACACTTTCCCATTCCCTTGAGTCTTCTTCGGCTTGTCACACTTGGTACTAATGTGCCCTTGCTCACCACAGTTGTAGCAAGTCACATTCGCACCGCTTCTGCACTCAAGAGCTTTGTGGCCTGGCTTGCGACATTTGAAACATTTCGGCTCAACGCTTTTGCACTCAGGAGCACGATGTCCTTCTCCATCGCATCTAAAACACTTCACCGGAGTAGGAGTTCCTCCCCCACTCGGCTTCTTTCCATAACCAGATTTTTGTTTCCCCTTATCAGCAGGAGTCACATACGGCTTCCCTCTGAATTGGCCTTTTCCCTTCTTGTCATTCAAACTCTTGTAGTGACTAGACCGAGCCCCACTATCTTCATCATAAATTCTACTCTTGTTCACTAACTCAGAAAATCTCCTAATTTCCTGATAACCAACGGCTTGCTTGATTTCAGGTCTCAACCCATTCACAAACTTAAGACACTTGGATCTCTCAGCATTAGCAGTGTTGTAATGAGGACAAAACTTAATCAATTCCTCAAACCTGGCCACATACTCGGCTACAGTTGAGTTACCCTGCTTCAGCTCAAGGAATTCAATTTCCTTCTTACCACGCACATCTTCTGGAAAATACTTCTCCAGAAATGCCTCTCTAAAAACATCCCAAGTAACCACAATCTCGTCTTCTTCAAACCTTTGGTGAGTATTACCCCACCAGTCCTCAGCTTCCTCTTCAAGCATATGAGTGCCAAACTGCACCCTCTGTGCATCCGAATAGTTCATGACTCGAAAGATCTTCTCAATCGCTTTCAGCCATACTTGTGCTTTGTCAGGTTCATGGGTTCCCTTAAAAATCGGCGGATTGCTCCTTAGGAACCTTCCCAAAGCACGAAACTCATCATCAGTGGTGTTTCCAGCATTCACATTGGCTTGAGGATTCTGCCCAATCGCTCCAGCCAACATCGTCAAAGCCTCAGCAATCGCTTCATCATTCCTGCCTGCAACCATTGTTCAAGATTCCCACAACAAATCCTCGTTAGAACAGCCATATTGATAGTGCTACACACACATACCAAATGCATAAGGGAATGAGCACATTAACAACTTGGTCAACTGACCGACCTGCTCTGATACCACTAATGTAACACCCCCTTCTACACCCCTAAATAATCAAATAAATCATTTAAGCATATTTTAAAATTTCATCAGAGTATAATTAAAACATGGTATAAAAGAGGCATGTCACATCATACACGAAATCGAAACATACAACACCTGCTCTATAAAATACATGCAACAGTGGGGTAGCTTCAACAGAGAAACTTAGTCCTTACACCCACATCTCAATATTTAGAATAACAGCGGAAACATCTAACCATTGAATCATTTAAACATGTAATCACATAAATACATGTCATCCAGTTTGATTCACCACATCATTCATGTTTACATAAACATTTGTCAGCAGATACGTATACAAAATGTATCCCAAAAAATACTATACAATCCTAACTACCCGGTGCTACATATCAGAGCTTAACCGACCAAAAGAATGAAGCTATACTTCACAAAAGACCTCCAACAAACCTAATCTGCAATGCTTCACAGAGCATTATAAAACAGCAGAAGGGTGAGAAATATATATATATATATATATATATATATATATATATATATATATATATATATATATATATATATATATATATATATATATATATATATATATATATATATATATATATATATATATATATATATATATATATATATATATATATATATATATATATATATATATATATATATATATATATATAAGCATAGAATACACACATTCCGCATTTCTCACCACAATTCATTATCATCATCATATACATCAAAATATATGTATAACCAAATATGGATAATCACCAAACATGTTTCATCATACACACATCCATAATCCTCAATTCAACAATTCGTACACAAGCATACTTTCATATAACAATGATATCTATGCCATGTGACTCAATGCAACTCATGCCATGTGGTACCAACACTTGTTATCATTTTCGGTTTTTACATTTAAACTGGGTCTGTTCCCTAGACCAATAACAACAAAAGCCCATTCCCTAAGCTTTCAAACCCCGCTCTAGGTTTAGGACAAATCACTAGCCTTCACGAGACTAGCAAGCATTGCCTGTTGACAAAAATGATGCGTATGCAATCAACAATCATATGCACTTAAGACCGTTCTCGCATCTTTATCCCATGCATACTCAATAATTCATCACACAAGAATTATAACATGATTGCACACTCACACATCATATCAAAGTATTCATACTTTCAACATCATCCTATTTATCAAGCAATGCACACATATTCACAATATGTTCTCATGCATTATTCACAATATTGCATACAATCAATATGCATTCACATCATCATCCCAAACGGCAACAAACTTCATCACAAATCATCATGTTTTTTAATCAATTTAAACAATGTATTTTATATGCCAAAAGGCCACGATTCACAAATCGATTTCACAATCTAGGATTCACGCCATACGGCTACCCACAGCATAACATTCCACAAACTATTCATTTCCGATAAGGATGGAACACAATTGAACCAAACAATCAACATTGGATGGAAAACACAAAGAAATAAGAATGCTGTCACGCTCACTGGCTTGCTCGCCTAGCGAGTTCCTAGCGAACACTCGCTACCTGTTCGCCTAGAGAACAAGCTCGCGAAGGCAAACAGAAGCTACTTTAAGGCTTCGCTACCTACTCGCTGGGGCTTCGCCTAGCGAACCCCTCGCTACATCGCTCGCTACCAGCGAAGAAGGTCAATTACATTCTGTCCAAGTTTGGGACCACTCGCTACTAGCTCGCTACAGCGAACACTCGCAACTTGCTCGCCTAGCGAAGGTGCTAGCGAACGTCTGCGATGTTCAAAACCCCAACTGTCCAAAATCATCAAATCATCACAAAATCAACCGATTTAATTCCAACGACTTCCAGTAGTCTTAGCCTAACAATCTTCGACTAATCTACACCATTTATTCTCAATCTTAACTGTGAAAACATCGATTCTACCGATTAAACTCGTTTCTGCCCTAAAATGGAAAATGGAGAAAACATCAAAAACAATCCAAGCAACCCATACATAATCATACACATTGACAAGATAATGATATTTCACACCCTTACCTTGATTAAATCGAAGCTAGAAGTTGTTCTTGAGCTTTCCAAGCTTTTTCCCTCTTTTCCTTCTCTTTTCTCCTCTTCCTCTTTCTTTCTCTTCTCTTTCTCTTATGTTTCTATTATTTCCTTTTCCTTCCACTTTTCCTTATATATCTTTCTATTCTATTTCCTTCCATTATATTTCTTCTTTCAAAATATCTACCAATAGTTCCAATAATTAAAATCATCCAAATAAATCAATTATTTAATACGAATAATTAATTAATTAAAATTGGGTTGTTACATTTATCATTCCGTACACTATAAGAACAAGAACAGAAGAGGGAAGAGTGTATCTTGTTGCGCACCTTTGCTCTATCTATGGTTTGTAAGCCACCTTCTCAAGACTGGTCCGTTCTCTGATACTGCAGGTACATCGGAATGGTCCGAACGTTTGATGAGATTGTCTGCTGAAGATATTATTTGGTTTAATAGGGATATACTGCGTATCGAGATTATTTATAGTTGTAGAAGCTTTCCTAACGTCCCGCTGGTCGGAAGGAAAGGTTGCATAAACTATAACCCGTCCATTGCAATCAGACAATTTGGGTATGCATTGAGAAGTCCTCTTAAGGATGAAGAGATACAAGAATCTCTGTATCTCACCGGCTTATTGGAGGGGGATACCTTAGCCAGAGTTGAACATGCCTGGAGCAATGTCCACAGAAGAGGGAATGTTTCCTTAGGAAAGAGCAATAGTCGAGCCTAAGACCCCTATTTGGTTTGGATTCAGAGCAGAGCCGAGAAGCTGATGATGCCGTACCCATCTGCTAAGCCTGTGTGCCCTCTTGTGATTGAAGAACCCACTGTCGTAGACATTTAGAAGTACAATTAGTTATTGTTTGAGAAGGAAAATCATTCATCTTCGAAGTGAGAAGATTGATGTTGTTCATTCCTTTAAGAAACAAATTGAGCTTGTAAACAAATGGGTACGGATCTGACCAAGGAAACCAATTCTTGGGAGCATTTGGGTTTGGATTTCAAGGCTGTCAATAGTGTTCTTGCCACCAAGAAGGAAGATTTGGGTAGAGCTTACTTGAAGATTTCTAAGTTCGATAACCAATGGAATGCCATGCTCACCAACAACAAAGAGCGCGAAGATAGGTTAAAGCTACAGATCAGCAGGTTGAAGATGCAGCTCAATGCCAAAGACGGGGAGATTGCAGCAGAGGCATCACTCAGACGAGATAGTGAGTACAGGCTAAACAAAGTGCGAACTTGAAGGATTTCAGGTTGAGAGATGATTCCAAGAGATGCAAGCTCGAGGCGTGTTTCGGGGAAGGAGCTTGGGAAGACCATGTTGAGAGTCTACAACATACTGTTAGCCAGCAGGAGTTACTTATTCGGGGACTACTTGTTAGGCCAGATCATCCTGAGACGCTGAAGTTGCTAGAGGACTTCCGGGATCGTCATCCGGCTTGACTATCTTATTTATCTCTGTTGTATTTTGCTTCTTATTGTTTGTTGTACTAACCATCACCAGACTTGTTTGTTGAGGTCTTCTCTTTTGTACTCAGTTGTTGCTTGTACATTGCCTGTAGGCCTGTGATTATATACGAGGAGGTTCCGTTATATGCTTGTCTTTAGGGTTCTCCATTGTTGTGTTTTTCCCAGAAACTAGAATCGAGGGGGAAATTTCCCTATTGCATACATACATGTCTGCATTTTTGCATTGCAGGTGCATCGGAACTGTTAATCTTATTGCCTGTGGTTCACTAGTGTTTTAGGATTGTCGATCTAACAATTCACCGATATGCAACTAGGGGAAATCAACGCAGAGCTATGAAGCAGGTTCAAGCAGAGCTGAGGGGAATGCGGAGCCAGATGAGGCAGGTTATAGGGGATATGCAAGTGTTACGTCTGGATCAGAAGATGCTTAGAGAGGAAAACCAGCAGTTGAAGACTCAAATGGGTTTGATCGCAGAAGTGTTGAGAGGTGTGCTAAGAAAGGATCAGGTGCCTGAGACTGCAGCAGAGTTGCTAGTTTCATTCCTGCCAGTGAAACCTCTCCCAAGGCATGATAGGTCTCAGAGATCTCGTGCACGCCTGGAAGCTCCAGAATTTCCTCGTCAACAGCTATGTCTTATCTCCCAGGGGAGTCCTAATGTTAAAAAATATGCACAGAGGCCGAGGCAGTCTGCCTGAATCTTTGATCAGATACCCATGACCTATGCCCAATTGTTGCAACTACTGCTTCAGCTTCATTTGGTTGAGCTTCGGACCCTGTCTCCGCTTACTGGGACCCTACCACCAGGCTATGATGCAAGTGCCTAGTGTGATTTCCATGCTGGGACACCGGGGCACGATGTAGAGAACCACGAAGCTTTCAAGCACAAGGTTAAGGATTTAATTGAGGCAAAGGCAGTTGAATTCACACCGGGCAGCGTAATCATACCATGTGGTCTTATTCCAAGCACTGCAAAAGAGGTGATTGTTTCTCCTATTCTTCCTGAAGATGCCTTGGACCAAGAGGATGCCTTGCAATTTATGACTTCTGAATCCCCGCGCCCACAGCTATTGCCAGTTCCTGGGCCGAGCCTGAGGATGAAAGTACCTGAACAAAGGGAGTCCCTGATAATTCAGACTCAGTCTCCAGAAGTTTCATTTATTCCTGGTCATCGATCTTTTGGATCTTCGCAGCATATATCAGTTTCTCGCCAGAGTCGGCGGTCAGGATGTTATCAGCCGCGTCAGCACACCAGGCAAAGACCAAGGAAGCCAGAGAGGCATTTTACTCAATTATCGGTATCGTATAGTCAGTTGTTGCCAAATTTGATTACGGGTGGATTAATAGTGGCGAGGGAAATGAATCCCGTGATTCCGCCATATCCGCCAAGTTTTGATGTTAATGCCTGCTGTGAGTACCATGCTGGAGCACAGGGGCATTCAACTGAGGACTGTAAGGTGCTTAGAAGCCAAGCTCAGACTCTGCTAGATTCCAACTGGGTCTCAATCACGCCTCAGGGTATTCAGATCAACGATCTTCCTTCATCCGGCCAAGTGGGTGTATCAGTTCATGTTGTGGAAGAGTTCACCGAGATCAGATGATTAGAGGATTATCAGACTGACTTCGACGAACAATTTTAAAGATGGCTAACTCAGCAGCAAGTCAAGATTTGAAAGTCCAGTTCCTGGAAGCTGGCAATCTTTGTTTTATTATGTTATTTCTTTACATTTGTAGTTTCTTTCCTGTGTAAATGCAAATTTCGTTTGTAAAACTTGTTTGTTTTCAATTGATATTGATAATGAAATGAATATGCATGTTTTGATTAAATCCATTCGTGTTCACTAATTACTGTTTTACAGAAGTCAAACGCTTGTTTAAGCGGAATCCAGGGAGGATGACGAAATTGAAAGACGCGCAAGCTTCCGATTATATGCTTTTGAATAAAACCTGCTGATGATGTACAAGCATTGTTTCAAATTCCTAAACACTGGAGATATAAGGATGATAATCCCTTGTCAACCCCTTTGAGCCTAGTAGTAGGAGTTTCTTTCTGAAAACGAAAAACCCTCAATCTTAACCTAGGGCAGGGTAGGTGTCAGTTAATTTGGCCAAGCATCTAAATTGTAATAGGAGTGTTCCCGTTCGAGGATCAATCACACCTCTAGAGGTCGTGCCTAAAAAACCACAATGGTTAAACCTTGCCGATAAGGAGTGAAACAGTCACAACCACTTTTACAAGTTAGACAAGCCAGAGTCACATGATTTATTCCAAGGAACAAAAAAGAAGAGAAAAGAATCAAAGAAAGAAGCCCGCTAAGTCGAATCTTGAAAACAAGTGACTTAGACAAAAATTAGGGCATTCTGTTGGACTTCAAAATCAAAGAAACTCAAAAGAGCTAGTCCATGCAAAAATTAGGGGAAAACGAAGAAAAAAATGAAGAGCGAAAAGGATTACAAAATATAAAATCCTCGGAAAAAAAATCGTGTGACTTCCAACACCGAAGACGAAAAGCGAGTGACTGTCACTCCGGAAACTTGTGGTTTCCTGAACCGCCATTCCTGTCATCCAACCTCTGAGAGCTAAGCGCTAGTGTCGAATTAGCTGATCGTAGGATTGGAGAACATCAGGGAGAATGGGTGGGTTAAAATAAACTTTGGGCCTTTATCCTTTCTTTCTTAACCGTGAACCTGACCACGTTACAACCTTCAAAAGTCCTAATTGAAGCAGGTTTGTTTCGAAAGCATACTTCGGTAAAGATCGCGTCGAAACTGACTCCTAAAAGGGTTCCTCTTACCGCGTTGGTATTAATGTTGACATTGTAATTCATACACTGTATGTCACAAATGTTTTCCGGTGAACAAACTTGGATTTCAAAACTTTCATATGTATTGCATTAATATATCTTTTATGCAGAACAGTTTGTTTTACTTGCGAGTAAGCGCTTGACAGCAGGAAAGTTTCCACAGTGGAAAATTCGATCAGGATAGAATGCAGAATGCCGAATACTCTGTTGAGTCAAAGCCAGCTATATCAAATGATCATATCATGGAAGTCAGCCATCCAGAAGTCAGGTAATCTGGAGCAATCAGGTCGAGATTCGGTAAATCTCTCGCAGCCAGGGGTACTGCTCCACCAATAAGCCAATCAGGGGAAAAGTCATTGCAAGGTTGGGGCAGACCACCGTAAGAGCACATAAGTTATTCGTGGCCGGAGGGCAATTAATATGAAGCACCTCTTCGAGGTCCAAAATGTTGAAGAAGTTCGTATCAAACCATCAGAGTGCAGAGATTTCAGGTTTCCTTTCGAGGAAGATGTTATGGAGGTCCCACAGGCTGGGGCAAAATTGAAAATGGAGGAGTTGTTCCTCTCCATATCTTCATAGTTCATCAGATATAGTCAACCAGGGACGAATCTTTTCATGTTACAAGTTTAGAGGCAAGCCATCTCGAGGTTGTTTCATGGCAAGTTTTTCCTTTCAAGATGAATCGTCCTAGAGACCAGACTGGGCCAAATTGAACTAAATTGGGGTAGGTACTCAAGCGAGTTTATTCTCCCCAGCCAGAGTTCATCCAGTAAGCGGAGTTTGCATCTCTATCCTCAGTAGAGTTTGTATGCAGTCTAAGTGAGCAGGTAGCGTGTACGCTTTCCCTCGGCAGTTGATGCGCATCTAATCCCCGCAAAGTGCATGTTCGTACGCACTCCCTAGTGAGTTGTGATGGGATTTTCTCCCCACTGAGTAATCTATGGCCTAGGTAGATTCACTTCCAGTTGAGTAATCCCCGGCAGGATGGAGGAACTCCGTTACCCCGACATTTTCTTTGCAGGAGGCCAGCAAGGGCTCGTTTCTTGGCATAAGTCCAATTGTTATTGGCATGAGGAGTCCGTTTCCCCAGCAGGGTGGTTCCTGTATCTCTAGCATCTATTTTGCTGATTCAGTTATGTTGCATCTGCATGCGTGCATAGCATCTACCCAAACGCGTAGCATTTCCATTTCGTATGGAGCATTACGCCATATTCAAACATGTGCATGTGAAACATAAGTCAGTTTGTTATCTCTTTGTTTCAGGTGTATCTCTAGAGAATTGACATCTGTGCCATTATGGTATTCAGATCTTGGTAACTAATGATTTCTCTTAGCCCGGGTGGTATCCAGACCCCGACTCATGTTATTCCTCAGCAGCATCTTCAAATTTCAGCGGGTCATGATAAGTATTTATGATGAATTCTTTAGTCCGTCGAGTATCCAGACTCCGGTCCATTCCCAGTGGATGGGGTTTTCCTTTTTCCGTTGAGTATCCAGACTCCGGTAAAGATGGTTGTGGTATCCAGACCACGGAGATTGATATCATTGTACTTTTTCTGTCGAGTATCCAGACTCCGGTGAAGACAGTGTGGTGTTCAGATTTTGATGGGTATATTTGTGATATTTTCCCTTCGTCCATTGAGTGTCCAGACTCCGGTCAATGTCGTTGAGTATCCAGGATCCGAAAAATTTCCAATGTGTGATGTACTTCTTAACCCTGGCGGTATCTAGACCCCAATAAGTGTTTCTTCCTCCGTTGAGTATCCAGGCTCAGGTCAATCTTCATTGAGCATCCAGGCTCCGACTTATTTCGTTGAGCGTTCAGGATCCGGCTTCTCCGTTGAGTATCCAGACTCCGGTGAATTTTCAATTCGCGACATATTGCTTTTTTCCGTCGAGTATCTAGACTCCATATAGTCAGTTGGGTACCCAGACCTTGATAAGTTTTGTGGTTGTACTCCTTCTCCGTTGAATATCCAGATTCCGGTGAATTTTCGATTTGTGATATATTGTTTTGTCTATAGAGTATCCAGACTCTGGTCAGTTTCGTTGAGTATCCAGACTCTGGTAAATTTCCAATAGGTATTTTCTCTTGATCCAGCGAGTGTTCAGACTCTGGTAATTTTCCCTTCTCCGTTGAGTATTCAGGCTCTAGTCACCTACGTTGAGCATCCAGGCTCCGGCTCCTCCGTTGAGTATCCAGACTCCGGTGAATTTTCGTATGACGATGATCTCTTTTGTCCGTTGAGTATCCAGACTCCGGTCAATTTCGTTGAGCATCCAGGCTCCAGTTTATTTTCGTTGAGCATTCAGGCTCCAATTTATTACGTTGAGTATCCAAACTCCAGCCAATTTCCAATATGTGGTAATTTCTCTTGTGCGTTGAGTATCCAGACTCCGACAAATTTTTTCGTGATCCCAATTTCGTTGAGTATCTAGGCTCCAATAAAACTCCAATTTATGGTGTACTTCTTGGTCCATTGAGTATCCAGGATCCGGTCAATTTTACATTGAGCATCCAGGCTCCGGCTTCTCCGTTGAGTATCCAGACTCCGTTGAATTTGCAAATGGTATATTCTTTTGTTCGTCGAGTATCCAAACTCCGGTCAATTTCCATGTTGTGATAACTCCTGTGTCCATTGAGTATCCAGGCTCCGGTCACCTATGTTGAGCTTTCAGGCTCCAGCTTTTATGTTGAGCATCCAGGCTCCGGTTATTACGTTGAGCTTTCAGGCTCCGGCTTTTACGTTGAGCATCCAGGCTCCGGTTATTACATTGAGTATCCAGGCTCCGGTCACCTGCGTTGAGCATCCAGGATCTAGTTTTTACGTTGAGGCTCTGGTTTTTACGTTGAGTATTCAGGCTCCGGCTTTTACATTGAGCATCCAGGCTCCGGTCATTTTCGTTGAGCGTCCAGGCTCCGGCAAATTCCATTGACTCATTTTGTTTGTTGAATATCCAGATTCCGACAATTTGAAATGTTCCCCTTTAACCTGTATGGTATCCAGACCATGACACAATCTTGATGGACAAATTCATCTTATTATTTTTCTCAAGAAGAGTTACTCGTTAAGTTTCTCTTTTCCCCAGCGGAGTATGTTTATAATCAGAGCAGTTATCTCCGGAGGGTTCTTGTTTGCAGTTTTATTTTCTGCGGTTGGCAAATTTCCGGGTGCTTTGGTATTCAACCGTCTTTTACCTTGATTGTTTGAAAGCCATTCGCTTTTCACTCATTCACGTCCAAGTCGTTTGAATAGGGGCAGTTGTTGCACCCCAAAATTTGACCAACCTTTTCTTAACTTGGTTTATGTTTCATTTCATTTTCTTCTAGTATTTGCATTGCATAGCATTGTTCATTGAGCATGGGATCAAGAGGTTGTGCATAGTAAGAGAAGGTCACCAAGAGTGTTGAGCCTAAGCAATGGGTTTTACTCAAGCATGAATGGTCATCAAGGTCATCAGGAGGTGGTCAAAGTTTTGTGAAAGAGTTGATGAGTGTATGTGGATTAGCTCCTAACTTGGAGGCCAGTTCAAGATCATCAGAGGATTGTGAATTCATGATTATGGATATGGGATGTTGAGGAAGCTCATTGAAGGCTTTGAGAGCCATATTGGAGTTTGTTCAAGTTGTTGTGTCATGTGTAAGAAGCCACAGCTAAGGGTGTTGTAGTTAGGGTTTTCATTTAGTCAACCCTCAGTCAATTGTGAAATTAAAGGAGATTAAGACTCAACTCCAAGTCTTTTTAATCATGGAATGTTGTGTTGAGATGTCTAATATATCATTTCAAGATCAAATCAAGAAGAATCAAGAGTGTGAGAAGTTGCTAAATTAGGGTTCTTAGTGTAAAATCCCTTGTTTAGTGTCCAACTTCAAGACCACCTATCTCAAGATACAAGTCTCATATCATCTTGACCCTAACATGAAACTTGTAGAGCATGTTCTTAGATTTCTTTTGAGTACTATAAGTCATTCATCTGATTTCTAGGACTCAAGTTATGATGCTGGCAAGTTACAGGTCCTCAGATGAATGTGATTTTGGTCAACAAAAGTCAGCCAACTTCCAAGCCACTTTTGACCTAGAAGGATGTTTCTCCTTACTTTGACCCAAATATTAAAGTTGTTCCTCATGATCTTAGCTTTCCAAAGAGTACTAGAAGTATTTCATCTGATTTTTAGAGCTCAAGTTATGAAGCTTGCAAGGTAGGGGTATTTTGGGAAAGTAAGATTACAAGTCATTTTCATTATAGGTCCATTTCACTATCTTGCACACTTCAAATGAAATATTTCTCAACATGAAACTTGCTCCAAATGGGGTCATTTGCTCAACAATACATCAAGGAACCATTGATTTATCTTAGATAGAAGATTGGATGAAGGAATTTCCATGAAAAAGTCATTAAAAACCCAAAAATCAAATTAAATCATATTGGACCAATTTTGTGCAAGTTTGTGCATATTTTGAGTGCAAATCACATTCTAAACACAACGGCATTTTCAGAATTGCAAGATGAGGTCCAAAACCATGCCATTTTCAAGCTTACTTCAAGTGAAAGTAACAAATGTAAATCATACCACAAGATTAAATTGAGGAGCAATTCTTAGCCCTTGGATCAATACTCATTACCTGCATGCTACCTGAGCTAAGTTTGAAGGCATTGTAGCTCTCTTTTCACGTTTTGGGAAGCTTGCCAAGTGAGGAAATTTTGGATTTGCAATTGGGCTAAGCAAGCTTTAATTGGGCTTCAAAGTGATCAGTATCCATCATATTTAACTTCAGGATTATGAACAGGTCATCAGAACGAATTTTTGATGAAAATTGAGAGAGAAAGCAGTGGGAGAAAGTAAGAGAAAAGTGAAATTCGAATTTGGAGATTCACCAAGATTCAAGGCAAATCAAACGCATCTAAAGCTTCAGGGAGGATTGTGGAGTGATTCTGGTTTATTTCCAGCAATTTTCATCAAGGTTTGAAGGCTCAGTGGAAGCTCTCCACTAGGTAACCTTCAATTCAAATTTTCTCTCTGTTTGTGATCCAATTGAATGCCATTTTTGCATGATAATGACCTAGGAACTGTGTAGATCAATTCTAACTAAAATTGACTGGTATTGGTGATGATTTGTGATTTGAGCTCCAAACTGTTTATCTTCGATTTTCTTTATTCATGGACTGAAAATTAAATTGAACCTTGGATTTGAGTTGTTTGAAGCATGAGGAATCATTTGGTGTAAGAATTTTTGTGTTTCATGACTTTTTTTGAGTAGCCACTGTTCATCGTGGTCGGAGAAGATGACCGGAGGGAATCCGGACACCGTCTGGTTTTCCCTCCTTTATTTCATGTTTAAATGTTGAAGATGATGCATGGCCAATTGGTGTGCATTGGATCCATGTTGATTTGTTTGACTAAGACCAGATCTGATGGTCCTGATTTTGTTCTTATTTTGTGCTGGGAATTTTTAATTACGTGGCAGCCTGATGGTCTTTGGATGGTAGTTTAGTAATCACAACGTAAGGTCAGGATTTGGTTGACTGTGCTTTAAGTGAAACGGTGCGTTTCGCTAGCTCGTCCCTCAGCCTTTGATTTTCTTGACCTGGACTTAATCGTGTGGCTGTGATTTTATTTGGTTTTGTTTTTATTTCTGAGTGTACGCATGTCATGCCTTGGACCGTGGATTGTTTGACTGGTATGTGCTTTGTGTGGTTGAGATCGTTTCTCATTTGGTTGACTGACTTAGGGGACCTGGGCCATCATTGCTTTTGGCACCCCCTGCACGCCTGAGCCCATTTTTTACACTTGCTTTATTTACTTTCTGCACCACTTGTTTTTCTTTTTCTTTGTATTTTCTTTTTATTTTATTTTTGTGACTGTTTAGAATTAATTCAAAATAAAATAGTTCTCCAATTAATAAAATTCCCCAAAAATGTTTTCTTGACAATTTGTCATGTCCTTTTATTTTTAGAATTTTTATTTTATTTTTTATTGGATTATTTTTCATTTAAAAAAGGAATTATTAATTGGAGGTATTTTGTTTGGATTAATTCTTAACATGTGTTTGTTCTTGATTTGCTTCTTCCATATCCTTTTGATCCAATGACTAAAAATTAATCCTCATGTCCATGATGAGTTGATGAATTTTTTAGGACCATTTTGCCCATGTTGGTTGACTTTTGGGTTGACTTTGAGTGCATTTCATTTGACCCTCGACAATCCCCATTCACAGTGGGACACCCTTGTGAATCAATTTCTTTGGTGGTGTTGTGATATGATTTTGATTGTGATCTCTTGGCCTTTGTTTTCCAACATGTTTATGGACTTTGTGCATTTTATTTGGTTATTTTTGAATCATTTTCCTAATTTTGAGATAACTTGCAAGTCAAGTTACCCAAAAGGGAGGTTCATACATACACATTGACCTAGTTTGCCTTGGATATGACTTTGATGGATCCTTTGAGCCTTTGATTCCTTTTGATTCATGTTTCTAACATGTTAAGGTTGCTGGTTGCTCAATTTTAGGTCATAATATTGTGTTTTGCTTGTTCATTTGTGTGTTTCTTTTTGTTGCTTCCATTTAGGGTTTCCATTTGTGACATGCTTGCATTCTTTGGTGTGTATGCTTGCAACTTATTTTTATGTGATTGCTTTTGCTTTTGATTTCTCTTTTCTCATCTCCTATTTTGTCCCATGACCTTAGAGTATCATTTAAGGTATCTTAGTCCCTCCTGAGGAGGTACTTGAAGTATACTTAAAATGATGAATCCTTGAGGACTCCTTTGTGCTTCTTTTGCACTTTGTTTGTGATGCTTATGGTTGAGTGCATATTATGAGTTCCTTATTGTCCTCATATATCCTTCCATCTTCACTTTTGTTTTGAGTTTGCTTTCCTTTCATTTGATTTGGCTTTTGGCACTTGTGGTTGATGTTGTTTGACTTAGGTCATTTCATCCCACTTTTGGTGCACTTTTTGTGTGGTTTCTTCTTGTTGCTTGCTTTCTCTTGTGCCTTTCTTTATCTCTTCTTCTTTTGCATTCTCATATGCATGTTTGAGGTTTAGATGAGCTTGTGGAGGCTACTGCCCCACACATATTTTCTCCCTCACTTTCATCCTACTTGTGCATTCTATGTGTGCATTCTTGCATTTGTATGTTCTTTCTTCTTCTTCTTATTCTTTGTCTCTCTTTCCTTTAGGACCTCTAATCTATCTTATTCAAGAGAGGTTATGATAGACATTAGGATCAAACCATGCATGATAACATTAGGTATTTCCCTTTTGTATCCCAACTCTAAGTCCACTTTGCATGACAACTTTTAGGATTGAATTAGTCTCCAATTAGTGGTCCTTTCTTCTCTTCTCTTCTTCAAACACTCATAAAGTATCTAATAAAGAATTACAAGTGTTGTACACTACGAGCCTTAAGCTACTTGGGAAATGATGATTGGGTGGTTGCCTCTCAATTGTCTAGAATGTTAGTATATGTCCTTTGGACGATATGCGACACATTCAATCTTGAGTCATAGTCTTTAGTGCAACATGAGTTACAAATCAAATTCAAAACATTTCTTCTCTAAAAAATACAAAAACATTTCAAATCTTTTTCATCCTTCGGGATCTTAATCAAGGAAAATCTTTTCATATAAAAGAGTGTTGTTAACTTTTAGTTCTACCGCAAACGGTAACGCCTAAGTCTCCAATGGTCGAGCTGCATACACCAACTACTAGAACTACTTGTTAACCCTACTCGGGCCTAAAAACTTTTGAACCAACCTGTGGTCTTTTTAGCCTGAACTACATTTTGCTCTGATTTCTCATGCCATATGAGAATACGTAGGCACAAGACGCGACGTCTTGGTGAGCAATTCCCCCCGTAGTTCCCGAACTACGTTAACTCTAACTTTCCCATTGCACGAGGGAATACATGGGCATAGAGCGGCAATGCTCTATCGAGTCAGTTCCTTCCATTTATCTTTAGAAGCCATAAATTAGATTGTTTTTCACCCATAGAATAGACAACAATGCGTGGATCCTGTCAAGTACGACGGACGTGATGGGTGCTCATAGCTTCCCCTTGCGTAACCGACTCCCGAATCCAAGACTTGGTTGCGATGACCTTGTCTTTTCCTTTTCGTCATGTTTTTCTGATCGTTTCCTTTCCCTCTCTTTGGGATAAATAACTAAAGGTGGCGATTCTTCTGCTTTCCGCCGGGTGTTTTTTGCAATTGCGACAGCTGGCAACTCTGCTGGGGACTCTGGTTCCCTATGCGAGTCAATCCTAACGCTTGTTTGTTTATATTTGGGTGTTGTATATATATGCGTTATTTACTTTCGCATTTTACTTTCCCGCATTTATTTTTCAGCATCATATATCATTATTGTTGTGATGTGGGGAAGGAATGTTCCGCTGAGAGATAAGTCGGACCTGGGCTTGAGTACAAACATAGCATTAGAAGTGGAAAGTAGTGGTGAACCTGTATGTTAGGCACGCACTAGTTCCCACGAAATTCGCGCTCAGACTGTGATGACTTTTTTCCAGCCCAGTGGGCAGTTGAGAGGATTTCAGAACTGAGGATTGTCGACTCTGGGAAATGATCATTTGTGACTCAGCTAAGTGAGGCCTCTTCGCGAGATGATGATGCCAAACCAGAAATGGTGAATGTATCATCATTTCTCGAAAGTCTGTGACGCTGATGAACGCATAGGATGCCGAACCTTGTCAGTGGATAGGTCCATATATGTGAGAGGGATTGGGTTATGCAGGAAACCTTGGCTTTCAGAATACCCCGGTTCTTTACAGTGTGAATCTGTGTTCATGATATCAGTGGGTCCTATTGTCGGTTCTTTGTTCTTGCTAAAGCGGAGCGCTGGTTCTTCTCGATCGACAGCACAGCAATCTTGATCCCTTGTTTGCATTTGCATGTGCATTTTCATATTACATTTCATTAACATATATCTATGTTGCAGGTGTATATTTCCTCTCTGATTCTAGTGATCTTGTTCCCTTATTGCTGACATGGAGCCCTTAAGGAGGACATTGACCTACAACTTTCCAACACCTGATATTAGAGCTCTGCGGAGTTTGATTTCTTTAGCCGACAAGAAAGTTATGGAAGACTTCAGATAGTCCTATGGGAGGCTTTTGAGCATTGTGTGTAAACTTTTTTGAATGAGTTGAATGGTCTTCAGATGTTGTTGCAGTTCTATGATCCTCAGTTGAGAGGCTTTACTTTTCCGAGTTATGTGATGGCGCTAACGTTAGAGGAATTCTCTGCACTGTTAAAAGTGCCTATTCTTAACCAGATACCATTCTATCATACTGAGGATGAGCCGAATCTGGCTAAGCTTGTTGAAGCTTTACATTTAGATGCCTCTGAGTTGGCAGGGAAAGTAGCTAATAGGAATGGAATGTTTGGGTTTCCATTACCTTTTCTTGTGGATAAAGCTCGACGTTTTGCTAAGGAAGGTTGTTGGGTGGTATTCAGTGCTATCTTGGCCCTATGTATTTATGGTATTCTATTGTTCCCTAATATTCCGGACTTCGTGGATGTGGATGCATTCCGTATCTTTGCTTCGAAGAATCCTATACCTATGCTGTTAGGTGATGTTTATCATTCCGTACACTATAAGAACGAGAACAGAAGAGGGAAGAGTGTATCTTGTTGTGCACCTTTGCTCTATCTATGGTTCGTAAGCTACCTTCCCAAGACTGGTCCGTTCTCTGATACTGCAGGTACATCGGAATGGTCCGAACATTTAATGAGATTGTCTACTAAAGATATTGTTTGGTTTGATAGGGATATACTAGTTATCGAGATTATTTATACTTGTAGAAGCTTTCCTAACGTCCCGCTGGTCGGAAGGAAAGGTTGCATAAACTATAACCCGTCCATTGCAATCAGACAATTTGGGTATGCATTGAGAAGTCCTCCGAAGGATGAAGAGATACAGGAATCTCTGTATCTCACAGGCTTATTGGAGGGGGATACCTTAGCCAGAGTTGAACATGCCTGGAGCAATGTCCACAGAAGAGGGAAGGTTTCCTTAGGAAAGAGCAATAGTCGAGCCTATGACCCTTATTTGGTTTGGATTTAGAGCAGAGCCGAGAAGCTGATGATGCCGTACCCATCTGCTAAGCCTGTGTGCCCTCTTGTGATTGAAGAACCCACTATCGTAGACATTCAGAAGTACAATCAGTTATTGGGTTTATTTCCCCAGCAGTGGGACGAGTGCAATGTTGTATTCCCACAGAGTCCAAGCCTTGGCTCCTTTCACCTCAAAGTCTAGGTCATTGACTCATTCCCTAATCAGAGGTCGATATTGATGAGTTTCATTCTCACTTACCCCAAACAGAGGTCGATACTGATTCCCTCACTGAGTAATCTACAGCCAAGGTAAATTTGTCCCCGACTGAGTCTCCCCAACGGGTTGGATTTTGATTCTTCCCAGTGAAGTCGCCACTTTCAAATGAGTATTTGGCACCCTATGAGGACTTTGGTGTCTTAAGAGGCTGTTTAAGGTTGTTTTCCTCGGTGAAGCGAGATTCAGTTTCAGTGGTTGATTATGTTTCCTCTGCAGAGTCGTTGATTCCCCGGTAGAGTGGACATGTTTCCTCCGGCCGAAGCATTTGTTTCCCAGAAGAGTTGTATTCAGGTGGGCCATCTAGTGCGTTTTCCTCAGCAGGGTTTGATTTAATCCCTGGCAAGGTTGGCTTTCTTCTCTCCAGCATTTATTTTGCTGGAGCGATTCCCTTGCATTTTGCATCGTGCATAGCATCCTCAAAATGCGTAGTATTTCCATTTCATATGGAGCATTACGCCATTTTCAAACATCTGCATTTGAAACATAAGCCCGGTTGTTGCTTTTCTGTTCTCAGGTGCATTTCTAACAGATGGTTGATTTATGTTGCCCGCATGGTATTCAGACCCGACAAGTTGTGATTGATTTTCTATTCCCCGAATGGTATCCAGACCATGGCAGTTTCCGTTAGTCCGCGTGGTATTCAGACCCCGACTTACGTTTTCCCCAGCGGCGTTGCCTGATTTTGGTTGGTGGTGTTGACCTTAGCCCTATATGGTATCCAGACCATGGTAACTTCAGATATGATTTCCTTTGCCCGTATGGTATCCAGACCGTGGCCTTTTTCGGTTTAGTTTTGTCCATTGAGTATCCAAACTCCGGTCAATCTCCTTGTGATATCCAGATCACGACAGTTGTGGTTATATTTTTTACCCTTATGGTATCCAGACCATGGCATCTTATGTATTCTTTTGCCCTTGTGGTATCCAAACCATGGCAGGTTGTGTGTTTTATCTAGCCCTTGTGGTATCCAGACCACGACAAATGGGTGTGATTGTACTTTGTCCGTCGAGTATCCAGACTCCGGTAAAGTCAGTTGAATATCCAGACCCCGATGAGTATTTCTTCGTCCATTGAGAATTCAGGCTCCGGTTATTACGTCGAGCATCTAGGCTCCGGTTTATTTCGTTAAGCATCCAAGCTTCGGTTTATTTCATTGAGCATTCAGGCTCCGGTTATTATGTTGAGCGTTCAGGCTCCGGTTATTTTGTCGAGCATCCAGGCTCCGTTTATTATGTGGAGTATCCAGACTCTGATAAACTTTGTTGAGTATCCAGACTCCAACTTTTACATTGAGCATCCAGGCTCCGGCTCTTTCTCGTTGAATATCCAGATTCCGACAATTTGAAATGTTATTTTTCAGCCTATATGGTATCCAGACCATGGCACATTTTTTTGATGGATGAGTTCATCTTATTGTGTTTCCCCAACAGAGTTACTTGGTTAAGTTTCTCCTTTCTCCCTGCAAGAGTTGCTTGGTTAAGTTTCTCTCTTCCCCAGTGGAGTATTCTTGTGAATTATCAGATTTTATCAGCTTCGGTTGATCTGGCCTTCGGGTTCGATGCCTGTGGCATTACACAGATGCCTGCTAGATAGAAGAAGATCAATCGTTATTGATTCGGCCTTTGGGTTCGATGCTCGCTTTTATTTAGCGAATGCCTGACGGCGATGTCAGAGGTCTTTATCTGCGGGTCCGATGCTTATGGTATCCTATATCTGGCGGCGATGTCAGATGTTTATCAGTATTCTGTCTATTTGGCGGCGATGTCAGATATATATCAATTTCCTGGTGATCTGGCGGCGATGTCAGAAACTTTTATCCCTTGCAGGTTTTTGACAGTGATGTCAGATGCTTCATTTCGGCTGGATGTCGATACTTGGCGGCGATGTCATAAATGGTCTTACCAAATTAATATTGAGGATTGACGGTGATGTCAGATGCTTTCTTCCCACTCGATGTTACTTCCTGGAGGCGATGCCAGACGTTTCCTATCAACTTTGAGATGAATCAACTTAATATCGATGCCTATTTTTATTTAACAAATGCCTGATGGCAAGGTCAGATGCCTGATGGTGATGTCAGATGTTTTTATGACTTAGTGTCAATGCCTGATGGCGATGTCAGATGATCTTTCCGACTTAGCATCGAGATTTGAAATTGTCAATCAACCAGCTTGTTGTCGTTGCAACTACCACATTCAGTTACTTCCGGAGATCTATGTTCCACTATATCAGAGTTTGCAGTTCTGTTTTTGCGGTTGGCAAATTTCCGGGTTCTTTGGTATTCAACCGTGTTTTACCTTTGAATGTTTGAAAGTTGTTCGCTTTTCAACCCTTCATGTCCAAGCCGTTTGAATAGGGGCAGCTGCTGTATCCCAAAATTTGACCAACCGTTTCTCGTAATTTGTTTTTTATTTTAATTCATTTGCATTTGCATCTGCATACCGCATACTGTGCATTTTTGCAGCCGGATTGATTTAATCGGGATTACAGCCCTTTCCTCGTGTTTCAGGCGTTTCAGACCGTTTCGAATAAGGAGTTTTATTGTGGAAGTTGTGCTTCTTCCCGATGTTTTCAGTCTACGCTGTTGGTTTTGGTGGTATTTTGGTGCCCGCCTTCTACCGGTTATTTCGTTGCATTCTCGCATTTCTTTTATGTCCATTGATCTAATTTTCTAGAATTTATTTCTTAATTTTTGGCATAGATTTTATATTTTAGATTGTTTTATGTTTTATTTTCTACTTTAGGATATTTTTAGATTTTTATATATTTTAATTATTATTTTTCTAGAACTTATTTATTTTTTAGAATATTTTAGGTTGTTAATTGATTTAGATCTTAATTAATATAAATTGAATTTGGTTAGGATTTTAGAGTGAACTTTTAATTAGGATATTAGAGCTTTATTAGTCTTTACTTTATTTGGTTAAGTCAGATTGCATTAGTATTAGTTAGACTTAATAGCCTTTAATTAATTGATTTTAGTTAATCAGCATTTCTTTTATTAATCCATCATCATTTCGTTTTTAGCTTTATTAATGTTCATTTAATAGTTTTAATCTGTGTTCATTTAATTAATCATTTAATTATGTCAACTAATCAAGTTTTCAGCTTTAATCAGGTCCCATGCAGGTTTTGCTGCTGACAAGTGTCAGGGCTATAAATATCCCTGTTCACTCTCTCTCATGGATGGCTGCACAGTACTCGAGAAAACCCTAATTCACATCACCGGAGAAATCAAACCGTCCAAAACCTCGCCAGAAAATTCATGGCATCATCGGAAAGTTCATCCACGTTCATGATGTTCATCACAGTTTTTCCAGAAACCTCCATACATTCATCCAAACTCATACGGGTCTTCATATGTTCATACTCTTTTTTTCCAGAATTCATCCATTTTCCAGCAACATTCAAACACACTTTCCCAGATTTCATCATGGATATTCAAATCTTCATACCAATTTTCCATATTTCCTCAAGAACATTCATCATGTTCATCCACGATTTCCAGATCTTACCAATCTTCATCAGCTTCATCATTATTTTTCCAGAACTTCATCTTTTTCCAGACCCACATTCATATCTTCATCATTTTTCCGAAAAACGTATTAACCTTCATGATTTTTTTTCCAGAAACTCATAGATCATCATACGATCTTTCATCATCTTCATGTGATTTTCCCAGAGTTTTTCGTTCATCACCAGATCTCGCTAGATCCAGACTCAACCTTCCAACAACATCAAACGAACCTTCATTGTTCCATAAACTTCTTCACATCTCCAGAAAGCTTCATACGAAACTTCATGAACCTTCATCATCATCTTCATGAGAGATCTTCGTCATCTACATCTAACTCTCCAGTTTCATGAAACAACAACAGATCTTCAGCTAACATCTTCAAACAGCTCAAAATACACAAAGCTTACCCAGATCGAACCATAAACCTTCATCCGTTCAACACACCTTCAGATCTACAACGAACGAATCAACATCTTCGAATAGCTTCGACCAAATCACCACAAACGCCATAGATCCTCATGAACAACATCTACTCAGATCTCCACGAACTCATCGAGCTTCAACAAACCAACATGCAATCAACGATCCATTTCACAAATCTCCAGATTATGAAGTAGCTCCTTCAGATTTATGGATCTTTAACAGGTTATGTTGTTAAGAAAGGTGATGTTGATGAGCTGAAAGTATGGAGGGAGAAGCAATGAGTTGACACAGTGAGGGGGGGAGACGAAGGAGTGACGGCGTCGGGAAGCAGAGAGGTTGAACGGAGAGAAGCTGAGGATGAAAATGGCGGCTAGGGTTTGTTGTTGACTAAAGTGAGGAAGAGGAAAGAGCTTTGTGGACCTCCTCAATTGGTTAGTGGGCCTTGGGCCCAACTTTCATTATCTGGATGCACTCCCCGTTTTCCTTATTGCACCCCTCCCTCTGTTTATTTGTTTGGTTGTAATTGTGGGCTCAAGGCCCACCGTGTGGACTCTACTGCACCTCTGATTCTGGATTACACCCCCTCTATTTGATGGTTGTGAATTTGGGCCAAGCCCAACCATTTCACTTGTTGTACCCCTGTTTTTCTCTATTGTACCCCCAGTACTATTATTTTTGTATAGAATTATGTATATTATTTTCTTTTGTATATACTATATTACTATTTTCTTTTAAGAATTTATAGTATTATTTTCTTTTAGAATATTATATACATATATTTTACATATTATTTTATATTCTATTTTCCATATTCATTTTCTTTTTAATATTTCTATTAGAATTTATTTTCTTTTTAGAAGCTTTATTTCACTTTTAGAAATTGAATTCTTATTTCCTTTTGTTATTGAACTTTCTTTTCATCTCACTTTCATTTTGTAGGTCGATGACGACACTTCCGTAAACCGTTATTAATCGACTTGTTGATGGATAATGTAGGATCCGAGACCACTTTTTCTCTCCTCATTTTCTCTTCTCCTTCTGATTTTATTTTGACTTTCTTCTGTGTTGGTCCATGTGACACGATTCAATTGGAGAATGATTTGTAACATCATTTCTCTATCTTGTCTTTAACACGGAAATCAATACGCAACCTCTTATAACTTGACTTCCATTTATAAGTCGAGCTACGACGGTTCAGCGTCACATTGGTTCAGATTCGAAACATCATCATCAAGGATCAAAGAAGAGGAAAAGCTTGGAAATGGAGCTTGCATGTAAAGGTTAAGGGTCAACGGAACCACTCTGTTCGGTAACATTGTTTTATTTCATCTCTTTCATCTCTTTCTGTCAACCATCGAGTGTTGTGAGTTGTAGCGTTAGATACGTGGGAAATGATGAGTGGGGGGCTTCCTCTCACTCATCTAGAGTGTTTAGTGTACACCCTTTGGGTGATATGCGATGCATTCGCTCCTACGTCTTAAGACTTAGCGTGTGCGTCCCGTTTCGAACCTTTTCTCTCGCGTCCTGGCGATTGAGATCCCTTCTCTTGCCCCCGTGCAATCGAGACCGTTTTCCGTAGTTAGCCGAACTACGGCTGCTCTGATCTCTCATACCTGTTGAGAGTATGTAGGCATAGGATTGCGATAATCCTAGCGAGCACGCTAACAACTAACTTCTCAGTTCTCTCGCTTTCATGCGATCAAGACTTTCCCGCTAACGACTAATCTCTATTTCTCTTGCCCTGGTGCAATTGAGACCAGACCGTAGTTCTAGTTCCCGTAGGTTCCCGTACCTTTAAACCAATGACATACTACGTCCGTTCTACCACAAACAGGTAATGCCTAAGTCTCTAATGGTCGAGCAACAATACACCTAATTGCTAGAATGCGTACGCTAGTATCGTCAACCTCTTCTCTCACCCCCGTGTGATCAAGAACACCCTTTCGTCCCGTGGTTGGCCTGAACTACGTTTTGCTCTGATTTCTCATGCCATATGAGAATACGTAGGTACAAGATGCGACGTCTTGGCGAGGAACTCCCCATGTAGTTTCCCGAACTACGTTGACTCTGACTTTCCCATTGCACGAGGGAATACATAGGCATAGAGAGGCGATGCTCTATCGAGTCAGTTCCTTCCGTTTAGCTTTAGAAGTCGTAGATAGTTTGTTTTTCACCCATAGACTAGACAACCTAAGCGTGGATCCCGTCGAGTATGTTGGACGTGAGGGGTGTTCATACCTTCCCCTTGCGTAACCGACTCCCGAATCTAGGACTTGGTTGCGATGACCTTGTCTTTTCCGTTTTCGTCAGATTTTTCCGATCGTTTCCTTTCCCTCTCTTTGGGATAAATAACGAAAGGTGGCGACTCTTCTATTTTCCGCCGGGTGTTTTTCGCAGTTGCGACAGCTGGCGACTCTGCTGGCGACAGGCATATCCCCTATGCGAGTCAATCCTAGTGCTTATTTGTTTGTCTTTGGGTGTGTATATTTGTGTGTTGTATTTTGTATATTGCTCTATTTACGTTTTCCGCACTATATTGTTATCTGCTGCTATTGTGCTGTTGGGTGGTTGTTCCTTTGAGAGATAAGCCAAAACCTAGGCTTGAGTACACACCTAGCATTAGTAGTGGAGAGTAGTGGTGGATGTGCTTGCTTTGCTCGTACTAGTTCACCATGAAATTCGCGCTCGGACGAGATTCTCTTTGATGATTTCTTTTCTGGACCTTTGGGCTCGAAGGGATTTTGGATATGAGGATAATCGACTCTGGGGACCGATCATTTGTGAGTCAGCTAAGTGAGGCCTCTTCAAGAGATTATGATGCTAAACTAGAAATGGTGAACATATCATCGTTTCTTGAAAGTCTGTGACGCTGATGAACGCATAAGATGTTGTACCTTGTTAGCTTAGGTCCATACCTGTGAGTGGGAGGGTTTTTGCAGAAAACTTGACTTCCAGCCAACCCGGTATTTTGGTTTTCTCTTCAGAGTGAACTTACTCAGTCAGTAGCGTAGCAGTTTTTTAGAGCTTTGTGGGGGTTGTGATCCCGTGTTTGCTGCATCTTGCATTGCATTTGCATACGCATCATTGCATCATTTTGCGTATCATTTCTCCAGCTGGCCAGAGCTCTTATCCAGCCTTCGCTTTGATTCAGAAGGTGATTCTCCGGTGTCTGTTCTGAGCAAGTGTTGATTGTGGGAGCGACCAAGTGGTTTGAAGCAGAATCAAGCAGTGTCAAGCAGTGAAGTCAATTGAAAGTTGTTGGTAGCTATGTCAAAGAACGACTTCCAGATTGTTGATACCTTGTCAGGTTTTACTGTGATGACTAATCCTCTATATGGTTCTCTGCCCGGTGAAGACCTTCCGCAAGTGAACAACCTGCCTGAAGCTCAGCCTGTGCAGCATTCTGTTAAAGACCAGGGTCTACATGAACAGTTTATTGTCCGAAGTGAACGTTCTTCTTCTCCCGATACCACAGATTATCAGGATGTTGTTTTCTCCGTGCCGAAGTCCAGAAGAGAGGTTCCGATAGTGAAGATTCAGGACCCGAGAGCTCTTGAGTATGCTAAAAGGTTTCATGCGTTGGAGGAAAAGTTTAAAGCCTTGGAAGTTAAAGATATTGTTGGTCTCAATGCTTCAGACATGTGTCTGGTTTCTGGCCTAGTGTTACCTCCGAATTTCAAAGCACCGAGGTTTGAAAAGTACAAAGGGGATACCTGCCCGAGGCAACACTTGGTGATGTTCTGCAGAAGAATGACTTTGTTTGTGCACAACGACAAGTTGCTGATCCACTGTTTTCAAGACAGTCTGATTGGGGCATCTCTGAGTTGGTATATGCAGTTGGAGAGTAATCAGATTCGATTATGGGTGGATTTAGCCAAGGTTTTCCTGAAGCAATACGAATATAATCTTGATATGGCTCCCAGTCGCATGCAGTTGCAAAAATTGTCTCAAGAGAACAATGAACCTTTCAAAAGGTATGCTCAGAGGTGGAGAGAATTTGCTTCAAGAGTGAAACCACCGCTCCTAGACCAAGAGTTGGCCGACATGTTTGTAAACTCCTTGTAGAGCCCGTACTTTAAAAGAATGCTTGGGATTGTGCCAAATTTCGCTGAATTGGTAATGGCAGGAGAACGCATTGAGAATGGTATAAAGACTGGAAGAATTCAAGATGTCTCGAACAGTTAGGCTAGTGAAAATAAATCTCTCTGTAGCTCTCAAACTGAAGAAGAAGATGTGATTAATACAGTCATGACAGAGCTGGTTATTCTCGGGGTGAATCAGTGAAATCTTTTGGTTCTTCATCTTCTCAGCAGTCAGTATCTTATGTGTCTCGTTATTCTGGACAGACAACTGTTCCTAGGGCACCATATTAGAGACATTGGGTTGCTCCTCATGCAAATCAATGAGCCCGTGGCTAAGGTTATCCGAATCAGCGCCAGAGTCAGAGTAGGCCTCGTAACAACTTGGAAAGAAGGATTGCTCCTTTTCATCCAGTTCCTGTGTCGTACAGCCAGCTTCTGCCGCATCTGATTCAAAACTCTTTGGTGGAGCTTAAAGCTCTTAAGCCTGTGCCAGAACCTTACCCTCCTGGGTACAATCCCCATGCTCAGTGTGGATATCATGGTGGATCCAGGGGGAATTCGACCGAAGATTGCAAAGCTTTTTAGGCCAAAGTGCAGCAGTTAATTGACAAAGGGTGCATTTCCTTTCCAGAAGGATTTTTGGTTGTACATGTCAACCTTTCAGCTGTCTAAGCTCGCAGATTTAGAGGGTCATTTCCAGAAGCCAGTGGTCCAGACAGGCAGACGTCCTCAACTTTGGCAGTCCTTGGATTTTTATCATTTGCATTTGTAGTTTCTTTTCTGTTAGTTGCTACTTGTTGTTAAACATTATTGTTCTGAATGGTAATATTAATGAAGTGATTATGCATTTTTCTAAATTAATCATGTCGCTTTTGCTCATTTTTGCACTGCACAGATACTTGCACTTTTTATCTACTCCACTTTATCACTATGATTAGAAAAGATTAGAGGGAGGATGACGAAAACTGAATACTCATAACTGATGATTGTATGCTTTCGGATAAAACCCTGCTGATTATGTACATGCATTTTTTCAAATCCCCTAAACACCGGAGAGATAAGGAGTTAACCACTTCGAGCCGAGAAGTAGGAGTTTCTTTCAGACTTGTGCCTACATATCCTTAAAAGGATGGAATCAGAGCATCTGTAGTTCGTCTTACTAGGGATGAATGAACACTTGATTATGATCAAGGTTTAAAGTCAAGAGAGTTGTAAATTCTACCCTAATTCTAAGTTGTAAGACTTAATGACTCTAACAAGGTCAAAGGGGAATTAGGTATTGCTAAACTACTTATGACATTGAGTCAATGAAGTACTATTTCCCTTGAATTTGGGAACAGGAGGCAACAAAGGAGGATGAAAGCTAATAAGCTAACATCACTTGGGGAAATAACTTGACAAAGTTTAAAATGTATGAACAAATGATGAGATGAACAAGTATGATATTCAAATATGATATCAATTGCAAGTATTCAAAGTAACGTTCAAACATGATGTTAGTTGTGGTATGACAAAGTTAAAACACATGGTTACAACCAAAGCAAGAAAGTGGATGTGACAACATCTAAGTTAAAGACTTGACAAAGTCATAAAAGATCAAGGTAACAACCAATGAACATTCAATGTTTAAAGAAGTTACAAATCCAGATGGTACAACCAAATTAAGTTCATGCAAGGAAAGCTTTTACAACATCTAAACACACATGAGGTATAGTTCTAACAAGACTAAAGTATCATGGATGATAAGTTTTAGCACATAATTAAGGCAAGCGTGCATTAGGGTTTACTAACACCACTTAATCATGAATATAAGACAAGTTGTAACAACACTCAATCATGAATTCAATTTAAACATTCAAACATGGATAAGTTGTAACAACACTTAATCATGAGTACAATTTAACATGGACAAGTTATAACAACACTTAAACATGATAAGATTCAATGGAAAATGTGTGACAACATTTATTCAAGGATTCAATTCAAAGTTCAAATATGACATGTATAAGTTATAAAAACACTTTAACATGGATGAGAAAAAAGTTCAAAGTTAACATGCATAAGTCAAGACATCACTTAACATGAAGAATATTCAAGGTTGAAATAAGGCATGTATAAGTCAAAGCATTACTTAACATGATAAAAACCAAGATTCAAGGTAAACATGTATAAGTTAAAACATCACTTAACATGAATATAGTTTAGGACATTTAAGACAAGTATATGTAACAACCAAAGCATCCTTGAGCAAATAGACATGTTCATAACACGTGGATGGAATATGCAAACATATAATGGATGACATGTGAGCATGCTTATGACAATTTAAAGTTTAAACATCATGTGGACAATTTAAGACACTACTTGAACATTCAATCATGGATACAAGTTGAGCATTTTTAAGGCAAGTAGGTAACAACCACACATACATGTTAGGGTTCAAACATGGTTTTAAATAAAGTGGAAACATCATAAAGGTTTAGACATACAAACATGTATTCAAAGTCACATTTAAGACAATAAAACAAGTGTTTAAGAACACCTAAACATAGTATGATCAACACAAAGGTATATATGCACATCAAGGTTCATGTAAACATAGAAGAAAGTTACATGTTATGGATAAAGTGAACAAGCAAAACTCATGGTATGAACAAAGTTTCATCATACATTTACATGTAAATATACACTTGAAAAAATGTACTAAAATTCAAGTTAAAACACAATGTAAAAGTTCAAAACATCATATAAAGTTTATAAAAGATGCACAAGATTCATACAAGTGCATGTGCACAAAGAAAATCAAAGAAATCAATCAAAGTATCAAGAGAAGTCCTTAAGAAATCCTAAAATCTCACTCACTTTGAACACACATAAGTGAAAGAAAAGTATTTGTTTTTGGAAATTTATTTTTACAAACAGAAAATAGACAATCTCATGAGTATTTGGCAAAAATAATGGGTCAAAAATCAATTGGGATGAAGAAGTTATGATGGTTTGAAGTTGTGAAGAAAATAAATAAAATAAGTGATAAAAAATAAGGAAATCGTCTTGGTGGGTGTTGAACCCAAGCCAGATTGCTTACCACTCAAAACAATAACCAACTCTACCAATGTGCACAGGTGATAACCAAATGAAAGTGTACATATATGTAAAACCTACTAAAAAAATTAGAAAATAAAAAGAACTGGGACGAGGTGGATTCGAACCTCAAATCTCTTACTCAAACATACACGCGCGCACAGTCCTCTAACCACTGGGGTGGTGATACAACCATTGTATCACCCCCCCCCCCAAATAAAAAATAATAATAATAAATGACCTAAGACCTGAACAAGGCGCCATGGCTGGTTATCAACATCATCAAGTTTCATTAAGTTTTGCAAAACCTAGCTTATCTCTCTCAATACTTAATGAAACTTAATGATGTAAAAACCAAACTTGTCTACTTTTTCACAAGGAACACAGTGGTGCAATTGATTTTGTCTAAAAGTGTTTATATTTTAAAACATGATAGCAACACTCAAAATATCTTAAACTTGCATTTTCAATGGTACAGTCTTACACAGTTATGTTAAGCAACAATTAATAGTTCAAAAACATCATATCCATCATAAAAAACAAGTTCATGCTCAATATGGATCAAAGCATGGCATGTTTCAAAGAGTTCAACAAGTTTAAAGTGAACTTACCTCTTAATGCAAAAATTCAAAATCTTCCAAGGATGTTACATAGCAGTTTTGATGATTTGAGTACCTTCAATGGACCTCCTATGAACCTTTACAATGCTTAGGACCAGTTGAAAATACTTGGAACAGAATATCCCTTCCTTCTTGCAAAATATATAAAGTGATCAAAATAAAACTTCAAACAAATGAATTTACAAAAGAAAAACAAGGTTTGGATCAGTTTAAGAATGATTTATGGAGTGTGTTAGAAATGTCAAAGTGATTGAAACTAGCCAATTTTAAGTTTTGGGTAGCAAAGTGCAAAAAGTCAACAGTTTGAGGTATTGAAGGTTGACTTTCTAATTTTGCATGTTTGAGGTGAAAATGAAGGTTTGGACACCTTCAAGGGATGATTTGTGATGTGTTTAAACTGGTTTTTGAGTGGTTTGAGGTGTCGAGAAGGTAGATGGTATGTTTGTGCAAGTTGAGGTTTCTTTGTGTTGCACCCCAAAATTTGCCCAACCTTTTCTTAGCTTGGTTTATGTTTTATTTCATTTCTTTCTAGCATTTGCATTGCATAGAATTTTTCATTGAACAGGGGATCAAGAGGTTGTGCATAGCAAGAGGAGTCTACTCAGAGTATTGAGTCTAAGCAAGGGGTGTTACTCAAGCATGGATGGTCATCAGGTCATCTTGAAGTGGTCAATAGTCTTATGAAAGGATGGATGATTGTATGTGGGTCAGCTCCTAACTTGGAGGCCAGTTAAAGATCATCAGAGGATTGTGAATTCATGATTAGGGATATGGGATATTGAGAGAGCACATTGAGTGCTTTGAGAGCCATGTTGGAGCTTATTCAAGTTGTTGTGTGATGTGAAAGAAGCCACAATCAAGAATGTTGCATCTAGGGTTTTCATCTGGTTAATCCTCAGTCAATTGTGAAATTGAAGGAGATTAAAACTCAATTCCAAGTCTCTATGGTCATGGGATGTTGTATTGAGATGTATAATATATCATTTCAAGATCAATTCATCAAGAATCAAGAGTGTGAGAAGTTACTAAATTAGGGTTCTCAGTGTAAAATCCCCTGTTTAGTCCCCAACTTCAAGACCACCTTTCTCAAGATAGAAGTCTCATCTCATCTTGACATGGTCATGAAACCTGTAGAGCATATTATTAGCTTTCTTTTGAGTACTAGAAGTCATTCATCTGATTTCTAGAACTCAAGTTATGATGCTAACAAGTTACAGGTCCTCAGATGAATGTGATTTTGGTCAACAAAAGTCAACCAACTTCCAAGCCATTTTTGACATAGAAGGATGTTTCTCCTTAACTTTTGATGAACATGAAAGTTGTTCCTCATGGCCTTATCTTTCCAAAGAGTAATAGAATTCTTTCATCTAATTTGTAGAACTCAAGTTATGAGGTTTGCAAGTCAGGGGTATTTTGGGAAAGTGAGATTATAGGTCATAAAATTATAGGTCCATTTCACCAACTTGCACACCTGAAATGGAGATTTTTCCAACATCAAATGTGTTCCAAATGGTTTCAATTGTTCAACCAAGCATTAAGAAGTCATGAATTTGGCTTGGAATGGTGAATTCCTAAAGTGATTTTCATGGAAAAAGCCTTAAAATGAGAAAATTGGAATTAATTCATTTTGGATCATTTTTTGTGCAAATGAGTACATATTTTGAGTGCAAACCATATTTCAAACACAATGGCAATGTTAGAATTTGAATTTGGTGAGTTTTGATGTGCCATTTTCAAAATTAGTTCAAGCTTAAGTCACACTTGTAATATCAACCATTGAGATCAAATAAGGATTAAATCACATCCATTCATACTCCTCACATTACCAGCAAGTGATTTGAGGCATTTTGAAGGCAAATTGGAGCAGAATTCGTGCATATGGCTAAGCTCCAAAACTCAAATTCCATGGATTTCAATTGGGCTCTTAGGGATTGAAATTGGGCTCCAAAGCAATCAAGATCCATCATATATAAACTTTTGAACATGTACAAAGCATCAGAACTCTTTTTGGTAAAGAATTGGCAGAAAGAGCAACTTGAAAAAGTGAAGAGAAGTTGAAATCCGAATTCTGAGATCCAAGCAGTTTCAAGGAAAATTGAGGATTGTAAAATCTTTATTGAGGATTGTGGAACGTTTCTGGACATTTTTCTTTGAGCTTCATCAAGAGTTGAAGGCTCAGTGGAAGTTCTCCACTAGGTATTTACAATTCAACTTATCTCTCTCATTATGCCATGATTCTTTGCCATTTTTGCATATTTGAGACCTAGAAAACATGTAGATCATTAATCACTAAAACAAACTGGCATTTATGATGGTTGATGTTGTGAGCTCCAAACTGTTTGGACTTGGTGTGATCTGTTTTTGAGCTTTCATGCTCCAATTTTGCTTGATTTGTGATCTGTATAACATGTAGATGATTTCTGGACAAAATTGAATGATGTTTGTGAACTTGTGATTTTGATGCTCCAAACTGTTTTGCTTCGATTTGAAGTATGTGTGCATAATTAATGGAAATGGATGCTGAATTTGGATTCCTCATGATTTGTAGATGAATTTGCATATAAATTTCGCTTGATTTGGTTCAGTGTAGCTACTTGTCACTGTGCACGGTGGCCGGAATTTTGGAGAAGATGACCGGAGGTGGCTCCAGCCACCACCTGGTTTCCCTCCCTTGCTAAAGGTTGAGGATGATGAGGTGTCGTGTTGTTGGCCTCACGATTTGCATACTTTTCACACGCACGGTTGAGATTAAGACCTACACTACACCTCCATTGACTGCACGCACAAGATTACGTTTGAATTTCATTAAATGATTTGGCATGTTGTGAACCATTGGATTGTCCTACTTTTTGATCAAGCGCTTCTGGATGCATTCAACCGTATGTCATGTTTGACCAATTCACACATAATCACCAGATTTTATTTTCATCTTTGTCTTATATGCTGATGGACCTGGGCCTCGCTTGCTATTCACGCCCCCCTTTTGGGCCCAATGTGGATTTGAAATGCTCTTATTTGCTATTCTCACCGTGCTTTTGTTTATTTTCTTTTTAATTTCTTTTTTATTTTGTTTTGCTTTCTGTTTGAATTTAATTCTTTTAAAATAGTTCCAATGTTCCTAAAATTACATAATATTTTTTAGAGACTTTGAGATGTACTTTATTTTTAGGATATTTTTATTTTATTTTTTTATCTTATTTTAAATTTAAAAAAGGATTAAACATTGGAATTGTTTTAAGTGGATTGAATTGTGACATTGTTTGTTCTTTGAATTGTTTCTCTCATTTCCTTTGGGATCCAATGAATGAAAATTGATCCTCATACACATGATGAGTTGAAAAAAATTTAGGACCATTTTTCCTTTGGTTGGTTGACTTTAGGGTTGACTTTTGGTGCTTTTCTTTTGACCCTTGATTCTCCCATTTCAAAGTGGTACATCTTGAATATTATTTTCTTTTGATAGGTGCTTTGAGGGGATATTTGCTTTGGGCTTTTGGCCTCTGGTTGCCAACATGTTTGTGAATCTCTTGTATTTTATTTGTCAATTTTTGAACCATTTTCCTAATTTTGAGGTAACTTGCAAGTCAAGTTACCTCCAAGGAAAGTTCATACAAGTGCTGACCTAGTTTGAATTGGAAATGACCTTTGTGGATCCATTGAGCTCTCAACTCTTCTTGTTTCACATATTAGACATGTTGCGCTTGCTGTATGCTCATTTTTAGGTCAAAATTATGTTCATTGCTTGTTGATTTGTGTGTTTCTTTTATTGCCTCTATTTAGGGTTTCCATATGTGACATGTTTGCTTTGTTTGTGTGATTTCTCCCTTTGTGTGATTGCCTCTTGTGAATTTCTTTTTCTTCTTTCTCCTTTGCATTTCCCATATGCATGCTTGGTTGAGATGAGCTTGTGGAGGCTACTGTCCCACACTATTTTCCTCCCACTTTCATTCTACTTGTGCATTCAATGTGTGCATTCTTTCATTTGCATGTTTCTTTTGTTGTTTCTTCTTCTTCTTTTGTCTTTCTTCCCTTAGGATTTCTAACCTGTCTTGTTCAAGAGAGGTTATGATAGACATTAGGGTTCTAAACATGCATGATAACATTAGGTAGCTCCCTTTCAAACTCAACTTTAAGTCCACTTTGCATGACAATTTTTAGGATTGAATTAGTCTCCCATTAGTGGTCTTTTCTTCTCTTCTCATCTTCAAACAATCTTAACATACTTAATAAGGATAATGAATGTTGTGCCATGAGCCTTATACTTGGGAAATGGTGATTGAGGGGCCACCTCTCAATTGCCTAGAATGTTTAGTATACGTCCTTAGGACGATATGCGACGCATTTGATCCTAGGTTTTAGACTTTAGTACAACATACATTATGAACATCCAAATTCAAAACACTTCTTCTCTAAAAAACACAAAAACACTTCAAAACTTTTTCATCCTTCAGGATTCTAATAAGGAAATCTTTTCACAAAAAAGAGTTTCGTTAACTTTTAGTTCTACCGCAAACGGTAACGCTTAAGTCTCCAATGGTCGAGCTGCATACACCAACTGCTAGAACTACTTGTTAACCCTACTCGGGCCTAAAAAACTTTTGAATCAGCTTGTGGTCCTTTTAGCCCGAACTACGTTTGCTCTGATCTTTCATACCATATGGAAGTATGTAGGCACAAGACGCGACGTCTTGGCGAGCAACCTTTCCCCCTTCTCTCACGTAGTTAGTCGAACTACGTTGACTCTGACTTTCCCATTGCACGAGGGAGTACGTAGGCACAGAGCGGCGATGCTCTGCCGAGTCACTTATATTTTATTTTTCTTTTGTCCCCGAGACCTTTAGCTAGATAGTATCAACACACCCTTTTAGATAGACAATAATGCGTGGATCCCGTCAAATACGACGGACGTGAGGGGTGCTAATACCTTTCTCTTGGGTAACCGACTCCCGAATCCAGACATGGTTGCGATGACCTTGTCTTTCCCTTTTTTCGTCAGGTTTTTCCGATCATTTCCTTTCCCTCTCTGTGGGATAAATAACAAAAGTGGTGACTCTTTTGCTTTTCCGCCGGTTGTTTTTCGCAGTTGCGACAGTTGGCGACTCTGCTGGGGACTCTGGTTCCCTATGCGAGTCAATCCTAGCGCTTGTTTGTTTATCTTTGGGTGTTGTACATGTGCGCTTTATTTACTTTCGCATTTTTACTTTCCTGCATTTATTTTCTGCATCATATATCATTACTGTTGTGATGTGGGGAAGGGAAGTTCCATTGAGTGATAAGCCGGACCCGGGCTTGAGAACAAACCTAGTATTAGTAGTGGAGACTAGTGGGGGCCTGTTTGCTTAGCAGATACAGTTCCCCATGAAATTCACACTCGGACGAGATTCTCTTTGATGATTTTCCTTCAGATCCTTAGGATCGGTTGGGATTTTGGATTTGAGAATTGTCGACTCTGGGAACCGATCATTTGTGAGTCAGCTAAGTGAGGCCTCTTCAGGAGATGATGATGCCAAACAAGAAATGGTGAACGTATCATCATTTCCGGAAAGTCTATGACACTGATGAACGCATAGGATGTCGAACCTTGTCAGTGGATAGGTCCACACCTGTGAGAGGGATTGGGCTATGCAGGAAACCTTGGCGATTACCCGGTTCTTTGCAAGTGTGAATCTGTGTTCCTGATATCAGTGGGTCCTATTGTCGGTACTTTGTTCTTGTTAAGTCAAAGCTCTAGTTTTTCTCGACCAACAGCACAGCAGTCTTGATCCCTTATTTGCATTTGCATTCGCATTTTCATCTGAATTTCATTGACATGTATTTATGTTGCAGGTGCATATTTCTCCTTTGATTCTAGTGATCTCGCTATGGAGCCCCTGAAGAGTACAGTGGCCTACAGGTTTCCAGTTCCGGACGTTAGTAGCTTGTTGAGTTTGACTGCCTTGGGTGAAAAAGCAATAATGGAAGATTTCAGGAAGTCTTATGGGAGGTTATTGAGATATGTTTGTAAGCCCTCTGAATATGAGATCAGTGGTGTCTATGCTCTCCTACAGTTTTATGATGCCCAGTTGAAATGCTTCGTCTTTCCTGATTATGTCCTGGCTCCTACCCTAGAGGAATATTCTGAGTTGTTAGGGGTGCCCATTCGGAATCAGATGCCGTTTGTCCATGTTGATACTAAGCCTGATCTGGCCGAGCTCGCCGCTATTTTGCATCTTGAGGCTTCAGAGTTAGATGGGAAGATGATCCGGAGACTTGGGATGTATGGTTTTCCTTTGCCTTGCTTGATTGAGAAAGCTCAGCAGTGCGCTAAGGATGGTTGTTGGATTGTGTTTAGCGCCATCTTGGCTCTTTGTATATATGGCATTGTTTTATTTCCTAATCTTCCAGACTTTGTGGATGTAGATGCGTTCCATATCCTAGCTTCAGGAAACCCAGTGCCCACCCTTCTTGGAGATGTTTATCATTCTGTGCACTACAAGAATGAGAAACGAAGAGGAAAGAACGTAGCGTGTTGTGTTCCTTTGTTGTATGCATGGTTTATTAGTCATCTACCCAAGACGGGTCCGTTTGTTGCCACTGCCAGTACTTCAGAGTGGTCGGAAAGATTGATGGGTCTATCTGCAGAGAACATCATTTGGTTTGACCGAGACTTGCTTGGTAAAGATATTGGTTATAGTTGTGGTGGTTTTCCTAATATCCCTTTGGTCGGAAGGAAAGGTTGCATCAACTATAACCCTTCTCTATTAGTCAGACAGTTCGGGTACGTGCTGAGAGAGCCTCCTAGAGAAGATGAGATATAGGAATCTCTGTATCTTACTGGTTTATTGGAGGGCGAAGCTCTCGGCAGACTTGAGCATGCGTGGAATAACATTCATCGGAAAGGGAAGTCAGCCTTGGGGAAGAGTAACAGCCGAGCATATGACCCTTACTTAACTTGGATAAGTGATAGAGCTATGAAGTTTCTGATGCCATATCCTGCAGTTGCACCTCTATATCCTCTCATGATAGAGGAACCCACTACTGTAGATATCCAGAAATACAATCAGGTGTTGTTGGAGAAGGAGGAGCTGAGAAAAGCTAATGAAGAATTGGAGAAAGAGATTATCTAGCTTCAAAGTGAGAAGATCGATGCAGTTAATTTCTTCAAGAGACAAACCGAGCTTGTGAATAAACTGGGTATGGATCTGACTAAGGAGACTAGTGACAGAGAGCGCACAGGCCGAGATTTGAACGTTGTCCACAGTGTTCTTACTACTAAGAAGGAAGAGTTGAATATGGCTTACTTGAGGATCTCCAAGTTTGAATCAATATGGAATGCCATGCTCACTAACAACAAGGAGCGCGAAGACAGGTTAAAACTTCAGATCAACAAGTTGAAGGCACAGCTTAATGCCAAAGATGGGGAGATTGCAGCAGAAGCATCACTTAGACGAGACAGTGAATACAGGTTGAATAAAGCGATCGCAAACTTGAAGGATCTCAGGTTGAGAGCTGACTCCAAGAGATGCAGGCTTAAGGCATGTTTCGAGGAAGAAGCTTTGGAAGACCACGTTGATAGTCTGCAGCATACTGTTAGCCAGCAGGATTTGCTTATTCAGAGACTACTCGCTAGGCCGGATCATCCTGAGACGCTAAAGTTATTAGAGGACTTCCGATCACGTCATCCTGCTTGACTATCTTGTTTATTCTGCTGTAGTTTTTGCTTATTTGTTGTATTGACCGTCACCAGGCTTGTTGGTTGAGGTCTTTTTCCTTATTGTACTCAGTTGTAGCTTGTACATTTCATGTTGGCCTTTGATGTATATACGAGGGGTTGGTGTTCTATGCTTGTCCGTAGGGTTCTCTATTTTTCTGTTTTTCCTGGAAACTAGAATCGAGGGGGAAATTTCCCTGTTGCATAAATACATGTTTGCATTTTAGCATGTTTCTCGCATTTGTAGGTGCATCGGAACTGTTAACCTTATCTTGTTTCTTGTGCTCCACTAGTGTGTTTTAGGATTACAGATCAGATAACTCACTGATACGGTACCAGAAGAAACCAGAAAAGACTGATGGATCAGATGCAAGCAGAAATGCAAGAGATGAGAGATCGGATGGCACAACTGATGGAGGTCATGCAAGGGGTTGCTAGTGGCCAGGCGCAACTTCAGAATTTGGTGCAACCTTTGATTGCACGATTTGATAGTAATGGTATGTTACATGGTGGGACTGATGCTAACCCTCCTCACGTTGAGACTCCCCGAGTTAACAACTTTGTACCTATCCCTAATGCTGGAGGGAACGGTAATGCTGGGAATGTCGAAGGAAATGGTAATGATGGTAACATTGGAGGGATTGGAAATGTCTTCGGAAACATGGGAAATATTGGTATTGGTGCTGGAGAAGGCGATTATGCTGGTAACAATGATGGTTATTATGACCATGGAGCTCATTGTGTTATTCATAGAAATATGTGTAATCCTCGGATTGAAGATCAGCAAGGGGATGTTTTCTCAATGAGAGACTTCAGGCCTGAAATGTCAGCTGAAGCAAGCAGAAGATTTAAGCTTTTAAAAGACAAGATGAAAAGATATGAAAACCAGAATTCCATGGGCTTAGATATGGCCAATTTGGGCTTGATTCTTGATATAAGGATACCTCACAAATTCAAAGTGCCTGACTTTGATAAGTACAAAGGTACCACTTGCCCGAGGGTTCACCTGCGCTTGTACTATAGAAAGATGTCCGCGTACTCGGACGATGAAAAATTATTGATGCACTTTTTCCAGGACAGCTTGTCTGGTCCTTCTTTGGAGTGGTACATGGGGCTGGAGCCCACTAACGTCTGCAGCTGGAGAGACCTAGCCGAAGCTTTTGTAAGGCACTATCAGTACAATAGTGACCTTGCACCAAATAGAGCCCAGCTGCAGAATCTTTCCCAAAAGAATAATGAATGCTTTAAAGAATATGCCCAGAGGTGGCGAGAGCTTGCTGCTAGAGTGCAGCCTCCCATGGTAGAGCGCGAGCTCGTTGACATGTTTGTTGCTACTTTACCGGTAGTGTACTATGAAAATCCGATTAGCAGTATGTCGGGAAGTTTTTCAGACTTAATAATCACCATTGAAAGGGTGGAAAACGACATCAAGCTCGGAAAGATTCAGGTGGGCGAAGTACCCTCGGCTGGGGGGAACAAGAAGGTGTTCGGAAACAAAAGGCGAGATGGAGATATTAACGTTGTATCCAGTTCACGGGAAAGAAATAGAGGTCAGAATCGGCAACATCAGCAAATTGCCAGCATCACCATTCCAACAGTTCAACAACCACAACAACAACATCGTCAGCAACAACAACAACAACGACCGCAACAAAATCAACAGGGGTACGGAAGATACCAAGATAGAGGCCGGGCAGCAAATAGACATTTTGATGCGCCTCCTATGCCTTACTCTCAGTTATTGCAGACTTTGCTACAACTGCAATTGATTCAAAAAAGGACTTTGGCTCCCTTGACTGGGCCTCCTCCACCTGGGTACGATGCAAATGCTCGCTGTGAATTTCATTCGGGTGCCCCAGGACATAACATTGATAATTGTAAATCCTTCAAACATAAGGTGCAAGACATGATTGACAGTAAGGCGGTTAATTTTTCTACTGATGTTCCCAATGTAGTGTAGAATCCCATGCCGAATCATGGGCAGGTTGGGGTTAATGCAATTATCAAGGAGGAGGTGTTGAGTTTGGTGACGGATGTTGATGAACTGAAGACACCCTTAAGCTTTGTGAAAGCCAGATTGCTAAAGGGGGGTGTTTTCCCGGGTTGTGCCGAGGACTGCGTTGAATGTTTTGTTAATCCTGAGAGAGGATGTGGATTGCTGAGAAGATGTGTTCAGGAGATGATGGATAACGGAGTTTTACAATTTGACCATTCTATTGGAAGAGAGTCTGAGGATTTGGTGGCTGAAGAAAAGGATGAGATTGCGACAATCTCCATCCCATATAAGACTGTTACTATCTATGCACCAAAGCCGCCAACGATAACTATCACAAAAGCGGGTCTTGTGCCGTTTGAAAGCACCAAGGCTATTCTGTGGAACTACGGAGCCGAAGTGTATTGCAATGGACAGAAGATAAATTTGAATGGTCCTCCTGCAAATTCGGTTGACAATCTTGTGGGAGCAGGAGGTATTACTCGTAGTGGCCGAGTCTTTTCATCGCCTGAAGTTACTGTTGATAAGGTGGACAAGGGGAAAAGACCGGTAGTGGAGGAGACTTCTCAATCTATGGAGAGAGAATCTTTGTTGAAAGACGTGTAGGAATTTATAAGACTGATTCGGAAAAGCGACTACAAGATAGTCGATCATTTTCAGCAAACTCCTTCCAAAATATCTATCTTGACGTTGCTCCTTTGCTCTGAGGTGCATAGGAATGCATTGTTGAGAATACTAAACACTGCTTACGTGCCGTAGGAAATTTCGGTCAATCAACTCGATGGAGTTGTGGCGCACGTAAATGCAGGAAATGGCTTAGGCTTTACAGACCTAGATTTGACGCTAAGAGGCAGAAATCATAATTATGTGTTGCGCATATCTTTAGAATGCCGAGGGGCTGTCATGTCTCACGTGTTTGTGGATACGGGATCGTCCTTAAACGTGCTTTCGAAAAAGGCCCTAATGAAGTTAGATATGCAGGGGTTGATTTGCACGCCAAGTGATTTGGTGGTGCGGGTGTTTGACGGAACCCGAAGATCTGTGTTTAGGGAGGTAACTTTTCCTATTCAGGTTGGACCTGAAGTCTTTGATGCAGTGTTTTACATCATGGATATCCAGTCGGCCTACAGTTGTTTACTAGGCCGTCCGTGGATTCATTCACCGAGAGCTGTGACCTCCATGCTGCATCAAAAGCTGAAATACATGGTTGGCGGTAGCGTTGTTACGGTATGCGGGGAGGAGGATATCATGGTCATCCATTTATCATCCTTTAAGTATATTGAAGTGGATGGAGAGATCCATGAAACTCTTTACCAGGCCTTCGAAGCGGTCAAGATTAAAGACAAGTTTCCTGTTGTGAACAAGGTGCCGGAAGTGGCCATGTCTTCGTTCAAAGAAGCTCAAGCAGTGGTACAGACTGGGGCAGTGCAGGGATGGGGACAAGTATTAGAGATTCCCCACAAACAAGACAAATTTGTTTTAGGGTGTCAACCGTCATTCTCTTCTCCTTCGGCCTCGTAGAGTGCGCCGCGCTATAAAGGGCCCGTTCAGTTCACCAAGGGAGGAGTTATCTTTGAGAGAATCAATGTTGTATCTGACGAAGACGGAGACAGTGATTGTGATATGGATGCCTGGATCAAGCCGTGTATTCCGGGACAGAGCCTGCGCAACTGGTCAATTGAAGAATTCATTCAAGTGACGACAAAACAGTAATGCTTTGTTTTTCCAATTATTGTACTACCCTATGTCCTACACGGGGCATAGTGGTATTTTATTTCAGGGCCTTATTTGTTTATGTCTGAACATTGTTTATCAATTAATCAAAGGGTGTTTTCTCATTCAAATTTTGTGATCTCTATTTTCCTTATTTTTTATTTTTCACAATAAAATGGCAATGTGGTTTATACTTGTTTGCATATTGTTTGAAACATTTAACCATTTTTATTGCAGGACTCCTATTGCAGATGACACCGATTCAGAACCTCATATGACTCGCTTTGACTTCGATCAACCAATATATCAAGCTGAAGAAGAGATTGATGAGGATGAAGACATGCCTGAAGAACTAGCCAGACTTTTGAAACAAGAAGAGAAGACCATTCTGCCTCATCAGGAGGAAATTGAGGTTATTAATCTGAGTCTTGAAGAAGTTGTCAGAAATGTTCGGATAGGGGCTGCGCAACAGAGTGACATCAAGCAAAGATTATCAAGATGCTTCGAGAGTATAGTGACATCTTTTCTTGGTCGTACGAGGATATGCTCGGGCTTGACACCGAAATAGTGGTTCATCGTTTGCCGTTGTGTAAGGAATGTCTGCCGGTCAAGTAGAAGCTTAGAAGGACAAGACCAGATATGGCTGTAAAAATCAAAAAAGAGGTCCAGAAGCAGTTGAACGTTGGATTTTTAGACGTAACCACTTACCCTCCGTGGGTCGCCAACATAGTACCTGTACCTAAGAAAGATGGTAAGGTACGGATGTGTGTAGATTACAGGGATCTGAATAAGGCAAGCCCAAAGGATGATTTTCCGCTCCCTCACATTGACGTATTGGTCGACAATACGACTCAATTTTCGGTGTTTTCCTTCATGGACGGTTTCTCCGGTTATAATCATATAGAAATGGCACCAGAAGACATGGAGAAAACAACATTCATTACACCATGGGGAACATTCTGTTACAAAGTAATGCCTTTTGGGTTGAAAAACGCAGGGGCAACTTACCAGCGGGCTATGGTCACTTTGTTTCATGACATGATTCATCATGAGATCGAGGTCTATGTTGATGACATGATAGCAAAGTCGCAAATGGAGGAAGAGCATCTGGTCAACTTGTTAGAGCTGTTTGAGAGGCTTAGGAAGTTTAGATTGAGGTTGAATCCAAATAAGTGCACTTTTGGAGTTCGGTCCAGAAAGTTATTGGGGTTTATTGTCAGCAAAAAAGGAATCAAGGTCGATCCTGCAAAGATAAAAGCCATACAAGACATGCCAGCGCCAAAAACAGAAAAAGTGGTTCGTGGTTTCCTAGGGAGATTGAACTACATTTCTCGGTTTATATCTCATCTCACAGCCACGTGTGGACCAATGTTTAAATTATTAAAAAAAGATCAGGCGGTCGTCTGGAATGAAAATTGTCAAAAAGCATTTGATAAAATAAAAGAATACTTGCAGGAGCCTCCGATATTGATACCCCAAATAGCTGGAAGGCCTTTAATCATGTACTTAACGACTCTCGAGAACAGTATGGGTTGTGTTCTCGGTCAACACGATGAGACTGGAAGAAAGGAGCATGCGATTTATTATTTGAGTAAAAAGTTCACAGATTGTGAGTCTCGTTACTCAATGCTCGAGAAAACGTGTTGTGCACTCGCTTGGGCTGCCAAACGTTTGAGACAATATATGCTCAATCACACAACCATGTTGATTTCGAAGATGGATCCGATTAAGTATGTCTTCGAGAAGCAAGCGCTCTTAGGAAGAATTGCCAGGTGGCAAATGGTACTGACAGAGTACGATATACAATATGTTTCTCATAAAGCCATTAAAGGAAGTGTTCTGTCAGAATACCTTGCTGATTAGCCTATCGAAGATTATCAACCGATGAAGTTTGAATTTCCTGACGAGGATATCTTGTTCCTCAAAGCAAAAGATTGTGAAGAACCATTACACGGTGAAGGTCCTGAGAAGGATTCTCAGTGGCAGATGATATTCGACGGTGTTGTTAACTCCTATGGTAGTGGAATCGGGGCAATTATTACAACTCCTCATGGTACTCACATCCCGTTCACTGCCAGGTTGACATTCCCTTACACTAACAATGAAGTTGAGTATGAAGCATGTATCATGGGTCTGGAAGAGGCTATTGATTTGAGAATCAAGAATTTGGATGTATATGGCGATTCAGCGCTAGTGGTTAATCAAATCATGGGAGAGTGGGAAACGCGTCAACCGAATCTAATTCCTTACGGAGATTACGCAAGGAGGTTGTTACCCTTTTTCGATCGGGTAGATTTTCACCATGTACCACGAGCAGAGAATCAGATGGTCGATGCTTTGGCAACGCTATCTTTGATGTATAAAGTGAATTTCTGAAATGATGCTCCCAGAATAGTCATTTCTCGCTTGGACAGACCCGCTTTCGTATTCGCCATTGAAGAGGCTGCTGATGGCAAGCCATGGTTTCACGATATACAGAACTTCCTCAAGAGGAAAGAGTATCTACTAGGGGCTTCGGCTAAGGATAAGAAGACGCTGAGGAGGTTGTCTGTCAACTTTTATCTAAACCCAGATGGTGTGCTTTACAGAAGGAACCATGATTTGGTGTTATTGAGATGTGTGGATGAAAAAGAAGCAACGTTGGTTATGGAAGAAGTCCATGAGGGTACTTTCGGTACACATGCCGGCGGGCATGCCATGTCTCGGAAACTATTACGAGCAGGGTATTATTGGCTAACTATGGAGTCAGATTGTTTTAAATTTTCGAAGAAATGCCATAAATGCCAAATTTATGCAGATAAGATACATGTACCGCCGTGCCCGTTGAATGTTATGGCGTCCTCGTGGGATTTCTCCATGTGGGGCATTGATATGATTGGCAAGATTGAGCCAACCGCATCCAATGATCATCATTTCATTTTGGTTGCCATTAATTACTTCACCAAATGGGTGGAGGCAGCCTCGTACGCCAATGTCACAAAGCAAGTCATAGCCAGATTCATAAAGAAGGACATCATTTGCAAATATGGAATTCCCGAGCGGATCATTACTGATAATGGTTCGAATCTGAATAATAAGATGATGAAGGAGTTATGCCAGAACTTCAAGATTGAACATCACAACTCATCGCTCTATCGGCCGAAGATGAATGGCGTTGTTGAAGCGGCTAACAAAAATATCAAGAAGATAGTGCAAAAGATGGTTGTTACTTACAAAGATTGGCATGAGATGTTGCCATTTGCTCTTCACGGTTATCGTACGACGGTACGCACATCAACCTGGGCAACTCCTTTCTCGCTGGTATATGGTATGGAAGTTGTCCTACCATTGGAGGTCGAGATTCCTTCTTTAAGAGTTTTGGTTGACGTCAAGCTTGATGAGGCATAATGAATAAAGAACCGATTGGATAAGCTTAGCCTGATGGATGAGAAGAGGCTAGCATCAATTGCATATGGTCGGTTGTATTAGAGTCGGATGAAGAAAGCTTACGATAAGAAGGTGCACCCTCGAAGCTTTCAGACGGGCGATCTTGTGTTGAAAAATATTCTCCCACCACAATCAGATCACAGGGGCAAATGGACTCTCAATTATGAAGGTCCATATGTCGTTCGAAAGGTCTTCTCTAGAGGAGCCTTGTTGTTATCCACCATGGATGGTGAGTATTTCACATCCCCTGTGAACGCAGACGCAGTTAAAAAATACTTTGCTTAAAAGAGACCCGCTGGACACAAAAAGAAAAGTCCAGGAAAAAATGGGGCATCCCGGCTGTTGCACCCCAAATTTTGGCCTCTTAGATTCTCATCATCATTTTAGGAGCATGTTCACATGTTTATCTAACCTTAACCCTTTTCAAGTGGTCTTTGGCAGGTTACAAGAGGATCAGGGTTTTGTACAGCCGAAATCGAGATTTCGAGGGTTGACCAGTCAATGTTTTTGATTGGTTTTCTTTGAGATTAGACCTCCATATCATCAAGAATATTCCATGGGATCCAGCATGAATCCAATTTGAGGTTGTCACCCGGGAATCAAAAGCAGTGAAATTCAGGATACCCGATTAAGGTTTTCGAGCAGGAAAAGTCAACTATGGTTGAATTTTGATTTAAAAGGTGTTATAATGGTGGGATTGTGGTATATAATGTTCATATGGCTTAGTAAAGTCCATTCAAGAAGTTTCAAAGCCTCAAGAGGTCCAGAGCATCGACAGTCGACTCGGTACCCATCGATTGATCGTTCGGTCGACCAAAAAGTCAACTCTTCAAATTTAAGGAATTGGACTTCAAAGTGTGAATCAAAAATGTCCCTTATGTCATATTGCACTTGCCTATCAATTTTCATGACCATTGGATCAAGGATGAGGAAGTAATCGAAAAATCGGGAAATTAGGGTTTTGAAAGGGGCTAAACCTTAACTCCTTAACCACACATCCAAATGAGTTGGTTCAAAGCTCATTGGAAAGCTCTTGAAAAGTCCTACAAAAGTCCCACAGTGGTCCACAATCAGAAAATGCATAGATTTGGAGTTATGATCAAATTCATTTCAAGAAGGGAAAATGACTTAGAAAAATTTCACTTTTAAGCTCATTTTTTAGCAACTTTGAGAGGCTTCATGAATGTTTTAGAGCTATTTGAGGGCTTTCTAAAAAGTACTAGAACATCTCAATAGCATTTGTGATCTGAGAGTTATGGATTTGGCAAGATGGTGTTTTCATACTTGAGTCCCACATTGGTAATTTTTCATAAGTTCATTCTTTGGTCACTTGGATCATTTCTCAGCCTTTGAATCTTATTGTGTCTGATATTTAGATGTTTTGAAGAGTTGAATTGTGATAATTATGCAGAAGAAGTGGAAATTTGAAGTTTGCAAGTGGACTTGCAAGTTGCCTTGCAACTTACATTAAAAAAATCATAAAACAAGCAAGAGGTGGAAAGTGAATTCTGAACCAGCCATGAACCTACACACTCTAGCCTAAATTTAGCCACTCTAAACTCATCATGATGCTTGACTTCAAGCTTACCTCCAAGCCAAGAAAGCCTTTTTTGGAGATTTGATTCAAAAATGCAAAAACCTTTCCTTCTTAGGAAGGAAACCTCAAATCTTCCCACTACCTCTCATTTGCCTATAAATAGAGGCACTCCCCACCTTATTCGATAGACAAGAACTCTTCTAAAAACCAGAGAAAGTTCAAGCATCCACTCTTTCACTCTTTGCTCCCATTTTCACAAAATCACAAAAACCACAAAAACCTCAAAAATCTGTCTTGGTAGAACAGTTGCCATATCCATTTCCCTACACTCAAACTCACCAAAGATCATCCACACAATCCATAAATATGGTATAGAAGGTGTCCAAGCCCTTAGACCACTTAAAAACCTCCCCATTCCAAAAGTCAACTTCCATACCAAGCAACTTTGACCATAATGCACGAAATCTGCCGAATCTTGTTCTAGGCATTTGCCTGGTGTTCTAATCACTCAAAAACTTCATATATATCATACCTCAACTATGCAAAGCATTAAGGATCATTGGTGAGGCCTATTTCTCAAACTGTCATAAGGTTGGTATTTTGCTTCAAAAGGAAGAAAGGTTCAAAGCAAGGAGGTGATTGAAGATTCTCTGGTTTTCTTGTTCCTTTTGCTTGCTTGAAGTTGTCTACAAGAGGTATGTAGCATTAAATTCATCTCATTCATCATTATACCATAAGGATAATTTTGAGGTTTTGACATAAAGCTTGCTTTGCTATTGTTTTTGTGTTCACAAGCCAAACTTTGCCTTAATGTGTTTATGCTTGATTTTTGAATATGTGTTGCACCCCAAAATTTGCCCTCACAATACAAGACTTTGTGTTCTAAGAAGGTTCACAAGGTTCACAAGTTCTCCAACAACTTGCATAACCTTTCATGAAGTTCATAAAGTCCACAAGCTACTTTATGAAGGTTCACAAGGTTCACAAGATTCACAATTGGTCAGAAGAGTTGACAATTCCCTCAGACAATGCACCTCCTAAGCAGTGCATCCAAAACTAGGGTTTTGACTTTAATCAGGCTAAATGGACTTCCAAGACTTCAAGTGAGCTTCATAACATCTTATATGTGTATAAGAACCCCCATGTCAAGTTTCAAGACTTTTCTCAAAAGTTTGCTCAGTCAGATGATCAGATAAGTCAAAAGCAGTCAATGCAGTTAAAAGGTCAAACTGAGGTCAACTGTGGTCAAACCAAAGTCAAACTTCATGATTTTTTTTTTGCCAACATCAAAGAGAGGTTGGGTGAGAAATATTATCATAATAACTGTAATACCCCAAATTTTGCCCTAAGATTTGTCGTCGCATTTCATTGCATTTAATCAATTACTAACAAATTTGTGTAGTCGTTTGACTTTTTGCAGGTAAATATCATATGGCATGCATTTTTTTTCTAAAAAGTAAAAATGGCACAATTGGCAGGAGGACATGTGTAAGGAGTTATGAGTGTGAGAGGTTGAGAGTTCGAATCTCACCTTTGTCATTTTTTTTGTTTTTTATTATTTTTACTCTAAATTTTTCTATCTTTCATTAAAAAAAAATAACAAAAATAGTTTTTTATTATTATTTAATTATTATTTTCGTATTTTAATTAAATCATTTTTTAAAATATTATTTTTTTCACTTTTTTCTAAATTATTCATAAAAATATCCAAAAAATCATAAAATAAAAAATATTGAAAAAAATTTTTGTTCTTTTTATAATATTTTTTATTTTAGGAATCAATAGGATTATTAGTTTTTATTTTAAGTTTATTTTAATTATTTTAAATTATTTAAATTTTATTTTTTCTTAACTAATTATTTAGTTTGGGCTTTAAAATGGGCTTTAGGGACATTATTGACAATTTGGTGTTAACCCTAATTTGTTCCCTATATATACATGTGTTGCCTTGTTGGAAAAAAGGAGAGAATGAAAAAAACCTAAGAGGAGTGAGTGCCGTTTGCCGTTATTTAGTTTTCTTCTTCATCCATTACTATTGTTTCTTTTTCTTCATCGTTTACCGTTATTTCTTTTCCTTCATCTATTACTGTTGTTTCTTTTTCTTCATCTTTTACCGTTATTTCTTTTTCTTCATCTATTACCGTTATTTCTTTTTCTTTATCTATTACTGTTACGTTTATATATATATAATTTTTAAATTGTTAGAGTTTATATATATAAGATTTTTGATCGAATTATGTCGATACGATGTTTGCACATTTGTGTGCATGACGCGTGACATTTGTGTTAGTTCGATCTGGTTGCGATGATCGCATTTTTGTGTGAGCAATAATACTATTTTTTGCTTAATTTCTTTTTCTTTGCGATAAATTTTGTTTCGTCCGATTTAGATCTGGTTGCGATGAGCGCATTTCTGCGTTAGCAACATTGTTGGGTTATTTGGCACATTTAAAATTCATTATTGCTTTTTTATTATTATTATTATTATTATTATTATTATTATTATTATTATTATTATTATTATTATTATTATTATTATTATTATTATTATTATTATCATTATTATCATTATTATTACCATTATTATTATTATTGTTATCATTAATTTATTAAAATTTGTTATAATATAAAAATCTGTTTTTTAAAATAAATAACATTAACATCTTTTCCAAATTAATATGAAAACCTATTATTTTTAAGAAAAACTTTTTTTTAGATAAATTTAAAATAATAACTAAAATCTTTTTTTAAAATAATAACTAGAACCGTTATTTATTTTATTTTATTATTGTTCAATTCAAATTTCATTATCATATTGTATCTGCTCCTCTCATGTAACCTCGCGAACTTAACAATCGCTCTTTAAATTCTGCCTTTAAATTTCTGCTTGCATGGTTTAAATTATGACATTATCTCTCTGTTTGCATGATTCAATTATCTCACGCGTTTACTATTATTTCTGTCACATTGCACACATCCGAAGGTTAGGTCTAACTGTTTGGCCGCCGCGCCAATAGTCCGTAAAACTTCACACATTCAATTTCAAATCCTCAAAACTACAAACTACAAACCCTAATTTTCACAAATGCCTCGCCGCAGGCAAAATTACAATTTTACCCTTAGCATTAGGTCAAAGAGCCGCCGCGCTCATTTTAGGGTTTCCCGCCGTGGAATCCCTAATTTAACCCTAATTACAACTTAACATTTCAACGTAGAGATTTGGAGTTTCTACACTCCACGTAAGCGTGCCCTTAAGATGCATTTATTCCCCTTGAGACCTTGACCACAGTCAAGAAGTTTCTAACCTCCCTATTGAGGGGAACTACGATTACTCTGATTCCACTCCCGTAAGGATACGTAGGCACAAGATGCGATGTCTTGCCGAGTAAACTTAGAATTAACCCCCTTTATTATTTATTATTGCTTATTTATATTTTATTTATCTTTGCTATTTAATTATTTTGCTTATTATTTTGTAATTGTTTCTTGGATGTAAAGTTGTTTAATTATTTAATTATTATTATGGTTAGTAATTAGGGAGTGTAACAACATGTATGTAATATTAAAATAAATTTAGATCACTTTTAAATAAAGATAATTAAAATAAACACGTCACACACGTAAGTCGATTTTAATCGCCGTCTCACTTCCTAAGGATATCCCTCAAGTTGCCTACGAATAATGGTTGAGTGGGGTGTATAAAGCAAGTCCCTCAAATAAAAAAATCATCAAAGTCCCTTATGGTTGCCTTTACGAATCGAGTCCCTTTCGAAAAATGATGATAGTCCCTCCAGTTCGCTTATTACACCCCACAATGACCTTCAAAAATCCAATTGTCCCTCACATGTCCCTTAACATCCAAAGTAAGGACTACCTACTCCATTATAGTGGGGATAGTCTTACTAAGGAAAGGATAAATAATAAGAAAGACCTTAAAACATTAGGGTAGGTTACTCCTAGGTACTTGCTCACTTCAAAACTGTTTCGCACTTAAACAAATTTCCAACAAAATTTTCAAACAAGTTTTTTTCACATCCATACACGGATTATTATTAAACTATTCTGAAAATTTTCTATTCACACACTACAATTTCAAAACAATTCAAAAGTGAGCTTAAGTACCTAAGAGCCCATGGATAACCATGGATGAAAAGGGTGCTAACACCTTCCCTTTTCATAACCTACCCCCCGGACCCAAAATATTCTCTAAGGTCTTTCCTGTTCTTTTATAACCTTTCCTTATGGATAAAATAAAAGTCGGTGGCGACTCTTGCTATCCGCAACATTGTTTAAAGTCAGTTCTCCCACCGTGTTACAGAACTGGCGACTCTGCTGGGGATTTATTTAAGAGGGGTGCCCTTAGGAATTAAGATCACTTTAAATTGTTTGCCTTGTTTGCTTTATTATTATATTGTTGGGGTGCTCTTATGTGTGAAAGGTCCTAACCCGGATCTAGTGTACCTTAGGTAAATGGCAATAGACCAAGGAAACTGTACGACGTATATCGATACGGTTGATCTGGTGGCCATAGTTAGTGCGACTTCTTGGTTGGTGCTTATATTCCTTAAGTCAAGTTGAGGATAATATTGAGGCTGCCATATGTTGTCAATGCACTAACTGACTTTTAGAACCCTAGTTAACTCATCTTGGCCTTTAGAAAGTAGTGAGGTAACCGGCTTTGGTGCAGACTGAAGTTGGTTGACACTCGATACTACGCTCATTGAGATCTTAAACTTGGAGGGTTTTGGTTGGCAAGTAAGTTGCCTTCTGAACAACCACCCTTGTGAAGGATCAATGATATTGAGATCCCTTAGAACCTGGTTACTTTTGTAGGACAGGATGAACCATCTAACTTCAGGGGAGGGTACTTGCCTTTGAACCTCATGCAAGCCTTTAAACCTAGGGCTATGGTGTGACTTGTTTGTGTGTGCCACATGTTTGTGATTGAGCATGACATCATGACATCATCATGCATCATAAGCATATCATTTTCCCTAACCATTTCAAGGACCAAAGGATTTATCTTTGTTCTTTGTTGCAGGTCATGGCTTCTGCTCGTAGAAACACCATCAGGATCAACTTTGTAGGGATACCTGCTAAGCTCAAGGAGTTGGTTTCCCTAGTGCCTGATCATTCCCAGTTCAACAAGAGACATGGTCACTTATTGGATCTAGTTACTTCAGGGTTCAGTGAAGACATGATGAGTGTGCTGTTCCAGTTCTTTGACCCTAAGCACCATTGCTTTACATTTCCTGATTATCAGCTGGTTCCAACCATGGAGGAGTTCTCTAAACTTCTGGGTATACCTGTTCTTGATCAGAAGCCATTCACAGGTTTGGAGAAGGAGCTTAAACCAGAAGTTATTGCTGCAGCTCTACATCTGAAGAAGTCTGACATTGTTCTAGAGACGAGAAGTGGAGTTAAAGGTATTCTTGCCAAGGTATTAGTGGATAAAGCTCAAATGTTCTTGAAGGCTATGAGCTACGATGCTGTTGAGGAGATCTTAGCCTTATTGATTTATGGCTTAGTGTTGTTCCCCAATCCGGATCAGTTCATAGACGTTCATGCCATCAACATATTCCTGAGTCACAATCCAGTGCCTACCTTACTTGGAGACATCCTACATTCTCTTCACACCCGTACTACAAGGGCAAGAGGAACTTTGATGTGCTGCATACCTTTACTTTCTAGGTGGTTTATTTCTCACCTTCCTCGCTCAGTAATGAAGAATGAGCAAGGGTTCAGATGGTCCAAGAGGATCATGTCACTTTCTCACTCAGACATCCATTGGTGCTCCAGATCTATGGAGAATGTCACCATCATTGACCGTTGTGGGGAGTTTCCTAATGTGCCACTTCTAGGCATAAGAGGAGGCATCACCTACAACCCATCTCTAGCTTTACGACAGTTTGGTTACGCCCGGAGCGATGGTCCACATGACATGTTGATTCAGGGCATTGTGTTTGACTACGACAACGATCTTCAGGGTTACCGTCAGAGATTCATACGAGCTTGGGGAAAGGTAAACAGGATTGACAGCAAGACACTGGAGCCTAAGTACACCATTCCTATAGAGGCTTATCTCAGATGGGTACGATTTCGTGCTCAGACACTCATGATGCCATATCCTGCCATCCTACCAGTTACCATGGAACCTGTTGCTGAAGGAGACACAGCTTATACCATCCTTCACCCAGACATGCCTACTGATATGGAAGACTTGCAGAGATCATGGATCCAACTGAAAGAGCAAAGGGATACTTTCGAGGCTCATTACAAAGCAAGCCAAGCAAGGATCCTAGAGCTAACAAAGCTACTTCATGAGGAACGAAACCTCAACTCATACCTCAACACCAAGAGGAAACGTCCATGGGAGACTTAAAACCCCATCTTTTGTACTTATTTCGTTTTCATTTTTTGTAAGCCTAAAAGGCAAAACAAGTTATTACTAATAAAAAGTTACTTTCTTGTTTGTTTAAGCAAATTTAAATCCTGCGGTCCTTGAAAACATGGCATATGCATTCCCATATCATTGCATCACAGGTTTATAATTGTGCACAGGTTTCTCATCTTCTCGCTGTTTATTTCAGCAATGGCTCTTGAACAATCAGTTAAGGATCTCCAGGCACAGAATGCACAGTTCCAAGAGCTGATCCTGAACCTATCCAAGGGGCAGGATGAATTGAAGACACTGCTGGCCAAGAAGACTAAGAAGGCTAGAAGGTCTGCTGGGTTGCTCAACATGGGAAGAAGGTTCAAAGGTCCTGTCAAGACCAAGGAACATGTTGAAGACTATGAATCTGAAGAATCTGAGCAGGAGAGAGGCAGTCTCCACAACACTATGGGGGACTCTGATTCTGAGGCTAACTACTACCATGAGCCTAACGAAGACAAATTCAAGATGCTGGTGGATAGAATGGATGCTATGGAATTACAGAAATCATCTGGGCTGGATTTTGAGGATTTGAGCTTGATATCTGGGGTGGTCATACCCATTGGGTTCAAAGTTCCTACATTTGTTGTCTATGATGGGGTCTCTTGTCCCAAATTGCATCTGAGGTCTTATGTCAGAAGAATGCAACCCCACACTGCTGATAAAAAGTTGTGGATCCATTTCTTTCAAAAGAGTCTATCTGGAGCTCAGCTAGAGTGGTATTATCAGTTGGAGAGTGTCAACATCAGAGATTGGAATGACCTTGCTGAAGCTTTCTACAAGCAGTATCAATACAATGCTGACTTAGCCCCCACTCGCATGCAGCTTCAAAGCATGTCTATGGGTGCCAAAGAAAGCTTTAAGGAGTATGCTCAGAAGTGGAGAGACTTAGCTGGAAGAGTTCAACCCCCTTTGACTGATAGGGAGTTGGTTGATATGTTCATGTGTACGCTGAATGGTCCGTTTTACAGTCATCTCATTGGAAGCTCATCATCTGGCTTCACTGAGTTGATCATGACAGGAGAGCGAGTAGAGAATGGTATCAAGAGTGGTAAGATCCAAGTGGGCACTTCTTCATCAGGTGCTGCAAAGAAGCCTCCCACTGGGAAGAAAGAATCTAATGCTGTGTATGGTCAGCCTGATCGTAACAGAAGGCATCAGTCTGTTAGTGCAGTTCATATTTCAAATCCAACTCCTGCAACAACAGAGCAGCCTCGAGGCAACCAACAGAGGGCTAGAAGACAGTTCACGAAGATCAACATGTCAATGGCTCAGGCATTGCAACACTTGTTGAAAGCTGAACTTATTACCCTGAGGGAGGCCCCTCAGAATCCCAATGTTACCTCTCCCAAGTACAATCCCAATGCACGATGTGCATATCATTCAAACTGTCCAGGACATGATACTAATAACTGCTGGATCTTGAAGAACAAAATTCAGGATATGATTGATGCTGGAGAAATTGAGTTTGATCCACCAGGTACTCCAAGTGTGATTACAGCTCCAATGCCAAATCACGAGAAGACTGTCAACGCCATTGATGAAGATATTGATGAAGATCTGCATGTCTATTCAGTTATGGAGTTGAGCACACCATTGTCTGTTATCAAAAAGAGGTTAGTACAAGCTGGGATCTTTCCAGGTTGTCATGAAGATTGTCTATATTGTACCTCTAAGCCGGATAGTTGCTTCATTTTGAGAGATGGGATTCAACGTCTCATGGATAAATATACTATAGTGTTTGAAAGAAGACCAGCATCTGTAGAAAGTATGGTGGATCATCTGACTCAGGGTAAGAAGATTGAAGAGGTTGACATGGTTGACAAAGTACCACTAAGAGTCACTTCAAAGGGTCCCATTAAAATCATTCATCAGGGCCCAATCAAGATTACTGCTGAAGGTCCTGTGAAAGTTGTCGCTGAAGCCAGAGTAGCTCCTCTGATCATTACCACTCCTGGTCCTATTCCTTATACATCCGACAAAGCTGTGCCTTGGCACTATGGGTCTGATGTTTACATCCATGGTGTCAAGCAGGAGCCTTTACCTGATATGCCTGTTGACATTGATAATATTGCTGGATCTAGCAAGATCACTCGTAGTGGAAGAGTCTTCTCTCCTCCAGTTGCTTCTAAGAGTGCAGTTACTCCTGCTGTTACTTCCACCACTGATGCTCGGGGCAAGGGTCCTGTTATTGAGCCTGTATCTACTGATGTGCCAGCTGCTGATGACCTCTCTAAGCAGATGGAAGAAGTATTGAAAATCATTCGCAAGAGTGATTATGATATTGTTGATCAGCTGGGGCATACTCCCTCAAAGATTTCTATGCTCTCCCTGTTATTATGTTCTGAGGCTCATGCCAAGTCATTGATCAAGTTTCTAAAGATGGCTCATGTACCCAGTGCAATTTCTGTGGACCAGTTTGAGAATTGTGTTGCTCACCTGACCTATGACAATGGGTTAGGATTTTCTGATGTTGACTTGACCCCTGCCAAGAGGGATCATAACAGGGCCTTGCATATTTCAATTGAATGCAGGGGCACTACCCTGTCTCATGTGCTGATAGACAATGGTTCCTCTCTGAATGTGTTGCCTAAGGAAGTCCTGAACAAGCTGAGTCCTGAAGATACGGTATTGAAACCCAGTAATATTGTGGTAAAGGCTTTTGATGGTTCTAGAAGAGTAGTGCATGGGGAAATTGATCTTCCAATCAAGGTTGGCTCTCAGGTGTTTACTGCTACATTCTATGTGATGGATATTCGTCCTTCGTACTCATGTCTGCTTGGTCGTCCCTGGATCCATGGGGCAGGTGCGGTGACCTCCACATTACATCAAAAGTTGAGATATCCGGTGAATGGAAAAGTTGTTACTGTCTTTGGAGAGGAAGAATACTTTGTCAGCCATGTAAACACTTTCAAGTATCTGGAAGTAGAAGGTGAATACATTGAAACTCCATGTCAGTCATTTGAAGTGGTTCCCTGGGCTGTTAAGGACTGTGTGACTCCTCCTGCTGTGAAGAAGGTTCCTGTGGTCATCAGAAACCCTCCAACAATGGCAATGGCCTCCCTCAATGATGCAAAAGCTATGGTGGAAGAAGGTGGTTGTACTATTTGGGGTCAGCTTCCTGATATTCCATACAAGTCTGACAAGTTTGGTTTGGGTTTCACTGCAGAGTCCCAGAAGGCTGTTCGTCGTGCTCGTGCTGTTCGTATCACCAATCAAGGAGTTATCAATGCTGTGGGAGATCAAGATGAAGACCACAACTTGGAGGCATGGATTTTTCCTACTGTGGGTGCTGGACTCAATAATTGGAAAGCTGAAGATGTTATCCCTATCTCCTTTAGTCAGGAGTAAATACTATTACTGTGTTATGTTTTTAAATTTATAAAACTTTCAAGCCATGTGCCTTACCCGGGGCACAAGGGTGTGCTTGTTACGGGTTGTCATTTCATTTGCATACTTCATTCAATAAAATCAATGGACGTTTCGTTGTGTTCCTTGTCTTTCTTTTTCTTTTATTTTTGCTTTATCAGCTATGTGTTCTTACACACACCCACGTCACTAAAATGCAAATCCTCATCCACTCTGGATCTAGTTGATAACAGTTCTACTATTGCCAATTACAATTTCGAGAATCCGATCTATCAAACTGAAGACGGAGACGAGGACGATTGTGAAATACCTGTAGAGCTTGCTAGGTTGTTACAACAAGAAGAGAAAGCTATACAGCCACATGAAGAGCCAGTCGAAGTTGTGAATCTGGGAACTGAAGAAAACAGAAAAGAGGTCAAGATAGGGGCTGATTTAGAGGACAGTGTCAAGAGCAGGTTGGTTCAGATGCTACGTGACTATGTGGAGATCTTTGCTTGGTCTTATGAAGATATGCCAGGGTTGGATACGGACATTGTGGTTCACCGTTTGCCAGTGAAAGAAGATTGTCGTCCAAAGAAGCAGAAGGTTCGTCGTATGCGTCCTGAAATGTCAGAAAAGATCAAAGCAGAGGTAATGAAACAGTTCAATGCAGGGTTCTTGGCCGTAACTTCTTATCCTCAGTGGGTTGCAAATGTGGTACCAGTTCCTAAGAAAGATGGTAAGGTACGTATGTGTGTAGACTACAGAGATCTGAACAAGGCTAGCCCTAAACATGACTTTCCACTTCCTCATATTGATATTCTGGTAGACAACACTGCTCAGCATAAGGTATTCTCTTTTATGGATGGTTTCTCTGGTTACAATCAAATCAAGATGGCACCTGAAGATATGGAGAAGACAACATTTGTGACACAGTGGGGCACCTTTTGCTATAAGGTAATGCCATTTGGTTTGAAGAATGCAGGGGCAACATATCAGCGTGCTATGGTGGCTTTGTTTCATGATATGATTCATCATGAGATAGAGGTATATGTGGATGATATGATAGCCAGATCTCAGAATGAAGAGCAACATCTTGATCATCTGCACAAGTTGTTTGAGAGGTTGAAGAAATACAAGTTGAGATTGAACCCAAACAAGTGTACTTTTGGAGTTAGATCTGGAAAACTCTTGGGTTTCATTGTCAGTGGAAAAGGTATTGAAGTGGATCCTGCAAAAGTGAAAGCTATACGAGAGATGCCAGCTCCCCGTACTGAGAAGGAGGTTAGAGGTTTCTTAGGACGATTGAACTACATTGCAAGATTTATTTCCCAATTAACTACCATCTGTGAGCCAATCTTCAAGTTGTTGAAGAAAGATCAGGTGATGGAATGGAATGATGAGTGTCAGACTGCCTTTGATGAAATCAAGAGATATTTGCTAGAACCTCCAATTTTAATGCCACCAGTTGATGGAAGACCCTTGATTATGTATTTAACAGTATTAGACAACTCAATGGGGTGTGTATTGGGGCAACATGACGAGTCTGGTCGAAAAGAGCAGGCAACATACTACCTTAGCAAAAAGTTTACCGACTGTGAAACAAGATACTCACTGCTCGAGAAAACTTGTTGCGCTTTGGCATGGGCTGCTCGCCGACTAAGACAGTATATGTTGACCCATACTACCTTGTTGATTTCGAAGATGGATCCAATCAAGTACATATTTGAGAAACCTGCTCTCTCCGGAAGAATTGCAAGATGGCAAATGATCTTGACGGAATATGATATACAGTATACTACTCAGAAGGCCATTAAGGGGAGTGTTGTTGCTGATCATTTGGCTCATCAAGCAGTAGATGATTACCAGTCAATGAATTTTGAGTTCCCTGATGAAGACATTATGTCTGTTACCAAAGAACCTGGACAATATGACGGACCTGAACAAGGATCCCGATGGACTATGGTTTTTGATGGTGCCTCCAATGCACATGGTAATGGTGTTGGTATTGTGATTAGTTCCCCTGAAGGTTGTCATACCCCGATTACTGCCAGACTTTGTTTCTATTGTACCAATAACATGGCTGAGTATGAGGCATGTATCATGGGTATGCAAGTTGCTATTGATATGAAGATTCAGTTCCTTGAGGTGTATGGAAATTCAGCTCTGGTAGTAAGTCAGATTAAAGGAGATTGGGATACAAAGCATGATAATCTCATTCCTTACAGAGAACATGTGTTGTCTTTGATCCCACCTTTCAAAGAGATTACTTTTGGACACATTCCACGAAGAGAGAATCAGTTGGCAGACGCATTGGCCACCATGGCATCTATGTTTGAGATAAGCTGGGATGATGAAGCTCCCAAGATTACCATTGATAGATTTGAGAAGCCTGCATACTGCAATGAGATTGACACTGAAGGGGCAAGTGGACTCCACCATATGAGGGACCATTTGTAGTCAAGACAGTGTTCTCAGGAGGTGCCATGATACTGACTACAATGGATGGTGAAGACTTCCCACAACCTGTAAACGCAGACATAGTTAAAAAATACTACGCATAAAAAGAGACCCGCTAGGTTGACAGGCCTAGGCAAAAATAAGGGCATCCCGGCAAACCAAAAGGGTTTGGGCAAAAATTAGGGATATATATATATAAAAAGATGTACACCCGGCAAGTCGAAAACCTGAAAAGGCGGCTTGGGCAAAAAAGGGTATCCCGGTGGATTGAAAACCTGAAAGGGCAATCCAGGCAAAAGTTAGGGATTAAAGCGTATGACTATGACTCGTTTGGATCACTCATGAAACTGCAACCAGTTGTACTACTTACTCAAGCTCAAACAGATGAAGCTCAATCCAATCGTTTCCGTCTCAACAACAAGAAGATGAGATACTTGAGTGGCAATAGTAGAACTGAAACTCAATAGGATTATTTCCCACATAGCTGATTCTTTTTGTAAAACTTCATGACAAAATTCTCTTACTAGGGTTTATGTCTCCTTGTACAAACTTACCCGTGTATGGGTCACTTTTGATATAAATAAGTTCCATCTTTTGAATCCAGATTTACTTTTACCCTATTTACATAAGCGAAACGTCCATTGGTTGTGTTTGAATGTATGTATGCCTTTGAATATGATTGATGTTTACCAGAAATGCATGAAAATGCAGTAATAGTATTTACTAAGGACGAACGAGGGAAGGATTTCAACGAAGCTTCGCCGGTTCATCTTTACAAGACAGTAGGACTAATCCATTTTACAAAGTCTAATCTCCCCTGGAATTTATATCCATCTCTTTTATCCTCATACGGATATACGGGAAATTACTTTCCAATAAGGGCACGATGAACGAAGACGGGATGTTATACTTATCCTACTATCAAACGAAAACGAAGGTTATCTATACCCTACTATCCCCAACAACGGGAGGTTATCTATACCTTGTTATCCCCAACAACGGGAGGTTATCTATACCTTGTTATCCCCAGCAGACGGAGGGTTATATATTCTTCAACAACGAATCGGGATTTATTTTCCTTGGCCAGCAGTTGTTATACAAGGATATCCAGACACTTCCGGCAGGGTCATATCATACATACATCATTTACATCATACCATAACATATAGGTCTATAGTACATTACCTAAGTGCATCATGTCATACATGCATACATAAAGCATAAACTAATGTTGTTATACAGAATGCTACCTTGTTTTCAGGTTAATTATCCAACAAACAAGCTTATGATCTTTGGGACTGCTTTATTGTAACCTCAGGGTTACTTTATCCTCCTGATGAGCTTCTTATTACTTTGGGACTGCTTTATTGTAACCTCAGGGTTATTTTATCCTCCTGATAGCCTCTCATGACTTCAAGACTGCTTTAGAGCTACTGATTGCTCTATCCTCCTGAAATCATCCTATTACTTCAAGACTGCTTTAGAGCTATTCATTGCTCTATCCTCATGAGGTCATATTACTACTTCAAGACTGCTTTAGAGCTATTCATTGCTCTATCCTCCTGAAGCCATCTAATTATTTCAAGACTGCTTTAGAGTTATCCATTGCTCTATCCTCCTGAAACTACATTATTATTTCAAGACTGCTTTAGGGCTATCCATTGCTCTATCCTCCTGAAATCATTACTTCAAGACTGCTTTAGAGCTATTGATTGCTCTATCCTCCTGAAGACATATCACATTATTATTTCAAGACTGCTTTAGAACCATTCATTGTTCTATCCTCCTGAAATCATATCATTGCTTCAAGACTGCTTTAGGGTTATCACTATTGATTGCTCTATCCTCATGAAGACATGCTGCTACATCATTATTATTCCAGACTCCTGACAGCTTTCATCATACACCCATATTTTGAACTGCTCCCCCCCTAGTGGCATCTTTAAGCCCACTCAATCATATTCAACTAGCCATCTGTACCACTCTAGTGCACTGGTGAGTGCAAATTTTTGGGCTTTTGTGTTCAATCCCCTTCAACCTTCCAGGTTACGACTGGCAAATATACCAATCTAACCCCTCAGGTTTCAGAAAATTGAACAGGGGCAGCTGTTGCACCCCAAAATTTGCCCTCACAATACAAGACTTTGTGTTCTAAGAAGGTTCACAAGGTTCACAAGTTCTCCAACAACTTGCATAACCTTTCATGAAGTTCATAAAGTCCACAAGCTACTTTATGAAGGTTCACAAGGTTCACAAGATTCACAATTGGTCAGAAGAGTTGACAATTCCCTCAGACAATGCACCTCCTAAGCAGTGCATCCAAAACTAGGGTTTTGACTTTAATCAGGCTAAATGGACTTCCAAGACTTCAAGTGAGCTTCATAACATCTTATATGTGTATAAGAACCCCCATGTCAAGTTTCAAGACTTTTCTCAAAAGTTTGCTCAGTCAGATGATCAGATAAGTCAAAAGCAGTCAATGCAGTTAAAAGGTCAAACTGAGGTCAACTGTGGTCAAACCAAAGTCAAACTTCATGATTTTTTTTTTGCCAACATCAAAGAGAGGTTGGGTGAGAAATATTATCATAATAACTGTAATACCCCAAATTTTGCCCTAAGATTTGTCGTCGCATTTCATTGCATTTAATCAATTACTAACAAATTTGTGTAGTCGTTTGACTTTTTGCAGGTAAATATCATATGGCATGCATTTTTTTTCTAAAAAGTAAAAATGGCACAATTGGCAGGAGGACATGTGTAAGGAGTTATGAGTGTGAGAGGTTGAGAGTTCGAATCTCACCTTTGTCATTTTTTTTGTTTTTTATTATTTTTACTCTAAATTTTTCTATCTTTCATTAAAAAAAAATAACAAAAATAGTTTTTTATTATTATTTAATTATTATTTTCGTATTTTAATTAAATCATTTTTTAAAATATTATTTTTTTCACTTTTTTCTAAATTATTCATAAAAATATCCAAAAAATCATAAAATAAAAAATATTAAAAAAATTTTTTGTTCTTTTTATAATATTTTTTATTTTAGGAATCAATAGGATTATTAGTTTTTATTTTAAGTTTATTTTAATTATTTTAAATTATTTAAATTTTATTTTTTCTTAACTAATTATTTAGTTTGGGCTTTAAAATGGGCTTTAGGGACATTATTGACAATTTGGTGTTAACCCTAATTTGTTCCCTATATATACATGTGTTGCCTTGTTGGAAAAAAGGAGAGAATGAAAAAAACCTAAGAGGAGTGAGTGCCGTTTGCCGTTATTTAGTTTTCTTCTTCATCCATTACTATTGTTTCTTTTTCTTCATCGTTTACCGTTATTTCTTTTCCTTCATCTATTACTGTTGTTTCTTTTTCTTCATCTTTTACCGTTATTTCTTTTTCTTCATCTATTACCGTTATTTCTTTTTCTTTATCTATTACTGTTACGTTTATATATATATAATTTTTAAATTGTTAGAGTTTATATATATAAGATTTTTGATCGAATTATGTCGATACGATGTTTGCACATTTGTGTGCATGACGCGTGACATTTGTGTTAGTTCGATCTGGTTGCGATGATCGCATTTTTGTGTGAGCAATAATACTATTTTTTGCTTAATTTCTTTTTCTTTGCGATAAATTTTGTTTCGTCCGATTTAGATCTGGTTGCGATGAGCGCATTTCTGCGTTAGCAACATTGTTGGGTTATTTGGCACATTTAAAATTCATTATTGCTTTATTATTATTATTATTATTATTATTATTATTATTATTATTATTATTATTATTATTATTATTATTATCATTATTTATTATTATTATCATTATTATCATTATTATTACCATTATTATTATTATTGTTATCATTAATTTATTAAAATTTGTTATAATATAAAAATCTGTTTTTTAAAATAAATAACATTAACATCTTTTCCAAATTAATATGAAAACCTATTATTTTTAAGAAAAACTTTTTTTTAGATAAATTTAAAATAATAACTAAAATCTTTTTTTAAAATAATAACTAGAACCGTTATTTATTTTATTTTATTATTGTTCAATTCAAATTTCATTATCATATTGTATCTGCTCCTCTCATGTAACCTCGCGAACTTAACAATCGCTCTTTAAATTCTGCCTTTAAATTTCTGCTTGCATGGTTTAAATTATGACATTATCTCTCTGTTTGCATGATTCAATTATCTCACGCGTTTACTATTATTTCTGTCACATTGCACACATCCGAAGGTTAGGTCTAACTGTTTGGCCGCCGCGCCAATAGTCCGTAAAACTTCACACATTCAATTTCAAATCCTCAAAACTACAAACTACAAACCCTAATTTTCACAAATGCCTCGCCGCAGGCAAAATTACAATTTTACCCTTAGCATTAGGTCAAAGAGCCGCCGCGCTCATTTTAGGGTTTCCCGCCGTGGAATCCCTAATTTAACCCTAATTACAACTTAACATTTCAACGTAGAGATTTGGAGTTTCTACACTCCACGTAAGCGTGCCCTTAAGATGCATTTATTCCCCTTGAGACCTTGACCACAGTCAAGAAGTTTCTAACCTCCCTATTGAGGGGAACTACGATTACTCTGATTCCACTCCCGTAAGGATACGTAGGCACAAGATGCGATGTCTTGCCGAGTAAACTTAGAATTAACCCCCTTTATTATTTATTATTGCTTATTTATATTTTATTTATCTTTGCTATTTAATTATTTTGCTTATTATTTTGTAATTGTTTCTTGGATGTAAAGTTGTTTAATTATTTAATTATTATTATGGTTAGTAATTAGGGAGTGTAACAACATGTATGTAATATTAAAATAAATTTAGATCACTTTTAAATAAAGATAATTAAAATAAACACGTCACACACGTAAGTCGATTTTAATCGCCGTCTCACTTCCTAAGGATATCCCTCAAGTTGCCTACGAATAATGGTTGAGTGGGGTGTATAAAGCAAGTCCCTCAAATAAAAAAATCATCAAAGTCCCTTATGGTTGCCTTTACGAATCGAGTCCCTTTCGAAAAATGATGATAGTCCCTCCAGTTCGCTTATTACACCCCACAATGACCTTCAAAAATCCAATTGTCCCTCACATGTCCCTTAACATCCAAAGTAAGGACTACCTACTCCATTATAGTGGGGATAGTCTTACTAAGGAAAGGATAAATAATAAGAAAGACCTTAAAACATTAGGGTAGGTTACTCCTAGGTACTTGCTCACTTCAAAACTGTTTCGCACTTAAACAAATTTCCAACAAAATTTTCAAACAAGTTTTTTTCACATCCATACACGGATTATTATTAAACTATTCTGAAAATTTTCTATTCACACACTACAATTTCAAAACAATTCAAAAGTGAGCTTAAGTACCTAAGAGCCCATGGATAACCATGGATGAAAAGGGTGCTAACACCTTCCCTTTTCATAACCTACCCCCCGGACCCAAAATATTCTCTAAGGTCTTTCCTGTTCTTTTATAACCTTTCCTTATGGATAAAATAAAAGTCGGTGGCGACTCTTGCTATCCGCAACATTGTTTAAAGTCAGTTCTCCCACCGTGTTACAATATGAACATACTTAATTTCATGTTAATGATGTGTTTGGATGCTTTGTTCAAGTTGTTTATACCTGTTGTGGTTTTTCCATGTGTAATGTGTACCATTTGCATCAAGATGTTTTCACTATGTCATTTTCTGATTTGAAAGCTTTAGGTATGCATCTCTGGCTTAGAAACATCCCTTAGCATAAATTTGGTATGTGTGTACCTTTGTTGTGGTATGATTCCTGTTGTTTTGAAAAAACACCCTGCTGCATCATCAAGTATTGATTTCAAAACAGTTTCCTTTGCATAGTTAAATTCTATTTTGATTGCAATATGCCTGATCTCATTTACTTTCCTACTTGCAATGTGCATGACTGTTTGGAGCTGGTTCACATCAGTTTTCACACCTAAACTCAAAACATCCTTTCTTAAGGCACTCTTGCAGCAGCATGTTGATTTTTGTGTTACTTTGTTTCAGATTAAACTATGTGCCTAGCACCATTAAATGACATGTTTAGAACTTGTGTGTGTTGCCGAATGACTTGTTCAATGCCATATACTATATTGTGCATAAACTCATTCTGTCACTTTCAAATCATACATTGAACTTCTATTTCTCTTGCAACTGCCATACCAATTCTGTTTCCAATGAGATTGTGCCTAAAATGGGACTGTGAGAGCTTTTCTTGATTGATTTGTGACTTGTACATGATGTATGTGTGGCCTGAAAATGTCAAATTGCTTGAATTTTCATCCTTGCATTCCAAATATCACTTTTTGCCATGAAAAGACCTTTTTCATTTCCATTTGATTCACAGTTGGTCTACATGATTAGAATCATTTGCATACATGTTTTAAACTTGCTTGAGGTGTTGACTTGTTGTAAAGTATGCTTGAACATGTTTTGACCATTCTTCATGCATCATCAAATTACCAAAATGCAGTTGTAACATCATTTTCATGACCACCTATTTTTGAACTCAGTCTGGTGTTTGAACTCATTTATCAAGATGTATATGACTTGTGTGCATGATTCATTTGACCTATATGTGCATAGAATTGAACTGATCACCCTTCATGCATTAAAATGCCAGAATTTGCAACTCAATCCTCATTTTTTGTGACAGTCTGTTATAAGCTTCAATCCTTGTTTTGATTCACTCAATACCATATATGTGAGTTGTGTACATGACTTGTTTGAACAAAATATGCATAGAACTGAAACTGAGTACATTCATGAACATCACAAACACAAGCTTGCACTTTGAACACCATTTTTCACACCAGTATGTTTTAAGCCTCATCTTGTGTTCAAATTCATCCAATAACATGTATTTAATGTGTGTATGTGATTAGCTTGATCAATATGTGCACAAAAGTTGAATTGCATTTCAGCCTGCATATCATTCATGTCATGTTGCAACTTGCATAACATTCTTCACCACAGCTTGATTTTAACCATATCTTGTGCTCACACTCACTCAACAACATATTTGTAGTGTGTATGTATGTTTGTTTTGATTTAAAGCTGACTGTAGCATGAGCCTCATCCCAAAATGGATTTCAAATGATCACATAGCACACACTATCGGGTTTTGAGTTGGGGAGGGAATTTCAAAAAACCAATGCCACCATCTTATTCCTTGTGAAATTCTACACAATTTAGACTAAAAGTTTGTGAAAATCCATTAAGATTTGAGAAAATTACATCCAAAATGCAAATCCAGGTTTTGTGTGTTTTTTGCCCAGCCTGCCTTGAAATCATCCCATATATATTTATGGGGTGGCATTCATCAATGGATGTATAGCCACCCCTGTGGTAGAAACCTTGCCCTTAAACGCCTTGCCTTGCCTCTGAACCTGAGTTCGATCCCTGAGGAGGATCAACTCTTTTTGTTTTTTTTTATTTTCCATGTTTCATTATTTTTTCTTCTTCTCTTCTATCTCATGTTCACACGCGCGCTCTTGGCTCAGATGGTTGAGTTGTGCATTTACAATCCCAAGGTGCTGGGTTCAACACCTACCTTGTGCATCCTCTTTTTAATTACTTGTTTATTTATTTGTTTCTTCACAATTTCAAATATTCTTAACTTTCTCAATTTAAATCCTTTTCAAGTGTTTCTTTCTTCCAATTACTCGTATTAGTGTATATTTTCACCATTGACATTAATTGTTGTTACTATTTAATCCCTTGATCCTAGCCTTAGGATCCGAGTCGCCGTACTCGTTTTTACCGTTCCGCCGTGGACATTCTTTCCCTTCATACTAGCCTTAGGATTCGAGCCGTCGTGCTCATGTTTACCGTCCCGCCGCAGACATCATTTACCTCCCTTTATCCTAGCCTTAGGATTTAATCCTCCGTACTCAAGTTTAGCATTCCGCCGTGGACATTCTCTACCTTAATCATCTTAACTTAGAAGAGGACTCGCCGCACTCCATGTAAGTACTTCCTTATAAATACTTACTTCCCTTTGGAACCTTGACCACAGTCAAGAATTCCTCATCCCTAGATAGGGGAACTACGGTTGCTCTAATTCCATTCCCCGTCCGGATACGTAGGCACGAGATGCGATGTCTTCGCGAGTAAAACTTGTACATACTTTATAATTTAGTTTTTTACCTTAGCACTTCTTTTTTCCTTAGTAAGCAAACTCTAGCAAACACAAATATTAACAAGAGGTTCCTGTAGAGTACTACAGATGCTTAGGATGCTAACATCTTCCCTAGGTATAACTAACCCCCGAACCTTTAGATCTCTCTTTGCTCAGCTTCAGGCCTTGCCTTTCGCTTTGCATTCTTATAGGTTTTTCTTTCTTTAAACCTTTCCTTTTTGGATAAATTAAAGTTCGGTTGTAAATGAATTAAGATTCAAGTTAATCAATAGCTTGGTATCCAGATTTCACCGCAACACCGGCGAACCATAAAAAAGGAATTGGGTTCGGGTAAAAATTAGGGATAAAAATGGAAAGATGTAAACCCGCAAAGTCGAAAACCTGAAAAGGCGACTTTGGAAAAAATGAGTATCCCGGTGAATCGAAAACCCGAAAGGGCGGTTCAGGCAAAAGTTAGGGATTTAAAAAGCAAATGACCGTGGTCTGCGTTGGAACTTCATTGCTTAGTGGATTGGGAGAACCTGAGGGCTATTTATCCGAATCAATCTCTTCTGAAGACGAAGCATCGGGAAAGCATCAGAGTCAGGCGAGTCATAGAGGGATTAGCTCATGGTGTTTGTCTATGCCACGTTGCCGACATTTTTGTACACTTTTGTATATTTCTGTGCATATCTGTATTTCTTTTTGTGCAGCTTCCTCTTTTCAGGAGTTGCATCTGTTGTAAAACTTTGCCTAGTTATAGGTCATTTATCAATAAACATATACTATTCAGTACTTGATTTGTGTGCTTTGTTTTAACTCTTACTGTTTTGTTTGTGAAAACGCCCAATGTTTTGATGAACTTGCACTTATATAAACTTGCAGGCCTTGGCCAATAATTGTTAAAACTTTGAATTAATTGAACAACGTCGCGAATGATGACTAAGATGGTTCCGATTGCGTAGGATATCTTGTCTGTTTGTTCAGTGTTGCAGGTTCGTTACCCTTGGGGTAAAAAGGTATGGATGAAGTTCGTCCTAGCCTGAATCTACTTCCCCAGTCAGTGAAGTTCGTACTTCTATCCCCAGTAAGTTATGATTGGATTTTCTTCCCACGGAGTAATTTGCAGCCTGGTTAGATTCGCTCCCCATCGGAGCAATCCCCAGAGGCCAGTAAGGTCCCTTTTCTCGGCATAAGTCCAATGGTCATTGGCATGAGCAAGTTTGTGCTCTATCTCCGGCAGAATCGTTGATTCTCTCAACAGGGTTATTTTTCTTGCCCCAGCGGGGTGTTTTCTGTATCTTCAGCATTTATTTTGCTGATTTAGTTCCGTTGCATTTGCATGCGTGCATAACATCTACCCAAATGCGTAGTATTTCCATTTTGTATGGAGCATTACGCCATTTTCAAACATAGGCATGTGAAACATAAGCCAGGTTGTTATCTCTTTGTTTCAGGTGTATCTTCGGAGGTTTCATCTTTTCCCTTGGTATCCAGACCATGTGATTTCTCTTAGCTCGCGTGGTATCCAGACCCCGGCTCATGTTATTCCCCGGCAGTATCTTCGGATCTCAGAGGATCATGATAAGTATGGTGATGAAGTCCTTTGTCCGTTGAGTATCCAGACTCTAGTTCATTCCCAGTTGATGGGGTTTCCTTTTCCGTCGAGTATCCAGACTCCGGTAAAGATGGTTTTGGTATCCAGACCACGGTGATTGATATTATTGTGCTTTTTCCGTCGAGTATCCAGACTCCGGTGAAGACAGTGTGGTGTTCAGGTTTTGATGGGTATATTTATGGTATTTTCCTTTCGTCTGTTGAGTATCCAGACTCCGGTCAATTTCATTGAGCATTCAGGCTCCGGTTTTTATGTTGAGTATTCAGACTCCGTCAACTTGAAATGGTATTCTTAGAACTCCAGGGAGTGTTTCTTCTTCGTTGAGCATTCAGGCTCCGGTTTATTCTCCGTTGAGTATCCAGACTCCGGTCAATGTTCCATTCGTGACGTATTGTTTTTCTGTTGAGTATCCAGACTCCGGTAAAGTCAGTTAGGTATCCAGACCTTGGTAAATTTTGTGGTAGTACTCCTTCTCCGTTGAATACCCAAATTTCGGTGGATTTCCAATTGTGGTATTTTGCTTCGTCCGTCGAGTATCCAGGCTCCGGTCAATTTTTCCGTTGAGTATCCAGACTCCAGTAATTTTCGTATGATGATGATCTCTTTTGTCCATTGAGCATCCAGGCTCCGGTTTATTTTCCTTGAGCATTCAAGCTCCGATTTATTACGTTGAGTATCCAGACTCCGGCTGAATTTCCAATATGTGGTGATTTCTCCTGTGCCTTGAGTATCCAGACTCCGGCAATTTTTCCGTGATTCTAATTTCGTTGAGTATCCAGGCTCCGATAAAATTCCATTTTATGGTGTACTTCTTGGTCCATTGAGTATCCAGGCTCCGGTCAATTTTATGTTGAGTATTCAGGCTCCGGCTTTTACGTTGAGCGTTCAGGCTCCGGTTATTACGTTGAGTGTTCAGGCTCCGGCAATTTTTCGTTAATTCATTTTGTTCGTTGAATATCCAGATTCAGGTAATTTGAAGTATTCCCCTCTTTCATGGTTTTCCCCCAAGCAGATTTACTTGTTAAGTTCCTCTTTTCACCAGCTGAATATGTTTGTAATCAGAGCGGTTATCTCCGGAGATTCTTGTTTGCAGTTTTATTTTTGGCGGTTGGCAAATTTTTGGATTCTTTGGTATTCAACCGTCTTTTACCTTGATTGTGTGAAAGTCGTTCGTTGTTCACTCATTCAGGTCTAAGTCGTTTGAATAGGGGCAGCTGTTGCACCCCAAAATTTTCCCAACCTTTTCTTAGCTTGGTTTATATTTTATTACATTTCTTTCTAGCATTTGCATTGCATAGCATTTTTCATTGAACAGGGGATCAAGAGGTTGTGCATATCAAGAGGAGTCTACTCAGAGTATTAAGCCTAAGCAAGGGGTGTTACTCAAGCATGGATGGTCATCAGGTCATCTTGAAGTGGTCAATAGTCTTGTGAAAGGATGGATGATTGTATATGGGTCAGCTCCTAACTTGGAGGCCAGTTAAAGATCATCAGAGGATTGTGAATTCATGATTATGGATATGGGATGTTGAGAGATCTCATTTAGTGCTTTGAGAGCCATGTTGGAGCTTATTCAAGTTGTTATGTGATGTGAAAGAAGCCACAATCAAGAATGTTGCATCTAGGGTTTTCATCTAATTAATCCTCAATCAATTGTGAAATTGAAGGAGATTAAAACTCAATTCCAAGTATCTATGGTCATGGGATGTTGTGTTGAGATGTCTAATATATCATTTCAAGATCAATTCATCAAGAATCAAGAGTGTGAGGAGTTACTAAATTAGGATTCTCAGTGTAAAATCCCCTATTTAGCCCCCAACTTCAAGACCACCTTTATCAAGATAGAAGTCTCATCTCATCTTGACATGGTCATGAAACTTTTAGAGCATGTTCTTAGCTTTCTTTTGAGTACTAGAAGTCATTCATCTGATTTCTAGAACTCAAGTTATGATGCTGACAAGTTACAGGTCCTCATATGAATGTGATTTTGGTCAACAAAAGTCAACCAACTTCCAAGCCATTTTTGACATAGAATGATGTTTCTCCTCAACTTTTGATGAACATGAAAGTTGTTCCTCATGGCCTTAGCTTTCCAAAGAGTACTAGAAGTCTTTCATCTGATTTGTAGAACTCATGTTATGAGGTTTGCAAGTCAGGAGTATTTTGGGAAAGTGAGATTATAGGTCATAAAATTATAGGTCCATTTCACCAACTTGCACACCTCAAATGGATATTTTTCCAACATCAAATATGCTCCAAATGGTGTCAATTTTTCAACCAAGCATTGAGAAGTCATGAATTTGGCTTGGAGTGGTGAATTTCTAAAGTGATTTTCATGGAAAAAGCCTTAAAATGAGAAAACTGTTTGGACTTGCTGTGATCTGTTCTTGAGCTTTCATGCTCCAATTTTGCTTGATTTGTGATCTGTATAACATGTAGATGATTTCTGGACAAAATTGAATGATGTTTGTGAACTTGTGATTTTGATGCTCCAAAGTGTTTTGCTTCGATTTGAAGTATGTGTGCATAATTAATGGAAATGGATGCTGGATTTGGATTCCTCATGATTTGTAGATGAATTTGCATATAAATTTCGCTTGATTTGGTTCAGTGTAGCTACTTGTCACTGTGCACGGTGGCCGGAATTTTAGAGAAGATGACCGGAGGTGGCTCCGGCCACCACCTGGTTTCCCTCCCTTGCTGAAGGTTGAGGATGATGAGGTGTCATGTTGTTGGCCTCACGATTTACATACTTTTCACACGCACGATTGAGATTAAGACCTACACTACACCTCCATTGGCTGCACGCACATGATTACGTTTGAATTTCATTAAATGATTTGGCATGCTATGAACCATTGGATTGTCCTACTTTTTGATCAAGCGCTTTTGGATGCATTCCACCGTATGCCATGTTTGACCAATTCACACACAATCACCAGATTTTATTTTCATTTTTGTCTTATATGCTGATGGACCTGGGTCTCGCTTGCTATTCACGCCCCCCTTTTGGGCCCAGTGTGGATTTGAACTGCTCTTATTTGTTATTCTCACCGTGCTTTTGTTTATTTTCTTTTTAATTTCTTTTTTATTTTGTTTTGCTTTTTTTTTTTAATTTAATTCTTTTAAAATAGTTCCAATGTTCCTAAAATTACACAAAAATATTTTTTAGAGACTTTGAGATGTCCTTTATTTTTAGGATATTTTTATTTTATTTTTTGATTTTATTTTCAATTTATAAAAGGGTTAAACATTGGAATTGTTTTAAGTGGATTGAATTGTGACATTGTTTGTTCTTTGAATTGTTTCTCTCATTTCTTTTGGGTCCAATGAATGAAAATTGATCCTCATACACATGATGAGTTGAAAAAAATTTAGGACCATTTTTCCTTTGGTTGGTTGACTTTAGGGTTGACTTTTGGTGCTTTTCTTTTGACCCTCGATTCTCCCATTTCAAAGTGGTACATCTTGAATATTATTTTCTTTTGATAGGTGCTTTGAGGGGATATTTGATTTGGGCTTTTGGCCTCTGGCTGCCAACATGTTTGTGAATCTCTTGTATTTTATTTGTCAACTTTTGAACCATTTTCCTAATTTTGAGGTAACTTGCAAGTCAAGTTACCTCCAAGGAAAGTTCATACAAGTGCTGACCTAGTTTGAATTGGAAATGACCTTTGTGGATCCATTGAGCTCTCAAATCTTCTTGTTTCACATATTAGACATGTTGCGCTTGCTGTATGCTCATTTTTAGGTCAAAATTATGTTCATTGCTTGTTGATTTGTGTGTTTCTTTTATTGCCTCTATTTAGGGTTTCCATATGTGACATGTTTGCTTTGTTTGTGTGATTTCTCCCTTTTTGTGATTGCCTCTTGTGAATTTCTTTTTCTTCTTTCTCCTTTGCATTTCCTATATGCATGCTTGGTTGAGATGAGCTTGTGGAGGCTACTGTCCCACACTATTTTCCTCCCACTTTCATTCTACTTGTGCATTCAATGTGTGCATTCTTTCATTTGCATGTTTCTTTTGTTGTTTCTTCTTCTTCTTTTGTCTTTCTTCCCTTAGGATTTCTAACCTCTCTCGTTCAAGAGAGGTTATGATAGACATTAGGGTTCTAAATATGCATGATAACATTAGGTAGCTCCCTTTCAAACTCAACTTTAAGTCCACTTTGCATGACAATTTTTAGGATTGAATTAGTCTCCCATTAGTGGTCCTTTCTTCTCTTCTCATCTTCAAACAATCTTAACATACTTAATAAGGATAATGAATGTTGTGCCATGAGCCTTATACTTGGGAAATGGTGATTGAGGGGCCACCTCTCAATTTCCTAGAGTGTTTAGTATACATCCTTAGGACGATATGCGACGCATTCGATCCTAGGTTTTAGACTTTAGTACAACATACATTATGAACATCCAAATTCAAAACACTTCTTCTCTAAAAAACACAAAAACACTTCAAACCTTTTTCATCCTTCGGGATTCTAATAAGGAAATCTTTTCACAAAAAAGAGTGTCGTTAACTTTTAGTTCTACCGCAAACGGTAACGCTTAAGTCTCCAATGGTCGAGCTGCATACACCAACTGCTAGAACTACTTGTTAACTCTACTCGGGCCTAAAAACATTTTGAACCAGCCTGTGGTCCTTTTAGCCCGAACTATGTTTGCTCTGATCTTTCATACCAGATGAAAGTACATAGACACAAGACGCGATGTCTTGGAGAGCAACCTTTCCCCCGTTCTCTCCCGTAGTTAGTCGAACTACATTGACTCTGACTTTCCCATTGCACGAGGGAGTACGTAGGCACAGAGCGGCGATGCTCTGCCGAGTCACTTCTCTTTTCTTTTTCTTTTGTCCTCGAGACCTTTAGCTAGATAGTATCAACACATCCTTTTAGATAAACAACAATGCGTGGATCCCGTCGAATACGACGGACGTGAGGGGTGCTAATACCTTCCCCTTGTGTAACCGACTCCCGAATCTAGACATGGTTGCGATGACCTTGTCTTTCCCTTTTTTCTTCAGGTTTTTCCGATCATTTCCTTTCCCTCTCTGTGGGATAAATAACGAAAGTGGCGACTCTTCTGTTTTTCCGCCGGTTGTTTTTCGCAGTTGCGACACTTTGCACAAAAAGGAAGTTGGTTTGCTAGATGGTGGTTTTTGGAGTTTTAATGGATTGTTTAAGTTGATGTTTCTTTTTTTTTGGTTGTGTTTTTTAGGCTTGAAATGTGCCTCTATTTATAGAGGAGGAGGGAGGATTAAGTTCTGCAGAATTGCAACTTGTGTGGTTCATGGTTTGGTTGAAATGTAACTTGACAATTTCATGGAGTTTTTGATTTCCAATGCATAGTACCAACTCCCTTAGAGTTTTTGAGTGATTTAGAGGATTTTCTTCTATAAAAATAAATAGGTTTCTACAGAAGAAACATGTTAGGATCTCAAAGTCAAGTTAACTTTAAGATTAAAGCCATTTTTCCAAAATGGCATTGTGAACTTTCTTCCAAAAATGGCACAATCACTTGGTTAATGCCTTAATTCAATGTGTAATGCCTCTAATGCTTGTACAACCTTCTGATTATGGATATATTTTCAAGTCTCAAGGCCTTTAATCAAGGGATTTGCATATTTGTTTTGGTTTTGCAACTTGCATTTGACATGAAAATGACCAAAACTTTAAGTATGGAGGGCCAACTTCCCTTCTTCTAAAAGCCTAGCTCAAAAATGATATAGATGAGTTCTTGTACTTTTTGAAAAGCCCTAAACATGCTCTACAGGTTTAATGTTTGATGAATTTCTTGATTCTTAATGGATCATAGTGAAATCTGGCTCTAAAATTAGGTACTTTTTGAGAACAAACCTGCCTTGAAATATTTTCTAATCGTTGAAAGAATTTCACTAACTTGATGGCCTCATAACTAAAAATCTATGCACTTTTTGAATTGAAAAAGTTTTAGTATGTTGTAAGGGCTTCAATTTGATCTTTGGAACTCAAAAAATGGTGGTCTAGATTGAAAGTTATGACCTTTCAAAGTTGGCACCAAATTAAGGTTTTTTCTCTCATACTTAGAAAAATCCAACTTCTTCCAATTTACCCCCTTTTGCAAGAAAACTCCAAATTCTTGATTTTCATGATCAAATCATTGATCAAACATGTTTTCATGAAATTTATCTTGAAAGCTTCGGTTTTTACCAAAAATCTCAAAAGTCAAAGAGTTGACTTTGTAGTTAAAAGTTTGTGTATCAGATGAATTCAACTGTGTGATCCTCAATAATCTTGAACTTTGGAGTATTTAAAACATAATGTATGGACTCCAAGGATGTATTTTATCATCTTGAATCATCCCCTAAGGCTTGGGATCATGCTCTGAGAAAAAGTCAAAGGCACAGTTAACTTTGCCAAATAAAATCCTAATTTGAGGTCCGCTGAAATTGAGTTTCAACGAACTTGTAACAAGACCAATTTGCACTTGATTCTTGGTGAATAGATTCCTTTTGAGTGTATGAACACTTGGTAGGTTTATGATCAATATAAGACATTGACTAATTAAATAAAGATCCTCTTGATTCAAAACCCTAATTCTCATATGAAACCAAACAAAGAAGAACTGTACAAGGTTAGGGTTATCAATGCAATGTATGATGATCCTAAAGTGATTCTAGGGTTAAAATTTTGGGTATAACATCTGGCCAAGCTAAAACCTTGAAAAGCTCGTTATGATCTATGCTTCCATGATTTCTTATATTATTGTTTAGATAAACGTATGAATTGATCAGGATGTTGGCAGGATTATTAGGTGAGAGTAAACGTCCCGCGTAAATTTCACGCAAAATTTTTCATCCATACATAAAGAGGAGAGCTGGAGTGGTTCAAGTAAGATGATCTAGTTGCTTTTGAATACATTGCATGATATTTGTAACAGCCAAATTTTTCATTAATTAATTATTTGCATTAATTAAGTGGGTTAATGAGAATTATTTAATTGATGGGTAATTAATTAAATGAATTAATAGATGTTGGAGAGAATTAGAAGAGAAAGACATATTAAGGAGGAGAGTGGAAAGAAAAGGAAAAGATAGAAACATAAAGGAAAGAATAGAGAAAGAAGGAGAAAGAGGAGAAAAGAGAAGAAGAAGAGGAAAGAACTTGGAATCATCAAGAACAACTCTCAAGCTTTGGATTAATCAAGGTAAGGGTGAGAAACATTATTATTTGATCAATATGTGTGGTTAGGTATGATTGGGTTGGGTTGTTGGGGTTTTTCCACCATTTTTCATGTTAGGGCAAAATTGGATTTAATCGGTAGAAATCAAGTTTAATCGGTTAAAAACTAAAATAAATGATGTAGAATAGTCAAGGGATGTTAGACTAAGGTTAATGGAATTGGTTTGGTGAAAGTTGGATGGATTGGTGAGTTTTGGATTTGATAACAGTAAGTGGAAAATTCAGTTCGCAAACATTCGCTAGCGTGTTCGCTGAGCGAGTTGGTAGCGAACGTTCGCTAAGCGAGCTAGTAGCGAGCCAGTAACGAACGGTCCCAGACTTGGACAGAATGCATATTGTGGTGTTTGCTGGTAACGAAGGAGGTAGCAAAGGTTCGCTAGGCCTTCGCTGAGCGAGCAAGGTAGCGAACGAAGTCAGAAGCTTCTGTTTGCCTTCGCGAGCTTGTTCGCTAGGCGAACAAGTAGCGAATACTCGCTAGGAGCTCGCTAAGCGAGCAGAGTAGCGAACGAGACAGGATGTTTTTTTCTTTAATGTTTCCATCCGAGGTCAGATTTTCGACTTAACTTTGATTATTTCCATGCTCGAGGCGTCGGTTACGCCGGGATATATTATACTGTGGGTAACCTATGGCGTGAATCCTAGATTGTTGAATTAATCGAATCATGGTCTTTTAACAAATGTTATACATTGTTTAATGGGATTAAAAATGTATTGAGAATGCATGAGAACATATTGTGTATATGTGTGCATTGTTTGTTAATATATTAATGATATGTATGAATATGTTGTGTGTGCAATCGTTGTGATAATTCTTGAAGAGATGAATTATTTGAATGCATGAGATTAAGATGTTGGTCTTAAGTGAATTGAATTGTTGATTGCATATGCATCATTTAGTCAAGAGGCAATGCTTGCTAGTTTCGTGGAGACTAGTGACTTGTCCCAAGCCTAGAAGAGTGGGTTTGAAAGCTTAGAGGGTGGGCTTTTGGTGGTTATCGGTCTAGAAGAGTGGACCCGGTTTAATGTAAACCGAAAAAAGATAACAAGTGTTGGTACCACATGGCATAAGTTTGCATTGAGTCGTATTGAGTCACATAGCATGAATGTCATTATTATGTGAAATATGATTGCATGTGGACTATGTATATGAGTTAAAATGGATTGTGGTGAGAAATGTAATGTATGTATGCTTTAAGTTATGTGTGTATATATAATTATATGCATTGATTATTATGATAATATTTCTCACCCTTTTGCTGTTTTATAATGCTCTATGAGGCATTACATATTAGGATTGCTGGAGGTTTTCTTTTGGTGAAGTATAGCTTCATTATTTTGAGTCGGTTGCTCTGATATGTAACATCGGGTAGCTAGGCTTGTAGAGTATTCTTTTGTGATGCATTGGATATGTATCAGCTGATGATGTTTGTAAAAATATGAATGATACTATGACCAACTTGATGATGCGTACTTCTATTATATCATGTCTTAAGTAATTCAATGTTCTAGTCTTCCGCTTTAATCAAAACATTGATATGTGGACTCTAAGAATTATGCTTTATTTTTAGTTGAGATTTACCCCTTTTGTTTTATCTCTTTATGAACATTATTATTTATGTTGTCATTTCGTGAATAATGTGATGCGTCTCTTTTATACCATGTTATAAATATACTCTGATGAATTTTGTATATGTGATTAAGTGTTTAATTGCATTATTTTGGGATATAGAAGGGGGTGTTACAATATTTGTATTTAGAACTTAATTCTTAGTCATGATTTGATTCTAGAAAGTGTTGAGCATTACTGGTACGCGTGCATCGGTTAAATTTGAACCATTTGTATTCACTCTTATTAAATTTGTAGTAGGAGAAAAATCTTCTTGTTTTTAATGAGAAAAGTACTTTGATTAAGGACAAACAAATATTTAAGTTGGAGAGAGTTTGTTGAATTCCAATCTTGACTAAATATTCACTATTTTTCTTGGCATTTTTCAATATAATTTTGTGTTCCCGAATGTTTAATTCCATAATCTTGCATTAAATGTCATAAAACTTGCATGTGGTTTTGGTATCCTTTATGTGTGTTCTAGTATACAGGATTTATGTCAAGAAATCAAAGAAAAGAGACACAAAACCTAGAAAATGGAGTCAAACCAAAGATGCCAAAAACCAGCATCCTCGTCCAGTGTAGGTTGGCGAGCAGAAAGAGAGCTCGCCTGGAGAGCTTTGGCGAACAAGAAGCGAGGAAAAAAACTGTTGAGGTAGAAGCAAAACAAGGTCATGGTCGCCCGACAAGGTCTGGAAAACTTGAGTTTGTCGGGCGAGACATGGTTCGCTGGGCAAGATGAGATATTTTCCCAAGGGCGATTTGATGATCAGCAGGCAGTTAGAAGTGCCTAAAAGTGGACTTCCCCGGGTGAGCCCTAGCTCGCTGGGCGAGACGTGAAAGATTGGAAAACATATTTAAGGGATATTTTGTTCATTTTTGCCCTATTGTTGGATCATCTCACATTTCATTCACACAAAATCCCTAGAAAAATCATATTTGAGCAAGAGAAATTACATTTATTTAATTGGAGTTGGATTCACATCCTTTGTCAATTATTCAACTTAGGTGTTCATTCATCTCTCTTTATTTCTTGTGAAGCAAGATACCATGGTTATGGGTAGCTAAACCTCTTGTATCAAGATTGGATGTAATCAATCTTAACTTTTATGTATTTCTTTTAATCTTTTGTATGTGAACAAATTAATGATCAATGTAGATGATAACTTTTGCTTTTATTTTATATTTATGATTTGAATCATAGTTGAGAAACATCTTTTAAGTCTTGATCTAAGTTTATCATATATCAATAACCAAATTCTAGACATAGATTTGAAGTTGATACTCACTTGTATCAAAGCTTAAGATTATTGTATTGTTTAATAGAGTGAGAGATCATCGATTAAGAAATACGGTAAAAATCACAATACCGTATCAGACATGAATGGTATAGATGAGTGATACGTGGTTATGTTGATTATTAACAAGTTCACGTGATAGATTAATAGGATACATATGAAAATAGGTTGATGAAATCTAGTCTTGATATGCCATTTTAACCGTTAAATCTTTTGAATCTTTTAACCATTGTTACAAACCCTTGTGAATGTTACTTTTACCAAACAAAAAACATCTGAAACCCTCACTTAAGACAAAGTAAACTGAAGAACGGCGGTAATATCGCACCAATCCTTGTGGAGACGATAAAACAAATATCCACTTAAAACACTTTCAATAGTTCCAAACAAAGCATATTATTTAATGACTGAACTATAATTCTAGCGACTACTTGTCTACGGCACACACAAGGTACCCTTGCGTCCAAGCATCACATCTAAGTCAATTTCATAACCTAAGTTATATTTCTAGTTTATTTACCTAGTTATAACCCTAGGTTTCCTCACTCATCATCATAGACTTTTAATCATGTTATTGAACAACCACACAACAACAATGCATAATATAAAGCATGCATCATGATATAGTTCATAACTTATATAAGGCACAAACAATTCAAAAATAAATCAGACATAAGTAGTTCACATAAAGTATGTAACCATTACAAAACCCTACCAAGCATTATTGGTTAATTCATGGTCCCTCATCACCATGAAATATTCCATTGGATTATCTTTCCAAAACTTCAAGTCTCATAGCAATCAGATTCACGGTTCTTGAATTATGGTGGAAACAAGAACCATAATATTCAATCAACAATCCATAATAGTCCATAGCATACATAATAGTTTATAATTACTATCCTATCAATCATTGACATAAAATTATTCTTTTACTTCACCATCTAACAGATCATTGAAATAAATTTTCAACGCATTCGACCGTGCGTCAAACGGAGTTACGAAACTTAAATTACGACGATTTTAATTCAGCATTTTCTTACTCAGTCAGTGGTAACCAGTTACACTCAGTTGGGTAACTGGTTACCACTCAGACCATAACCCATTTTCGCACTTTCTTCCACTCATGACCATTCTAAGTCATTCCAAATTATATCTAATCATAATATAACATATTCAAACATTTTATACCATGAATTCAATATATCACAACACCAAGAAAAACCAACAACCACATAGAAGAAACTTCATCATAGTAGTAAGAACAATAACAATAGAGAAACAAGAACAACAATAATTTCATGGTTTAATACTCAAAATCCTAATTCCTAAAATACTAAAGTTCTAAGTTGAACTCGCCTTAGATTAATGATGAAGATGATGTAGAAGATGACATGAAAATGATGAAATGAAGTTGTTGATGATGATAATAGTTCTTCTATAGTTGCCTCCTCTTCCTCCCTTCTTCCTCTCCTTCTCTTCTTCTCTTCTTTTCTTCCCTCTCTCTTTCTCCTTTTCTTCTTAATCTTTATTTTTCTTCTTTCTTTCTACACCACATAAATATATATAACATATAATCAATATATAAATATATATTATAATATTAGGTAGTAATACAAAATATCTCAATTCATATTTACTAATTGATCAATTATTAATGTTACCACAATTTTCTTTATTGCACTTATTAATAATGATCCTTTTCTTTTGATAATCATTAATCTCTTCAGATTTTACTTATTACTCTAATAGTCCCAACTGATAACATTAAGAGTATTTATGAGCTCTAATTGTTTCAACTGATAAAGATAGAGTACATAGGAAATCAATTGGTCTCAATTGACACTCAATTGAGCATTTAAGGAAATATGAGATATGACATGGTTAAATAGAAAATCAAAGGGTTAGAACATTTTGTTTACATTTATAAACAAATAAAATTATAAACTGCGATAGCTGGGAATCGAAGCTTGTACTGAGTTATTTTTTCACCTCAGTTTTAATTTATGGTTTTTTTTAAATAATAAAAAATAGCGTGCCTTGGTTTTATACCTCGATTTTCTATTTCTCGTGGTGAAAGTTTTGTCATGAAAAACATTATTTGTTGTAGTGGCACGTACCAAACTTAAAAGAGTGTTGGGTGTGGGAAGGTGTATCGGAAAAATCTCAAATCTCACATTGATATATAACTTTGAAAGAATTTATATAGAGTGACATCTCTCTCCTTACAAATTGGTTTTGTAATGATGAGTTAGCTCAAACTCTAATACACTCGATCGGCTATAAGTACATGTAAATTATAGGATTCTAAAATCATGTAAGAGTTCACCCTGATCTACCATGAAACCATTTTCATACAAAATATACTTTTCTCACCAACATCATATCAGATTTTTCAAATAGATTTAACTATAATTTGACAAATCAAAAGATAACCACCAGTTACTTAATCATGTCTCATAAAGAAGAAAAAAAACAAAAACAGAAAACCTTAAAATCATTAGAGATAACTATTTATCACTCCAACCAAACATACAAGCTCACAAGTAACAATTAATTAAAAGTATATAATAGTAAAAATATAAATTTAATTGTTATGCATTAATAGTGTAAAAATATTTAACATTGTTATCGAATAGAAATATATCATTCTGTCATGTCATATAATAATTTTAAAATTTTGAATATGACTTGACGGAATTCATGATCGTCATTAATTAACAGTGTAAAAAAAAATTACACTATCAATGCATCACTCTTTTTTTAAAAAAATATTCCATCTATCTCATATAATATGTCTCTATTTGAAATATTCATTTATTTTAAATTACTTTCATTTTATAATATACATTTATTTATCTCATATCACATAGTTACTTCCTCAAGAACCATTAATAAAAAGATTGTAAACTCATTTTATCATGATACAAAGGAAGTGGTTATAATAGAGATACACACATATTAATATGAAAATGAAAATATAAAAATATTATATATATTTTATCATGATACAAAGGAAGTGGTTATAATAGAGATACACACATATAAATATGAAAATGAAAATATAAAAATATTATATATATATATATATATATATATATATATATATATATATATATATATATATATATATATATATATATATATATATATATATATATATATATATATATATATATATATATATATATATATATATTGAAATCGTCTTAAATATTTTAAAATTTAATCATAATATAATCATGACAAAAATAAAAAATTTATTAATTACAACTTAACCGTGATAATATTTAAAAAAATCTTATTTAATTATAATATAACTCAATTTAATCAAAGTATAACCATAAAAATTTATAGCCATTCAACAGCCACTCTGGGACGCCCTTAATTCTTTCTGATACATTTTTTGATAAGTATACTACTCACTGTAATCTATTAATATGGAATGGAATCAATATATACTCCAAAAATGGAATAAAGAAAGTATATGTATAAAATTTAAATTTGAATTAAATTCATCGTACTTGTTCCTTTATTTATATAATTTTAAAATGAACATTTCTTAATATTAAAAACAATATATTTTTTAATTAATCAATAATTCATATTATTAATTATTCTATTTATCTCAAAATAAGTAATTTAATTGATCAATTTAGATCTATTAAAACAATTATATAAGTAAAAGAGATAAATATTACTTATATTTATTGTTGCATTCATATTTATTGTGGTGAGAATATATTAGGAGTATATTATATAGTATTATATATGTGTCAACAAAGATAATATACCTAGAAAATACGCATCTTGGTCATCGATTCTAGGCATCTTATCAAGATCCCACACACACCCACTCTTTATATCTTCACCACCCTCAATCCCTATCTCTTATTCTTCAATTCATTCATTTTTCTCTCAAACACAAACCTCAAACCAAAACACAAAACAATGAACATCTTGTTAGATTCCAATGTTGAGGCTTTAGCTTTCAACTACTTAAACTTCGGTTTAGTCACAGTTCTCAACAATTTATGGACCTGGCTAGCTCTCCTAACCGCCGCTCTCAGCTTCTGGAAAATTCGCTCATCGGGTTGTCCTAAATTACAAGACCCGGTTTCAGTCAATTCGGACCCGGAAGTTGAACCGTTGATGTCGGAAGCTGAGAAACCGATGAAAACATTAAACGAGGTTTGGAATGATGATGATGGTGTTGATGGTGTGAGGAAGGGGAAGTATACGGTGTATTACGAGGAAGACACGCAATGCGGTGGCGGAGAGAGTAGCGGTGATTGTAGTTACGGGCTGTTGTTGCCGGTTGCGGGAGGGTGGGGACCGGAAGATGAGACGGAGTGGTGGAAACGATGGGAGAAGGTGTTGAGGTTGAGAAACGGAGAGAATGAGAATGGGTGGTACACGTGTCAAGATTTGATTGGGTTTAATGGCAACGTGGTGAAAAGATGGGACGGTGGTTTAACGTTTGTTGGTAGTTGCATCACTGATGAATCATCATGGTACAGGTCCAGCTGTATGTTGGATTTTGTATCTGAATGATGATTTATGAGAAGAAAAAGATAAAGTAGAAATAACATTTTATTTTATTAGGTGTAGTTGGTTACTTTTAGATAGTGTCGTGTTTGTTTCTGTTGGATTAATAATAGTCTCTCCGTAAGAATTCGAGAGAGAGATATTATTTAGATTTTTCATTTGAGAATGTGTATATGTGGTGGTGCGATTTTCATTTTTTTTGTTCATGATAACAAAATTATTCCGACTCTCTTCCAAACTCCAAATTATTTTTTCTTATATTTTCTTATATTTTGAAAAAGTTATTTCGGGAAGTCTTTTCTTTTCTTCTTCTTTCCGTCAAACTCCTAAATAAAATTTTAAAATATATTTAAATAGGTGATATGAGATGAAATGAAATAGAGTGGTAAATAATAAAATTTTATTATTTATATTAAAAAATAATGAATGAAATAGAATGCAAAAATAAATAAGTTCAAGATCAAATAATTTAATGGCGTAAATAAAATATTTCAAGGGTTCAAAGTGCTATTTATGTAGACATTTAGGTGCATGATGAAATTTATTTCATCAAATCATCTTTTATTTTTTTTGTTTCATTTGATCTTTGATGTATGCAATAGATTGAATTTTTTAAAATAAAATATTTAAATAATGGAGTGAGATTTATATTCTATTTCGCTTTGTTTCATTCCACTTTGTTCCATTATGCTCTATTATGTTCCATCAAATCAAAACACAATCTTAGGGTTACAAAGGCCTTTACACATATACTTAAGACACTCTCCCTTAAAAAATTTATTTTTGTGGAGTGAACTCTTGTGAGCTTCTCATATCTACCGCACAAGGCCTCTAGACCACCATATACTAAAAATTCTCAATAACAAAGTAAGAACACTCCCACACAACGAGGCACGTGAGGTCATTCTTATTCAAATAACTTTAAGGCGTGATTATAACAAAGTCTTACTCGGGTATACAACACCATAGCATGACTAAAACTTGAAGAGGAACAAATAGTGGTTACCCGAGACAAGTGTCATCATCAAGGCCACAATACAAAATGAATGTGGGAGTTCTTCCTCCCTATATACACTATAAGGCTTTAATCATAGTACATTGCTAACAAGGATCATCATATACTTAGCAAAAACATATCATGCCATTTTGGTGATACGGTAAAGACAACTCATCGACCATATTTCCTACATCATATCAAAATGGTGACTTAATCACTCATCTGAGGATAATGAGGCTCTCCAAGTAATTGATGACGCCATAGAAGAATTGCAACAATAAAATGAACACATAGATCCAAGCAATCAAACAATAAAGGGTTGTAGAGGACAATTCTAACCAAGAATTGGACGACCCTTATACATTTTATAAATAAATATAGAAGGACGTTATTTTTTGAAATTTTAAACCTCCTCACATGGAGATTGCTCTGTATGGGAACTATAAATGAGTGTTCTACCTCTATGAAGGAATATGAAATGAAGAGTGTTAGTTAACTGTTGATCGTGAATGGTGGCTCCGATGTCCTTTATGGTGGCGTGGGGTGGACTTGCATAGTTAGAAATCCAACGTCCAAGTCAGCTTAAGATTCAAGATGAGTATAGTGAAATTGGAGATCAAAGATTGTGTACCTTCTCATAGCATGTGAACTGTTTTTATATATTAGGTCGAGTAGAGTGGGCTTGAGATGGATTGGGCCTTGGTCAATTGGGCCTTTTGGCCGGTCTAGAGCAATTGCCCTCAAGGCTTTGTCGGGCACTGAAGAAGCCGATGGAAGCCTTAAGTATAATTAACCAGCCTCCATGTCGTAATCTGGTCTGGAACTGAACATAATCTCTTGGGATCATTTTCCTGAAGAAGTAATGGGGAACATACGCATTTAATGTAGTCACATCAATTAAATACTTTACTATTCATTCCTGACATGTGTGGTGACATGACCAGTTGGGGTTTGGCTTAGTTTAAAGGGTACCTGAGTGCACTCGAGTTGGAGGGTATCCATGAGCGAAAATCTGGTCGTCAATCTTGTGTTTTTTGCTCATAGTTTGTCTTGATCCTTCAAATTCCATTGCTTATAAATAGAGTGAATTAAATATTTGGAAAATTTCACAACCTTTTAGCTTTTAAGCTTATAGTTACTTTCCAAAAAAAAAATTTCATTCCTTTTTTCCTGAGAGTATCACTAGAAGTGATCGGAGCTTTGCTTAAAGATTTCACCTTTTTCATTTCTCCCACTTCATTGATCTCCCATAACTAAGTACCCTTCTAACTCAAGCTATTATTTCAACACTCCATATTTACTTAGTTAGAATGAGTGACAATATTGTCGATTTAATGAGTGATTATGAAGTGATCTTTATTTAGATCATTCCCTGATTCTCCCCATCCTTCCCTTAATAGCGATCACGTAGGATCAAAAATTATATCCATATCTGATGATTCTAGGTCAGAAGGGATGTTTCAGACTTTCTTGGAGAAAGAAATTTCTTCTTCTGGGTCGTTATACTCCCTTATAATGAATGTTGGTAGAAGAATAAATTGCATCGAGGTCCCTATACCCTATCCTATCTTGTTGGATAGGAGGTGCATTCTAACTTTCAAAGAATGGAGCATGTTATGAGTTGCATTCAAGTTCGTCTGCAGACTGAAATTTATGAACCCAACGACATCGATGTGCTAGAGCACTTAAATCTTCGAAACCGGTCGGATGCACTGGTGTATGACTAGGTGGATGCAAAAGTAGCAGGAATTTCTTCTGCTCTAAGCACTGAGGCCACCCTATGCGATGTTGAAATTAAGGTTGGCGATCCTTCAGAGTAGTTGGTCCTTCCAATTCTAGTGGAGAAGATAATATGCAACTCTTTTGATGATTGCATGGTCCCGTTTTATGAGTGTTTGTTTAAAAAACTATGACTTCGGCTACCTTTTTTGAATTTGAGCTAGCCGTATTGAAACATTTAAATATTTCCCCTTCCTAGCTTCATTCGGGGTCATAGGCATATGTGAGGATCTTTCAACTATGTGTCGAGTACAAATCCTAGGAGCCCTCTCTTAGATTAATTTTCAATCTTTTTCATCCAAGACTTACTTCCCCGTACAACTTTCACAATCAGGGGCTTCTTCACCTTCATCTGATCATCCCATGGTTCGACCCCTTCACTCTGGATTTGGGTGATTTCTTGGGATGTTTTGTATTGTTAAAACCCCTTACCTTTACAAGTCACTCTGTTTTTTTGTTATATCCCTGCCAACCCTTTTTGATATGGTCGCATTTCGTATCCAAAATACTAGTCTAAGATAAACTTCAATTAGGATGTTGGATAATATTGTATCCAGTAAGCCTCTCTTTCTCTGGACGAGGTGACAATGAAGAAGGAAATACAATCTTGGTTCCAAGAACTTGGCTTTGAGGAAGGGTTCGGTCCTGGTGAGGTTCCCCAACCGAGGTGAGGAAGAAGCAAGTTGATACTTATGATATCTTGAGTGTAGTTGATTTTGAGGAGACGAGGGATGTCTTTGGTGAGAGCAGAAAGTATTGTCATACCCTTATTTTCACCCTAACATTCATACCATTTATTCATCATATTATCTCATTGGCATACCATTTGATCATTAATTCCCAAGGATGGTTGTTCATAAGTTTTAGCTTGAAAGATAGGATTAGGGTTTTTCTCTTGATGGCTTTCCCAAGGTTTTCACCTAGTTGTCTTGTGTTTATTGCCTTTGTGAATTATGGTTTTATACTTAACATGTCATATAACCAAAATAGAAAAATATGTGGTTTGTTTCTCTCTTTTTGTATTCATTTAAGTTTGCAAGGTAGGGGTCAAAATGTTCATTATCAAGGTCAATTGGGAATGCTAATGCTTTTGTGATTAAGTGGAGGCTCATATTCATTAAGGTTCTTGATTTTGTCATCAAATGTGGATGCTTGGCATCAAATGTGCAGCTGACTCAAAATATGTCATGGTTTCTCAAGGTAATTTTGAGGAAGCGGGAGATTGTCCATAACCTGGTGTGTTAGACCATGATGGTTAAGAAGTTTAGTACAAAAATGGTCTACTTGCAGCTTATTGATAATGGTCATAAAGTTGATTGGAGTTGTCTGTTTCACAAAACTTTGGCTAGACCAAGAGCCTTGTTCATTATATGGTTGGCATGCCATGGAAAGCTTGCTACTAGGTGTTGCACCCTAAAATTTGCTCAACCTTATTCCTTGGATTTATGTTTCAATATCATTAGCATTTGCATGTAGAGTCATGTACATAGACTAACCATCTGCATAGCATAAGCATAGCAAGTCATTCAACAGGGGACCAATCATTACTTTCATCTCTAGAGGCCTATCAAGAGGTTATTATCCTAATTCAATCTCATTCAAGTCATCAGGAAAGAATTTGAAAGCAAAGAGTTCAGCAGATCAAGCCTTGAGTCTATCTCCTAGCTGAGGGTATCTGAGGACCAACAAGAGGATTGTGAGCTGTGGAGTGAAGGCATGGAGAGCATCTAGACATCTTGAGAGACTTATAAAGTCATTTGGAGAAGAAAACAAGTCATTGATGAAGGCACAAGAGCTACAGTTGAAGACAGTCAACTAGGGTTTCATCTGGGTCAACCCTAGGTCAACCCTAGGTCAATTGACTGATTTAAAAGAGCATTCAAGGCTATTGGAGAGATGTGGGGATCAACATTGAACCTATAAAGAAGGATATGGAGATATGACAAGGAGAATTCAAGAAAAATCAAGGAGAAGAGGAGTTACTAAATTAGGGTTTCTCTGTAAAATCCCCTAGTTTAGGTCAAATTTCCAAGCAAGATAAGTCAAAATGCTAACTTCAAATGGCTTCTTGGCCAACATGAAACTTGTAGAGGATCTCAAGACCTTTAATTTGAGTGGTGGAAGACCTCAAGGAGATTTATAGAACTCAAGTTATGGTCCTTACAAGTTACAGGTCATCTGAGGTGTCTGAACTTTTGTCTGTGAAAGTGACTTGACTTCCAAGCTAGTTTTACCCCTCAAGGAGATTTCAAATGAATTCTTGGTCAACATAAGAGTTGTTCCTCATTGTCTTAGCTTTCTAGAATGGTATGGCATGCCTTCATATGATGTGGAGAACTCAACTTATGGTCTTGACAAGCAAAGGGTATTTTGGGCATTTGTGAATTACAGGTCATTTTAACCTATACCCAAAACTCATACAAGGAGGCCTCAAATGGAAAAACTTACAACATCAAACTTGCTCCAAATGGGATTTTAAGTCTAGAAAGAAGGTCACAAGTTATTGGAGAAGCTCATAGCATGGAGTTGCATGATAGGTCAAAATATGAACTAAAAAGGCTTATAAAGTGAATAATTTCAAGTTGGAAAATGGTTTGGGAGATTTACAAGTCCAAATGGAGACTTCCAATATATGATTTTGAATGGAAAAACAATTCTAAGAACAATGGTTCACACACTTTTTTGAGTTTAGAAGGAAAAAATGAAGTTATCCATGGTTGCTTATCATTTAAGAAACATAATCAAAAATGAGCCAAAGTTTGAAAACAAGGGAATGTGCAAGATGGATCTAGAATGTTCATTTGGGGTCTATATATTCATGAAAGGAGAATTTGGCAAGGGTTGGCCTCATTTGCACCAAGAATTTCACAAGATTTCTCATTCTTTTCATTGAAGTTTCATTGCAATTCTCACAAATTCTTCATCAACTTGCATCAAAATCAACTCAATCTGATTCCATCATCATCATAGATCATAATTGAAGCAAAGTTTTGGTGTGAATCATCCATTTTCGAGCACTTTTTCTCAAGAGCATCAAGATTGAAGTTGCAAGTGGATAGCATAATTCTGGCCAAATCTCATCCAAAGCTTGCATACAGAATCACATACATCAAGGATTGATCAAGATCCAGCACTTAGAAGCTTCAAATCATCAATCTCCATAGCTGTTTGCAAGATTTTGCACAAGGTAAGTTTTCATTCAAACAGCTCGATTCAGTTAGTTAGGCATGGTTTTGTTAGTGTAGAATTGATCTAGGTGGTTAGGAGATTAAGTTAGATGAATTTGGAGAGGTTTGGTGATGGTTAGTGACAGGTGCCATAAGCTGTTGAGATCAATATCTCTTAGATTAGTGTGTTATAATTGTGGCTTGATAGCATGTGTTGATCTCCATTAGGTGTAGTTTAATTTAGGCTAAGTTTGGGGAAGATTGGTGATGATGCATATCAGTGCATTTCAATGGAGGCCGAGTGTGGATCCAATCGAATTTGTTGATGTGGTGAATTTCAAAGCGAATTGATGCCCTAAGCTTGTAGAGGGAGAGATTTGGAGCAGATTTCATGTTTATATCGTGTGGATTGGTTGCCTGTAGAGTGAGAACAGAGAGGAAGAAAGTTGCTCGTGCATGGGAGCTTTCATGGCATCCAAACCCTAGCTTGCAGAACCAAGGAGGAAGACGAAATCTGAGCCCTTCGTTTGGAGTTAGACCCTTGACTGTGGGAGCGATCCAAAGGCTGAGATTTAAGCTGAGTTTTGGAGGGAGTAAGCGCTGGCCAAAACGCACCGTTTCATTAATTGAAACGGGCGGGCCTGAGTTGGTTGTTGATATTTCCACCCCCTATTCTAAGCCCAATATGAATTGCAACGTGATTTCTATTCTTTTCTCACCCCCCAGCGTGTGTGGAACTCTGAGTTGTTTCTGGGCCTTGTCCAAAACGCTACCAGCACCCCCCTTTAGGAGGCCCATCCTGGAATGAACTGAGCGCGCCTACTATTCTAACCCCCCTCCCTCATTTTAATTCATTTTATTTCTTATTTCATTTTAATTTTTACTAATCTTTGAAAATTCATAAATAATTCATAAAAAATGCTTTTTAATTCATTCTTTTTACCATGTTTTCATTAAAATGTCTAGAATATTATAGGAAAATAAATTTTCATTTTTAGTTTTATTTCATATTTTTTTCATATTTTCTAAATAAATGTCATAATAAATAGATTCATTTCATGCATTATTTTTATGATTTTTGTTCTCTCACATGCTTTAATATTTTTTGATCATTATTTTCATATTGTTTAGATGAGATATTAGGCTTATAGAAATATTTTAGTTCCCTTTTTTAGGAGTTAATTTTAGGTGATTAATAAGTGCTTGAATATCATGAACAAAACTAGGGTTTTTAGGTGACAACTTAGGAGTTTGATTTCATTTCCCTTAGGACTTAGGGTTTGAATATATTAGTTATGGGACTATAGGGGCTATGGGTAGTTATTAGATCCCTTAGAGAACAGTTAGGATTCCCCTACTGCTATTATTACTGTCTGTATATCTGTTGTTTGGTGTGGTGTGCCCTCTGGGGTTTATTGATTGTTTGTTTGGGTATTGGGTTTGTCTGGGGCCCTGGGGAAGCTGAAGATTTGTGGAGATGAAGCTATTGAAGATTCAAATGCTGAAGATCAACTGTCAGAGTTGAGGAGGAGTTTCCTGCTATCAGATGCTGAGGAGATTAGGGTTTAGGAGCTAGGCAGAGCTCTAGATTAGAAATTTTGTTTCTCAAACATGGATTGCCTTGTCTGCATCCATTCTTCTCTGTGATTCAGAGTCTCTCTAAGACACTCACCCCCTTCCTTTGGAAGGCTTGGTGATGGTGTCCATGAGATAGAACTCTTGAGAGAAAATGTCTCTTGTGTTAGAAGCAGTCTGTTCACCACCTTTGGTAGTCAGCTTATTGCTTAACACCCAATTCACTCTTGTGACTGATCCCTCATCCTGGAGGTTTGAGCATGAAGAAAAGCCATTGCAGATGGAAGACTGATGATCAAAGCCCTTGCCTGAAGGCCATGAAGATGGAGATTGATGCTTGTTGAAGCTTGTGAATGATTGGAGATTGCTTGAAGCTAGTTGTTGATTCAGAGCTGCTGATGCTGTTGCTTCTGCTGTATTTCATTGGTTGGTGTATTGATTGGTTTTCTGAACTGTATTGTTTGCTGTTTACCCTGTTGGGTTGAAAGTGAAGCCTGTTCACTTTTGCCTATTGTTTTCTAGGTTCGAGGTTGAGTGGGACTCCCTTGCCTCGCTTGTACTGTTGCATCCATGCATTTTACTGTTTTACTGTATATATCTGTTATTGTTTCTGTTTCTGCCTATCCCGTAGGATCTCTGTTTCTCTCTGTGCAAGAGAGGAGCATGATAGACACTAGGTCTCAACCCATGCATGATAACATTAGGATAGCTTGTTTCCCTTCGCAACCGTAGTTTAGAGTTCTGTCTCTTTCTTTCTCAAAACAAACAGAAAAACACATAAAGATTTCAAACACAATAAAAGACACTTCTTCCGTAAAAGAATGTGAACTCATCAAAACGTCATTTTTGTCCGCTGGGACTGTTAATCAGAAAAACCTTTTCAGAAGGAATAAAATCAACCAAGACAAGCTTGTGTCGTACGTGGCCCGAACTACGTTTGCTCTGATCTTCCATGCTGTGTGGAAGTACGTAGGCATAGGATGCGATATCCTAGCGAGCAACCTTCCCCTCCTTTCCCGTAGGTAGGCGAACTACGTTGACTCTGATTTCTCGTTCCAGACGGGAATACGTAGGCATAAAGTGCGATACTTTGCCGAGTCATTTTTATTTCCATTTTATTTTCTTTTTAACCCTTGACCTATAGTTTAGATAGAATAACAATCCATACCCGAAAACAAGCGTGGATCCCGTCGAGTACGACGGACGTGAGGGGTGCTAATACCTTCCCCTTGCGTAACCGACTCCCGAATCCAGGTTTTGGTTGCGATGACCATACCTTTCCCGTGTTGTGCGAGGTTTACTCTGAGCGTTTCCTTTCCCTCCCGTGGGATAAATAACGCACGGTGGCGACTCTTCTGTTCAGCCGGCGCCGATTTTCGCAGTAGCGACAGCTGGCGACTCTGCTGGGGATCCAACGTCCCCTGGCTGCTAAGGACTGCGATGGTTCTTACGCATTTGGGATCCAACGTCCCTTGAGAGAGTCAATCCTAACGCTTGTTTTCCCGTCGAGGATTTTGTATGGAGTTATTGTATATTTCTAACCTTGTATTTTCAGCTTTATATATATTGTTTATTATTGCTGTATCTGGGGTGTGACGGGTGTTCTGATATTGAGAGATAAGCCGGACCTGGGCTTGAGTGCACCTAGAATTAGAGTAGAAATTAGTGGGCGCCCGCTTGCTTTGGTGTCCCATGAAATCTACACTCAGACGAGGTTCCTCTGGTTGGCCTCCTGCCCCTTCCTTTGGTTGGCGTGGGTTGCTGGTTAGTTGGATTGTCGACTCTGGGGACCGATCATTTGGAAGTTGGCTGAGTGAGGCCTCTTCAGGAATTGATGATGCCACTCCTTCTGGGAATCGTATCATCAACCCTGAAAGTCTGTGACGCCGACGACCGCATAGGATGCCGTACCTTGTGCCAGTTATAGGGCCACCCACCTGTGAGGGGATTCAGGGTTATGCAGGTAACTAGACCTCCAGACTACCGGTTATTTCTTGATCAGAGATCCGGGTTATTTATGGAGAGTTATGAGGTCTGCCAGAGACCATGTGGAGATGTATTCTGAGGTCTGTCAGGAGAGTTATGAGGTCTGTCAGAGACCATTTGGAGATGTGTTCTGAGGTCTGTCAGAGACCAGTTGGAGAGTTTTGAGGTCTGTCAGAGACCAATTATGGATGTGATTTGAGGTCTATCAGAGACCAGGTGGAGTTATGGTTTGAGGTCTGTCAGAGACCAGTGTTGGAGTTCTATTTTAGGTCTATCTGAGACCAGGGTTTGATGACTTCTGGATGGTCTATCTGAGACCTTTCTTGATTGGGTTTAGGCTATTCAGCTGCAGCTTTGGTCCCTGTTGAATGTTACTTGCATTGCATCCCTGCATATACATTATCATTTGCATTTCACTAACGTGTGTCTGTGCTGCAGGTGCATTTGCATTTCCCTAGTTCTAGTGCCCAGACTTCTGAGTGTTTGATCATGACTAGCCTACGGAGAACAGTTGCTTACAAATTGCCTACGCCTGATATTGTTCCTTTACTGGGGTTGATCTCTCTTGCTGATGAGGGTGTCCGTAGGAGTTTCCGGATGAGCTATGGTAGATTATTGAGATTGGTGTGCAAACCTATAGAGGTAGAGTTAGATGGGCTGTATGCTTTGATGCAATTCTACGACCCTGCTTTGAGGTGTTTTACGTTCTCTGACTTTATTATGGGACCAACCCTGGAGGAATACGCTGAGTATGTTGAGCTGCCTGTGCAGAACCAGGTTCCGTTCATCCATTTTGATGCCAAACCCAAGCCGGAGGAATTGGCAAAAGCCTTGCATGTTGATGCTTCTGAACTTGTGACTACTGTTTCCCGTGGAGTTCCAGGCTTCTCGTTTCAGTTCTTAGTGGGTAAAGCCCAAGAGTACGCCAAGAATGGGTGCTGGGTTGCTTTCAATGCTGTGTTGGCCTTGTGCATTTATGGCATAGTACTATTCCCCAATATACCGGATTTTGTGGACTTCGATGCTTTCTACTTGTTCGCCGCTGGTAATCCTGTACCTACCTTACTCGGAGATCTCTACCACTCGCTGCATTACAAGAATGAGAAGGGAAGAGGGAAGAATGTTCATCTGTGTGCGCCCTTATTGAGTATGTGGTTTGAGAGTCACCTTCCTAAGAGAGGATCTGCTGCAGAGACTACAGTTCCAGTTGGTTGGCCAGAGCGTCTGATGAGGCTATCGTCGGAAGATATGGAGTGGTTTGATAGAGATTTGCTGGGATCTGAGCTCCTCTTTAGCTGTGCTGGTTACCCTAATGTCCCATTGATTGGAAGAAAAGGGTGTATCAATTACAACCCTTCTCTATTCATTCGCCAGTTCGGATATGCGCTGAAGAATCCACCTCAGGAGGAAGAAGTACAGGAATCTCTGTACTTCACTGGTGACGTGAAGGGGGAGTTATTAGCCAAGTTGCGACATGCTTGGACGCGTATTAACCGCAAAGGGAAGCCGTTGTTAGGAAAGAATGACTGTCAGGCCTATGCACCTTATAGAGCTTGGATTCAGGAGAGGGCTAGTCAGTTGAGGATGCCATTTCCAGATGCACCAATTCTTGTTCCTATTCCGGTAGAAGAGCCGACTACTGTTTCTAGAGAAGTATATGAACAGGTTGTGAAGGAGAAAGAAGCCTTGATGAAGATTAACGAAGGGTTAGAGCAAGAGTTAGCCCAAGCACGCAGCGAGAAAAACAAGGCCGTATATGCTTTCCAACAACAGATTGAGCTGGTAAACAGGTTAGGATCTGAGTTGACCGAGGAAAAGAAAAGGCGCGAACGTCTGGGGCAAGAGTTCAGAAGCTCCCATGACATGCTGGAAGCCAAAAAGAAAGCGCTCGACGCAGCACACCGAGAGATATCTTCTTGCAATAAGACTTGGAATGCTACACTCACCAACAACAAGCAGAGGGAAGATAAGCTAAAGCAGCAAATTTCCGACCTCGAGGAGAAGTTGAAGTCTAGCATCAAGAAGTGTGAGGAAGAAGTGATGAACCGGTATAGTGTCCAGCATGCACTGAACAAGGCAATCAAATCCAGAGATGAAGCAGTGTCCCAGAAGCGAAAGCTAGAAGATTGCTTCGGAGAAGCGGCATGGGAAGAAACTGCTGAAGACGTACGCCGTGTTCTTAAGAAGAGAAACCAGCTTGTTGAAGGGCTGCTCGATCGACCAAGCCATCCGGAGACCAAGAAGTTGATAGAGGAGTACCAGACTTTTGGGAGGATCTGATCATTCCATTATTTGTATGCTTTATTTGCATAGTGCTGACCATCACCAGGATTGTTGGTTGAGGTCATGCCATCTTTGTACTCTCAGTGATATTGTACCCTGGGCTTATTGATTCTCTCTGTTATATATGAGGCTTTCTATGATTCAGCTCCGGTATTCTTATTGTCAATACTGTCACCGCACCGGCACCTTCGCACTAGAACTGGGGGAATGAACTTCCCTAATGCACAGACACATTGCATTGCATTCATATTCATCTTGCATAACAGGTAATCTTTGAATGGTGTCTTATCTCCTGCTTTGATTCAGGTACTTAACAGGATTCCAGATCAACATCCGCACCGCTATTCTACACGATCCAACTGTCGGAAAGTCATGGACCAGATTCAGAATGAGATGCAGGATGTACGCGAGAAGCTCGCCCTCTTCATGCAGACCATGGAGGCTATAGCAAAAGGGCAAGAGAATTTGCAGGCCATGGTCCAGCCTCTATTGGCTCGCAACGCTGGTCATGGTAACGAAGATCATCAGTCTGTCCGGGTTGATACTGCTCATGGAGATGGCACTCCAACGCCAGTGGCCCCGCCTGTCGTCAATGTGAATGCTGCTAACGTCAACAACGCTACCGCTGCTGTGAATGGTAACGTCGGAGGTGGAAATGAAACTGCTGTCCATAACGCTGGGCTGGGTGATGTCAATGTGGGAGATAATCTCGGAGGTAATGGCTTTGTCAATACTGGGTTCGGATTCAACGATCAGGGATTCGACAATACTGGCAAGTATGGCTTTAATGCTCAAGGCTTTGGGCAAGATGGTTATGGTATGGTCAATCAGGGCTACGGAGGTTTTGGAAACGGAAACGGTGCTGGTTTTATGACCGTTGGTCCTGCTGGAGGTGTTCAAGGGTACGGCAACAGAGGCCGAGTTCCGGGGATGAATCAGGTCAGAGCTGGACGTAATAATGCGTATGATGGATACGGGGCTGGAAACGGTATGTGGCAAGAGGATCAACAGGAAGACGCCTTCTCTGGAGGAGGCTTTGAAGGGCCGATGGATGATTCTCAAAAGATTAGAATGCTGGAAGAGCAAATGAAGGGAGTCCTAAACCAGAGTGCTGTGGGTCTGGACATGGCAACTATGGGCTTGGTACCTGGCTTGAGGGTGCCCATTAAATTCAAAGCGCCTGCGTTCGATAAGTACAAAGGAGATACATGTCCGAAGGTTCATGTACGGGCTTATTACAGAAAGATGTCTGCATACTCCACTGACGAAAGAATGCTCATGCATTTCTTTCAGGATAGCCTATCGGGTCCTTCCTTAGAGTGGTACATGGGGTTGGAGCCCACTGATATCAAGACTTGGAAGCAATTAGCAGAGGCGTTCGTAGCCCATTACAAATATAACAGTGACCTGGCACCCAATCGGGTCCAGTTGGCCGGGCTTTCGCAGAAGAAGGGGGAGAGTTTTAAAGAATACGCGCAAAGGTGGCGCGATATGGCTGCCAGGGTCCGTCCTCCTGTGGAAGATAAAGAAATGAACGATATGTTTGTCGGTACATTCACCGGGCTGTTTCATGATATGTTGTTTCATACGTCTCTGGCTAGTTTTTCAGATCTGATTCTGATGGGTGAAAAGATTGAGCGGAACATTAAGCAAGGAAAGTTCCAAGTTGACGAGTCAGCTGCATCTGGCAGTAATAGGAAAGCTTATGGTGGGCGCCGTCAGGGCGAAGCTAGCGCGGTATTTGGAGGCCGAGGCCGAGGCCGAGGCAGGGGAAGAAATCAATATCGTCAGCCGCAGCAAGTGTCGAGTGTCACCATCCCGTATCAACAACAACCAATCCAGCAACAACAACAGGTTCAGCAGCAACCAATGCCACAGCAGCAGCAGCCTCAGCAGGGGGCACAGCAAGCTCAGAGAAGATTCCAGGGTGGTAAGCCGAGAAGGGTGTTCGAGAAGCCTCCCTCTAACTATGCTGATTTATTGCAGACCTTGTTGGGATTGAATCTGGTGGAGAAAAGAACCTTGGCACCGATAACGGGAACTCCCCCGTTCGGCTATGATGCAAATAGGCGCTGCGAGTTTCATTCTGGGGCCCCGGGCCATGATATTGAAGGTTGTCATGCTTTTAAGCACGTTGTGCAGGATCTCTTGGACAACAAGTCTATCAACTTCGGAACGACCGGTGCGAATATAGTCCAGAAACCCATGCCTAATCATGGGGCGAATGCCGTGCTGACTGAGGAAGGTCTGAATCTGATTATGAATGTTGAGGATTTAAAGACGCCGCTGAGCGAAATAAAAAGCCGACTGTTGCAGGGGGGTGTTTACCCGGGTTGTAATGAGTACTGCTTAGATTGTTGGGCCCTGTCTGGGGGGTGTGAGGATTTGAAGAAAGGCATTCAGGCCTTGATTGATGAAGGTGTATTGCAGTTTGATAGAACAGCAACTGACGAGCCGGCAGGGGCAGTAATGGATAATCAGAGTGATGTTGCCACAGTGACGATTCCTAGGAAGACGATCACCATTTCAGCACCAGCTCAGCGACCACCGATTACTATAACTAAAGCCGGGCCAATCCCGTATGAGAGCACGAAAGCGGTTCCATGGTCATATGGGCTAGAGGTGTATTGTGACGGGATTAAAATCGATGTTAACAAGCAGTCAGCGGAGGTTGTGGATAATGTTGTGGGCTCAGGAGGCATGACGAGGAGCGGCAGAATCTTTATATCTCCTGAAGTAGAGGCCGAAAGGCTAGCGAAAGGAAAGGGGAAAGCGGTTGAGAATGTTCCGATTCAAGCAAATGAAAAAGAAGCAGCATCTAAGGATGTCGAAGAATTCATGCGCTTAATTCGGAAGAGCGACTATAAAATCGTGGAGCATCTGCAGCAAACGCCATCCAAAATATCTATTCTGTCATTGCTGTTATGTTCGGAGGCTCACCGAAACGCTTTGCTGAAAGTCCTGGACACTTCTTTTGTACCCCAGGATGTCTCCGTGAACCAGCTAGAAGGAGTATTGGCGCATGTAAATGCGGGCCACAGTCTGGGCTTTACTGATTTCGACTTGACTCCGAAAGGAAGGGATCATAATATGGCATTACATGTATCTGTTGAGTGCAGAGGGTCGACAATGTCGCACGTATTGGTTGACACCGGGTCGTCTTTGAATGTGCTGCCTAAGAAGGCTATGATGAAGCTGGATGTTCGAGGGATTTTGTGTACACCAAGTGATTTGGTGGTCAGAGCGTTTGACGGCACGCGGAGAACAGTCTTCGGATCGATCACATTGCCTCTGCAAGTGGGGCCGGAAGTGTTTGCAACGGAGTTTTATATCATGGATATACAGCCTGCGTACAGCTGCTTGCTGGGAAGACCTTGGATTCACGGGGCAGGGGCTGTCACGTCTACCCTGCATCAGAAGTTAAAGTATATGGTCGGAGACAGTGTAGTCACCGTGTGCGGAGAAGAAGACATCCTGGTCAGCCATCTATCTTCGTTTAAATATGTGGAAGTCGACGGGGAGATCCACGAGACGCCATGCCAGGCATTCGAAGGTTTGCGCATAAAGGACAAGAGTCCCGGGCCAAGCAAAGTGCCAGAGATAGCTGTTTCTTCGTATAAAGAGGCTCAAGCGCTAGTGAAGGCAGGAGAAGCCACGGGCTGGGGCAAAGTATTGGACATTCCGGTGAAAATGGACCGGTTCGGACTGGGGTACCGACCGTCGTCATCAACTCCTTCTGTGGGGGCCCCTCATTTCAGAAAGTCAATCACCATCTCTGCCAGTGGAGTATGCCATGAATCTGTCAATGCTGCTTCAGAATCCGATGAAGGGGACAGTGACTGTGATATGGATGCCTGGATTCAGCCAAGCACGCCAGGACAAGGACTGTGCAACTGGTCCATTCAGGAGCTTGTTCCTGTGACTTTTAAACAGTAATGCTTTGCTTTATTAATTGTTGAATAATCTGATGTCTTGCCCGGGGCATCAGGATTTGCTTAGGGCTGTGTTGTTATAAACATTGCTTTGTTAATCATTAAATAAATGGCGTTTTTTCATGTGTAAATACCGTAATCCCTGTTTTTCTTGTTTTGTATTTTTCAATAAAATGGCAACGTGGTTATCCGCTTTATACGCATTTTGAAGCACTTAACCCTTTCTTTTGCAGGATAACATTTTCAGATGGCATCCTTGAACCATCTATGACTCGTCCCGACTTCGAGCACCCGGTATTCCAGACCGAAGAAGAGGTTGTCGAAGATAGCGACGTTCCTGAAGAACTGTCTTGGTTGGTGAAGCAAGAGGAAAGAGCCATTCTGCCTCACGACGAGGTCATCGAAATTATCAATTTGGGGTCGGAAGGGGTTGAGAAAAATATTCGTATCGGAGCCGCACTGCAGGGTGATATCAAGCGAAAACTGGTTGAAATGCTCCGAGAGTATAATGATATATTCGCTTGGTCATATGAAGATATGCCGGGGCTCGATACAGATATGGTTGTGCATCGCCTGCCACTGAAAGAAGATTGCCCGCCGGTCAAGCAAAAGCTTCGCAGAACTCGACCAGATATGGCAATGAAGATCAAAGAGGAGGTTCAGAAACAGTGGGACGCTGGTTTCCTGGCTGTGACGAAGTATCCTTCATGGGTTGCCAACATCGTACCAGTGCCAAAGAAAGATGGCAAGGTTCGAATGTGCGTGGATTATAGAGATTTGAATAAAGCAAGCCCAAAAGACGATTTTCCACTTCCTCATATTGACGTGTTAGTTGATAATACTGCTCAATACTCTGTATTCTCCTTCATGGATGGCTTTTCAGGCTATAATCAAATTAAAATGGCGCCAGAGGATATGGAGAAGACTACTTTCATAACGCCTTGGGGAACATTTTGCTATAAAGTGATGCCCTTTGGTTTGAAAAATGCTGGGGCAACATATCAGCGTGCGATGACGACTCTCTTTCATGACATGATGCATAAAGAGATTGAAGTTTATGTTGACGATATGATTGCCAAATCCCAGACGGAGGAAGAGCATCTGGTGAATCTGTTGAAGTTGTTTAAAAGGCTTAGGAAGTTCAGGCTGAGGCTGAACCCTAATAAATGCACCTTCGGGGTGAGATCGGGTAAACTGCTGGGGTTTATCGTAAGCGAAAGAGGAATAGAGGTCGATCCTGCTAAAATAAAAGCGATTCAAGAAATGCCGACGCCTAAAACAGAGAAAGAGGTGCGCGGGTTCTTAGGGAGATTGAACTACATTGCTCGGTTCATATCTCACCTAACGGCCACGTGTGAACCATTATTCAAGCTGTTGAAGAAAGATCAAGCTGTAACGTGGAACGAAAATTGTCAAAAGGCGTTCGACAAAATAAAGAAGTATCTGCAGGAGCCTCCTATTTTGATACCCCCAGTGGCAGGGAGACCCTTGATAATGTATTTGACGGTTCTTGAGAGAAGCATGGGTTGTGTTCTCGGTCAACACGACGAGACGGGGAGAAAAGAGCATGCAATCTATTATTTGAGTAAGAAATTTACGGACTGTGAATCTCGATACTCAATGCTGGAGAAAACTTGTTGCGCGCTAGCCTGGGCCGCCAAGCGTTTGAGGCAGTACATGCTGAATCATACAACCATGCTCATCTCGAAGATGGATCCGATCAAATATATATTCGAAAAGCAGGCGTTGTCAGGTAGAATTGCCCGGTGGCAGATGATCTTGACTGAATACGATATTCAATACGTCTCGCAAAAGGCAATAAAGGGGAGTGTGTTGTCTGAATATCTGGCGGAGCAGCCTATTGAAGAGTATCAATCGATGAGATTTGACTTTCCTGACGAGGATATCATGTATCTCAAGATGAAGGATTGTGAAGAGCCGTTACCAGACGAAGGACCAGAGCCGGGGTCCAAATGGCAGATGATATTTGATGGAGCTGTGAATGCTTACGGTAGCGGAATAGGGGCAATTATCACTACGCCGCACGGGTCGCACATCCCGTTTACTGCCCGATTGACCTTTGCTGTTACCAACAATGAGGCCGAATACGAGGCTTGTATAATGGGGCTTGAAGAAGCCATTGATTTGCGAATCAAACATTTAGACGTATACGGAGACTCAGCTCTGGTAGTGAATCAGATCAAAGGGGAATGGGAGACACGGCAGCCCAATTTGATACATTATATGAACTATGCAAGGAGATTGTTGCCTTTCTTCGACAAAGTTGAATTGCATCACGTGCCACGGGCAGAAAATCAAATGGCTGACGCCCTTGCCACCTTGTCTTCCATGTACAAGGTCAATTTCTGGAACGAAGCTCCCCAGATCACTATCTCTCGGTTGGACAGGCCAGCTTATGTATTTGCTATTGATGAAGCGTCTGATGACAAACCGTGGTATTTTGATATCCTTAATTTCCTGAAGAATAAAGAGTATCCGGCTGGGGCATCCAGTCAAGATCAGAAGACTCTCAGGAGATTAGCGGGTAATTTCTATTTGAACCCGGATGGCGTCTTGTACAGAAGAAACCACGACTTGGTGTTGTTGCGTTGTGTGGACGAGAAGGAGGCAAAGCTTCTCATGGAGGAAATTCACGAAGGTGCCTTTGGTACGCATGCTGGCGGGCATGCTATGACGAGAAAACTGCTGCGGGCAGGATACTTTTGGCTGACGATGGAAACTGATTGTTTCAAATTTGCAAGAAAGTGCCATAAGTGCCAAATTTATGCTGACAAAATACATGTGCCTCCGAGTCCTTTGAATGTGATGTCATCTCCATGGCCATTCTCGATGTGGGGAATCGATATGATTGGAAAGATTGAGCCGACGGCTTCTAACGGGCATCGGTTCATCCTCGTAGCAACCGATTATTTCACCAAGTGGGTAGAGGCGGCGTCTTACGCAAATGTAACGAAGCAAGTGGTGGCTAGATTCATCAAAAGAGATATCATTTGCCGATACGGAATTCCCGAGCGGATAATCACGGATAATGGTTCTAATCTGAACAACAAAATGATGAAGGAGCTCTGTCAGAATTTCAAGATCGAACATCACAACTCCTCCCCTTACCGACCCAAGATGAATGGCGCTGTCGAAGCGGCCAATAAGAATATCAAGAAGATCGTCCAGAAAATGGTGGTGACGTATAAAGATTGGCATGAAATGCTACCTTTCGCTTTGCACGGTTATCGTACGACGGTACGCACATCAACCGGGGCAACTCCGTTCTCGTTGGTATACGGAATGGAAGCGGTGTTACCATTGGAGGTGGAGATCCCTTCTCTGAGGGTATTGCGAGACGTTCAGCTGGACGAGGCAGAATGGGTAACGAACAGATTGAACCAACTGAGTTTGATGGATGAGAAGAGGCTAGCTTCTCTGGCATACGGTCGTTTGTATCAAAGACGAATGAAGAAAGCGTACGACAAGAAGATACTTCCGCGAAGCTTTCAGACGGGCGACCTTGTGCTGAAAAGGATTCTCCCGCCGCAAGCAGATCACAGGGGCAAGTGGACCCCCAACTATGAAGGGCCATACGTTGTCAGTAAGGTCTTTTCAGGAGGAGCTTTATTGTTGTCCACAATGGACGGGGAAGACTTTGCATCACCTGTGAATTCGGACGCAGTTAAAAAATACTTTGCTTGAAATAGACCCGCTGGACAGAAAAAAGAGAGTCCAGGCAAAAATGGGGCATCCTGGCGAACCAAAAACAGAATGAAAGGTTCGGGCAAAAGTTAGGGATAAAATTGAAAAAATGTACACCCGCGAAGTTGAAAACCTACACTGGGCGGCTTCGGCAAAAAGGGGTATCCCGGTGAACTGAAAACCCGTAAAGGGCGGTTCACGCAAAAGTTAGGGATGAGAAAAGCAAATGACTGCGGTCCGAATTTGGTATTCAATGAGCATCAGTGCGGGAGAATATGGTTGAGGAGTCAGTTATCGGATACAACCTCTTCAGAAGACGGATACCGGGAAAGCATTAGAGTCGGACGAGTCATGGGAGGATCAGTTCGTGATGTTCATCTGCATCCAGTTGCCGACATGTGTACAAAATTTAAGTTGTCAATATTTATGCTTCTTGTGAATACTTGCATACTTGTATATTTGCTTTGTGTAGCTTCCTCTTTTCAGGAGTTACATCTCGTGTACAAAAACTCCGCCCATTCAGGGGCCCAATCAATGAAAATGTGTTATTCAGTACTTGATGCCTGTTCTTTACTGTTTTGCGCATGATAAAACGCCTAAGTTTGATGAAACTAACATGAGTATAACATCACTGGCCCTTGCCAACAATCGTTAAAGCTTTGAATTAACTGAGTGTAACCGTCACTAACCTGAATCGATTTGGATTGCATAGGCTTGTTGTGCTTTGCTTGTGTTGTTGCAGGTTTCATAACTGTACGAGGAAGGTGATCAAAAGATTGCAATAGTGAAGGGCTTGATCCCCACGCAGGTCATGCATGTTCTTCCTGAAGAAGGATAGAATTCTCCAGCTAGCCGTAGCTTATCCAAAGGACGTGCTCCAGAGAAGTTACTCGTCCTCAGCAGAGTTTGGTGATTCCGGGATCGTAAGGCTGTATGCAGACAGGTTCATCTCCCCCCGCAGGGTCCTGCATTCTCCCCCGGCGGAGTCAGTAAATTTTCCCCAAGAGAATCCAGCCATCCCCAGCGGAGTTCTCTTTTCAGCAAGTGTTCTTTTCTTCCAGTGGAATCCGAAGATCAAGACTCTCCCCAGCAGAGTTGATGGTGGGTCCTGTCATTTATTTTGTCAGAGATACCGGTGATATCAGTTCACGTTCCAGCAGAAAGATCAATCATATCAGGCACGTCCGCTATTCCCCAGCAGAGTTATATTCCCCAGCAGGGGGTTACTTCAACAAGACGGGTGGTTTGAGTTCCCAAATTCCCAGCAGGGTCGACTTCATCCTATCAGCATTTATTTTGCCGGAATAATTTTGTAGCGTCAGGCTATCCCCGGCGAGTCGGCGTTACCCTTCCAGCATTTATTTTGCTGAAGTAGTTTCTGTACTCCAGTAGTTCAGGTGGAGAGAGCTCTTGCTCAAATAAATCACCAAACAGTCAAGATCTCGGCAGGAGATATTCAATAATAATGTCAGTTTCGGCGGTATTCCCCACAGAGTTGTCATGATAAAACTCTCTTTGTCTCCAGCAAAGTCATTTATGCAAATGCATCTTATCTTCCCCAGCCAGAGTGGCCAGGATAAGTGTCTTCTTATCCCCAAGCAGAGTTCGTTTGTCATCAACGAGTCGCATGAATCAGAATTTCGAAGCAGGTGTCCGATAGTGGGTTTTCAGACATCCCCAGTAGAGTCCGCCTCAAAGTCGCTGTCACGTCAGTGCTAAGAAGTTTGTGGGTGAGGATCATTGAAGAACTAAGTCCTGACGTGGACCATTTATTCCTAGAATGACGGGATTCCTTCAGAAGTGGGCGTCCTAACGTGGACAGGTTTGTTTTACCGGAGTGGTAAGGTGTGTTAATCCTGACGTGGATAGATTCGGTCTCTCGAAATTTGGAGAAAGGGAGGTCATGACGTTGACAAAAGATTGGTTACCCTTCGTGTTGGTATTCTGACGTGGATCATTTGTTTCCAGCGGATATCTGTATTCGTAATGGTGAAATGTGCGTCCTGACGTGGACAAGTTTGTAGTTCTTTGTGATGACAAGATACAAGAATCCTGACGTGGACAAATTTATCCTTCTTCGTGTTGTTGACAAAGGGTAAGTCCTGACGCGGATATTTCCCCAGCAAGTCGAAGGTGTGAGTCCTTACGTGGACAAGTCTTATTTCCTCAGTGAGTCGAAGACGCCTGAGTCCTAACGTGGACAAATCAAGGCGAGATCAGTGTCCTAACGCGGACAGAGCAAAGAGATTATTATTCATTACGTGGAAAGATGTAGTCCATACACGGACGTATCAGAAGTGATTCCTAACGTGGAAATAACAGTATTCCTAACGTGGAAAAAAGAGAGTCCTTACGTGGACAGGTTAAGATGGCATTCCTTACGTGGAAAAATGAGTCCTGACGTGGACAAATTCAGAAATAGTTGGTATTCCTTACGTGGAAAGATCAGAGTCCTTACGCGGACATATCAAGATTGATTCCTGACGTGGAAAGAAATGGATTATTCCTGACGTGGAAAGAGAGTTTAGTCCTGACGCGGACAGATCATATCAAGATATTCCTAACGTGGAAGAAGAAGTTTATTCCTTACGCGGAGAAATTGGGGTCCTGACGTGGACAGATTCGAGAAGTTGAGTCCTGACGTGGACAGATTTAGAACCAAAGGTGAATTCATTACGTGGAAAGATCGGAGTCCTGACGCGGACATGTCAAGTGGTATGGGAGTCCTTACGTGGACAGATTGATGCAGTTCTCCTTACGCGGAAAGAAGATTGCTTCCTAACGTGGAAAGATAAAAGCGTTACTCCTAACGTGGACGATGTGATTCCTAACGTGGACAGGTGTTATTCCTAACGTGGAAGAGTTTTTCCTAACGTGGACGATTCAGTTTATTGAAATGCAGGTGAATTATCCCCAGCGGAGTTGCCGAGATTTTCCTGGGTTGACAGTAAGGGGAGTCCTAACGTGGACAAGTTTTAGTTGAGATCTCTTCGTATCGACGACAGACAGAGTCCTAACGTGGACAAGCAAGCAATCTGTTATGACAGAATCCTCTTCAGAACGATGAAGACAATCCCCAGCACGGTCGCGCGAGATCAGTGGGTTACTCTAACAGTCAGATTCAGCTGACGAATGTCATTCCTCAAGCAGGAGCGCAGTGTATTTCTGCGGTTGGCAAATTTCTGGTTTCACTAGTATTCAACCGTCTCGTACCGCGAATGTCTGAAGGCTCCGTGCTTTTCATCCAATCGGGTCCAAGTCGCTTGAATAGGGGCAGCTGTTGCACCCTAAAATTTGCTCAACCTTATTCCTTGGATTTATGTTTCAATATCATTAGCATTTGCATGTAGAGTCATGTACATAGACTAACCATCTGCATAGCATAAGCATAGCAAGTCATTCAACAGGGGACCAATCATTACTTTCATCTCTAGAGGCCTATCAAGAGGTTATTATCCTAATTCAATCTCATTCAAGTCATCAGGAAAGAATTTGAAAGCAAAGAGTTCAGCAGATCAAGCCTTGAGTCTATCTCCTAGCTGAGGGTATCTGAGGACCAACAAGAGGATTGTGAGCTGTGGAGTGAAGGCATGGAGAGCATCTAGACATCTTGAGAGACTTATAAAGTCATTTGGAGAAGAAAACAAGTCATTGATGAAGGCACAAGAGCTACAGTTGAAGACAGTCAACTAGGGTTTCATCTGGGTCAACCCTAGGTCAACCCTAGGTCAATTGACTGATTTAAAAGAGCATTCAAGGCTATTGGAGAGATGTGGGGATCAACATTGAACCTATAAAGAAGGATATGGAGATATGACAAGGAGAATTCAAGAAAAATCAAGGAGAAGAGGAGTTACTAAATTAGGGTTTCTCTGTAAAATCCCCTAGTTTAGGTCAAATTTCCAAGCAAGATAAGTCAAAATGCTAACTTCAAATGGCTTCTTGGCCAACATGAAACTTGTAGAGGATCTCAAGACCTTTAATTTGAGTGGTGGAAGACCTCAAGGAGATTTATAGAACTCAAGTTATGGTCCTTACAAGTTACAGGTCATCTGAGGTGTCTGAACTTTTGTCTGTGAAAGTGACTTGACTTCCAAGCTAGTTTTACCCCTCAAGGAGATTTCAAATGAATTCTTGGTCAACATAAGAGTTGTTCCTCATTGTCTTAGCTTTCTAGAATGGTATGGCATGCCTTCATATGATGTGGAGAACTCAACTTATGGTCTTGACAAGCAAAGGGTATTTTGGGCATTTGTGAATTACAGGTCATTTTAACCTATACCCAAAACTCATACAAGGAGGCCTCAAATGGAAAAACTTACAACATCAAACTTGCTCCAAATGGGATTTTAAGTCTAGAAAGAAGGTCACAAGTTATTGGAGAAGCTCATAGCATGGAGTTGCATGATAGGTCAAAATATGAACTAAAAAGGCTTATAAAGTGAATAATTTCAAGTTGGAAAATGGTTTGGGAGATTTACAAGTCCAAATGGAGACTTCCAATATATGATTTTGAATGGAAAAACAATTCTAAGAACAATGGTTCACACACTTTTTTGAGTTTAGAAGGAAAAAATGAAGTTATCCATGGTTGCTTATCATTTAAGAAACATAATCAAAAATGAGCCAAAGTTTGAAAACAAGGGAATGTGCAAGATGGATCTAGAATGTTCATTTGGGGTCTATATATTCATGAAAGGAGAATTTGGCAAGGGTTGGCCTCATTTGCACCAAGAATTTCACAAGATTTCTCATTCTTTTCATTGAAGTTTCATTGCAATTCTCACAAATTCTTCATCAACTTGCATCAAAATCAACTCAATCTGATTCCATCATCATCATAGATCATAATTGAAGCAAAGTTTTGGTGTGAATCATCCATTTTCGAGCACTTTTTCTCAAGAGCATCAAGATTGAAGTTGCAAGTGGATAGCATAATTCTGGCCAAATCTCATCCAAAGCTTGCATACAGAATCACATACATCAAGGATTGATCAAGATCCAGCACTTAGAAGCTTCAAATCATCAATCTCCATAGCTGTTTGCAAGATTTTGCACAAGGTAAGTTTTCATTCAAACAGCTCGATTCAGTTAGTTAGGCATGGTTTTGTTAGTGTAGAATTGATCTAGGTGGTTAGGAGATTAAGTTAGATGAATTTGGAGAGGTTTGGTGATGGTTAGTGACAGGTGCCATAAGCTGTTGAGATCAATATCTCTTAGATTAGTGTGTTATAATTGTGGCTTGATAGCATGTGTTGATCTCCATTAGGTGTAGTTTAATTTAGGCTAAGTTTGGGGAAGATTGGTGATGATGCATATCAGTGCATTTCAATGGAGGCCGAGTGTGGATCCAATCGAATTTGTTGATGTGGTGAATTTCAAAGCGAATTGATGCCCTAAGCTTGTAGAGGGAGAGATTTGGAGCAGATTTCATGTTTATATCGTGTGGATTGGTTGCCTGTAGAGTGAGAACAGAGAGGAAGAAAGTTGCTCGTGCATGGGAGCTTTCATGGCATCCAAACCCTAGCTTGCAGAACCAAGGAGGAAGACGAAATCTGAGCCCTTCGTTTGGAGTTAGACCCTTGACTGTGGGAGCGATCCAAAGGCTGAGATTTAAGCTGAGTTTTGGAGGGAGTAAGCGCTGGCCAAAACGCACCGTTTCATTAATTGAAACGGGCGGGCCTGAGTTGGTTGTTGATATTTCCACCCCCTATTCTAAGCCCAATATGAATTGCAACGTGATTTCTATTCTTTTCTCACCCCCCAGCGTGTGTGGAACTCTGAGTTGTTTCTGGGCCTTGTCCAAAACGCTACCAGCACCCCCCTTTAGGAGGCCCATCCTGGAATGAACTGAGCGCGCCTACTATTCTAACCCCCCTCCCTCATTTTAATTCATTTTATTTCTTATTTCATTTTAATTTTTACTAATCTTTGAAAATTCATAAATAATTCATAAAAAATGCTTTTTAATTCATTCTTTTTACCATGTTTTCATTAAAATGTCTAGAATATTATAGGAAAATAAATTTTCATTTTTAGTTTTATTTCATATTTTTTTCATATTTTCTAAACAAATGTCATAATAAATAGATTCATTTCATGCATTATTTTTATGATTTTTGTTCTCTCACATGCTTTAATATTTTTTGATCATTATTTTCATATTGTTTAGATGAGATATTAGGCTTATAGAAATATTTTAGTTCCCTTTTTTAGGAGTTAATTTTAGGTGATTAATAAGTGCTTGAATATCATGAACAAAACTAGGGTTTTTAGGTGACAACTTAGGAGTTTGATTTCATTTCCCTTAGGACTTAGGGTTTGAATATATTAGTTATGGGACTATAGGGGCTATGGGTAGTTATTAGATCCCTTAGAGAACAGTTAGGATTCCCCTACTGCTATTATTACTGTCTGTATATCTGTTGTTTGGTGTGGTGTGCCCTCTGGGGTTTATTGATTGTTTGTTTGGGTATTGGGTTTGTCTGGGGCCCTGGGGAAGCTGAAGATTTGTGGAGATGAAGCTATTGAAGATTCAAATGCTGAAGATCAACTGTCAGAGTTGAGGAGGAGTTTCCTGCTATCAGATGCTGAGGAGATTAGGGTTTAGGAGCTAGGCAGAGCTCTAGATTAGAAATTTTGTTTCTCAAACATGGATTGCCTTGTCTGCATCCATTCTTCTCTGTGATTCAGAGTCTCTCTAAGACACTCACCCCCTTCCTTTGGAAGGCTTGGTGATGGTGTCCATGAGATAGAACTCTTGAGAGAAAATGTCTCTTGTGTTAGAAGCAGTCTGTTCACCACCTTTGGTAGTCAGCTTATTGCTTAACACCCAATTCACTCTTGTGACTGATCCCTCATCCTGGAGGTTTGAGCATGAAGAAAAGCCATTGCAGATGGAAGACTGATGATCAAAGCCCTTGCCTGAAGGCCATGAAGATGGAGATTGATGCTTGTTGAAGCTTGTGAATGATTGGAGATTGCTTGAAGCTAGTTGTTGATTCAGAGCTGCTGATGCTGTTGCTTCTGCTGTATTTCATTGGTTGGTGTATTGATTGGTTTTCTGAACTGTATTGTTTGCTGTTTACCCTGTTGGGTTGAAAGTGAAGCCTGTTCACTTTTGCCTATTGTTTTCTAGGTTCGAGGTTGAGTGGGACTCCCTTGCCTCGCTTGTACTGTTGCATCCATGCATTTTACTGTTTTACTGTATATATCTGTTATTGTTTCTGTTTCTGCCTATCCCGTAGGATCTCTGTTTCTCTCTGTGCAAGAGAGGAGCATGATAGACACTAGGTCTCAACCCATGCATGATAACATTAGGATAGCTTGTTTCCCTTCGCAACCGTAGTTTAGAGTTCTGTCTCTTTCTTTCTCAAAACAAACAGAAAAACACATAAAGATTTCAAACACAATAAAAGACACTTCTTCCGTAAAAGAATGTGAACTCATCAAAACGTCATTTTTGTCCGCTGGGACTGTTAATCAGAAAAACCTTTTCAGAAGGAATAAAATCAACCAAGACAAGCTTGTGTCGTACGTGGCCCGAACTACGTTTGCTCTGATCTTCCATGCTGTGTGGAAGTACGTAGGCATAGGATGCGATATCCTAGCGAGCAACCTTCCCCTCCTTTCCCGTAGGTAGGCGAACTACGTTGACTCTGATTTCTCGTTCCAGACGGGAATACGTAGGCATAAAGTGCGATACTTTGCCGAGTCATTTTTATTTCCATTTTATTTTCTTTTTAACCCTTGACCTATAGTTTAGATAGAATAACAATCCATACCCGAAAACAAGCGTGGATCCCGTCGAGTACGACGGACGTGAGGGGTGCTAATACCTTCCCCTTGCGTAACCGACTCCCGAATCCAGGTTTTGGTTGCGATGACCATACCTTTCCCGTGTTGTGCGAGGTTTACTCTGAGCGTTTCCTTTCCCTCCCGTGGGATAAATAACGCACGGTGGCGACTCTTCTGTTCAGCCGGCGCCGATTTTCGCAGTAGCGACACTAGGGAGAGACTAGAAAGATTTGGCATGATTCTGGATGATAAATGCTCGTTCTGCCAGCAAACAAAAACAACGGAACATCTGTTTTTCCTGTGTCTGAAATTAAAGGAAATCTGAAAACATACTTTACTTTGGCTTGGTATTATGCGGGATCCGCAAGGGTGGTTTGAAGAGCTAAAGTGGCTAATAAAAAAAAGGAAAACGGTATAGAAATTCATACTATTACTAATAGTGGTTAGAGCAACCCTAGGCTTAGAAAGCATTTAGCTAATCTAATGGTAGATTAGTGTTGTCTTTTTTGTTTTGGTGGATGTCTATTCTGGTCTTTATAGACCTTGTGTTTATTCTTATTTTGGTTAATAAAACTTCTTTATTCCAAAAAAATATGGATTCTTGGCTCATCATTTCTTAAGTGATAAGATAGGTGCAAGTTATGTCCAAGTGCTCTTACAAGATTGATCAAATTTTTTCAACGTGATTTAAGCAAGACCATAATTCATCCATTTTAAAAAGTGTTTTTTAGTGAAGAATCCAAACATGGTGTGAAATGATTTCAAGTATGTGTTATATTGGCTTTGGGTGCAAATTCAGGTGTTGCATTATTCTTGTCATCAAACATGGAAACAAGGATAATCTAATTCCATACATCAATCTTCAATTTGTCATGGTTGCATCATAATGTGTTATCATCATACAAGACTATCAACATGGTTATTACATGGTTCATACAATTCAAACAAGGGATCAAGAATTCAAAAAAAGTGTGTCTATGAAACTCGGGTTCAATGAGGTCACAACCACAATCATCAATTGCATCAACATCATTCATGAGCCAAGGCAAAGTTAAGATACAAGCTACCAAGCAACCTCATTCATCATGTTGCAAGTCTAAACCCGAGCTGCACAAAATACCAAATAACAAGCCAACTACCAAAATTCAAGCAAGCCAAGACAAGCATGTGTGTATAACAATGAAATGTGTGCCCAAATGTGTTATAGCATCAATACAAAATGCAGAAAAAGTGTGTACAATCATACATTGCAAAATTCGGGTACAGTCCAAAATGCAAATGGATGAGCTTCTAGAATGATGAGGGGACCGCAAATGATTGGCAAAAACATCTCTTTTTGCAGTGCATGAAATAAGAGGTGGCTTGAGCACTGAAATTTACAATTACCAAACTCACCATTCATATCCAACAAGTCACAAGTTCTGTTATAGCTTCAAACGAATTTCACCACCAATTTGGCACATACTAAGCACTCTCACTCTCTCTATAAATATAACATGCTTCTCCCTCATTCATTTCAAGCTTGACAGCTACAAAAACTCTGTAAAATTCACTCCAAAAAGCACTCCCAAATAAAGCAACCAAGTTCACTCTTCCAAGCCTTTTCCTTACCATTTCTCCATCCCAATAGTTTCACCAAGCATCACTAATGCTAAATGGATATAGAGAACAACTCGAAACCACTTCACCTGAGCTCTAAAACTCCACCAGAATCCTCATCTGAAGCATTTTTTGGCAAGGTAGAAACCATTATCATTTCACTTCAAAAAAGTTACCATTCTACTTGTGGTGATCCACTGTTGCTAAACCCTATGATTTGAGCTTCTATTACCGCGTATTTTCCATTTAATTTAACTTTTAGGGTTTTAGTTTCGTTTGGTTTTTACTGAAATTCTCCATACTTAGCACCAATCGATGGCTTATGAGTATGAAGTTGGGAACGATGACCAAATGAGATGTGAAATCCATTATTGTTTTCACCCAAACCCTTGAGTTGCAGAATTTGAATTTTCACTTGACTTGAGGAAGAAGAAGATGCTCTTTGTGTTGCAGATCCTCTCCCTCCATTTTCTACTTTTTAATTCAAATTTTATTTTCCACTTGTCATATTTTGGTTGGTGTTTTTATGTGACGTGGCTGATAGAACATGGTGCAACATATTTGACTTAGCACATGCTAGTCCATGCAATCTGAGCCACACGTTTTGCTTACTATTTCAAGTCATCAAATCCCATGGTCGAGGCAAGTCTCCTTGGCAATATGTGTGGATCATTGGATCAAATCCAATGGATCTGATCAACTGAGTTTTCTTCCATGACTCTCTGGTCAGACTTGGCTTTGGAATTGAGCCTTAGCACCTCGAGCTTTGTCTAACTGCTATTTAGACCTCCCAATTCCATTTGCACCACCTCTTTTGATTTATTTTTATTTTCTTATTATTTTCGTTTTATTTTTCTTATTTTCTCCTTTGCTTTTTATTTCTAATTGCCATTTTTATTTTTATTTTATTTTTGGAATTTTATTTTTATTTTTATTACTTTTATTATTGTTTTTGAATATTAATGCCATTTATCTCCATTTTATTTTCCTTTTAATTTCCTTTTTGTGCTTTGTATCTTAGGAGATTAATTTCTATTAATTCTCTAATACGTTTGACGCATAGATTTCATTGTTCGACCTCCCATAGTATGTTGTTCATGTAGATCATGCTACGATTGCTTTACTTAGCGCTATATTGTCCCGATGCGATAAATCGACCATTAACCATAATTACTAACAATTGGCTTATTTACTTTATTTTCTTGTCATTTAATTCTTGCACTTTATATTTTTGAAGTTTACCTTTTATGCTCATTATCATCCATCTAACTCATGCATCCTTTACTTTATGTCATTTTTATTTATTTAATTTTATTTTTGTTGTTTCATATTATTAAAAAATAACAAAAACATGATAATATTAAAAGACCAAAAAGATATGAGTCTCTAATGGTGACCTAAATGATGGACTCTCATGGACTTTGAGAATGGCCTTAGCATATCATGGAGTATTATGGACCTTATGTATGACCTTAGAAAAAGGGAGACTTAAACTTGGATTCTTATTTCCATTTGCACACACATGGCTTTCTCTTAGGCTACCTGACAATGAGACCCCTTTATTTATTGCACATATCCCTTGTACTTTTCATGTATCCCTACCCCCATTTGGTGTACTTTTTTTCCTTGCTTTCTTTTGGTTTGGTTTTTCTTGCTAGCTATCCTTAGATACTAGGATCAGCCTCATCTTTTTTTTAATCAACAATCCCTTGATCCAACGTCAAATGACATTTTCTCAATAAACTCAAAAACATATTAAAATACGACTAGAATTGTGCGCCACGAGCCTTAAGTGGTGGAGAAGGAGTGAAAATGGAGCTTTCCTACCCTCACTCTGTGTACTTTAAACACAAGACAATTGGCTTGGTTGTTTGAAATATTCACCTCTACCCATAGTCTTTAGTGCAATTCAAATAAAAAACAACATTCTTTCTAAAAACCCTAAAATCACATTCAACTCATCAAACTTTTTTTTGCGCCTTAGAGCATCATTTCGAAAACCTTTTTTTAAGGTAAAATCAACCAGCACACACTTATTTTCTACCCTGAACTACGGAGCTCTAATTTTCTTATTGCACTATGAGGATACATAGGCACGAGACTACAAGATCTTGGCGAGCACATTAATAAAAAAGAAACCTTTTTCCCAATAGCAAGTAAACCTTTAGATAGCGACACCCATTCGCACATGAAGGTGATAAAAACACAAGAAAGGGAGGGGGGGTTGAATTGAGGTTTTCAAAAACAAAAGCTTTCTACCCACTCAATAAAAACCACAACTATTCAACAACAAAGAAAAATACGCTTCGATTTTTATACTAGTTCACTTGAAAAATCTCAAAGTTAATCCAGTCTACCCGCCAAGGTGATTCACTTTATAGCTAAGGACTTAATCCATTATAATCAAATGATTACAACTGCACTAGCAACCGTTAGTGACTAATAAACCACAAAGACGCACATTTTATGTCTTCTCAAGGATTTTGACCTATCTGGTCCCTTAAGGAAATATAAACAACAATTTGATTACAAAGTTTTATTTACAAAGATTGCTTCTATACAAGCAGGTATAAACAAGTTAAAAACACAATACACTTGAAGAAAAATTCTTTTCAAAAATTTAGACAACAGTCTTGCATGTGTGCTTTTTCTTCAAGCCTTCAAGTCTTTATATAGCCAGTAAACAAGATCCGCTGAAGGGTAGATCTGATATTCTTTATGAATGAGCTGGCGACTTGAGTAATAGTTTAATACGGAGGGGAGAAGAATCATACTACCTCAATTTCCTTACTCCACAAAATCTGCTTAGTGGAAGGAATATTAGTTTGTACCATGTACTAATTTTCCCACCTATAAACTCGTTCTTATTTTCTATTCTTTAGTGGCTTCTGGATAAATTTTTGTTTGAAGCATGCGTTAGAAGAGTTGATTTTGCTTGAGTTCAAAAACTTCAATTATCAATCAGAAGCTTGATCACATCAATATTAGACTTGAGATTATTCAGAGTTTTTAGAACCTTTAGCGTTTAGTCTTCGGAAACTTGAGTTCAAAAACTTCAATCATCAATCAGAAGCTTGATCAGTTCAATATCTAACCTGAGATTCTTCATACTTTTTAGAACCTTCAACGTTTAGTCTTCGGAAGCTTGAGTTCAGAAACTTCAATCATCAATTAGAAGCTTGATAACATCAATATCTGACTTGAGATTCTTCAAAGTTTTTAGAACCTTCAGCGTTTAGTCTTCGGAAGCTTAAGCTCAGAAACTTCAATCATCAATCAGAAGCTTGATCACATCAATATCTGACTTAAGAGTCTTCATAGTTTTTAGAACCTTCAGCATTTAGTCTTCGAAAGCTTGATTTGATCAGAGTCACACGTCAGAAGCAAGAGCCAAGAGAATGTTGCAGTAGCAACATACAATTTCCTTAGAAGCTTTTCATTCGTGAGTTTGAGCAGAAGCAATTTAGATCAATATATTCAAAAATTTGTAACGTTTCACATTCAAGAGTCAAAATCAAAGTTGTTTGCTAAAGATACACAATAACAAACCGTTAGGATACCAAAATTGTTCTCACATAAATACTGACTTGTTATCATCAAAATTTAGAGATACAGATGCAAAACCAAATCTTTTTCTAAAAATCTCCCCCTTTTTGATGATGACAGAATATTGTATTTTAATGAACAATTTTTGTCGGGTAATCACCAAAACATATATCAGAAAGAAGCACAAAGCTCTCCCTGAGATGAGAAACTATAAAAAGATAATCAGAATGAAAGAACACTTCCCTAATTAACCTTTTTGTTGGAGAAGATGAACCTTCTGTTTAAAAGAACTGGTTTATCTATCAGAAGTTTCTTGAACTTGTCCTTACTGTTGTTAAGCATTTTAACAAGGATTTTACACACAGCAACACATGTCAACTTCTAATGAGTTTTATTTCCGATTAGTTGGATAAACTTGAATAATATTTAAAGTATTTTCTCACTCAAGATGATTCAAGAACTTTTAAGGAGCTAGCATATCTTCAGAGTTTGGGCTTCATACATTTTGTTCTGATTTTTCAGGTGTTTCTGATATATAGTAATTTTTTCCTGAAAGAAAACAACAAACATAATATCCTTTTAAACAAGAGTTAGTGCAAATATTTGGAATGTTTGGGTTTGATTCGAGAGAAATTAGGTATATCAAAATCAATACTTTCTCCCCTCTTTTGTTAGCAATCAAAAAGAAAATATGCAATAACATGCAATCATATGCAACAAAAAGATAATATGCGGGTCTAAAGATTTTGAGACTTAGTGAATCATAAGCCAAAATAATCATATCCAACTGAAAAGAAGTTCATTTAAGATTAACGAAGTTCAACCGAGTTACAAGGATATGATCAAACAAAAGAAAGATAAGACACATAATCAAAACACATAAACTTAGAGAACAAATTTTGATACACCAACAAAAACACTCGTCCAAAAGCATAAAAAATCTTGCACCTTATCAACTCTTTCACATATTTCTTCCATCGCAACATTGTCTAGTCCAAGACTTTTGGCTAAACCAATGATTTCACCTTTGAAGAACAGCTCAGACAGAATTCTTCCATAAGGAATGAAGGACTTATGCTAAATTCTAGAAAGTTCAACAGAATACTTCAGATGATTGAAGATAGTTTGAGGCAGGTTGACTTGGAAGTTGCACATCAGAAAGTAGATAAAGAGCCTGTCATCATGAGATAAAACATCTTTGGCCACTCCTTGCGAAAGTTGGTTAGCAAGAGTTGAAACCACACTTTAGCAGTGGGAATGAGCCTTTCAGGATTGTAAGATTCGTATATGGGAAGAGAATCTTCATGAACGACAATGAGTTTCTCAATAAAGGAGTAGTCCAGATGAAAATCTTCAATAGTGACTCCAGATTGAACACAGTTGATGGCTTCAACAATGGAGGTAGGTGTTATGATGAAAGGTACTCTATAAACAGAAGACTAGATAGAGTTGTCATCTTCACCAACCCTTGAAAATTTCCAAAACACCTCCACAAGTTTAGGATAGATGGATCCATGCAAGATTGCATAATAATTAGAACATCCTTGAATTTGCATGCTGGTAGTTAGGTTCAAACCTGAGTCTCTGAGTCTAGGAAAGTTAGGCCTTTTCCCAGTGATTACTTTCAAGACTTCTTCATTTCCATAAATTTTTTTGATAAACACAGTGAACAAAGCAGAATAAGAAATATTTGAGAGACTGAGGAAGAGAAATGAGGTAGAGTTTGATATATATAGAAGTAATGGATCAACAATAAATGACAATAAAGTTTAGATGAATTGAAACAAAAAATCATCATTTCCCAGACAAGTGACGTAGGTTTTAAGTAGAGTAAGAGACAAAGATATCAAAAAAATGGGAAAGAAGTGAAGTTGTCTCTGATTAAAGGGAATATCCAAAAGGTCACAAAATAAGTATACATTATTCAAGTCTTGACATCAGTCAATAAATTTGAATCAATGTATACTAAAAGGTGGCAAAAGAAATCTGACATGGAATAAAGATTGAGAAGAGAAATACTTAGTCTCAAGAAATCTTTAACTCAAATAAGTCTAATTAATGCACAATAATATGGGGAAGGTGTAAATATTTAACCTATTCTCAAGTAGGTTACAAAACCCAATGTGTCAAATCATGATTACGCATGTTCATCAAATGGGACAGTTGTCACCACTAGCGTTCACACGTTCTTAGATGAAAAGACAACAATTAATGTTGTAACTATTCACAATCGAGAAGATAAATCAAAGGATTTCCTTCTGAAAGGAAACGTTCTTATTCATGAAATTCCCTCACTTTAGAAAGATCATGTTTCAAAACCAAACGCGTATAAAATAAACAAATAAACAAGTAAATTCATCATAATCTTATTTTAGAAGTTCTGGTGACCTGACACGTTGAAATTTTATCAACTCATTATGGACACGGTTTTATAAATAAAATTTTCAGAATGAATACGAATCTATCTTCAATAAGGGGTTTTGTGAAAATATCAGCCCACTAGTGGTCTGTATCTACAAACTTTAAATGAAAAAATGCCCTTCTTAACATAGTCACGTAAAAAGTGATGTTTTATTTGAATATGTTTAGCCCTTAGAATGCAGAATAAGATTCTTGGATAGACAAATAGCAAAAGTATTATCACAGAAGATATGAATGTTACTCTCAGAAATCTGATGATCTTCTAACTGACTTTTCATCCAAAGAATCTGTGTGCTACATCTGGAAGCTGCAATATATTCAGCTTTAACAGTTGATAAAGCAATTGTGGACTGTCTTTTACTAGACCATAAGATCAGATTCTCTCTTAGAAATTGACAACTTCCAGAAGTACTTTTTTTCTATTCTGTCTCCAGCGTAGTCAGCATCACAATAGCCTACCAGTTTATACTCAGATGATTTTCTATAGAATAGCCCAAGGTTAGAAGTACCTTTCAGATATTTAAAGATTCTCTTAATAGCTGTTAAGTGAGTTTCTCTAAGATCTGATTTGAAACGAGCACATAGGCACATGTTGAAGTGGATGTCTGGTCTAGAAGCAGTTAGATAAAGGAGAGATCCAATCATACCTCTGAATAGCTTATTTTCCCCCTTATCACTTACCTCTTATTTCTCCAGAATACATGTAGGATGCATTGGCGTTTTTGCTGGCTTGCATTCTGACATGTTGAATTTATTTAGAAGTTCCTTGGTATATTTGCTTTGATGGATATATGTTCCTTCAGTTTGTTGATCAATTTGAATTCTCAGAAAGAACTTAAGTTCTCCCATCAAGCTCATTTCAAATTTAGCCTGAATTAACTTATAAAATTCCTTACACAAGATCATCAACTAAATTTGTACAACCAGAATGTCATTTTTATAGCTTTTGCAAAAGAGTGTTGCATCCACTTTTCCTCTAGTAAAGTTATTTTCCCAAAGAAAGTTACTTAGCCTTTCATACCAAGCTCTGAGAGCTTGTTTTAGACCGTATAACGATTTCTTAAGTTTGAAAATGAAATCTGGTTTTTCAGAACTTTCAAAACCAGGAGGTTGGTGCACATACTCTTCTTCAGAAATATACCCGTTTAAAAATGCACTTTTGACATCCATCTGAAATAAAGTGATTTCATGATTAACAACAAAATAAACTAAGAGATGAATAGATTCTAACCTGGAAACTGGTGCAAAGGTTTCTGTATAGTCTATTCCTTCTGGCTAACTATAACCTTGTATTACCAGTCGTGCTTTGTTTCTCACGACCTCACCTTTTTCATTGAGCTTGTTTCTGAATACCCATATGGTTCTAACGACGTGGACACCTTTTGGTTTCTAAACAAGATCCCAAACATCATTTCTGGTGAATTGATTTAGTTCTTCTTCCATAGCCAGAATCCAGTTGTTGTCTTGAAGAGATTCATCTATAGAGGTTGGTTCGATGAGAGAGACTAAGCCAAGAAGAGTTTATTCAGAAGGTTTGAATGATGATCTGGTTCTGACAAGTGCGCCTTTATCTCTCAGAATCAATTCTTTAGAATGAGAAGTTCTTAGTTTGCTTTTCTTCTGACGAGATAGACCAACAACAGTTTCTGATTGAGTTATTTTTGAGTCTTTAGTTTTAGCAGCTGTATCTTTATCTCCAGAGTCTTTATCTTTAGGTTCTGAGAAGGTGTTTCTAAATCTGCAAGTTTCTCAACTAGCTTTGACTTTTCAGGGATAACAAACCGTTAGGGTACCAAAATTGTTCTCACACAAATACTGACTTGTTATCATCAAAACTTAGAGATATAGATACAGAACTAAATCCTATTCTAACAGCGGATAGGCAACCTAGATGGTTCCCTTTGAGTGCAACAGATATGACGAGTGCTAACACCTTTCCCTTGCATAACCGACTTATGAACCCGAATTTGATTGCGATACATTTTTCTTCGGCTTTTAGTGGATTTTATCAATATTTTCCCTTTCCTTTGGAATAAATAAAGTTTAGTGGCACCTCTATGCATTTTTCGTGTAGCGACAAGTTTTCACGGTTTTTTTATGCGTGATTGCATTTTCATATATCACAAACAAAGTAAGTAAGTTGAATATGTTTTACCACCTTGCATATGCCCAAGGTATCCAGGCTGCAATGAATATTGGTACCTCTGCTTCTGCCACCAATCCTTTATCGGCTACTGCTCCTGCTCTATCCTATTCTCCCACCCTTGATGTAAAAGCTTTTTCTTTTGTACACAAGGTGGATCTTGTGGATTTTGCAGTCGCTTTGACAGTAGAGAAATCAACATCACCTTTGGCTTCAACCAAAAAAGCTCAAGATGAGGAGAAATAATCTCCCTAAGGCGAGGCTTCTCTAAAACAGGCTCATGTCACTAGAGACGATTCTTTCGGGGAGGTGAATCTTTTCATAAATATACAATATATTTTCTTCTCTTGTCTTCCACACACTCCTATGGAGGTTGCTGCTATTGTCTTGACGTTGGATTTTTCCTTCGTCCAAAATCTCCCTAAGGGGGACAAGATGGAAATGGCCTATGAGTTTACTTATAGCATGTACAAATGTGCTTCTATTCTTCTCTCGTCTCTACTGGACAACATGATGCCTTGGCCACGAGTGTAACACCCCAAAATGCTTTCAGGAATACTAACTAACCTCATAAACCAACACAAATGTTTTCATCATGCTTTATCCTCACTCATACGCTCTCCGGAAAACTCCCCAGAAGATATTCCATCCAAATGCTACTCAAAGTCAAACACTCTTAACTACATAGTTCTTTTTTGTAAGGCTACCGAAAAGAAGATGCATCTTGTTGATATAGATAGTATCAAACAATCCTTATAAGTTTCCTTAAACTATGAAGTTACATACATGCATAGCCTTAGGATTCCTCTCATTCTGATGTGAATTTAGATTTTTTCATAGATGCTTCCAAGAGTCGCTCATTGTCATGCCTTATGAATCAGCGACCACTCCACTACTCAAGGCCGACGAGGGCAAGGAATGGTTGTCGGTGCAGAAGGCGTGATAATGAGCCGTTCATGACACATATGACAACTTTCTTTGTAACAACCCTCAAGCTTTTTGTATCATAGTTCAATTTCTAACGTGTATTCCATGATGTTTCAAACATGGACTTCAACATTCTACTTCGCAGTGGCACCCACCATCTACATCTTTACAAATTTATTTCTCTTATAGCTATCATAAGGTGCAGTAAAGTTTCTTTCTCCTATCATTTGTCTAAGGAAGCTACTTCCAAGTACTAATCTTCACAAGAGAACTCCTTGTGGGAGAACTATGCAACAAGGATATTAGGTTTTCCAAGCCAAACTTGTTGATGTTTCCCTTAAAACTTCTTATTCCAATGAGGATACAACTATTATTGGTATGGTTGTGTACCATACACCTTACAGTAGTACATAGGAATGAAGGAGACACAATTAATGAACTAGTAATCATGTTTGACCAGATGTTGAGACATGTTACCTGACATTATGCATTCTATTGTTTGAATAGGAGAAATACATTTTTTCTTTGAATTTGGTTTTCTAATCTTTTGGAGTAAAAGACGTGTGCGTGCGTATCTTTCGGGCTCTCCTATTAGATCTACTAAGTTTCCAGTACTGCGATATCTTCACGTTTATCGGTAAATGGGATAAAAAGGAAAATAAAATACCTAAATCTAGATGGTGCAACAACAGGGTACAAAAATTTGACGAAATTGGTCCCAGGCAACGACGTCAAAAACTTGACTGCTTCGGGGTGTCAGTGTCGCAAGTATAAGGACTACGTCAGAGTAATATAAAAGATTAGTGTTCTCACAGAGACCAATGTCAAGCTATCAATACTGTTGTTATGGTGTTATATTTTAGGCGAATCAAACAGGGTTTGCAAAGTGCACAGAAAGTAAATAAATTGAGATAAATTTAGAGAAATAATGATGAAATTCAATTCAAATCAATCAAACAACACTTATATTGTATCTAAATAGAATTACTTATGGGGAAATATTTCCTTCCTTGAAAAAGAGTTAATTAAAAAGGAACCATCGCGTTAGCGTAATCGGAACCAGATTTGACCTTTAATATATACCAGCCGCTCACACTGCACTGGTCACATCTTGCGTTAAAGTGAAAAATCTATTTTTATATAACTACCTCTAACACTCAGTTAAAAAGTGCTTTTGATTGGAAACTTTTAATATAAAAGGTTTTTTGGCATATGCTCGATCGACCGGGTATTAAACCTATGAACGCGTCTGAAAATAGTTCTAAAATCACTTTCTAATAATATCAAACTTTCCTAATTGATTAACAAAGTGCTTCCGCTATGTTTCTTAATAAAAAACTAATAAATTATTATCTTTAGTGTCAAACGACTTTCGATCTTACCCGACGTAATCACAGATCTACTTTTGTAATATCCGATAAGATAAACCACAAAAAAATTGCGTTAAAACCAAAACAGACCCTAAAGCATTTCTACAAACACAACATACAAAGTATCATTGAAACGATGATCTGCACATCCCAACACTAAAGATTTAGCTAGACATGACTACGCTAAACAACATAACATATAATTGATTATCGGAATAAGTCATTTAGGGAAAACGTGTTAAGTGTGCAATTGGTTTTGAAAAGGTAACAACAGAAACAGTAAGATAAATCAAGACAAATTAAAGTAAACATGCGAGACAATAAAGGAATTAAAATAGAACGATAAAATAAAGGCAGTGCGAGAAATAAATGAAAGTAAAGACAATACGAGAAAATAAATGATAATATAAATGCGATGTGAGGTAAATATATAATAACTGTGAATGAATTAAAAACCTGCTCCAAATCGGATACTCGAATTCTGATACAAGACTGGTAAATAAATGATGGCAAGCTTCTACTCTATGATTTTCTCCATATTCTCTCACAACAATGGTGCGATAATTCCTCGATGTGACGAATTATCGCTTTTACAAAGTGATTATATGCCTATGCTGGGACTAAGAATGGATGATCAAAAAGTGAGAAACTAGGTCCTATTTATAGTGCAACATTGCCTTTAGCTCCAAGTTGGGCCTTCAAAATACGTGGGAGAAAAGTCCTCTGGTCATGGCTTCAACCTCTAAATCACCCTTGACTGCCTCCACCTTAAGGAAGATGGCGCCCGCCACCAAGGCATGGCGTCCACCATGTGAGTAAATGGTAGTGGACATTGTCTTCTAGCTGTTTGGTCGTGGGATAAACCCTACACCTCATGGCTACCTCCTGTTAGCTCACCAATTCGACGACCCATGTTTGGAGGCTATTTTCAGCTTGTTAAACGACCTACAGGTCTTCCAAGGACTTAGAAAAATTGAAGTCTTGAAATTAGACATTTCGACTTAAGTAGCGAAATGGTATCTTCGACCGAGATTTAGAAGTGGGGACGAATTGAGTTTTGAAATTTGAATATTGGAGGATGTAGTTATATTTTATTATGACTAAGAAGGACAAGTGGCGCTCATCGGACCAAGGATCGCATGCGGTGTGACACTTGTCAGGAATAGATGGCCTAAGGAGGTTATTAGCAGTTACTATTATTATTATTATAAATAGAATTCTTAGACATAAACTTGGTGTGTGTTGTAATTTACGGTTGTACAAGTCACTCTTAAAATTACTCTAAATATCCGAGTATAGGGAAAAAGAGTATTATAGAGAATGTACGTGATGTAAACACATCATCTTTTATCTTTTCAATGAAGTTACTTTGTTTTCTTTACTTTTGTCAAATACTTTTACACATTTATTTCGTCTGTCCTTTTGTTTACCATTACTATTTCGACTAAGTCTTTCTCTCCCAGAAAACACCTTTATCTCTTTTTCTTCTTGCAATTCTCCCTCCTTCCCCTTTCTAAACATAGTGGATAATTTCTGCCCCCTTTTAAAGTATTTCTTCTTGGTATTGTCGAAACACATTTTTAGATAGGTTCACATAGAAATACCCTTTAGCACATATCCTAGGATTTCGTATGGTCAATCCTGCAAGTTAGTCAATTTGATACCAAATTGATAGACCAGAGGTTGTTTACTAAAAAACACGGTAAACAAAATGGCACGCCCAGTGGGACAGTGCTAAACAAAGAAAGTTTTGAGATCATAAAACTCTAGAAATATAAGCCTTATCAACTTGTCTTCAAAATACATTGTATGTTACTAAGAAGTGGAAGAATAACCACTGTGAACGAAGAAAGTTTAGTAAGACATAACACTAGGAATATGGCGACGGAACCCGTTCAGCCAAATGGCCAACAAAATGGCTCTAGTGAAGAAACAAGAAACGACGGAGCGTCGTCTTCAATACCATCGATGGGAGAGCAAATAGGGCTCCCGGTAAGGCCTGTACCAACACCTTCGATACTAGGGGCTTGCTCGACTGTAATAAGACCCTATACTCAACCAGCATTGGAATATATCGGGCCCCAAGTGTCCAATCCTCAGACACCATTAGGAGGAAGCCCCGTGCCTAGACAAAATCCTCTTCCTCGATTGGTACAGATACCCAGGAATCCAACATATGGAATACCTACAACTGTGATGCAGGGGTTTCAAAATGCTCCCCCCATCTTTTCAGATAACCCTGTGACTTCTCCGCTGCAAGGCTCAGGATCTGGTGTGAACATTGGTCGAAGTTTCCAGGGCCAGAGTCTGGGATATTCGACACAAGGCCCCAACTTGACCAATACCTCAGTTGGATGCTTAAGGCAACAGATGGATGAGAGCAACATGCAAATGGTTTAGACTTTGTCCCAGACTATGGGCGAAATCTTCCAGCCATTGATCCATAACACAACCCAAACCAACCAACAATTGACGCTGCAGTTGACACGGTTGGCCGAGTTCATGGGAGTGCCCCCTGTACCCAGAAATCAAAACCCAATAGCGAACGTCCCTCGACAGGACGTAAGAAACGCAAGGGAAATACACTTAGAAAACCAGGCTAGATTCGAACCTCCTGTAGTGGAACCAGCAAGAGAAAATCAAATGAACCAGGTCCATGTTCTAGACGAAGGAAACCAAGGAGTGGTCATGATAAACCGAAACCAGGATGCGGATCACGTGGTCCAGGAAGTTCGGCGCAATAACATAGCCATTGACAACAATCTAGCGGCCATGGTCGAAAGGATTATGGCTTGAAATGGAGTAAACACTGGTTTTACTCGACCAAACTTTACATCCCCGATAGTAGATTACATCCTTCAAACAGAGTTACCTCCTAGGACGAAAGTACCAAAATTTACGAAATTCTCAGGGGATACGAAGGAATCTACTGTCGAACATGTGGCTCGTTATGTGATAGAAGCCGGGGAAATAGCGAATGATGAGAGCCTTAGGATAAAATACTTTCCAAGTTCCCTCACAAAAAATGCTTTCACTTGGTTCACGACGCTAGCACCTAACACCATATGTAGTTGGGCCAAACTTGAACGCTTGTTTCATGAGCAGTTTTACATGGGCCAGACCAAAATTAGTTTGAAGGAACTAGCCAGTGTAAAACGTAAGTTTTCGGAGCCAATTGAAGAGTACCTCAATAGGTTTCGATTACTCAAGGCCAGGTGTTTCACGCAAGTGCCAGAACACGAACTGGTCGAAATGGCCGCTGGAGGCCTTGATTATTCCATTCGAAAGAAGTTAGATACCCAATACTTAAGAGATATGGCTCAATTGGCCGACAGAGTTCGAAAACTCGAACGTTTGAAATACGAGAAAACTAGATTTAACAAGAGTAAGAAAGTGGCCTTTGTCGAAATTGATGACAATATCGAAAGGGCCTGCGAGGATTCTTTGAACCTCGACGAAAATGAAGTAGACCTCGCCGAACTTAAATAAGGCCCCCCTTATTCTTGTAAAGTATTAGCACCCCCACAGGGTAAGAGTTTTGTCGAATCAGAAAGGAATGATAGATTCCCAAAGAAAACATATACCTTCAACATCACCAAATGTGATGAAATTTTCGATTTATTGGTAAAAGATGGGCAAATGATAATGCTACCTGGCGCTAAATTGCCATCGCTAGAGCAAAGAAAAAAGAGAGGTTTTTGTAAGTACCATAACTTTCTAGGTCATAAAACATCTCAATGTTTTCTTTTCAGGGATCTTGTTCAGAACGCAATCCAGGAGGGACGATTGAAGTTTAGGGAGAAATCCACCAGCCAAATGAAGGTCGACACGGACCCTTTACAAGTGACAGACGCTCACTACACAGAGCCTTTAGAAGCCAACATGATCGGGGTCACTAAAGGCCGCGACTTCTCAGAAAGCATGATAGAAGTTACTGATGACTTCGTCAAGAATGCTGTAATGACAAAGGTCATAATGGGCTTTGATCAAGGCAGTGAAGGGGAGATGGATACTAGCAACATCGATGGGGTAACAGACAATCCAAAAAGGGAGATGGTGACCAAGGAGATGGCTGACAAATTCGTCGAAATGGACCAGGCTACTGAAGGTTTGGGTCTAAGCTTAAGAGGTTTGAATTTGGTCGAAGAGGGTGAGATCAATATGATGGAAGTCACCCAACAAGAAGGTGAGAGGGACAGTGAGTCGAACAACCAAGAAGAAATCACTAAGGAGGCATACCCGAAGCAAGAGGAAACAATTGTGGATTTTCTTCACAAATGCCAGGGAAAGGGTTCTAGCGTGATGTTATGCCCACGATGCAACGCAATCTTCGACAAAAAGGCTGCCCAGAGACTTGAGGGAACACGAAGGCTCAAGCAAAATAGGAAAATGCCTGAATTCGATAAACGAAGCAGTTTGCTGAAAAGATCTGAACCCCACATCAGAGGCCCCAAAACAAGGTCTGCTAGATTCAAACCCGCTGTTGGAAACACCGATGGTAGGTGGACGAAACCCAACGAGGATAGGCAACAAGGCCAACAAAAGTGGAAGAATTTCGAAGTGAATAGGGGTTCCTCAGTTACCTATCGAAAAGAATTCCAGTCTTCAAAGATGGCCCATGTATCCGAGAATTTTAAGGGGAAAACCCCATGTCTCGGTCGCAGTGGAGGCAGGAACAACGGAAAAGAAAAGCTCTTAGAGAAACGGCGTCGAAGGCAAGGCCGAATCTAGTACTAATCTCCCAACAAAAAATCAGAGAGAGCCGTCGAAGATGATCAGCAAAACCACACAACCGCCGGTGGACAGGAAGTTGTTCTCTGACCAGTTTAGAAGTCAGAGGGAGATCACTGGGGTCGATGATGAGATGACGGACAACTTCGACTCAGATTCTGATGATTCGCTAAATTTGTTGGTGAACATAGTGTCAGTGATGCCAAAAGAATATGACAGATTGTCTGTGGTCGAAAACTGCGACACTGACGCAGACTATGAAATGGCAGCACACAAACCCGTCTGCTATTATGTGATGAACAACGGCTGTGTCGAAGAGCAGAATGCTTTCTTTGAACTGCCCACTGAGGAGATGAGGAACCATTTGAAGCCGCTCTATATTACGGCTAAAGTAGAAAACACCCCAGTTAACAAAATTCTGGTGGACTGTGGCGCAACTCTGAATTTGATGCCACATCTTCTATTAAACAAAATTGGGAAAAGCGATGCCGACACCAAGCCACACAACATGGTCCTGTCCAGCTATGAAGGTAAGGTAGGCTCGACCAGGGGAGTAATCCAGGTAGATGTCACCGTTGGAACAGTAACGCGGCCAACGGTATTCATGGTTATAGAAACTACAGCCAATTACAACTTGTTACTTGGACGCGAATGGATTCATGGCGTGGGGGCAGTGCCATCCTCGATGCATCAGAGGATTGCAATTTGGAGGCCAGACGGCATCGTAGAGAATATTGAAGCTGATCAAGGGTACTTTAGGGCGCCCATCAACTATGTCGATCAAAGGCACTTCGACAAACACTTGGCTAGTATAGGTCCTTGTGGACCAGCGGACTTCGATTTCAAGCCAGATGACAAAGTATTTGGCTCGTTATACTTACATCCTGTAGACGGCTTCCGTTGGGACAGAGAGGTGCCAGGAGAAAGGCTTTCATACCTTGGAACCTTGCCAGTGGACCCCACGGGATGAGGAAGTGATTTCAGTAATAATGACTGAAGCCAATGTGCTTCGAAGGATTTTGGCTTATGTGGCCGAAACTAGACTACAAACGGCCTTGGAGGCTGTCAAAAGCGAAATGGCCTCAGAGGCCAATAAAGAAGTTCTTCAGAGAGGCTACAAGGAAGGCTTCGACATGGAACTATCTGATGAAACCCATCAAGAAAACAAAAGGCTTGACGCTATCTATGACGACGAGCCTTTAGGTTTCGAGAAAGATCCCTTGGCAGAGGATGCCAAGATGCTTACGCAGGACCCGCTAGAGGAAGTGAACTTAGGAGATGGCATTATCAAAAGGCCAACTTATATTAGTGCCAACCTCGACACTCAATTCAAGAGTGAGGTCATCCAACTGTTGCGAGAATATAGAGACTGTTTTGCCTGGGATTATGATGAAATGCCAGGATTAAAAAGGGAGTTGGTGGAACATAGACTGCCAATCAAGCCTGGCAAGAAACCAGTCAAACAGAGCCCAAGGCGTTTTGCTCCAGAGGTTCTATAAAAAATAAAAGCGGAAATCGAAATACTTCTGCGGTGCAAATTCATCCGCACAACCAGGTATGTCGAATGGCTTGCTAATATTGTGCATGTTATTAAGAAAAATGGTTCCTTGAGAGTCTGCATAGAATTTAGGGACTTAAACTCAACAACTCCTAAGGATGAATATTCGATGCCGGTGGCAGAAATGCTAGTCGATTCAGCCACCAGCCACGGATTCCTTAGTATGTTAGACGGTTATTCTGGTTATAACCAAATCTTCATTGCCGAGGACGATGTTCCCAAAACAGCGTTTCATTGTCCAGGGGCCATAGGCACCTATGAATGGGTAGTGATGCCTTTTGGCCTAAAAAACGCTGGGGCAACATACCAACGAGAAATGAATTCAATCTTTCATGACTATATAGAATCTTTTATGCAGATATATATTGATGACATTGTGGTTAAATCTGTATCAGGAAAAGATCATATAGATCACCTTCGACAATCCTTCTTAAGGATGAGGAAGTTTGACCTCAAAATGAACCCTCTAAAATGTGCGTTCTTTGTGCAGGCGGGTGACTTCTTGGGTTTCGTAGTCCACAAAAAGGGCATCGAAATAAACCAAAACAAGACGAAGGCCATTATGGAGACCAAGGCGCCGTCAAATAAAAAGGAATTACAATCCCTGTTGGGCAAGATTAATTTCTTAAGGAGGTTCATATCGAACCTAAGCGGCAAACACAAGCTTTCTCGCCGTTGCTTCGAGTCACCAAAGAAGGGTATGAATGGAGGAAGGAACAACAAGAAGCTTTTGACAAGATCAAAAGTTATTTGACCAATCCTCCAATTCTTTCTCCACCTTGTCGACACAAGAGCATGAGGTTGTACATAGTTGCGTCATACAAGACTCTGGGAAGCATGTTAGCTCAAGAGGACGAAGATGGCGCAGAAAGAGCCATTTACTACCTTAGTAGAGTCCTAAATGATGCAGAGACTAGATATAGCGAAGTAGAAAAGCTATGTCTATGTTTATATTTTTCATGTACAAAATTAAAACAATATATAAAGCCTGTTGATGTTTGTGTCTCTTCGCATTTTGATGTTATAAAGCATATGTTGTCTAAACCTATTTTGCATAGTCGAATAGGTAAATGGGCATTAGCGTTAATGGAATTTTCCTTAACATATAAACCATTGAAAGCAATTAAAGGGCAAATAGTGGCAGACTTTATTGTCGACCACTCCGTAGATACAAACGCTTTAAATATGGTCGAACTAGAACCTTGGAAGTTGTACTTCGATGGTTCCAGCCATAAGAAGGGAACTGGCATAGGCATGCTGATTATTTCTCCTGACAAAATTCCAACACAATTCAAGTATAGAATAGGTGAGCCATGCTCCAACAATGAGGCGTAATACGAGGCTTTGATAGCTGGACTTGAAGTTCTGTTGGAATTGGGGGCAACTAGAGTCGAAATAATGGGAGACTCAGAGTTGGTCATAAAACAATTGACAAAAGAATACAAGTGCGTTAAAGAAAGCCTCATCGTGTACTTTGTAGTAGCAAATAGGCTATTAAAGAAATTCGAAGAGACTATTATTCGACATATACCACGACTTCGAAATCAGGTGGCCAACGATTTGGCCCAAATAGCATCAGGATACAAGGTGTCCTGCGAAGACCTGCGAGAAGTAATCCAGGTCAGAAGCAAGGTAGCAGCTGTGGCACTGCAGCCATTAGATTTAAGGGCTGCAAAGTTCGGCTTCGCCGACGAAGAAACCTTCGAGATCTTTACAATCGAATCAATGTCGGATAGGGACTGGAGAAGACCTTTGGTCGACTACCTCTAAAATCCTTCAAGCACCACAGAGCGAAAAATAAAATACCAAGCACTGAGCTACGTCCTCCTAGGAAACGAATTATTCAAAAGAACTCCTGAGGGAGTTTTGCTCAAGTGTCTAAGCGAATCTGAGGCGTATCTAGCATTATCATCAGTCCATAGTGGAGCGTGTGGGGCACACCAGGTAGGCCAGAAGATGAAATGGCTACTATTTCGCCAAGGTCTATATTGGCCTACAATGTTGAAAGATTGTATCGAATTTGCCAAAGGTTGCCAGGAGTGCCAAATACATGCTGGTATACAACATGTTCCAGTAAGCGAGTTACACTCCATAATTAAGCCGTGGCCATTTAGAGGATGGGCTTTGGACCTAATAGGAGAAATTCGACCCGCGTCCTCGAAAAACTAGAAATTCATCTTGGTAGGGATAGACTACTTCACCAAATGGGTCGAAGCGGTACCCCTGCCGAAAGTAGACCAAGACGATGTGATTGAATTTATTCAAAAATACATTATCTTTAGATTTGGTCTGCCAGAAACGATAACAACAGATCAAGGATCAGTCTTTACTGGTCAGAAAATGCAAGAGTTTGCCAGAGAGATGGGATTCAAACTCCTTACTTTGACCTCTTACTACCCCCAGGCCAATGGCCAGGTCGAGGCAGCGAATAAGGTAGTTATTGGAATGATAAAAAAGCAAGTAGGGGGTAAGCCAAAAAAACTGGCATAAAACCCTAGACCATGTCCTATGGGCATGTCGAACATCCCCCAAAGAAGCTACCAACACCACACCTTATCGACTGACCTTTGGCCATGATGCAGTATTACCAGTCGAAATTCTTGTGCAGTCGGCCAGGATTCAGAAGCATCACGAAATTCCCCGTGAAATCTATTGGGACATGATGCTCGACGAGTTAGTGGATTTAGACGAGGAAAGGTTAAGAGCGTTGGAACTCTTGAGAAGGCAAAAGAAAAGAGTGGAGAAATCCTATAACAAGAGAGTCAAAGCAAAGGCCTTTTTGATTGGAGATTTAGTTTGGAGGGTAATCCTGCCAATGGACCGAAAGGTTAGGACACTAGGCAAATGGTCCCAGAAGTGGGAAGGACCGTTTCAAATCTCAAAAGTCTTCTTGAATGTGGCATACGAAGTTGAGGAGCTTAACAATGATAAACGAATCTTGAAAGTAAACGGTAAGTATTTGAAAAAATACAAACCATCGCTTCGAGAGGTAAACATTTCAACAGAGTAATATAAAGCTAATAAGCAGGGCCATAAATGGCATCGATAAAATGTGCCAAAATGGCTTAGTCTTTACGAATACAGCAATAGAAACATGGCTTACAAAGGCCAGAAAATAAACATTAAACATTTCAGAAATCTAAAAAGGAAGGTTGGCCTTCATCTTGAGGTAGCTTGTCTTCTGGGCATCGAGACGACTCTGGCAAGAGGCTCTGTCGGTTTTCATTTGCGCAATATCGGCTTCAAGTTGTCGAGCCTCCTCGGCAAAAAGGACGGCATGATCAAGCTCTGTCGACAAGGAAGAATCATCGAAGGAAGACAACTCAGCATTTCTCTTCTGAGCTTTGGATATCTTGCTGCGAAGTTTTCTGATCTTACGCTCCCAACAAGCGATGCTCGTTTCGTTCTCAGTAATCTCTTGTTGATTCTTGGCCTTTTGCTCCTCCAGCGCTGCAATTTTGTCTTCACAATCCGCAACGGCAGACCAAGCAGCAGCCTCAGTACCTGACTTTTCAGATATATCCTTGTCGAACTGAGGCAAGAGCCCAAAGTCAGTATGAACCTGGTCGATCAATGTCCCAACTTCTTGGATTACGGCCACAACCTCAGCGGAGATCGACTGAAGGTCCACTTGCTGTAGGAGAGTTTTCAAAGAAAGGTAATGGACTGGACCCATTTGCAAAAGAGAAAAGAGGTCCCCTTTGAAAATCTTGTTCTTTACTTTCTCAAGAGCACTATTGATTGGAGTTGAAGTCGGAACTTCAAAGGTTGAAGTGCTTTGGGATTTGCCTGAGGAACTATTTCGCCTACGGAGGAGGAGTTGGATGTACTGACGATGGTCAGACGCTTTTAGAGCCTCAAGTTCTTCCGCAGTAAGATCTGTCGCACTCTTGGCAGGCATCGCTTCCGCTTTTGCGGGGGTGTTGGCAGGAGCAATCGGAGTTGTCTCAATAGGCTTGGCCTGCTGGATGGGAGGACTCTCGACAACATTTTCTTTAATTGGGGCAGCATTGGTAGTATCCTCGTCCTCGTCTTCTTCGACGTCTTCCTCACTAGACTCTTCCAACTCAGATTGATGCATGGCTCCATCTGTCGTACCCTTTTCCTCCACAGGTTTTTCATCAACCTCCATTGTGGTACCTTGAGGTGAACCATCAGCAGGATTTACGCCCTCATCCAAAAAGTTCTCTTCTTCACCTGCTTCGATGGGATTCTGGGAATTGTTCCCCTCGTCATGATCGGACCCGTCGGTTTGAGATTGTTGGGTGACAATTTTTAAAGGAGAAAGCAGGGGAACCACAGGGATCTCAGGTTTATTTATTTCCCCAAGAGAACTCACACCAGAACCTAAGTCCGAAGAAGGACGATAGGTGGGCTCACCTCGACTGTTCAAAGGATATGCCTCAAGAAGAGATGTAGTTAGGATGCTTTCTGTCATCACAACGTCAGGCTGAAAAGAAAGAATCTAAACATGAGAAAAAGAATCCAAAAGCAGTTTGAAATTCAGACAGAAAGCAGTCGAAGATAAGAGTTGGACCTTAGGGCCTTCATCAGCCAGACTGGAGTTGTCGCTTTCAACAACAGCAGTTTGGGGAATTGGGGTACCTTCGACAGAAGCCTTACCAAGGTCTGCATAATGAGCTTGTGATTCAGGGATTTTGAGTCGCTGGAGGATCTGAGTCAGTGGCGTCGAGACCGAGGACAACCTTTCGCCGCCTTTTCATTGGAACCTCCTCTCGAGGAGAACCATTTTCGTCTTCTGAGTCGACGATGACTAGGTTGGCGCCCCTCTTTAATTTTTTCTAAGGGGTAGGGGGTTTCCGGTTTGCCTAAAAAGCATTGGGAAAGTGTTAGGTTTTTAAACCTAGAATGTTGAAAGGACTAAGATGGTGCATTAATATTACCTTCTGACCCTCGACGGAACTTTCAGTCTTCACCAAAATGGCAGTCTTTTTGGGAGCAGCTGCAAAAGACAAATGACAGTGCCATCCGTTAGTAATGATAAAGCTTTATTTAAGAAGTCTAAAACGAAGAAGAGTCGACCTTCGAGAATGTCGGATTCGATGCGAACATCTTCGATATTTATATGAAGGTTCCCTTTGAAAGTATCGACGGTATTCTTAGTCGGAACCACCCGCTGTGCTTTAGGCTTCGACTGCTGTCTGAGGATTTTTATAGGATCCTCACAGATGAACCAATCTGGGAATGGAGGGGCAAGGGCCACTCCAAAATCAGCAGATGGCAATCGAGGAATCTTAGGGGAAATAATTTGAAAGCTATCTCATACCGTTTCTCACAGGGGATGGATGAAGGAATTTTTAAATTCTCCATCTTTTTTAGAAATTTTTCCCTCAAAGTGACAGCAGCCTCGCGGACGGTTCGACTAATATCATTCGGTCGATAAGCAGTTTCAAAATATTTTTGGAAGGCTTGTATCTCCTTTATGTGAGTGGACCTACCTTTCTTGGTTTTTTCCTGCACATCAATGAAAGCTTGATCAATCATTCGAGTAAGACTGGCAGCATCAAGAAATTCAGAACAATAATGTCTGGACCACCAGTTATAAAATTCTGGGGAACATAAATAAGAGGGCTCAAAATAGAGTGGGGTAAGTAAGGATTTATGAGCATGACGCGCCAATTGGGTCGAACATTCGATGGGGTTAACGATGTGGTGTGGAAACAGAATGTGAGACTTTTTCTCGTATAAACACCTAGGCAGGGCTTGGATAAGTCCAAATTGTCTCGACACAAGATTTGGTTGATAAGCTATCAGGGAAGCTTGCCCTTTTGTCAGATTGAGCTTGTGGACAAGTAGTCGAGGCGTAAGGAATCGCTCCCAAATCAGCTTCGATTCTTCTTCATGTCTCTTGAGCAAAGCTGGGAAAGGCCTAGTGAACCATTCAGGGCCACGTTTCCGTTCTGCGAAGGGAGCCATCCCAGGTGTGAAGACATGGCGCTTCGCGAACATCTAGACAAAGCCTGAGATGTTGGCTCGAAGTGTTTGCCCTTCTTCGCTGGGGGTAAGTTGAACTAAGCGGGGCCATTCGACTTGTCTTCCAGAGATCGAAGGATAACCTTCATCAACTTCACCCTTATTTGGTAGGCTGCCTTCAAAAGTGGCGTTTAACCACAATTGAAGTAACCAAAACGGCCCCGACATTACTAAGTTTCCGTTATTCTCAGGGTCCTTCAGTTTGTCGGCACTTTCGCTTAAGGCTTCGTATAGACTTGCAAGGATCATTTCGCTCAAACATATTTCTCTCTTGGCATGCAGTTGGTTCGCCAGTGTTAAGTATTTTCGCGCCACCTGCAAGGATTTAGTACAGAAAATGCAACAAGACAACCACATGGCCAAAAAGGCTATATGTTCCTCGTCTCTAACAACGGAATTATTTTTATCATGATAATGATTGATGAAATGGGTATAAGTATGTTTGATGGTTGAGAAACCGATAGTGTCTTGGCTATCAACTTCAGGGTCGTAAGCCAGTCCATGAGGTTTCAGTCCTACAATAGCAGCAATATCGAACAAAGTAGGCGTCATCCTCCCACATGGAAGATGAAAAGTGTAATGTGTGCTGTCCCAAAAGAACAAAGACCCAGCCAACATCAGGGGGCAGTAGTTGGGACCTACTTTCGACATCATAATAAGGTCGTAGATGCCCATGTCTTTCCAGTCTTGAGCTTTTGCCTTTTCTACCTTCTTCAACCAGTTGAGGTAGAGTTCAGAATCCTTGAAATATGGCGTAGCCCTAAATAATCTTGCGCCATCGTGGAGATACTTGAGATCCACATTATAAACATCCAAGCTATCTGGATTATCCAAGGGAACCTTTTGGGAGTCTTTTTGCCCTAGGGGTTTGGTTTTTCGGTAAGAAGGAAAAAACTCATTCAAATTGGAATAGTTTAAACCTGAGAGGGATAGAGGCCCAGACATGGCCAATGGTTTATTCGCGATAGTAACGGGTATGATTACCTGGGATTCGTAGATATGGCGTTTCTCCTCCAGTAAAGACTCTCGCACGAGTTGCTGATTCTTCACCACCTTCGGGCCACTCAGAGCAACAAAAAGGGGAAGGATGGAAGAAGAGGTTTGTTTGTGAGACTGGGTTTTCTTGTTTCTGGGATCTTAGTCCAGCCATGATAAGAGTTGGAGGAGTGTTCTTGGAAGAAAAGATTGTGGGAAGAAAATGCGAGGCAATGTTGTAAAAAGATTGAGGAAGTGAAAGTGAAAAAAGACGTTTTGAAAATTATTTATAAGTGAAAAGAGGAAATTCAAGAGTTTTTTTCTCATAAGTGGCTGGGGTTAGTGGGCCACGTGTATACTCAGGATGAGTTAGTAGGGGTGGCAGTTGTAACCTATGCTCTGTAGGAGTAATGATGGCTCACGATTTTGGTGATTCCCGAGAAATTTGCCATGATGTTCATGACGTCAGAGATCGTGCATCAAGGTGGCGTAACAGTTCCTTTTTGCGTGAGATTGTGGATATGTCCTCTCCCATCACCTTTCAGTTTCCTAAGCTCGAAGCAGTTGAAAGTGGGTCAACGGTCAGGATATAGTCGAAGGCAAACGGCGTCGAATTTGGATGCTGTAAAAAAATGTACTTTTGGTAGTGTCGAAAACTACATTTTTGGGGGGCAATTTGTTAGCTCTCCAATTCGATGACCCATGTTTGGAGGCTATTTTCATCTTGTTAAAGGACCTACAGGTCTTCCAAGGACTTAGAAAAATTGAAGTCTTGAAATTAGACATTTCGACTTAAGCAGCAAAATGGTATCTTCGACCGAGATTTAGAAGTGGGGACGAATTGAGTTTTGAAATTTGAATATTGGAGGAAGTAGTTATATTTTCTTATGACTAAGAAGGACAAGTGGCACTCATAGGACCAAGGATCGCATGCGGTGTGACACTTGTCAGGAATAGATGGCCTAAGGAGGTTATTAGCAGTTACTATTATTATTATAAATAGGATTCTTAGACATAAACTTGGTGTGTGTTGTAATTTACGGTTGTACAAGTCACTCTTAAAATTACTCTAAATATCCGAGTATAGGGAAAAAGAGTATTATAGAGAATGTACGTGATGTAAACACACCATCTTTTATCTTTTCAATGAAGTTACTTTGTTTTCTTTACTTTTGTCAAATACTTTTACACATTTATTTCGTCTGTCCTTTTGTTTACCATTACTATTTCGACTAAGTCTTTCTCTCCCAGAAAAAACCTTTATCTCTTTTTCTTCTTGCATTTCTCCCTCCTTCCCCTTTCTAAACATAGTGGTTAATTTCTGCCCCCTTTTAAAGTATTTCTTCTTGGTATTGTCGAAACACATTTTTAGATAGGTTCACATAGAAATACCCTTTAGCACATATCCTAGGATTTCGTATGGTCAATCCTGCAAGTTAGTCAATTTGATACCAAATTGATAGACCAGAGGTTGTTTACCAAAAAACACGGTAAACATCCCCATGGCCAACGCCATGTGGAACGCCATGTGTGTAGTTTAACCCTAAAATCTCCGTTTTTCGTCTGTTCACTTTGTTTCTTCGTGAAAGGCTCCCATTGGACAACATACCTAAAAATAAGACAAATTACAAACATAATGCAAGAAAAGAACAATTAAATGATAATAAACATGTGCAGTCCGAGTCAAATACGCAGTGTATTTTAGTGTTATCACTTTATTCTCTCGAATTTCCAACTGATCTAAATTTGTGTAGCTTAATAGACCCAACGAATTCAGTTTCTGCATCATAAAAACAACATAAATATAACCCAAAATTAAAATAAGTAATAATAATAACAACAACATACAACTTATACCTTAAGCACATCACAGGTACACTTGTCGGACACCTTCTCCTCAGTCATCCACTCTCACTCCTCCTGCTCCTTCTGGACACTCTCCTGTACCGTCTACAACAACCTCTCCCTCTCCTTATCCAACTTCCTACCCTAATCGTCCCTTCACCTCTTCTTCTCCTCCTCAAACTTCTTCCTATCCTCCTCCAACTTCCTATCCCGCTCCTCCCTCCACCTCATCCTCTCCTTCTACAACTTTCTATCATGCTTCTCCCTTTCCTTCTCCAACTCAATAGCAACAATATCTTTAATCTATCTCTTACGAGTTTTATCTCTAGATGATTTAGATAGTCCAAAATATTCCTTAAAGCGAATGTCTCTTCCAGGACCATAGACACGCCCATGAAGCTCCTCAGTTCCAATCGCTTCTACAAGATGTCATGAAAATCTTGTGAAGTGAAGAGGCCGACTTCGGGTTGTTCAACTAGATCATCCCACAGCATATAAAATCTCATCTTTAACAAATTTATTTAACTAAAATAAATATTGTTGAAAGAAGTATCTACTTGCAACCCTTTAGGCACTTTGCACGTAGAATCTAATGTGAACTCGCCGTGTTTTCTTTGACGCAACCTCTCCCATTTCTCGTGGCTTGATGATGGAGATGAAGTGCGATCATTACTTATAGAATCTTCCAACTCTTCCTCTCTTTGTTTTTTTTTCCATCATCTTCTTTTCAAGTTTTTGATATCCTCTATGAGACAATCTATGTGCATAGATATTTCTAGATCGATTTTTCTCTCCTTTTTGGTTCTTTGCCAAGAAAGCAGGAGTGGTACAAGACTCTACAAATTTCACCCAAACGTCTTGATCAATATATGAATACACATCGTATGTAGGCTTTTCTTTATCTTCTCCATGTTTAATATAATCATGGGTGAGCTGTGTCTTGCAGCCCCTCCAATACTCACTACAATATGTAAGCATCTTTTTTTTTTCACATTATTATCATCTGGACTAACAATGAAAACTTCCTATGTTTATACAATAGAGATGTTATTAGTATTAAACAAAAAATAAACGATCATATATACTTCAAAAATAAATCATAAAATACATGAACATTTTTCCTTATGGCATCTTTCAAGTCCTCTTCAACATCGTGCAAACTATCTATCAAAATTATCACTTTACTTCTACCTTGTAACACAATGTAACTTATAAAATCGTTAGCGTGTTCACCATAAGACTTGCCAATCACTGGTCTTCGTTGGCTTTTTTCACCTTGGTATACTTCGTGGCACCTCTAGTTTATTTTCTATGATTTGTATTAACAAATGTTGTATGGAAGGTGCTTGTCGAATCAGCCATGATTATCAAGAGACAAATACGTAGAAACAAAATGATCAAGAGACAAACAGTGAAAAATAAAATGATATAAACTCAATTCGATGATATATAACTTGTTTCAGTGATATATAACTTGTTTTAGTGAAGAAGAGACCTGTTGAAAAATGATATTTATTGACGAAATGACTATCTAAATAAACCTCAAAATGATCAATAGAAACTATACCAACCAACCAACTGAAGAAAAAAATATAAAATGCAATAACTAGGTGTCAAAGTAAGTTCCCTTATAGCTCTATTCCCTCGCTTTTCTTAAAAAACCGAGGTAAATGGTTGTTTATTTTTAAGAAAAAAAATGAAACCTGACACTCCTAGTACCTTTTTTTTATTATTCGAGGTGTTAGCTTCGCCATAAAAATCGTTATTTGTTGTAGTGTCAGAGGAAGTTTTGGAATCTATTTCTTTCTTGTTGAGATTATTTTCAAGATATAATCGCTCCCCCTTAGGAATTATTTGGAAAGCATTTTTTCATCATCCTTAATCTTTTGGCTTTATATTGATATTGGGATTTGGGCATACTAATTTTGGCATCTCCTTCGCTTAGAAAACACTTAAACTCATCCGAAAGTTTAGTAAAACATAACTTTAAATGACAAAATTTAATAAACCATTTTCTAGAGGGTTAATCATATTTTTCTGATTATTCATCCTCTATTAAGCGTGCTACCTCAAAATCTCAAGTAACTTGAGTAAAAACCCCATTTTTGAGGGAATGACAGAACACTGTCGTAAACCATTGTTTATGATTATTGGACACGAGAGTTGGTTAAAAAATAATGACATAGATAAATCCATTACAAAATATCTTCTTAACCTACAAAGAGTTTAAGTGATCATCATAAATCATAAGTGTTGAGACCATCCTCAACGAGAATTTGCTTTGATCACGATCGTTGATATACACCGTCAACATGCATCCATGGATCACGAGCATTAGTAGAATCAAACACTTCCAAACACATCATGTATACTCAAATATCTATCTATCTATCTATCTATCTATCTATCTATATATATATATATATATATATATATATATATATATATATATATATATATATATATATATATATGTGTGTGTGTGTGTGTGTGTGTGTGTGTGTGTGTGTGTGTGTGTGTGTGTGTGTGTGTGTGTGTGTGTGTGTAACGCCCCGATTTCGACTATTCCTTTTTCGTTGAGTCCTTTTTGGTTTAATTGGGCGAATATTATTTGAATGTGGAAATTGTGTGGAAATATGTTAAGTTTGCATATTATTCTATTTTAACCGATTTTGGGAGTTTTCGGAGAAAATAGTTTGGAGGGTATTTTGGACATTTCCTATTTAAGTGATAAGTGGGATATTTTATGAGTTATTAAGTTAATAGATTTTTTGGGAAAAATAATAGGAAGATATTAAAGAGGAAATAAAAGAGAAAGAAAGATAGTAAGAAAGGAGGAAAGAAAAGAAAAAGAAAGAAGGAGAAGAGAAAGAGGAGAGAAAGAAGAGGAAACTTTGGAAAACATCAAGATCAAACCCTAGCTTGCGATTAATCAGGTAAGGGTGTGAAACTCCATCATCTCTTTAATGTATATGATTGTATGTGTATGTGTTTGGATTTTGTAGAGTTTCTACTCTTTTTCCACTTAGGTTAGAAGTTGGTTTGATGAGTAGAAAGAGGTTTTAATCGGTTAAAACTCGGATTAGACGATGTAGTTTAGTCGGGTGATGGTAGGGTTGTGCCACTGAGACTGGTTTGGATTTAATCGGTTGGTTGTGTGGAGTTTGGGCTTTGGAACAGCCATGGAGGTTCGGTCTTCGCAGGCTCGCCAGGCGAATGGCAGCGAAGCTTCGCCGGGCGAAGCCCAGCGAGCAGCAGCGAACCAAGTCAGTAGCATCCACCCTGTCTTCGCTGGAAAGTTCGCCAGGCGAATGAGAGTGGCGAAGGCTTTCCAGGAGAGTATGCTAGCGAGTGCTAGCGAGTAATTCCAGAATAAATCCCAGTGGTCTTCGCTGGCAAGTTCGCCAGGCGAACGAAGTAGCGAAGGTTCGCCAGAGGCTTCGCCAGGCGAAGGTTAGCGAACACAGCAGCATATTTTTCTTTCTGGTGTTTTCCATTCGAGGATTGGTTGTGTGGTTTGGTTGCGATCATTCCTTGTTTGAGATGATTAATTATATGTTGTTATGTGTGTTGTGGGTAGCCGTATGGCGTGAATCCTAGTTTATGAATTGTGAAGTGTGGAATATGGCCGTTTGGTATTTTGGTGCATTACTTGAATGTAATAGAAATGCATGATGAGATTATATGATGACTGTATGTATGTATTGTGATATGTATATATAGTGGATGCATAATGAATATATGCAATGAATGTGAAGAATGCATGAGCATGTTCGCAAACGTGGTTGCATTTCAAGAAGTGTATGAAGTACATTCTTGTGCTGTTGACTCTTAGGAGAGTCTGATGAGTGGTGTGACTCTTAGGAGAGTCTGATGAATGAAGTGATTCCTAGGAGAATCTGATGAACGAATTGATTCCTCGGAGAATCTGATGAAAGATGCGATTCCTTGGAGAATCTGCTAAATGACTTGATTCCTCGGAGAATCTGATGAACAGTGTGATTCCTTGGAGAATCTGATGAAAGGTGTGATTCCTTGGAGAATCTGATGAACGGTGTGATTCCTTGGAGAATCTGATGAACAGTGTGATTCCTTGGAGAATCTGATGAACGGTGTGATTCCTTGGAGAATCTGATGAACGGTGTGATTCCTTGGAGAATCTGATGAACAGTGTGATTCCTTGGAGAATCTGATGAACGGTGTGATTCCTTGAAGAATCTGATGAACGGTGTGATTCCTTGGAGAATCTGATGAACGGTGTGATTCCTTGGAGAATCTGATGAACGGTGTGATTCCTTGGAGAATCTGATGAACGGTGTGATTCCTTGGAGAATCTGATGAACGGTGTGATTCCTTGGAGAATCTGATGAACGATGTGATTTCTAGGAAGATCTAAGGAGTTATAGGATACCCATGAGGGGTGGGAGTGAATTGATTCTTAGGAGAATCTGACGGACGATTAAGTCGATAATGTGTTGCATTCGCGTAGAGTAGTGAGTTAGCCTCTATGATTTGCGTGTTGACATCTGTGCATGATGTATGGCGAAATAAGCATGTTGTGTATGTTTATTAGAATAATGTGAAAGGTGTGAATGACATAATGAAATGCTTGAAGATATATATATGTATATATATGTATGAATGAATATATGTATATATGTATATGTGTGTAACATGTATGAATGTTCCTGAATGGATATAAACCTTAATGATGCATATTGTTTATGCTTGATGTTCTATTTGTAAATAGACTTTAGTGGATACATTGCGATGTACGATGTGAATGTGGTGAGAACATAATTTGAGTATAACTTGTACAAATATGAGTATATGTATATATACAATTTTATGCATTAACTGTTATGATATTGTTTCTCACCCTTCTGCTGTTTTATAATGCTCTATGAGGCATTGCAGATTAGTTGGCTGGAGGTATTTTTGTGAAGCGTGACTTCATCCCTTTTTGATCGGTCGGCTCTGATATGTAGCACCGGGTAGCTAGGGATTGTTTTGATTCTTTTGTGATACATCTATGTTTGTATCTGCTGATGAATGTTGATGAAACACGCTGGTTGAATATTGTATATATTGATGATGTTGTGAATCAACTCGAATGATGTATATGTATGTGATTACATGTTTTGGAAGTTATGAAATATTTAGATGTTTCCGCCTATGTTCTAAATATTTTTCCTTGTGGGTGTTGCCCCGTTGTTGCATATCTGTTGAGCAGGTGTTGTGCATTTTAAATTTTTGGTATAATGTGATATGCCCCTTTTATGCCGTGATATAAATGTACTCTGATGAAATTTTGAATTTATGCCTAAATGATTATGTTGTCATTTTTGGGGTATAGAAAGGGGGTGTTACATTAAGTGGTATCAGAGCCAGTGTTGAGTCAGTTGTGTCTGTCTCGTTGTTTTGATTGGTTAACGGTTGTTTAACCTTGTTGTTATTTTGTGAGTAATCAGAATATGGCAGGTCGTAATGACAATGCTATGGCTGCGGCATTGGAGGCGATGGCTAGAGCGGTGCAGGGTTCGCCGAATGTGAACGCTAATGATGATTTTAGAAAGAACCAGCCGCCGGTATTCAAAGGAAGGTTTGACCCGGACGGTGCCCAGATTTGGTTGAAGGAGATCGAGAGGATCTTTAGAGTTATGAACTGTGCTGAAGGCAATAAGGTGAGACTTGGATCTCACATGTTACGGGAAGAAGCCGATGACTGGTGGATCGGTATGAGACAAGTGCTTGAAGTAGATGACGAGGATATAACTTGGGATTTATTTCGTTCTGAATTTTTGAGGAAGTATTATCCTGAGAGTGTGAAGGGAAGAAAAGAAATGGAATTCCTTGAGTTGAAACAAGGCAATATGTCCGTGGTGGATTACACGGCTAAGTTTATGGAGTTAGTAAAATTTCATCCTCACTATGACACGGTGACGGCAGAATTTTCTAAGTGTGTTAAGTACGAGAACGGCTTGCATCCTGAGATCAAGCAAGCGGTGGGCTACCAGAGGATTAGAAGATTTTCGGACTTGACCGAATGTTGTCGAATTTTTGAAGAAGATCGTAAAGCTCGTTCTACTCACTACAAGAGTTTAAAGGAGGAGAAAGAAAAGCGAAAAGTAAGGAGTGAACCTTATGTGACGCCAGCTGATAAGGGCAAGCATAGGGAAAACTTTGTTAAGAGATTTGGAGGAGAGGGTTCTGGATCCATTAAATGCTACAAGTGTGGCGAGATGGGTCATAAGTCTTTCATGTGTGGAAAACCCAAGATCAAGTGCTCTAACTGTGGAGTTCTTGGGCATGATGCTAAGGATTGTAGAATGGATGTAGTGAAATGGTACAATTGTGGAGAAGTAGGTCACATCAGTGCTAAGTGTCCTAAACCGAAGCAAGCTTCAGTAAATGGGAAAGTATTTGCGTTGGCGAAGTCAGACACTACCAAAGCGAATCGTTGATTTAAGGTACGTGATTTATTGACAATATTCTTTGAGTACGTTAAGTGTTTGAGATTTTTGTATATTTACTTGTGATGGTAATATGGTTATTGAGACGCCCGCTTCACGGTCGGTAACTACGTCTTTGGTATGATTAAGTTGTCTCTTGACTATGTATGGTAAGGACTTTGTTATGGAACTAGAGTAGATTGTTATCCCCTGTTGGAGAGGATGAGAGTTTCTTGCCCATGGAAGAGTTGGAGAAACTTCTAGTGGACGGGACTCGAGTGTTTAATTTGGCTGCATCAGTGTCAGCAGAGGGTAAGGTTGAACTGGACGTGTTTCCAGTGGTGCGTGACTTCCCAAAAGTATTTCCGGAAGGTGTTGAGGATGTACCGCCGAAGAGAGGAGTTGGATTGAATTCCGTTGATTTGATGGTGAATGAGAATGAAGACTTTAAGATGATGATGTTGGATGAAAGTTTGTATCCGAGATTCAAGCTCATTGGGGTAGAATGACTAGTATGTCATTCCTGATGAGGTATAAGTGTTAGGGTTGTGTTCGCTAGGGTAGAATGACTATGTGTCGTTCCTAGTGAAGATATCGCCGGGGTAGAACAACCGTGACGTTGTTCCTGGTGGAGGGTATGCGGTGTGCCTGTAACCTCCAATGGAGATTGACGTGGATTGACGATCTTATTTGAGTCATGCGGTATGACTATGATTGTGGTATGGAAGTATGCGTGTAAGAGATCATGTGTAACTTGGAAAATGGAGAGAGGGCGTGAAAGTCGTGTCCGGTATGGTTTGAACCAGGTGATATTTTCGAGGACGAAAATTCCTAAGTGGGGGAGAGTTGTAACGCCCCGATTTCGACTATTCCTTTTTCGTTGAGTCCTTTTTGGTTTAATTGGGCGAATATTATTTGAATGTGGAAATTGTGTGGAAATATGTTAAGTTTGCATATTATTCTATTTTAACCGATTTTGGGAGTTTTCGGAGAAAATAGTTTGGAGGGTATTTTGGACATTTCCTATTTAAGTGATAAGTGGGATATTTTATGAGTTATTAAGTTAATAGATTTTTTGGGAAAAATAATAGGAAGATATTAAAGAGGAAATAAAAGAGAAAGAAAGATAGTAAGAAAGGAGGAAAGAAAAGAAAAAGAAAGAAGGAGAAGAGAAAGAGGAGAGAAAGAAGAGGAAACTTTGGAAAACATCAAGATCAAACCCTAGCTTGCGATTAATCAGGTAAGGGTGTGAAACTCCATCATCTCTTTAATGTATATGATTGTATGTGTATGTGTTTGGATTTTGTAGAGTTTCTACTCTTTTTCCACTTAGGTTAGAAGTTGGTTTGATGAGTAGAAAGAGGTTTTAATCGGTTAAAACTCGGATTAGACGATGTAGTTTAGTCGGGTGATGGTAGGGTTGTGCCACTGAGACTGGTTTGGATTTAATCGGTTGGTTGTGTGGAGTTTGGGCTTTGGAACAGCCATGGAGGTTCTGTCTTCGCAGGCTCGCCAGGCGAATGGCAGCGAAGCTTCGCCGGGCGAAGCCCAGCGAGCAGCAGCGAACCAAGTCAGTAGCATCCACCCTGTCTTCGCTGGCAAGTTCGCCAGGCGAATGAGAGTGGCGAAGGTTTGCCAGGAGAGTATGCTAGCGAGTGCTAGCGAGTAATTCCAGAATAAATCCCAGTGGTCTTCGCTGGCAAGTTCGCCAGGCGAACGAAGTAGCGAAGGTTCGCCAGAGGCTTCGCCAGGCGAAGGTTAGCGAACACAGCAGCATATTTTTCTTTCTGGTGTTTTCTATTCGAGGATTGGTTGTGTGGTTTGGTTGCGATCATTCCTTGTTTGAGATGATTAATTATATGTTGTTATGTGTGTTGTGGGTAGCCGTATGGCGTGAATCCTAGTTTATGAATTGTGAAGTGTGGAATGTGGCCGTTTGGTATTTTGGTGCATTACTTGAATGTAATAGAAATGCATGATGAGATTATATGATGACTGTATGTATGTATTGTGATATGTATATATAGTGGATGCATAATGAATATATGCAATGAATGTGAAGAATGCATGAGCATGTTCGCAAATGTGGTTGCATTTCAAGAAGTGTATGAAGTACATTCTTGTGCTGTTGACTCTTAGGAGAGTCTGATGAGTGGTGTGACTCTTAGGAGAGTCTGATGAATGAAGTGATTCCTAGGAGAATCTGATGAACGAATTAATTCCTCGGAGAATCTGATGAAAGATGCGATTCCTTGGAGAATCGGCTAAATGACTTGATTCCTCGGAGAATCTGATGAACAGTGTGATTCCTTGGAGAATATGATGAACGGTGTGATTCCTTGGAGAATCTGATGAACGGTGTGATTCCTTGGAGAATCTGATGAACAGTGTGATTCCTTGGAGAATCTGATGAACGGTGTGATTCCTTGGAGAATCTGATGAACGGTGTGATTCCTTGGAGAATCTGATGAACAGTGTGATTCCTTGGAGAATCTGATGAACGGTGTGATTCCTTGGAGAATCTGATGAACGGTGTGATTCCTTGGAGAATCTGATGAACGGTGTGATTCCTTGGAGAATCTGATGAACGGTGTGATTCCTTGGAGAATCTGATGAACGGTGTGATTCCTTGGAGAATCTGATGAACAGTGTGATTCCTTGGAGAATCTGATGAACGATGTGATTTCTAGGAAGATCTAAGGAGTTATAGGATACCCATGAGGGGTGGGAGTGAATTGATTCTTAGGAGAATCTGACGGACGATTAAGTCGATAATGTGTTGCATTCGCGTAGAGTAGCGAGTTAGCCTCTATGATTTGCGTGTTGACATCTGTGCATGATGTATGGCGAAATAAGCATGTTGTGTATGTTTATTAGAATAATGTGAAAGGTGTGAATGACATAATGAAATGCTTGAAGATATATATATGTATATATATGTATGAATGAATATATGTATATATGTATATGTGTGTAACATGTATGAATGTTCCTGAATGGATATAAACCTTAATGATGCATATTGTTTATGCTTGATGTTCTATTTGTAAATAGACTTTAGTGGATACATTGCGATGTACGATGTGAATGTGGTGAGAACATAATTTGAGTATAACTTGTACAAATATGAGTATATGTATATATACAATTTTATGCATTAACTTTTATGATATTGTTTCTCACCCTTCTGCTATTTTATAATGCTCTATGAGGCATTGCAGATTAGTTGGCTGGAGGTATTTTTGTGAAGCGTGACTTCATCCCTTTTTGATCGGTCGGCTCTGATATGTAGCACCGGGTAGCTAGGGATTGTTTTGATTCTTTTGTGATACATCTATGTTTGTATCTGCTGATGAATGTTGATGAAACACGCTGGTTGAATATTGTATATATTGATGATGTTGTGAATCAACTCGAATGATGTATATGTATGTGATTACATGTTTTGGAAGTTATGAAATATTTAGATGTTTCCGCCTATGTTCTAAATATTTTTCCTTGTGGGTGTTGCCCCGTTGTTGCATATCTGTTGAGCAGGTGTTGTGCATTTTAAATTTTTGGTATAATGTGATATGCCCCTTTTATGCCGTGATATAAATGTACTCTGATGAAATTTTGAATTTATGCCTAAATGATTATGTTGTCATTTTTGGGGTATAGAAAGGGGGTGTTACATTAAGTGGTATCAGAGCCAGTGTTGAGTCAGTTGTGTCTGTCTCGTTGTTTTGATTGGTTAACGGTTGTTTAACCTTGTTGTTATTTTGTGAGTAATCAGAATATGGCAGGTCGTAATGACAATGCTATGGCTGCGGCATTGGAGGCGATGGCTAGAGCGGTGCAGGGTTCGCCGAATGTGAACGCTAATGATGAGTTTAGAAAGAACCAGCCGCCGGTATTCAAAGGAAGGTTTGACCCGGACGGTGCCCAGATTTGGTTGAAGGAGATCGAGAGGATCTTTAGAGTTATGAACTGTGCTGAAGGCAATAAGGTGAGACTTGGATCTCACATGTTACGGGAAGAAGCCGATGACTGGTGGATCGGTATGAGACAAGTGCTTGAAGTAGATGACGAGGATATAACTTGGGATTTATTTCGTTCTGAATTTTTGAGGAAGTATTATCCTGAGAGTGTGAAGGGAAGGAAAGAAATGGAATTCCTTGAGTTGAAACAAGGCAATATGTCCGTGGTGGATTACACGGCTAAGTTTATGGAGTTAGTAAAATTTCATCCTCACTATGACACGGTGACGGCAGAATTTTCTAAGTGTGTTAAGTACGAGAACGGCTTGCATCCTGAGATCAAGCAAGCGGTGGGCTACCAGAGGATTAGAAGATTTTCGGACTTGACCGAATGTTGTCGAATTTTTGAAGAAGATCGTAAAGCTCGTTCTACTCACTACAAGAGTTTAAAGGAGGAGAAAGAAAAGCGACAAGTAAGGAGTGAACCTTATGTGACGCCAGCTGATAAGGGCAAGCATAGGGAAAACTTTGTTAAGAGATTTGGAGGAGAGGGTTCTGGATCCATTAAATGCTACAAGTGTGGCGAGATGGGTCATAAGTCTTTCATGTGTGGAAAACCCAAGATCAAGTGCTCTAACTGTGGAGTTCTTGGGCATGATGCTAAGGATTGTAGAATGGATGTAGTGAAATGGTACAATTGTGGAGAAGTAGGTCACATCAGTGCTAAGTGTCCTAAACCGAAGCAAGCTTCAGTAAATGGGAAAGTATTTGCGTTGGCGAAGTCAGACACTACCAAAGCGAATCGTTGATTTAAGGTACGTGATTTATTGACAATATTTTTTGAGTACGTTAAGTGTTTGAGATTTTTGTATATTTACTTGTGATGGTAATATGGTTATTGAGACGCCCGCTTCACGGTCGGTAACTACGTCTTTGGTATGATTAAGTTGTCTCTTGACTATGTATGGTAAGGACTTTGTTATGGAACTAGAGTAGATTGTTATCCCCTGTTGGAGAGGATGAGAGTTTATTGCCCATGGAAGAGTTGGAGAAACTTCTAGTGGACGGGACTCGAGTGTTTAATTTGGCTGCATCAGTGTCAGCAGAGGGTAAGGTTGAACTGGACGTGTTTCCAGTGGTGCGTGACTTCCCAAAAGTATTTCCGGAAGGTGTTGAGGATGTACCGCCGAAGAGAGGAGTTGGATTGAATTTCGTTGATTTGATGGTGAATGAGAATGAAGACTTTAAGATGATGATGTTGGATGAAAGTTTGTATCCGAGATTCAAGCTCATTGGGGTAGAATGACTAGTATGTCATTCCTGATGAGGTATAAGTGTTAGGGTTGTGTTCGCTAGGGTAGAATGACTATGTGTCGTTCCTAGTGAAGATATCGCCGGGGTAGAACAACCGTGACGTTGTTCCTGGTGGAGGGTATGCGGTGTGCCTGTAACCTCCAATGGAGATTGACGTGGATTGACGATCTTATTTGAGTCATCCGGTATGACTATGATTGTGGTATGGAAGTATGCGTGTAAGAGATCATGTGTAACTTGGAAAATGGAGAGAGGGCGTGAAAGTCGTGTCCGGTATGGTTTGAACCAGGTGATATTTTCGAGGACGAAAATTCCTAAGTGGGGGAGAGTTGTAACGCCCCGATTTCGACTATTCCTTTTTCGTTGAGTCCTTTTTGGTTTAATTGGGCGAATATTATTTGAATGTGGAAATTGTGTGGAAATATGTTAAGTTTGCATATTATTCTATTTTAACCGATTTTGGGAGTTTTCGGAGAAAATAGTTTGGAGGGTATTTTGGACATTTCCTATTTAAGTGATAAGTGGGATATTTTATGAGTTATTAAGTTAATAGATTTTTTGGGAAAAATAATAGGAAGATATTAAAGAGGAAATAAAAGAGAAAGAAAGATAGTAAGAAAGGAGGAAAGAAAAGAAAAAGAAAGAAGGAGAAGAGAAAGAGGAGAGAAAGAAGAGGAAACTTTGGAAAACATCAAGATCAAACCCTAGCTTACGATTAATCAGGTAAGGGTGTGAAACTCCATCATCTCTTTAATGTATATGATTGTATGTGTATGTGTTTGGATTTTGTAGAGTTTCTACTCTTTTTCCACTTAGGTTAGAAGTTGGTTTGATGAGTAGAAAGAGGTTTTAATCGGTTAAAACTCGGATTAGACGATGTAGTTTAGTCGGGTGATGGTAGGGTTGTGCCACTGAGACTGGTTGGATTTAATCGGTTGGTTGTGTGGAGTTTGGGCTTTGGAACAGCCATGGAGGTTCTGTCTTCGCAGGCTCGCCAGGCGAATGGCAGCGAAGCTTCGCCGGGCGAAGCCCAGCGAGCAGCAGCGAACCAAGTCAGTAGCATCCACCCTGTCTTCGCTGGCAAGTTCGCCAGGCGAATGAGAGTGGCGAAGGTTTGCCAGGAGAGTATGCTAGCGAGTGCTAGCGAGTAATTCCAGAATAAATCCCAGTGGTCTTCGCTGGCAAGTTCGCCAGGCGAACGAAGTAGCGAAGGTTCGCCAGAGGCTTCGCCAGGCGAAGGTTAGCGAACACAGCAGCATATTTTTCTTTCTGGTGTTTTCCATTCGAGGATTGGTTGTGTGGTTTGGTTGCGATCATTCCTTGTTTGAGATGATTAATTATATGTAGTTATGTGTGTTGTGGGTAGCCGTATGGCGTGAATCCTAGTTTATGAATTGTGAAGTGTGGAATGTGGCCGTTTGGTATTTTGGTGCATTACTTGAATGTAATAGAAATGCATGATGAGATTATATGATGATTGTATGTATGTATTGTGATATGTATATATAGTGGATGCATAATGAATATATGCAATGAATGTGAAGAATGCATGAGCATGTTCGCAAATGTGGTTGCATTTCAAGAAGTGTATGAAGTACATTCTTGTGCTGTTGACTCTTAGGAGAGTCTGATGAGTGGTGTGACTCTTAGGAGAGTCTGATGAATGAAGTGATTCCTAGGAGAATCTGATGAACGAATTAATTCCTCGGAGAATCTGATGAAAGATGCGATTCCTTGGAGAATCGGCTAAATGACTTGATTCCTCGGAGAATCTGATGAACAGTGTGATTCCTTGGAGAATATGATGAACGGTGTGATTCCTTGGAGAATCTGATGAACGGTGTGATTCCTTGGAGAATCTGATGAACAGTGTGATTCCTTGGAGAATCTGATGAACGGTGTGATTCCTTGGAGAATCTGATGAACGGTGTGATTCCTTGGAGAATCTGATGAACAGTGTGATTCCTTAGAGAATCTGATGAACGGTGTGATTCCTTGGAGAATCTGATGAACGGTGTGATTCCTTGGAGAATCTGATGAACGGTGTGATTCCTTGGAGAATCTGATGAACGGTGTGATTCCTTGGAGAATCTGATGAACGGTGTGATTCCTTGGAGAATCTGATGAACAGTGTGATTCCTTGGAGAATCTGATGAACGATGTGATTTCTAGGAAGATCTAAGGAGTTATAGGATACCCATGAGGGGTGGGAGTGAATTGATTCTTAGGAGAATCTGACGGACGATTAAGTCGATAATGTGTTGCATTCGCGTAGAGTAGCGAGTTAGCCTCTATGATTTGCGTGTTGACATCTGTGCATGATGTATGGCGAAATAAGCATGTTGTGTATGTTTATTAGAATAATGTGAAAGGTGTGAATGACATAATGAAATGCTTGAAGATATATATATGTATATATATGTATGAATGAATATATGTATATATGTATATGTGTGTAACATGTATGAATGTTCCTGAATGGATATAAACCTTAATGATGCATATTGTTTATGCTTGATGTTCTATTTGTAAATAGACTTTAGTGGATACATTGCGATGTACGATGTGAATGTGGTGAGAACATAATTTGAGTATAACTTGTACAAATATGAGTATATGTATATATACAATTTTATGCATTAACTGTTATGATATTGTTTCTCACCCTTCTGCTGTTTTATAATGCTCTATGAGGCATTGCAGATTAGTTGGCTGGAGGTATTTTTGTGAAGCGTGACTTCATCCCTTTTTGATCGGTCGGCTCTGATATGTAGCACCGGGTAGCTAGGGATTGTTTTGATTCTTTTGTGATACATTTATGTTTGTATCTGCTGATGAATGTTGATGAAACACGCTGGTTGAATATTGTATATATTGATGATGTTGTGAATCAACTCGAATGATGTATATGTATGTGATTACATGTTTTGGAAGTTATGAAATATTTAGATGTTTCCGCCTATGTTCTAAATATTTTTCCTTGTGGGTGTTGCCCCGTTGTTGCATATCTGTTGAGCAGGTGTTGTGCATTTTAAATTTTTGGTATAATGTGATATGCCCCTTTTATGCCGTGATATAAATGTACTCTGATGAAATTTTGAATTTATGCCTAAATGATTATGTTGTCATTTTTGGGGTATAGAAAGGGGGTGTTACATTAAGTGGTATCAGAGCCAGTGTTGAGTCAGTTGTGTCTGTCTCGTTGTTTTGATTGGTTAACGGTTGTTTAACCTTGTTGTTATTTTGTGAGTAATCAGAATATGGCAGGTCGTAATGACAATGCTATGGCTGCGGCATTGGAGGCGATGGCTAGAGCGGTGCAGGGTTCGCCGAATGTGAACGCTAATGATGAGTTTAGAAAGAACCAGCCGCCGGTATTCAAAGGAAGGTTTGACCCGGACGGTGCCCAGATTTGGTTGAAGGAGATCGAGAGGATCTTTAGAGTTATGAACTGTGCTGAAGGCAATAAGGTGAGACTTGGATCTCACATGTTACGGGAAGAAGCCGATGACTGGTGGATCGGTATGAGACAAGTGCTTGAAGTAGATGACGAGGATATAACTTGGGATTTATTTCGTTCTGAATTTTTGAGGAAGTATTATCCTGAGAGTGTGAAGGGAAGGAAAGAAATGGAATTCCTTGAGTTGAAACAAGGCAATATGTCCGTGGTGGATTACACGGCTAAGTTTATGGAGTAAGTAAAATTTCATCCTCACTATGACACGGTGACGGCAGAATTTTCTAAGTGTGTTAAGTACGAGAACGGCTTGCATCCTGAGATCAAGCAAGCGGTGGGCTACCAGAGGATTAGAAGATTTTCGGACTTGACCGAATGTTGTCGAATTTTTGAAGAAGATCGTAAAGCTCGTTCTACTCACTACAAGAGTTTAAAGGAGGAGAAAGAAAAGCGACAAGTAAGGAGTGAACCTTATGTGACGCCAGCTGATAAGGGCAAGCATAGGGAAAACTTTGTTAAGAGATTTGGAGGAGAGGGTTCTGGATCCATTAAATGCTACAAGTGTGGCGAGATGGGTCATAAGTCTTTCATGTGTGGAAAACCCAAGATCAAGTGCTCTAACTGTGGAGTTCTTGGGCATGATGCTAAGGATTGTAGAATGGATGTAGTGAAATGGTACAATTGTGGAGAAGTAGGTCACATCAGTGCTAAGTGTCCTAAACCGAAGCAAGCTTCAGTAAATGGGAAAGTATTTGCGTTGGCGAAGTCAGACACTACCAAAGCGAATCGTTGATTTAAGGTACGTGATTTATTGACAATATTCTTTGAGTACGTTAAGTGTTTGAGATTTTTGTATATTTACTTGTGATGGTAATATGGTTATTGAGACGCCCGCTTCACGGTCGGTAACTACGTCTTTGGTATGATTAAGTTGTCTCTTGACTATGTATGGTAAGGACTTTGTTATGGAACTAGAGTAGATTGTTATCCCCTGTTGGAGAGGATGAGAGTTTATTGCCCATGGAAGAGTTGGAGAAACTTCTAGTGGACGGGACTCGAGTGTTTAATTTGGATGCATCAGTGTCAGCAGAGGGTAAGGTTGAACTGGACGTGTTTCCAGTGGTGCGTGACTTCCCAAAAGTATTTCCGGAAGGTGTTGAGGATGTACCGCCGAAGAGAGGAGTTGGATTGAATTCCGTTGATTTGATGGTGAATGAGAATGAAGACTTTAAGATGATGATGTTGGATGAAAGTTTGTATCCGAGATTCAAGCTCATTGGGGTAGAATGACTAGTATGTCATTCCTGATGAGGTATAAGTGTTAGGGTTGTGTTCGCTAGGGTAGAATGACTATGTGTCGTTCCTAGTGAAGATATCGCCGGGGTAGAACAACCGTGACGTTGTTCCTGGTGGAGGGTATGCGGTGTGCCTGTAACCTCCAATGGAGATTGACGTGGATTGACGATCTTATTTGAGTCATGCGGTATGACTATGATTGTGGTATGGAAGTATGCGTGTAAGAGATCATGTGTAACTTGGAAAATGGAGAGAGGGCGTGAAAGTCGTGTCCGGTATGGTTTGAACCAGGTGATATTTTCGAGGACGAAAATTCCTAAGTGGGGGAGAGTTGTAACGCCCCGATTTCGACTATTCCTTTTTCGTTGACTCCTTTTTGGTTTAATTGGGCGAATATTATTTGAATTTGGAAATTGTGTGGAAATATGTTAAGTTTGCATATTATTCTATTTTAACCGATTTTGGGAGTTTTCGGAGAAAATAGTTTGGAGGGTATTTTGGACATTTCCTATTTAAGTGATAAGTGGGATATTTTATGAGTTATTAAGTTAATAGATTTTTTGGGAAAAATAATAGGAAGATATTAAAGAGGAAATAAAAGAGAAAGAAAGATAGTAAGAAAGGAGGAAAGAAAAGAAAAAGAAAGAAGGAGAAGAGAAAGAGGAGAGAAAGAAGAGGAAACTTTGGAAAACATCAAGATCAAACCCTAGCTTGCGATTAATCAGGTAAGGGTGTGAAACTTCATCATCTCTTTAATGTATATGATTGTATGTGTATGTGTTTGGATTTTGTAGAGTTTCTACTCTTTTTCCACTTAGGTTAGAAGTTGGTTTGATGAGTAGAAAGAGGTTTTAATCGGTTAAAACTCGGATTAGACGATGTAGTTTAGTCGGGTGATGGTAGGGTTGTGCCACTGAGACTGGTTTGGATTTAATCGGTTGGTTGTGTGGAGTTTGGGCTTTGGAACAGCCATGGAGGTTCTGTCTTCGCAGGCTCGCCAGGCGAATGGCAGCGAAGCTTCGCCGGGCGAAGCCCAGCGAGCAGCAGCGAACCAAGTCAGTAGCATCCACCCTGTCTTCGCTGGCAAGTTCGCCAGGCGAATGAGAGTGGCGAAGGTTTGCCAGGCGAGTATGCTAGCGAGTGCTAGCGAGTAATTCCAGAATAAATCCCAGTGGTCTTCGCTGGCAAGTTCGCCAGGCGAACGAAGTAGCGAAGGTTCGCCAGAGGCTTCGCCAGGCGAAGGTTAGCGAACACAACAGCATATTTTTCTTTCTGGTGTTTTCCATTCGAGGATTGGTTGTGTGGTTTGGTTGCGATCATTCCTTGTTTGAGATGATTAATTATATGTTGTTATGTGTGTTGTGGGTAGCCGTATGGCGTGAATCCTAGTTTATGAATTGTGAAGTGTGGAATGTGGCCGTTTGGTATTTTGGTGCATTACTTGAATGTAATAGAAATGCATGATGAGATTATATGATGACTGTATGTATGTATTGTGATATGTATATATAGTGGATGCATAATGAATATATGCAATGAATGTGAAGAATGCATGAGCATGTTCGCAAACGTGGTTGCATTTCAAGAAGTGTATGAAGTACATTCTTGTGTTGTTGACTCTTAGGAGAGTCTGATGAGTGGTGTGACTCTTAGGAGAGTCTGATGAATGAAGTGATTCCTAGGAGAATCTGATGAACGAATTAATTCCTCGGAGAATCTGATGAAAGATGCGATTCCTTGGAGAATCGGCTAAATGACTTGATTCCTCGGAGAATCTGATGAACAGTGTGATTCCTTGGAGAATATGATGAACGGTGTGATTCCTTGGAGAATCTGATGAACGGTGTGATTCCTTGGAGAATCTGATGAACAGTGTGATTCCTTGGAGAATCTGATGAACGGTGTGATTCCTTGGAGAATCTGATGAACGGTGTGATTCCTTGGAGAATCTGATGAACGGTGTGATTCCTTGGAGAATCTGATGAACAGTGTGATTCCTTGGAGAATCTGATGAACGATGTGATTTCTAGGAAGATCTAAGGAGTTATAGGATACCCATGAGGGGTGGGAGTGAATTGATTCTTAGGAGAATCTGACGGACGATTAAGTCGATAATGTGTTGCATTCGCGTAGAGTAGCGAGTTAGCCTCTATGATTTGCGTGTTGACATCTGTGCATGATGTATGGTGAAATAAGCATGTTGTGTATGTTTATTAGAATAATGTGAAAGGTGTGAATGACATAATGAAATGCTTGAAGATATATATATATGTATATATATGTATGAATGAATATATGTATATATGTATATGTGTGTAACATGTATGAATGTTCCTGAATGGATATAAACCTTAACGATGCATATTGTTTATGCTTGATGTTCTATTTGTAAATAGACTTTAGTGGATACATTGCGATGTACGATGTGAATGTGGTGAGAACATAATTTGAGTATAACTTGTACAAATATGAGTATATGTATATATACAATTTTATGCATTAACTGTTATGATATTGTTTCTCACCCTTCTGCTGTTTTATAATGCTCTATGAGGCATTGCAGATTAGTTGGCTGGAGGTATTTTTGTGAAGCGTGACTTCATCCCTTTTTGATCGGTCGGCTCTGATATGTAGCACCGGGTAGCTAGGGATTGTTTTGATTCTTTTGTGATACATCTATGTTTGTATCTGCTGATGAATGTTGATGAAACACGCTGGTTGAATATTGTATATATTGATGATGTTGTGAATCAACTCGAATGATGTATATGTATGTGATTACATGTTTTGGAAGTTATGAAATATTTAGATGTTTCCGCCTATGTTCTAAATATTTTTCCTTGTGGGTGTTGCCCCGTTGTTGCATATCTGTTGAGCAGGTGTTGTGCATTTTAAATTTTTGGTATAATGTGATATGCCCCTTTTATGCCGTGATATAAATGTACTCTGATGAAATTTTGAATTTATGCCTAAATGATTATGTTGTTATTTTTGGGATATAGAAAGGGGGTGTTACATTAAGTGGTATCAGAGCCAGTGTTGAGTCAGTTGTGTCTGTCTCGTTGTTTTGATTGGTTAACGGTTGTTTAACCTTGTTGTTATTTTGTGAGTAATCAGAATATGGCAGGTCGTAATGACAATGCTATGGCTGCGGCATTGGAGGCGATGGCTAGAGCGGTGCAGGGTGCGCCGAATGTGAACGCTAATGATGAGTTTAGAAAGAACCAGCCGCCGGTATTCAAAGGAAGGTTTGACCCGGACGGTGCCCAAATTTGGTTGAAGGAGATCGAGAGGATCTTTAGAGTTATGAACTGTGCTGAAGGCAATAAGGTGAGACTTGGATCTCACATGTTACGGGAAGAAGCCGATGACTGGTGGATCGGTATGAGACAAGTGCTTGAAGTAGATGACGAGGATATAACTTGGGATTTATTTCGTTCTGAATTTTTGAGGAAGTATTATCCTGAGAGTGTGAAGGGAAGGAAAGAAATGGAATTCCTTGAGTTGAAACAAGGCAATATGTCTGTGGTGGATTACACGGCTAAGTTTATGGAGTTAGTAAAATTTCATCCTCACTATGACGCGGTGACGACAGAATTTTCTAAGTGTGTTAAGTACGAGAACGGCTTGCATCCTGAGATCAAGCAAGCGGTGGGCTACCATAGGATTAGAAGATTTTCGGACTTGACCGAATGTTGTCGAATTTTTGAAGAAGATCGTAAAGCTCGTTCTACTCACTACAAGAGTTTGAAGGAGGAGAAAGAAAAGCGACAAGTAAGGAGTGAACCTTATGTGACGCCAGCTGATAAGGGCAAGCATAGGGAAAACTTTGTTAAGAGATCTGGAGGAGAGGGTTCTGGATCCATTAAATGCTACAAGTGTGGCGAGATGGGTCATAAGTCTTTCATGTGTGGAAAACCCAAGATCAAGTGCTCTAACTATGGAGTTCTTGGGCATGATGCTAAGGATTGTAGAATGGATGTAGTGAAATGCTACAATTGTGGAGAAGTAGGTCACATCAGTGCTAAGTGTCCTAAACCGAAGCAAGCTTCAGTAAATGGGAAAGTATTTGCGTTGGCGAAGTCAGACACTACCAAAGCGAATCGTTGATTTAAGGTACATGCTTTATTGACAATATTCTTTGAGTACGTTAAGTGTTTGAGATTTTTGTATATTTACTTGTGATGGTAATATGGTTATTGAGACGCCCGCTTCACGGTCGGTAACTACGTCTTTGGTATGATTAAGTTGTCTCTTGACTATGTATGGTAAGGACTTTCTTATGGAACTAGAGTAGATTGTTATCCCCTGTTGGAGAGGATGAGAGTTTCTTGCCCATGGAAGAGTTGGAGATACTTCTAGTGGACGGGACTCGAGTGTTTAATTTGGCTGCATCAGTGTCAGCAGAGGGTAAGGTTGAACTGGACGTGTTTCCAGTGGTGCGTGACTTCCCAAAAGTATTTCCGGAAGGTGTTGAGGATGTACCGCCGAAGAGAGGAGTTGGATTGAATTCCGTTGATTTGATGGTGAATGAGAATGAAGACTTTAAGATGATGATGTTGGATGAAAGTTTGTATCCGAGATTCAAGCTCATTGGGGTAGAATGACTAGTATGTCATTCCTGATGAGGTATAAGTGTTAGGGTTGTGTTCGCTAGGGTAGAATGACTATGTGTCGTTCCTAGTGAAGATATCGTCGGGGTAGAACAACCGTGATGTTGTTCCTGGTGGAGGGTATGCGGTGTGCCTGTAACCTCCAATGGAGATTGACGTGGATTGACGATCTTATTTGAGTCATGCGGTATGACTATGATTGTGGTATGGAAGTATGCGTGTAAAAGATCATGTGTAACTTGGAAAATGGAGAGAGGGCGTGAAAGTCGTGTCCGGTATGGTTTGAACCAGGTGATATTTTCGAGGACGAAAATTCCTAAGTGGGGGAGAGTTGTAACGCCCCGATTTCGACTATTCCTTTTTCGTTGAGTCCTTTTTGGTTTAATTGGGCGAATATTATTTGAATGTGGAAATTGTGTGGAAATATGTTAAGTTTGCATATTATTCTATTTTAACCGATTTTGGGAGTTTTCGGAGAAAATAGTTTGGAGGGTATTTTGGACATTTCCTATTTAAGTGATAAGTGGGATATTTTATGAGTTATTAAGTTAATAGATTTTTTGGGAAAAATAATAGGAAGATATTAAAGAGGAAATAAAAGAGAAAGAAAGATAGTAAGAAAGGAGGAAAGAAAAGAAAAAGAAAGAAGGAGAAGAGAAAGAGGAGAGAAAGAAGAGGAAACTTTGGAAAACATCAAGATCAAACCCTAGCTTGCGATTAATCAGGTAAGGGTGTGAAACTCCATCATCTCTTTAATGTATATGATTGTATGTATATGTGTTTGGATTTTGTAGAGTTTCTACTCTTTTTCCACTTAGGTTAGAAGTTGGTTTGATGAGTAGAAAGAGGTTTTAATCGGTTAAAACTCGGATTAGACGATGTAGTTTAGTCGGGTGATGGTAGGGTTGTGCCACTGAGACTGGTTTGGATTTAATCGGTTGGTTGTGTGGAGTTTGGGCTTTGGAACAGCCATGGAGGTTCTGTCTTCGCAGGCTCGCCAGGCGAATGGCAGCGAAGCTTCGCCGGGCGAAGCCCAGCGAGCAGCAGCGAACCAAGTCAGTAGCATCCACCCTGTCTTCGCTGGCAAGTTCGCCAGGCGAATGAGAGTGGCGAAGGTTTGCCAAGAGAGTATGCTAGCGAGTGCTAGCGAGTAATTCCAGAATAAATCCCAGTGGTCTTCGCTGGCAAGTTCGCCAGGCGAACGAAGTAGCGAAGGTTCGCCAGAGGCTTCGCCAGGCGAAGGTTAGCGAACACAGCAGCATATTTTTCTTTCTGGTGTTTTCCATTCGAGGATTGGTTGTGTGGTTTGGTTGCGATCATTCCTTGTTTGAGATGATTAATTATATGTTGTTATGTGTGTTGTGGGTAGCCGTATGGCGTGAATCCTAGTTTATGAATTGTGAAGTGTGGAATGTGGCCGTTTGGTATTTTGGTGCATTACTTGAATGTAATAGAAATGCATGATGAGATTATATGATGACTGTATGTATGTATTGTGATATGTATATATAGTGGATGCATAATGAATATATGCAATGAATGTGAAGAATGCATGAGCATGTTCGCAAATGTGGTTGCATTTCAAGAAGTGTATGAAGTACATTCTTGTGCTGTTGACTCTTAGGAGAGTCTGATGAGTGGTGTGACTCTTAGGAGAGTCTGATGAATGAAGTGATTCCTAGGAGAATCTGATGAACGAATTAATTCCTCGGAGAATCTGATGAAAGATGCGATTCCTTGGAGAATCGGCTAAATGACTTGATTCCTCGAAGAATCTGATGAACAGTGTGATTCCTTGGAGAATATGATGAACGGTGTGATTCCTTGGAGAATCTGATGAACGGTGTGATTCCTTGGAGAATCTGATGAACGGTGTGATTCCTTGGAGAATCTGATGAACGGTGTGATTCCTTGGAGAATCTGATGAACAGTGTGATTCCTTGGAGAATCTGATGAACGGTGTGATTCCTTGGAGAATCTGATGAACGGTGTGATTCCTTGGAGAATCTGATGAACGGTGTGATTCCTTGGAGAATCTGATGAACGGTGTGATTCCTTGGAGAATCTGATGAACGGTGTGATTCCTTGGAGAATCTGATGAACGGTGTGATTCCTTGGAGAATCTGATGAACGATGTGATTTCTAGGAAGATCTAAGGAGTTATAGGATACCCATGAGGGGTGGGAGTGAATTGATTCTTAGGAGAATCTGACGGACGATTAACTCGATAATGTGTTGCATTCGCGTAGAGTAGCGAGTTAGCCTCTGTGATTTGCGTGTTGACATCTGTGCATGATGTATGGCGAAATAAGCATGTTGTGTATGTTTATTAGAATAATGTGAAAGGTGTGAATGACATAATGAAATGCTTGAAGATATATATATGTATATATATGTATGAATGAATATATGTATATATGTATATGTGTGTAACATGTATGAATGTTCCTGAATGGATATAAACCTTAATGATGCATATTGTTTATGCTTGATGTTCTATTTGTAAATAGACTTTAGTGGATACATTGCGATGTACGATGTGAATATGGTGAGAACATAATTTGAGTATAACTTGTACAAATATGAGTATATGTATATATACAATTTTATGCATTAACTGTTATGATATTGTTTCTCACCCTTCTGCTGTTTTATAATGCTCTATGAGGCATTGCAGATTAGTTGGCTGGAGGTATTTTTGTGAAGCGTGACTTCATCCCTTTTTGATCGGTCGGCTCTGATATGTAGCACCGGGTAGCTAGGGATTGTTTTGATTCTTTTGTGATACATCTATGTTTGTATCTGCTGATGAATGTTGATGAAACACGCTGGTTGAATATTGTATATATTGATGATGTTGTGAATCAACTCGAATGATGTATATGTATGTGATTACATGTTTTGGAAGTTATGAAATATTTAGATGTTTCCGCCTATGTTCTAAATATTTTTCCTTGTGGGTGTTGCCCCGTTGTTGCATATCTGTTGAGCAGGTGTTGTGCATTTTAAATTTTTGGTATAATGTGATATGCCCCTTTTATGCCGTGATATAAATGTACTCTGATGAAATTTTGAATTTATGCCTAAATGATTAAGTTGTTATTTTTGGGGTATAGAAAGGGGGTGTTACATTAAGTGGTATCAAAGCCAGTGTTGAGTCAGTTGTGTCTGTCTCGTTGTTTTGATTGGTTAACGGTTGTTTAACCTTGTTGTTATTTTGTGAGTAATCAGAATATGGCAGGTCGTTATGACAATGCTATGGCTGCGGCATTGGAGGCGATGGCTAGAGCGGTGCAGGGTGCGCCGAATGTGAACGCTAATGATGAGTTTAGAAAGAACCAGCCGCCGGTATTCAAAGGAAGGTTTGACCCGGACGGTGCCCAGATTTGGTTGAAGGAGATCGAGAGGATCTTTAGAGTTATGAACTGTGCTGAAGGCAATAAGGTGAGACTTGGATCTCACATGTTACGGGAAGAAGCCGATGACTGGTGGATCGGTATGAGACAAGTGCTTGAAGTAGATGACGAGGATATAACTTGGGATTTATTTCGTTCTGAATTTTTGAGGAAGTATTATCCTGAGAGTGTGAAGGGAAGGAAAGAAATGGAATTCCTTGAGTTGAAACAAGGCAATATGTCCGTGGTGGATTACACGGCTAAGTTTATGGAGTTAGTAAAATTTCATCCTCACTATGACACGGTGACGGCAGAATTTTCTAAGTGTGTTAAGTACGAGAACGGCTTGCATCCTGAGATCAAGCAAGCGGTGGGCTACCAGAGGATTAGAAGATTTTCGGACTTGACCGAATGTTGTCGAATTTTTGAAGAAGATCGTAAAGCTCGTTCTACTCACTACAAGAGTTTAAAGGAGGAGAAAGAAAAGCGACAAGTAAGGAGTGAACCTTATGTGACGCCAGCTGATAAGGGCAAGCATAGGGAAAACTTTGTTAAGAGATTTGGAGGAGAGGGTTCTGGATCCATTAAATGCTACAAGTGTGGCGAGATGGGTCATAAGTCTTTCATGTGTGGAAAACCCAAGATCAAGTGCTCTAACTGTGGAGTTCTTGGGCATGATGCTAAGGATTGTAGAATGGATGTAGTGAAATGGTACAATTGTGGAGAAGTAGGTCACATCAGTGCTAAGTGTCCTAAACCGAAGCAAGCTTCAGTAAATGGGAAAGTATTTGCGTTGGCGAAGTCAGACACTACCAAAGCGAATCGTTGATTTAAGGTACGTGATTTATTGACAATATTCTTTGAGTACGTTAAGTGTTTGAGATTTTTGTATATTTACTTGTGATGGTAATATGGTTATTGAGACGCCCGCTTCACGGTCGGTAACTACGTCTTTGGTATGATTAAGTTGTCTCTTGACTATGTATGGTAAGGACTTTGTTATGGAACTAGAGTAGATTGTTATCCCCTGTTGGAGAGGATGAGAGTTTATTGCCCATGGAAGAGTTGGAGAAACTTCTAGTGGACGGGACTCGAGTGTTTAATTTGGCTGCATCAGTGTCAGCAGAGGGTAAGGTTGAACTGGACGTGTTTCCAGTGGTGCGTGACTTCCCAAAAGTATTTCCGGAAGGTGTTGAGGATGTACCGCCGAAGAGAGGAGTTGGATTGAATTCCGTTGATTTGATGGTGAATGAGAATGAAGACTTTAAGATGATGATGTTGGATGAAAGTTTGTATCCGAGATTCAAGCTCATTGGGGTAGAATGACTAGTATGTCATTCCTGATGAGGTATAAGTGTTAGGGTTGTGTTCGCTAGGGTAGAATGACTATGTGTCGTTCCTAGTGAAGATATCGCCGGGGTAGAACAACCGTGACGTTGTTCCTGGTGGAGGGTATGCGGTGTGCCTGTAACCTCCAATGGAGATTGACGTGGATTGACGATCTTATTTGAGTCATGCGGTATGACTATGATTGTGGTATGGAAGTATGCGTGTAAGAGATCATGTGTAACTTGGAAAATGGAGAGAGGGCGTGAAAGTCGTGTCCGGTATGGTTTGAACCAGGTGATATTTTCGAGGACGAAAATTCCTAAGTGGGGGAGAGTTGTAACACCCCGATTTCGACTATTCCTTTTTCGTTGAGTCCTTTTTGGTTTAATTGGGCGAATATTATTTGAATGTGGAAATTGTGTGGAAATATGTTAAGTTTGCATATTATTCTATTTTAACCGATTTTGGGAGTTTTCGGAGAAAATAGTTTGGAGGGTATTTTGGACATTTCCTATTTAAGTGATAAGTGGGATATTTTATGAGTTATTAAGTTAATAGATTTTTTGGGAAAAATAATAGGAAGATATTAAAGAGGAAATAAAAGAGAAAGAAAGATAGTAAGAAAGGAGGAAAGAAAAGAAAAAGAAAGAAGGAGAAGAGAAAGAGGAGAGAAAGAAGAGGAAACTTTGGAAAACATCAAGATCAAACCCTAGCTTGCGATTAATCAGGTAAGGGTGTGAAACTTCATCATCTCTTTAATGTATATGATTGTATGTGTATGTGTTTGGATTTTGTAGAGTTTCTACTCTTTTTCCACTTAGGTTAGAAGTTGGTTTGATGAGTAGAAAGAGGTTTTAATCGGTTAAAACTCGGATTAGACGATGTAGTTTAGTCGGGTGATGGTAGGGTTGTGCCACTGAGACTGGTTTGGATTTAATCGGTTGGTTGTGTGGAGTTTGGGCTTTGGAACAGCCATGGAGGTTCTGTCTTCGCAGGCTCTCCAGGCGAATGGCAGCGAAGCTTCGCCGGGCGAAGCCCAGCGAGCAGCAGCGAACCAAGTCAGTAGCATCCACCCTGTCTTCGCTGGCAAGTTCGCCAGGCGAATGAGAGTGGCGAAGGTTTGCCAGGCGAGTATGCTAGCGAGTGCTAGCGAGTAATTCCAGAATAAATCCCAGTGGTCTTCGCTGGCAAGTTCGCCAGGCGAACGAAGTAGCGAAGGTTCGCCAGAGGCTTCGCCAGGCGAAGGTTAGCGAACACAACAGCATATTTTTCTTTCTGGTGTTTTCCATTCGAGGATTGGTTGTGTGGTTTGGTTGCGATCATTCCTTGTTTGAGATGATTAATTATATGTTGTTATGTGTGTTGTGGGTAGCCGTATGGCGTGAATCCTAGTTTATGAATTGTGAAGTGTGGAATGTGGCCGTTTGGTATTTTGGTGCATTACTTGAATGTAATAGAAATGCATGATGAGATTATATGATGACTGTATGTATGTATTGTGATATGTATATATAGTGGATGCATAATGAATATATGCAATGAATGTGAAGAATGCATGAGCATGTTCGCAAACGTGGTTGCATTTCAAGAAGTGTATGAAGTACATTCTTGTGTTGTTGACTCTTAGGAGAGTCTGATGAGTGGTGTGACTCTTAGGAGAGTCTGATGAATGAAGTGATTCCTAGGAGAATCTGATGAACGAATTAATTCCTCGGAGAATCTGATGAAAGATGCGATTCCTTGGAGAATCGGCTAAATGACTTGATTCCTCGGAGAATCTGATGAACAGTGTGATTCCTTGGAGAATATGATGAACGGTGTGATTCCTTGGAGAATCTGATGAACGGTGTGATTCCTTGGAGAATCTGATGAACAGTGTGATTCCTTGGAGAATCTGATGAACGGTGTGATTCCTTGGAGAATCTGATGAACGGTGTGATTCCTTGGAGAATCTGATGAACGGTGTGATTCCTTGGAGAATCTGATGAACAGTGTGATTCCTTGGAGAATCTGATGAACGATGTGATTTCTAGGAAGATCTAAGGAGTTATAGGATACCCATGAGGGGTGGGAGTGAATTGATTCTTAGGAGAATCTGACGGACGATTAACTCGATAATGTGTTGCATTCGCGTAGAGTAGCGAGTTAGCCTCTATGATTTGCGTGTTGACATCTGTGCATGATGTATGGTGAAATAAGCATGTTGTGTATGTTTATTAGAATAATGTGAAAGGTGTGAATGACATAATGAAATGCTTGAAGATATATATATGTATATATATGTATGAATGAATATATGTATATATGTATATGTGTGTAACATGTATGAATGTTCCTGAATGGATATAAACGTTAACGATGCATATTGTTTATGCTTGATGTTCTATTTGTAAATAGACTTTAGTGGATACATTGCGATGTACAATGTGAATGTGGTGAGAACATAATTTGAGTATAACTTGTACAAATATGAGTATATGTATATATACAATTTTATGCATTAACTGTTATGATATTGTTTCTCACCCTTCTGCTGTTTTATAATGCTCTATGAGGCATTGCAGATTAGTTGGCTGGAGGTATTTTTGTGAAGCGTGACTTCATCCCTTTTTGATCGGTCGGCTCTGATATGTAGCACCGGGTAGCTAGGGATTGTTTTGATTCTTTTGTGATACATCTATGTTTGTATCTGCTGATGAATGTTGATGAAACACGCTGGTTGAATATTGTATATATTGATGATGTTGTGAATCAACTCGAATGATGTATATGTATGTGATTACATGTTTTGGAAGTTATGAAATATTTAGATGTTTCCGCCTATGTTCTAAATATTTTTCCTTGTGGGTGTTGCCCCGTTGTTGCATATCTGTTGAGCAGGTGTTGTGCATTTTAAATTTTTGGTATAATGTGATATGCCCCTTTTATGCCGTGATATAAATGTACTCTGATGAAATTTTGAATTTATGCCTAAATGATTATGTTGTTATTTTTGGGATATAGAAAGGGGGTGTTACATTAAGTGGTATCAGAGCCAGTGTTGAGTCAGTTGTGTCTGTCTCGTTGTTTTGATTGGTTAACGGTTGTTTAACCTTGTTGTTATTTTGTGAGTAATCAGAATATGGCAGGTCGTAATGACAATGCTATGGCTGCGGCATTGGAGGCGATGGCTAGAGCGGTGCAGGGTGCGCCGAATGTGAACGCTAATGATGAGTTTAGAAAGAACCAGCCGCCGGTATTCAAAGGAAGGTTTGACCCGGACGGTGCCCAAATTTGGTTGAAGGAGATCGAGAGGATCTTTAGAGTTATGAACTGTGCTGAAGGCAATAAGGTGAGACTTGGATCTCACATGTTACGGGAAGAAGCCGATGACTGGTGGATCGGTATGAGACAAGTGCTTGAAGTAGATGACGAGGATATAACTTGGGATTTATTTCGTTCTGAATTTTTGAGGAAGTATTATCCTGAGAGTGTGAAGGGAAGGAAAGAAATGGAATTCCTTGAGTTGAAACAAGGCAATATGTCCGTGGTGGATTACACGGCTAAGTTTATGGAGTTAGTAAAATTTCATCCTCACTATGACGCGGTGACGACAGAATTTTCTAAGTGTGTTAAGTACGAGAACGGCTTGCATCCTGAGATCAAGCAAGCGGTGGGCTACCATAGGATTAGAAGATTTTCGGACTTGACCGAATGTTGTCGAATTTTTGAAGAAGATCGTAAAGCTCGTTCTACTCACTACAAGAGTTTGAAGGAGGAGAAAGAAAAGCGACAAGTAAGGAGTGAACCTTATGTGACGCCAGCTGATAAGGGCAAGCATAGGGAAAACTTTGTTAAGAGATCTGGAGGAGAGGGTTCTGGATCCATTAAATGCTACAAGTGTGGCGAGATGGGTCATAAGTCTTTCATGTGTGGAAAACCCAAGATCAAGTGCTCTAACTGTGGAGTTCTTGGGCATGATGCTAAGGATTGTAGAATGGATGTAGTGAAATGCTACAATTGTGGAGAAGTAGGTCACATCAGTGCTAAGTGTCCTAAACCGAAGCAAGCTTCAGTAAATGGGAAAGTATTTGCGTTGGCGAAGTCAGACACTACCAAAGCGAATCGTTGATTTAAGGTACATGCTTTATTGACAATATTCTTTGAGTACGTTAAGTGTTTGAGATTTTTGTATATTTACTTGTGATGGTAATATGGTTATTGAGACGCCCGCTTCACGGTCGGTAACTACGTCTTTGGTATGATTAAGTTGTCTCTTGACTATGTATGGTAAGGACTTTCTTATGGAACTAGAGTAGATTGTTATCCCCTGTTGGAGAGGATGAGAGTTTCTTGCCCATGGAAGAGTTGGAGAAACTTCTAGTGGACGGGACTCGAGTGTTTAATTTGGCTGCATCAGTGTCAGCAGAGGGTAAGGTTGAACTGGACGTGTTTCCAGTGGTGCGTGACTTCCCAAAAGTATTTCCGGAAGGTGTTGAGGATGTACCGCCGAAGAGAGGAGTTGGATTGAATTCCGTTGATTTGATGGTGAATGAGAATGAAGACTTTAAGATGATGATGTTGGATGAAAGTTTGTATCCGAGATTCAAGCTCATTGGGGTAGAATGACTAGTATGTCATTCCTGATGAGGTATAAGTGTTAGGGTTGTGTTCGCTAGGGTAGAATGACTATGTGTCGTTCCTAGTGAAGATATCGTCGGGGTAGAACAACCGTGATGTTGTTCCTGGTGGAGGGTATGCGGTGTGCCTGTAACCTCCAATGGAGATTGACGTGGATTGACGATCTTATTTGAGTCATGCGGTATGACTATGATTGTGGTATGGAAGTATGCGTGTAAAAGATCATGTGTAACTTGGAAAATGGAGAGAGGGCGTGAAAGTCGTGTCCGGTATGGTTTGAACCAGGTGATATTTTCGAGGACGAAAATTCCTAAGTGGGGGAGAGTTGTAACGCCCCGATTTCGACTATTCCTTTTTCGTTGAGTCCTTTTTGGTTTAATTGGGCGAATATTATTTGAATGTGGAAATTGTGTGGAAATATGTTAAGTTTGCATATTATTCTATTTTAACCGATTTTGGGAGTTTTCGGAGAAAATAGTTTGGAGGGTATTTTGGACATTTCCTATTTAAGTGATAAGTGGGATATTTTATGAGTTATTAAGTTAATAGATTTTTTGGGAAAAATAATAGGAAGATATTAAAGAGGAAATAAAAGAGAAAGAAAGATAGTAAGAAAGGAGGAAAGAAAAGAAAAAGAAAGAAGGAGAAGAGAAAGAGGAGAGAAAGAAGAGGAAACTTTGGAAAACATCAAGATCAAACCCTAGCTTGCGATTAATCAGGTAAGGGTGTGAAACTCCATCATCTCTTTAATGTATATGATTGTATGTATATGTGTTTGGATTTTGTAGAGTTTCTACTCTTTTTCCACTTAGGTTAGAAGTTGGTTTGATGAGTAGAAAGAGGTTTTAATCGGTTAAAACTCGGATTAGACGATGTAGTTTAGTCGGGTGATGGTAGGGTTGTGCCACTGAGACTGGTTTGGATTTAATCGGTTGGTTGTGTGGAGTTTGGGCTTTGGAACAGCCATGGAGGTTCTGTCTTCGCAGGCTCGCCAGGCGAATGGCAGCGAAGCTTCGCCGGGCGAAGCCCAGCGAGCAGCAGCGAACCAAGTCAGTAGCATCCACCCTGTCTTCGCTGGCAAGTTCGCCAGGCGAATGAGAGTGGCGAAGGTTTGCCAGGCGAGTATGCTAGCGAGTGCTAGCGAGTAATTCCAGAATAAATCCCAGTGGTCTTCGCTGGCAAGTTCGCCAGGCGAACGAAGTAGCGAAGGTTCGCCAGAGGCTTCGCCAGGCGAAGGTTAGCGAACACAGCAGCATATTTTTCTTTCTGGTGTTTTCCATTCGAGGATTGGTTGTGTGGTTTGGTTGCGATCATTCCTTGTTTGAGATGATTAATTATATGTTGTTATGTGTGTTGTGGGTAACCGTATGGCGTGAATCCTAGTTTATGAATTGTGAAGTGTGGAATGTGGCCGTTTGGTATTTTGGTGCATTACTTGAGTGTAATAGAAATGCAGGATGAGATTATATGATGACTGTATGTATGTATTGTGATATGTATATATAGTGGATGCATAATGAATATATGCAATGAATGTGAAGAATGCATGAGCATGTTCGCAAACGTGGTTGCATTTCAAGAAGTGTATGAAGTACATTCTTGTGCTGTTGACTCTTAGGAGAGTCTGATGAGTGGTGTGACTCTTAGGAGAGTCTGATGAATGAAGTGATTCCTAGGAGAATCTGATGAACGAATTGATTCCTCGGAGAATCTGATGAAAGATGCGATTCCTTGGAGAATCTGCTAAATGACTTGATTCCTCGGAGAATCTGATGAACAGTGTGATTCCTTGGAGAATCTGATGAACGGTGTGATTCCTTGGAGAATCTGATGAACGGTGTGATTCCTTGGAGAATCTGATGAACAGTGTGATTCCTTGGAGAATCTGATGAACGGTGTGATTCCTTGGAGAATCTGATGAACGGTGTGATTCCTTGGAGAATCTGATGAACGGTGTGATTCCTTGGAGAATCTGATGAACGGTGTGATTCCTTGGAGAATCTGATGAACGGTGTGATTCCTTGGAGAATCTGATGAACGGTGTGATTCCTTGGAGAATCTGATGAACGGTGTGATTCCTTGGAGAATCTGATGAACGGTGTGATTCCTTGGAGAATCTGATGAACGATGTGATTTCTAGGAAGATCTAAGGAGTTATAGGATACCCATGAGGGGTGGGAGTGAATTGATTCTTAGGAGAATCTGACGGACGATTAACTCGATAATGTGTTGCATTCGCGTAGAGTAGCGAGTTAGCCTCTATGATTTGCGTGTTGACATCTGTGCATGATGTATGGCGAAATAAGCATGTTGTGTATGTTTATTAGAATAATGTGAAAGGTGTGAATGACATAATGAAATGCTTGAAGATATATATATGTATATATATGTATGAATGAATATATGTATATATGTATATGTGTGTAACATGTATGAATGTTCCTGAATGGATATAAACCTTAATGATGCATATTGTTTATGCTTGATGTTCTATTTGTAAATAGACTTTAGTGGATACATTGCGATGTACGATGTGAATATGGTGAGAACATAATTTGAGTATAACTTGTACAAATATGAGTATATGTATATATACAATTTTATGCATTAACTGTTATGATATTGTTTCTCACCCTTCTGCTGTTTTATAATGCTCTATGAGGCATTGCAGATTAGTTGGCTGGAGGTATTTTTGTGAAGCGTGACTTCATCCCTTTTTGATCGGTCGGCTCTGATATGTAGCACCGGGTAGCTAGGGATTGTTTTGATTCTTTTGTGATACATCTATGTTTGTATCTGCTGATGAATGTTGATGAAACACGCTGGTTGAATATTGTATATATTGATGATGTTGTGAATCAACTCGAATGATGTATATGTATGTGATTACATGTTTTGGAAGTTATGAAATATTTAGATGTTTCCGCCTATGTTCTAAATATTTTTCCTTGTGGGTGTTGCCCCGTTGTTGCATATCTGTTGAGCAGGTGTTGTGCATTTTAAATTTTTGGTATAATGTGATATGCCCCTTTTATGCCGTGATATAAATGTACTCTGATGAAATTTTGAATTTATGCCTAAATGATTAAGTTGTTATTTTTGGGGTATAGAAAGGGGGTGTTACATTAAGTGGTATCAAAGCCAGTGTTGAGTCAGTTGTGTCTGTCTCGTTGTTTTGATTGGTTAACGGTTGTTTAACCTTGTTGTTATTTTGTGAGTAATCAGAATATGGCAGGTCGTTATGACAATGCTATGGCTGCGGCATTGGAGGCGATGGCTAGAGCGGTGCAGGGTGCGCCGAATGTGAACGCTAATGATGAGTTTAGAAAGAACCAGCCGCCGGTATTCAAAGGAAGGTTTGACCCGGACGGTGCCCAGATTTGGTTGAAGGAGATCGAGAGGATCTTTAGAGTTATGAACTGTGCTGAAGGCAATAAGGTGAGACTTGGATCTCACATGTTACGGGAAGAAGCCGATGACTGGTGGATCGGTATGAGACAAGTGCTTGAAGTAGATGACGAGGATATAACTTGGGATTTATTTCGTTCTGAATTTTTGAGGAAGTATTATCCTGAGAGTGTGAAGGGAAGGAAAGAAATGGAATTCCTTGAGTTGAAACAAGGCAATATGTCCGTGGTGGATTACACGGCTAAGTTTATGGAGTTAGTAAAATTTCATCCTCACTATGACGCGGTGACGGCAGAATTTTCTAAGTGTGTTAAGTACGAGAACGGCTTGCATCCTGAGATCAAGCAAGCGGTGGGATACCAGAGGATTAGAAGATTTTCGGACTTGACCGAATGTTGTCGAATTTTTGAAGAAGATCGTAAAGCTCGTTCTACTCACTACAAGAGTTTGAAGGAGGAGAAAGAAAAGCGACAAGTAAGGAGTGAACCTTATGTGACGCCAGCTGATAAGGGCGAGCATAGGGAAAACTTTGTTAAGAGATCTGGAGGAGAGGGTTCTGGATCCATTAAATGCTACAAGTGTGGCGAGATGGGTCATAAGTCTTTCATGTGTGGAAAACCCAAGATCAAGTGCTCTAACTGTGGAGTTCTTGGGCATGATGCTAAGGATTGTAGAATGGATGTAGTGAAATGCTACAATTGTGGAGAAGTAGGTCACATCAGTGCTAAGTGTCCTAAACCGAAGCAAGCTTCAGTAAATGGGAAAGTATTTGCGTTGGCGAAGTCAGACACTACCAAAGCGAATCGTTGATTTAAGGTACATGCTTTATTGACAATATTCTTTGAGTACGTTAAGTGTTTGAGATTTTTGTATATTTACTTGTGATGGTAATATGGTTATTGAGACGCCCGCTTCACGGTCGGTAACTACGTCTTTGGTATGATTAAGTTGTCTCTTGACTATGTATGGTAAGGACTTTGTTATGGAACTAGAGTAGATTGTTATCCCCTGTTGGAGAGGATGAGAGTTTCTTGCCCATGGAAGAGTTGGAGAAATTTCTAGTGGACGGGACTCGAGTGTTTAATTTGGCTGCATCAGTGTCAGCAGAGGGTAAGGTTGAACTGGACGTGTTTCCAGTGGTGCGTGACTTCCCAAAAGTATTTCCGGAAGGTGTTGAGGATGTACCGCCGAAGAGAGGAGTTGGATTGAATTCCGTTGATTTGATGGTGAATGAGAATGAAGACTTTAAGATGATGATGTTGGATGAAAGTTTGTATCCGAGATTCAAGCTCATTGGGGTAGAATGACTAGTATGTCATTCCTGATGAGGTATAAGTGTTAGGGTTGTGTTCGCTAGGGTAGAATGACTATGTGTCGTTCCTAGTGAAGATATCGCCGGGGTAGAACAACCGTGATGTTGTTCCTGGTGGAGGGTATGCGGTGTGCCTGTAACCTCCAATGGAGATTGACGTGGATTGACGATCTTATTTGAGTCATGCGGTATGACTATGATTGTGGTATGGAAGTATGCGTGTAAGAGATCATGTGTAACTTGGAAAATGGAGAGAGGGCGTGAAAGTCGTGTCCGGTATGGTTTGAACCAGGTGATATTTTCGAGGACGAAAATTCCTAAGTGGGGGAGAGTTGTAACGCCCCGATTTCGACTATTCCTTTTTCGTTGAGTCCTTTTTGGTTTAATTGGGCGAATATTATTTGAATAGGAAAATTGTGTGGAAATGTGTTAAGTTTGCATATTATTCTATTTTAACCGATTTTGGGAGTTTTCGGAGAAAATAGTTTGGAGGGTATTTTGGACATTTCCTATTTAAGTGATAAGTGGGATATTTTATGAGTTATTAAGTTAATAGATTTTTTGGGAAAAATAATAGGAAGATATTAAAGAGGAAATAAAAGAGAAAGAAAGATAGTAAGAAAGGAGGAAAGAAAAGAAAAAGAAAGAAGGAGAAGAGAAAGAGGAGAGAAAGAAGAGGAAACTTTGGAAAACATCAAGATCAAACCCTAGCTTGCGATTAATCAGGTAAGGGTGTGAAACTCCATCATCTCTTTAATGTATATGATTGTATGTGTATGTGTTTGGATTTTGTAGAGTTTCTACTCTTTTTCCACTTAGGTTAGAAGTTGGTTTGATGAGTAGAAAGAGGTTTTAATCGGTTAAAACTCGGATTAGACGATGTAGTTTAGTCGGGTGATGGTAGGGTTGTGCCACTGAGACTGGTTTGGATTTAATCGGTTGGTTGTGTTGAGTTTGGGCTTTGGAACAGCCATGGAGGTTCTGTCTTCGCAGGCTCGCCAGGCGAATGGCAGCGAAGCTTCGTCGGGCGAAGCCCAGCGAGCAGCAGCGAACCAAGTCAGTAGCATCCACCCTGTCTTCGCTGGCAAGTTCGCCAGGAGAATGAGAGTGGCGAAGGTTTTCCAGGAGAGTATGTTAGCGAGTGCTAGCGAGTAATTCCAGAATAAATCCCAGTGGTCTTCGCTGGCAAGTTCGCCAGGCGAACGAAGTAGCGAAGGTTCGCCAGAGGCTTCGCTAGGCGAAGGTTAGCGAACACTGCAATATATTTTTCTTTCTGGTGTTTTCCATTCGAGGATTGGTTGTGTGGTTTGGTTGCGATCATTCCTTGTTTGAGATGATTAATTATATGTTGTTATGTGTGTTGTGGGTAGCCGTATGGCGTGAATCCTAGTTTATGAATTGTGAAGTGTGGAATGTGGCCGTTTGGTATTTTGGTGCATTACTTGAATGTAATAGAAATGCATGATGAGATTATATGATGACTGTATGTATGTATTGTGATATGTATATATAGTGGATGCATAATGAATATATGCAATGAATGTGAATAATGCATGAGCATGTTCGCAAATGTGGTTGCATTTCAAGAAGTGTATGAAGTACATTCTTGTGCTGTTGACTCTTAGGAGAGTCTGATGAGTGGTGTGACTCTTAGGAGAGTCTGATGAATGAAGTGATTCCTAGGAGAATCTGATGAACGAATTGATTCCTCGGAGAATCTGATGAAAGATGCGATTCCTTGGAGAATCTGCTAAATGACTTGATTCCTCGGAGAATCTGATGAACAGTGTGATTCCTTGGAGAATCTGATGAACAGTGTGATTCCTTGGAGAATCTGATGAACGGTGTGATTCCTTGGAGAATCTGATGAACGGTGTGATTCCTTGGAGAATCTGATGAACGGTGTGATTCCTTGGAGAATCTGATGAACGGTGTGATTCCTTGGAGAATCTGATGAACGGTGTGATTCCTTGGAGAATCTGATGAACGGTGTGATTCCTTGGAGAATCTGATGAACGGTGTGATTCCTTGGAGAATCTGATGAACGATGTGATTTCTAGGAAGATCTAAGGAGTTATAGGATACCCATGAGGGGTGGGAGTGAATTGATTCTTAGGAGAATCTGACGGACGATTAAGTCGATAATGTGTTGCATTCGTGTAGAGTAGCGAGTTAGCCTCTATGATTTGCGTGTTGACATCTGTGCATGATGTATGGCGAAATAAGCATGTTGTGTATGTTTATTAGAATAATGTGAAAGGTGTGAATGACATAATGAAATGCTTGAAGATATATATATGTATATATATGTATGAATGAATATATGTATATATGTATATGTGTGTAACATGTATGAATGTTCCTTAATGGATATAAACCTTAATGATGCATATTGTTTATGCTTGATGTTCTATTTGTAAATAGACTTTAGTGGATACATTGCGATGTACGATGTGAATGTGGTGAGAACATAATTTGAGTATAACTTGTACAAATATGAGTATATGTATATATACAATTTTATGCATTAACTGTTATGATATTGTTTCTCACCCTTCTGCTGTTTTATAATGCTCTATGAGGCATTGCAGATTAGTTGGCTGGAGGTATTTTTGTGAAGCGTGACTTCATCCCTTTTTGATCGGTCGGCTCTGATATGTAGCACCGGGTAGCTAGGGATTGTTTTGATTCTTTTGTGATACATCTATGTTTGTATCTGCTGATGAATGTTGATGAAACACGCTGGTTGAATATTGTATATATTGATGATGTTGTGAATCAACTCGAATGATGTATATGTATGTGATTACATGTTTTGGAAGTTATGAAATATTTAGATGTTTCCGCCTATGTTCTAAATATTTTTCCTTGTGGGTGTTGCCCCGTTGTTGCATATCTGTTGAGCAGGTGTTGTGCATTTTAAATTTTTGGTATAATGTGATATGCCCCTTTTATGCCGTGATATAAATGTACTCTGATGAAATTTTGAATTTATGCCTAAATGATTATGTTGTTATTTTTGGGATATAGAAAGGGGGTGTTACATTAAGTGGTATCAGAGCCAGTGTTGAGTCAGTTGTGTCTGTCTCGTTGTTTTGATTGGTTAACGGTTGTTTAACCTTGTTGTTATTTTGTGAGTAATCAGAATATGGCAGGTCGTAATGACAATGCTATGGCTGCGGCATTGGAGGCGATGGCTAGAGCGGTGCAGGGTGCGCCGAATGTGAACGCTAATGATGAGTTTAGAAAGAACCAGCCGCCGGTATTCAAAGGAAGGTTTGACCCGGACGGTGCCCAGATTTGGTTGAAGGAGATCGAGAGGATCTTTAGAGTTATGAACTGTGCTGAAGGCAATAAGGTGAGACTTGGATCTCACATGTTACGGGAAGAAGCCGATGACTGGTGGATCGGTATGAGACAAGTGCTTGAAGTAGATGATGAGGATATAACTTGGGATTTATTTCGTTCTGAATTTTTGAGGAAGTATTATCCTGAGAGTGTGAAGGGAAGGAAAGAAATGGAATTCCTTGAGTTGAAACAAGGCAATATGTCCGTGGTGGATTACACGGCTAAGTTTATGGAGTTAGTAAAATTTCATCCTCACTATGACGCGGTGACGGCAGAATTTTCTAAGTGTGTTAAGTACGAGAACGGCTTGCATCCTAAGATCAAGCAAGCGGTGGGCTACCAAAGGATTAGAAGATTTTCGGACTTGACCGAATGTTGTCGAATTTTTGAAGAAGATCGTAAAGCTCGTTCTACTCACTACAAGAGTTTGAAGGAGGAGAAAGAAAAGCGACAAGTAAGGAGTGAACCTTATGTGACGCCAGCTGATAAGGGCAAGCATATGGAAAACTTTGTTAAGAGATTTGGAGGAGAGGGTTCTGGATCCATTAAATGCTACAAGTGTGGCGAGATGGGTCATAAGTCTTTCATGTGTGGAAAACCCAAGATCAAGTGCTCTAACTGTGGAGTTCTTGGGCATGATGCTAAGGATTGTAGAATGGATGTAGTGAAATGCTACAATTGTGGAGAAGTAGGTCACATCAGTGCTAAGTGTCCTAAACCGAAGCAAGCTTCAGTAAATGGGAAAGTATTTGCGTTGGCGAAGTCAGACACTACCAAAGCGAATCGTTGATTTAAGGTACGTGCTTTATTGACAATATTCTTTGAGTACGTTAAGTGTTTGAGATTTTTGTATATTTACTTGTGATGGTAATATGGTTATTGAGACGCCCGCTTCACGGTCGGTAACTACGTCTTTGGTATGATTAAGTTGTCTCTTGACTATGTATGGTAAGGACTTTGTTATGGAACTAGAGTAGATTGTTATCCCCTGTTGGAGAGGATGAGAGTTTCTTGCCCATGGAAGAGTTGGAGAAACTTCTAGTGGACGGGACTCGAGTGTTTAATTTGGCTGCATCAGTGTCAGCAGAGGGTAAGGTTGAACTGGACGTGTTTCCAGTGGTGCGTGACTTCCCAAAAGTATTTCCGGAAGGTGTTGAGGATGTACCGCCGAAGAGAGGAGTTGGATTGAATTCCGTTGATTTGATGGTGAATGAGAATGAAGACTTTAAGATGATGATGTTGGATGAAAGTTTGTATCCGAGATTCAAGCTTATTGGGGTAGAATGACTAGTATGTCATTCCTGATGAGGTATAAGTGTTAGGGTTGTGTTCGCTAGGGTAGAATGACTATGTGTCGTTCCTAGTGAAGATATCGCCGGGGTAGAACAACCGTGATGTTGTTCCTGGTGGAGGGTATGCGGTGTGCCTGTAACCTCCAATGGAGATTGACGTGGATTGACGATCTTATTTGAGTCATGCGGTATGACTATGATTGTGGTATGGAAGTATGCATGTAAGAGATCATGTGTAACTTGGAAAATGGAGAGAGGGCGTGAAAGTCGTGTCCGGTATGGTTTGAACCAGGTGATATTTTCGAGGACGAAAATTCCTAAGTGGGGGAGAGTTGTAACACCCCGATTTTGACTATTCCTTTTTCGTTGAGTCCTTTTTGGTTTAATTGGGCGAATATTATTTGAATGTGGAAATTGTGTGGAAATATGTTAAGTTTGCATATTATTCTATTTTAACCGATTTTGGGAGTTTTCAGAGAAAATAGTTTGGAGGGTATTTTGGACATTTCCTATTTAAGTGATAAGTGGGATATTTTATGAGTTATTAAGTTAATAGATTTTTTGGGAAAAATAATAGGAAGATATTAAAGAGGAAATAAAAGAGAAAGAAAGATAGTAAGAAAGGAGGAAAGAAAAGAAAAAGAAAGAAGGAGAAGAGAAAGAGGAGAGAAAGAAGAGGAAACTTTGGAAAACATCAAGATCAAACCCTAGCTTGCGATTAATCAGGTAAGGGTGTGAAACTCCATCATCTCTTTAATGTATATGATTGTATGTGTATGTGTTTGGATTTTGTAGAGTTTCTACTCTTTTTCCACTTAGGTTAGAAGTTGGTTTGATGAGTAGAAAGAGGTTTTAATCGGTTAAAACTCGGATTAGACGATGTAGTTTAGTCGGGTGATGGTAGGGTTGTGCCACTGAGACTGGTTGGATTTAATCGGTTGGTTGTGTGGAGTTTGGGCTTTGGAACAGCCATGGAGGTTCTGTCTTCGCAGGCTCGCCAGGCGAATGGCAGCGAAGCTTCGCCGAGCGAAGCCCAGCGAGCAGCAGCGAACCAAGTCAGTAGCATCCACCCTGTCTTCGCTGGCAAGTTCGCCAGGCGAATGAGAGTGGCGAAGGTTTGCCAGGCGAGTATGCTAGCGAGTGCTAGCGAGTAATTCCAGAATAAATCCCAGTGGTCTTCGCTGGCAAGTTCGCCAGGCGAACGAAGTAGCGAAGGTTCGCCAGAGGCTTCGCCAGGCGAAGGTTAGCGAACACAGCAGCATATTTTTCTTTCTGGTGTTTTCCATTCGAGGATTGGTTGTGTGGTTTGGTTGCGATCATTCCTTGTTTGAGATGATTAATTATATGTTGTTATGTGTGTTGTGGGTAGCCGTATGGCGTGAATCCTAGTTTATGAATTGTGAAGTGTGGAATGTGGCCGTTTGGTATTTTGGTGCATTACTTGAATGTAATAGAAATGCAGGATGAGATTATATGATGACTGTATGTATGTATTGTGATATGTATATATAGTGGATGCATAATGAATATATGCAATGAATGTGAAGAATGCATGAGCATGTTCGCAAACGTGGTTGCATTTCAAGAAGTGTATGAAGTACATTCTTGTGCTGTTGACTCTTAGGAGAGTCTGATGAGTGGTGTGACTCTTAGGAGAGTCTGATGAATGAAGTGATTCCTAGGAGAATCTGATGAACGAATTGATTCCTTGGAGAATCTGATGAAAGATGCGATTCCTTGGAGAATCTGCTAAATGACTTGATTCCTCGGAGAATCTGATGAACAGTGTGATTCCTTGGAGAATCTGATGAACGGTGTGATTCCTTGGAGAATCTGATGAACGGTGTGATTCCTTGGAGAATCTGATGAACAGTGTGATTCCTTGGAGAATCTGATGAACGGTGTGATTCCTTGGAGAATCTGATGAACGGTGTGATTCCTTGGAGAATCTGATGAACAGTGTGATTCCTTGGAGAATCTGATGAACGGTGTGATTCCTTGGAGAATCTGATGAACGGTGTGATTCCTTGGAGAATCTGATGAACGGTGTGATTCCTTGGAGAATCTGATGAACGATGTGATTTCTAGGAAGATCTAAGGAGTTATAGGATACCCATGAGGGGTGGGAGTGAATTGATTCTTAGGAGAACCTGACGGACGATTAAGTCGATTATGTGTTGCATTCGCGTAGAGTAGCGAGTTAGCCTCTATGATTTGCGTGTTGACATCTGTGCATGATGTATGGCGAAATAAGCATGTTGTGTATGTTTATTAGAATAATGTGAAAGGTGTGAATGACATAATGAAATGCTTGAAGATATATATATGTATATATATGTATGAATGAATATATGCATATATGTATATGTGTGTAACATGTATGAATGTTCCTGAATGGATATAAACCTTAATGATGCATATTATTTATGCTTGATGTTCTATTTGTAAATAGACTTTAGTGGATACATTGCGATGTACGATGTGAATGTGGTGAGAACATAATTTGAGTATAACGTGTACAAATATGAGTATATGTATATATACAATTTTATGCATTAACTGTTATGATATTGTTTCTCACCCTTCTGCTGTTTTATAATGCTCTATGAGGCATTGCAGATTAGTTGGATGGAGGTATTTTTGTGAAGCGTGACTTCATCCCTTTTTGATCGGTCGGCTCTGATATGTAGCACCGGGTAGCTAGGGATTGTTTTGATTCTTTTGTGATACATCTATGTTTGTATCTGCTGATGAATGTTGATGAAACACGCTGGTTGAATATTGTATATATTGATGATGTTGTGAATCAACTCGAATGATGTATATGTATGTGATTACATGTTTTGGAAGTTATGAAATATTTAGATGTTTCCGCCTATGTTCTAAATATTTTTCCTTGTGGGTGTTGCCCCGTTGTTGCATATCTGTTGAGCAGGTGTTGTGCATTTTAAATTTTTGGTATAATGTGATATGCCCCTTTTATGCCGTGATATAAATGTACTCTGATGAAATTTTGAATTTATGCCTAAATGATTATGTTGTTATTTTTGGGGTATAGAAAGGGGGTGTTACAGTGTGTGTGTGTGTGTGTGTGTGTGTGTGTGTGTGGCTTTGCATAACTTTATTAATATGCACTACGACTTCATTATAGGTGCAAAGCATTCCTACAAGATAGACTAGATTTTCACCTTTAGTACCCAAACTTCTTAGATCTTGGTGTGTAAGTAGTTCTAAGAGGTTTAAGGTTACTACACTTTGATTTTATTATCTTGTCATATAAAAATGGATTTAGGTGGCCAAACTTATAATAATAATAATAATAATAATAATAATAATAATAATAATAATAATAATAATAATAATAATAATAATAATAATAATAATAATAATAATAATAGTAATAGTAATAATAATAAAATTTGTAAACAGGGTTATTCACTTTCTTCTTATAAACCCTTTACTAAGTGATCTACCATATTTAAACCCTAATCCAATTTTTTTCAAGGAAGCCCTTTGATTTTATAGGATCAAATCATTTTTTTCTTTTCCCTTAGTAAATTTACTTAGGGTTTCATATATTTCACTTCTTTTTTCATCGAGACAAGTCTCATAACTACTAGTTTGATTTCTAATATTAACCATTTGATATTTTGACGTTTCATTACTCTTTTCAAGAAACTCAATATAGTTTTTAAGATCTATGTTATACTTCTTAATTTTATCATTCTCTTATATTAACATAGCGTTTAATTTAAATAGTTACTTGTATGATAACTTTGCTACCTCACAATCATCTTCTTCACGAGAAACTTTTAGAAAAATTTCATCTTTTTCGTCGGAAGAAGATTCTTTAAATATTCTACTAGAGGTTGATTCTTTGACCTTGTTTATTGAAGATTTCTTCTCATTTCTTCTTTAGAAAATTCCACTAGATTAAACTTCTTCTTCTTTATATTCTCTTGTTGATGAACTTTCTTCATTGGACGTTGAGTCTTTCGAGTATCATTCAACCAACGAGATCGCTCTCTCAAAAGATACTGTTAGAGTTGATTTTTCTTCTTATTCTTCTTCTTCGAAGGAATTCTTTAATGAATTTGATAAATATTCTTTTGGATTTGAGCTCATCCATTCATCATTTGACAGTTGAATCAACTTACTCACTTTCTCGGTGATATCTTCCTTCTTGGATTTTTCCTAAAAATTGTAAACATTCTCATTTCTCGATTTCAAGATTGGATCTTGTTTCTGACTCCAATTCTTAATTCTTAGATTTGTTTTTCCTACAAAGACACTAATATAGCTTTCAAAATTTATAAAGTTTGAAAAACATTTTTGAAAGAAGAATTCTTCTTCGCCTCGTGTGTTCATTCACTCTTGTTCAATATTTGGAGATACTATATGTATCATTTTAAGAGTGTCTCGCGTTTCCTTAGCGGAATTACACTTAGGTACATACAGAAATTGATTTTCATTCAAAGAGATAACTAAAATGTTTTTAGTTTTGAAATCAATTTCAAACATTCTCTCTTCTTCTTTGGTCCAAAGAAAATCAATTTTATCTACTTCTTTACCATTAATGTGGTGAGTAGGGATAAAAAGTCTATTGATTATAATTTCCTACAATTCAAGATCAAAATTTTGAATGAATATTATTGTTCCTTTTGGGTTGGTTGCATTATGCAAAACAACTTGGAGTATGTTCAAGGTGTTATGGTGCAAAAGGGACACATGTGGAACATGATGTTCTAACATGTGTGTTGCAACATCTGGTCTCTATCAATAGACAAATGTTATTGCAGTTTTGGTTCAAATTTATTTAATCCAAGATACACTCTACAAAGAAGATTTATAACTCATGAAGACAGTCAATTTGGATGCTCTGCTACAACATGTGAAACACGATGTTCTAGCACGTGTGTAGCGCAACATCTGACCCTTGTCAGCATGCCATGATGGATGTTGTTAGGTGCGAAGTTTATGATTAATATTCAATTAGGTTTGTTGTAGATTGTTTAACAATGTTCGTGTGATTTGTTTGATAGCTATTGAAGATCAAATCAAATTTAAATGGAGATTTAAATTTGAATTTGAAATATAACAAATCATATATTTTGTTGGAAATATTTATTGAGCAAATTAGATCCAACAGATTCAGCTATTATTCTGAACAAAATTAAATCAGAAAATTCAAAAGAGTAAAATTCAAAATACATTACTATTTAAGGAGACTCAAATCTAATATTTGAGAAAAGATTTTAAGTCTTTTTTTTAATTGTATTCTACACTAATGCTATCACTCATATCATAAAGATTAATGTTGAATTTTGTTAGTATGATATCAATATTTTTATTTAATGAAATAATAAATCAATATTATACCGCATTTTAATTATTTTATTATAAAGTAAATTAAAAATTAAAATTTGTTAACACCAAATGATACTCAATCTAAATTCATTGGTACAAAAGTATTTACTAATTTATTTATTTAATTCTCTTTTTTCAATATTAGATATTTAAATGAACCCCAAGAATTTTGGACGCCGTCCAAGTTAATCTCTAATAAAAATATAATATTCAAATTAATCTTTGACAGTTTGAATGCAATTCCTTTTGGTCCTCACAATTACACACACAAGATTTAATGTCAAAATTTTCTGCTTCAACTTCATAGCCACCTATCTAGTGGCTAAAATCTTGAACAATCTACAACATGTATCATGTGAAGGAAATGCCATTACCTATAATATGAATACCTATTTAGTCTAAAATTAAACAAATGGATAATTATGCATCTTCAATATTTCAATCATGGAGTTTGGAAAGGGACTAATAAAAGAAAGGGTGTGAGTGAGGTTGTTATGATGTAAAGGCAAAGTCGCCTAACTCAAATGGACGAGTAATAATGGGAAAGAGATATGGCACAAAAAGCAATAGTACATGATAAGTGTTAAGCCAAGTTGGGAAAAATGGTACGACTTGTGATTTGTTGTCGCCACATTATTTTAACTTGGAACTGAAACTTGAAGTGGACGGTGGTTGATTATGAATCATGTAGTTCAAGGTTATAAATTGGGAGACGGACAGTATTGCAATTGTAATTGGTAACAAGGTTGGTGGACTTGGAAAATAATAACAATGATAACTCTATCGTATTTGATGGGAAATTAAGACATAATAATAGATTAATATATAGTAGATATAAAAAATTTTAAATTTGTAAAATTTTTGAGGAATAACAATAAATATAAGATGGCAAATCGAACAAATAAAGACATAAATGAACACCGATATTTTTAACGTGGAAAACCCCTCAATATGAGAGTAAAAACTACGAGTCGTACAGACCAAAGAAATAACTCCACTATAATCAATTAAGGGTACAAGAGTGTCTTAAAGTGATTCACAAAGCTGAAAAATTTCCCCAAATTTACAGCTTCAGTGCGAAGGAAATAACTTTCACCTCAGACGTTGTATTGAAATTCTGAACGGTCAAAAGTTAGATATATGTGTTACGAACCTTCCCACCAAATTTGAGCTCGATCCAACAGTTAACGAATCGAGGGTCGTCGATTTAGTGAAACTGGTTGCAGAAAAACGGGAATGAGTTTCTCTCCTCTTTTCTCTCTTTTTAAATCCTTATTTTTATTTATCTCTCTCAACCCTAAATTGACCCTCTCCACTTAAATAAGTGAGACAAATTGGCTAATCATATTTGGGTCTTTCTCCACATAGGAAGGGAGCTCAAATCCAACAAATCTCCCCCTCACATCTATGTGGAGGAAATCGCCTAACCAACGATATCACAACAAGCTTCAAATTTCCCTCTTGGTAATGCTTTAGTCATCATATCAGAACCTTTATCATCTGTATGAACTTTATCCAACTCCAACACCTTAGCATCTAAAACATCACGTATCCAATGATATCTCACGTCAATATGTTTTGACCTATTATGAAAAGTCGAATTCTTACCAAGATGAATATCGCTTTGACTATCAACAAATAACACATATTTGTCTTGAACAAAATCAAGCTCCTGCAAAAATTTCTTCAACCATAGTAACTCTTTGCATGCTTCGGTAATTGCAATGAACTCAGCCTCTGTAGTAGATAGTGTTACACACTTTTGCAATCTGGACTGCCAAGCAATAGCTTCCCCTGCAAATTTAATCATGTAGCCCAAAGTGGACTTTCTGAAATCAATGTCTCCAGTCATATCAGAGTCAGAGTACCCCACTAGAGTAGGCTTATCTCCTCCAAAACAAAGCCTCGTAAAAGTAGTACTACGAAGATACCTTAAAATCGATTTTACAACATTCCAATGCTCTCTACCTGTATTTGACAAAAATCTACTGATTGTGTCAACAACATGTGTTATATCTGGTCTTGTACACACCATTTCATACATCAAACTATCCACAACAGACGCATAAGGAACACATTTCATATTAAACAATAATAACTAAGTTACATTCGAATTCTCTCTTGTGAATTGTTTATATTTTTTCTCCTTACAATTTTCTCGTTATATACTAGCTTTGACTCGACACATTAGAACCATTTTAATATGCTTTTTTCTGATTCATATGACCTTTTAATGATGCTTGAGAATCAGGTTAAGTTGTACAAATCTCAAACTATGATATCCTTAATTAGACATAAATGCATTCCCTATCATATCTCAATTTGCTAGACTTGGGCCTACATATCCAATCTGGCCTATCAACCATTTTAATCCGACTTTGTTCTTTTGGACCAATCATTAATCGAGGCGAACTTCACTAGATTTTGGTTGAATCCGATCCATTCTAGAATCTGACCTAAGAGATTGGACATGTATACAACCCATCAAGCATGAGCCGTGTAAGAGTGAAATGGCTTCCTAAAGCATACCAAGAAACCACACATGTACACTTCCTGTCAAACATGAGTTTTGTAAGGGAGAAATGATTCCTAAGACATACCAAGAAACCAGAAATGTACACAACCCCACAAATATGAGTTGTGTAAGTGATAAATTCTTTTGCAAGAATGGCCATTGATTATCCGACATCCTTCCATAAATGCTCTTTTTGGACTAACTTCTAATTTTCTAGATGTAGCGACCTTAGATCGTGGCTAACCAATGTTCGTTGGTTATTTCTTTATTCCACTCCCCTTAGCTGTGATGGTGGCCTAACGTCTTGGAAAGAAGAGCCACTTATGACAAATCCCTATTTTCTGCAACCCTAATAAGGTAACCTTAAATGCAATCATCATTTTTTCTGCCACTCAAATCCTATAAATATGTTTCACCGTTTCTACCTTTTCTCATCTCTTCAGTTCACCTTAAATTTTTTTAACAAGTACCTCTCGCCATTCTCCCCCTTCAGTCCCAAATATTCAAAAAATGCTCACGATACTAGGTTACAACTTATTTCTTTTGTGTTTTTCATTTATTCTTTCATGGTGTTTATTCGAGAGTGTTACTCATTTGGAAGGTTCACATAGCCCTAAAATTATGTTGAGATGTACGAGTTATGCAATTTTTTTGTGTAAAGCTCAAAACAAGGTACAAGTAGAGTAGATTGGTTGTTCATAAAAATAGAGCTCTTCGGTAATTACAAAAATTCATCTAGTGTTAATTCACGGAGCAAATCGTTTAGTAATAACGACACCGACTTAGTGTCTTCTTCCTCCAATCTGGCTTAATTGAGGATTTTCGAGTTGGTATCCCTTTACCACCCTGCATGTCGAAATTTTGAATATTTTCAATGTTTTCCCCGTTATAGCTACATCCGAACTGCTTGATATTTATTTGAGATTTTGAGGTCCTATGTCGGGGTCTCAACATTACTCATATGACAAACATATTCTTTTTCTCATGGAGGTGGTAAAAAGGAAATCAAACACGTAACGTTTAAAGTGGTTAAACTCCCCCTCACATGAATGGAGAGCATATTATACTCCCCATGAGGTTATACTTCTCCCCCTTTGTCATAGTAAAAAAGGAGGGTAAAGATGCTCAAAAGGAATGATGAATAAGCAAGTACATAATCCATATGATTGTATAAGTAAAAGGAATGAGTTATATGATAAAGAGATGAACAAGGTTATAATCCAGAGTGAGGAAAACATGAGCAGGACATAAGATCATGCATCCTCCTTTGGATTGAATAATACGGCATTGTGATCAAACAGTGGGTAAATTATAGAATATTTCCTCCTTTATTATTTTTTGAACAAATCTCAGTGATCTTTGAAGCTTTCTACATCGAGAGGAACTTGTAAAATCTATTTCTTTCCTGTTGAGATACCTTTTAGGATATAATCATCCCCCCTTAGGAATTATTTGGACATCCTTTTTTGTCCTCCTTAATCTTTTGGCTTTGTATTGATATTGGGATTTAGGCATACTATTTTCGGCATCTCATTCACTTAGAAAAACACTTAAATTCACCCGAAAGGTTAGTAAAACATAATTTTAAATGACAAAATTTAATAAACTGCTTTCTAGAGAGTTACTACATTTTTTAAGATTATTCATCCTCTACTAAGCCTACTACATCAAAATCTCAAGAAACTTGAGTAAAAATCCCCCTTTCAAGGGAATGAAAGAACACTGTCACAAATCTTTTTTTTTTGAATGGTTGGACGAGAGAGTTAGTTTAAAAAAGACGAGATAGATAAATCCATTACAAAATTATCTTCTCAACCTACTAAGAGGTTAAGTGATCATCGTATATCATAAGTGTTGAGACCATCCTTAATGGAAATTTGCTTTGATCATGATCATTGATATACACCGCCGATGTACATTCTTGGATCACGAGCATTAGTACAATCAAACACTGCCGAAATTCAGAAACAACGAATCAATTTTCTTCCATTGCAAAGAATCAGCTACATGGTGTATGTTTCCATCACATTTTCTTTCATCTGCATGCCATCTAATATTCTTTGCGTCATCCGCATTAGCAAAAAGTCTCTTGAATCTTGAAATTATTGGCAAGTACCATAACACTTTAGCAGGAGGCCTCTTCCTTCTAACATTGTCATTGTCATTGTCATGACCATTGTTGTTCTTCAGCTTGTAACACGACACCCACATTTTAGATATTGATCCAAATTTTCATACTTTTTCCTGTATAATATGTAGTCATTAGGGCATGCATGTATTTTGATATACTCCAAACCCATTAGACATAATATCTTCTTGGCATTATAACAACAATCAGGCAAATTGTTATCTCCAGGTAGCATTTGTTTTAGCAAATAAAGCAATTCCGTGAAACTTTTATTCGACCACCCATTTTTTACTTTTATATTAAACAATTTTAAAACCGCGGACAATCGTGTAAAAGTTGTGCACCCCTTATATAAAGGGGTGTTCTTATCACTACATAAAGTATCATAAATACAGACTCTCTTAAAAGAAGATTCTCCAATATCACGGAACATATCTTCTAGACGGTCATCCATATATTCATCTTCATCAACTTCATGACTTTGTGACGCACTATTTCACTTTTTCCCACCTCACTATGCCACGTCCATATTGTATAACTTTGACATATATTATCACAATATAGGTGATGAAATATCTCATCCTTTGTACCTTTATTCATATTCCCGCAATTAGCACAAGGACAATAAAAGATAACTTTATTGTCGAAAACATTTTGATCAGCGTATTCAAGGAATTCAAGAACTCATTTCTCATATACCAAATCTAATCTATTAGCTTTCATCCAACTACGATCCATAAAAAATTCTGAAATTTATATCAAAATAATATTGTGAATGACACAACAAAATCTAAACCTAAAGCATATCGAAAAACTAAAGCATATTCATAACAATAATACAAATCTAAATCTTAAGCATATGAATATTCATTGTAGCAAAGTTATAATATTTGTGTTCACTGCAAAATCCAACAACAAAACATAAAGCATATGAATTTTGCACGAAATAGACCACAAAATCAAACAAGAATGAAGATAATGAAGATTATCAAGAATTAGGAAGATGAGGAAGAGAGTGACGTTTGCACAAAACATATTGTACTTCAAATAGGAAGAGTCCAAGAATGAAGATAATGAAGATTACCAAGAATGAAGATTCAAATGAACAAAGATTGTGAAGATGAAGATTTCACTATCGCTATCGCTGTCGTCTCTGGTTCCCTGGTTCGCTAGTTCGCTTAGGCTTATGAAAGAAATAATGAATCTGTTTTCTTTTAAATTTATCAGGAAAACCTTTGACCACAGTAGTTACATTCAACTGCAGTGAAATATAGACCTTATTATAATGGTTGTATAGTAAAACAGTGGTTAAATAGTTTTCAGTTTTTTGTTTATTTATAAACTTAAGTGACACACACTTTCTGTAATAGGAAAAATGGAAAACATCTAGTTTCTAGGATTCGAAGCTTGTAACACTTACTTTATCACCACGGTTGTTTACCTCAACCGTGATTAAATAAATTTGAAATATATATATATATATATATATATATATATATATATATATATATATATATATATATATATATATATATATATATATATATATATATATATATATATATATATATATATATATATATATATATATATATATATATATATATATATATATATATATATATATATATATATATATATATATATATATATATATATATATATATATATATATATATATATATATATATATATATATACATATATATATATATATACATATATATATATATATACATATATATATATATATACATATATATATATATATATATATATATATATATATATATATATATATATATATATATATATATATATATATATATATATATATATATATATATATATATATATATATATATATCAGACACATCCAGTTTACGATATTACTATTCTAGCCAAAAATGGTTAGATACACCAAAAGTGCTAATTCCCATTGTCTTGGACAAGAAGAACTACATTGTCTATATTGTGAGGGATATTTGGGGATTTGAGAGCTACACTTGTGTTGTGTATTGTCTCAAGATGATTGTGTCTTGCTTAACCCTTATGTGGGAGCCTCTTTTATAATCTTCCATTAAGATATGCCATTAAGAGAAGTCTTTTGTCCTTCTGACGTTACATGGCCATCATTGCTATAACTCCTTTTCATGAATGTAGGCTTTGAAGCTCTAGTAACGTCTGCATTGATGTGCCCCCACCGTTACAACTGTTGGTGTGCCGATTAAGCTCATGTCCGACGTAAGTACCAAGTTGATGGGGTATGTACTCGACTTTGTAGGAGCTCGGCTGATGGGAGTCAGGTTATGTGACCGGTCCGGGTTATAGGAGATTTTTGCCTAACTTTCTGCATTGCTCGACCTTTCTTGCTATCATAGTCTAGTTCATGCTTAACCTTGTCCAGCTATACAAATCGACTTAAAATATATTTGGCACGTACATAAGCCCCCCCGAGTACTATATCCGTTTACAACAGTATAATACTCGGCAGTAACATGAGCCTGGATATATTTGACTGACTTCATTCTATAGGTCGGCTTTTCTTCTTAGGTCCTTACATGTCAAACAAAACCTTTGAACGGTCATGTCCCCTAATCTTCCCTAGCGTTATGATGACTTTAATGCGTCATGAGTGGCTATTCATTAGCTGTTTTTGAATGTTGGGCTCCTATTAAAGTCATTCTTCTCTTCCATTTACTTCTACGCTTTTATTCTCCTTTAAACAAGTTCGTTTCAACGGCAAGTGTTCTCATCATTTCAGGTATTTTTTCTTTCGTTCTTAATTTTCCTCTATTTTTCTTTAACATAAATGGTAGTCCTTAGGGAATGTGATGATGTGGGTAAGGTCATCCATAAAGTGACGAGGAGAGAAAATATTATAGAAAGAAAACATGCAAGAGATGAAGGGTTCTTTAGGGGTAGAAGAGTATAGACGAGTCATGGAAGAATTTTATAATGATGTTCTCACTTCTGAAATTGACTTTGACTCTAAATCTTCAAGTTGTGTAGAAATTCTAACGGAGACTGCTGCTCCCTTTGATTCTGAGGTTATGAACCATAAGAATAGTACTGTTGATGACATGGATATTGCCAAAATCTGATCCCTGAAGATTATATCCTCTACTGGTTCCGAGGATGATGTTATTTTGGAACTATGTGGTCCAAAGGAAAGAGTGTGTATACTTCGGCCAAAAGATGTTTCCGAAGAACTTTTCTACTTATATCCTAGTATTTTGGAAGATTTCAACATCCGTATCCTTTTTTTTGACTTCGAGGTTGATGTGTTGAAGACCGTCAATATAACACCTTCCCAAATTTGTCCCAACAGTTGGGATTTATAAAGGCTTTTGAGAGGGTTTGTGAGGTTTTGAACATTGTTCCGACCATAGGCTTATTCTTCTCCTTCTTCGAGGTGAAAGGAATTGATAACCGGAGTTGGGTTCAAATCAGTGGAATTCCTAGCAGAAGCTTCCTTCAGGATTATATCTTAAATTATAAGAATTATAAAGATCGTTTCTTAAGGGACCGATGTGGGTCGAGATGTCCGCAGTTGTTATACGCCTTAGATGGACATCCGCGCTTTCCTCACTACTCGACCAAAGATCCCTTGTTGGTTACTGATTTTAACTATGACAAACTGAATGACTTGGAACTCCAATCCTTGGCCATTCTTGACTCATTCCGTATGATGAGGATCAAAGAATTGTTGACCTTAGATGACGTCCGACTTCTTGCCTTTTTGGATAATCATCATCTTTTGCTTTAAACATTTGTCGTCTTCATTTTATTCTAACCTTATGTTGCTTGCTTGTAGACAAGATGACTGATCTGACCGTAGCCGAGCAAAAGAGATTGACGTAGGCAGCTCGGAAGCCCATAGAGGGGTTGAGGGTGCTTCTGCATCCAAATCCTATTTAAGTGGGTTAGAGGTCCGAATACCAAAACAATCCAGGGGAACAAGTACTAAATTTTCCCCGAGTAAAGGTGAGCCCCAACCTATTGTTCTTCATGTTTAAGATGAGATCTCTCAAGGTGATCCAAAGAAGCTGAAGATTCTAATGAATGAAGATATCCATCAAGCCAAAATGGAGATCAACTCCCTCATGTGAGGCCCTGGGGGAAATTCTGCGTCTGGGGAATTCAAGTTTTGGTCCAATGACTTTGATGGCTTCAGATTTCTGTGTGATCACCTCAATGCTATCGAGGATTTTAATAAAGTTAAATCCATTGGACATCAAAAGATTACCCAGAACATTAGTTCCTACCTGATGAGATGTGTCGTCCTCGCCCGTGGTTTATTTGAATTATCTGACGACTCTGAAAAGATTGAGTCAAAATTTAAGGATGAAATCGCTCAGTTGAATAGTACCAAAAAATATCAGTCTGAGAAGCTTTCTATCCTGGAGAAGGATTTGGCTAATGCGAGGAAGGAGAAAAAGACTATGGAGTCGGATCACAAGTCAGCCTTAGCCCAACTTGTTGATCAATTAAAGCTATCTGAGGCCTTCAATACCAAGCTCTTATCATCCAATAACAATCTTAGAAAATCTCTGAAGAAAGGTCAGATCGACATTTTGTCTGCTGGTGATGAAGCTTTTGATAGAGCCAAAGATCAAGTTCTATGTCTCTATCCTGACTTGGATTTGTCGAAGATGGATTACTTCAAGGTGGTGCATGATGGCCGCCTTGTGGATCTCGGCAAGCTGGAGAAAGATAGCCCGGGGGGATCTCAAGGCCCAGTCAATGGCGCCGACGGGAACGTGAACCCGACCAACAATGATGTTGCCAATGAGACTTCGACTGCTACATGATCTTGATGTTTTCTTATTTTAGTTAGTCATCCTTCTGGATGCGTTTTTGATGTAATATTTTCAACCTTCGGGCTTTGTGTTGAACAAAATTGAACAAAATTTGGCCCTTTTGTGGCTTTCTTTTTGCTACTGTTATTTTTGTTTATCATCACTTTAATTCTTTTGCAAAATAATCCTGTGCGTATATCCAGCCCCTCGGGCACTAAGTTAGAATAACTTAAGCTGTCCGATTATAAAGTGCCAGGTATTATTTTTCTATTTTGCTTTTCTTAGTTTGATTTCTAAGGCTTCTTGGATAGCTCATTACTCGGCTATATATTAAAAAACCCTTGGCTATATAGCTCTGACACTTTAGAGAGTCCATAACTCTTATAGTATTAGGTGTCGATTATGATATTGACTTGGGTGTCCTTTTGTCATAGACTTGCTCCCAGTTCTTTATAAGCCTTTGGCAGTTAGTCATGAATGACTTTGATACCTATGAGCCCTAAGTTTCTTTTGGTGTGCTTAGGCCTAGTTTCATCATTTTCATAATTGATTATCCAGCCTGTGTGCACGGAACGAGTAGACACATTCATAAGTGTTTGTTCAACTCGTGTACGCAGAACAAGTCAACATGTTTATGGGCGACCTATGTACGCGGGGCAAGTCAACGCGTTTATAGGAGTTTAATCAACCCTTGTACGCAGAGCATTTATGGGTGACCTATGTACACGGAGCAAGTCAACACGTTTATAGGAGTTTAATTAACCCTTGTACGCGGAGCATTTATGGGCGACCTATATATGCAAAGCAAGTCAACATGTTTATAGGAGTTTAATCAACCCTTATACGCGGAGTGTTTATGGGTGACCCATGTACGCGGAGCAAGTCAACACGTTTATAGGAGTTTAATCAACCCTTGTACACGGAGCATTTATGGCCGACCTATGTACGCGGAGCAAGTCAACACGTTTATATGAGTTTAATCAACCCTTGCATACAGAGCATTTATGTCGACCAAGTGAACTTTAAGGGTATTTTTGGGATCTGCTTCTCCTGTGGGTTCCTTTCTTTTCAACTTTAGGTTATCCTTATAACACTTTCTCGCCAACCCCTAGTCGCCTTTGACAATACCAACCCAGCCATCTCCGAGTGGGAATTTCATGGTTAAATACAGAGTTGAAATCGAAGCTTCCAGGGCGTTGAATGATGGCTGAACTATAATGACGTTATAGGGTGAAGCAGTGTTGACTATCAGGTACCTCACTCGGACACTCTTCGCATTAGCCATGTTGCCAAAGGTGGTCGGCAACGCTAGGTGCCCGAGCACCTGCACTTATTTTCCCGAGAATCCTACTAGACTACCTTTGAATGGTAATAACTCAGTCGTATCGAGCCCCATTCCTTTGAAAGCATCCTAATACAGTACCTCGAATGAGCTTCCGAGGTCTATCAATACCCTTTTCATGCTCCAGTCTCTTATTTGTAATTTAATAACCATGGGATCATTTTCATGAGCTAGGACTGCTATGGCGTCTCGTTTTGAGAATGTTACAGTATCTAAGTTGCCTTCCGGTTTCTCTAGAGATCTCTGGTCGATATGTATGACTGCCCTAACATGTCTCTTTCTGGCCAAACTTATTTCCCGCCACCAGCAAACCCTCCAGCGATGGTGTTTAGCATGTGCCGAGCTGTCTTTGTCTCGTGACCCTCTTCGGCATCTGAACTCTTCTTTCGGGATGACTTTTCTGGTCCCGGATCGTCTCGGCGAGGACTTCTCTTGTTATTTTATGGTCGAGAATCCTTCACATATGCCAAGAGATGACCTCTCAGGATTAGAGCTTCAATTTCTTTTTTCAGATGTTGACAGTCCTCAATATGATGTCCCCGTATACGGTGGTAATTACACCAAGCCTCAGGTTGCCTTCCCACGATAGCGTTGGCTCTTTTGGGACGATGAAATTGCGGTAACAGGTTCATATGGCCGACTTCTTTAAGGATATCTCCCCTGCTTGCATTCAATGGGGTGAGGTCTCTGTCCGACTCATATGACTGTCTGTATGGTCTAGGAGCATGCCGCTCACGCATAGCTACCCGAGGATGCTCCTTTCTCCTATTCGATGCCTCTTCCTTACTCTTTATCTTTTCACTACTGTCTCGGGCTCTTTTCTCTTGGTTACTTTCTTCTCCTTTGATGTAACACTCAGCCCGAGTAGTGATCTCGTCCATGCTGATAGTCGGCTTCTGAGCTAACGACTCATTGAACTGTCCGGCTCGTAATCCATGTTGAAAAGCTCCCACAAATAGTTCCTGGTTTGGATGAGATACTTTGAGGGTTTCCTCATTAAATCGAGCCAGGTACTCATGTAGTGATTTTGACTGTTTCTATCGAACACTGAACAGTGTGGTCGTGGACACCTTTCGGCGCTTGCTTGCTGAGAAGTGTTGTACTACCTTCTTAGTCAAGTATTGGTAGCTTACGATGGAGAACCGAGGAAGGCTCATGTACCATATTAGAGCTACATCCTTAAAGGTACCGACCATGAGCTTGCACTTTAGTGAATCCGAAGGGACAACTATGGCCATCTGATTGTTAATGGCAATAACATGCTCCTGAGGATCCGTCTTCCCATCATAAGAGGTTAGTGATGGTGCTTTAAAGTTTTCCGAGATGTTGTCATCCCATATCTCTTGAGAAAGAGGTTGTGGCTCGAGAACCTTTTTCTCATGGTTGCCGTCATCCTGACTTTGTTGTTGCAGAACTTGTATTATGTCTTGCATCATCTTATTCTGCTGACGCATGGCATCCATCATGGCTAGCAGTTGAGCCATGTCTGGAGGATCTCCTTCAGAGGACATGTTGTTAGTTTAAGGCGTGGCCTAGGAGAATTTTACCTAGGCCCCACGGTGGGCACCAAATGTTCTAGAAAAAAATGGTTAGATACACCAAAAGTGCTAATTCCCCTTGTCCTGGACAAGAAGAACTACGATGTCTATATTGTGAGGGATATTTGGGGATTTGAGAGCTACACTTGTGCTGTGTATTATCTCAAGATGATCGTGTCTTGCTTAACCCTCATGAGGGAGCTCCTTTTATAGTCTTCCATTAAGATATGTCATTAAGAGAAGTCTCTTGGTCTTCTGACGTTACATGGCCATCATTGCTGTAATTCCCCTTTATGAATATAGACTTTAAAGCTCTAATAATGTTCGCATTGATGCGCCGCTACCGTTACGACTGTTGGTATGCCGGTTGAGCTCATGTCCGGCGTAAGCACCGAGTTGATGGGGCCTGTACTCGACTTTGTAGGAGCTTGGCTGACGGGAGTCGGGTTATGTGACCTGTCCGGGTTATAGGAGATAATTGCCTAGCTCTCTGCATTGCTCGACCTTTCTTGCTATCGTAGTTTAGTTCATGCTTAACATTGTCTGGCTACATAACTCGGCTTAAAATATATTTGGCATGTACAATTGCAACGGTGGAAAGTCTAACTGTAGTAATATTAGTGTTATCGAAGGTGTATTTTGTAACACCACATATAATATTTATCTAGAATAATTCATATTATACATGATTGTTAGTTTGATACTGAAATATACATAAGTTTTTAGTGACATATTATACATATTATATGCCCAAGACAGGAATAACTAAAAGTGGCATAAAATATATACAAGATGTTCAAAATACTAAGAATTAGATCATATAAAATGATCCCAAAATAAAGCCTTCGCAGCGGAAAATCCATCCAAAATGCTAAGACAAGTAAAGACATCAAACAACTTTGTCCTTACCCTTCACTGAACTACAACCACCAGAAAAACATTCAGCAACATGAGGTGGGATGATAATCCCAGTGGGTTCCCTATCTTATGTGTTCTCTCGGCTTTACAAGGTTCTAACTGATTTCTACCTCAAGTCAAAAGGGAAGGGATACGACTTGATCTCACAACCACACACTACATGGAAACATGTTGCTTGAGTTCAACAACTCAAACTATCACTAATCAAAAACCTTACCAAGGCATCCCTTTTCCCGTCCTCTCCTACGTCTTAGAGATCAACACGAGTCAGGGATCCTTGTAATTTACTTTGACATACGAGATGGATTTGGATCTAAGGGAAACATGGTCTAATGAATTGTCACTTCTCATGGAAACATGGTCCATCACAAGTATCTTTAGCCTTATACTCCATTCCTACAACCAGGCTCAAACCTGTCAAAATAATAGTGCGTACATTCCGAAGGAGCTCTCTTCTTGGACCACTATGTACGCACTATTTAGAAATATCTCAATAAAAGTTAGTAAGACTAACTTGGTAAATGTCCAATTTTAAGAGTATCCAAAATGTCTATATTGTACAAATTAATAAAACCTCAGAGTCAGATAATATTAATTAAATCAACTCTGAGTTCATCAGTTACTCTAATTATCTCAACAGATAACTCTCAGAGCATACCAGAACCCAGTTGATCTCAACTAGTATTATTTATAGCATTCAGAAAATAGGGGGTATTACATATTTTGTAGTAGTGAATATTGTTGTTCCTTTTGAATTGACTACATTATGCAATACAACATGGAGTATGTTCAAGTTGGTCTGATGTAGAAGGGACACATATAGAACACGATGTTTCAACACGTGTGTTGCAACATCTGGTCTCTGAGAATAGACACATGTTATTGCAGTTTTGGTTCATATTTATTTAATCCAAGATTCACTCTACAAAGAAGATTTATAATTCATGAAGAGACTTAATTTGGATGTTTTGGTGCAACATGTGAAAAACGATGTTCCAGCATGTGTGTAGTGCAACATATGCCCCTTGTCAGCAGACCATGTCAGATGTTGTTAGATGCGAAATTTCTGATTGATATTCAATGAGATTTGCTACAGATTGTTTAACAATGTTTGTGTGATTTGTTTGACAACGGTTGAAGTTCAAATCAAATTTGAATTTGAAATATAACAATTCATATTTTTGGTGGACTATTTATGGAGTAAATAAAATTCAACAATTCACCTATTATTCTGTATAAAATTAAATCAGAAATACAAAGCAGAAAAATTCAAAATACATTGCTATTTAAAAAGACTCAAATCTCATGTTTGAAATTATGTTTTATGCACTAGAGTTAAGTTCTTTGTGCTAGGATTTTTGAATTTTTTATTATTTGTATTTCATGTTAATACTATCACTTATATCATAAGGATTAGTGTTGGATTATGTATCAATATTTTTATTCAATGAAATAAGGATAATCAATATCATATCACATTTTAATATTTTCAATTTTAAAATAAATTAAAATTTTAAATGTATTAACACCAAAGATAATGGTACTCAATCTAAACTCATTGGTACAAAAGAATTTACTTTTTTTTCGATATTAAATATTTAAATCAATCCCAACAATTTGGACGCCGTCCAAGTTAATCTCTGATAAAAATATAATATTCAAATTAATTTTTGACAGTTTGAATGCGATCCAATTTGGTCCTCACAATTACACAACAAGATTTAATGTCAAAATTTTCTGCTTCAATTTCTAGGCCACCTATCTAGTGGCTAAAATCTTGAACAATCTACAACATGTATCATGCGAAAAAGAAGGCCATTATCAGAGAATAATTATTAGAAAAATTGTTTATATGTCAAAATTAAATTTTGTGCAAATTGTTGAGGACTAACTAAAAAACTTTATTAATAAACTATATTAATTAAAGTTTTTGAGATGCTCTCTTGCTCCTCCTGTCCTAATCTATATACCTCATATTAATTAACTTCAATTTTCGTCTTTTCGTTTATTTTTGTATTCCACCCCCAAATAGTTTTGTCTCTCTCTCTCTCTCAACTAATTTCTCTCCCACAATTCTCTCCACACAAATTTGGACAAGTGACCACGAGTCACATAAATAATAAATTAAAAATTTAATAAAAAAGCATAATTATCATAATATTCTCAATCATTTGGGAATATGCCAACTCGACTTCTTAATCTTATATATCTATTATCTACAACAGATAAAGAATGAGAAAATCACAAACCTAAGCCAATGAAGTTGTAAAATGGTTGTCAGCCATATACAAGAGGTGTGGTCTTGAATACACATCATGCATGCAGCGACCAGTGATGTATCTACCCGTCGCTATCGTGCGTTTGGTGATTGTGGGTCTGGGTTAGAGTATGAAATTTATTATAGTTATAAATTAATGGTAAATTCTTTAGTATGCATGAATTTAGGTTAGGTTCGTTTTTAGTTTAAATTGTGGTAAAAATTTTATTTATTTTAAAATAAAATAAAATGATAAAGTGATGTGACATTGAATCATAATGTTTGATTGATTGAAAATATTAATATTCAAATAAATTCAAAGATATTGGAGTGTTAACCTAAATTAATTTAGTATTTTATATAAGTTGGTATTTAATTTAAATTATAATTGAATTGGACATTTTAGTGTTTGATCTTTTAATTCATTATCTATTAAAAGATTGTTCTTTCCACCCTTACATGTGCATTTCATATGTTTAAACTTTCGAAAATATTTTTCAAGCGTTTAGAGATATATCTCTAGATATATCAAAATTACCTTAGAATGCGTTATTTTGAGACGATCCCATTTTATTAAAAATATCATTTAAAGATTCATCTCAAGACACACTCTAACACACAAATAAAATATTCAAGTACTTAACTCACAATGTTCAACCGTTTTCATTTTTTATTTATACTTATTTATTATCTGTTACCAGCGAAATCATTTGATCTGCAACGGCCACCAGAGAAACCACCATATTTTTAATAGTCATTTTTGGTGAAATAATGGCAGAAAGAATGAACAAAGAAGAAGCAATAACGAAGAAAAGGAATTGATAGAAATTGAGGAAAGAAGAGAGAAGAAAGATAAGGAAGAATAAAGAAAAAGCAAAAGAAAAGTTTTCTTTTTGTGTTTAAAGAAAGAAAAATGTTATTCTTACACACTTTTCTACACCCAATACTTACACCGTATGCACTGTTCACTGTATTTATACGGTGAACAGTATTTTTTTATTAAAATAATATATATTTTTAAAATATTAATTTTTTTAAAAAAAATATTTATTTTTAAAATTTATTTTATAACACAAATATAAGATTGCGCATTAACCAACTTCACAGTTGCATTAACCACAAAAATCTACATCATTAGCCAATTATTTTATCTATAATTTATTAACCACTTTCACTACTTCATTAACCAATAAAATACACACTATTAACCATATTATGAGGAATTTGTTCAAGTATTTGTGAACAGTATATTGAGTGTAGGGTGTAGAAAAGGGTGTCAACATAGCAATTCTGTTAAAGAAAACAAATATTGTGTTACTTTTGGAAGATCTCAGCGGTTCAAAGAAAGCACAATTCTCATGATGTAACACTTCGAATTATATTAAATTATTTAATTGAATTGTGAAGATTTAATTATTTAATTATTTAATATTGGTGTGTATAAATTAATAATACGATCTTATGTGGCGATGGGGTGTAGTAGAATTAAGAGGGTGTAGGGACAAAATATAAAAAATTGAATAATAATTAGAATATTCATAATTTTAATTATTATTATTCATAAAATTAGAAATTGGAGAAAAATAAGTGTTGATAGAGAAATAAGGAGCAATGAAGGGATTTAGAGAACAACTTTGGGGGTAATGAGGAAAAAGCCTAAATAGGAGGATTTAACTTATATTTATAAATAAAGGGATAAGGTAATTAAGAGAGTTTACGGTACGTGAAAACAAGAGTTGGAGTAAAAGAGAGAAGAGAAAATACTGGGGTTTTGAAGAGAGAAACCATAAAAGTTAATTGATTCATCATCTTGTTGGAAAATCTAAGGTAAACGGGGAGAAAGAGCATTCAATATAGGTGCATTGCATGATGAGGTAGAGATGAGAAGTTCTTTATCTCTTTACGGTTCTAGGTTTTCTTTTGATGATTTGGTATATGATGAAATTCTGAAAATTGGTTGGTTAATCTTGTGTTTGTATGCGTTGTTATCATAAATCCATGTTTAATTGATCATGATTATGTATGTATGAGGCTCTTCCGTGTATGAGGATGTGAGAGCTTAAGTTTTATTTATGATTGATGATGGATTTGTTGTTACAATTATGGATGAAATTACTATGGATTGTGATGAAATGAATGTTTTTTATGTTAATGATTATGCTAACATGAATCAATGTTAAGTTAATTTTTGAATCAATGAGTTTTGAGAAAAAAATCAGTTAGAGACATGTATGATAGCTTAGAGGTGATAAGGATGAAGATCGTATGTTGAAAATTGGAATTTTTGGAAAAAACTACAGTGACAATTGATTGTCACCAGTTTAAAATTTGAAAAATAAATAAATGATAGGGCAACCGATTGCACCATCGCTACAATTGACTGTCTATCCTAGAAAAGTGGGCTTTTGTGAACTCAGTAGCAAAACTATTTTAATGACAATCAATTATGACCCTATGACAATCGATTATCATAGGCCAAATGGTAAAAAAATCATGCTTTTGTTTTTGTTGCGTTGTTCGACGATTTTAGGCGTATCTTTTGTTCCATAAGTCCAAAATGAGACGTTGTTCAAAGCGTTAAAAAGCTAACGCGTAGAACTACCTCATGGTAGTGCTTGGTGAAATGTTTGAGTGGTATAAATTTTCTTACTGTAGAATGTTTGTCATGACTTTTATGATCGATTAGTGAATTATTATATTTATACGATGATGTGTTGTTGTTTTGGTGAAGTAACATGAATGAATGCTTATGAAGATACATTTGTTGAGTTGCTACTGGTTGTTGTTATTTATTAATGTTGTAACATTAATTAACTGTTGCGCACGATGAATGATGTTATGCATAAATGGTGAGATGAATTTGGTGACTCTTTTGGTGAACCTTTTAGTGAAAATGCATGTTGTTGAGAGTCATGCATCATGGTGTACAGACTTTGGTCCAGTTTTGGTGTGCTCTGGTCCTATGGAGGGGATCAAAAGTGAGTATCCAGTTTCAGGTGAGGATCGGTGAAGTGTTACCTATGGTGATATTAATGATTTGGTGTGCTCTAGTCCTATGGTAGGGATTGTGAGTTAGATGAACCTTAATGTTCATGAATTTTACCGCATGCATAATGAGTCAGTTATGGAGTACATTTTAATTCACGATTGTATATGTAGTTGATTGTTCATGATGTTGATGATTGGTTGTGATTTTGTACATGTTATTGTGAAGGGTGTGAGACTATATGGTTATTGATTGTGTAATTGAATGTGCGCTTGCTGTATGCTCTCTACCTTAGCATTCCTTACACTATTTATATTTATTTGTTGTTTATCACCCCCTTTGCTTTCATGTTGTCTACCATGGACATCTTGCAGATACTCAGGAGTAGAGTTTACTGCTGTAAGTGGAAGTTAGCTCCTGGAGTTACTTCATTTAGTTTCATTGTTGTGTCGCTACTGCGAAAAAAGGTGCCGACAATGATAGAAGAGTCGCCACCATTCGTTATTTATCCCAACGAGGGAAAGAAAACGATAAGAGAAAACCTGACAAAACAGGAAAAGACAGGTCATCGCAACCATGTCTCAGGTTCAGGAGTCGGTTACGCAAGGGGAAGGTGTTAGCACCCCTCACGTCCGTCGTACTCGACGGGATCCACGCTTGTTATCTATCTAAAGGGTGTTTACTGTAATGCCCATTTTAATTTTTTTATTTTCGGTGTTATTTTTATTCGCGGATGTGGTTGTGTGGGATTATTTGAGGATCAAAAGAAATCATAATATTAATATATAGTGGTAAAATGTGATAATTAGTAGTAATGTTAATATTGCTATTAATTATTATTATTATTACTAATATTAGTATATATGAGTAAAATATAATTATTGGATATTTGGAATTAAAAAGAAAATGAGAATTTATTTATTTGGAATATAAGTGATTTTTGGGGGTATTAAGGGTAGAATTGGCATTTGTGAAATAGAAAGTGAAAGAACAAGAGAAGAACACGGTTTGTGAAGAGGAGAACACGGTTGAAGCATCAAGAGCGATCAAGAGCGGGAAAGAGTACATCAAGGCTGCGGATCGTGAAGCTTCATCATCATCTAAACAAATTCGAGGTAAGGGGGGGGGGGGATTGATTGGTTGAATGGGTATTTACATGAATAATTGGTAGGAAGGGGAAATCCCTAACCCCATGAGTGAATGTGCTTGCATGTTGATGATGATTGCATGATGAGTTGATGATATTGCATGCGTTAATTCTGTTTTACATCGTTGATATTTGTGTTGAACTGTTGCATGCTGAATTTGATGGTTAGTTGATGAATTGGGGGTTTCAGAGTTGAATATGGTTCTGAGTCGAGAGTGAATTGATCGGCTAGAGTCGGTGTTTCATCGGGTGAATTGGACACTAATTAGATAAAATAATTGTAAAATAATGTGTTAGTGAGGCTGGTGTGATTTTTGGAGAGGATTGATGTGGTGGGGTTGCTGCTGTTTCTGAACAGCAGTGTTTATTTTTCTGAATACGCAGGTATTCGCTGGGCGAATGAGGGGGCGAACCTTCGCCAGGCGAACTGGGCAGTGAATGCTACCAGTAGCCTCTGTTTGGTTTTGCCAGAAGTTTCGCTGGACGAGTTCCAGCGAGTGTTCGCTGCGGGGCTTCGCCAGGCGAATGGTCAGCGAGTGTTCGCTGCGGGGCTTTCCCAGGCGAATGGTCAGCGAGTGTTCGCTGCAAGGCTTTGCCAGGAGAATGCGCCAGCGAGCCCGACAACAGTTTGTGTTTTGGCTGCTGTTCTGTGTTGTTTTCCTTGTGGATTTGGAATCTTGTTGACTATGTTTTAATGATGAGCTTATTATAGAGCTGTGGTGAGTGTATGTAAGGTGTCGGAACGTGATTCCGTGATATCTGTGTGACTATGATATTGCATTGGTATATGTGTTGTGATGAGTGGATCCGTAGGATCGATACGCTTGATATGCGTTGTGTTTGTATGCTGTTGTGATGAGTGGATCCGTAGGATCGATACGCCTTAAGTGCGTTGTGTTTATGCATTGTTTGTTGAATTGGATCAGTAGGATCGATATGTCTTATGTGCATGGTGTGTGATATGTTGTGTGGTGATTGGATCAGTAGGATCGATGCACTTTGTGTGCTTGTGTGTATATGCTTTATATGATGCGATGGATCGGTAGGATCATGTGCACTGTGTGTGCTGTGTGGTTATGCATAGTGTCTTGCATAGCATGTGGACGTGGTGAATCATGACTCGGTGGAGTGTATGTGATTCATACACGTGCTCCAAGTGGGGAGCGTTGATGTGAGGTATGATTTACTCACGTGCTCCAAGTGGGGAGCATGGACGTGAGATATGATTTACTCACGTGCTCCAAGTGGGGAGCGTGGACATGGTGTGTGATACACTCACGTGCTCCAAGTGGGGAGCCTGGATGGGATTTGGATCGTTGCTCGGATGAAGTGTATGCGACCACCCGTTTTCCAAGTGGGGAACGTTGGTAGGGATAGATCGTTGCTCGGATGGAGCGTATGCGATCTATCTTGAGATTTGATTATATGGGCTCAGGAGGAGCGTGGTAGGGATAGATCATTGCTCGGATAGAGTGTATGCGATCTATCCTGAGTTGAGTCGGTACCGCATATTTGTTGAGTCGTGTTGCATATGTTGCATGTATTATATGTGTGTTGTGACTGATGATGGGACAGTAGGTCCGAATATGATGTATATGAAATGAATTATTATTTTCTGCCTTTTATTTCATGTACACTTATACCGCTAATATTTGATCGTGAATTCTCACCCCTTTGTTGTTGTTGTGGTCTGTGCTTCTTCGGAAGTACAGACAATCCAGGTGTTTAGCTAGCTTGGATTGTGGCGTCGTCGTAGGATTGCTCTGATACGTAACACCGGGGCTTTTTGGGAGTATTTATTGTTTATTGTTGTTTATGTGTGCCCCCGTGGCGTATCTGATTTTTGTGGGATATGTGATGACATGATGTATATTTTGGGCAGATGGCCGTTGTTGTATATGACGATGTTGATGATATGGATGGTGTATATATGTTATGTGATATATGACAGACTACTTATTTCTTTTTCCGCTGCAAATTTTATTGAAAATCAGTTTAGAAAATGATTTGTGGAATTTTGTTGGAAATTGTGACATCCCGTTGTGGGAAAAACTCTGATATATGTTTATTTTAATCGTTTTATTTTATTTTAGGGAACGGGGTGTTACAAGTTGGTATCAGAGCAGGTCGGTCCGCCCGGCCAGTGTAGTGTTTTGAGTCTGTCTGTAGGATATAGTTGGTTGTTTTCTGTTAACCTGGATTGTTGTTGTTGAGCAGTATGGCTGGGAGGAATGATGCGGCGTTGGCTGCGGCTATGCAGACTATGGCTCAAGTGGTGGCCAACCAGAATCTGGTTACGGGTGCTCAGTTCAGAGACTTGACGCAGTTCCAGAGCAACAAGCCACCAAAGTTTGAAGGTGGGATTTTAGATCCGGTAGCTGCACAGAAATGGTTGAAGGCAATAGAGAAGATCTTCAGAACCATGGGGTGCAGCGATGAGCAGAAAGTGAGATTTGGTACTCACATGCTTGAAGGAGAGGCCGAGGCTTGGTGGGACAATTATCGTCAGAGGATGGAGGCTTCGGGGACTCTGATTACTTGGGAGGTGGTTCGATCTGGTTTTCTGGAAAAGTATTTTCCGGAAGATATCAAAAGTGCTAAAGAAGTGGAATTTTTAGAGTTGAAGCAGGGCGGTATGTCGGTAGCCGAGTACACGGCTAAGTTTGAGGAATTGGCTCAATATTGTCCCCATTACAATACTAAGGAGGCTATGACTTCTAAGTGTTTGAAATTTGAGAATGGGCTGAGGCCGGAGATCAAGATGGGGATCGCGTATCAGAAAATCAGGAGCTATCCTGAGTTGGTGAGTAGAAGTCGGATTTATGACAATGATAACCGTGCAAGGATCGCACATTACAAGGCGGTGAATGACCGCAAGGGTAAACAGAGGTTCGGTAGTACGCCTTACAGTGTGCCAACCAATAAGGGAAAGCAGAAGGCTATGACTGATAAGAGGTTCCGAGAGAGGAAGGCATCGGCAGACTTAAAATGTTATCGGTGCGGTGTCGCAGGGCATCGTGCTAGTGATTATCCTCAAGAGACGAAGAAGTGCTTCAAGTATGGGAAGTCGGGCCATGTGATGGCGGAGTGTAGGACTAATATGCCTACTTGCTATAACTGTGGTGAGAAAGGCCATATTAGCACTCATTGTGAGAAGCCAAGGAGGCCTCAGGCGCCTCAGGTTGCTGGTAAAGTGTTTGCGGTAGTGGGAACTCAAGCGGCGGACGAGGAGCGTTTGATCAAAGGTACTTGTTTTATCAATAACATTCCTTTTACTGCTATGATTGATAAGAGTGCAACCCACTCGTTTATCTCTGTTGATTGTGTAAAGAGGTTAGGATTGGTGCCGTCTACTCTTGAGCAGCGGATGACTATTGAAACTCCCTCGATTGGTTCAGTGACTACTTCGTTAGTGTGTTTGAAGTGTCCACTGACTATATTTGGTCGAGGCTTCAGTGTGGATTTGATTTGTTTACCACTTGTAGTTTGGATGTTATACTTGGTATGATCTGGTTGGAGTTCAACTGAGTGTACATCGATTGTTTCCGGAAAGTGCTATTGTTTTTGACCCCAGAAGAGGAAGCGTTGGCAGATTCCTTGTCTAGTAAGGAACTGAGAACCTTGTTGGAAGATGAAGCTCAGGTGTTTGCTTTATTTGCATCGCTGTCTGTTGACAACAAGGCGTTGTTGGATGAGTTAGCTATTGTGAATGAGTTTCCGGAGGTGTTCCCGGATGATATTACAGAGTTGCCTCCGAAGAGAGAAGTTGAGTTTAGCATTGATCTTATTCCTGGTACGAGGCATATTTCTATGGCGTCGTACAGGATGTCGGCAGTGGAGTTGGCCGAGTTGAAATCTCAGATTGGAGAGTTGCTGGATAGAAAGTTTATCGGACCAAGTGTGTCACCGTGGGGAGCTCCAGTGTTGTTAGTGAAGAAGAAGGACGGTAGCATGGGGTTGTGCATCGATTACCATCAGTTGAATAAAGTGACCATTAAGAACAAATATCCTCTTCCAAGGATTGATGATTTGATGGATCAGTTAGTGGGAGCTCGTGTGTTCAGTAAGATTGACTTGAGGTCGGGTTATCATCAGATAAGAGTGAAGGAAGGTGATATTCAGAAGACAGCGTTTAGGACTCGGTATGGACATTACGAGTATGCAGTAATGCCTTTCAGAGTGTCTAATGCGTCGGGTGTGTTTATGGAATATATGAACCGTATCTTCCATTCTTATTTGGATCAGTTTATTGTCGTTTTGATTGATGATATACTGATTTATTCTAAGTTTGAGGAAGAGCATGCGAAGCATTTGAGGATTGCTTTGCAAGTGTTGAGGGATAACAAGTTGTTTGCTAAGTTATCGAAGTGTGTGTTCTGATTGAAGACGGTGAGTTTTCTGGGGCATATTATTTCTGGTGATGGTGTTTCGGTAGATCCATCTAAGGTGAGTGCGGTGTTACAGTGGGAACCACCGAAGACGGTAACAGAGGTTAGAAGCTTCTTGGGTTTAGCTGGTTATTACCGAAGATTTATTGAAGGCTTTTCTAGATTGGCTTTGTTGTTGACTCAGTTGACAAGGAAAGATCAAGTATTTGTGTGGGATGCTGCTTGCGAAGAGAGCTTTGTGGAGCTGAAAAAGAGATTGACTTTAGCACCGGTGTTGGTGTTACCGAATCCGAGTGAGCCTTTTGTGGTGTATTGTGATGCGTCTAAGATGGGATTAGGCGGAGTTCTAATGCAGAATGGAAAGGTGGTAGCTTATGATTCGCGACAATTGAGGGTGCATGAGCGGAATTATCCTACTGATGACCTTGAGTTGGCTGCGGTGGTTTTTGTGTTAAAGATCTAGAGACACTATTTGTATGGCTCGAGGTTTGAGGTGTTTAGTGATCACAAGAGTTTGAAGTATCTGTTTGACCATAAAGAGTTGAATATGAGGCAGAGAAGATGGTTGGAATTCTTGAAAGATTATGATTTTAGTTTGAGTTATCACCCAGGAAAAGCGAATGTTGTTGCAGATGCCTTGAGCAGGAAGACAATTCATATGTCGACTTTGATGGTGAAAGAGATGGAGCTTATTGAGCAGTTCCGAGATTTGAGTATGGTTTGCGAGTTTACTGCGGATGGTGTGATGTTGGGTAAGTTGCAAGTGAAGAATGATTTCTTGGATATGATCAGAGAACACCAGAAGTTGGATGTGAAACTTGTGGATTTGATGCGAGGAGCCGGAAGTGACTCCGGTAGTGATTTTAAGTTGGATGATGCTAGTGTGTTGAGGTTTCAGGGCAGGATTTGTGTGCCGGATAATGATGAGTTGAAGAGGTCAATTTTGGACGAAGGACACCGTAGTAGCCTGAGTGTTCATCCAGGAGCTACGAAGATGTATCAGGATTTGAAAAAGTTATTTTGGTGGTCGGGCATGAAGAAGGATATTGCTTGTTATGTTTATGCTTGTTTGGTATGTCAGAAATCGAAGGTGAGGCATCAGAGACCTTCTGGGATGATGCAACCTTTAGAGATTCCAGTTTGGAAGTGGGACTGTATCGCTATGGATTTTGTTACAGATTTGTCGAATACGGCGAGAGGATTTGATGCGATTTGGGTGATTGTGGATCGGCTTACGAAGTCTGCACATTTTGTGCCGATTAATATCAGTTTTCCGTTGGAGAGGCTTGTAGAGATCTACATTCGGGTGATTGTAAAGTTGCATGGTGTGCCGTTGAGTATTGTGTCAGATAGAGATCCGAGGTTCACTTCTGTATTTTGGAAGAGTTTGCAAGAGGCTTTGGGTACCGAGTTGAAGCTAAGTTCAGCTTATCATCCGCAGACGAATGGACAGTCGGAGAGGACTATTCAGACTTTAGAGGATTTGTTGCGGGCTTGTGTGTTGGAAAAAGGTGGTACGTGGGATACTCATTTGCCTTTGGTAGAGTTCACGTACAATAACAGTTACCATTCCAGTATCGGGATGGCACCGTTTAAAGCTCTTTATGGTAGGAGGTGTAGAACTCCTCTGTGTTGGTATGAGTCAGGTGAGAGGGTTGTGTTGGGACCAAAGTTGGTGCAGCAGACTACTGAGACAGTTCGGATGATCTGTGAGAAGATGAGAGCATCTCAGGATTGGCAGAAGAGTTATTATGATAACCGCAGGAAAGAGTTGGAATTTAGTGAGGGTGACCATGTATTTTTGAGAGTTAACCCAGTGACTGGTGTAGGACGTGCATTGAAGTCCAAGAAGTTGGATCCAAAGTTTATCGGACCGTATCAGATTTTGCAGAGGGTTGGTGCTGTGGCATATAGGGTGGCATTGCCGCCGGAGGTTTCGAACTTGCATGACGTGTTTCATCTGTCATACCCTAAATTTGTCCTACTTTTCTTACCCTTCTTATCGCAAATAATGGCGGTTTTTTATGTTTATTCTCTAAGATGATCATTTGGCCCGGGGACATGATTTTCTAAAGACTTCTCAAGTCATGGGTTTTGTTGTGATATTGTTTAATGTGATCACAAGCATTTGTAGAGTGTGTTGAAGGAAAGATGAGCATATGTACTTGTGATCGAACAATTGAGACATGATTATGTGAATTCTAAACCATGTAGTTAAACATCAGTTTGAGCCATATGGTGTGAGTTATTTTAAGGCCTTGATCCAGCTAATCTCAGATTTTATCTCAATTTTCTTTAGGCGGTATTTCGAGTGGATTGCCAGTTGAGTTGCTTTTGCTTCAAGTATTCTTCAATTTAAGTTCAAATCTTATTGAAAATTCATTGACTGAGTTAGTAAATGCAAAGTTCGACGCATTTTCAAGGCATGAATAGTTGCTTCAAGTTATGTTATGAATTTTATTTTATGAAGCAATGAGATTTTGACTGTTTAAATAACATTTCAAGATATAGGCCATTTCTTTGCAATGGCTCGTCAAGAAGAGAACTTTTATTCAAAAATTATCATTATGAATTCATGATTCTTTTTGTCTCAAACAAAATATCCAAAGCCTATTTCAAAATTCTTGAGATCACCATGGTCTATACAAAAGGGAGCAAAAGAGTTTTATAAACTCATTATGTGGCTGTGAGTTTGAATATTACAAAATAATAATCAGTTTGGGCCTACTACATGGAAATGAAAATGAATGAAATCATATTATCAAGAATCCAAATTATGATCTATTATTGTTCTTACAAGCCCATAAGTCTGTTTAGGAACAAAGCCCAATTAATTTGAGTGATAGACCCATTGTTGGTACCAGATTATTTACAAAAAAAATCAAGCCAAATGTCATGACTCACAATATACCCTTATGAAAAGCATCTTCCCACAGCAAGTACCAAGGACAGGGCAGACCCCACAAGGCTGTGTTGTTTCAGTACGCACATCCCGTACCCTGCATCTCCACCACCGCCTTATACCAGCTGGAAACTCCTCACACAACACAACTGCTACACAAAAACACGCAGACTACGCAGCAGTACGCCCCATTCCAAAAGCAAAAATGTTGGTATGCACAATGCTAAAGGAACCACACATCAGATATAAACAAAACTGTTGCTACACAAACACGCACCCCAATTGCAAACACGAGGGCCCCTCCAAAATGTACCTGCAGCAGCCTTAATTCACATAACATCCACCAAGCTATATCCTATGGGAATAAAACAAAAAGAGGACCTTGACTCACCATGGCCCATACATCGTCCAAAGCATCACCAGAACTAGTTTCCATATGACCACAACATGCCAAACTGTTACAAGCTTCAGTTCGCCCAAGTTCCAGCATATACTGTTATGATCCCGTCGCACCTATAAAGCTCCATATGCATTTCTGCTAGCATCAGTCCCATAATAACAAGAAAAATGATGTAAAACCTTTAATGGAATGAGCAGGACAGCATATACATATACACAGGTTGTACTGACACAAAATTGAGAAAAAGGTGAACCGTGAGTATAATAGTGCATAATTTTCAATACCTCCCTTATTTTCAATAGGCGAAAATCATGTCTTACAAGGCTATTTTCAAAAGCAATAAACCTATACCACTGCGCCACACCAAGAAATGTTGAGGCCTTTACCTGCAAATAGGCAACTCATACACAATTCAGAAAAGACAAAAAAAAAAAAAAGAGCAGGAAAAACACAGCAACTCCCAAATATCACTCACACAAAAAAATACAATACCTGTGTACTATATACCTCACGGCAACACCCACAACCATCTGCAAATAACCGTTTCACAGTCTCCACCACAACAAAGAGTATACAACCTGTTGCAAAATTGTAGGAGTGGCCACGTCTTGTACGAAGAAAACCACAACCTGCATAAGAAAAGGCAGTGGAAATAAGTTTTGGGCAAGAGCAATACTAAAAGAGAGAGCCAAGTTGATGTGACAGAAATCCAATTCCAACCTCTCATCAAAGCTTCCCTAAAAAAAAACCCTCCTTTCAACCTGATACCTTAAAAACCTTCTCTAAATTCTTCAAACAATATTCACTGATTTTCCCTTCTTCAAACCCAACCATAATATTCAACCAACAACATTTCAGCCTAAAATGTCCTTCTTCCTCAAATCGTATTCTCAACCTTAACAAGCCCACACCTTCGAATAACCATTTCACTAACAAGCTTGTAACCCTTCAATAATCCTACTTCGTTATCCCTCAGCTTCACTTTGAAAACAGAAACCCACAAATCCTCCATCGAACCCTCAACAACAACCGAAATCCCCTTCACACCTCTATTTCTGCAAAATTCGTCTCCTCCCTAAATCTTCAAACCCAAACCCGTCTTCGTATCCTCATTGTAAACCCAGAAAATTGTGACCTCGCGTGAACTCTCCTTCAAACCAAAAGCCTCCCTTACTCTTCAAACCCTTCACCCACAATAGAACCCGCACATATAAATCATTCTTCTTCGGACCTTCCCTTTTCCTCCAATCAAACCCCAACCCTTCTTCTTAATAAGCCAACATAAAACCTTCAAACCCACACACATTTGCAAACCGGATCGAAACGGAAAAGAATTGGAAGGATTTTTTGTTAGAATGATAATAGCAAGGAGAGATCGAAAAAGGTTAATGTTCGTACTTTCAATTCAAAATCGGATTCCTTCCATTGCTTTCATTCGATTGTCCCGAGCGGTTGAGAGTGGATGTTTTGTGATTCATCGTTAGCCTTGTGTTGAGTTTGGGTTTTGGATTAGTTTCCATCAGCCCATTTAGTGTTTTTAATCTACACCCCTCCCTCTATCTTGTTTGCAGCGAGTGAATGTGGATGATGGGCTTCAAAATGAAGCCCATATGACTTCACATCACTATTCACACCCATGTCCTATGTAATACCTCCTCCCTTCGATTTCATTTTTATTTTGAAAGCTATTTTATGAAGTTTCTCTAAGAAAAATAATGAATCCTTTTCTTATTTTCTATTCAATTCACTCTTTTTTTTAGAAAGACTTTGTTAGTTAAGTTTTGGATTTCATTTTGTGATTAATTTTTTTGATTTCATTTTTAGTGGTCTATGACGATACCCCACGTTATAGTTTTGTCAAATTATTGACAAATAATGACAAACCCGAGACCAATTTTTTTCAAAACTTTCATTTTCGTTTTTTATCCACTTTTTTTCTTATTCTTTAGTCAATGATGACTTTAATGATTATTATCGGTCAAATAATTGATAGATGATAATTTAGTCAAGACTGTGTCATTTTCGCTTCAAATCATTTTTTTAAACATTTTATCGAAAAAACTCCAAAAGAAGGAGATTCTTGGAATCTAGCATTCCTTGGATCTTCGAGTGAATAATTCTCGAGGCATGCTCTTGAGTTGTTATTCACTCAATCTTTTGATTTTCTCAAACGATTTCTCAACATCCTTTTTCTCGATTAAACTTCGAAAGATGGAGGTTCTTGGAATCTAGCATTCCTCGAATTTTTGAATCAGTAACTCTTAAGGCACACCCTTGAGTTGTTATTAATTCAACCTTTCGAATTTTTCAAACTCAATCATTTTCCAACGTTCTCCTAAGTCAAATGCTCGTACGCATTCGCAGCCATCGACATTTTGCACACGCATTCACAACTCCTCGTGGTCTCGATATTAGGGGCACCCTCAGGGACTAATATCGTTTCTCACAATCTTAACCCTTGACACGTCGTCAAGTCGGTTTTATTTTCAATCAAATCCTCGACACGTCGTCGAGCTACTTCAAAACAACTTCCTTTTGGCCTCGCATGCCATTTTTCGATTCGATCCTTTCACAAACATTTTTAAAACTTACGAAAGAGGGATATTCTCAGAATCTAGCATTCTTTGAATATTCGAATGAGTAACTCTCGAGGCGCGCCTTTGATTTGTTATTAGTTATTTCTTTCGATTTCAAAACATCCAACTCTTTATCTTCAATTTATTCAGTCAATTCCCGAAAGAACTGAGTTCTTGGAATCTCGCATTCCTTGAATTCCTGAGTGACAAGCTCTTGAGGCGCGCTCTTGGGTTGCTTGTCAGTCACTCTTTCGTCTCTTTCTCAAACTTCCAATCTATTCAACCTCATATTTTTGTGGTTATTACCATGAACTACGGCTGCTTTGATTCTTCATTCTCGTCCGAATGTAAGATACGTAGGCACAAGATTGTGATGATCTTGGCAAGCTACCTTCCCTCCATCTCCCCGTTAACCTTGTCTTTTCGTGGTTGTTACCACGAACTACGATTGCTCTGATTCTTCATTCTCGTCCGAATGTAAGATACGTAGGCACAAGATTGCGATGATCTTGGCGAGCACACTTCTATCCATCTTCCGTTTCCCCCCATCCTTTCCCGTAGTAAAACTACGACGCTCTGATTTCTCATTCTCGTCCGAATGAGCATACGTAGGCACAAGGGCCCCAATCCTTGGCGAGCACCCTATCCTCTAACCACCCATCTCTCCTTTGCGTCTTTAACCTTTTACCCTACCAATTCACCTTTAACAACGAGAAGAAAACAAGTAAACCTAAACAACACTTCCCACATTACCTTAAGAGGTTCCCGTCGAGTACGACGGACGTGAGGGGTGCTAATACCTTCCCCTCACGTAACCGACTCCCAAACCAGGAACATGGTTGCGACAACCCTGTTCCTATCCTTTTCGTTTCAAGAGGTTTCCTCGATATTTCCCTCTCCCGTTTATTCGGGAAAATAAAGTTCGGTGGCGACTCTGTCGAACCGCATTTCCGCGCCTTTCGCGCGAGTGTCGTTTCTCCGAAATGTCTCCGTGATTTTTCGAGGTGCGACAGCTGGCGACTCTGCTGGGGACCATTTTGCTCCATGCAAAGAGAGAGTCGAGCCTATCTTTTGGTTTGTGAGGAGTGTTTGTTTTTTATTTGTTTCCTTTTCATTTATGTATTTGTTCTCTCGTGGACTTGTGGATTTTATTTGCGCTTGTTATCTTGGTTTCCTGTTGGTTCTTGGGATAACATCATGAGTAAGGCTCTACGCCCGAGCTTTGGTAAAAGCAGAGAGAACACTTAGTTTAGAATTGGTAGTCGAGTAGTGTTAGTCACCAAGGATTCGCTCCTTGTATGCCTAGCATGAAAGCTCCTCCAGAGGAGACCTATTCATAGATCTCGTTGTAACACAGCTAGCCTGTTGCACGACTTGATTAATGAAGGGTCCATGATTCTGGGAACCTTTTGTTAGCACCAGTTCCGATATTGGTGGTCGTGTAGTGTTAGTCTCCAAGGACTCGCTCCTTGTGCGCCTAGCATGAGGACCCCGCTCAGGAGAGACCTTATCGTCATTATCGTCGTAATACAGCCAGCCTGTTGCGTGACGCTAATACGACTAGTGTCCGTGATCCTGGGAACCAAACGTAGAAACCATCCTGTAAGTAGGTTTATGGGTAGAATGTTTAGATCTTCCCGCATAGGTTGTACCTGTCAGTTTCTTTGATCGGAAATTGTGGTTACTTCTCTGTTACAGTTATCAGCTCCAAAATTGTTTGATTGTGATCCTGTGATCCTGGATCTTGTGTCTTGCATTGCATCTTGCATATCATTTGCATTGCATTTCATACGTTGTGCATTTTGCATTCCTAGTCCTTCAGCAGAATCTCATGTCTCCGTTCCTTCTTCTCCAGTAAATCAAGTTGATTCCTCGACACCAGTAAGCAACTAGAGCCAATACCAGATGAATGATGGAGCAGATCCAACAGGAGCAAGCCGCCTTCAGGGAAGAGTTGGATTCTATGAAGGGAAAGATTAACCAGATCCTCGAAGCCATCCTCGCGGCCAGAAGAGAGGAAGAACAGCGTGAAGCCGCCGCTGTCGTCAACAACAATGGTCAAGGACAGGGGTCTACTGCCATCCCTTTGGTTCCAATTCCAAACCTTCATGGAATGCCGTTGAACTTCAATAACGCAGCCGAAGGGAACACTTCTCAGCCAATCCCAGCGCCTGGAGTTACTGTTGGAGCTATCCCGCAGGCTCAGCCTACTATCGTGCAGATCCCAGCTCCCCATATCGAAGATACTCTGATGGATAAGTATGACGACGTTCAGAACTATCATGCTACTATTCCCATCGCCAGTCCTGTTGCTGCTCAGGATTCTGAAGCCATGAAGATGTGCCGAGATCTAGCCGAGAAACTCCGAGCCATGGAGGGGCACAATTCAAATTCTTTTAGTGCTTTGGAATTGTGCTTGGTGCCTGATGTTGTCATTCCTCCCAAGTTCAAGGTACCCTAATTCTCGAAGTACAAGGGTCTCAGTTGCCCAAATATTCATCTGAAGATGTATTGTCGCAAGATGGCTGCCTATGCCAGAGATGAAAAGCTCATGATTCATTGCTTCCAAGACAGTTTGTCAGGGGCATCACTCGAATGGTATATGCAGCTGGAACGTAACAATATGCGCACTTGGGCCGAGCTAGCCGATGCATTTGTCAAACAGTACAAATACAACACCGATCTCGCTCCAAACCGTACTCAGCTTCTGAGTATGACTCAGAAGGACAACGAATCCTTCAAGGAGTACGCGCAACGATGGAGAGAGCTAGCCGCAAGGGTGCATCCACCTCTTGTTGATCGTGAACTGATTGACATCTTCATGGGTACTTTACAAGGCCAATACTACGAAAAGCTGATCGGTAGTGTCTCCGCTGGATTCTCTGACTTGGTGATCGTCGGTGAAAGAATTGAAGAAGGGCTGAAGAGTGGAAAGATCCCAGGAGGTCCTAACAGCCAGGCTAATGCCAAGAAGCCTTTCAACGGATACAAGAAGAAAGAGGGTGAGACAAATGCTATCTCTTTGCAGAAAGGGCAAGCTTCTCAAAAAGCTCCCGCTCCTATGCCTTATCAGGTTCCTTACTACCAGTATCCGTATGTTGCTGCTGCGCAATATGCTCCAATGCCTTATCAGCCAGCTGTTCAAGCAGTGCAAGCTCAGATACCACAGCAACGGGCTCCTCAGCAACAAGCCTACAATCAGCAAGGATACCAATATCCTCCTCAGCAACAGCAAATGCAAGCTACTCAGGAACGACAAGGTACTCGCCCACAGCGTCAGCAAAGAACATGGAGGCTAGATAGAGTCTTTGATCGTCTACCAATGACATATGCTAAAATCTTTGCTCAGTTGATGGAGAAGAAAGTCGTTGTTCCGAGAGATTTGGCTCCTCCAACCGTCATTCCTGCCGATTACGATGCAAATGCTCATTGTGAGTTCTATAAAGGCGCTCCAGGTCATACCATTGAGGATTGCAGAGCTTTCAAGCACATAATTCAAGACATGATCGACAGGGATGCTATTAACTTCAATGGAAAGTCTCCGAATATCATCAACGATCCGATGCCATCAGCCAACTAGTGCCAACATCAAATCCAGTCAAGTCAAGTTCATCCCAAAGAAGGCAGTCATGATGCCATTTCATATTTCATTTTCCTTATGTTTTGTATTCGTTTGTTTAAGTACTGTATGCTTTGAACAATTGCCATTCGTATTTGGTTTTTCATTAATGTATCGTTTACGTATATTTTGAATTAGTTATGTCGTTTTCACTCATTTTCACTTATCACTGACACATTTATTCACTCCACTCTATCCACTGTTGTTTAGCATGATTTGAGGGAGGATGATGAAAACGAGATACCCATAATTGCGAATCGTATGCTTTCGGACCGAATCTCGTCAATGATGTACAGGCATTGCTTCAATCCCCCAAACACTAGAGATATAAGGAGTTAATCCCTAGTAAACCACTTCGAGCCTAGAAGTAGCAGTTTCCTTTGGATATTCAAACCTTTTACACTCAACCTGGGGTAGGGTAGTGTTCAGTTAATCCAATCCCGCACTCAAATCAAAAAAGGTAAAATCCAGAAGACGGTCGTTCATCAATGACCCATGGCAGTCACAACAAAATAAAAAAAATCATCAAAAGCCTACTAAGTCAAACACCTCAGAGGGGACTTAGACAAAATCAAGGCAATCCCGATGGATCTGACAAACAAAGTCAATCCATGCAAAAGTTAGGGATCAAAACAAAAGCAAAAGAGGACCCCGAAATCCTCAACAAAAACAAAATAAGATTCAGTGGCCACCCAAATCAAAAGGGGCACTGACATCCATCAAAGTAAGGTGATTTCCATGTCGAGTAAACCTTGAACCATCAAGTTTATACCGTTAAGACAAGTGTAGAATTAACTGAGCGTAGGACTGGAGATCATTAAGAAGAAGGGGTGGGTACAAATCATACTTTGAGCCTAATAACCTTTTATTTCATAACCGTGAACCAGACCACGCTACAGCCCTCGAAAGACCTAATTGAGGCGGGGTTTATTCTGAAAGCATAACATCGCAAGGTTGCGTAACCTGACTCCTCACGTGATTTCTAATCATCAGCATTGGTGTCATTTCTCTTGATACATCTTTCACACCAATCAAATTAGCACAACGTCTGGGCTAGCAGTCCATTCGTCTCACACTATCGCGACACTCTCAATGAACGATACTTTTTTCAAAACTTGCACCAAACTTTGCATTAATATTACCATTTATGAATGTACAATTTTAATTGCAAATCAGTGCTAGGTATTCAGGGACATCTCAGCAAGGGGCAATCAGGGAGGAACTTGACTTTCACTAGCGTACACGAGGCAAGATTATTTCAAAGCCCACAGGTTGGAGCAAATCATTCAACAGTTTGAACAGGGGCATATCATTACCATATTCCGACTGGGGCAGGACCAAGTTACCCTAATCATCAGGCAGAGCTGCAACCTTCTCTGAAGCAAATTCACAGTATACCACAAAGTACCCAGACTTTGGGCATCCAGAGTATCTTCGCCTGTGTCAATCATGGCGTCTTCAGCAAAACTGCGTGTCGAGGAAGTCAATCCCTCCCACCACCCGAAGTCCAATCCGCATTGGCAACTACCCAAAGTCCACCACGCTGGCTTCTCCACTTGCATTTCCAATTACCCATCTGCGTCATGTGTATCATAAGCATCGCATTCAACATCATAAGCATCTTGCATCATATGCATACTCCAATCATACCATACTTCCCAACTCTTGCATCTCTGCGCGTCAGCATTTGCATTTGCACTTCCACTCATATGGAATATCATTTATCATCCAGTATTCATATATGCAAGTCAAGGTCCAGGATCAATCTTGAAGATTTCCAAGACCATCATCAGCCCGGTCAAGGGCATCCTCCGCAAGATTGTGGGTTTGTCCCACGTTTTTCAAGAGCTTCAAAGCATTCATTAGCCCAGTCAGGTGCAATCTTCTGCGATTGTGGGTTTTATCCCACAAAATTTCATAACCTTAAAAGCAAGATTCAGCCTAGTCAAGGGAATTCTTTTCAAGACCATGGGTTTTTCCCATGACGTATTTCAACCTCGTGGTTGATCAGATTTTCAAGTTAACATACATCCCAGCCAGGGGCATACCATTCAAGACCAAGGGCGTTCCCCACGAAGTTGTTCAACCTTTTGTTGGGCAAATCCAAAGACCTTAAATGCAAGATTCAGCCCAGTCAGGGGCATCTTCGGAAAAACCGTGAGCGTTCCTCACGAAGTGATTCAACCTTTTGTTGACCAAAACAAGACATCAAGACAAACTCAGCTCAGTCAGGGGCATCCTCTTCAGAATTCATGGGCGTAACCATGAAATCATTTCAGCAAAACTATGATCTCCAATAAAGACGGTGGGCGTACCCCATGGACTCATTTCAATCCAATCGTCCTCTTGGGGGTTCCCCAATGAGTCGTACCCGGCAAGCTTGACCGTTGTCAATTGCCTTAATATCATCCTTTTGGTGATAGCCGAACTTCGTCAGTTCAACCTAGCCTGCATCCTTTTGGTGTTGGTAAACTTCAATTTTGTGTCGTCCTATCATCCTTTTGGTGGTAGTGGCCGGTGTGAGTTTCGCTCCGTCATCCTTTTGGTGGGGGGTCTGTCACTTGTATTGGTGACAGATTGTGCGATAGTGTTTGCCCTATCATCCTTTTAGTGGTAGTGGCCGGTGTGAGTTTCGCTCCGTCATCCTTTTGGCGGGGGGTCTATCATAATCATTTATGATAGATTGTGCGATAGTGTTTGACCTATCATCCTTTTGGTGGTAGTGGCCGGTGTGAGTTTCGCTCCGTCATCCTTTTGGTGGGGGGTCTGTCACTTGGATTGGTGACAGATTGTGCGATAGTGTTTGCCCTATCATCCTTTTGGTGGTAGTGGCCGGTGTGAGTTTCGCCCCGTCATCCTTTTGGTGGGGGGTCTATCATAATCATTTATGATAGATTTGCGATAGTGTTTGCCCTATCATCCTTTTAGTGGTAGTGGCCGGTGTGAGTTTTGCTCCGTCATCCTTTTGGTGGGGAGGTCTATCGTAGTCATTAACGATAGATTGTGCGATAGTTTGTTTGCGTTTCGCTCCGTCATCCTTTTGGTGGGGGTCTATCATAGTCATTAATGATAGATTGTGAGATGTTTGTTTGTGTTTTACTCCGTCATCCTTTTGGTGAGGGGTCTATCATAGTCATTAATGATAGATTGTGCGATGTTTGTTTGTGTTTCGCTCCGTCATCCTTTTGGTGAGGGGTATATCATAGTCATTAATGATAGATTGTGCGATATTTTGTTTGCGTTTCGCTCCGTCATCCTTTTGGTGAGGGGTCTATCATAGTCATTAACGATAGATTGTGCGATATTTTGTTTGCGTTTCGCTCCGTCATCCTTTAGGTGGGGGATCTATCATGGTCATTAATGATAGATTGTGCGATAGTTTGTTTGCGTTTCGCTCCGTCATCCTTTTGGTGGGGGGTTTATCATAATTATTTATGATAGATTGTGCGATAGTTTGTTGTGTTTCGCTCCGTCATCCTTTTGGTAGGGGGTTTATCATAATTATTTATGATAGATTGTGCGATAGTTTGTTGTGTTTCGCTCCGTCATCCTTTTGGTGGTGGGTTTGGCATTTCGTCGATGTCAGATTGTGCGATAGTGTTTGCCCTATCATCCTTTTGGTGGTAGTGGCCGGTGTGAGTTTCGCTCCTTCATCCTTTTGGTGAGGGGTCTATCATAATCATTTATGATAGATTGTGCGATTATGTTTGCCCTATCATTCTTTTGGTGGTAGTGGCTGGTGTGAGTTTCGCTCCGTCATCCTTTTGGTGGGGGGTCTGTCACTTGGATTGGTGTCAGATTGTGCGATAGTGTTTGTCCTATCATCCTTTTGTGTGGTAGTGACTGGTGTGTGTTTCGCTCCGTCATCCTTTTGGTGGTGGGTCTGGCATTTTGTTGATGTCAGATTGTGCGATTGTGTTTGCCCTATCATCCTTTTGGTGGTAATGGCTGGTGTGAGTTTCGCTCCGTCATCCTTTTGGTGGGGGGTCTGTCACTTGGATTGGTGTCAGATTGTGTGATAGTGTTTGTCCTATCATCCTTTTGGTGGTAGTGACTAGTGTGTGTTTCGCTCTGTCATCCTTTTGGCGGTGGGTCTGGCATTTCGTCGATGTCAGATTGTGCGATTGTGTTCGCCCTATCATCCTTTTGGTGGTAGTGGCTGGTGTGAGTTTCGCTCCGTCATCCTTTTGGTGGTGGGTCTGGCATTTCGTCGATGTCAGATTGTGCGATTGTGTTTGCCCTATCATCCTTTTGGTGGTAGTGGCTGGTGTGAGTTTCGCTCCGTCATCTTTTTGGTGGTGGGTCTGGCATTTCGTCGATGCCAGATTGTGCGATTGTGTTTGCCCTATCATCCTTTTGGTGGTAGTGGCTGGTGTGAGTTTCGCTCCGTCATCCTTTTGGTGGGGGATTTATCATAATTATTTATGATAGATTGTGCGATAGTTTGTTGTGTTTCGCTCCATCATCCTTTTGGTGAGGGGTCTATCATAATCATTTATGATAGATTGTGCGATAGTGTTTGCCCTATCATCCTTTTGGTGGTAGTGGCCGGTGTGAGTTTCGCTCCGTCATCCTTTTGGTGGGGGGTCTATCGTAGTCATTAATGATAGATTGTGCGATATCGTTTTTATGTTTGAGTTTCGCTCCGTCATCCTTTTGGTGAGGGGTCTATCATAGTCATTAATGATAGATTGTGCGATATCGTTTGTTTGTGTTTCGCTCCGTCATCCTTTTGGTGGGGGGTCTATCATAGTCATTAATGATAGATTGTGCGATATCGTTTTTATGTTTGAGTTTCACTCCGTCATCCTTTTGGTGAGGGGTTTATCATAGTCATTAATGATAGATTGTGCGATAGTTTGTTAGTGTTTTGCTCTACCATCCTTTTGGTGGTAATAGCCGTGTGTGTTTCATCTCATCATCCTTTTGGTGATGGTGACTTTTTATCAGTTATTTACAGTTTACTCAGTGGTTTAGATTTATCCAGTATTTTCAATTCTCAAACATCCCTCTTTCTTTCGGACAAATTCAGGGTCTTCTTTATATCTAATTGACTTCTACTTCAGGAAAACGAACATTGTAGCAGTTTATTTCCTTAGGTTTAAGCCTATTAGATAGGGGCATCTGTCATACCCTAAATTTGTCCTACTTTTCTTACCCTTCTTATCGCAAATAATGGCGGTTTTTTATGTTTATTCTCTAAGATGATCATTTGGCCCGGGGACATGATTTTCTAAAGACTTCTCAAGTCATGGGTTTTGTTGTGATATTGTTTAATGTGATCACAAGCATTTGTAGAGTGTGTTGAAGGAAAGATGAGCATATGTACTTGTGATCGAACAATTGAGACATGATTATGTGGATTCTAAACCATGTAGTTAAACACCAGTTTGAGCCATATGGTGTGAGTTATTTTAAGGCCTTGATCCAGCTAATCTCAGATTTTATCTCAATTTTCTTTAGGCGGTATTTCGAGTGGATTGCCAGTTGAGTTGCTTTTGCTTCAAGTATTCTTCAATTTAAGTTCAAATCTTATTGAAAATTCATTGACTGAGTTAGTAAATGCAAAGTTCGACGCATTTTCAAGGCATGAATAGTTGCTTCAAGTTATGTTATGAATTTTATTTTATGAAGCAATGAGATTTTGACTGTTTAAATAACATTTCAAGATATAGGCCATTTCTTTGCAATGGCTCGTCAAGAAGAGAACTTTTATTCAAAAATTATCATTATGAATTCATGATTCTTTTTGTCTCAAACAAAATATCCAAAGCCTATTTCAAAATTCTTGAGATCACCATGGTCTATACAAAAGGGAGCAAAAGAGTTTTATAAACTCATTATGTGGCTGTGAGTTTGAATATTACAAAATAATAATCAGTTTGGGCCTACTACAGGGAAATGAAAATGAGTGAAATCATATTATCAAGAATCCAAATCATGATCTATTATTGTTCTTACAAGCCCATAAGTCTGTTTAGGAACAAAGCCCAATTAATTTGAGTGATAGACCCATTGTTGGTACCAGATTATTTACAAAAAAAAATCAAACCAAATGTCATGACTCACAATATACCCTTATGAAAAGCATCTTCCCACAGCAAGTACCAAGGACAGGGCAGACCCCACAAGGCTGTGTTGTTTCAGTATGCACATCCTGTACCCTGCATCTCCACCACCGCCTTATACCAGCTGGAAACTCCTCACACAACACAGCTGCTACACAAAAACACGCAGACTACGCAGCAGTACGCCCCATTCCAAAAGCAAAAATGTTGGTATGCACAATGCTAAAGGAACCACACATCAGATACAAACAAAACTGTTGCTACACAAACACGCACCCCAATTGCAAACACGAGGGCCCCTCCAAAATGTACCTGCAGCAGCCTTAATTCACATAACATCCACCAAGCTATATCCTATGGGAATAAAACAAAAAGAGGACCTTGACTCACCATGGCCCATACATCGTCCAAAGCATCACCAGAACTAGTTTCCATATGACCACAACATGCCAAACCGTTACAAGCTTCAGTTCGCCCAAGTTCCAGCATATACTGTTATGATCCCGTCGCACCCATAAAGCTCCCTATGCATTTCTGCTAGCATCAGTCCCATAATAACAAGAAAAATGATGTAAAACCTTTAATGGAATGAGCAGGACAGCATATACATATACACAGGTTGTACTGGCACAAAATTGAGAAAAAGGTGAACCGTGAGTATAATAGTGCAGAATTTTCAATACCTCCCTTATTTTCAATAGGCGAAAATCATGTCTTACAAGGCTATTTTCAAAAGCAATAAACCCATACCACTGCCCCACACCAAGAAATGTTGAGGCCCTCATCTGCAAATAGGCAACTCATACACAATTCAGAAATGACAAAAAAAAAGAGCAGGAAAAACACAGCAACTCCCAAATATCCACTCACACAAAAAAAATACAATACCTGTGTACTATGTACCTCACAGCAACACCCACAACCATCTGCAAATAACCGTTTCACAGTCTCCACCACAACAAAGAGTATACAACCTGTTGCAAAATTGCAGGAGTGGCCACGTCTTGTACGAAGAAAACCACAGCCTGCATAAGAAAAGGCAGTGGAAATAAGTTTTGGGCAAGAGCAATACTAAAAGAGAGATCCAAGTTGATGCGACAGAAATCCAATTCCAACCTCTCATCAAAGCTTCCCTAAAAAAAAACCCTCCTTTCAACCTGATAACTTAAAAACCTTCTCTAAATTCTTCAAACAATATTCACTGATTTTCCCTTCTTCAAAACCAACCATAATATTCAACCAACAACATTTCAGCCTAAAATGTCCTTCTTCCTCAAATCGTATTCTCAACCTTAACAAGCCCACACCTTCGAATAACCATTTCACCAACAAGCTTGTAACCCTTCAATAATCCTACTTCGTTATCCCTCAGCTTCACTTTGAAAACAGAAACCCACAAATCCTCCATCGAACCCTCAACAACAACCGAAATCCCCTTCACACCTCTATTTCTGCAAAATTCGTCTCCTCCCTAAATCTTCAAACCCAAACCCGTCTTCGTATCCTCATTGTAAACCCAGAAAATTGTGACCTCGCGTGAACTCTCCTTCAAACCAAAAGCCTCCCTTACTCTTCAAACCCTTCACCCATAACAGAACCCGCACAGATAAATCATTCTTCTTCGGACCTTCCCTTTTCCTCCAATCAAAGCCCAACCCTTCTTCTTAATAAGCCAACATAAAACCTTCAAACCTACACACATTTGCAAACCGGATCAAAACGGAAAAGAATTTGAAGGATTTTTTGTTAGAATGATAATAGCAAGGAGAGATCGAAAAAGGTTAATGTTCGTACTTTCAATTCAAAATCGGATTCCTTCCATTGCTTTCATTCGATTGTCCCGAGCGGTTGAGAGTGGATGTTTTGTGATTCATCGTTAGCCTTGTGTTGAGTTTGGGTTTTGGATTAGTTTCCATCAGCCCATTTAGTGTTTTTTAATCTACACCCCTCCCTCTATCTTGTTTGTAGCGAGTGAATGTGGATGATGGGCTTCAAAATGAAGCCCATATGACTTCACATCACTATTCACACCCATGTCCTATGTAATACCTCCTCCCTTCAATTTCATTTTTATTTTGAAATCTATTTTATGAAGTTTCTCTAAGAAAAATAATGAATCCTTTTCTTATTTTCTATTCAATTCACTCTTTTTTTTATAAAGACTTTGTTAGTTAAGTTTTGAATTTCATTTTGTGATTATTTTTTTTGATTTCATTTTTAGTGGTCTATGACGATACCCCACGTTATAGTTTTGTCAAATTATTGACAAATAATGACAAACCCGAGACCAATTTTTTTCAAAACTTTCATTTTCGTTTTTTATCCACTTTTTTTCTTATTCTTTAGTCAATGATGACTTTAATGATTATTATCGGTCAAATAATTGATAGATGATAATTTAGTCAAGACTATGTCATTTTCGCTTCAAATCATTTTTTAACATTTTCTCGAAAAAAACTCCAAAAGAAGGAGATTCTTGGAATCTAGCATTCCTTGGATCTTCGAGTGAATAATTCTCGAGGCATGCTCTTGAGTTGTTATTCACTCAATCTTTTGATTTTCTCAAACGATTTCTCAACATCCTTTTTCTCGATTAAACTTCGAAAGATGGAGGTTCTTGGAATCTAGAATTCCTCGAATTTTCGAATCAGTAACTCTTAAGGCACGCCCTTGAGTTGTTATTAATTCAACCTTTCAACTTTTTCAAACTCAATCATTTTCCAACGTTATCCTAAGTCAAATGCTCGTACGCATTTGCAGCCATCGACATTTTGCACACGCATTCACAACTCCTCGTGGTCTCGATATTAGGGGCACCCTCAGGGACTAATATCGTTTCTCACAATCTTAACCCTTGACACGTCGTCAAGTCGGTTTTATTTTCAATCAAATCCTCGATACGTCGTCAAGCTACTTCAAAACAACTTCCTTTTGGCCTCGCATGCCATTTTTCGATTCGATCCTTTCACAAACATTTTTAAAACTTACGAAAGAGGGATATTCTCAGAATCTAGCATTCTTTGAATATTCGAATGAGTAACTCTCGAAGCGCGCCTTTGATTTGTTATTAGTTCTTTCTTTCGATTTCAAAACATCCAACTCTTTATATTCAATTTATTCAGTCAATTCCCGAAAGAACTGAGTTCTTGGAATCTCGCATTCCTTGAATTCCTGAGTGACAAGCTCTTGAGGCGCGCTCTTGGGTTGCTTGTCAGTCACTCTTTCGTATCTTTCTCAAACTTCCAATCTATTCAACCTCATATTTTCGTGGTTGTTACCACGAACTACGGCTGCTTTGATTCTTCATTCTCGTCCGAATGTAAGATACGTAGGCACAAGATTGCGATGATCTTGGCAAGCTACCTTCCCTCCATCTCCCCGTTAACCTTGTCTTTTCGTGGTTGTTACCACGAACTACGATTGCTTTGATTCTTCATTCTCGTCCGAATGTAAGATACGTAGGCACAAGATTGCGATGATCTTGGCGAGCACACTTCTATCCATCTTCAGTTTCCCCCCATCCTTTCCCGTAGTCGAACTACGACGCTCTGATTTCTCATTCTCGTCCGAATGAGCATACGTAGGCACAAGGGCCCCAATCCTTGGCGAGCACCCTATCCTCTAATCACCCATCTCTCCTTTGCGTCTTTAACCTTTTACCCTACCAATTCACCTTTAACAACGAGAAGAAAACAAGTAAACCTAAACAACACTCCCCACATTACCTTAAGAGGTTCCCGTCGAGTACGACAGACGTGAGGGGTGATAATACCTTCCCCTCACGTAACCGACTCCCGAACCCGGAACATGGTTGCGACAACCCTGTTCCTATCCTTTTCGTTTCAAGAGGTTTTCTCGATATTTCCCTCTCCCGTTTATTCGGGAAAAATAAAGTTCGGTGGCGACTCTGTCGAACCGCATTTCCGCGCCTTTCGCGCGAGGGTCGTTTCTCCGAAATGTCTCCGTGATTTTTAGAGGTGCGACATTCATGTGTCACAACTTCGGAAGTATGTACTCGATCCGTCTCATGTGATTCAAAGGGATGAAGTCCAAGTTAGAGAGAATCTAACTGTGGAGACGTTGCCATTAAGGATCGAGGATCGCAAGATGAAGCGACTCAGAGGGAAAGAGATACCTTTGGTGAGAGTGGCTTGGGGGGGTGCTGCAGGAGGCAGTGTGACCTGGGAATTGGAGAGCAAGATGCGGGAAGCGTATCCAAAGCTGTTTCCATCAGGTATTTTCGAGGACGAAAATAATTAAAGTGGGGGAGAGTTGTAACGCCCATTTTAATTATTTTTATTCTCGGTGTTATTTTTATTCGCGGATGTGGTTATGTGGGATTATTTGAGGATCAAAAGAAATCATAATATTAATATATAGTGGTAAAATGTGATAATTAGTAGTAATGTTAATATTGCTATTAATTATTATTATTATTACTAATATTAGTATATATGAGTAAAATATAATTATTGGATATTTGGAATTAAAAAGAAAATGAGAATTTATTTATTTGGAATATAAGTGATTTTTAGGGGTATTAAGGGTAGAATTGGCATTTGTAAAATAGAAAGTGAAAGAACAAGAGAAGAACACGGTTTGTGAAGAGGAGAACACGGTTGAAGCATCAAGAGCGATCAAGAGTGGGAAAGAGTACATCAAGGCTGCGGATCGTGAAGCTTCATCATCATCTAAACAAATTCGAGGTAAGGGGGGGGGGGATTGATTGGTTGAATGGGTATTTACATGAATAATTGGTAGGAAGGGGAAATCCCTAACCCCATGAGTGAATGTGCTTGCATGTTGATGATGATTGCATGATGAGTTGATGATATTGCATGTGTTAATTCTGTTTTACATCGTTGATATTTGTGTTGAACTGTTGCATGCTGAATTTGATGGTTAGTTGATGAATTGGGGGTTTCAGAGTTGAATGTGATTCTGAGTCGAGAGTGAATTGATCGGCTAGAGTCGGTTTTTCATCGGGTGAATTGGACACTAATTGGATAAAACAATTGTAAAATAATGTGTTAGTGAGGCTGGTGTGATTTTTGGAGAGGATTGATGTGGTGGGGCTGCTGCTGTTTCTGAACAGCAGTGTTTATTTTTCTGAATACGCAGGTATTCGCTGGGCGAATGAGGGGGCGAACCTTCGCCCGGCGAACTGGGCAGCGAATGCTGCCAGTAGCCTCTGTTTGGTTTCTCCAGAAGTTTTGCTGGGCGAGTTCCAGCGAGTGTTTGCTGCGGGGCTTCGCCAGGAGAATGGTCAGCGAGTGTTCACTGCGGGGCTTCGCCAGGCGAATGCGCCAGTGAGCCCGACAACAGTTTGTGTTTTGGTTGCTGTTTTATGTTGTTTTCCTTGTGGATTTGGAATCTTGTTGACTATGTTTTGGTGATGAGCTTATTAGAGAGTTGTGGTGAGTGTATGTAAGGTGTCAGAACGTGATTCCGTGATATCCCTGTGACTATGATATTGCATTGGTGTATGTGTTGTGATGAGTGGATCCGTAGGATCGATACGCTTGATATGCGTTGTGTTTGTATGCTGTTGTGATGATTGGATTCGTAGGATCGATACACCTTAAGTGCATTGTGTTTGTGCATTGTTTGTTGAATTGGATCAGTAGGATCGATATGCCTTATGTGCATGGTGTGTGATATGTTGTGTGGTGATTGGATCAGTAGGATCGATGCATTTTGTGTGCTTGTGTGTATATGCCTTATATGATGCGATGGATCAGTAGGATCATGTGCACTGTGTGTGCTGTGTGGTTATGCATAGTGTCTTGCATAGCATGTAGACGTGGTGAGTCATGGCTCGGTGGAGTGTATGTGATTCACACATGTGCTCCAAGTGGGGAGCATGGATGTGAGGTATGATTTACTCGCGTGCTCCAAGTGGGGAGCGTGGACGTGAGATATGATTTACTCACGTGCTCCAAGTGGGGAGCCTGGATGGGATTTGGATCGTTGCTCGGATGGAGTGTATGCGACCACCTGTGTTCCAAGTGGGGAACGTTGGTAGGGATAGATCATTTTTCGGATGGAGTGTATGCGATCTATCTTGAGATTTGATTATATGGGCTCAGGAGGAGCGTGGTAGGGATAGATCATTGCTCGGATAGAGTGTATGCAATCTATCCTGAGTTGAGTCGGTACCGCATATTTGTTGAGTTGTGTTGCATATGTTGCATGTATTATATGTGTGTTGTGACTGATGATGGGACAGTAGGTCCGAATATGATGTATATGAAATGAATTATTGTTTTCTGCCTTTTATTTCATGTACACTTATACAACTAATATTTGATCATGAATTCTCACCCCTTAGTTGTTGTTGTGGTTTGTGCTTCTTCGAAAGTACAGACAATCCAGGTGTTTAGCTAGCTTGGATTGTGGCGTCGTCGTAGGATTGCTCTGATACGTAACACCGGGGCTTTTTGGGAGTATTTATTGTTTATTGTTGTTTATGTGTGCCCCCGTGGCGTATCTGATTTTTGTGGGATATGTGATGACATGATGTATATTTTGGGCAGATGGCCGTTGCTGTATATGACGATGTTGATGATATGGATGGTGTATATATGTTATGTGATATATGACAGACTACTTATTTCTTTTTCCGCTGCAAATTTTATTGAAAATCAGTTTAGAAAATGATTTGTGGAATTTTGTTGGAAATTGTGACATCCTGTTGTGGGAAAAACTCTGATATGTGTTTACTTTAATCGTTTTATTTTATTTTGGGGAACGGAGTGTTACATTTACTATCTACGCTAATGGTCCCAGGGACAAAAGAAAAGAAAAGAGACTTGGCAGAGCATCGCCGCTCTGTGCCTACGTATTCCCTCGTTCAATGGGAAAGTCAGAGTCAACGTAGTTCGACTAACTACAGGTGAAAAGGTGGGGGAAGGTTACTCACCAAGACATCGCGTCTTGTGCCTACGTATTCTCATCTGGTATGAGAAATCAGAGCAAACGTAGTTCGGGCAACTAGAACGCCGGATGGTTCAAAATGTTTTACCCGAGTAGGGTTAAAACTTAGTTCTAGCAGTTAGGTGTATGTAGCTCGACCATTGGAGACTTAGGCGTTACCTGTTTGCGGTAGAACCAAGATTTAACGAAACTCTCCTTATGAAAAAAATGTTTTCCATTATTAAGATCCCGAAGGATAAAATGGTTTGTACTTTGTTTTAGTGTTTTTTATGAAGAAGTGCATTGATTATTGTTTGTAATTCATGTTGCACTAAAGACTATGACCTAGGAGCGAATGCGTCACATATCGTCCAAAGGACATACGCTAAACACTCTAAGCAATTGAGAGGAGGCCCCCCAATCACTATTTGCAAAGTACTTAAGGCTCGTAACGTACAACATTCATTAACCTTTATTAAATGTTTTAAGAGAATTTGAAGATGAGAAGATAAAGGACACACTAAAGGGAGACTAACTAAAACCTAGTAGTTTTCATGCAAAGTATACCTATAGTTGAGGTTAAGGGGGTACTACCTAATGTTATCATGCATGGTTTAAGTCCTAAGGTCTATCATAATCTCAAGAGATTAGAGATCCTAAGGGAACATGGCAAAGAAGAAAGAAGAAGAAGAAGAAGGAAGCATAATCAAAGCATAAGATATGAAAGATGCAAATATGCATATGCAATGCAACACACAAGCAAAGGGAGGAAAAAGTGTGGGGTAAATACCTCCACAAGCACATCTCAACCTTTATTGATTCAAGAAGAAAAGAGAAGGAATGCATAAAAGAGAATGCCAACACATACACAAAAGAATGCAAGACATACATCATGTGAAACCCTAATGGCAAGCTTACAAAGATGCACAAACCTTAACAAGCTATGAGCAAAATTAAGACCCATAATTGAACATACAGAAACCTCAACATATTAACAATATTCATAAAAAAGAATTAGGAGTTCAAAGGATCCATAATTATCACTTCCAAAGTAAACTAGATCATGCATATATGTGAACATCCCTTAAGGGTAACCTAAACTGAAATTACCCTAAAAATAGGAAACATGTTAAAAAAATTACCAAATAAAATCTCAAATGACCCTAAGGGTGTTGGCAATCAGGGGCCAAAATATCAAGGGCAGGGTCCTACCAAAACAATGCAAAATAAAATAAAACCCTAAGGGTACACTAAAGGGAAAGGGTGAATCGAGGGTCACTAAAACTAGCCTAAAACCCTAACTAAAATCAATCAAACCAGGGGTAAAATGGTCTTAAAATATCATTTTACATGTCATGAATAAGAGGTAAAAAACTCAAGCATTGGAATGGAAAATTACACAAGAAATAAAATCAAGATCATGAAGGTATCAATTTTAGAGCAACAAAAACACCTCAAATGTAAAAATCTTTATTTAATTGAAAAATGATTTAAAAAATAAAGTGAAAATTTTCTAAAATCAGAGGACCTCCTAAAACGTGTAAAAATATTTTTGCAAGATTTTTAGACCATTTGAGGTATTTTTCTTGAATTAAAATTCAAACAGATAATAAAATGGAAAAAGAAATAAAAGAAAGGAAATAGGAAAATAAGTGTGTCAAATAGCAAGGAAACTCAGTTGGTTTTATTGGGCATATTGTGAAGGGGGTGCAAATAGTCATTTAAGCCCAGATCCAAAAACAAAGGTTGAGAACTCCCTGAAACGCCTCGTTTCATTAATGAGGTGGAGTCAACACGTCAAAAGATCAGCCAAACGCAATCAGGGCCGTTCATCAACATTAGTCAAAGATTCAACGCACTAGTGTGGCACTACACGTGGGAAACAGAAGGGAGAGCCAGACGGTGGCTCTGCAACTTCCGACCATCTTCTCCGTTTGGCTCGCCAGAGAAGAAGATGCAAGAATGAACCAAAATGCACGATTTTTAATATCAAATTGATCGCCATGTTGAGTACATCAAGATTCTAGGGTTCAATTTTATTTATCACTCATAAATAGGGAGATTCGAAGCCAACAAGTTTCAAGGTCAAATCTCAAATCATCAAGAACATGAACCTAACTAATCAAGAAATTGCCTACGTGAGTAGGGCTTCAATATGCAATGAAAATGGCGCATGATGGATGCCTAAACAAAGAGAATTCTTGAAAGAGAGTTTACCTAACGGAGCTCCTTTGTTTGGTCTTGAATTGACGCTTAAACATATGCAAAACTATCCAGAAACCTTCAAGAAACTTCAATGAAGCTATTGGTAATCTTCAGTTGACTTGAATTGCTCTGAATCTTCAATTCATGATTTCACTTTCTCCTTGGATTTTCTCGACTGAATTTGCTCCAATCTCCACGAAAATGGCTGAATGAGGGTTTGTTCTTCGTCTGGAGTTTATATATTTTGGATCTGAGATCAATTGGAGGCCCAATCATGGCCTGTTATGGAGAATTGAAAAATCCAAAGTTGTGAATTCTAGCTTCAAATTACACGTGAGAAATGGCTCCAAAGGCTTTGGTTTTGATTCAAGCAGCTTGCTTGTGATCCATTCTGATCAAATGGATGAGAATCATCCCTTGAAATGATCCAATGATTGATATTGAATGTGTAACTTCAACATGAAGTAACTTGAGATTTCATGAATTTTCACACATCATGGCTCCAATTTAATTTGTGCATTGTTCTTATTATGATAAAGTGACTCAAGAAATGCACAAATATGGTATGAAAACGATTTAAATCAATCCAATTCAAATATTAGCCTTTAAAGTCCTTTTTCATGGAATTCCTTCACCAATCTTCAGATACAAGTCAAACCCATGATAAATGAATGTTCCATGATGAAACTGATGTCATTTGATGCAAGTTTGATGTTGGAGAAATTTCCATTTGAAGTGCACAAAGTCATGAAAAGGATCTATAATGAAGATGACCTATAATCTCACTTTCCCAAAATACCCTTGCCTTGCAAGCTTCATAACTTGAGTTCTAGAAATTAGATGGAGGACTGCTAGTACTTTTTGGAAAGCTAAGATCATAAGGAACAACTTTCATGTTCATCAAAAGTTGAGGTGAAACATGATTGTAGGTCAAAAATGCCTTGGAAGTTGGTTGACTTTTGTTAACTGAAATTATATTCATTTTGAGGACCCATACTTGTCAGCATCATAACTTGAGTTCTAGAAATCAGACGGATGAGTTCTAGTAATAAAAAGAAAGCTAAGAACATGCTCTACAAGTTTCATGTTGGCATTAAAGTGATATGAAACTTGTATCTTGAAATATGTGGTCTTGAAGTTAGGCACTAAGCAGGGGATTTTACACTGACAAGCTTAGAAACCCTAATCTAGCAACTTCTCACACTCTTGATTCGTCTTAAATTGATCTTGAAATAACATCTTGGATGCTTTAACATAAATTTCCATGATCATAATGACTTATAACCAAGTCTTAATATTCCTCAAATCCACAGTGGATCTTGCACTAGGCAGATGAAACCATAGGTGTGCAATCCTTTGACAGCAACATCTTGTACATGATGTAATCAGTTGGATAAGCTCCACAATAGCTCTCAAAGCATTCAATGAGCTTCCACAACATTCCCCATCCACAACCATGGACTCACAATCCTCTGATAATCTTCAAGTGGCCTCCAAGATAGGAGATAAACCACAAATATCCATCCACCCTCTCAAAGAGCTTTGACCTTCTCCCGATGATGATAAGCCCTTGACCACTTGAACAGAACCTCTTGCTTTGGCTCAAAACCCTTGGTAACCTTCTCTTTCTATGCACACCTCTCAATCCCCTGCAAATGAACAATGATATGCAAATGCAAATGCTAGAATAATAAAATGAAACATAAACCAAGTTAGAAAAAGGTTGGGAAAATTTTGGGGTACAACAGTTGCCTCTATTCAAACGACTTGGACCTGACTGGGTCAAAATTCAAGAATTTTAAGGCCCAAAAAGCCTTATGATCTAACTCAACCGGCAAGTGAAAATATTTCCTATAGATCATTTTAAAAGGTGTGAGACCTATCAGAGCTTTGAACGCAGTCCGATAAATCCACAATGTGTCATAAAGCTTGTTACACCAATCTTTTCTAGAAGAAGAAACATTTTCCCAAGAATTCATTTAACTTCACGATTTGATACCTCTGCCTGACCATTGGTTTATGGATGATATGGTGTTGTAACTTTATGTTTCACACCATAATGCTCCAAAGCTTTCTCTAAATAAGAGTTGTAAAAGTGGGATCCTCCATCACTTATCAACACTCTAGGAGTACCAAAACGTGAAAAAATGTTCTTCTTCATAAATTTAATTACGGTTTTTATATCAACTTTTGCACATGCTATTTCTTCCACCCATTTGGACAAAGTCCACAACCACCAAAATATATTTACAAGAAAATGAGAGTAGAAATGGGCCAATAAAGTTTATTCCCTAACAATCAAATACTTCCACTTCTAACATGTTTTGTAAAGGAATCTCATTCATTTTTGTAATTCCTCTACTCCTTTGGCACTTGTCATAACTTTGGGTAAGTAAATTCGCATCTTTAAACAAAGAAGGCTAATAAAAGCCCGATTGAAGGACTTTTGTTGATGTTCTTAACCCATTAAAGTGGCCACTGTAAGGTGAGTTATGACAATGCCAAAGAATGCTTCATGATTCTTCCTTCATAACACATCTTCTCAAAATGTTGTCAACACCAAGTTTAAACAAATAAGGTTAATCCCATGCAAAATACATGGCATCCAACAAAAATTTATTTTTCTGATTCCAAGTTAGACCTCCTGGTATCAATCTGGTGGCTTTGGGATTTGCAATGCCGGTAAACCACGGTCTAACTTGGACCATCAACAACTTTTCATTCGGGAACTCTTCCTTAACCTCAATTTCACGTTGGGTCACTTCTACATTGACTAGGAAGGATAAGTGATCCGCTACCACATATTTGGAGCCCTTTTTGTCGCGAATTTCAAGATCAAATTCTTGCAACAAAAGGACCCATCGAATAAGTCTTTGCTTAGAATCGGGCTTGGTTAACAGATACTTTATCTCTAAGTGGTCTATATGGACAACCACTTTTGACCCAATAAAGTAGGACCGGAATTTTTCCAATGCACACACTATTGCAAGAACATTTTTTCGGTTTTAGCTTAATTGATTTGAGCTTCGTTCAAAACTTTACTTGCATAGTGTATAGCATGAAAATATTTTGTCCTCCTTTAACCAAGTACTGCACCAACGGCATAATCACTTGCGTCACACATTAATTCAAAATCTAGTTTCCAATTGGGCGTGATGATTATGGGTGCGGTAGTCAAACTTTCTTTTAAAGAATTAAAAGCATTCAAGCAAGAATTATCGAATTCGAAAGACTTATCTTTGTTGATCAAGTTGCTCAATGACTTTTCAATTTTGGCGAAATCTTTTATGAACCTTCAGTAGAACCCCGCATGACTAAGAAAACTTATTATTCCTTTCACATTCAAAGGTGGTGGCAACTTCTCAATGACGTCCACTTTGGCTTGTTCCACTTCTAGGCCCCTTGAGGAAACTTTGTGGCCAAACACGATTCCCTCCATAACCATAAAGTTGCATTTCTCCTAATTCAGCACCAAATTTGTTTCCACACACCTTCCCAACACAACATCCAAATTCTTCAAACAAAGACCAAATGACGCTCTAAAAACCGAAAAATAATCCATAAAAACTTCAATTGACTTCTCAATCAAGTCGGAGAATACTTGCATACACCGCTGAAAAGTAGTCGGTGCGTTATACAAACCAAAGGGCATCCTTCGATAAGCAAAGACTCCAAATGGGCATGTAAAAGCGGTTAACTCATGATCTTCCGAGTTAACAATTATTTGGTTGTAACCCAAATAACCATCTAGAAAACAATAAAATTCTTGACCGGATAATATTTCAAGCATTTGGTCCATGAAAGGTAGATGAAAGTTTCTTCCTAGCTTGATTTAGCCTATGATAATTGATACACATCCTCCACCCTATCAAGATTCTAGTCAGTATTAACTCATTCTTCTCATTTTGAATGACTGTCATTCCACCTTTTTTCGATGCCACTTGTAACACCCTTCTAACCCCACGGAAAAAATACATAATTAATCAGAGTAAATTAACATGCTTTCACAAAAGGGCGTCACACATAATTTACAAACCGCAAAATTCACCTGTCATACTCATGTAACATTGGGATAAATAGTCATGCTATTAAATTTTCACTTTGCATGCAGCAGCGGATTCAATTTATTAACATAGTTCTCTTCACGGAACATTCATGTTCATCAAATAACCATAAACACTTAGGCACAGAGGCCATCATCATAATATTTCAAATACAATTAAAACACAACTTAGAATACATAATATATCTCTAAGGCATTAACCCAGCGATCCCAGTGTTACATAACCAAAGCATGACTCGACCCAACATAATTAAAATACTAAACAACTGCACCAGCAGAGACCTCGCAACTACTAGCAGTACAACTCCAAGATACCTGCACGATGTTATATAGGACATCATTCCAGCAGAAGGGTGAGAAATATTACCATAATAATCAAAGCACATAATCATATATAAATACACAAGTACAGAATACATATATTCCACATTTTCTCACCACAATGCATATTAACACAATAATAATGCATATAATAGATTTCCATAGCATCAAATACACATATTATACTTCTCACCACAATACCTCACAATTCACTAACATACATCGCAATGTACTTATGTATAAAACCAAGCATTTCATCATGCATACATTCACATTTGCAGTCAATCCACATAAATATATACATTATGTTTAATTCTCTACAATTCGTATAAACATATTCAATCATGTTTAATCATCAATTCATCAGTCAATATCTTTCACAATTACTCATTTGTAACCCACATTTCAATAATTCATGCACACATGCATATTTCATATAACACTCGTAACCATGCCATGTGGCTCATATAAAACTCATTAATTAAGCACCAATCCCTTTTCAGTATTATGGGTACGTCAATTATACCCTACCAGGAACAACATCTCAGTTATTCTACCCCGGTAATTATTCCACTAGGAACGACATCTTAGTCATTCTATCCCAGTGTATACGACCACGACACTATACCTCACCAGGAATAACATCTTGTTATTCTACCCCAGTGCTTACTCCACTAGGAACGACACATTGCCATTCTACCCCAGTGAGTACGAATCGTTCACATATACATTATTATCTACATCATTCTCACATTTACCAATCAGTGCATATATATTTACTATTATATTCGCAGGCATTATTCACAATTCATCATGTACATCACAATGCATATCTATGCACACAACTAAGCATATTCATCAATCATGCTTCTACAATTCACATGATTTTCACATAAACATTTACAATTATGTTTATTCACAAATCAAAATTATACAGATGATAAATACAACTCATAGAGACCGACTCACGACTCGATGCAGATGCAAATGCAGTACCGACTCATTTAGCAGGTTCAATTGAAGAACCAAATGGAACCATCGCTCGTTACCGAAGTAACTCCCCGTCGGGCCTATGATGTTCACCCATTGCTCACACCCCACATGGGCACACGATGTTTCAAGATTGCTCACACCCCACATGGGCACACGATGTTTCAGGATTGCTCACACCCCATATGGGTACACAATCGTTCTGCAGATTCTACGCGGAATCAATTATAAACCATCGCTCACACCCACATGGGCACACGAGGTTTCTGCAGATCCTACGCGGGATCAATCAACACAAGAATGCATATCATGATGCTTCATATTCAAAATGACTCAATCAATTATAAACCATCGCTCACACCCCACATGGGCACACGAGGTTTCTGCAGATCCTACGCGGGATCAATCAACACAAGAATGCATATCATGATGCTTCACATGCAAAATGATTCAATCAATTATAAACCATCGCTCACACCCCACATGGGCACACGAGGTTTCTGCAGATCCTACGCGGGATCAATCAACACAAGAATGCATATCATGATGTTTCACATGCAAATTGACTCAATCAATTATAAACCATCACTCACACCCCACATGGGCACACGAGGTTTCTGCAGATCCTACGCGGGATCAATCAACACAAGAATGTATATCATGATGCTTCACACGCAAAATAACTCAATCAATTATAAACCATCGCTCACACCCCACATGGGCACACGAGGTTTCTGCAGATCCTACGCGGGATCAATCAACACAAGAATGCATATCATGATGCTTCACATGCAAAATGACTCATGACATTCTTGAAATGCATACATATTCGCAAATATATTTTTCATGCATTCTTCACATTCAACACATACAATAATCATACATTCACAATGTATATTGTATTCATCATTCATCACAATTACCATGCATTTTTATTCAATTCTAAATAATGCACATAATTTGCCCAAAGGGCACGATTCACAATCGATTCATACACTAGGATTCATGCCTTACGGCTACCCACAACACGAAAATTAATAACACACAAGTTATTCATACGAGACGAGACCGATCGCAACTGGACGCTCTAGCTAAATAAGCTTCTCTCACTCAAAATCGTTAATTCCGATTAATCGGTAAAATCGAATAAAAGTCGGCTAAAAATAATATTTCTTTCCACCAAGTTGTAGAACATATTATTAGCTTCAGTTTGATATAAAGAACGTCAAAATCCGATAAACAGTGAAAAAGTTATGAATTTTCGAAGTTTTGAAAAATAATATTTTCTCACACTTACAGTGTTAATCGGTTAACGTATATGGTTAACCGGTTAACACCTCCAAAAACTCAGTTTTTAGGCCAAAAACTCAGTTTTTAGGCCCTTAACACTGTGTTAATCGGTTAACGTATATGGTTAATCGATTAACACATGAAAAACTTGGAAAATCAGCTACGGGTTTGGGCTTAAAAGCCCCAAAAATTCGGCCGATTAAATGGTTTTCACCCGATTAAATGCCTATCCATCCTTACTAATCATATACGGACATTTTAGGGTCATAAAACTCGAATTTCACGACATCCGATTTCCACTCAAAATCTTAACTTCAAATTAACCGAAAATGGTGAAACTCATAATATCACCCGATTTTCGCCAATCTAGTTTCAATAATCTTAGCCTAACATATCCTGACTAAACTACGAAATTTATTCCCGATTCTAACCGTTCAAACATCGGTTTCTATCGATTAATCCCAAATTCGACCTAGAATGAAAACTATACAAGAACACCCAAACAATCCAACACACATACACAATCATACACATTGATTAGGATAGTAAGATTTCACACCCTTACCTTAGATTAATCGAAGTCAGAGGATGTTCTTGATGAATCCAAGATTTTCCTCATCTCCTTCTCTTTTCTCTTCTTCCTCTTTCTCTTCTCTTCTCTTCTCTTATGTTTTCTATTCTATTCTTTTCTTTCCACTTCCTCATATATATATCTTTCTCTTTATTTCATTCCAATATATTTCCTTTCTCAAAACATCTATCAATCCATTTAAACAATCATCTAATTATTCAAATAATTAGAATAATCCAAATAAATCAATTAATTAACACAAATAATTAATTATTGAAAATTGGGCTGTTACAACTCTCCCCCATTTTAGGAATTTTCGTCCTCGAAAATGTTACCTCAATGAACCGAGTCGGATATGACTTCCTCATCTCAATCTCTCAAATCCCACTTTCTCTAGTTGGTTCCCCCAACTGTCTTTACCGAAGAAATCTTCATTACCTCGAAGTTACTTCTTTCTCATCAATCTGAACTAGCAATGTCTCAACAGTCAAATCCTTCCTCACTTGTACACCATCTATCTGAATGAATGCACTTGCACTTCCTCAATTAGGCACATATCACATCATGTAAATTCACAAGCGACAGCGGTAAGACAATCTAACATGATACTTTTCCCACGCTTCCGCTGCGTCACTCTGATACCAAGCAATAAAACACGGTGTGTGCTTCCGAGACTTCAAAGCTTGATCAACACCCGTCACCATTGTAACCCTCAGAACATGTCCTTTCTTGGATCTTCTTGATCTTTTCAGTCGTCTCTTACATAATCCTCAGGTCCGAGCACAACACTCTCGCCTGAATCATATCAATACAAAGGAGTCCTACACCTCCTACCTTACAAAGCTTCAAATTCCCATCTGACACCATATTCGATGACAGCTCATACTATCTTTATCACTTTAGTGATATACATCTCAACCAGCTCCAACATAGAATGATTAATCCTCATTGGTAGGAAAAGAGCCAATCTAGTCGTTCCATCCAAAATCACTCAATTAAAACCATATTCCTCAAATTCTCCGGAAAACCCAACGCAAAATCCATGGGAATACTATCTGATTTCAACTCTGGAATATACAACGGTTACATCAGACCCAACAGTCTCAGACGTTCATTCTTCGACTTCCGACTAGTCTAACCAGCACATACAACTAAACCACTTCTCTCTTTATCTATGGCCATCAAAATAATTTCCTCAAATCCGGTTACATCTTTATAGCACTAGGATGGATACTCCATCTACCATAATACTCTTATTCCACTTAATAATATCTAAAACACAACTCTATCACGACATCTCATGATACCATTCCCATTAATACGAAAATCAGTCCTTCGACTTAATTCATCAAATTCAACCATCATCATCAGTATATACCAAATCTTCAAATCGATGCATCAGCTACCGCGTTGCTCTACCTGAATGGTAATTCAATCTAAAACCATAATCCCTCAGGAGTTCCAATTGTTTTCCTCTGCCTCATATTCAATTCTCCCAATTCAAACCAATACCTTAAGCTCTTGAGATCACCAACTATTTCAAATCTCGCACTAACCAATTGGAGCCTCCAACTCCGGGACAAACACAATAACAACCAACTCAAAGTCACTTGTCAAATAATCCCTCTTATATACTTTAAATTGCCTTCACGCAACTAAACTCGCTGATGTTGCACTTAACATATCTCTCAATCATACCCACGAGGCATCACGAAACACAATAAATAGTTCTGTCGAATTCGGCAAGAATCAACACACGAGTTGTTGACAGCTCTCCTAAAACTCTATGAACTATCTTCATAGTGGCATATCATTGCTTCTCCTCCAACACTGATAACACAAGTTCCCGATGCTCAACATGATCCTCTATATTCTTCGAATTTATCAAACACATTCCATCAATGAATTAATTAATTTCCATGCCAATACTTCACCATCACATAGAGCATTAAAATAGCGTCCAACGCTTCAAATCATGCGTCAAAATACGAAAACAACATTTTCACACTCCGAAGGCCACTCAACACATTTTCAACTCTTGAAATTTTCAAGGGTCTAATTATACCAATATTGTATTCCATATCTTACTTTCTTTAATAATCACCGAAAGTCATTATCCACCTTTATACTCAACTCCACAATCTGTTGCCATAGCATACACACCAGACACAAGTCTCAAAACTAATCAATCAATTTTAATTCCTTGACCATCCAAACTGACATACCATATGGAGCTCTCAATATATGACTAGTTTCTACAACTAAGTCGATCACAACTTCACCTCACGTCTTGTCTGTATAACACTTATCTTGTCAGGATAACTCCCAGACAACCACAATCAAGCGGCAAACTGCCAACTTCCCACTTTCATTAATACTCAAAATTCCCATCAAAATTAAACATCTCATCACTGTCCTACGCCGACTCATCAAAACAATTCTTAAGCACTCGACTTCACTCAAAACAATTCACTGCACCACGCCATTTAAGCTTGCAAGACACATCTATCCCATTCAACACAATCCCGACTACTATCAACAAGAGATTAAGGGTGATCAGTTCCTCAATTTGTCAATAGACAGTCGAAAGTCATGATGGGGTATAAACCATCTTTACCAAACTATAAGAGCATTCAACCACACTGAGCTACAACTCCACACTTGCAGCAACCTGGAGAAGCACAAGTTTCTCCCCCACTTTAATCATTCCCACTCCTTGCAGACAAAGGTTAGACAACAAACACGTACCGACAGTTTTTCCACACACATGTCGCGTACAAGGGAACAACCAACATTAGACAACTTGGCCGTATAGACCAACCAGGCTCTGATACCATTAATGTAACACCCTTCTAACCCCACGGAAAAAAAATACATAATTAATCAGAGTAAATTAACATGCTTTCACAAAAGGGCATCACACATAATTTACAAACCGCAAAATTCACCTATCATACTCATGTAACATTGAAATAAATAGTCATGCTATTAAATTTTCACTTTGCATGCAGCAGCAGATTCAATTTATTAACATAATTCTCTTCACGGAACATTCATGTTCATCACATAATCATCAACACTTAGGCACAGAGGCCATCATCATAATATTTCAAATACAATTAAAACACAACTTAGAATACATAATATATCTCTAAGGCATAAACCCAGCGATCCCAGTGTTACATAACCAGAGCATGACTCGACCCAACATAATTAAAATACTAAACAACTGCACCAGCAGAAACCTCGCAACTACTAGCAGTACAACTCCAAGATACCTGCACGATGTCATATAGGACATCATTCCAGCAGAAGGGTGAGAAATATTACCATAATAATCAAAGCACATAATCATATATAAATGCACAAGTACAGAATACATATATTCCATATTTTCTCACCACAATGCATATTAACACAATAATAATGCATATAATAGATTTCCATAGCATCAAATACACATATTATACTTCTCAACACAATACCTCACAATCCACTAACATACATCGCAATGTATATATGTATAAAACCAAGCATTTCATCATGCATACGTTCACATTTGCAATCAATCCACATAAACATATACATTATGCTTAATTCTCTACAATTCGTATAAACATATTCAATCGTGTTTAATCATCAATTCATCAGTCAATATCTTTCACAATTACTCATTCGTAACCCACATTTCAACAATTCATACACACATGCATATTTCATATAACACTCGTAACCATGCCATGAGGCTCATATAAAACACATCAATTAAGACCCAATCCCCTTTCAGGATTATGGGTACGTAAATTATACCTTACCAGGAACAACATCTCAGTTATTCTACCCCGGTAATTATTCCACCAGGAACGACATCTTAATCATTCTACCCCAGTGTACACGACCACGACACTATACCTCACCAGGAATAACATCTTGTTATTCTACCCCAATGCTTATTCCACTAGGAACGACACATTGCCATTCTACCCCAGTGAGTACGAATCGTTCACATATACATTATTATCTACATCATTCTCACATTTACCAATCAGTGCATATATATTTACTATTATATTCGCAGGCATTATTCACAATTCATCATGTACATCACAATGCATATCTATGCACACAACTAAGCATATTCATCAATCATGCTTCTTCAATTCACATCATTTTCACATAAACATTTACAGTTATGTTTATTTATAAATCAAAATTATAAAGATGATAAATGCAACTCATAGAGACCGACTCACGATTCTATGCAGATGCAAATGCGGTACCGACTCATTCAGCAGGTTCAATTGAAGAACCAAATGGAACCATCGCTCGTTACCGAAGTAACTCCCCGTCGGGCCTACGATGTTCACCCATCGCTCACACCCCACATGGGCACACGATGTTTCAGAATTGCTCACACCCCACACGGGCACACAATCCGATTGCTCACACCCCACATGGGCACACAATCGTTCTGCAGATTCTACGCAGAATCAATTATAAACCATCGCTCACACCCCACATGGGCACACGAGGTTTCTGCAGATCCTACGCGGGATCAATCAACACAAGAATGCATATCATGATGCTTCACATGCAAAATAACTCAATTAATTATAAACCATCGCTCACACCCCACATGGGCACACGAGGTTTCTGCAGATCCTACGCGGGATCAATCAACACAAGAATGCATATCATGATGCTTCACATGCAAAATGACTCAATCAATTATAAACCATCGCTCACACCCCACATGGGCACACAAGGTTTCTACAGATCCTAGGCGAGATCAATCAACACAAGAATGCATATCATGATGCTTCACATGCAAAATGACTCAATCAATTATAAACCATCGCTCACACCCCACATGGGAACACGAGGTTTCTGCAGATCCTACGCGGGATCAATCAACTCAAGAATGCATATCATGATGCTTCACATGCAAAATGACTCAATCAATTGTAAACCATCGCTCACACCCCACATGGGCGCACGAGGTTTCTGCAGATCCTACGCGGGATCAATCAACACAAGAATGCATATCATGATGCTTCACATGCAAAATGACTCATGACATTTTTTAAATGCATACATATTCGCAAATATATTTTTCATGCATTCTTCACATTCATCACATACAATAATCATACATTCACAATGTATATTGTATTCATCATTCATCACAATTACCATGCGTTTTTATTCAATTCTAAACAATGCACATAATTTGCCCAAAGGCCACGATTCACAATCGATTCATACACTAGGATTCACGCCTTACGGCTACCCACAATACGAAAATTAATAACACACAAGTTGTTCATACGAGACGAGACCGATCGCAACCGGACGCTCTAGCTAAATAAGCTTCTCTCACTCAAAATCGTTAATTCCGATTAATCGGTAAAATTGGCTAAAAGTCGGATAAAAATAATATTTCTTTTCACCAAGTTGTAGAACATATTATTAGCTTCAGTTTGATATAAAGAACGTCAAAATCCGATAAACGGTGAAAAAGTTATAAATTTTCGAAGTTTTGATAAATAATATTTTCTCACACTTACAGTGTTAATCGGTTAACGTATATGGTTAACCGGTTAACACCTCCAAAAACTCAGTTTTTAGGCCCTTAACACTGTTTTAATCGGTTAACGTATATGGTTAACCGATTAACACCTGAAAAACTTGGAAAAACAGCTACGGGTTTGGGCTTAAAAGCCCCAAAAAGTCGGCCGATTAAATGGTTTTCACCCGATTAAATGCCTATCCATCCTTACTAATCTTATACGGACATTTTAGGGTCATAAAACTCGAATTTCACGACATCCGATTTCCACTCAAAATCTTAACTTCAAATTAACCGAAAATGGTGAAACTCATAATATCACCCGATTTTCGCCAATCTAGTTTCAATAATCTTAGCCTAACATATCCCGACTAAACTACGAAAGTTATTCCCGATTCTAACCGTTCAAACATCGATTTCTATCGATTAATCCCAAATCCGACCTAGAATGAAAACTATACAAGAACACCCAAACAATCCAACACACATACACAATCATACACATTGATTAGGATAGTAAGATTTCACACCCTTACCTTAGATTAATCGAAGTCAGAGGATGTTCTTGATGAATCCAAGCTTTTCCTCATCTCCTTCTCTTTTCTCTTCTTCCTCTTTCTCTTCTCTTCTCTTCTCTTATGTTTTCTATTCTATTCTTTTCTTTCCACTTCCTCATATATATATCTTTCTCTTTATTTCATTCCAATATATTTCCTTTCTCAAAACATCTATCAATCCATTTAAACAATCATCTAATTATTCAAATAATTAGAATAATCCAAATAAATAAATCAATTAATTAACACAAATAATTAATTATTAAAAATTGGGTTGTTACACCACTTGCACCAGACTAACCCAAGGACTATCGGAGAGAGGATATATCATCCCGACATCCAACATTTTCACCACCTCTTTCCTAACCACATCTTCCATGGTAGGATTCAAGCGGCGTTGAGGTTGAGCTACCGGTGTGAAGTCATCCTTCATTAGTATCATATGCATACAATATGACGAACTTATTCCTTTCAAGTCGGAAAGAGTTCAACCCATAGCACTTTGATTCGATTTCAACACAAAAATCAAGTTTTCTTCCTCATTCTTGGTTAGCGCATTTCTTATGATAACCGGTTTGTTTCATTCCTCATCAAGAAACAAATATTTCATGTGTGAGGGCAACAACTTTAACTAAAGTTTTGATTCCTTTTTTTTCAAAATTTCTACTCGTTCTTCTAATGGAGGAAATTTCTTCCAACTCCTCAAGTTCTCATAAACACTTCTCAACTTATTTTAGGTCGTTCTCATTGAGTCTTTAGAGAGCATTAGTAAGAACTTTTTCTAATGGTTAGAAACATACACTTGACTTTTTACCTCTTTAATCACCTCATTCGTTGCATCAAGTAGAAAATAATCAGTTTTGTCTTTAGAATGCTTGATGACTTCGAATAGATTAAAGAAAACATCTTCATCTTGCACTCTTACTTTCATGAGCCCATCATCCATATCTAAAGCCATTCTCGCGGTCTTCATGAAAGGCCGACCAAGAATCAAATAAGCATCATCGTCTTCCTCTTTTTCAATTACCAAAAAGTCAATAGGGAACAAAAATTTATCGAATTTCACTAAAAGATCTTCCGTTACATCGTGAGGGAGGGTATTAGATTTATCGGCTAATTGCAGATTCATTCTTGTTGCCTTCAACTCCATGTGTCCCAACCTTTTTGTAATGGATAACGATATCAAAATACTAGAACCCAAGTCAATAAACCCATTACGAACATAAACATTTCCAATTGTCATCGATAAGGTAACTCTTCCCACATCACTTTCTTTCCACGAAAGAGTTTGTTGAATGATATCAATACAACTAGCATCAAGCATTATTGTTTCTTGATCTGTGTACTGCTTCTTTTTGGTGAGAATATCTTTCATGAATTTTGCATACGTATGCATTTGCTCTAACGCTTCGGAGAATGGAATATTGATTTTCAATTGACTAAAAATATCCCAAAACTGAGCATAATGCTTCACATTATCCTTTTTGGTAGGACCATGCAGATAAGGTAGATTTTGAATTGGGATATTGCTCACTTGTTCCTTCCCCTTTTTATTCTTTTTCTTCTTCTCTTCTCTCAATTTCTTTTCTACTTCTTCTATCACGCTTTTATCCTTTTCAACTAAGTGACCCTCCACATTTTTTTTACTTCACTCTCATCAATCTCTTTTTCTTTTTCTTTTTCAACTACTACCTCCTCTCTTGCAACTTCCTCATTAATGCCCATATCAATTGTTCTTCCACTTTGAATAAGAATAGCTTTGCAATGTTCTTTTGGATTCACTTGAGTATTCGCCGGAAAAGTCCCTTTGTGTTGGTCGGCTAATTGTTTAGACAATTTCCTGACTTGTGTATCAAGATTCTTTAAAGCCGCATCAATATTATTTTGATTGGAAATCGACATTTGCATAAATTGAGTGAGCGTGTATTCCATTTTTGATGTTCAACCTTGAGGTTGTGGAGATTGAGTGTAGTTTTGGTATTGATTTTGACGATTTGAAGGGTCGACATCTTGCCTCCACCCTTGCTGATAACCTTGGTTATTACCTCTTAGCTGGTAGCCTCGGTTTCCTTGTTGATATGGAAGTTGTCTTGGTTAATAGCCTTGATTTTGATTTTGGTTTCCCATGTAGCTCACTTCCTCTACAACTGGAGGACAATACCCGGTAGGATGGTCTCCCTTGCACAACTCACAACTTGCAACTTGTTGACTTTTATTGGGAACTTCACGCATCTCCTTAATTTATTGTAGAAGTTTTGACATTTGTTGCGTAAAAAACTCCACTTGTTGTGAAAGCATCTTGTTTTGCGCAAGAATAGCGTCATTAGTACCCAATTCAAGCACTCCCGGCTTCCTTTGAGGTGTACCATGGTTATGTTGACCTTAGTGGTCATTGAGTGCCATCCAATCAATGATGGCAACTGCATCCTCCATGCTCTTTGACATTAAAGATCCACCCGAGGTAGCATCTAAGAGAGTTTTGTGAATTGGTTGGAGTCCATTCTAGAATATATGCAGTTGTGTAAGATCATCTAACATGTGGCCTTTACATTTTTGCAACATAGATTTGAAACTCTCCCATGCTTCATTGAGAGATTCATTACCACCTTGAGCAAATACGAAAATTTCCGTCTTAACCTCCACGAATCTATTATGAGGAAAGAATATTTCAAGAAACTTTTCCTCCAACAAATTCCAATTTGTCATCACAAGAGTTGATTGGTCAAGATGCCATTCCTTAGCCTTCCCTGTCAAAGAGGGAGGGAATAGCCTCTTGAACAATGATTCCTCTTCCACTTCCAGAGTTCTGTTACTCCTGCAATTTCACAGAATTTCGTAAGATAAGTGAACGAGTCTTCATTATCTAGCATGGTAAATGGATTTGAATATAAGAGTTGAAGAATTCCGGCTTTCATCTCTGTGTGCCTTCAATTGTTTGCATTGCGAGCAAACTGAGCATTATGTCATAGACTATTAGTGCATGGACCTCTAGAAGGTGGTACTTCTACATGATTGACGTAACAATTGGGGTAGTTAGTGGATTACTTGAAGAAGTTCCTTTGCGCTCCCTTGTTTCTTTAGCTAGTTGCCTTTGTCTACTAGTTTTGCTATTAAGTCTCTGCACAGTTCTATCAATCTCTAAATCACATAAAAGTTGGTCTGCAGGCACATTTCCTCGTATAAACAGATATCTGAAACACTAACCAAACAAAGTAACAAGCACAAGGAATATTAAATGAGGTAAGATATAACAATACAAATCTTAAACAAATATAAACTATTGCAATGCTTGCAATATCAATCAATAATCCCTGGAAATTACACCATTTTTTTAAAGCATATATGGTGGTGAAAGTTGTTTTATCGTCTCCACATTGATTGTCGTGATATTACTTGTCGTTCTATAGTTCAAAGAGTTTTAAGTAGGGTTTTCAATTTTTTTTTGTTTGGTATCATAAGTTGTCATAAATTTTAGTAGCAAAGAGTAAATTCTAGAAACATGTTTGTTTAACAAGGCATATCAAGAATAGATTTCCTCAACCTAACTTGCATATACTATCTTAATCAAGCATGTGAATTTGTTTCCAATTAATAGAATCGCGTACCCTCTCAATACCGTTTATATCTAAATCGATTTCGTGAGTATTATTGTATATATCACTAAATGATGTCTCATGCTAACAATCAATACAATAATCTTTAAGATTGATACAATGCAAATATCAACTCACAAATCTATGTCTAGAGCTTGTTCATTGATAGATGAATATCTTAGATCAAGTTTTGCAAAAACTATGTTTAGAGTGATTCAAAAGAAATGTATATTATAAAGAACAAAGATATTCACCATATATTAATCATCAATTTTTTCACACAAAAAAGATTAAAGAAAATACATACAAGATCAAGGAAGACTACATATATCCTTGATACAAAGGATTTAGCTACCCATCACCATGGTAGCTTTCTTCACAAGGAATGATAGAAGATGAATGTGCATCTGTGATGAAGAATCGATAATGGATGTGAATCCAACTTCTATTTGATAAAAATCACTTCTTGATGAAGAAATGAAGAAATTAGGGTTTTTGTGTCAAAGGAAATATTTCCTCTCTAAGAGTTTTTAAGAATTGTGAAAGAATGAATCACAATAAAGCAAATAAAGTACATAAATATCTTTCACTTTCTGCACTAACTCGCATAGCGAGCTCCCTTTTTAGGCACTCCAAGTTCCTATGAACAGTTAAACCTCCCTAGAGGAATATTTGAGCTTGCACTACGAGCTATCTTGCTTAGTCCTCACACTGCATCCACAGAGGCCAAAAGCTAATACCATAATTTTTTCCAGCTCACTTTTAATTCATCTTTGTGCTCGCATTGCGAGCTCACTTTCCTTTCGCTGGTAGCTCGCACAACGACCCATGGGATTAACTTTTATTCTTTAGCTTCCTTATCTATTCTTTTGTGTCTTTTTCCACTATAATTAAGCCTAATTCCTACATAATAACACACAAGTAAAGGAAACCAAAGGTATATGCAACTATATTGAAGATTCACACGAATTCATGGAATAATTCAATTGAAAGACAATTAAAGAGTTAAAAAATGCTAAGAAAGATTATCAAAATTAAGTCATATTTGACATTCGTCAAACGCTACCTAACTAGATCTTTGTGTGTCCTCAAGGAAAGTATGTCTCTCATGAAAATAAGAGGATTTGCTCAAGCTTAAAATTCAAGAAAGTAAATTCAAGTTGCTAATGAAGATAAGTTGTAGGTTTGAGTATGTCAAGAGTTTTGAAGGAAGTAAATTCAAGTGTGAATTTAAGACGATGATGCAAATAGTGGTTATTATTGAGTAGAGGAAATTCAAGGGCGAATTTCAATTTAAGGTGGAGAATGTAATATCTCATTTCCTCTTAAATGCTTAATTGGGTGTCAGTTGAGATCAATTGATCTCCTAAGTACTCTATCCTTTGTTAGTTAGAACAATTGGACCTCCTAAGTGCTCTAAATGTTATCACTTGGGACTAATAGAGTAACTAGTAAACTCTAAAGAGATCAATTATTAATAAAAGAGACAGACCAATATTAATAAGTGCAAGAGAGAATATTCTGGTAACATCAATATTTTGTTAATTGATATCAGATGACAAAATATCAATTGGAGTATTTTGTATCATATTATATATTTATGAATAAGAAGAAAAAAAGAAGAAGTTAGTAAGAAGAAATGAAAGAAAGAGGAAAAGAGAAAGAGAAGAGAAATGGGGAAGAAGAGAAGAAAAATCATGGAGGAAGATACTGTGGATTCATAATCATCAACTCCATCTCATTTTTTTCATATCCAAGGTGAGTTCCATTAGATAGTGGGGAAAATATGAGAATATTTGAGGGTTGGGTTTTTGTGTTGAAATTGAATTAAATGTTATTTTTATGTGGTAATTGATGAATTGCATGCTTAATGATGTTGTAACATGTCTATTTGGTTGTTTGAATGCTATGTTAACTTGTAGGTTTGAGTTTTTGGGCATGTTTACCTTCATTATGCGTTGCTGGAAATATGAGTTTCGCTTGAGTCGTTACGCGAGCTGATTTCTATCAGCGTCGTCGGGTGAGCTTTGGTGAGCCCAGGGCCACCTACTTTTCTGCTAGCATCGCAGGCAAGGTTTGGAGTACATAAGGAGAGCTACCTCACCACCTGATCGCCGGGCGACCATATTGCATTTTTGGTTCTGTCTATCCCTCGCCTGTGGTTCTTCGGGCGAACTAAAGGCGAGCCAGCCTCACCGGATGCTCGCCGGGCGACCGTAGCAAGACTTAGGGAGATTTTTTTGTTAATTGATTGGATTATTTCACACGTAAGCTCAGTCATGTTATGAGTTACCTTATTCTAATTATTATGGGTTCTATGCAAGTTTATTATGTGTGAATGGTTGCTCGTGGTTCATTTTTTAACATGAATTTTGGTGTGATAGTTAGTGAGGAACCTTTGTTCCAAAAGTCTCATTTGGTGAGAGACCTTTGTTCTAAAAGTCCTATTTTGGTGAGGAGCTTGACTCCGAAAGTCCTATTTATCGAGAGACCATGAACTTAATCGAGAATGCTTGGTAGAGGATAATGGTGACTGTATGCCTTAAATGCATTCTTTATGTGGAGTATGTTTTACTTCTTTATATTGTTATATGTGTTGCATGTATGATGTATGTGTGGATTAGATGTTTTGGTTGTGATAGAACATGCTTAAAATAATATAAATATGAGTGAAGAAACCTAGGCTTAAAATTAGGTAAATGGATTAAAAAGATAACTAGGTTGTAAGTATGACTTAGATATAGTAGAAGGTGACATTCATGCAATATCATACCTAGGTGTGTGTCATGGATGGATGGTTATCATAGTTATGAGTGAGATGCATTGTATGGAACATGTATGGTTAGTATGTTGTTTTATGATTAAGGTGAATATGATCACCTTGTGATTGTCGAATACGATCACATTATGTTATATTTGATCACATAGTCGAAAACAACCCCCTATTTGTGTCTTCCCATGAGTTGATGCTTATGTAGAGCTCCTTTGAGATGTATGCACCATTACTTTGACAGGTTTGAGTCCATGTGTACGAATGGAACCTATGAGTAAAAGGCTTGAAATGGATTGGAAGTCCCATAGGAAGCGACGATTGGTGTGGATACAAGGATCCGTGACCCGTGTCGAAAGTCCTAGATGTAGAAGATGACGGGGAAAGATTCCTTGGTATGGTTTCTGTACTAGTGATTATTTGAGTTGATGGACTCAAGAGACATGTTTCCATACATTGCGAGTTTTGTGAACTCAAGTCTTATCCTTTTTCCACTTGACTTGAGTTAGAATTTGATTAGAACCCTATAGAACCGAGTGAAACCATAAGATAGGGAAACTCACTGAAATTATTATCTCACTCCAATATTGTTGTTATTTTTCAGGTGTTGTTTGCATGTTTAGTTTATAAGTGGAGCTATGCATGGATGTTTCAAGGGAAGCTTAAATTATGCTTTTTTCGTGGTGTATATTGTACTTGGATCTTAGATTTAATTGTTATGGCACTTTCCATATCTTGTACCATAGGTTGTTTTTATTGTTTTAGAAATGGTCAAGTATGTAAATGATGCCAATAGGCACTTATGGTTGTATTAGTATCAAATAATAATACTTATATGATATTATTTTAGATATATAATATATGGGATGTTACAAAAAACTTGCAGCAGAACTCAACATAAACATGTACATTAAATTATCTCTATAAAATAAAGTACTCGGTTAAATTTAAACAAATCCAAAAACAATGAACTCAAACAACAATAACAACCCGTTCCCAGTGTTAAAGATCAGAGCAACCGAAAACTAAATACGAAAAAAGTGAAGAAAAGCTTCAATGCCATCTTCCAAATCACAACAATTATTGTTCCTCTCGAGTATCTATACCAAATTGTACAAAACACCACAAACAAAACAAAAGAGGGGTAAGAATACACTCAAATATATTAGCGATGCAAACTATAGCAAGGGTAGTATATTCACACAATCAACAAACAAAAAATTGATTCACATCAACCAAATGATTCACAATACCTTTATGTATGCAATACGACTAACACTAAGACCCAATGCATACGCTACCATTTTGTGGACATCAAAGTTATATTACTGATACTCATCCACTCATTACAATACATTCCACTTCGAACCATATGCAATAACACATAATATATTTACCGTAGTTATCAGTCCGAACTACACCTCTCAACATCAACAACATATAATTATAACTCATCATATAATTATGCACGTATTTCACAACATGTATTAACACATCAAACATAATGTTCACACAACACTTAAGCATATCAACTCATGTCATCAAACACAACCAAAGAGAAACCAACACTAGCTGGAATTAGAGACAGACCCACAATTCGAGTAAAAAATGCTAACTCTGCGTTATTACGCTCACTAAGCAAGGACCAAAAACCAGAAAACATCACACTCTGTCACAACTCGCTAAGTGACGTTCATCCTTGCTAAGCGAAGTCCCCTAAAATTGCAAAATAAAAAATGTGATTCCACCATTTGAGCCCTATCGAAGCTACGATTTTGACCCCCAATCGCCCAATTTGAGTAGAAGACAACATATACATATCATACCATGATTAATATGTCACATATTCACTGATTAGTCACCTAATCCATCTCTTATCATGAATCTAAGGTTATGTTCATAATGCCAAAAACGTATACATGAACAACAACTCAATCAATTAGCTAATACGAAGGCATACAAAAATCAGTAATAAAATAATGCAGGAATTTCATGTTATTCAAAGCAATTACAATATGTTTTACATAAACCTTTTTGTAAGAACACATAAACATCAACGATGGTGAAAGTAGGAGAAAAACCTAGAGAAGGGTGAAGATCCCTCTCTACCCTTCATGCATTTGACATAAATATTAGAGTTATTCCCCCTTACCTTAATTTTCTAGCAAAAAATCCAAACTTTGGTTATGGCTCCTCCTTCCTAGAGCTCTCTTTAGAATTTCTTACCTTTTTTTCTCTTTTTCAACTTTTCACGTATAAGACCCAAAACTCATTACTCTCCTCACATTTTTATTTATTTAATCTTATTTTAATTATAATAATTCTACACTTTCTCTTTCACTTTTTCTTATTCCACCCTTATACTCTAATATTCTCATTAATTCAATTTTCATTCCAAAATGATTAGTTTCATATTTTTTTATTATTTTAATAAAATAAAATCTAATAAATCCCATAATTATTAAATAAATCATATAAATATATCAACACTAAAAAAATAAATAGATAAAAACAATTAAATAATTAATTAAAATTTTGGAACGTTATTGAAAAGTGAAGGTCAATCGACCCAACAGTAAATGGAGCGCCATTTACTAAGTTAGAGTCCATTTTACTAAATTACACCTAATTTAATAACTAAAAAAGAAAAACCCACGGAGTACATATTTAGTCTATATTCAAACAAACAAATAATCATGCATCTTCAATTTTTCAATCATGGATTTTATGAAAGGGTGTGAGTGAGATGGTTTGATGTAGAGGCAAAATTGCCCAACCTAAATTGACGACTAATAATTCAAAACAAGGACGGGACAAAAGGCAACAACACATGTTATGATAAGCGTTTAGGTGAGTTGGGTAAAGTGGTACAACTTGTGATTAGTTGTCATATTTGTCTCTGGCCACACATAACTTTAACTTGGAACTGCAACTTGAAGTAGACTGTCGTTGATTCTGATTCGAGTATTTCAAGGTTGTAAATAAAGAGACGCAATGTATGGCAATTGTAATTGATAACAAAATCATTGAGGTTTTTATAATCAGATTGTGACACTTATTTTGACTATATAATATAGAATTTGTGACACTTATTTTGACTATATAATATAGAATTTTTTACTGTTGTACCCTTGTTTGAAACCAAAAATCCTATAATAATTCAGTTTAAAAATTATTTACTGGAATGCTCTATTTTTGTGGAAATTTGTCCACTGAATAAACGGACGTGTGCAACAAAAAAATGGTTTTTGTAAGTTCGTCCACTGAATGGGCGAACTAGTGAAAGAGAAAATGACCTATTTTTCTCTGATTTTATTTATTTATTTAATAATTTATTTATTTAATGAATTAATGATAAATAATTTAATGATAAATATAATAATTTTGTTTATTTACAATTTTAATTTTAAATATTAAAATATTAATGTTAATAATTTTAATTATAATTAATAATAATAAAATAATGTTAATAATTTTTAATAATTATAATTATAAAATAATAATTAATAATAATTACATTATAAAATTAGATTATAAGAAATGTTAATAATTTTAACATTACAAGATTAAATTACAACAATAAAATTGATTAAACAAAATTATTAACATATATTTAGTAAATCATTAATATATTTAGTAAATCATTAAATATATTTATTAAATATATTTAGCAAATCAGTAAATCATTAACATATATTTAGTAAATCATTAATATATTTAGTAAATCATTAAATATATTTAGTAAATCAGTAAACCATTAACATATATTTAGTAAATCATTAATATATTTAGTAAATTATTAAATATATCATTAAATTATTTATCATTAACTCATTAAATAAATAAATCATTAAATAAATAAATAAAATCAGAGAAAAAAAGGTCATTTTCTCTTTCACTAGTTCGCCCTTTCAGTGGACGAACTTACAAAAACCATTTTCTCTTTCACTAATTCGCCCTTTCAGTGGACGAACATACAAAGACCATTTTTTTCGTTGCACACGTTCGCCCATTCAGTGGACGAGCTTCCACAAAAGTAGGACATTCCGGTAAATAATTTTCAAAGTGAGTTATTATAGGATTTTTGATTTCAAACAAGGGTTGAACAGTGAAAAATCCATATAATATATCAATTTTGTAACATAATATAAATGTCAACATCAATTTATCTTAGAGAAAACTCATACATATACGTTTGATAACTAATTGTAGAAATTTGACCAATCTAACGGTAAATTATTGAAAAATACTTCGTTCTGAAGTTTGACAAGACATATGTTGTATCGAAGGAACAAATTCCTTTAATGTGAGAGTTTCTGTTACGGCGGAATAAGGTGTATCTGTAATATTAACACTCCAACGTTTACATCAATAAAATTTTAAAAATATAGTTTGAGAGTGAGAATTAGATAATATCTGAAATGGAGCATTTTCGAGTTTAAATATGGTATACGGTTAAAACTTATTCAATTGAGCATGACATAAGATGCAGGGAGGGGTCCTATTAGATCTGACGACAAGCAATGCACAAGTGGCTTGCATCAAGTGTCCAGTTACTGAAGAGGTTCCACATGTTTCTTTGTCTCCTTGATGTATAATTCAAACTAAGCCTCGCAATTGAGCCTTCCAATTTGTGTTATGGCCGGCCCAGAACAACTACCTCTTAAGTCTCTATAACACTCCAAAATTTTTCCTCCCTTTTTCTAACCTTAACTGGCTTTTGCTTCGCGTTCATGTGCATCTTCATTAGGTCATAGCTCATAATCATACTTTGCATGGGTTTTCTAAGACATGAGATCAGAAGTTTCTCTGAATTAGATCATCAAGTATCAAACTTACTTTCTTCAAGAGTTGTCAAGCATCAAGGGCCTAGAGTTTCATCACTTTCTTGGTTCAAGTTTGTTGGCAAGCTTATTTTCAATTGGGGCAAGGTTAGGGATCAGGGTTATCAGGGACTATGGTATAACTTCAAGTCAGGTATCGTTATTCAGTTACGATTAAGATCACACAAAAGTTTGACCTAATCTTGGTCAAATCATCAGAAGACCACTTTAATCACAAGTTATTAGTATCAACTGACTCTCTCAGCCAGTGTGCGTCTAAGATCAAACTGTTGTGTGTGGAACTCATCAGGTTATCAAGATGTGGTTCATGAGAGGTTTGGTCCAGAAGATCATGTTTTCCATACAATGCAAAAGAATCAATTGCCAAAAGGGGTCCTATGTCTTTGAGTCCATTAAATAAGTTACAAAAGTTTAGTAAGTCCAGTCCATCAAACTATTACACGAATAAGCTTAACAAGCAATAACATTCCAAGATGCACATGCCTTTCCACACACAAATAAACAAAACAATTCAAAGCCCATCACAATACATCAATAAGTCCATCATCAAAATGCAAAAAAAATAAGTCCAATTGAAAAAAGAAGAAAAAAAAGCCATGAACAAAAGAAGTTACAGCCTGTGCAAAACAACAGCTAGCCACAATGGACAAAAATATGCTACCACTCCAATTCTGCTACTATATCCAGCCAAAACACTACATGTTTCGTACAACGCCCACACAACCAACAACACGAAGCCGCTACTAACCTTCAGCCAACCAAGGCACGCCAGACACAAACCGTACAACTACGCAGACTTGTACCCAAACTTCAGTACCACAAACCTCCAAACTTTCACAACCTACGCACCAATGCACCGGACCACATAAAATAGAAACAAAACCTTTCATAACCTACACCACCAGCAAAAGTTGATGCCACTACCCCAAGTCCCTCGTGACATGCTTTACCATCTTATGATATTGCCAAAACCTTGCCATGACACATAATACACACAATGCAAAACCATCACCTGTAAGCGACAAAAACAACCACACAATCTGTACAATTCCCGCACCTTTTACGCAATTTAAAACGCAGCCAATATATCCCAAAAAGCAAACATCACACAACACAAATTTACACCAAAAGAGCCATAATGTGATTGTTCACACAAAAACCAAGTTTCACCCGACCATTCTTCTATCCCTCTCCCTCAAAAAATAACATTATGTAGAAACCTTAGCAAGACATCATTTCCATTTTTCTAAAATTCTCACCCAGAAATACACAACACGCACTTCTTTCCTTCATCTTCTAAAACAACAAAAATTATACCCTCTTCATCTTCTTCATTGATTCATCACCCATTCAAACTGATATCTCCCCAACCTCAATTCAACCTTAAATCCCTCAAACCTTCTTCTCAAACCCTAAATAGAAACTAAATCAGAATAGAATAAAAGAGTAGAAGAAGAGAAGATTCGAGCGAGACAAATCAAATCAAAATCGTACAAACCTGTTGGGATGGATCAAAACTTGAAACGGAGTCGGTAGTAGAGCGAGAACTTGAACCCGAAAAAGGTTGAATCTAAGCGAGGAACGAAGTGAGAAACAAATTCGAAACCAAGAATTGAAGGAAGCAGTGATGCGAGAAGAAGGTTGGGATCCAAGTGGTCTTGCTTTTCTTGATTTTTGGTACTTTCTGTTTTGATTTTAATGGCAAGGCCTTTAACTTGTTCACTATTATGCTTTATTTTTAAAGACAAAAAGAGAATGTGATTTACTTTCCATTCCTTTTATTTTTTTGATTTTTGGTTTATTGTTTTTGTACCACTCGTACCATTGCATTTGGGCTTATAGCCCGTCTGAAATTTCTCACACATCTCCCTACTTTTGTTTACATTTTGATGATAGGATTTTGTAGCCCATGTCCACATGAACATTGTTATCAACTACCTCTTTTTTCCTGTTTCACATCCCTCTGAGTTATAATTTTATTTTGCCAATTATATCTTGGATTTTCATTAATTGTTAATTAAAAATTTTATTAATAATTGTTGAATTACTTTTATCTATATTTTTGTTATTTTCTTAGTTGTGATTTTAGGTTTAATTATCTTGTTAAAAAATTCTTGTTGGTTTTGATTTTAAACTTGTGATTAATTAGATTTTAGAGTTTTGATTAGAACTTTTATCAATTAATTTTTGTTGATGATTTTAATTAATTCCTTGATTTGAATTCTTCAATTAAGTTCCTTGTTGATTGAACTTCTAATTGAATATTTGTTGAGTTTTGATTAGAATTTTGGTGATTAACTTTGGTTATTTTTCTCGATGATTTTTGAATTGTCTGGATGAGATTTGTGCCTTGGAACTTAAGATATTTGTGCTTGCTTGATCTTGTTGATGTTTGAAATTGCATATGAATTCTCATTGATTGATGTTGCTAAAACTCTCCTTGTGCATAAGTTGATTTTAATGAAGGAAATGATGTTTTGCATACACTTCTGTTCTAAAGATAAGAGCTATTAAATGTCGTTCTTGCTTGCTTGCTGGAATATACGACTGTGATGTGCTGAAGCGCTGTTGTTGCTGCTATTTTTGGTTTGATTTATACTTGTATAGCTTTGACATATCCTTTGATATGTTTTTAATGATATGAAGTATGCTTAGGGTTTAGCATTTTTTATTACAACTTGTTGTTGATTGAGAAGTCTTCACTCCTAGTTGTATGTTTGGCTTGTGTGCTAATTCAAATGATACTTTGGTTTTGTATGTTACATTTTTCTCATACTTTGTGATGAGCGAGGATTCACTAAGTCTTGCCTTTTAGCTGAGATCACGACATCGTTGTTTTGGTTGAGCACGTGGAGTCACTCAGTTTTGTTTCTTATTCGAGATCACGACATCGTTTTGTGATTGATTAGTATAATGTTTATTTGTGTTTGTTCACATGATCTCTTAGGATTCTAAGCTCGACTTAATTTTCGATAAAGCTTGAGGTAGGGTAGGTATTAGGCTTTCAATCCTTTGCATGATAGCAATTCAGATAGTCCCTTTCAAACCTTAACTTTTGGTTCAACATTTGTATGATAACATTAGATAGACTTCCCTTTCTATCCCAACTTTAGGACCATTGTGCATGACAATATTAGTGAAGGTAGGAAAAACACTTATAAGGGAGGGGGGGTTGAATAAGGGTTTTAAAAAACAATTAAGATGATATAAAAATAACAAGGTATTTTTATCCTGGTTCGTTTGAACAAGGACTTAATCCACTAAATCAAACTGATTACAGTGTTAACCACTAAGACAAACAGTCTTAGTCTTCTCAAGAAATCTGACCACACTTGGTCTCTTAAGGAATCTTTTACAAAAGATAAACTAACAATGTGTTTAAGAGTTGCTTCTAAAAAGCTATATCACAACTGTGATTTTTATACAGGTTTATGAACGAATTAAAAACTATTCAACTTTTGAAGAATGTTTCTATGTGTTGCTTGTTGAATAATTTGTCAAATGATTCGTCAATTCATCAACTTTGAAGTGATGTTGAGACTTGCTTTTATAGTACTTGAAGTCCATTTCTCAAAGACTATGCAACGTTGTGCATTCTGTTGCTTATGTCTTCTATTGACTTTTCCTTTCTCAGAAGGGGAATGTTCAGACAAATCCTTTTTGTCTAAATTCCTGTGTCATACACGAATGAGGAAAGAGCCGTTTGGATAAGGAAAAGGAATATGCCAACTGATCTTTATTTGAACAACATCTTCTTCAACAGCTTTGGAACGTCTCGCATCAGATCCTCTGATGATGTTTCTAGTTCTTCAGATCAGAGTTACTCTATCAGAGTTTTGCAGCAAAGTGCTTTAGCGTGAAAATATTTATCAGAGCAGACTTGCTTATCAGAGCCTATGTACTTGCAGCGTTAAATACTTATAGAGTCTTCTGAAACTTTACTGTATGTTCTTTACTCAAATTCTTCTCAGCCTCGCTCAGAGTCATCTGTAGCAGATTAGAGTCTTCTGATGTATTGCTTCTGATGCTCAGAGCTTTATCGTTCTGTAGTGTTCAGAGGCGTTCTTGCTTCCAGAGTAATATTAATTTTGATATCTGAAACAAATAAACACTTGAACATAATTAGAGTATATATTTCTTTTATACAAAATTTCATTAATGTTATCATCAAAACAATGAGATATATTAAACACCAATATGTGTTCTAACAATCTCCCCCTTTTTGATGATGACAAAAACTATGGGAAATTTTGTTCAAATAGAAAAAAAATATCTCTCCCCCTTGAAATGAATACTTCTGGAAAAATTAAATACTTCCCTTTCAGCTTTTGTATTCTTTTCAGCGTCAGAGCACACTTGTATATTCTCAGACTTTGGTTCAGAGTTAATTCTTAGAATTTTATCAGATGAGAATTATTAGCTCTGAAACACTCAAAAAGTATGATTAGATAAGATATATCATGTATGAGTTGCCTTTTGATATCTGTTTATGTGATTTATCAAAATTACCATTTTCTCTCCCTTTTTGTCATATAAAAAAGTATCTGAATAAGAAAAACTTTAAGACAAAAAAAACAGAGGAAAACAATAAATCATATGATAGATTCAGTTGGAAAAACACAACATTTACAGATGCATTGATAAAAATAATCCAAAACAGAAACAATTAACACATAAGTGAACAAACAACAAAGAAACTAAGAAGAAGAACAGGAAGCCAAAATCCTCAAAAGATTCGTTATCTCAGAGGTTGACTCTTCTTTCTTCGTCATCCAAGTCTTGATTTCTTCAGTGGTTTTTTCTTGCTTTACCATCCAAGATCTTATCTCAGTGTTGCTAGCCTCTAGCTAAGCAAACTTAGCATTCAGATCTCCATCTTCTTTCTTCACTTCAGATGACTCAGAAGCAGACGCAGAAGCAGATGCATTGTGTACAATTATGTCAGAAGGTTGAGCAGACTCAAGAGTTTCTTCAGGGCCAGGAGCAGAACCTTCTGGAATGACTTCTTCAGGCCTAGACACTTCAGCAATCTCAGATGCATCCAAGTCTTCAGAAGGAAGACACACATCCTTTGCAGGTGTGTTTCCCAGAAGCAAGGTTGGATTTCTGCAAACTCTCAGAAGAGTGAGTCTGATAGCTTCGACAAATCTGACCTTTGCATCGTTAGGGCAAATGTCTTGAAGATTTGAAGCCACAGAGTTGAATCTGGTTCTGAATCTAGTCCAGATGGCTTCAGAATCAGTAGGATCAACGCTTGAGAGACACTCCTTCTTAACAAAAGATAACCACATATTTATTTCTTTTTCAAAACCAGTAAACAGTGTACCAACATCTAGCCTAGGTTTGGGTTTCAGATAGGCTTCTAAGGGTGATGTTTTCATGGTAGCAGTGGTTGAAGGTATAGAAAAAGAAGGAATAATGAAGACAGGAGGATAAGATGGAGTACCAACAGATGGGGTATTAACAACCTTAGGTTCAGATGAAAAAGTACCATCCTCAGGGTTCGATGGGATAGAAACAAAGGGTTTGAGAAATGAAGAGATGACATCTGATCTATCAGAATCAGTGGAATCAGATGAATCAGAAGATTCAGATGATCCAGATGAAACTGGAAAGACAGTCGTGAGAGGTTGAAGATCAAGAATGACTGGTTCAGGATCAGATGGTATGGTTTCTGATTGTTGTGGTTCAGATGTTTGATTTTCAGATGGTGGATGTTCAGATGGTTGGTTTAAAGAAGGGTTTGGTTCAGATGTTTGTGGAATAGAAGATGGGGTTTTATCAGAAGTAGTTTTCTGATGGATGTTGAAGGAAGGTGTGTATTGTACAAATGTAGTGTGTTCAGATGATTGTGGTTGTTGTGGTTCAGAAGTTTGATGTTGTTGAGGTTCAGAGTGTAGTGGTTGAGAGGTTTGTGGTTCAGTTGATATGGGTGCAGAAATTTGTGGTTGAGATGATATAGGTTCAGGTTCAGTAGAAATGTGTTCAGAAGTGTGAGGAGGAGAAGGTGTGCAAATTGGGTCATAAGGAGGAGGAGGTTCAGATGTTGGTGTTTCTGTTACTTGTTCAGAAATAGAAGATAAATTATCAGAAGGGTTACCTTTCTTCTTCTTGAGGCGTTTTGGCTTTGCAGAAGATGCTTCTCCAGAAGCTTTCCTCTTAGGCTTCGAAGATCCTTCCTCTGAGTCCTTTCTTGTCTTTCTCTGCTTCTCTCCATAGAAGTCTGGTCCAGGTTTATTTGCCCTTTTGATCAAATCTGGTGGCAAGGGGGTTCCATTTGCTAAGCATTCAACAATGTAGCTCAGAAGAATTTCCCTTGGTTCTTCAGTAGTGAACATAGGAAAATCATCTAGAGGAATTCTCCTCTGGCTTACTTCGTCAATGTTAATCTGAACTGGTGCAGAAGTAAGTTTGCGCACTATCCTCATCCTCTGTAGACTCTTTCCATTCAGAGGCATTCCAATAATTGAAGCTAACTCTTCTGTCTGACCAGCCTCTGTCAGATGAGCCACTAATCCATTTTCAGTCAGAATATCTGAGATCAGTCTTCCCATAGGAATCCAGTTTTTGATCTTTTGATGCTTTATTCTGACTTCCTCTCTGGACTGTTTCAAATGACTCCACAGATGAGTAAAAAGTAAGTGAGGCAGATCCACCTTGATGCCTTTACCCAGACAGTACATGAAATACATTTGATCTATGTTGATGTAGTCAGGAGAATTAGTGGATTTCCTATGATGTATGCAGCCTAAGAAGATCTTTGCCCAGATCTTGTAATGAACCTTTAAATCCTTTATTTTGCTTGAAAATTCTCTAGAAGTGAAAACTTCACTGTACACCTCATCCATATCAATACGACCTACTGGAAGATGAGTAACACCATCTGTTTCTTGATATCCTATCAACTTATGAATCAGATCTTCAGTGATGATCATCTCTTTACCCAGAACTGAAGAAACGATGAATTTGGGGTAAACGGTTGCATGGATCCAAAATTCTTTAACCAAGTGTTGCACCCCAAAATTTGCTCAACCTTATTCACTTGGTTTATGTTTCATTATCATTAGCATTTGCATATAGAGTCATGTACATAGTCTAATCATCTGCATAGCATAAGCATAGCAAGTCATTCAACAGGGGATCAACCATTATTCTCATCTCTAGAGGCATATCAAGAGGTTATTATCCCAATTCAATCTCATTCAAGTCATCAGGAAAGAATTTGAAAGTAAAGAGTCCAACAGATCAAGCCTTGAGTCCATCTCCTAGCTGAGGGTATCTGAGGGTAAGCAAGAGGGTTGTGAGCTGTGAGTTGAAGGCATGGAGAGTATCTAGACATTATGAGAGACTTAGAAAGTCATTTGGAGAAGGAAACAAGTCATTGATGAGAGCACAAGAGCTATAGCTGAAGGCAGTCAACTAGGGTTTCATCTGGGTCAACCCTAGGTCAACCCTAGGTCAATTGACTGATTTAAGGGGCATTCAAGTCTAGTGGAGAGATGTGGGGTTCATCATTGGACATATAAAGAAGGATATGGAGATGTGCCAAGAAGAATTCAAGAGAAATCAAGGAGAAGAGGAGCTTCTAAATTAGGGTTTCTGTGTAAAATCCCCTAGTTTAGGTCAAATTTCCAAGCAAGATAAGTCAAAATGCTAGCTTCAAATGGCTTCTTGGCCAACATGAAACTTGTAGAGGATCTCAAGACCTTTAATTTGAGTGGTGGAAGACATCAAGGAGATTTATAGAACTCAAGTTATGGTCCTTGCAAGTTACAGGTCATCTGAGGTATCTGAAATTTTGTCTGTGAAAGTGACTTGACTTCCAAGCTAGTTTTACCCCTCAAGGAGATTTCAAATGAATTCTTGGTCAACATAAGAATTGTTCCTCATTGTCTTAGCTTTCTAGAATGGTATAGTATGCCTTCATATGATGTGTGGAACTCAACTTATGGTCTTGGCAAGCAAAGGGTATTTTGGTCATTTGTGAATTACAGGTCATTTTAACCTATGTCCAAAACTCATACAAGGAGGCCTCAAATGGAAAAACTTACAACATCAAACTTGCTCCAAATGACATTTTGAGTCTAGAAAGAAGGTCACAAATTGTTGGAAAAGCTCATAACATGAAGTTGCATGATTGGTCAAATTTGAACTAAAATGGCTTATAACTTAAAGAAAGTCAAAGTGAAAAATGGTTTGGGAGATTTATAAGTCCAAATGGAGACTTCCAATATATGATTTTGGGTCCAAAAGACATTCTAAGAACAATGGTTCAAGCACTTTTTTGAGTTTAGAAGGAAAAAGAAAAGTTATTCATGGTTACTTGCATTTGAAGAAACATAACCAAAATCAATCAAAGTTGGAAGGCAAGGGAAGTTGTAAGATGGATCTAGAAGTGTCCATTGAGCCCTATATATTCATGAAATCAGAATTGAGCAAGGGTTGGATTCATTTTTCACCAAAATCTCACAAATTCTCTCCATTCTTTCTCATTGCATTTTCACCCCAATTTCTCAAATTCTTCACCAATTACCATCAAAATCAATTTCATCATACTGATTCATCATCATGGCATAGAATTCAATCAAGATCCTGGTGGTTAGAGCTCAATTTCGTGCACTTTCATCAAGAACACACAAGTTGCAAATTCAGTTGGAACTCAAGATCCAGTGCAAGACTCCTCAAGGTGTTGCATACAGAATCAAGTAGTGCAATTGTAGATCAAGATCCAAGCATCAAGAGCCTCAGATCCACGAATTCTATCAGCATCTCCAAGCTTTTGCACCAGGTTCAATTTCTCTGCCACAGCTTGATATAGTTAGTTTAGCATGGTTTTATTAGTTTAGATGTGATCTAGGTTGTTAGTAGATCAATTAGGATGAGTTTGGTGCTGTTTGGTGATGATTGTTAGCAGGTTGTTAGAACTGTTAGGATGTAGAACTCATAGCATAGTACATGATAATCTTAGGTTGTTAGCATAGAATGATCACCATTAAGTATAGAATAGATTAGTATAGGTTTGGTTGAGAATTATACTGATGAGTTGCAGAGTATTTTCATGGAGTCAGAACTTGTCTCGATCGGTTTGAGTGATTTGCTGAGTTTCAATGCAAACTATGACCATAGGCTTGTAGAGGGAGAAATTCTGAGTATTTTTCATGTTTGGATCGTGGTGTTTCATGGATTGTGGAAGGAGAACAGATTGAGGGAAGTGATTCGTGCATGGAGTTTCATGGAAGCTGAAACCCTAGCTTCATGGCGCAAGGAAGAAGACATAATCCTGGCCGTCCCTTGCTTGCAAGACCTTTGACCAAAAGAGCAATCCTGTGGCTCTCATTCATAGCTGAATTTGGAGGGAGAGAGTGGTGCCCTAAACGCACCGTTTCATTTAATGAAACGGGCGGGCCTGAGTGTTGAGTGATATCCCCACCCCCCAGTGTTGAGCCCAATTCCTTTTGAACGTGAATCCATTTCTGAATGCACCCCCTGCGTGTTTTTTTTATTTTCATTATTCTGACTTGTTCTGGGCCTGATATAACTTGCTACGCGCACCCCCGTTTGCTGGCCCATCCTGGATTTTGAACTGAGCGTGTTTGCTTAGTGAACCCCCCTGGTTATTTCTTTCTTTTTACTATTATTTTCCTTTTTCATTTATTCATTCATTTTAAAAATTCATAATAAATAGGTAAAAAATCATTTTTAATCCATTCTTTTTACATCATTTTCATTAGAATGTGTAGCAAATTGTCATTAAATAAAATTGCATTTTTATTTTTATTTGATATTTTTTCCATATTTTCTAAATAAATGACATTTTAAATAGTTTCATTTCATGCATGATTTTGTTAATTTTTGTTCTATTAGATGCTTTCATATTTTTTGTTCATTCTTTTTAGGTTGCTTAGATGAGATATTGAACTTGTAGAAATAATTTAGTTCCCATTTTTAGGAATTAATTTTAGGTGCTTAATGTAGGCTTGAACAACATGAACAAATTAGGGTTTTTAGGTGATGACTTAAGAAGTTTGATTTCATTTCCCTTAGGACTTAGGGTTTGAATAGATTAGTTATGGGACTATAGGGGCTATGGGTAGTTATCAGATCCCTTAGAGAAAAGTCAGGATTCCCCTACTGCTATTAATATTCTGTGTATATCTGATTGACTGGTGTGGTGTGCCCTCTGGGGATTATTGCTTGCTTGCTTGGGTATTGGGATTGTCTGGGGACTTAGGAGAGCTGAAGACTTGAGGAGATGAAGACCATTGGAGATCCAGAGATTGAAGATCAACTTCCAGAGTTGAAGAGAAGATTCTTGCTAGCAGATGCTGAGGAACTAGGGTTTAGGAGCTAGGCAGAGCTCTAGGTTAGAAAGTTTATTTCTCAAACATGGATTGCCTTGTCTGCATCCATTCTTCTCTGTGATTCAGAGTCTCTCTAAGACACTCACCCCCTTCCTTTGGAAGGCTTGGTGATAGTGTCTATGAGATAGAACTCTTGAGAGAAAATGTCTCTTGTGTTAGAAGCAGTCTGTTCACTACCCTTGGTAGTCAACTGATTGCTTAACACCCAATTCACTCTTGTGACTAATCCCTCATCCTGGAGGTTTGAGCATGAAGAAAAGCCATTGCAGATGGAAGACTGATGATCAAAGCCCTTGCCTGAAGGCCATGTAGATGGAGATTGATGCTTGTTGAAGCCTGTAGCTGATTGGAGATTACTTGAAGCTAGATGTTGATGCAGAGCTGCTGATGTTGTTTCTTTTGCTGTTGTATTTCATTGCTGGTGTATTGATTGGTTTTCTGGGTTGTATTGTTTGCTGTCTACCCTGCTGGGTTGAAAGTGAAGTCTGTTCACTTTTGCCTATTGTTTTCTAGGTTCGAGGTTGAGTGGGACTCCCTTGCCTCGCTTGTACTGTTGCATCCATGCATTTTACTGCTTTATTATATCTGTTATTGTTTCTGTTTCTGCCTATCCCGTAGGATCTCTGTTTCTCTCTGTGCAAGAGAGGAGCATGATAGACACTAGGTCTTAACCCATGCATGATAACATTAGGTTAGTTTGTTTCCCTTCGCAACCGTAGGTTAGAGTTCTGTCTCTTTCTTTCTCAAAACAAACAGAAAAACACATAAAGATTTCAAACACAATAAAAGACACTTCTTCCGTAAAAGAATGTGAACTCATCAAAACGTCATTTTTTGTCCGCTTGGACTGCTAATCAGAAAAAACCTTTTTCAGAAGGAATAAAATCAACCAAGACAGACTTGTGTCGTACGTGGCCCGAACTACGTTTGCTCTGATCTTCCATGCAGTGTGGAAGTACGTAGGCATAGGATGCGATATCCTAGCGAGCAACCTTCCCCTCCTTTCCCGTAGGTAGGCGAACTACGTTGACTCTGATTTCTCGTTCCAGACGGGAATACGTAGGCATGAAGTGCGATACTTTGCCGAGTCATTTTGTTTTCTGTTTAACCCTTGACCTATAGTTTAGATAGAATAATAATCCATACCCGAAAACAAGCGTGGATCCCGTCGAGTACGACGGACGTGAGGGGTGCTAATACCTTCCCCTTGCGTAACCGACTCCCGAACCCAGGTTTTGGTTGCGATGACCATACCTTTCCCGTCTTTGTGAGGTTTACTCTGAGCGTTCCCTTTCCCTCCCGTGGGATAAATAACGCACGGTGGCGACTCTTCTGTTCAGCCGGCGCCGATTTTCGCAGTAGCGACAGCTGGCGACTCTGCTGGGGATCCAACGTCCCCTGGCTGCTAAGAACTGCGATGGTTCTTATGCATTTGGGATCCAACGTCCCTTTGAGCGAGTCAATCCTAGCGCTTGTTTTCCCGTCGAGGATTTTGTATGGAGTTATTTTATATTTCTAACCTTGTATTTTCAGCTTTATATATTGATTATTATTGCTGTATTGGGGTGTGACGGGTGTTCTGATACTGAGTGAGAAGCCGAACCTGGGCTTGAGTGCACCTAGAATTAGAGTAGAAATTAGTGGGCGCCCGCTTGCTTTGCTTGCTTCGGTGTCCCATGAAATCTACACTCAGACGAGGTTCCTCTGGTTGGCCTCCTGCCCCTTCCTTTGGTTGGCGTGGGTTGCTGGTTAGTTGGATTGTCGACTCTGGGGACCGATCATTTGGAAGTTGGCTAAGTGAGGCCTCTTCAGGGATTGATGATGCCACTCCTTCTGGGAATCGTATCATCAACCCTGAAAGTCTGTGACGCCGACGACCGCATAGGATGCCGTACCTTGTGCCAGTTATAGGGCCACCCACCTGTGAGGGGATTCAGGGTTATGCAGGTAACTAGACCTTCAGACCACCGGTTTGTTTCTTGATCAGGATCCTGGATATTTATGGAGGGTTCTAAGGTCTGTCAGAGACCAAGTAGAGATGTGTTCTAAGGTCTGTCAGAGACCAGTTGGTGTGTTCCGAGGTCTGTCAGAGACTATTTGGAGATGTGTTCTGAGGTCTGTCAGAGACCAGTGGGAGAAATGGTTTGAGGTCTGCCAGAGACCATTTAGGTTATGATTATGGGGTCTATCAGAGACCGGTGTGGGAGCTTTGTTTTAGGTCTATCTGAGACCAGGGTTTGATGACTTCTGGATGGTCTACCTGAGACCTTTCTTGATTGGGTTCAGGCTATTCAGCTACAACTTTGGTCCCTGTTGCATGTTACTTGCATTGCATCACTGCATATCCATTACCATTTGCATTTCACTAACGTGTGTCTGTGCTGCAGGTGCATTTGCATTTCCCTAGTTCTAGTGCCCAGACTTCTGAGTGTTTGATCATGACTAGCTTAAGGAGAACGGTTGCTTACAAATTGCCTACGCCTGATATTGTTCCTTTACTTGGGTTGATCTCTCTTGCTGATGAGGGTGTTCGTAGGAGTTTCCGGATGAGCTATGGTAGACTACTGAGATTAGTGTGCAAACCTACAGAGGTAGAGTTAGATGGGCTGTATGCTTTGATGCAATTCTATGACCCTGCTTTGAGGTGCTTTACGTTCTCTGACTTTATTATGGGACCCACTCTGGAGGAATACGCTGAGTATATTGAGCTGCCCGTGCAGAACCAGGTTCCATTCATTCATTATGGCGCCAAGCCCAAGCCGGAGGAATTGGCAAAAGCGTTGCATATTGATGCCTCTGAACTGGTGACTACTGTTTCCCGTGGAGTTCCAGGCTTCTCATTTCAGTTCTTAGTTGGTAAAGCCCAGGAGTACGCCAAGAGCGGGTGCTGGGTTGCTTTCAATGCTGTGGTGGCTTTGTGCATTTATGGCATAGTTTTGTTTCCCAGCATACCGGATTTCGTGGACTTTGATGCTTTCTACTTGTTTGCCGCTGGTAATCCTGTACCTACCTTACTCGGAGATCTCTACCACTCGCTGCACTATAAGAATGAGAATCGAAGAGGAAAAGTTGTTTACTGCTGTACTCCTCTGTTGAATATGTGGTTCAAGAGTCACCTCCCCATGAAGGGACCATTTGTTGACAGTGCAACCTCAGCCAGTTGGTCAGAGCGCCTGATGAGGCTATATTCCGAAGACGTTGTATGGTTTGATCGAGATTTGTTGGGATCCGAGCTCATCTTCAGCTGTTCTGGGTACCCTAATGTGCCGTTGGTAGGAAGAAAAGGGTGTATTAACTACAACCCATCTCTGTTCGTCCGTCAGTTCGGATATGCACTGAAGAATCCACCTCAGGAGGAAGAAGTACAGGAATCTCTGTACTTCACCGGTGACGTGAAAGGGGAGTTACTAGCCAAGCTGCAACATGCCTGGACGCGTATTAACCGCAGAGGGAAGCCGTTGTTAGGAAAGAATGACTGTCAGGCCTATGCACCTTATAGAGTTTGGATTCAGGAGAGGGCTAGTCAGTTGAGGATGCCGTTTCCAGATGCACCAATTCTTGTTCCTATTCCGGTAGCGGAGCCAACTACTGTCTCTAGGGAAGCCTATGAACAAGTTGTGAGAGAAAAAGAAGCCTTGATGAAGATTAATGAAGGGTTAGAGCAAGAGCTAGCTCAGATACGCAGTGAGAAAAACAAGGCTGTGTATGCTTTCCAACAACAGATCGAGCTGTTAAACAGGTTAGGGGCTGAGTTGACTGAGGAGAAGAAAAAGCGCGAACGTCTGGGGCAAGAGTTCAGAAGCTCCCATGACATGCTTGAATCCAAGAAGAAGGCGCTTGACATCGCTCACCGAGAGATCTCTTCTTGCAATAAGACTTGGAATGCCACACTCACCAACAATAAGAAGAGGGAAGATAAGCTGAAGCAGCAAATTTCCGACCTCGAAGAGAAGTTGAAGTCTAGCATTAAGAAGTGTGAGGAGGAAGTGATGACCCGGTATAGTGTCCAGCATGCACTGAACAAGGCAATCAAATCCAGAGATGAAGCAGTGTCTCAAAAGCGAAAGTTAGAAGATTGCTTCGGAGAAGCAACATGGGAAGAAACTGCTGAAGACGTACGCCGTGTCCTTAAGAGGAGAAACCAGCTTGTTGAAGGGCTGCTTGATCGGCCAAGCCATCCGGAGACCAAGAAGTTGATAGAGGAGTACCAGACTTTTGGGAGGATTTGACCATTTCATGTAGTAACTTGTATGCTTTATTTGCATAGTGCTGACCATCACCAGGATTGTTGGTTGAGGTCATGCCTTCTTTGTACTCTCAGTGATATTGTACCCTGGGCTTATTGATTCTCCCTGCAATATATGAGGCTTTCTATGATTCAGCTCCGATATTCCTATTGTCAACACTATCACTGCACCGGCACCTTCGCACTAGAACTGGTGGAATGAACTTCCCTAATGCACAGACACATTGCATTGCATTCATATTCACATTGCATTACAGGTAATCTTTGGATGGTGTCTTATTTCCTGCTCTGTACCAGGTACTTAACAGGATTGCAGATCAACATCCGCACCGCTATTCTACACGCTCCAATTGTCGAAAAATCATGGACCAAATGCAGAACGAGATGCAAGATGTGCGCGAGAAGCTCGCCCTCTTCATGCAGACCATGGAAGCTATAGCAAAAGGGCAGGAGAATTTGCAGGCCATGGTCCAGCCTCTGTTGGCTCGCAACGCTGGTCATGGTAATGAAGATCATCAGTCTGTCCGGGTTGATACTGCTCATGGAGACGGTACTCCCACGCCAGTGGCTCCGCCTGTAATCAATACACCTGCTGCTAATGTCAACAACGCTACCGCTGCTGCAAATGGTAACGTCGGAGTTGGAAATGAAACTGCTGTCCATAATGTTGGGCTAGGTGATGTCAATTTGGGAGATAATCTGGGGGCCAATGGCTTTGTCAATACTGGGTTCGGATTCAACGATCAGGGATTCGATAACACTGGGAAGTATGGCTTTAATGCTCAAGGCTTTGGGCAAGATGGTTATGGTATGGTCAATCAGGGTTACGGAGGCTTTGGAAACGGAAACGGTACTGGATTTATGGCTTTTGGTCCTGCTGGAGGTGTTCAAGGGTACGGCAACAGAGGCCGAGGTCCGGGGATGAATCAGATCAGAGCTGGACGTAATAATGGATACGATGGGTACGGGGCTGGAAACGGTATGTGGCAAGAAGATCAGCAGGAGGACGCCTTCTCCGGAGGAGGCTTTGAAGGGCCGATGGATGATTCCCAAAAGATTAGAATGCTGGAAGAGCAGATGAAGGGAGTCCTAAACCAGAGTGCTGTGGGATTGGACATGGCAACAATGGGCTTGGTACCTGGCTTGAGGGTGCCAATTAAATTCAAAGCTCCTGCGTTCGATAAGTATAAAGGAGACACATGTCCAAAAGTGCATGTACGAGCTTATTACAGAAAGATGTCTGCATACTCAACTGATGAAAGAATGCTAATGCATTTCTTTCAGGATAGTCTGTCGGGCCCTTCCCTAGAGTGGTACATGGGGCTGGAGCCAACTGATATCAAGACATGGAAGCAATTGGCGGAGGCGTTCGTAGCTCACTACAAGTATAACAGCGACCTGGCGCCCAATCGGGTCCAGTTGGCCGGGCTTTCGCAGAAGAAGGGGGAGAGTTTTAAAGAGTACGCGCAAAGGTGGCGCGATATGGCTGCCAGGGTCCGTCCTCCTGTAGAAGATAAGGAAATGAATGACATGTTTGTCGGCACATTCACAGGTCTGTTTCATGATATGCTGTTTCATACGTCTCTGGCCAGTTTTTCAGACCTGATTCTGATGGGGGAAAAGATTGAACGTAATATTAAGCAAGGAAAGTTCCAAGTCGAGGAATCAACTGCATCTGGCAGTAATAGGAAAGCTTATGGTGGGCGCCGTCAGGGCGAAGCCAGCGCAGTATTTGGAGGCCGAGGCCGAGGCCGAGGCAGGGGACGAGGTCAATATCGTCAGCCGCAGCAGGTGTCGAGTGTTACTATTCCCTATCAGCAACAACCACTCCAGCAACAACAACCGGTTCAGCAGCAGCCAATGCCACAGCAGCAGCAGCCTCAGCAAGGGGCACAGCAGGCTCAACGAAGATTCCAGGGTAGTAAACCGAGAAGAGTGTTTGAGAAGCCTCCCTCAACATATGCCGATTTATTGCAGACATTGTTGGGATTGAATCTAGTAGAGAAAAGAACCCTGGCACCGATAACGGGAGCTCCCCCGTTTGGTTACGATGCAAACAGACACTGTGAGTTTCATTCTGGGGCTCCGGGCCACGATATAGAAGGTTGCCATGCTTTTAAGCATGTTGTGCAGGATCTTTTGGACAACAAGACTATCAACTTCGGAACGGCAGGTCCGAACATAGTCCAGAAACCCATGCCTAATCATGGGGCAAACGCCATTCTGATTGAGGAGGGTCTGAATCTTATTATGAATGTTGAAGATTTAAAGACACCGCTGAGCGAGATAAAGAGCCGACTGTTACAAGGAGGTGTTTACCCAGGATGTAATGAGTATTGCTTAGACTGTTGGACCCTAGCTAGGGGGTGTGAGGATTTGAAGAAAGGCATTCAGGCTTTAATTGATGAGGGCATATTGCAGTTTGATCGAGCGGCAACTGACGAGCCTGCGGGGGCAGTAGTGGATAATCGGAGCGATGTGGCCACGGTAACGATTCCTCGGAAGACGATCACCATTGCAGCACCAGCTCAACGACCACCGATCACCATAACTAAGGCCGGGCCAATCCCGTACGCGAACACGAAAGCAGTCCCATGGTCATATGGGTTAGAGGTGTATTGTGATGGGATAAAGATTGATGTTAACAAGCAGCCAGCGGAGATTGTGGATAATGTTGTTGGTTCAGGAGGCATGACGAGGAGTGGCAGGATCTTTATATCTCCTGAAGTGGAGGCTGAAAGACTAGCGAAAGGAAAAGGGAAAGTGGTTGAAAATGTTCCGGTACAAGCAAGTGAAAAAGAAGCAGCATCGAAGGATGTAGAAGAGTTCATGCGCTTGATTCGAAAAAGTGATTATAAGATTGTGGAGCATCTGCAGCAGACACCGTCCAAAATATCTATCCTGTCACTGCTGTTGTGTTCGGAAGCTCACAGAAACGCTTTGCTAAAAGTCCTGGACACTTCTTTCGTACCCCAAGACGTCTCCGTGAATCAGCTGGAAGGAGTATTGGCACATGTGAATGCAGGCCACAGCTTGGGCTTTACCGATTTTGACTTGACTCCGAAAGGGAGAGATCATAATATGGCATTACACGTATCTGTTGAGTGTAGAGGATCAGTAATGTCGCATGTATTGGTTGACACCGGATCATCTTTGAATGTGTTACCCAAGAAGGCGATGATGAAGCTGGATGTTCGAGGAATTTTGTGTACACCCAGTGATTTGGTAGTCAGAGCATTTGACGGCACGCGGAGAACAGTCTTCGGATCGATTACTTTGCCTCTGCAAGTGGGGCCGGAAGTGTTTGCAACGGAGTTTTATATCATGGATATACAGCCTGCGTACAGCTGCTTGCTTGGAAGACCCTGGATTCATGGGGCAGGGGCTGTCACGTCTACCCTGCATCAGAAGTTAAAATATATGGTCGGAGACAGCGTAGTCACTGTGTGCGGAGAAGAGGACATCCTGGTCAGCCATCTATCGTCGTTTAAATATGTGGAAGTCGACGGGGAGATCCACGAGACACCATGCCAGGCGTTCGAAGGTTTGCGCATCAAGGATAAAGGTCCCGGGCCGAGCAAAGTGCCAGAGATAGCCGTCTCATCGTATAAGGAAGCTCAAGCTCTAGTAGAAGCAGGAGAAGCCAAGGGCTGGGGCAAAGTGCTGGACATTCCTGTGAAGATGGACCGGTTCGGACTGGGGTACCAACCGTCGTCATCAACTCCTTCCGTGGGGGCCCCCCGTTTCAGAAAGCCAATTACCATCTCTGCCAGTGGAGTATGTCATGAAACTGTCAATGCTGCTTCAGAGTCCGATGAAGGAGACAGCGACTGTGATATGGATGCCTGGATTCAGCCAAGCACGCCAGGACAAGGACTGTGCAACTGGTCTATTCAGGAGCTTGTTCCTGTGACTTTTAAACAGTAATGCTTTGCTTTATTAATTGTTGAATAATCTGATGTCTTGCCCGGGGCATCAGGATTTGCTTAGGGCTGTGTTGTTATAAACATTGCGTGTTAATCATTAAATAAATGGCGTTTTTTCATGTGCAAATACCGTAATCCCTGTCTTTCTTGTTTGTATTTTTCAATAAAATGGCAACGTGGTTATTCGCTTTATACGCATTTTGAAGCACTTAACCATTCCTTTTGCAGGATAACATTTTCAGATGACATCCTTGAACCACCTATGACTCGTCCCGACTTTGAGCACCCAGTGTTTCAGGCTGAAGAAGAGGTTGTCGAAGATAGCGACGTTCCTGAAGAACTGTCTTGGTTAGTGAAGCAAGAGGAAAGAGCCATTCTGCCTCACGACGAGGTCATCGAAATTATCAACTTGGGGTCGGAAGGGGTTGAGAAAAATATTCGTATCGGAGCCGCACTGCAGAGTGATGTCAAGCGAAGGCTGGTTGAAATGCTCCGAGAGTATAATGATGTATTCGCTTGGTCATATGAAGATATGCCGGGGCTCGATACAGATATGGTCGTGCATCGCCTGCCACTGAAAGAAGATTGCCCGCCGGTCAAACAAAAGCTTCGCAGGACTCGACCAGATATGGCAATGAAGATCAAAGAGGAGGTGCAGAAACAGTGGGACGCTGGTTTCCTGGCTGTGACGAAGTATCCTTCATGGGTTGCTAACATCGTACCAGTGCCAAAGAAAGATGGCAAGGTTCGAATGTGCGTGGATTATAGAGATTTGAATAAAGCAAGCCCAAAAGACGATTTTCCACTTCCTCACATTGACGTGTTAGTTGATAATACTGCTCAATACTCCGTATTCTCCTTCATGGATGGTTTTTCAGGCTATAATCAAATTAAAATGGCGCCAGAGGATATGGAGAAGACTACTTTCATAACGCCTTGGGGAACATTTTGCTACAAAGTGATGCCCTTCGGTTTGAAAAATGCTGGGGCAACATATCAGCGTGCGATGACGACTCTTTTCCATGATATGATGCATAAAGAGATCGAAGTTTATGTTGATGATATGATTGCCAAATCCCAGACGGAGGAAGAGCATCTGGTGAATCTGCTGAAGTTGTTTAAAAGACTTAGGAAGTTCAGGCTGAGGCTGAACCCTAATAAATGCACCTTCGGGGTGAGATCGGGTAAACTGCTGGGGTTTATCGTAAGCGAAAGGGGAATAGAGGTCGATCCTGCTAAAATAAAAGCGATTCAAGAAATGCCGACGCCTAAAACAGAGAAAGAGGTGCGCGGGTTTTTAGGGAGGTTGAACTACATCGCTCGGTTCATATCTCACCTAACTGCTACGTGTGAACCATTATTCAAGTTGCTAAAGAAAGATCAAGCTGTAACGTGGAACGAAAATTGTCAAAAGGCGTTCGATAAAATAAAGAAGTATCTGCAGGAACCTCCTATTTTGATACCCCCAGTGGCAGGGAGACCCTTGATCATGTATTTGACGGTTCTTGAGGGAAGCATGGGTTGTGTTCTCGGTCAACACGACGAGACAGGGAGAAAAGAGCATGCGATCTACTACCTGAGTAAGAAATTTACGGACTGTGAATCTCGATACTCAATGCTGGAGAAAACTTGTTGCGCGCTAGCCTGGGCCGCCAAGCGTTTGAGGCAGTACATGCTGAATCATACAACCATGCTCATCTCGAAGATGGATCCTATCAAATATGTATTCGAAAAGCAGGCGTTGTCAGGTAGAATTGCCCGTTGGCAGATGGTCTTGACTGAATATGACATTCAATACGTCTCGCAAAAGGCTATAAAGGGGAGTGTGCTGTCTGAGTATCTGGCGGAGCAGCCTATTGAAGAGTACCAATCGATGAGGTTTGATTTTCCTGACGAGGATATCATGTACCTAAAGATGAAAGATTGTGAAGAACCGTTACCAGACGAGGGGCCAGAGTTGGGGTCCCAGTGGAAGATGATATTTGACGGAGCCGTGAATGCTTACGGTAGCGGGATAGGGGCAATCATCACTACGCCACACGGGTCGCACATCCCGTTTACTGCCCGATTGACCTTCGCCGTTACCAACAATGAGGCCGAATACGAAGCTTGTATAATGGGGCTCGAAGAAGCCATTGATTTGCGAATCAAACATCTAGATGTGTACGGAGACTCAGCTCTGGTAGTGAATCAGATCAAAGGGGAATGGGAGACACGTCAGCCCAATTTGATACATTACATGAATTATGCAAGGAGATTGTTGCCTTTCTTCGACAAGGTTGAATTGCATCACGTACCGCGGGCAGAAAATCAAATGGCTGACGCCCTTGCCACTTTGTCTTCCATGTACAAGGTCAACTTCTGGAACGAAGCTCCCCAAATCACTATCTCTCGGTTGGACAGGCCAGCTTATGTATTTGCTATCGATGAAGCATCTGACGACAAACCGTGGTATTTTGATATCCTTAATTTCCTGAAGAATAAAGAGTATCCGGCTGGGGCATCCAGCCAAGATCAGAAGACTCTCAGGAGATTAGCGGGTAATTTCTACTTGAATCCGGATGGCGTCTTGTACAGGAGAAACCACGATTTGGTGTTGTTGCGTTGTGTAGACGAGAAATAGGCAAAGCTTCTCATGGAGGAAATTCACGAAGGTGCCTTTGGTACGCATGCTGGTGGGCATGCTATGACGAGAAAGCTGCTGAGGGCAGGTTACTTTTGGCTGACGATGGAAACTGATTGTTTCAAGTTTGCGAGGAAGTGCCACAAGTGCCAAATCTATGCTGACAAGATACACGTGCCTCCGAGTCCTCTAAATGTGATGTCATCGCCTTGGCCATTTTCAATGTGGGGAATCGATATGATTGGAAAGATCGAGCCGACGGCTTCTAATGGGCATCGGTTCATCCTAGTAGCAATCGATTATTTCACCAAGTGGGTGGAAGCGGCGTCTTACGCGAATGTAACGAAGCAAGTGGTGGCTAGATTCATCAAGAGAGATATCATTTGCCGATACGGAATCCCCGAGCGGATAATCACGGATAATGGTTCAAATCTGAACAACAAAATGATGAAGGAGCTCTGTCAGAATTTCAAGATCGAACATCACAACTCCTCCCCTTACCGACCCAAGATGAATGGCGCTGTCGAAGCGGCCAATAAGAATATCAAGAAAATTGTTCAGAAAATGGTGGTGACCTATAAGGATTGGCATGAAATGCTACCTTTCGCTTTGCACGGTTATCGTACGACGGTACGCACATCAACCGGGGCAACTCCGTTCTCGTTGGTATACGGAATGGAAGCGGTATTACCATTGGAAGTTGAGATCCCTTCTCTGAGGGTATTGCGAGACGTTCAGCTGGACGAGGCAGAATGGGTAACGAATAGATTGAACCAACTGAGCTTAATGGACGAGAAGAGGCTAGCTTCTCTAGCATACGGTCGTTTGTACCAGAGCCGAATGAAGAAAGCGTACGACAAGAAGATACATCCGCGAAGCTTTCAGACGGGCGACCTTGTGCTGAAAAGGATTCTCCCGCCGCAAGCAGATCACAGGGGCAAGTGGACCCCCAACTACGAAGGGCCATACGTTGTCAGTAAAGTCTTTTCAGGAGGAGCTTTATTGTTGTCCACCATGGACGGGGAAGACTTTGCGTCACCTGTGAATTCGGACGCAGTTAAAAAATACTTTGCTTAAAATAGACCCGCTGGACAGAAAAAGAGAGTCCAGGCAAAAATGGGGCATCCTGGCGAACCAAAAAACAGAATGAAAGGTTCGGGCAAAAGTTAGGGATAAAAATTGAAAAAATGTACACCCGCGAAGTTGAAAACCTACACTGGGCGGCTTCGGCAAAAAAGGGTATCCCGGTGAACTGAAAACCCGTAAAGGGCGGTTCACGCAAAAGTTAGGGATTTGAAAAGCAAATGACTGCGGTCCGAATTTGATATTACAATGAGCATCAATGCGGGAGAATATGTTGGAGGAGCCAGTTATCGGATACGATCTCTTCAGAAGTGGGGATACCGGGAAAGCATTAGAGTCGGATGAGTCATAGGAGGATCAGTTCGTGGTGTTCATCTGCATCCCGTTGCCGACATGTGTACAAAATTTAACTTGTCAAAATATTCATGCTTCTTGTGCATACTTATGTATTTGCTTTGCGTAGCTTCCTCATTTCAGGAGTTACATCCCGTGTACAAAACTCCGCCCATTCAGGGGCCCGATCAATAAAACTCGTTATTCAGTATTTGACACTGTTCTTTACTGTTTTGTGCATGATTAACGCCTAAGTTTAGTGAAGCAAGCATGAGTATAACATCACTGGCCCTTGCCAACAATCATTAAAGCTTTGAATTAACTGAGTGTAACGTCACTAACCTGAATTGATTTGATTGCATAGGCTTGTCTTGTCTTGTTTGTGTTGTTGCAGGTTTCATAACCGTACGAGGAAGGTGATCAAAAGATTGCGATAACGAAAGACTCAGTCTTCACGCAGGTCATGTGCGTTCTTCCTGAAGAAGGATAGAATTTCCCAGCTAGCCGTAGCTTATCCAAAGGATGTGCTCCAGAAAAGTTATTCGTCCTCAATAGAGTTTGGCGATTCCAAGATCGTAAGGCTGTATTCAGACAGGTTCATCTTTCCCCGCAGGGTCATGCACTCTCCCCCAGTGGAGTCAGTTAATTTTCCCCAAGAGAATCATCCCATCCCCAGCGGAATTCTCTTTGCAAGTGTTTTCATTCCTCCCAGCGGAACTCGAAGATTAAGACTCTCCCCAGCAGAGTTGGTGGTGGGTCCTGTCATTTATTTTGTCAGAGATACTGGTAATATCAGTTCACGTTCCAGCAGAAAGTCCGATCGTGCTATGCACATCTGCTATTCCCCAGCAGGGGGTTATCTCAACAAGGCATTTGGTTTGAGTTCCCAATTTCCCAGCAGGGTTGAATTCATCCTTCCAGCATTTATTTTGCTGGAATAATTCTGTAGCATCTGGCTATCCCCGGCGGAGTCGGCATTATCCTCAGCATTCATTTTGTTGAAGCAGTTTCTGTACTTTAGCAGTTCAGGTGAAGAGAACTCTCGCTTAAATGAACAACCAAACACTCAAGATCTCGGCATGAGATATTCAATGAGAATGTCAGTTTCGGCGGTATTCCCCACAGAGTTGCCAGGATAAGTTTCTCTTTATTCCCAGGCAGAATTAGTTGTCATCAGGGGTTCCATGAATCAGAATTTCAGAGGCCACCGCCGGTTATCAGAGCAGGCGTCCGATAGTTGGTTTCCAGACATCCCCAGTAGAGTCCGCCTCAAAGTCGCTGTCACGTCAGTGCTAAGAAGTTCGTGGGTGAGGATCATTGGAGAACTAAGTCCTGACGTGGACAATTTATTCCTAGATTGACGGGATTTCTTCAGAAGTGGGCGTCCTAACGTGGACAGGTTTATTTCCCCGGATTGGTGAGGTGTGTTAGTCCTAACGTGGACAGATTCGGGTTCTCGAAATTAGTGGAATGGGAGGTCATGACGTTGACAAAAGTAATTACTCTTTGTGTTGGTGCCCTGACGTGGACAGATCAGACCAGCGTGTGAGTCCTTACGTGGACAAGTCTTATTTCCTCAGCGGGTCGAAGACGTCTGAGTCCTAACGTGGACAGATCAAGATGAGATCAGTGTCCTTACGTGGACAAATCAAAGAAAGTATTATTCCTAACGTGGAGAAATGGGTCCTAACGTGGACGATGTAGTCCTTACGCGGACATATCAGAAGAGGATTCCTTACGTGGAAAGAGGGGATTCCTAACGTGGAAAGAGTGGAGTCCTTACGTGGGCAGATTACGATAGCATTCCTTACGTGGAAAAATGTAGTCCTGACGCGGACAAATCGGAAAGAAGTTGGTATTCCTTACGTGGAAAGATCAGAGTCCTTACGTGGACATATCAAGAGCATCCCTTACGTGGAAGAAAAATGGTTTCCTTACGTGGAAAGACGGGTTTATTCCTTACGTGGAAGGATTGAGTCCTCACGCGGACATATCAAGATTGATTCCTGACGTGGAAAGAAATGGATTATTCCTGATGTGGAAGAGTTTAGTCCTGACGCGGACAGATCAAAGAAGTTATTCCTAATGTGGAAGAAGAAGATTTACTCCTTACGTGGAAAAATTGGGGGCCTTACGTGGACAGATGCAAGAAAAGTTGATTCCTGACGTGGAAGATTGATGTACTCCTTACAGAACCAAAGTTGAATTCCTTACGTGGAAAGATTGGAGTCCTGACGCGGACATGTCAAGTGGTATTGGAGTCCTTACGTGGACAGATTGATATAGTTTCTCCTTATGTGGAAAGAAGATTGCTTCCTGACGTGGAAAGATGAAAGGGTTAGTCCTGACGTGGACAGACACAGAAAAAATGATTCCTGACGTGGACAGGTGTTACTCCTAACGTGGAAGAGTTTTATTCCTAACATGGACGATTCAGTTTATGGAAATGCAGACGAATTATCCCCAGCGGAGTTGCCGAGATTTTTCTGGATTAACAGCAAGTGGAGTCCTAACGTGGACCGGTTTTAGTTGAGATTTCTTCGTATGGATGACAGACAGAGTCCTAATGTGGACAAGCAAGCAATCTGTTATGACAGAATCCTCTTCAGAACGATGAAGACAATCCCCGGCACTCGCACGAGATCAGTGGGTTGCCGTAACAGTTAAATTCAGCTGATGAATGTCGTTCCCCAAGCAGTGGCGCAGTTTATTTCTGCGGTGGGCAAATTTCTGGGTTCCTAGTATTCAACCGTCTCGTACCGCGAATGTCTGAAGGCTCCGGGCTCTTCACCCAATCGGGTCCAAGTCGCTTGAATAGGGGCAGCTGTTGCACCCCAAAATTTGCTCAACCTTATTCACTTGGTTTATGTTTCATTATCATTAGCATTTGCATATAGAGTCATGTACATAGTCTAATCATCTGCATAGCATAAGCATAGCAAGTCATTCAACAGGGGATCAACCATTATTCTCATCTCTATAGGCATATCAAGAGGTTATTATCCCAATTCAATCTCATTCAAGTCATCAGGAAAGAATTTGAAAGTAAAGAGTCCAGCAGATCAAGCCTTGAGTCCATCTCCTAGCTGAGGGTATCTGAGGGTCAGCAAGAGGGTTGTGAGCTGTGAGTTGAAGGCATGGAGAGTATCTAGACATTATGAGAGACTTAGAAAGTCATTTGGAGAAGGAAAAAAGTCATTGATGAGAGCACAAGAGCTATAGCTGAAGGCAGTCAACTAGGGTTTCATCTGGGTCAACCCTAGGTCAACCCTAGGTCAATTGACTGATTTAAGGGGCATTCAAGTCTAGTGGAGAGATGTGGGGTTCATCATTGGACATATAAAGAAGGATATGGAGATGTGCCAAGAAGAATTCAAGAGAAATCAAGGAGAAGAGGAGCTTCTAAATTAGGGTTTCTGTGTAAAATCCCCTAGTTTAGGTCAAATTTCCAAGCAAGATAAGTCAAAATGCTAGCTTCAAATGGCTTCTTGGCCAACATGAAACTTGTATAGGATCTCAAGACCTTTAATTTGAGTGGTGGAAGACATCAAGGAGATTTATAGAACTCAAGTTATGGTCCTTGCAAGTTACAGGTCATCTGAGGTATCTGAAATTTTGTCTGTGAAAGTGACTTGACTTCCAAGCTAGTTTTACCCCTTAAGGAGATTTCAAATGAATTCTTGGTAAACATAAGAATTGTTCCTCATTGTCTTAGCTTTCTAGAATGGTATAGTATGCCTTCATATGATGTGTGGAACTCAACTTATGGTCTTGGCAAGCAAAGGGTATTTTGGTCATTTGTGAATTACAGGTCATTTTAACCTATGTCCAAAACTCATACAAGGAGGCCTCAAATGGAAAAACTTACAACATCAAACTTGCTCCAAATGACATTTTGAGTCTAGAAAGAAGGTCACAAATTGTTGGAAAAGCTCATAACATGAAGTTGCATGATTGGTCAAATTTGAACTAAAATGGCTTATAACTTAAAGAAAGTCAAAGTGAAAAATGGTTTGGGAGATTTATAAGTCCAAATGGAGACTTCCAATATATGATTTTGGGTCCAAAAGACATTCTAAGAACAATGGTTCAAGCACTTTTTTGAGTTTAGAAGGAAAAAGAAAAGTTATTCATGGTTACTTGCATTTGAAGAAACATAACCAAAATCAATCAAAGTTGGAAGGCAAGGGAAGTTGTAAGATGGATCTAGAAGTGTCCATTGAGCCCTATATATTCATGAAATCAGAATTGAGCAAGGGTTGGATTCATTTTTCACCAAAATCTCACAAATTCTCTCCATTCTTTCTCATTGCATTTTCACCCCAATTTCTCAAATTCTTCACCAATTACCATCAAAATCAATTTCATCATACTGATTCATCATCATGGCATAGAATTCAATCAAGATCCTGGTGGTTAGAGCTCAATTTCGTGCACTTTCATCAAGAACACACAAGTTGCAAATTCAGTTAGAACTCAAGATCCAGTGCAAGACTCCTCAAGGTGTTGCATACAGAATCAAGTAGTGCAATTGTAGATCAAGATCCAAGCATCAAGAGCCTCAGATCCACGAATTCTATCAGCATCTCCAAGCTTTTGCACCAGGTTCAATTTCTCTGCCACAGCTTGATATAGTTAGTTTAGCATGGTTTTATTAGTTTAGATGTGATCTAGGTTGTTAGTAGATCAATTAGGATGAGTTTGGTGCTGTTTGGTGATGATTGTTAGCAGGTTGTTAGAACTGTTAGGATGTAGAACTCATAGCATAGTACATGATAATCTTAGGTTGTTAGCATAGAATGATCACCATTAAGTATAGAATAGATTAGTATAGGTTTGGTTGAGAATTATACTGATGAGTTGCAGAGTATTTTCATGGAGTCAGAACTTGTCTCGATCGGTTTGAGTGATTTGCTGAGTTTCAATGCAAACTATGACCATAGGCTTGTAGAGGGAGAAATTCTGAGTATTTTTCATGTTTGGATCGTGGTGTTTCATGGATTGTGGAAGGAGAACAGATTGAGGGAAGTGATTCGTGCATGGAGTTTCATGGAAGCTGAAACCCTAGCTTCATGGCGCAAGGAAGAAGACATAATCCTGGCCGTCCCTTGCTTGCAAGACCTTTGACCAAAAGAGCAATCCTGTGGCTCTCATTCATAGCTGAATTTGGAGGGAGAGAGTGGTGCCCTAAACGCACCGTTTCATTTAATGAAACGGGCGGGCCTGAGTGTTGAGTGATATCCCCACCCCCCAGTGTTGAGCCCAATTCCTTTTGAACGTGAATCCATTTCTGAATGCACCCCCTGCGTGTTTTTTTTATTTTCATTATTCTGACTTGTTCTGGGCCTGATATAACTTGCTACGCGCACCCCCGTTTGCTGGCCCATCCTGGATTTTGAACTGAGCGTGTTTGCTTAGTGAACCCCCCTGGTTATTTCTTTCTTTTTACTATTATTTTCCTTTTTCATTTATTCATTCATTTTAAAAATTCATAATAAATAGGTAAAAAATCATTTTTAATCCATTCTTTTTACATCATTTTCATTAGAATGTGTAGCAAATTGTCATTAAATAAAATTGCATTTTTATTTTTATTTGATATTTTTTCCATATTTTCTAAATAAATGACATTTTAAATAGTTTCATTTCATGCATGATTTTGTTAATTTTTGTTCTATTAGATGCTTTCATATTTTTTGTTCATTCTTTTTAGGTTGCTTAGATGAGATATTGAACTTGTAGAAATAATTTAGTTCCCATTTTTAGGAATTAATTTTAGGTGCTTAATGTAGGCTTGAACAACATGAACAAATTAGGGTTTTTAGGTGATGACTTAAGAAGTTTGATTTCATTTCCCTTAGGACTTAGGGTTTGAATAGATTAGTTATGGGACTATAGGGGCTATGGGTAGTTATCAGATCCCTTAGAGAAAAGTCAGGATTCCCCTACTGCTATTAATATTCTGTGTATATCTGATTGACTGGTGTGGTGTGCCCTCTGGGGATTATTGCTTGCTTGCTTGGGTATTGGGATTGTCTGGGGACTTAGGAGAGCTGAAGACTTGAGGAGATGAAGACCATTGGAGATCCAGAGATTGAAGATCAACTTCCAGAGTTGAAGAGAAGATTCTTGCTAGCAGATGCTGAGGAACTAGGGTTTAGGAGCTAGGCAGAGCTCTAGGTTAGAAAGTTTATTTCTCAAACATGGATTGCCTTGTCTGCATCCATTCTTCTCTGTGATTCAGAGTCTCTCTAAGACACTCACCCCCTTCCTTTGGAAGGCTTGGTGATAGTGTCTATGAGATAGAACTCTTGAGAGAAAATGTCTCTTGTGTTAGAAGCAGTCTGTTCACTACCCTTGGTAGTCAACTGATTGCTTAACACCCAATTCACTCTTGTGACTAATCCCTCATCCTGGAGGTTTGAGCATGAAGAAAAGCCATTGCAGATGGAAGACTGATGATCAAAGCCCTTGCCTGAAGGCCATGTAGATGGAGATTGATGCTTGTTGAAGCCTGTAGCTGATTGGAGATTACTTGAAGCTAGATGTTGATGCAGAGCTGCTGATGTTGTTTCTTTTGCTGTTGTATTTCATTGCTGGTGTATTGATTGGTTTTCTGGGTTGTATTGTTTGCTGTCTACCCTGCTGGGTTGAAAGTGAAGTCTGTTCACTTTTGCCTATTGTTTTCTAGGTTCGAGGTTGAGTGGGACTCCCTTGCCTCGCTTGTACTGTTGCATCCATGCATTTTACTGCTTTATTATATCTGTTATTGTTTCTGTTTCTGCCTATCCCGTAGGATCTCTGTTTCTCTCTGTGCAAGAGAGGAGCATGATAGACACTAGGTCTTAACCCATGCATGATAACATTAGGTTAGTTTGTTTCCCTTCGCAACCGTAGGTTAGAGTTCTGTCTCTTTCTTTCTCAAAACAAACAGAAAAACACATAAAGATTTCAAACACAATAAAAGACACTTCTTCCGTAAAAGAATGTGAACTCATCAAAACGTCATTTTTTGTCCGCTTGGACTGCTAATCAGAAAAAACCTTTTTCAGAAGGAATAAAATCAACCAAGACAGACTTGTGTCGTACGTGGCCCGAACTACGTTTGCTCTGATCTTCCATGCAGTGTGGAAGTACGTAGGCATAGGATGCGATATCCTAGCGAGCAACCTTCCCCTCCTTTCCCGTAGGTAGGCGAACTACGTTGACTCTGATTTCTCGTTCCAGACGGGAATACGTAGGCATGAAGTGCGATACTTTGCCGAGTCATTTTGTTTTCTGTTTAACCCTTGACCTATAGTTTAGATAGAATAATAATCCATACCCGAAAACAAGCGTGGATCCCGTCGAGTACGACGGACGTGAGGGGTGCTAATACCTTCCCCTTGCGTAACCGACTCCCGAACCCAGGTTTTGGTTGCGATGACCATACCTTTCCCGTCTTTGTGAGGTTTACTCTGAGCGTTCCCTTTCCCTCCCGTGGGATAAATAACGCACGGTGGCGACTCTTCTGTTCAGCCGGCGCCGATTTTCGCAGTAGCGACACCAAGCAAGGATAAATTGGACCTACCAGTCTATCAAAATACTTTGTCCATCCTTGTGATGACACAGTTTGACGCAAATCAAAACCATTCACAGCAATACATTCAAAATCTACCAAGAACTCACATGAAACTTCCAGTTGATCAACAGGTGTGAGAAGAGTTCTTACAGGTTCTTTGAACGGAGCAGGACCCATATTAGAAGATGATACCTCAACCATTGTAGATTCAAACTGTTGAGAGGTTGAAGATGAAGTTTCCATTTCTGATCTTGAGAGATAACGAGTTCTTCTTTGAGATTTGGGTTTGGAAGAGAAGATGAAGCAATGAAGCAAACAGAAACACATATAGGTGTGAGAGAGAGTGAAAAATGTGAGAAGTGTTGTGTTGTGGAATATATACGAGCAAAAAATTAGGGCACATATTCACACGTTCAACATTTAATTCAATTAATTTAAAACAAAAAATCACATCAAAAAGAATAATGATTTAAGAGCATTAAATGATTCTGATAAGCGTGGGGAGGAAAACGAGGAATTGAGAATTCAAATAGTACCTCTAAACGGCGTCTCATTGTTTACACTCCACCTTTTCAGATTTCATGTGACAGGTGTTTGATGTTGATGTGCCTCTGAATCTCTTTAGAATAAGAAATGTTAATCAACGCTCAGATCTTCTGAGACTTGTTAGTTCAGAGTTTCACAAAATAAATAACGTACCAGAAGAAATAATCAGATGAATTACTTCAGAGTATAGACATTAATCATATTTCATCTAAATAAATTTGCTTATGAATAATAGTTTTATTCTGGACAAAAATCCATACTAATATTCTTCGGAATAAATTTAAACCTATCTTCAGCAAGGGGTTTTGTGAAGATATCAGCCCATTGATGGTCTGTATCAACAAAATTCAAACTTATAATTCCCTTCTGAACAGTCTCTGATGAAATGATGTTTAATTTCTATATGCTATGCCTTAGAGTGTAAATAGGGTTTTTAGATAGGAAAATAGAAGAAGTATTATCACAGAAGATAGAAATGTTACTCTAATGTATCTGATAATCTTCTAGTTGACTTTTCATACAGAGCATATGTGTGCTACAACCAGCAGCAACAATATATTCTACTTCTGTTGTTGAAAGTGCTATTGTGGGTTACTTCTTGCTGAACCATGAGATCATATAACTTCCTAGAAACTGACAGCTTCCAAAAGTACTTTTACGTTCTATTCTTCTCCAGCATAATCAGCATCACAGAATCCAACTAATCTGTATTCATCAGATCTTCTGTAGCACAAACCCATGTTAATAGTACCTTTCAGATACCTCAGAATCCTCTTAACAACTGTTAAGTGAGATTCTCTAAGATCTGATTGGAATCTAGCACATAGACAAACACTAAAGAGGATATCAGGTCTAGAAGCATTCAAGTACAGAAGAGAACCAATCATACCTCTGTAGAGCTTCTGATCTACCTTTTTACTTACCTCTTCTTTACCTAGAGTGCTTGTTGGATGTATTGGAGTCTTTGCTAGCTTACTTTCTGTCATGTTGAATTTCTTTAGAAGCTCTTTTACATACTTTGTTTTGATGTATGTAGGTGCCTTCTGGAGTTTGATTCACTTGAATTCCCAGAAAGAATCTGAGTTCTCCCATCATGCTCAATATCAAATTCTGCCTGCATAGATTGAGCAAACTCCTTTCCAAGCATAATATTTATTGTTCCAAAAATAATGTCATCAACATAAATCTGACAGATTAAAATGTCTTTCTTAATTGATTTATGGAAGAGAGTAGTATCAACTTTTCCTCTGATAAAATTATATTCCAGAAGAAAATTACTCAGCCTCTCATACCAAGCTCTGGGAGCTTTTTTTAAGCCATAAAGTGATTTCTTCAATTTAAAAACGTGTTCTGGAAATTTTTCATTTTCAAAACCAGGGGGTTGATAAACATAAACTTCCTCTTCTATGAAACCCTTTAAGAAAGCAATTTTAACATCCATCTGATACAGAGTGATGTTATTCTGTGCAGCAAAAGAAATAAGCAAGCGAATAGATTCTAACCTTGCCACAGGAGCATATGTCTCTGTGTAATCTATACCTTCTTGCTGACTATATCCTTGAGCAACCAGCCTAGCCTTGTTTCTGATAACTTCTCCTTGCTCATTCAGCTTGTTTCTAAAAACCCATTTTGTTCTAATGATATTGAATCCATTTGGTCTTGGAAGCAGATCCCAAACATCATTCCTTATGAATTGGTTAAGCTCCTCTTACATAGCAAGTATCCAATCATTATTTTGCAGAGCCTCATCTATAACAACCAAAATTTCATTAATTAATTAATTATGTTAATTAATTGATTTATTGGAATTAATCTTAATGATTTGGATTAATTGGATTTATTTGGTAGATAATTGAAGAGAGAAATGAGAAGGAAAGAAAATAATAGAAGTATATAAGGAATAAGTGGAAAGAATTGGATAGAAAGAAAATAGAAGAGAAAGAATAGAGAAAGGGGAGAAAAGAGAAGAGAAGAGAGAAACTTGGAGAAATCATCAAAGAATCAACTTCAAGCTTCAATCCAATCAAGGTAAGGGTGAGAAACATTATTATCTAGTCAATGTATGTGGTTATGTATGTGTGGGTTGGGTTTTGTTGTGAGTTTCCACCATTTTTCAAGCTAGGGCAAAATGGATTTAATCGGTAGAATCGTAGTTTAATCGGTTAGAAACTAGAAATAATGCCGTAGAATAGTCGGGTGATGTGGGGTTAACATTACTGGAACTGGTTTGGTGAGAATCGGTCGATTTTTGGAGGGTAGAAGTTTTGGGACAGAATGAGGGTTCTGATATTGCAGGTTCGCTGGCTCTCGCCAGGCGAGTGAAGGCGAAGCCCAGCGAATAGCTGGCGAATAATTCAAGAAAACTCCCAGTGGCCTTCGCTGGCAAGTTCGCCAGGCGAAGGTGAGTGACGAAGGTTCGCCAGGCGGGTACATCAGCGAAGGGTAGCGAAACAAGTCAGTAGCTACTGACTTTGTTTGCTGGCGAGTTCGCCAGCCGAAGGTCCCAGCGAGCATTCGCCAATGGCTTCGCCAGGCGAAGGGTGGCGAGCAGGACATCATTGTTTCTTTTCTGTTTTATCCATCCAATGATTAATTGCTTGGTTCAATTATGTTAATCCTATGTAATATGAATAGTTTGTGTACTATTATGGTGAGCTGTGGGTAGCCTTTGGGCGTGAATCCTAGATTGTGATATGTATATTGTTTGAATTGCTTAGGAATACATGAGAACATATTAGTGAATATGTGTGTATTGTCTAATAAGTATGTGAATGCATATTGTTGTATGTTAATGGATGTAATGCATGGGAACATATCGTGGATATGTGTGCATTGTTTTGGATGAATGTGATGATGGTATTGAATGTGAATGCCTTGAATTGTTATGAATATGTTGTGTGTGCAATCATGTTGTAATTCTTGAAGGGATGAATTATTTGAATGCATGGGATTAAGATGCGGGAACGGTCTTAAGTGCATTTTCGTTGGTTGATTGTATATGCATCATTTAGTCAAGAGGCAATGTTGCTAGTTTCATGGAGACTAGTGGCTTGTCCCAAACCTAGAAGGGTGGGTTTGAAGCCTAGGGGACGGGCTTTATTGTTATCGGTCTAGAAGGGTGGACCCGGTTTAAATGTAAAAACCGAAAAATGATAACAAGTGTTGGTACCACATAGCATTGAGTTGCATTGAGTTGTGATTGAGTCACATAGCATAAATGTCATTGATATATGAAGCATGCTTGTGACTGGGATGTTTTTAGATAATTGTGAAATATGCATGAAGGGATATGCTTGATGCGCGTTCATATTTGTTTATATGTACGACGTGATGAATACGACTATGGAAATGAATTGTGGTGAGAAAATGTGGATTATATGTAATTGTTACTTGTGTGTATATATATATATATATATATATATATATATATATATATATATATATATGTATATATATATATATATATATATATATATATATATATATATATATATATATATATATATATATATATATATATATATATATATATATATATATATATATATATATATATATATATATATATATATATATATATATATATATATATATATATATATATAATCTTATGCATTGATTATTATGGTAATATTTCTCACCCTTCTGCTGTTTTATAATGCTCTATGAGGCATTGCAGATTAGGTTGCTGGAGGTTTCTTTTGTGAAGTATAGCTTCATTCTTTTGAGTCAGACTACTCTGATTATGTAACACTGGGTAGTTAGGCTTGTATAGCATTCTTTTGTGATACATTTGAGATGTATCAGTTGATGATGTTTTGTAACATGAATGATTGATGAACAACTGGATAACATGTATTTATGTGATCAAATGTTTTGAAGTAATTCAAATGTTTTATTCTTCCGCTTTAATTTTAAATATTAGACGTGGTTTTAAGGACTAAGTTCCTCTACTTTGAAAACTATCCCACTGTTGCATATTTTTATAGAGCAGGTGTTGAGTGTTTTATTGGTAATAATGTGACATACTTCTTCTATACCGTATTTTAAATCATACTCTGATAAAATTTATATGTGCCTATATATATTATTTTTTTATTTGGGGGGTATAGAAGGGGGTGTTACATTAAGTGGTATCAGAGCAGGTTGGTCTGTCCGACCAAGTTGTTAGTGTGTCGTTCTCTGTGTATATTGATATGTGTGTGTGTTACACTATCGATATTGGTGTTCTTACGTGGTTCTGTTGTTGGAATTTAGTAAGATGGTTGCAGGTAGAAATGACGAAGCAATTGCGGAGGCTTTGACGAGATTGGCTGGGGAAATTGGACAGAATCCTCAGGCCAACATGAATGGGGGGAATAATGTTGACGATGAATTTCGTGCTTTGGGAAGGTTCGAAAGGAATAATCCACCGACGTTCAAGGGAACCCACGAGCCTGACAAAGCACAAATTTGGTTGAAAGCTATTGAGAAGATTTTTCGGGTTATGAATTGTTCGGTTGCACAGAAGGTGCAGTTCGGAACTCATATGGTCGAAGAGGAAGCTGAGGACTGGTGGGGTAATACTCGCCAAAGATTTGAAGAGGATGAGATTATGATTACTTGGAATCTTTTTAGAGAGACATTTCTGGAGAAGTATTTTCCAGAAGATGTGTGCGGAAAGAAAGAGATTGAATTCCTTGAGCTGAAGCAAGGTAATTCGACGGTAGCTGAGTATGCGGCAAGATTTGAGGAGTTGATCAAGTTTTGTCCTCACTACAACACTGTTAATGCTGAGAGATCTAAGTGTCTCAAATTTGTGAATGGCTTGAGGCCTGAGATCAAGCAAGCTATTGGTTATCAGGAAATCCGGCGATTTTCTGAGTTAGTAAACAAGAGTAGGATTTATGATGAGGATAGTAGGGCTCGGTCTAGCCACTACAAGAGCCTAAGTGATAAGAAAGGAAAGAGCCAATTCAGGGGAAAACCTTACGTGACTCCTGCTGAAAAGGGGAAACAAAGGGTTGGTTTCGGTAAGAAGCCAAGTGGGGGAGTTTCTACTCCGGTGAGATGTTATAGGTGCGGTGAAGAGGGACACCATGCTCCGGAATGCAAAAGTGTTGAGAAGACGTGTTTCAAGTGTGGCAAGCCAGGCCACAAGGCTCTTGAGTGCAGAAGCGGTACGGGTGTGACTTGCTACAATTGTGGTGAGCAAGGGCACATTAGTACCAACTGTGATAAGCCGAAGAAGAATCAAGGGAGCGGAAAAGTGTTCGCTCTATATGGATCTGAGACTGCTAGTGATGATCGCTTGATCAGAGGTACGTGTTTTATTAATGGTATGCCTTTGATCTCTATAATTGATACTGGAGCTACGTATTCTTTTATTTCTTTGGAGCGTGTTAGAAGGTTGAATCTTGAAATGTCTGTTATTGGTGGTGGTATGGTTATTGATACTCCTGCTATGGGTTCGGTAACTACACCGTATGTGTGTTTGAATTGCCCTTTGAGTATTTTCGGTAGAGACTTTGGGGTTGATTTAGTGTGTATTCACTTAGATCAACTTGATGTCATTCTGGGATAAAATTCAATCGTGTTTATATTAACTGTTTTGATAAAACGGTTATTTTTCCTGAACCGGGTGATGAAGGGAATTTGTTTATGACTGCTAAGCAAGTGAAATAATCAGTGCGAGATGGTGCAAGGATATTTATGTTGATGGAAACTTCGAGTATTGGTAGAAGTGAGGCAATTGATGCCTTACCAGTCGTCCGTGATTTTCCGGAAGTTTTTCCTGATGAGATAAGGGATTTACCGCCGGAACGAGAAGTGGAGTTTTCGATTGACCTGATTCCTGGAACCAGCCCGATATCGATGGCTCCATATCGTATCCCTGCATCAGAATTGAAAGAGTTGAAGAGTCAACTTGAAGATTTGCTTGAGAAGAGGTTTATTCGTCCGAGTGTGTCGTCGTGGGGTGCACCGGTGTTGTTGGTTAAGAAGAAAGAAGATTCTATGAGACTCTGTGTGGATTATAGACAATTGAACAAGGTGACTATCAAGAATAAGTATCCACTTCCGAGGATTGATGATCTGATGGATCAGTTGGTTGGTGCAAGTGTGTTCAGTAAAATAGATTTGAGGTCGGGGTATCATCAGATTCGTGTGAAAGCTGAGGATATTCAGAAGACTGCTTTTAGAATGAGATATGGACATTATGAGTATTCTGTAATGCCATCTGGTGTGACTAATGCACCAGGTGTATTTATGGAGTACATGAATAGGATTTTCCATCCTTATTTGGACAAGTTCATTGTGGTGTTTATTGATGACATTTTGGTCTATTCGAAGAATGAAGAGGAGCATGTTGAACATTTGAAGATTGTGTTATCTGTGTTGAAAGAGAAGCAATTGTATGCGAAACTTTCTAAGTGTGAATTTTGGTTGAAAGAAGTGAGTTTCCTTGGTCACATAGTTTCAAGTGAAGGTATTGCGGTTGATCCATCGAAGGTTGAAGCGGTATCGCAATGGGAGACTCCGAAATCAGTTTTTGAGATTAGAAGTTTTCTTGGTTTAGCGGGTTATTATCATAAGTTTATTGAAGGATTTGCTAAGTTATCGTTACCGTTGACGCAATTGACTAGGAAGGGTGAAGCTTTTGTTTGGGATGCCAAGTGTGAAGAGAGTTTTCAGGAACTTAAGAGAAGATTGACGACAACCCCTGTTCTGATTTTGCCAAATCCGGAAGAGCCGTTTGTTGTGTATTATGATGCTTCTTTGATGGGCTTGGGAGGTGTGTTGATGCAGAATAATCAAGTTGTAGCCTATGCTTCGAGGCAACTCAAAGTGCATGAGAAGAATTATCTGACGTATGACTTAGAGTTGGCCGCCATCGTGTTTGTGCTTAAACTTTGGAGGCACTATTTGTTTGGTGCCAGATTTGAAGTGTTTAGTGATCACAAGAGTTTGAACTATCTCTTTGATCAAAAGGAAATGAATGCTAGGCAAAGAAGGTGGTTAGAGCTTTTGAAGGATTATGATTTTGGGTTGAATTACCATCCGGGTAAAGCGAATGTGGCAGCGGATGCGTTGAGTCAGAAATCGTTGCACATGTCGATGATGATGGTGAAGGAGTTGGAATTGATTGAGCAATTTCGTGATTTGAGTTTGGTGTGTGAAGAGACTTCTTATGGGGTTAATCTTGGAATATTGAAGCTTACGAGTGGTATTCTGGATGAAATTCGAGAAGGACAGAAATCCGATTTGGGTTTAGTTGACCGGTTGACTTTGATCAACCAAGGCCAAGGTGGTGATTTTTGGATTGATGAGAATGGTATTATAAGGTGTCGGGATAGAGTTTGTGTCCCGGATCTTGATGAACTGAAAAAGAGTATTCTTGAGGAAGGACATCGTAGCGGATTGAGTATTCATCCGGGTGCTACTAAGATGTATCAAGATTTGAGGAAAATATTTTGGTGGCCTCGTATGAAGAAGGATATTGCCGAATTTGTGTATTCTTGCTTGACTTGCCAGAAGTCGAAGATTGAGCATCAGAAACCATCGAGTTTGATGCAATCGTTGTTTATTCCTGAGTGGAAATGGGATAGCATTTTGTCGCTACCGCGAAAATAAGGTGCCGGCAAAACAGAAGAGTCTCCACCTTTCGTTATTTATCCCTCAGAACGGGAAAGAAAACGATCGGAAAAACCTGAAGAAAAGGTATAAGACAAGGTCATCGCAACCATTGTCTGGGTTCGGGAGTCGGTTACGCAAGGGGAAGGTATTAGCACCCCTCACGTCCATCGTACTCGATGGGTCCATGCTTGTTGTGTTGTCTACGGGTGAAAAAACAATCTATCTACGACTTCTAAAGCTAAACGGAAATAAACTGACTCGATAGAGCGTCGCGCTCTATGCCTACGTATTCCCATCAGAGAATGAGAAATCAGAGTCAACGTAGTTCGGGAAACTACGGGGGATTTTGCTCGCCAAGACGTCGCGTCTTGTGCCTGCGTGTTCTCGTCAGAGAAATCAGAGCAGCTGTAGTTCAGCCAACTACAGCAAATGGGGAAGGTGGCTCACCAATACGTCAGTATTGTGCCTACGTAGTCTCAACAGGTATGAGAGATCAGAGCTTACGTAGTTCGACTAACTACGGCTTAACAGGGTGTTCTCAATCACACGGGGTGAGAGAAAGGATTGACGATACTAGCGTACGCATTCTAGCAGTTAGGTGTATGCCGCTCGACCATTGGAGACTTAGGCGTTACCTGTTTGCAGTAGAACGGACGTAGTATGTCGGGTTTAAAGGGTACGGGAACCTACGGGTTCTAGAACTACGGTCTGGTCTCAATTACACTCGGGCAAGAGAAAGGGAAATATCAGTCGTTAGCGGGAAAGTCTCGATCGCACGACAGCGAGAGAACAGAGAAATTAGTCGTTAATATGCTCTCTAGGATATCGCATCCTATGCCTACATATTCCCATCTGGTACGAGAAATTAGAGCAGCTGTAGTTCAGCTAACTACAAAAGACGGGGAAAAAGGGAAAAGGGAGCTCGCTAGGATATCACATCCTATGCCTACGTACTCTCGTCTGGTACGAGAGATCAGAGCAAACGTAGTTCGACGGGAAAACGGGTCTCGATTGCACAGGGTCAAGAGAAGGGGTCTCAATCGCCTGAACGCGAGAGAAAAGGGTTTCGATCGCACGGGAGCGAGAACAAAGAGGAAGCAGGCCTACGCCTAAACGGGAAGGAGCTCGGGACACACACGTAAGAACCTAATACGTAGGAGCGAGTGCGTCGTATATTACCCAAGGGACATATACTAAATACCCTAAACGATCAAGGGGATACCGCTCAATTATCATTTCCTACGTATCTAACGCTACAGCTCGCAACACTCGACGGTTGCTTGAAGACTTGAATAAGACGATGCTGAACGAAGCGGCTCCGTTGGCTCCTGACATGCGTGCAAGCTCCATTCCAATCTTCTCCTCTCTGGACCCTTGATGAGGACGCTCGAATCAGGACCAATGCAACGCTTAGACCGTCATGGTTCGACTTATACGAGAAATCAAACACTCAGAGGTAGCGTATTGATGTCCGTGTCAAAGACAAGATAGAGAAATGATATCAAAAATCATTCTCCAATTGAATCATGCCACACGGCCAGCCAACAATAAAATCAGAGGATAAACTCGGATAGGAAACGAAAATAGGAGAGAAAACCAATCACGAATGAAAATAATAGTCTACTCCTAAAATACGGCAATTAAATTCTACTAGAAAATATTCTAAAGAAATTAAAAGGAAATGCATATGAAAATAGCATACAAATTTCTATCTAAAATATTCTATAATATTCTATAAAGAAAACTAGAATAATATTCTATATTAACATCTATATATCCTATAATATGCTAAAAATAATAGAATATAAATTCTATATTAAAACTATGCATAATATTCTAACTATGAAAATGAAACTATAATCCTAAAGAGAAAATAGGAAAATAAAATCTACACTATTACAAGCATATGTCCAATACAAGGGAAGAATTAAATTGCAAAGGGGAGGGGGTACATCAGCATAATAGGGTGTAAAGCAGAAAAACAGAATTGGGCTTTGAGCCCATAATACACTCAGAAAAATAAAAAAAAACCAAGGACCCAGGGGGGGGGGGTGCGCAGGAATTAAGAGTGTGAGGCCAGCAAAATTATTGTTGCTTGTTACTAGGCCCAGCCTATTCGTAACACAAAAACTGAGGAAAGGGGTGTGAAGAAAAAAAAGGGGGTGCAGATTCCAAATGAATTGGGCCAAACCAGGCCCATCACCCACGAGGGTTTTCTCTCCTTCCTCACTTCCAATCCATTCACCCTGAAACCCTAACCCTCCTTCTCTCTCACACTCCACCGCCGCCTGTAACTTCTTCCCAACCTTTCCGTCTTACTCGCCTCCGTCTTCAACCACACTTCAGCTTCTCTTTTGACTCAAACTCGCTCACCTCTTCGTTTTGATTCCTATAACAACCAGATGAACAAACCAAAAGCAACAAAACCAACGCAATCTATAAACGGCTTGGTTCATTACTTGACGTTCTTGAAGACGAGTAGTGGTTGATGAATATTTCTTGAAAGAGTTCTTGAGATTATTGATTTCGAAGATCCACGGGAGATTGCATGTTGAAGCTCGTTGAAGATCTCGAATCTGGATGAAGTTGCATGTTGGAGATCCATGACTTTTGAAGGAATTGATTCGTAAATCTGAAGGTGTTAGCATAAAATCTTGAAGGATCTTGAAGATCGTTTGAGTGTATTGATGACTGTTGAAAGTTCTATGAAGATCTAGGAGATCTTTGAGGAAGATGAATGTTCATGATGGATCTGATGGAAGGGATGAAGGTTCTTGAAGGATCATGACGAACATGATGAAGATCTGGGCAACAGATGACGGAGGGCGAAGATTCTTGAAATGATTTGAAGATCTTTGAAGTTTCTGGTGATAATTGATGAACATTGTGTTGAATCATGTCAAGATCTGGAAAATATGAATGAACTGATGAAGATGCATTGGATCTTAATGAATATTGAAGATCTGGAAAACGGTTATGATGATGAACGATGCGTTTCTGGAAAATCTCAGGAAGATCTTGATGGATCTTGCACATTTTGGATTTCTTGGAGAAATATTGATGGTTCTACGAAGATGATGATGAATCTGGTGGAAGAGATGATGAATATCGGTGGAGTTTGTCAAAGTTTCCGGTGAAACAAAATGAATTTTCTGGCAAAGCTGGCCGTGTGCAACGCTGTTAGATTTTGTCGTTCACGTTTTCTGGCGGTTTGCGTGTGGTCCAGCGAGGGATGGTAGTGGGAACCACGTGGAAGCCATGCAGAGCATGGGGAGAGGGACGGAGACGCGTGGCATGGAGAGAGGGTGAGACGTGGAAGGGAGAGAGAACGCACGCGTGGACTACTTATACGCATGACATGTGGCACGAACTTGGGCCTACGAATACTGGACATCTGGCCCACTAAATTGATTCAATGGATTTAATTAATTAAAGACTTCAATCAATGATGTAATGGAATTGATTAACTATGCTAATTAAAACTGAAATGACTTAAACTCCGTTAATGATTAAATGCTGAAAGCTGATGAACTAAATTGCAATGCTAATTAATGATGACTAATTAAAACAAAAATGAATTAAAGCCTAATTAATAAAAGCTAACTCTAATTAAACTAATGATTAACCTAATCTAATAAACTTTAATAAATCCTAATAAAAGAAAAATCTATTAAAACTAAACAATTCAATTAAAATCTAAACTAATATCTATTAAAATTCTAAAAAAAACTATTATATCCAAAAATGAATTCTTCTAAAAATAGATAATTGCTATTAAAACTCTATTAAAAGAATTAAAATCCTAGAAAAACAATTAAAATTCATTTAAAATTCTAGAAAATAAAGAAGAAAAAAATCTAAAATGCAATAAAGCTGATTAAATTGATTAGAAAACAAATACGCGAATATAGAGAAATAAACGGTAAAAACCGGACACCGAGATGTCCTAAAAAACAACAGCGAGAGCTGAAAACACAGGGACGAGCACCAATTCTCAAAATAAATCCTCGTATTGGCCTGAAATGGTATGAAACTGCCTGGAACGCCAGGGGAGGGCTGTAATCCCGATAAAGTCAATCTGACTGAAAAAATGCAATGTACGCGATATGCAAATGCAAAGTGAAATGAGTCGAAACATGAGCCAAATTGCGATAAGTAGTTGGTCAAATTTTGGGGTGCAACAGCTGCCCCTATTCAAGCGGCTTGGACCTGAAGGGTTGAAAAGCGAACGACTTTCAAACATTCAAAGGTAGAAGACGGTTAAATACAAAAGAACCCAGAAATTTGCCAACTGCACAAGTACACGGTACTCTGATGGGAACAAATCTTCGGAAGCTGAAATAATAGCTGCACGGCAACTAGCTGGAGAGATACTGATCTGAACCTCCATCAGGATGATTCTCTGATTTATCTTATATCATTGCATCCTCAAATCATCAAGGGGTCACCGGTTACACGGTAACTGGCGATCTGCCAACCGCACGGGTAAACAATACTTGGATTGGTAGGAACATCTTCAAAACTGAGCATGCCAGTTGCACGACAACTCTGTTGGGGACTTGGTCACACGGTAATTGGTGAAGGGTATAAGCTCAAATCTCCGTCAGGATGATCATCTGATTTTGCTATAGATCTTTGTTCTCAAGTCATCAAGGGGTCACCGGTTACGCGGTAACTGGTAATGGATGGTCGATTATGCCGTCAGGCATTCCGCGTCAGTTGGAAGAGCTGCTTCGGCCTTGCAATCGGACTTCATCAGTAAGTCCTGAAATGGGATCTTTAGTCATTCACGGGTCAATAGGGATATACAATCTTCTGCCGTTAGGCACTCTGCGTCAGCTGAGATAACTGCTTCGGTATTGCAGTTGGACTTCCTTAGTAAGTCAGGGAATTTGGCACTACTTCCAGACTTCAATCATCAAGTCTTCAAGGGAAATTTCAACTTCTCCGTTCAAACCTGCTGAGGATGACACATCTCCGTTGGGGATTTTGGATAACTATCAAGTAACTCTGTTTCGGGTGATTCAGAAATCATTCTGGACAAATAAACTCTGTTGTGGGAATCAAGAATCATCTTGAACAATCAACTCCGCTGGGGACTTCAAGAATCACCCTGAACCAATAACTATGCTGGAGATTTCAGGAATCATCCTGAGCAAACACTCTGCCGGGAATTCTAAGCATCAATTTGAGCAACCAACTCTGGCGACTTCACTGGGAAATTCAAGAATCATCTTAAGCAAACCATTCTGCGGAATTCAAGAATCATCTTGAGAAAACCATTCTGCGGCGGAACACCTGCAAAACAAGAACGGTAACGACCTAGCTCATGTTTCATATGCATATGCTTTGACAATGGCGCAATGCTCCACACGGTGGAAATGCTACGCGTTTAGGGTAAATGCTATGCAATCATGCAAAATGCTATGACCCCATCAGCGAAATAAATGCTGAAGGGAGAATCCTCCTGCCAAGGAGAAAGAACCACTCTGGTTGAGGAAGGAATCATCCTGCCTAGGAGAAGAAGTCATACCAATCTCAATTGGACTCCGCCTGGGGAAATGATCTTCAGTTAACTGCTGCAGGGGAACAAAGTTCTACGAGAACTTGGACTCGCTCAACCGAGTATTCAAACCACAAACTGCTGAGGAAACGATATCAGTCGCAGAAATAAACTGCACGACATTTGCAACAAAACTTTCCTGGAGATAACGACTCCAGTGGGGAAATACAACATCATCTATTCAACACTCTACTGGGGAAAACCAATCATGGTCTCAACGGCTTCCAAGGACTCGACTCTCTTGGGGAACTACAAACTCGACTGGGGGGCAACCAGACGATGGAATCACTCTTACCTGCTAGGGAGAGTACAACTCTGTGGGGAATCTCAATTCCGCCGGAGACTTCAGTCTGCGCTATCGAAGGCTGAACACTTGTGAATAGTCTCCTACGAGAAACTGCACACTGACCCAGTGCTGGGGAAATAAACCCAAGTCCGCTTGTCAGGGAAAACTTCGATCCTAAACCATTGGGAATGCACAATCAATCTGCTGGGGATGGCTACACTTTGCCGGGGATATCAATTTCACCTTGCTGAGGATAATCTTGACCCTACTTTGATACAGGACAAGTGCCATCTCAACTTGCTGCAATCTCAAACAGTTGAGGAGAGTCAATCTTAACTGCACATCTCTGCTGAAGAAAATTTCCTGATTTAACAACATCGCCTCCTAAGGGCATACAGAACACCAATCATGGAGAACTGAGATCATTCGAGCCTCGTGTCAGGGAACGTGATAGCACACTGTTAGAACACAGATTGGTTCTTAATAATATCTCTATGTTTTGATGATAACTATTATGAAATTTTGTAATTAAGAATTATATACTCTAAAATTTGCTTAAGAATGTTTGTTGCAGATATTAAAGTAAATATCACTCCAGAAGCAAATCAGATCTGAACATAAGAAATATGCAAGGCTCTGTAACATCAGATGCACCCATTAGAAGATTCTGAATGCTGCCATCAGAAGATTCTGAGCGTTGCCTCCAGAAGGATCTGAAGCAGAAGCTCCAGAAGTTCTGAAGCAGAAGCTCCAGAAGAATCTGAAGCAAGTCAGAAGCATCTGAACCAATGAAGAATTTTGTATGAAGAGTTTTTTCAAGCATAGTTACTTCAAAAGACTCTGAGAGTACTCACGCTGCCAGTACTGAGGATCTGACCAAACTCTGCTCTGAACTTATACACGCTAAAAGCACACCTGCTGTAAAGACTCTGATTCAATAAAACTCTGATCAACATCAGAAGGCTCTGATCAATTTAGACTCTGATGATTCTTGCTGAAAATTGATGAAGAAGAATTCAAAGATTATGTCCGTTGGAATATCCAAACGACTCTTTCCTTATTTATGCTAGACACAAGAACACAGACAAAAAGGATTTCTCTGTGCTTTCTTCTTCTAGGAAAGGTCACTTGATGTGAAGACAAAAAGGGTCAGACCTTTTGGTACACTCTTCTCAACGTGAAATACTCTTGGATCACTGTGCCTATAAAAGGAAGTCTTCAACCATCTTCTTCAGTTGACGTTTTACCTGAAAAGAATTCATTATTCAAAGCTCTGATACAACTCACATTCTTTCTAGAATTAATTTCTTTGTTCTCAATATTAAGTGAAAAATCACAGTTGTGATAAAGCTTTATTAGAAGCATTTTAAACACTTGTATTTGTTATTACATTTGATTGTAAGAAAACCTTAAGAAGATCCAGTTAGGATCAATAGTTCTTGAGAAGACTTTGAACAGTTGTTCTTAGTGCTTACTATTGTAATCAGTTGATTAAATAGTGGATTAAGTCCTTGTTTGAGAAAGGCAAATCACTCTAGGAAGGGTGGACTGGAGTAGTTGAGTTCAACGAACCAGGATAAAAATACTTGAGTTTTTTATTTCTAAGTTTTATCTTCATACTTATTCAACCCCCCCTTCTAAGTATTTTCTCACCTTCAGTTGGCATCAGAGCTCCGGTTCTGTGTGTGCTACTACTTCACAGTGACAGTAAATATCCAGTGATAAAAACTTTAATATATATTTGGTTGTTACTATGGCTGATAATTCAATGTCTAACATTAACAACAAATATGAAGAAAGGGACAAAATCAGCACTAAACCCCCTATGTTTGATGGGGAGAAATTTGATTATTGGAAAGACAGGATTGAAAGTTTTTTCCTTGGTTATGATGCTGATTTATGGGATTTGGTCATAGATGGATATGTTCATCCCATTGATGGGAATGGCAAGAAAGTAGATAGAAAATCTATGACAGAAGCCCAAAAGAAGGAATTTAGAAATCACCACAAGGCCAGAACAATATTGTTAAATGCAATATCTCACACTGAGTATGAAAAGATCACAAATAGAGAAACTGCATTTGACATGTTTGAATCCTTAAAGATGACTCATGAGGGAAACTCTCAAGTCAAGGAAACAAAGGCTCTGGCTCTAATCCAAAAGTATGAAGCCTTCAAGATGGAAGACTCTGAATCTGTTGAAGCTATGTTCTCTAGATTTCAAATACTTACAGCTGGACTAAAGGATCTGGATAAAGGATACTCTACTGCTGATCATGTGAAAAAGATCATCAGAAGCTTACCTACCAGATGGAGACCTATGGTGACTGCGCTGAAAATGGCTAAAAATCTGAACAAGATCTCCTTGGAGGAACTAATCAGTTCACTAAGGAGTCATGAAATTGAACTTGAGGAAGATGAACCTCAAAAGAAAGGTAAATCAATTGCTTTAAAATCTAATAAATCTGCTAAAGCATTGCAGGTGATAGAGGAAAGCTCTGAAGAATCCTCATCTGAAGATGAAGATGAACTATCCATGCTGTCTAGAAGAATAAACAAACTCTGGAAGCATAAAGGAAAGAAGTTCAGAAACTTCAGGAAGCCTGACCAAAGAAAAGAATATTCTGGACACAAAAGATCTGGCAAATAGGAGGTTGTCTGTTATGAATGTAAAGAACCTGGACATTATAAAAATGAATGTCCAAAGGTGTTGAAAGAAAAGCCTAAAAGAAAATCTGATAAGAAGAAGAAGGTTCTAATGACCACCTGGGATGATTCAGATACATCTGAATCTGAATCTGAGTCAGAAGAGGAATGTGCCAATGTAGCATTGATGGCAGACATAGAAGATCAGGAGGAAGGAACTTCAGGATCTGAATCTGACTCTGAATCTGACTCTGACGCTAAAGAGGTAATGGCTAAACTCACTAAAGAAGAACTTATCAAAGTATTATCAGAAGTTCTGAAGAGCTATAACAATATTAAGCTCAAATACAAGAAGCGTCAAAGCAATCTTGTATCTGAGAATAATATTCTCAAATCAGAAGTAGCTGAGCTAAATGAAAAGAACTTAAAATTGAAAAATGATTCTGAATTAGCTCAACAAAACTCTGATTCTGAAACTGAATCTGAATGCAAAAATATTTTGGAAAAATATGATTACAACTTTCAGAAGTTTCTTGCTAAAAGCATAGACAGAAGCAAAATGGCTTCTATGATCTATGGAGTTAGCAGAAATAACAGAAAAGGAATTGGATATAAATCTTCCTCTGGAAAGGATTTAAATCCAAAACCTGTTTATAAAATTATCATCAAGAAAACTCCTTTATATTCTCATTTTAAATTTGGTCACTTGAATGATATTGAACAAACACGTTCTGAAAAGAATATTCATGTGTTTAAATCTAAGGCTAGTCAGAATAAACCTTATGTTGAAAAACAGAAGTTTAGACAAACCTTCAGAACAACTAACCCAAAAGGACCCAAGAAGATCTGGGTACCTAAAAGTAAAATAATTCATGTTGCAGATGTTCTTAGCAGCAAGGTCAGGACGCGAATCATGGTACCTGGACTCTGGATGCTCGCGACACATGACAAGAGAAAGGTCTATGTTCCAAAGTCTGGAGCTTAGATCTGGAGGTGATGTGAAATTTGGAGGGAATCAGAAGGGCAAGATCATTGGATCTGGCACTATTGGAAATGGTAAACTTCCCTCTATTACTAATGTTTTACTTGTAGAAGGATTAAAGCATAACTTATTGTCCATAAGTCAATTAAGTGACAATGGTTATGATATAACCTTTAATCAAAAATGTTGTAAAGCTATTAGTCAAAAGATGGCTCAATCCTATTTAGTGGAAAGAGGAAAAATAACATTTATAAAATAAATCTTTCAGAACTTAAGGTTCAGAATGTTAAATGTTTCTTGTTTGTTAATGAGGAGCAATGGGTCTGGCACAGAAGATTGGGGCATATTAATATGAGACGTATATCTCAGATTAATAAACTTAATCTTGTCAGAGGACTTCCTAATATGAAGTTCACCTCAGATGCTCTTTGTGAAGCATGTCAAAAAGGGAAGTTTTCAAAATCATCTTTTAAATAAAAAAATGTTGTTTCTACTTCCATACCACTAGAATTACTTCATATTGATCTGTTTGGACCAGTGAAAACTGCATCCATCAGAGGCAAGAAGTATGGATTAGTCATTGTTGATGACTATAGTAGATGGACATGGGTAAAGTTCTTAAAACACAAGGATGAGTCACATTCTGTGTTCTTTGACTTCTGTAAACAAGTCCAGAATGAAAAAGATTTCAAAATTATAAAAGTCAGAAGTGACCATGGTGGTGAATTTGAAAATAAATATTTTGAAAAATATTTTAATGAAAATGGTATTGCTCATGATTTTTCCTGTCCTAAAACTCCACAACAAAATGGAGTTGTAGAGAGGAAAAATAGAACTCTGCAAGAAATGGCCAGAACCATGATCAATGAGACTAATCTGGCAAAGCACTTTTGGGCAGAAGCAATCAACACAGGCTGTTACATTCAGAACAGAGTGTCTGTAAGACCTCTTCTAGAGAAGACTCCCTATGAACTGTGGAAGAACAGAAAGCCCAACATTTCATATTTGCATCCTTTTGGATGTATTTGCTATATGTTAAATACTAAAGAAAATCTGAACAAGTTTGATTCCAAAGCACAGAAGTGTTTCATGCTTGGATATTCTGAATGCTCTAAAGGCTACAGAGTATACAACACTGAGACACAGATTGTGGAAGAATCTATTCATGTTAGATTTGATGATAAGCTTGGCATTAAAAAGCCAAAGCAGTCTGAAAACTTTGCAGATAGAGAAGTAGTCTTCACAGACTCTGAAGGCTTAGAGGCAGACAAAGCTCAAGTAAAGGAACCTGAAGCAACGCCAGATGCAATTCCTTTAACTTCTCAGATGAACAATCTAAACATTTCTGAAGAATCAACTGTTAGAGGATCATCTTCCACAATCAAAGCTTCTCATCCAGAGAATGTTATTATTGGAAAGAAGGATGACCCTATCAGAACAAGATCCTTTCTCAGATCATCTGAAGCATCATTATTTGGACCGGTGTCAGTAATTGAACCAACTTCTGTAGATGACGCTCTGCAAGACAATGATTGGATTATTGCCATGCAAGAAGAGCTAAATCAATTCACCAGAAATGATGTGTGGGATTTAGTTCCAAGACCAAAAGGATTCAATATAATTGGAACTAAATGGGTCTTCAGAAATAAGCTTAATGAGAAAGAAGAAGTTGAAAGAAATAAGGCAAGGCTTGTTGCTCAAGGGTACAGTCAACAAGAAGGTATTGATTATACTGAAACTTATGCTCCAGTGGCAAGGTTAGAATCTATACGCCTTCTTATTTCATTTGCTGCACAAAATAACATCACTCTGTATCAGATGGATGTTAAAAGTGCCTTTCTAAATGGTATTATAGAAGAAGAAGTTTATGTCCACCAGCCTCCTGGTTTTGAGAGTGAAAAATTTCCAGATCATGTTTTCAAACTAAAGAAATCTCTGTATGGCTTAAAACAAGCTCCCAGAGCTTGGTATGAGAGATTAAGCAATTTTCTTCTGGAGAAAGATTTCATCAGAGGCAAAGTGGACACAACACTCTTTTGTAAATCATTTAAGAAAGATCTTCTAATTTGTCAAATATATGTGGATGATATCATATTTGGATCTACCAATACTATGTTGGGAAATGAGTTTGCTCAATGTATGCAGGCAGAATTTGAAATGAGCATGATGGGAGAATTGAGATTCTTTATGGGAATTCAAGTCAACCAAACTCCAGAGTGCACTTACATACATCAGACCAAATATGTTAAAGAACTTCTGAAGAAATTTAACATGACTGATAGTAAGCTGGCAAAGACTCCCATGCATCCAACTAGTTCACTAGGCAAGTAAGAGGTAAGTAAAAAAGTAGATCAGAAACTCTACAGAGGTATGATAGGATCTCTTCTTTACTTAACTGCTTCTAGACCTGACATTTTGTTTAGTGTATGCTTGTGTGCTAGATTCCAATCAGATCCTAGAAAATCACACTTAACAGCTGTTAAGAGGATTCTAAGGTATCTGAAAGGTACTTCTAATGTGGGTTTGTGTTACAGAAAATCTGATGATTTCAAATTAGTTGGATTCTGTGATGCTGACTACGCTGGAGACAGAGTGGAAAGAAAAAGTACTTCTGGAAGTTGTCAATTTCTAGGAAGAAATCCAATCTCTTGGTACAGCAAGAAGCAACCCACAATTGCATTATCAACTACAGAGGCAGAATATATTCCTGCTGCTGGATGTAGCACGCAGATGCTCTGGATGAAAAGTCAGCTAGAAGACTATCAGATATTTGAAAGTAACATTTCTATATTCTGTGATAATACTTCTGCTATATGTTTGTCTAAAAACCCCATTTTACACTCTAAGGCAAAACATATAGAAATTAAGCATCATTTCATCAGAGACTATGTTCAGAAGGGAATTATAAATTTAGCCTTTGTTGATATAGATCATCAATGGGCAGATATTTTCACAAAACCCCTTGTTAAAGATAGATTCAAATTTATTCTAAAAAATATTGGTATGGATTTGTGTCCAGAATAATATTTGTCAGAAGCAAATTTTACAGATGCAAAATGTTTAATGCTCTGAAGTATTTCATCTGATTATTTATTCATTTCCTTAAATTACTTTATTTGTGAAAATCTGAACTAACAATACTCAGAGGATCTGAACGTTGGTTAACGTTTCATTTCTCAAGAGAATTCAGAAGCACATGCAAGCAAACACGTGTCACTCTAAATCTTCAAAGATGGCGTGTACACTACTGAAGAGACGTTTGAGGTGAAGTTTGAATAGTGAAAATCTTGATTTTCCCCCCAATTTGTCAGAATCAATTAATGCTTGAAATGATTTTTATTCTTTTTCATTAATTGCTAAGTGTTTACTATAAATACCACATCTCTCACCACTTTCACACTTTTCACATCTCAAGAACGTTTATGCATTTCTGTCTTCTTTTCTCTCTTCATAAAAACCCTAAACCTTTGACAAAATCATCTTCAATGGCAACTTCATCCTCCACTGCTGCACAATTTCAATTAACCTTGGCTGCAGTTACTTCTGCAAATATGGGTGTGACTCCATATACGACACCAAAAAGAACTTTGTTAACACCTGTTGACAAGCTGGAAGTTCTCTGTGAATCAATGGTGGAATTTGATTCATTGGCTGAAAATGGATTTGAGTTTCGTTCAATCATTGATGCTCAAGGCTGGGTAAAGTACTTTGACAGACTATTTGGACCAGTTTACCCCCATCTGGTGAAAGAGTTCCGGATACATGCTTCTGTATACCCCAAATTCATATTGTCTTCTGTTCTGGGTAAGGAGATAATCATTACAGAAGATCTGATCAGGAAACTCATTGGATATGAGGAGACTGATGGAGTATCTCATCTGCCAGCTGGGCGTGTAGATATGAAAGAAGTTTATGAGGAAGTTATGATTGCTGGACATGCCTCTAATAAGTTTAAAGATCTGAAGCCTGACTACAAGATCTGGGCAAAGATTTTCATGGGATGCATTCATCACAGAAAATCTACAAACTCTCCAGATTACGTGAACAATGAACATATCTACTTTATGTACTGTTTAAGTCAGAGCACCAAGGTATATCTTCCCTACATTCTGTTCATGCACTTGTGGAATCATATTAATGCCTCCAGAGAATCTGTGAAAGACAAGGGTCAGAAGATCAGAACATGGATTCCCTTTGGAAGGTTAATTTCAGATATTCTGATAGAAAATGGATTGGTGACTGCTTTGTATGCTGCTAGAGTCAAGGAAGAACTTGAATCTATTGTTGGGAAGCCTCTAAATGCCAAAAGTCTTCAGAGACTTAAAATTGTAGAAGAACTCACATCAGCACCCAAGAAGCTGAATATCTCTGAACTCAGTCAGAAGAGAATTCCAGTTGAAAACTACCCACTGTTCTGTGCTGAAGAACCGAGGGAAATCATTGTGAGATCTATGGATTCTTGCAAGGCAGATGGAATCCCAATCCCTGCAGGTATTCTGAAAAGAGCAAGGGAACCAATGCCTGATGGAGGAGATGAGATCACAAGAAAAAGAAGTCAATCAGAAGCAGAAGATGTGACTGTTCAGAAGAAGCCCAAAGTTGCTGACAAGCCTCAGAAGCTGATCAAGAGGAAAGCATCTGGAGACGCTCCTTTTGTTCCTGCAAAACGTATCAAGATTAAAGGTACCAAATCTTCTATATCTTTTGTAAATAATACTGTTGTAAATGATTCAACATTTAAGTCTATTCCAAAACCACCTTCTACTCAGAAACAATCTGTTCCTGCTCCATCTCATATCTCTGTTCCTTCCCCACAAAAATCATCTAATCCTGTTTCCATCACTCCTGTAAAACCTTCTTCTACTCAATCATCTGTACCAACACCACCAACAACAAAACCATCCAATCAAACTCCACAACCAGAAAAACAACAACAACCAGAGAAACAATCTGAACAACAACCACCACAACAAGAACAATAACCACAACCAGAAAAACCACCATCAAATACATCTGATCCTATTGAATATGAACCACCTACATCTGATCCACCTACACCAGAACCACCTACATCTGAACCCTCATCAAAACCTTCTGAGAATCCATCAGAATCAACCAACCCATCTGAAACTCATATCCCTGAGACAGAGGTTCTAAATGTTACACCTCTCAAAACTGTTCTTGAAGTGTCCTCTACCTCTTACACTCCAACCACATCCTCAAATTCATCAGAATCTGACATACACCAAGATTTTCTGGTATCTCCCTCTCACAGAAATTATGAAGTAAACCAACCACAACCACCTGTTTCTTCTGAAGTTATTATTCCAAATCCTATTCCAACACCTAAACCATCTTCTGAAATTACCATTCCCAATCCTACCCCTACATCCAAGCTAAGAACATCTGAGAATGTACCCTCTGCTTCGTGCAAACTACATTCTTCTAACAAACTTCCCTCTGGTTTCACCTTAAAAAATTTTTACACCAGAATTGAACCATCTGACACTATCACTCCTCTCAAACCCAAACTTACCATCATTCTACCATCTGCGCTTCAAACATATATTAAAACAATGTCAGTAGTACCTTCATCAAATCCAAAACCATACTCTGCTATATCTGCTAAATCTGATAAACCTGCTAAATCTGCTTTCAAACCTTACTCTAATAAACCATTTGATGTGGTTTCCTATCCAACTAAAGCAAAACCAAATCTGTTGAATGCCTTAACCAGATCAAAACCTGATAAATCATCTGAACTTCCTTTCATACCCTACTACCCTCCTCCTCTGATCACCATTCAAAAATCCATCTTTCCACCTACTCCCCAACCCAAGCCAATAACCCTGGAAACTCTGTTACACCCAAGATCTAGACTGAATGTTGATCGTTTATTTATAAGATGCTCCTTACAGAGATCTGGACTGTTAAGAGATCTGGACCATTGCTTCTTACAGATGCTCCTTCATCATCAGAAGAGAATACTGAATCTGCATCTGAAGACAACCCTCTGGCTATGACTATGATAGAACATCGTTCTGGCTCTACTGCTCCTAACTCCAAAGCCCCTATGGAAATTGACTATGTTCAAGCTTCAGAAACTGTTCCACCTTCTTCATCTGAGATCAAGAAAGAGTATCTAGATCTTGAAGATAAGATTGCAGTTCTGGAAGCTGGTCAATTAGAAATCATGTCATGGATGGCTAAGCAAGACAAGAAGTCTGAAGACATGGCTCAGTGGATGTCCAAACAGGATCAGAAGAATGAAACCATGGCTAAGTGGATGTCAAAACAAGAACAGTCTTCTTCTGAGATCACAGATCTGTTGAAGATGCTTTTGTCAAAACAATCTTAGTTTAATTATTTTTTCTTCTGATGTTTGCATCTAATGTTTGCATATGTACTTGAATATTTTCTGATGTGTGTACTTTTGCTCTGAATGAATGAATGAATTTTTCAAAGTTTTCTCCACATGACTTATCTTGTTTTATTGTTTCCTTTTCTTTGTCTTTTCACAGTTTTTACTTTTTGCTTATGACAAAAAAGGGGGAGAAAATAGATCTGAACTGTTTAATTAAACTTTACCAAAATGAAACTTCAGACATATCAATTTTATCTAACATAAAATCTGAGTATTTCAGAACATTTGATAAGTATACTCTGTAAAAGAAACTCTGAGACTCTCAGATCATTTGACAATTATCAGACTCCGACTCTGAAATATGCAAGACACTCTGACTCTCAAATGGTTAAGAACAATCAAGCTATAACTCTGAAAAATACTCAAGACAAAAAGGGAAGTTTCTATTCCTTATTTATATTTAATTCAGGGGGAGATTCATCATCTCAGGGGGAGTTATATTTATTCTATTGTCAATTAAACAAAATTTCTGATGTTTTTTGTCATCATAAAAAAGGGGGAGATTGTTAGAACACAAATTGGTTCTTAATAATATCTCTATGTTTTGATGATAACTATTATGAAATTTTGTAATTAAGAATTATATACTCTAAAATTTGCTTAAGAATGTTTGCTGCAGATATTAAAGTAAATATCACTATAGAAGCAAATCAGATCTGAACATAAGAAATATGCAAGGCCCTGTAGCATCAGATGCACCCATTAGAAGATTCTGAATGCTGCCATCAGAAGATTCTGAGCATTGCCTCCAGAAGGATCTGAAGCAGAAGCTCCAGAAGTTCTAAAGCAGAAGCTCCAGAAGTTCTGAAGCAGAAGCTCCAGAAGAATCTGAAGCAAGTCAGAAGCATCTGAACTAATGATGAATTTTGTATGAAGAGTTTTTTCAAGCATAGTTACTTCAGAAGACTCTTTGAGTACTCACGCTGCCAGTACTGAGGATCTAACCAAACTCTGCTATGAACTTATACACGCTAAAAGCACACCTGCTGTAAAGACTCTGATTCAGCAAAACTCTGATCAACATCAGAAGGCTCTGATCAATTTAGACTCTGATGATTCTTGCTGAAAATTGATGAAGAAGAATTCAAAGATTATGTCTGTTGGAATATCCAAACGACTCTTTCCTTATTTATGCTAGACACAAGAACACAGACAAAAAGGATTTCTATGTGCTTTCTTCTTATAGGAAAGGTCACTTGATGTGAAGACAAAAAGGCTCAGACCTTTTGGTACACTCTTCTCAACGTGAAATACTCTTGGATCATTGTGCCTATAAAAGGAAGTCTCCAACCATCTTCTTCAGTTGACGTTTTACCTGAAAAGAATTCATTATTCAAAGCTTTGATACAACTCACATTCTTTCTAGAATTAATTTCTTTGTTCTCAATATTAAGTGAAAAATCACAATTGTGATAAAGCTTTATTAGAAGCATTTTAAACACTTGTATTTGTTATTACATTTGATTGTAAGAAAACCTTAAGAAGATCCAGTTAGGATCAGTAGTTCTTGAGAAGACTTTGAACAGTTGTTCTTAGTGCTTACTATTGTAATCAGTTGATTAAATAGTGGATTAAGTCCTTGTTTGAGAAAGGAAAATCACTCTAGGAAGGGTGGACTGGAGTAGTTGAGTTCAACGAACCAGGATAAAAATACTTGAGTTTTTTATTTCTAAGTTTTATCTTCATACTTATTCAACCCCCCCTTCTAAGTATTTTATCACCTTCACACATGTCACCGGGAATATCGGGCCAGGTACAATTAGGCGTTTTCTAGTTTAGGGATAGGTTTATGGTGATAGGGATTTATTTCTGGTTACCAACAAAAGTGGATTTGAAGGGGACCTACTAGACGAGAACTAGCATTCGAGGGTAGACTACCAGACGAGAACTGGTGGTAAAAGGGTTTAAGTTGTCAGACGAGAACTGACTTCTAGGTTTTGGATATCAGACGGGAACTGATTTCTGGTTTGCCAGACAAGAACTGGGCTTTAAAACTGCGTTAGCCAGACGAGAACTGGTTAAACGGTGGGTCAAGGAAAAGGTGACTAGACGGGAACTGGTTTAAAAGCTGACACACACCAGACGAGGACTAGTATTCTGAGAAAGGTGGACCAGGCGAGAACTGGTTTAAAAGCTGACACGCACCAGTTGAGGACTGGTATTCTGAGAAAGGTGGACCAGGCGAGAACTGGTTACCGGTTTGCCAGACGAGGACTGGGCTTTAGAGGTTTTCCAGACGAGAACTGGGCTTTGGAAATGACTTTGGTTACACGGTAAGTAACAAGTTTAGGCTGTAGGATAACAATCTAATGGCAGCAAGGCTTCTTCAGAAGGTTCAGGTTATCTGGTAGGGTAATGACACGATTCCCCGACACTTAACTCTTGCTGGGGTGAACAAACTCGTATGAACAACTTGCCCTAGTGTAATTCAACTTGCCCCAATCCGACTCTTGGGAAAATTCATTCTGAACTGAAAGCAGCTTGCCATGAGGCGACCTCGAGATGGCTTGCCCCGGAAACTGCGCAACGGAAGGATTCATCCTCAACTAACCAACTCTCAACATGGCTGGTTTCAATATACTTCTGAAGTAGCTTGCCCCTGAATGAGCGTTGAACGACTTAACCTGCCCTGATTGAACACTGGAGGGATCTGCCCTCAACCTACAAAAACTTTGGGGGATTGCCCTTGATTAGGTCTCGAGAAGATTCACTTCTGATCAACTGCTTCTTGAACAAACTGTCCCATAATCAACTGACACTTCGGGACTTATCCTCAAACTAACTGATTCCAGAATCTCTGGAAGTCCCTGCCCCAAATTCACAGGGTTTCACAGTATACCCCACTATGATCCAGACTACTAAACGATTCAGTCCTGATTGACTATTCCCTGTTGGAATTCCTTCATATCAACTACTGACCTGCAATTAAAATTGTCTATTCACGAATGGTAATTTTAACGCAGTGTTCATGCAGATTTTGAAAAAATGATGTCACTCATTTACGTGTCATGATAGTGAGTGACGAATGAACCAACAGTTCAAACGTAGTGCTAATTTGATCAGTGAAAAATACAACAAGGATATGATTAGCAAATCATGTAGGAGTCAGGTTACTCAACCTTATCGTAATGCGCTTTCAGAATAAACCCTGCCTCAATTAGGTCTTTTAAGGGTTGTATCGTGGTCGGGTTCACGGTTCGTGAAACAAGGGATATTAGGCTCAAGTCATGATTCGTACCCACCCCTTCTACGTGATGATCTCCGATCCTAATGTTCAGTTAACCTAGCACGAGCGCTCGCCTCTTCGAGGAATGTTAGGAACAATGGCTAAGGAACTCACAAGGTTTTCGGAGTGACAGATAATCCTCTTTCGTTTTCGGTGTCTGTATCCACACGAATTTGTCCTTGTTTGAGGATTTTTCTGTTGAGATCCTTTCATTTTATTCTTTTGATTCCCTAATTTTTTCCTGGACTGACTCTTTTGAGTTCTTTCCGATTTCTTTTGAAGTCCAGCGGGATGCCCTGGTTTTTGCCTAAGTATTTGCTTTCTAGCTTTTCTTTTTCTTTTTACTTAGCGGGCTTTCTTTTTCTTTCTTTCCTTTTTTTGAACAAGTCGTGTGACACTGGTTGTCTTGATGGCTCCGAAAGGGTTGTAACTGTCTCATTCCTGATTAGTGAGATTTAACCATTGCAGTTGACGAGGTACGACCTCTTGAGAAGAATAAACTGTGATTGGTCCTCGAAAGGCAACACTTCTCTATAAGACTTGAACGCTCGGTCAAGCTAACTGACGACTACCCTGCCCCGGGTTAAGATGAGAGGGTTTAAAAGTCTGAAAGAAACTCCTACTTCTCGGCTCGAAGTGGCTAACGAGGGACTAACTCCTTATATCTCCAGTGTTTAGGGGATTTGAAACAATGCTTGTACATCATAGGCAGGATTTTATCCGAAAGCATACGATCCTCGGTTATGAGTATTTAGTTTCGTCATCCTCCCTCCAATCCTTACTAATCATAGTGATAAAGTGGAGTAAATAAAGTGCAAGTGTCAGTGCAATGCAGTAAATGAGTGACAGCGACATGATTAATTCAGAAAAATGCATAGTCACTTTATCAATATTACCATTCGAAACAAACAATGTTTAATAGCAAGTAGTAACTAACAGAAAGGAAACGACAGATGCAAATGATAAAAAGTCTGAGGACTGCCAATGCTGAGGACGTCTGCCTGTCTGGACCACTGGCCTCTGGAAATAACCCTCTGAATCTGCAAGCTCAGACAGCTGAGAGGTTGTCATGCACAACCAAAACTCCTTCTGGAAAGGAAATGCACCCTTTGTCGATCAACTGTTGCACTTTTGCCTGAAAAGCTTTGCAATCTTCAGTTGAATGCCCCGGGGATCCACCATGGTATCCACACTGAGCATGGGGATTGTACCCCAGAGGGTAAGGCTCTGGCACGGGCTTAAGAGCTTTAGGTTCCACCAAAGAATTCTGAATCAACTGTGGCAGAATCTGGCTATACGGCACAGGCACTGGATGAGAAGGAGCATTCTTTCGTTCCAAGTTGTTACGAGGTCGGTTCTGATTCTGACGCTGACTCTGATAACCTTGGCCACGGGCTCGTGGATTTGCAAGAGGAGCGACATAAGGTTCCCGATGTGGTGCCCTAGGCACAATTGTCTGTCCAGAATAACGAGACACAGAGGATACCGACCGCTAAGAAGACGAAGAACCAACAGATTTCACCGATTCGTCTTGAGGATACCCAACATTTGTCATGACTGCATTGACCACAGTTTCATCTTCAGTTTGAAAGCTACAGAGAGATTCGGTTTCACCATCCTGACTGCTCAAAACATTCTGAATTCTTCCATGCTTTACACCATACTCGATGGGCTCTCCTGCCCTTACCAATTCAGAGAAATTTGGTGCAACTTCAAGCATTCTTTCGAAGTACGGGCTCTGCAAGGAGTTTACGAACATGCCTTTTAACTCTTGGTTTAGAAGCGGTGGTTGCACTCTAGCAGCAAATTCTCTCCATCTCTGAACATACTTCCTGAAAGGTTCATTGTTCTCTTGAGACAATTCTTGCAGCTGCATGCGACTAGGAGCCACATCAAGATTGTAGTCACACTGCTTCAGAAAAGCATTGGCTAAATCCACCCATGATCGGATCTGATTACTCTCCAATTGCATATACCAACTCAGAGATGCCCAATCAGACTGTCCTGAAAGCAGTGAATCATCAACCTGTCGTCGTGCACAAACGAAGTCATTCTTCGGCAGAACATCACCAAATGTTGCTTCGGGAAACTATCTCCTTTGTACTTTTCAAACCTCGGCGCTCTGAACTTCGGAGGTAACACTAAGCCAGAAACCAGACACATGTCTGCAGCATTGGGGTTATAAACATCTTTAACTTCCAAGGCTTTGAATCTTTCATCCAACGCATGAAACCTTTTAGCATACACGAGAGCTAATGGGTCTTTAGTATTTGCTATCGGGACCTTTCTTCGGGAATTTGGCACAGGGAAAACAACACCCTGATAGTCTGAGGTATCAATAGAAGTAGAGCGTTCACTTCGGACAACAAACTGCTCATGTAGATCTCGGTCTTCAACAGAAGGCTGTACAAGTCGAGCTGCAGTAAGGTTGTTCACTTGCGGAAAGTCTTCATCAGGCATAGAACCATACAGAGGATTGGACGTCATAGTGAAACCTGACAATGTATCAACAAACTGGAAGTTGCTCTCTGACATAGCTACCAACAACTTTCAACTGACTTCACTGCTTGATTCTGCTCAAATCTGCTTCAACCCCTTGGTCGTCTTCTAACAATCAACACTTGCTCAGACCAAACACCGGAGAATCACCCTCTGAAGCAAAACAAAGGCGGGATACGAGCTCTGACTAGCTGGAGAATGATATACAATATGATGCAAAGATGATTATGCAAATGCAATGCAAGATGCAGCAAACACGGGATCACAACTCCCACAAAGCTCTGATTACTGCTGCGCTGCTGACGGGATAAGTTTGCTCTGACGAGAGAAAACCAAAATACCGGGTAGGCTGGAAGTCAAGTTTCCTGCAAAAACCCTCCCACTCACGAGTATGGACCTAAATTGACACAGGTTCGGCATCCTATGCGGTCATCAGCGTTACAGACTTTCAAGAACGATGGTACGATACCCAGAAGGTGTGGCATCATCGTCTCTTGAAGCGGCCTCTCATAACTGAATCCCAAATGATCGGTTCCCAGAGTCAACAATCCTCAGATCCGACAGCCCCTCGAGTCCAAAGGACCGATAAGAAGTCATCAAAGAGAAGCTCGTCTGAGTGTGAATTACATGGGAACTGATGCAAGCAAAGCAAGCACGTCCACCACTAATCCACTCTAATACTATGTATATGCTCTCAAGCCTGGGTCTGGCTTATCACTCATCAGAGCTCCCCTCTTACAACAGCACAATAGCAACAGATAATAATATAGTGCGGGAAATGTAAATACATCAGTGATATACAACATACAACGCACAAAAAATAACACCCAAAGATAAGCAAACAAGCGCTAGGATTGACTCTCGTAGGGACGTTGGATCCCCAGGAAACTATTGCAGCTCCCCAGCAGAGTCGCCAGCTGTCGCTACCGCAAAAATAAGGTGTTGACAAAACAGAAGAGTCACCACCTTTCGTTATTTATCCCTCAGAACGGGAAAGGAAACGATCAGAAAAACCTGACGAAAAGGTATAAGACAAGGTCATTGCAACCATTGTCTGGGTTCGGGAGTCGGTTACGCAAGGGAAAGGTATTAGCACCCCTCACGTCCATCGTACTCGATGGGATCCACGCTTGTTGTGTTGTCTACGGGTGAAAAAACAATCTATCTACGGCTTCTAAAGCTAAACGGAAAGAAACTGACTCGATAGAGCGTCGCGCTCTATGCCTACGTATTCGCATCAGAGAATGAGAAATCAGAGTCAACGTAGTTCGGGAAACTACGAGGGATTTTGCTCGCCAAGACGTCGTGTCTTGTGCCTACGTGTTCTCGTCATAGAAATCAGAGCAGCTGTAGTTCAGCCAACTACAGCAAACGGGGAAGGTGGCTCGCCAATACGTCAGTATTGTGCCTACGTACTCTCAAAAGGTATGAGAGATTAGAGCTTACATAGTTCGACTAACTATGGCTAGACAGGGTGTTCTCGATCACATGGGGGTGAGAGAAAGGATTGACGATACTAGCGTACGCATTCTAGCAGTTAGGTGTATGCCGCTCGACCATTGGAGACTTAGGCGTTACCTGTTTGTAGTAGAACGGACGTAGTATGTCGGGTTTAAAGGGTACGGGAACCTACGGGTTCTAGAACTACGGTCTGGTCTCAATTGCACTCGGGCAAGATAAAGGGAAACATCAGTCGTTAGCGGGAAAGTCTCGATCGCACGGTAGCGAGAGAACAGAGAAATTAGTCGTTAGTGTGCTCGCTAGGATATCGCGTCCTATGCCTACATATTCCCGTCTGGTATGAGAAATCAGAGCAGCTGTAGTTCAGCTAACTACAGCAGACGGGGAAAAAGGGAAACGCGAGCTCGCTAGGATATCGCATCCTATGCCTACGTACTCTCGTCTGGTACGAGAGATCAGAGCAAACTTAGTTCGACGGGAAAACGGGTCTCGATTGCACAGGGGCAAGAGAAGGGGTCTCAATCGCCTGAACGCGAGAGAAAAGGGTTTCGATCGCACGGGGGCGAGAACAAAGAGGAAGCAGGCCTACGCCTAAACGGGAAGGAACTCGGGACACACACGCAAGAACCTAATACGCAGGAGCGAGTGCGTCGTATATTACCCAAGGGACATATACTAAACACCCTAAACAATCGAGGGGAGACCGCTCAATTATCATTTCCTACGTATCTAACGCTACAGCTCACAACACTCGACGGTTGCTTGAAGACTTGAATAAGACGATGCTGAACGAAGCGGCTCCGTTGGCTCCTGATATGCGCGCAAGCTCCATTCCAATCTTCTCCTCTCTGGACCCTTGATGAGGACGCTCGAATCAGGACCAATGTAACGCTTAGACCGTCATGGTTCGACTTATACGAGAAATCGAACACTCAGAGGTAGCGTATTAATGTCCGTGTCAAAGACAAGATAGAGAAATGATATCGAAAATCATTCTCCAATTGAATCATGCCACACGACCAGCCAACAATAAAATCAGAGGATAACCTCGGATAGGAAACGAAAATAGGAGAGAAAACCAATCACGAATGAAAATAATAGTCTACTCCTAAAATACGGCAATTAAATTCTACTAGAAAATATTCTAAAGAAATTAAAAGGAAATGCATATGAAAATAGCATACAAATTTCTATCTAAAATATTCTATAATATTCTATATTAACATCTATATATCCTATAATATGCTAAAAATAATAGAATATAAATTTTATATTAAAACTATGCATAATATTCTAACTATGAAAATGAAACTATAATCCTAAAGAGAAAATTGGAAAATAAAATCTACACTATTACAAGCTTATGTCCAATACAAGGGAAGAATTAAATTGCAAAGGGGAGGGGGTACATCAGCATAATAGGGTGTAAAGCAGAAAAACAGAATTGGGCTTTGAGCCCATAATACACTCAGAAAAAAAAAAAAACAAGGACCCAGGGGGGGTGGTGCGCAGGAATTGGGAGTGTGAGGCCAGCAAAATTATTGTTGCTTGTTACTGGGCCCAACCCATTCGTAACACAAAAACTGAGGAAAGGGGTGTGAAGAAAAAAAAGGGGGTGCGAATCCAAAATGAATTGGGCCAAACCAGGCCCATCACCCACGAGGGTTTTCTCTCCTTCCTCACTTCCAATCCATTCACCCTGAAACCCTAACCCTCCTTCTCTCTCATACTCCACCGCCGCCTGTAACTTCTTCCCAACCTTTCCGTCTTACTCGCCTCCGTCGTCAACCACCCTTCAGCTTCTCCTTCGACTCAAACTTGCTCACCTCTTCGTTTTGATTCCTACAACAACCAGATGAACAAACCAAAAGCAACAAAACTAACGCAATCTATAAACGGCTTGGTTCATTACTTGACGTTCTTGAAGACGAGTAGTGGTTGATGAAGATTTCTTGAAAGAGTTCTGGAGATTATTGATTTCGAAGATCCACGGGAGATTACGTGTTGAAGCTCGTTGAAGATCTCGAATCTGGATGAAGTTGCATGTTGGAGATCCATGACTTTTGAAGGAATTGATTCGTAAATCTGAAGGTGTTAACAGAAAATCTTGAAGGATCTTGAAGATCGTTTGAGTGTATTGATGACTCTTGAAAGTTCTATGAAGATCGTTGGAGATCTTTGAGGAAGATGAATGTTCATGATGGATCTGATGGAGGGGATGAAGGTTCTTGAAGGATCATGACGAACATGATGAAGATCTGGGCAACAGATGACGGAGGGCGAAGATTCTTGAAATGATTTGAAGATCTTTGAAGTTTCTGGTGATAATTGATGAACATTATGTTGAATCATGTCAAGATCTAGAAAATATGAATGAACTGATGAAGATGCATTGGATCTTAATGAATATTGGAGATCTGGAAAACGGTTATGATGATGAACGATGCGTTTCTGGCAAATCTCAGGAAGATCTTGATGGATCTTGCACGTTCTGGATTTCCTGGAGAAATATTGATGGTTCTACGAAGATGATGATGAATCTGGTGGAAGAGATGATGAACATCGGTGGAGTTTGTCGAAGTTTCCGGTGAAACAAAATGAATTTTCTGGCGAAGCTGGCCGTGTGCAGCGCCGTTTGATTTTGCCGTTCACGTTTTCCGGCAGTTTGCATGTGGTCCGGCGAGGGATGGTAGTGGAAACTACGTGGAAGCCATGCAGAGCATGGGGAGAGGGACGGAGACGCGTGGCATGGAGAGAGGGTGAGACGTGGAAGGGAGAGAGAACGCACGCGTGGACTACTTATACGCATGACATGTGGCATGAACTTGGGCCTACGAATACTGGACATCTGGCCCACTAAATTGATTCAATGGATTTAATTAATTAAAGACTTCAATCAATGATGTAATGGAATTGATTAAACTATGCTAATTAAAACGGAAATGACTTAAACTCCGTTAATGATTAAATGCTGAAAGCTGATGAATTAAATTGTAATGCTAGTTAATGATGACTAATTAAAACAAAAATGAATTAAAGCCTAATTAATAAAAGCTAACTCTAATTAAACTAATGATTAACCTAATCTAATAAACTCTAATAAATCCTAATAAAAGTAAAATCTATTAAAACTAAACAATTCAATTAAAATTCTAAAAAAAACTATTATATCCAAAAATGAATTATTCTAAAAATAGAAAATTGCTATTAAAACTCTAGTAAAAGAATTAAAATCCTAGAAAAACAATTAAAATTCATTTAAAATTCTAGAAAATAAAGGAAAAAATCTAAAATGCAATAAAGCTGATTAAATTGATTAGAAAACAAATACGCGAATATAGAGAAATAAACGGTAAAAACCGGACACCAAGATGTCCTAAAAAACAACAGCGAGAGCTGAAAACACAAGGACGAGCACCAATTCTCAAAATAAATCCTCGTATTGGCCTGAAATAGTATGAAACTGCCTGGAACGCCAGGGGAGGGCTGTAATCCCGATAAAGTCAATCTGACTGAAAAAATGCAATGTACGCGATATGCAAATGCAAAGTGAAATGAGTCGAAACATGAGCCAAATTGCGAAAAGTAGTTGGTCAAATTTTGGGGTGCAACACATTTCTATGGACTTTGTGTCTGGATTACCTAGGACGCCGGGTAATTTTGAAGCTATTTGGGTTATTGTGGATAGATTGACTAAATCTGCTCACTTTATTCCTATGCGAATGAATTATCCGTTGGAGAAATTGGCAAAGCTATACATCGAGAGGATTGTCAGTTTGCATGGTATTCTGTCTAGTATTGTGTCGGATATGGATCCGAGGTTTACTTCAAGATTTTGGGAGAGCTTGCAAAGTGCTTTGGGTACGAAGTTGCGTTTGAGTTCAGCTTATCATCCTCAGACAAATGGTCAGACTGAGAGAACTATTCAATCACTTGAGGATCTTTTGAGAGCTTGTGTATTGGAGAAAGGAGGAGCTTGGGATAGCTATTTGCCTTTGATTGAATTTACATACAACAACAATTTTCATTCGAGCATTGGTATGGCACCGTTCGAAGCATTGTATGGTAGGCGGTGTAGGACGCCACTGTGTTGGTATGAGTCCGGAGAGAGTTCTATAATTGGACCCGAGATAGTTCAGTAGACTACGGACAAGATTAAGATGATTCAAGAAAAGATGAGGATTTCTCAAAGTCGTCAAAAGAGTTATCATGACAAGAGGAGGAAGGCACTTGAATTTTAAGAGGGAGATCATGTGTTTCTTCGGGTTACTCTAATGACTGGTGTTGGTAGGGCATTGAAGTCGCATAAGTTGACGCCGCGTTTCATTGGTCCTTACCAGATTTTGCAGAGGATAGGAGAAGTGGCCTATCGTGTGGCCTTACTGCCGTCGCTTGCTAATCTCCATGACGTGTTCCATGTATCTCAGTTGAGGAAATACATTGCGGATCCGTCTCATGTAGTCCAAGCAGATGATATGCAGGTGAGAGATAACCTAACTGTGGAGGCATCACCTATGCGGATAGAGGATCGGAAGTTGAAGCAACTTCGAGGCAAAGATATTTCTTTGGTGAAGGTCGCTTGGGGAGGACCGGCCGGTGGAAATGTGACTTGGGAACTGGAGAGCCAAATGAGGGATTCTTATCCAGAACTGTTTGAACCAGGTAATATTTTCGAGGACGAAAATTCCTAAAGTGGGGGAGGGTTATAACAACCCAAATTTCATTAATTAATTAATTATGTTAATTAATTGATTTATTGGAATTAATCTTAATGATTTGGATTAATTGGATTTATTTGGTAGATAATTGAAGAGAGAAATGAGAAGGAAAGAAAATAATAGAAGTATATAAGGAATAAGTGGAAAGAATTGGATAGAAAGAAAATAGAAGAGAAAGAATAGAGAAAGAGGAGAAAAGAGAAGAGAAGAGGGAAACTTGGAGAAATCATCAAAGAATCAACTTCAAGCTTCAATCCAATCAAGTTAAGGGTGAGAAACATTATTATCTAGTCAATGTATATGGTTATGTATGTGTGGGTTGGGTTTTGTTGTGAGTTTCCACCATTTTTCAAGCTAGGGAAAAATGGATTTAATCGGTAGAATCGTAGTTTAATCGGTTAGAAACTAGAAATAATGCCGTAGAATAGTCGGGTGATGTGGGGTTAACATTACTGGAACTGGTTTGGTGAGAATCGGTCGATTTTTGGAGGGTAGAAGTTTTGGGACAGAATGAGGGTTCTGATATCGCAGGTTCGCTGGCTCTCGCCAGGCGAGTGAAGGCGAAGCTTCGCCGAGCGAAGCCCAGCAAATAGCTGGCGAATAATTCAAGAAAACTCCTAGTGGTCTTCGCTGGCAAGTTCTCCAGGCGAAGGTGAGTGACGAAGGTTCGCCAGGCGAGTACATCAGTGAAGGGTAGCGAAAACAAGTCAGTAGCTACTGACTTTGTTTGCTGGCGAGTTCGCCAGGCGAAGGTCCCAGCGAGCATTCGCCAATGGCTTCGCCAGGCGAAGGGTGGCGAGCAGGACAACATTGTTTCTTTTCTGTTTTATCCACCCAATGATTAATTGCTTGGTTCAATTATGTTAATCCTATGTAATATGAATAGTTTGTGTACTATTGTGGTGAGCTGTGGGTAGCCTTTGGGCGTGAATCCTAGATTGTGATATGTATATTGTTTGAATTGCTTAGGAATACATGATAACATATTAGTGAAGATGTGTGTATTGTCTAATAAGCATGTGAATGCATATTGTTGTATGGTAATGGATGTAATGCATGGGAACATATCGTGGATATGTGTGCATTGTTTTGGATGAATGTGATGATGGTATTGAATGTGAATGCCTTGAATTGTTATGAATATGTTATGTGTGCAATCATGTTGTAATTCTTGAAGGGATGAATTATTTGAATGCATGGGATTAAGATGCGGGAACGGTCTTAAGTGCATTTTCGTTGGTTGATTGTATATGCATCATTTAGTCAAGAGGCAATGTTGCTAGTTTCGTGGAGACTACTGGCTTGTCCCAAACCTAGAAGGGTGGGTTTGAAGCCTAGGGGACGGGCTTTGTTGTTATCGGTCTAGAAGGGTGGACCTGGTTTAAATGTAAAAACCGAAAAATGATAACAAGTGTTGGTACCACATAGCATTGAGTTGCATTAAGTTGTGATTGAGTCACATAGCATAAATGTCAGTGATATATGAAGCATGCTTGTGACTGAGATGTTTTTGGATAATTGTGAAATATGCATGAAGGGATATGCTTGATGCGCGTTCATATTTGTTTATATGTACGACGTGATGAATACGACTATGGAAATGAATTGTGGTGAGAAAATGTGGATTATATGTAATTGTTACTTGTGTGTATATATATATATATATATATATATATATATATATATATATATATATATATATATATATATATATATATATATATATATATATATATATATATATATATATATATATATATATATATATATATATATATATATATATATATATATATATATATATATATATATATATATATATATATATATAATCTTATGCATTGATTATTATGGTAATATTTCTCACCCTTCTGCTGTTTTATAATGCTCTATGAGGCATTTCAGATTAGGTTGCTGGAGGTTTCTTTTGTGAAGTATAGCTTTATTCTTTTGAGTCGGACTGCTCTGATTATGTAACACCGGGTAGTTAGGCTTGTATAGCATTCTTTTGTGATACATTTGGGATGTATCAGTTGATGATGTTTTGTAACATGAATGATTGATGAACAACTGGATAACATGTATTTATGTGATCAAATGTTTTGAAGTAATTCAAATGTTTTATTCTTCCGCTTTAATTTTAAATATTGAGACGTGATTTTAAGGACTAAGTTCCTCTACTTTGAAAACTATCCCACTGTTGCATATTTTTATAGAGCAGGTGTTGAGTGTTTTATTGGTAATAATATGACATACTTCTTTATACCGTATTTTAAATCATACTCTGATAAAAATTTATATGTGCCTATATATATTATTGTTTTATTTGGGGGGTATAGAAGGGGGTGTTACATCATCCACAGAGGTAGGTTCAATGATAGATACCAAACAAAATAATGACGTTCCAGATGATCTGTGAAAGGATCTTGTTCTGATAGGGTCATCCTTCTTTCCAATTATCATTTCCTCTGGATGAGAGGCTTTGATTCAGGATGATCCTTTAACAGTTGGTTCTTCAGAAATTGTCAAGCTGTCCATCTGAGCAATCAAAGGAATAGCATCTGACGTTGCTTCTGGTGCTTTTTCTTGAGCTTTGTCTGCCTCTGAATCTTCAGAGTCTGTGAGAAGGACTTTGTAAGAGCAAGATTTGTCTCTGCAGGATTATCTCTATATTTTGATGATAACAATTAAGTATTTGTGAAAGAAACATTTTATGTTCTAATGTTTGTTATGTGCAGATCATGATAATTAAATATATAAGATCAAACAAACAACATCAACGTGTGCAACTAATACAATATGAGAGTTACTATGTGTGACATATCATAAAGCGCTTATGGGAGAAACTAGTTTTCTTATGCATCTGATCACGATCAGAGAGATCCAAGATGTTGTATATTGCAGTTGCAATGCTCTTGTGGATTCTGCTCTGAGAAGTGTATCTGATCTGGAAGCTATCAACGCATCTGAGATATAGTCCTCTGAAGAACCAAGCTCTGAAGACTCTGATGACTCTGATGACTTGAAGTTATGAAGGCTGAAGGCTATAAAGACCAAGTGCAAAAAGACTCTGAAGACGTGTTCTGAAGATCATGACTCTGAAGATTCTGAAGACATGATTTCTGAAGAATCAGTCACGAAGATTCTCAAGACTGTTTCAGAGGAAACCTAGATCTTGGAATGCTGAAGACTGGATTCTAAAGTTGAAGATTGTGTCAGAAGAAGATTTACCCAGACAGAGGCGTATTACTCATCAAATAAGTTGCTGCTACTAAATCTGATAAACATGTGCTTAAACAACTCTGATGCTGAAGATTTCATACCAAAGTAGTTGTTGAACTACTCATCAGATGAATCATCAGAAGAACTAAGTCAAGAAGACTACAGTACAACACATGCAAACATTTCACTATGGCAAAGACATTTGGTACTATTCATAAGTGTGGTTTCCAATGTTGAGATATTAAAGTTACAAGCAAAGGTCACTGTTCCAACACGTGAGCTTATTCTATCCGTTGGGATATAACTGTTGGAATTAGAGATGACATTTCTACCCTCACAAAGCTGCACTATAAAAGAAGAACATTTGATTCATTCAAATGTTAGCTAGCGAGTGAGCTCATTACAAAGCAAGCTAGCTTGTTGAGAAGCAATGATGCTGACGAGTAAAGTTAGCAACATAGTTGATAAACAAGAAAAGCTTTATGCTAAGAAGCCGCAGTGCTCACTGATAACACGAAATCGTATATATATTTTGATGCATAATTCAACTAAAGTTTAACCGTTTTCGATCCGATTTCGGGTTATTTCCGTGTTATTTGTCTGATGTTTTGCAGGTATTCAACGATCACGTCTAAACAAGGCAACATGAAGAAAAGAAGCAATCTCAGATGAATTATGGACGAAAAAAGAGTGAAAACATCATAAAAAGCGCAAAAGCTGTTTTTGCTGATGTGACGACCGTCACAGCTTCATGACGACCGTCACACGGGTGACGACCGTCACACCTTGTGACGACCGTCATGCAGGCAAAAACGCCCCACTTCAATTACACGTTAAAGAAGCAGTTCCAATTCCCAAAGAGTGGACCACTACTCCCTGAATTATCTGCCTCAAAGTCCACTCTCTCCAGCAGTAATAGTTAGAATTCCATCTCTATAAAAGGGGAAGCAGGGGACTTCAGAAAGGGTGCTGCATTCATACAATGAAGTGCTGCCAAATTTATTTCTAGAGCATATTTTCCAGTTTTATATTCTTATTCGTTTCTCTTTATTTCTTCTTTATTCCATTTTCATTATTCTGTAATTTCTACTTTCATTGTACGATCAAATTGGCATAGAGATCAGAATCATGCCAACATCTGTGGAGGATCTGCCCAAAGGCCAATTGGAATATTTACAGGTTTCTCATTTCAATCGATTCCAGTTTTATTATAATGCAAATTATTATTTATTGCTTTTATTTATGTTTTATCTTTCCCAAATCCATGTCTAGCTAAACTTAAGTAATCGATATGTGGTAATAATTCGAATGGGATTTGATAACAACTGGTTGAAAAACTTTCTTTTCAAAAGTAATTTATGGTCTGAGTGTTTAAAAATTGATTTACTGAATAAACTTCGTCGCGAAAGCGAGAACTTATTTAAAAGTAGTTTTGCCACGAAAGTGGGAAATTAATTAAGATACGAACCAACAAGCGAAAGCTGCGGTAAAGTCAGATAGTAAACACTAGTCATTCATTTTAATAACAGCGAAAGCACTTTAAAATGAATTAGAACTTAGAGATTTCCAAAAAATGATTTTAACCCCGAACGGGATACGAAAGTGTACGTTTGGCCCTTAGGATTATGATTAGCGTCAATAACCATCGTGAGGCGAGAATCTTTAAATCACTATTTTCTGCTTAAATAAACTCTGAAAATTATTTCATACACCGGTAACTTGTCAAATCCCTGAAGAACACAATTACTGCATATCGATTCAATCATTTATAATCTAAGTAGCATTCTTAGTTCCCTTTTAGTGACAATCTTATTCCCTTAAACATATTCTACCTAGCTAAACATAGTAACTCCCGAGAACACTAGTTTGATTACGAGTCCCTGTGGGATCGATATCTATTATTACTACGCGATAGACTGTGCACTTGCAGTTAGGTTGTATTAGACATAGAAAGTCGCGATCAAGTTTTTGGCGCCGTTGCCGGGGACCCGTTTAGTCAATAGTGTAACCTTCTGTTACGCCGTATAGACTAGGTTAACAATTTTCATTTTTCCTTTACTAGTGTTGTCGATTGTATGCCAAGTAATCGCTCACAAGGCGATATCTTGAAACCTTCAGTCGCAGAACTAGAACGCTTCTTACATCTAAGAAGCCGAATCATTGAGTACCAACTCAAACATAACATTCTCGATCCTCTCACTCACATTCCCAAATCCGAAGAAGAACCAACGATGGCTGAAGGACCTCCAAACAAACCGTTGAAGGCATACGCTACACCCTCTCAGATGGAGCCTAGAAGTAGCATTGCTGCCCCAGCAATTACCCGAAATGATTTTGAGCTGAAACCATCATTGCTGTCAACTGTACAACAAAACCAATTCTCAGGAAACGCAACTGAGGATCCGAATGAACATCTAACGAAGTTTGTACAATACGCGGACACAGTGAAAGCAAATGGAGTAACTCCAGGCGCGATAAGACTTCGTCTTTTCCCATTCTCTCTTAGAGACAGAGCGTGGACATGGTTACAATCTTTACCATCCAACTCCGTTACGATGTGGGAACAATTGAAGAACGTCTTCTTAGCGAGATATTTTCCGCCAAGCAAAACTGCTATGCTTAGAGCTCAAATCAACGGATTTCGACAAAAAGATACTGAATCTCTTTACGAAGCATGGGAACGATTCAAAGATATGATGAGAACATGTCCTCACCACGGTCTAGAAGACTGGGTGACAATCCATACTTTCTATAATGGGCTTCTATACAATACTAGATTGACAATAGATGCTGCCGCGGGCGGTGCACTTATGGATAAGCCATACGATGAAGCCTATCAATTAATCGAAAACATGTCACAAAACCATTGCCAATGGGGAGGTGAACACACTCCAACAGAGAAAACCACAGCGAAAGGTGGGATGTACGAGATCAGCAGCCTTGAAAAGTTCAACGCTAAAGTAGATGCTCTAGCACAGAAGATAGACAGTCTGACCGTTAACCCCACTGCAACCGTCGCTGCCGTAACTCCAAATTGCGAGTTATGAGGAAGCACCACTCATAATGCGCCCGAATGCCCATTGCTAGCCGGAATCCCACCAGACCAGGTGAATTATGCTCAAGGAAATCCTTACGCAAATACCTATAACCCAGGTTGGCGAAATCATCCAAACTTTTCTTACAAAAGCGAAAATGCATTGCAAATGCCTACTGCTCCGCCAGGATATCAGAAACCAGCTGCTGCTCAGACTGCACCTAGGAAATCCAACCTCGAATTGATGATGGAAAAATTTATAGCTACTCAAGCTCAAACAAACAAAGAATTCCTGAATCAAAACATACACACTAGCGAGCAAATTAAACAGTTGACCGGAAAAGTAGACGCTTTAGCCACCCACAACAAAATGTTAGAAACACAGATATCACAAGTGGCTCAACAACAAGCCTCTGCTGCTGCACCTGCTGGCACATTTCCTGGACAACCCGAACAAAATCCAAAAGGCCAAGCGAATGCTGTAATACTAAGAAGTGGAAAAGAATTGGACGAACCGATCGATCCGAGGACCGAAAACTCAGCCATGCAACAAAAACCAACTGAACAAGCAGAAAAGGAATCCGAGTTAGAGAAGAAGGAAGACAACGAGAAGGAGGATACCGCAAGTGAAAAAACTCAAGCACCTCCAGCGCCATATAAACCACCTATTCCTTACCCTCAAAGATTAATAAACTCCAAAACTTCAGGACAATTTAAGAAATTTGTAGAGCTCCTTAAACAGTTGAATATTACTATTCCTTTTACAAAAGAGATAACTCAAATGCCGTCATACGCTAAATTTCTCAAAGAAATCCTGTCGAATAAGAGAAAGATCGAGGATAACGAAACAGTTACACTTACTGCAGAGTGTAGCGCTATTATTCAAAACCGCATGCCTCCTAAATTAAAAGACCCAGGTAGTTTCTCCATACCCTGCGTCATAGGAAAGTTCGTAATAGACAAAGCTCTATGCGATTTAGTGTTGCACCCTAAAATTTGCTCAACTTATTTCACCTGATTTTTATGTCTCATAGCTTTAGCATTTGCATATTAGGTCATGTACATAATTAATTCATCTGCATAGCATAGCATGGGCAAGCCATCCAACAAGGTACCAAGTGCCATTCTTATCTCTATGGGCATATCAAGAGGTTCTTATTCAAATTCAAGCCTATCTAAGTCATTAGAAAGAAATTGAAGCTTGAGAAGTTAGTGGACCAAGCAGTGGGTTTCTCTCCTATCTTGAGGATATGTGAGGATCATCAGAGAAGTTGTGAGCTATGAATTGACATCATGGAAGACCTAGAGGGTCATTTTGAAAGTGAGACAAGTCATTGGTGTGATTGCAAGAGCTGCAGTTGAAGACAGTCAACTAGGGTTTCATCTGGGTCAACCCTAGGTCAAATGCTTGATTGAAGGGCATCAAGGTCTGTTTGAAAGATGTGGGATGCCTCATTTGACATGTGGATATGGATGTGGTGTTGTGCCAAGGAGAAATCAAAAGAAATCAAGAAGAAGAGAAGTTTCTAAATTAGGGTTTCTATGTAAAATCCCCTGATTTAGGGCAAACTTCCAAGCAAGATAATTCAAAATGCAAGTCTTAAATGGATCCTTGGACAACATGAAACTTGTAGGGTATCTCAAGACCTTTAATTTGAGTGGTGGAAGGCATCAAGGAGATTTATAGAACTCAAGTTATGATTCTTGCAAGTTACAGGTCATCAGAGGGCACTGAAATTTATCTGTGAAAGTTACTTGACTTCCAAGCAAATTTTACCCCACAAGGAGCTTTCAAATGGATTTCTCTCCAACAAGAAAGTTGTTCCTCATGATCTTAGCTTTCTAGAAAGGTATAGTGTGCCTTCATCTGATTTGTAGAACTCTACTTATGATCTTGGCAAGCCAGGGGTATTTTGGGAAAGTGGAATTACAGGTCATTTCAAGCATATGCCCAAAACTCCTATTTCCAAACTTCAAATGAAGAAATGTTAAACATAAAACTTGCTCCAAATGACATTTTGAGTCTATAAAAGTGATCATGGAAGTTTGGAAATGCTCATAGCCTAGAATTGCAAAATTGACCAATTATAAAGGGAAAAGTACTTTTTTAAATGACCAAAATTGTGATTTTTTGATACAAAAGCAAAACCAAGCATATGACCAACCATTTTGAAGGTAAAAGGCATTTTAAGATCATTGGAAATATTAGTTTTTTGGTTTGAGGCCAAGAAATTGGAGTTATCATAAGTTGCTTATAAAAGAAGATACACTTGCCAAATCAAGCTAGGACCAAGGTACAAGGCAAGGGATGGTTTCTACACTTTCTATTTGTCATGAAAAGAGAAATTCAAGGTATTTTGGGCTGCTGCAACAATGTTTTCATGAGCTGATTTTTCAACTTGCATTTTTTAAATTCTCATGCAATGATATAAACAATTTCTCATGGGATCAATCTAGCAAGTTCTAGAACTTTCCATCATCATCTATATATTCATTCTAGCTGATCCAAAGCAAGGTTGAACTTCATTTTGATCAAAAACTCATAGTTTCATTTCATCTTGCTTTTTTGCAAATTGCTTCAAATCTTCTCAATTCTTCATCATTTCTTCAAGATTTTGTTCCCATTCTATTCAATAATCATCAGTGATCACATTACAACCAAGATCTGAGTGGATTGGTGCCTGAATCGTGCTATGCAAATTCTCACATCCAAGTGCAATTGAAATCGGTTACAAGGATCCAGGTGGTTTGAGCTTGAGTTATTGCAAACAGAAACAAGAATATAGTTCATTGGTGGATCTTGGAGCATTGTAGGCTTTGAAGTGAAGAGAATCACCATATGTTTTCAACTTCTTAACAGGTTAGTGTTTCTCACAATTTGGCTTGAATTAGGTAGCATGAGGTAGATTTGTTAGGTTAAACATGGTTTAGGTGGTTAGATGATTGATTTTGGAGACTTTAGCAAGATTTGGTGAAGGTTGACATGTGAGCATGAAATCTGTTTTGACATAGAACACGGTGATTAAGTTGTTAGAATCTTAGATAATTGGCTAGTCTTAATCAGTATGGCATAAGGATTTTTTTTGTACAAAGAATGATGAGTTTGGTGATGATCGAAACCTGATGAAATGTTGAATCCATGATGTTATATCTTTCGGTTTGGACGATAGAGAGAGTTTTAATGCAAATCAACACCATGGTTGTGTTCTACGTGGAAAATAGATTGAATTTGGTTCTTACCTCGTGTCATTTGATGGAGAGAGGAGTGAGCACGCATTGATGGAAGTTTCACGCATAAGAGCTATTTCCATGGTGTTTTCTGAAACCCTAGGTCTAAGGTTGAAGACGAATCAAGGCCCGTTGGATTGAGGAGACTTGTTTGACTGAAAACATCATCTAGCGGTCCATATTCAAAGATGAAAACGGGAGGGAAGTTCTAGTCATGAAACGTGCCGTTTCATTAAAGCTCTCTGATGGGCTTAGTGCTCAAGTTGCTATCCACCCCCCCCCCCCAATCCACTTTTGTGCTGTGATTTTCTGCTATTTGCACCGCGTTTCAATTTGTTTTTCTTTTCATTTTTTATTGCATTTTCTGAATCATTGCTGGGCCCAGGCGCCTTATTATTTCCACCCCCCTATCTGGGCCCAAATCTAAAACCAACTGCATTTAATTTCTGTTCATACCCCCCACATCATTTCTCAATTTAATTTCATTCCAAATTTCATTTAACTTTAAAAATTCATATAAAAATGAAAAATGACTATTTTTTAATGAGACTTTTTTTCCCATTTTCTATTTTCTGTCAAGAAAAATATGAAAGCATAAAATTGTCATTTTACTTCATTTTCATATTTTTTTTTTGCATATTTTTACATTTAATTGCTTTTTAAATTCTTTTAGTTGATGCTATCGTTTGTTGAATTTAGTTTAAGAGTTTCCTTTAGGAGTTTTACCCCATTCATTTTAGTACAACTAGATACGGATATTAGGTGCCCCTGGTTTTTATACCACAATTTCTAGGGCTTCATTTTAGGTAGTTTAGTTAGAAACTATTAGGCTAGTTAATTAGGGTTTTGAACATAACATATGTGTATTGAAACAATTTTCTTTTGGGTTTTTAGATTGAATTAGGACCTGGGACTATAGGGGTATTAAGGGTAAGCATAATAGATCCCTTAGAATAAATAGTAGAATTTTACCCATTGTATTAATATTTTTAGTATTTTTATAATTGATTGATTGTATGGTGTGCCCTTTCTAGGGTTATTATTTGATTGTGTGGGGTATTGGGCTTGCTTGGGGTTTGGGTTTGAGCTGAAGACTTTGCTGATGAAGCCCATTGAAGACAAAAGGAGTGAAGGTCAATTTCAAGAGTTGATGAAGAGTGTATCTTGCTTGCAGCTGTTGAAGGTTATAGGAATTAGGAGCTAGTTAGAGCTCTAGAGTAGAAACTTGCTTCATAAACATGGAAGGTCTTGTTTGCCTCCATTCTTTCTCTATGATTCAAAGTCTCTTTTAAATACTCACCTCCTTCCTTTGGAAGGATTAGTGAATGTATTTAAAAGATAGAACTTTTGAGAGAAAACTGTCTGTATCATGTTAACAGTCAGTAGGCCACCCTTGGTAGGCAACTGACTGCTTAACATCTAATTCATCTTGTTAACTGCTACTCATCTTGGAGAGTGGGACTTGAAGAAAAGCCCTGAAAGATTGAAGATAGAGACCTTGCTTGAAGGCTGTGAAGATGAAGATTGATGCTTGCCTGAAGTTTGTAGATGTTTTGAAGATGACTTGAAGATAGAAGATGATGAAGCTTGCTGTGCAGGGTTGTTGTTTGTTGTTTTTTTTTTGCTGTTTATAAGTCTTTGATGTATTGTTTGAGTTTCCCTGACTGTATTGGTTGCTAATTGATCTGTTAGGTTGAAAGCAAATTTTGTTCGCTTTTGCCTGTTGTTTTCTAGGTTCGAGGTTGAGTGGGACTCCCTTGCCTCGCTTGTATTGTTGCATTCATGCATATTTTACTGTTTTACTGTATCTGTTGCTTCTATTTCCGTTTATCCCCTTAGGATCTCTGTTTCTCTCTGCGCAAGAGAGGGACATGATAGACATTAGGTCTTAACCCATGCATGATAACATTAGGTTAGTTTGATTCCCTTTTCAACCATAGGTTAGATTTCTGCCTCTTCTTTCTCAAAACAAACAGAAAAACACAATAAATATTTCAAACACAATAAAAGACACTTCTTCCGTAAAAGAATGTGAACTCATCAAAACGTCAATTTTGTCCGCTTGGACCAGTAATCAGAAAAAACCCTTTTTCAGAAGGAGATAAAAACAATCAAGACGGACTTGTGTCGTACGTGGCCCGAACTACGTTTGCTCTGATCTTTCATGCTGTATGAAAGTACGTAGGCATAGGACGCGATATCCTAGCGAGCAACCTTCCCCTTCTTTCCAGTAGGTAGGCGAACTACGTTGACTCTGATTTCTCGTTCCAGACGGGAATACGTAGGCATAAAGTGCGATACTTTGCCGAGTCATTTTATTTTCTTTTAACCCCAGACCTGTAGAATAGATAGAATACCAATCCGTACTAGAAAACAAACGTGGACCCCGTCGAGTACGACGGACGTGAGGGGTGCTAATACCTTCCCCTTGCGTAACCGACTCCCGAATCCAGGATTTGGTTGCGATGACCATTCCTTTCCCGTCTTCGCGGTAGGTTTACTCTGAGCGTTTCCTTTCCCTCCGTTGGGATAAATAACGCACGGTGGCGACTCTTCTGTTCAGCCGACGCCGATTTTTGCAGTAGCGACAGCTGGCGACTCTGCTGGGGATCCAACGTCCCCTGGCTGCTAAGGACTGCGATAGTTCCTTATGCATTTGGGGTCCAACGTCCCTTAAGCGAGTCAATCCTAACGGTTGTTTTCCCGTCGAGGATTTTGTATGGATTTATTTTTTCTGTATTTTACTTTCAGCATTATATTATTGTTATTATTGATGTATTGGGGTGTGACGGGTGTTCTATGATTGAGAGATAAGCCGGACCTGGGCTTGAGTGCACTTAGAATTAGAGTGGAAAGTAGTGGGCACGTTCCGGCTTTGCTTGCATTAGTGTCCCACAAAATCCACACTCGGACAAGGTTCTTCTGGTTGGCTTCTTTTTCTACCCTTTGGGTCGAAGGGGTTGTTGGTTAGTTAAATTGTCGACTCCGGGGACCGATCATTTGGAAGTTGGCTAAGTGAGGCCTCTTCAGGATTTGATGATGCCACTCCTTCTAGGAATCGTATCATCAACCCTGAAAGTCTGTGACGCTGACGACCGCATAGGATGCCATACCATTGTCAGTTACTAGGACACCTACCTGTGAGAGGGTTTGGGGCTATGCAGGTAACTAGACCTTCAGATACCAGTTTGTTTCTTGATTTGAGATTCAGGGTATTTATGGACAGTTGAGGGGTGTATCAGAGACCAGTCGGAGTTATGTTATGGGGTCTATCAGAGACCAGAGTTAAAGCTTTGTATTGGGTCTGTCTAAGACCAGGGTTTGAGGAATTCTGGATGGTCTATCTGAGACTTATGATGTGGTTCAGGCTTCTCAGCCATGGCATTTGGTCCCTGTTGCATCTATTTGCATTGCATTGCTCACATAACCATTATCATGTGCATTTCATTAACGTGTGTCTGTGCTGCAGGTGCATTTGCATATTCCCTGATTCTAGTGTCCGGACATCTGATTATTGGTCATGGCTGGTTTGAGAAAGACAGTTGCGTACAAGTTACCTACACCTGACGTTACTCCCCTACTTGGTCTGATGTCCCTTGCTGATGAGGAGGTTAGGAGAAGTTTCAGGATGAGTTACGGAAGACTGTTGAGACTGGTCTGCAAGCCAACTGCTGTTGAGATGAATGGGCTGTATACATTGATGCAATTCTATGACCCTGCCTTGAGATGTTTCACATTTGCTGACTTTATTTTGGGGCCTACCATGGAAGAGTACGCAGAGTTTATCGAGCTGCCGGTGCAAAATAAGGTTCCTTTCATCCATTGTGACACTAAGCCCTAGCCGGAGGACTTAGCTAAGGCCTTGCACATGAACGCTTCTGAACTATTAGTGACTTCTTGGCTCGGGGTTCCAGGCTTCTCCCTCGGTTTTCTGGTTGGCAAAGCCCAAGAATATGCTAAGAGCGGATGCTGGATAGTCTTTAATGCTATTTTGGCTCTGTGCATCTACGGAATAGTGTTGTTTCCCAATTTACCCGATTTTGTGGACTTAGACGCCTTTCATCTGTTTGCTGCTGGCAACCCTGTACCCACCTTGATTGGAGATCTATATCATTCATTGCACTACAAAAATGAAAATAGGAGAGGAAAGACTGTTTACTGTTGTGTGCCGCTGTTGAACATGTGGTTTAAGAGCCACCTCCCCCCAAAGGGACCTTTTGTAGATGGTGCAACTACAGCTGACTGGCCAGAGCGTTTGATGAGACTATCTTCTGAAGACATTGAGTGGTTTTACCGAGACTTGCTGGGGTCTGAGCTTATTTTCAGCTGCGCCGGATATCCTAATGTTCCTTTGATAGGAAGAAAAGGGTGCATCAATTATAATCCATCGCTGTTTGTTCGCCAATTTGGATACATATTGAAGAACCCACCTAGGGAGGAAGAAGTGCAGGAATCTCTGTACTTCACTGGTGACTTGAATGGAGAGTTACTAGCCAAGCTTCAGCACGCTTGGATACGTATCAACAGAAGAGGGAAACCACTATTGGGGAAGAATGATTGTCAGGCTTACGTACCATACAAAGCTTGGATACAAGAGAGAGCAAAACAGTTGCTGATGCTGTTTCCAGCTGTACCAGTCCATGTTCATATTCCAGTAGAGGAACCAACCACTGTTACTATGGAGGTCTACGAGCGAGTTGTAAAAGAGAAGGAAGCCCTGCTGTTGGCTAATGAAGAGTTAGAAAAGGAACTGGCTCAGATGCGTAGTGAGAAGAACAAGGATGTGCATTCTTTTCAACAGCAGACTGAGTTGGTAAACAGGCTAGGTGCTGAACTGACCGAAGAGAAAAAGAAGCGTGAACGCCTGAGGAAAGAATTCAAAAGCTCTCATGATATGTTGGAGTCCAAGAAGAAAGCACTCGATGCCGCCCACCGGGAAATCTCTTCTTGCAACAAAACATGGAATGCTACGCTAACCAACAACAAAAAGAGGGAAGAAAATTGAAGCAACAAATTTCTGAACTCGAAGAACAGTTGAAGGCTAGCAATAAAAAGTATGAAGAGGAGGTGATGGCAAGATATAGTCTTTAGAATGCATTGAACAAGGCCATCGAGGGCAAGAAAGAGGCTGTAGCTCAGAAACGGAAGTTAGAGGATCGCTTCGGAGAGGGGGCATGGGAGGAATCCGCTGGTGATTTACGACGTGTTCTCAAGCGAAGAGATCTACTTGTTGAGGGTTTGCTTACCCGACCAAGTCGTCCAGAGACTAAGAGGTTATTAGAGGAGTACCAGGCATATGGGAGTACTTGACCGTTTCATGTATTAATGTGTATGCTTTATTTGCATTGTGCCGACCATCACCAGGATTGTTGGTTGAGGTCATGCCTTCTTATTGTACACTCATTGATATTGCATTCCTGATCTGATGGGTTTCTTTGCAATATATGAGGTGTTTTCTATGATTCGGCTCCGAACTTCGTATTGCTATCACTGTCACCACACTGACACATTCGCACTAGAATCGGGGAATGATATTCCCTAATGCACAGACACATATTGCATTGCATTCGCATTCATATTACATTACAGGTGATTATTGAACTGTATCTCATTCCCTGCACCGTACAGGTCTTTTCAGGATTGAAAGTCAACGCCCGCACCGATACTCTACTCGTACCAACTGCAGAAGAGTTATGGATCCGATGCAGAATGAAATGCAGGACATGCGTGACAAGCTGGCGCTATTCATGCAGACAATGGAGACCATTGTGAAAGGCCAAGAGAACTTGCAAGCTTTGGTGCAACCTTTGCTGACGAGAAATGCTGGGCACGGAAACGAAGACCATAATTCTGTGCGAGTTGACACTATTCACGGGGATGGTACTCCTACACCGGTAGCTCCACCTGTGGTGAACATACCTGCTGTCAATGTAAACAACGGCGCTGCCGCCGGGAACGGTAACGCAGGAATTGGTAACGAGACTGTCGTCAACAACGTTGGGTTCGGAGATGTCAATCTGGATGGTGATAATATGGGAGGTAATGGCTTCGGTAACAACGGATTTGGCTTTAATGACCAGGGGTTTGATCATGCTGGGAAGTACGGCTTCAACGCTCAGGGCTTCGGACAGGATGGATTTGGTAATACCAATCAGGGTTATGGCGGATTCGGTAATGGGAATGGCGCTGGGATAATGTCTTTTGGACCTGCCGGAGTCGCTCCGGGGTATGGTAACAGGGGGCGGGGCCCTGTAATGAATTAGACTAGTTTGGGTCGTAACAACGGGTATGATGGATTTGGAAATGGGAACGGTAACTGGCTAGAGGATCAGCAAGAAGATGCTTTCTCTGGTGGAGGTTTTGAAGGTTCTATGGATGATTCTCAGAGAATCAAGATGCTCGAGGAGCAGATGAAAGGGGTCGTGAATCAAAGTGCTGTTGGTTTAGATATGACCACAATGGGTCTGGTGCCTGGTCTGAGGGTACCACTAAAGTTTAAAGCTCCCACATTCGACAAATATAAGGGGGATACCTGTCCAAAGGTGCATGTGCGATCATACTATAGAAGGATGTCGGCGTATTCAAACGATGAGAGGATGATGATGCATTTCTTTCAAGACAGCTTGTCGGGCCCTTCCCTTGAATGGTACATGGGGTTGGAGCCAACTCAGATAAAAACATGGAAGCAGCTGGCCGAAGCGTTTGTGGCTCATTATAAGTACAATAGTGATCTGGCACCCAACCGGGTCCAATTGCAGGGATTGTCCTAGAAGAAAGACGAGAGCTTCAAAGAATATGCGCAGAGGTGGCGCGACCTGGCTGCACGAGTTCATCCTCCTTTGGATGACAAAGAAATGAATGATATGTTCATAGGAACATTTACTGGTGTGTTTTACGACAAGCTGTTTCATACTTCCTTGGGTAGTTTCTCAGACTTAATCTTAATGGGTGAGAAAATTGAAAGCAATATTAAAATGGGAAGATTCCAAGCTGAGAAATCCACTTCAGCTGGCAGTAACAGAAGGGCTTTCGGTTGGCGCCGTCAAGGTGATGCAAGTGCAGTATTCGGGGGCCGAGGCCGAGGCCGGGGCAGAGGTCGGAATCAGTACAATCATCCGCAACAGGTGGCAAGTGTCACAATTCCATTTCATCAACAACCAATACAACAACAGCAACATCAGCCACAACAAGGGGCACATCCTGCCCAACGCAGAATTCAGGGGGGCAAACCAAGGAGGGTGTTTGAAACGCCTCCTTCAACGTATGCAGAATTGCTACAGACGTTACTGGGTTTGAACTTGGTGGAAAAGAGGACTATGGCGCCAGTAACAGGTACTCCTCCGTACGGCTTTGACGTGAACAAGCACTGTGAGTTCCACTCCGGGGCTCCTGGCCACGACATAGAAAGTTGCCACGCGTTCAAGCATGTGGTACAGGATCTGTTGGATAGCAAGGCCATCAATTTTGGACAAGCAGGTCCGAACATAGTACAGAAGCCCATGCCCAACCATGGGGCAAATGCTGTTTTAACTGAGGAGGGTTTGAACTTGATCATGAATGTTGATGACCTAAAGACACCGTTGTGTGAGATAAAGAGCAGGTTATTGAAAGGAGGTGTGTATCCGGGCTGCGATGAGTTTTGTTTAGAGTGTTGGACCCAAGCTAGGGGTTGTGCTGAATTGAAGAGGGGTGTTCAAACCTTAATAGATGGAGGCACATTACAATTCGACAGAACGACAGTTGAGGAACCGGTAGAGGTATTAGCGGACGAGCAAAGTGATGTAGCTACCGTAATAATTCCTCGAAAAACGATAACTATAACAGCGCCAGCCAGGCGACCGCCGATCACTATCACCAAGGCAGGACCAATCCCTTATGAGAGCACTAAGGTAGTACCCTGGACTTATGGGTTGGAAGCATACTGTGATGGGGTGAAAATTGATATTAGTAAACAGCCAGTTGAGGTTGTAGACAACGTCGTCGGGACCGGAGGGATGACGAGAAGTGGGAGAATTTTTATATCGCCTGAGGTAGAGGCTGAACGACTGGCGAAAGGAAAAGGAAAGATGAATGAGGATGTCCCTGTGCATAGGAACGAAAAAGAAACGTCTTTGAAAGATGTAGAAGAGTTTATGCGTCTTATTCGTAAGAGTGATTATAAAATTGTTGAGCACCTTCAACAGACGCCATCGAAGATATCCATACTGTCGTTGCTATTGTGTTTCGAAGCTCATAGAAATGCATCGTTGAAAGTTCTGGATACGTCATTCGTACCCCAAGATGTTTCTGTGAATCAGTTGGAGGGGGTGTTGGCGCATGTGAACGTAGGCCATAGCTTGGGATTTACAGACTTTGATTTGACCCCGAAGGGGAGAGAGCATAACATGGCATTGCACATCTCTGTTGAATGTAGGGGCTCAGTCATGTCCCACGTACTGGTAGACACCGAATCTTCCTTGAACGTATTGCCAAAGAAAGCTATGATGAAATTGGACATCAGGGGAATCATTTGTACGCCTAGTGACTTGGTGGTCAGGGCATTTGATGGTACACGGAGGACAGTCTTTGGATCCATAACGTTACCTTTAAAGGTGGGACTGGAGGTTTTCGAAACTGAATTTTACATTATGGACATACAGCCCGCATACAGCTGCCTTCTCGGACGACCATGGATCCATGGTGCTGGAGCAGTCACATCTACCTTGCACCAAAAGCTGAAATATATGGTAGGGGACAGTGTGGTCACGGTCTACGGAGAAGAAGATATATTGGTTAGCCATCTGTCATCATTCAAGTCCGTAGAAGTCGATGGCGAGATTCATGAAACACCCTGTCAAGCCTTTGAAGGGTTGCGCATCAAAGACAAAGTTCCGGGGCCGAGTAAAGCGTCAGAGGTGGCCGTCTCGTCATACAAGGAGGCTCAGGCTCTAGTAAAGACTGGTGAGACAAAAGGATGGGGCAAGGTTCTGGATATTCCCGTGAAGATGGACAAATTTGGGCTGGGATATCAACCATCGTCATCAACGCCTGCTGCTGGGGCACCCCGTTTCAAAGGACCAATAACAATCACGGCTAGTGGAGTGTATCATGAGGCCATCAACGCTGTTTCAGATTCCGAAGAAGGAGATAGTGACTGCGACATGGACGCCTGGATTCAGCCGAGCGTGCCAGGACAAGGATTATGCAATTGGTTTATTCAGGAGATTGTTCCTGTGACTACCAAACAGTAATACTTTGTTTTCTTAATTGTTGAACAATCCAGTGTCTTACCCGGGGCATCGTGATTTTGCTTAGGGCCTTGCTGTTATGTACATTGCGTTGTTTAATCATTAAATAAAAGGCGTTTTTTCATGTACAAATATTGCGATCTCTGTTTTTCCTGTTTTTGTGTTTTACAATAAAATGGCAACGTCGTTATTCGCTTTATACATATTTTGAAGCATTTAACCATTCCTTTTGCAGGATAATATTTTCAGATGACATCATTGAACCGCCTATGACTCATTTCGACTTTGAGCACCTGGTATTTCAGGCCGAAGAAGAGAGTGTTGAAGATGGCGACGTTCCCGAAGAGTTGTCTTGGTTGGTAAAGCAAGAAGAGCGAATCATTTTGCCTCATGAGGAGGTCATTGAAATTATTAACCTGGGGTCGGAAGGGGTTGAAAGGAATATCCGTATAGGAGCCGCGCTGCAGAGCGACGTCAAGCGAAGACTGGTTGAAATGCTCAAAGAGTACAGTGATATATTTGCTTGGTCGTACGAGGATATGCCTGGGCTGGATACGGATACGGTTGTGCACCGTCTGCCGCTAAAAGAAGAATGCCCGCCGGTTAAGCAGAAGCTTCGCAGAACTAGACCTGATATGGCAGTGAAGATTAAGGAGGAGGTCCAAAAGCAGTGGGATGCTGGTTTCCTAGCTGTTACAAAATATCCCTCATGGGTCGCTAATATTGTACCAGTGCCAAAGAAAGACGGTTAAGTGAGAATGTGCGTAGATTACCGTGATCTGAACAAAGCGAGCCCGAAAGATGATTTCCCGCTTCCTCACATCGACGTGCTGGTTGACAACACTGCTCAATTTTCCGTATTCTCCTTCATGGATGGCTTCTCGGGCTACAATCAGATTAAGATGGAGCCAGAAGACATGGAGAAGACTTCCTTCATCACACCCTGGGGAACATTTTATTACAAAGTGATGCCCTTCGGATTAAAGAATGCTGGGGCAACGTATCAGCGTGCAATGATGACTCTTTTTCATGATATGATGCATAAGGAGATCGAAGTTTATGTCGATGATATGATTGCCAAATCCCAGACGGAGGAAGGACATTTGGTGAATCTGCTAAAATTATTCAAAAGGCTTAGGAAGTTCAGGCTGAGACTGAACCCTAACAAGTGCACCTTCGGGGTGAGATCGGGTAAACTGCTGGGGTTTATCGTGAGCAAAAAAGGAATAGAGGTTGATCCTGCAAAAATAAAAGCGATACAAGAGATGCCGACGCCTAAAACAGAAAAAGAAGTACGTGGGTTTTTAGGGAGGTTGAACTACATCGCTCGGTTCATATCTCACCTAACAGCTACATGTGAGCCATTATTCAAGCTGTTGAAAAAAGACCAGGCTGTAACATGGAATGAAAATTGTCAAAAGGCGTTCGATAAAATAAAGCAGTATTTGCAGGAGCCTCCTATTTTGATACCTCCAGTGGCAGGGAGACCCTTGATTATGTATTTGACAGTTCTTGAGGGAAGTATGGGTTGTGTTCTCGGTCAACATGACGAGACAGAAAGAAAAGAGCATGCGATATACTACTTGAGTAAGAAGTTTACTGAATATGAGTCTCGATATTCAATGCTCGAAAAAACTTGTTGTGCGCTAGCCTGGGCCGCCAAGCGTTTGAGACAATACATGCTAAATCATACAACCATGCTCATCTCGAAGAAGGATCCTATCAAATACGTATTTGAAAAGCAAGCATTATCGGGGAGAATTGCCCGTTGGCAGATGGTTTTGACCGAATACGACATCCAGTATGTCTCGCAGAAGGCTATAAAGGGGAGTGTGTTATCTAAGTACTTGGCAGAGCAGCCTATTGAGGAATACCAATTGATGAGGTTTGATTTTCCTGACGAGGATATCATGTACCTAAAGATGAAAGATTGTGAAGAACCGTTGTCGGACGAAGGACCAGAGTTGGGTTCAAAATGGAAATTGATCTTTGACGGAGCTGTGAACTCCTATGGCAGCGGAATAGGGGCAATCATCACTACTCCACATGGGTCGCACATCCCATTTACTGCTCGATTGACCTTTCCAGTTACCAATAACGAGGCCGAATACGAAGCTTGTATCATGGGGCTTGAAGAAGCCATTGATTTGCGAATCAAAAATCTGGATGTATACGGAGACTCAGCTCTGGTGGTGAATCAAATAAAAGGAGAATGGGAGACACGTCAGCCTAATTTGATACCGTACGTGAATTACGCGAGGAGATTGTTGCCCTTCTTTGACAAGGTTGAATTGCATCACGTACCGCGAGCAGAGAATCAGATGGCTGACGCCCTGACCACATTGTCTTCCATGTATAAAGTTAACTTCTGGAATGAGGCTCCCAGAATTGTTATCTCTCGGCTTGACAGACCCGCCTTTGTATTTGCCATTGACGAAGCATCTGATGATAAACCCAGGTATTTTGATATCCTTAATTTCCTGAAAAACAAAGAGTATCCGGCTGGGGCATCCAGTCACGATCAGAAGACTCTCAGGAGATTGGCGGGCAATTTCTATCTGAATCCGGACGGTGTCTTATACAGGAGAAATCACGATTTGGTGCTACTGCGTTGTGTAGACGAGAAAGAGGCGAAGCTGCTCATGGAGGAAATACATGAGGGTACATTTGGTACGCATGCTGGTGGGCATGCTATGACAAGGAAGCTGCTGCGGGCAGGTTATTATTGGCTAACTATGGAAACCGACTGTTTCAAGTTTGCGAAGAGGTGTCATAAGTGCTAGATTTATGCAGATAAGATCCATGTGCCTCCGAGTCCTCTGAACGTGATGTCGTCACCGTGGCCATTCTCGATGTGGGGAATTGATATGATTGGAAATATTGAGCCGACAGCATCTAACAGACACCGGTTCATTTTGGTAGCAATCGATTATTTTACCAAATGGGTGGAAGCGGCATCCTATGCTAATGTGACCAAGCAGGTGGTAGCCAGGTTTATCAAGCGAGATATCATTTGCATATATGGAATCCCCGAGCGAATAATTACCGAAAACGGTTCGAACCTGAATAACAAAATGATGAAGGAGCTGTGTCAGAGTTTCAGGGATCTTCAAGTACCGACTTGATCTTCATGCTCTTCAGGCTTCAGCTAGAATGGCAGTCTTCAAGGATTCACCCTCTTCAATAATCTCCAATGAAGTCTTCATCAGCATCAGGCTTCAAGTAAACATCAGTCTTTATCCTCAATCTCCCAATGGCTTTTCTTCAAGTCCTAATCTCCAAGCTGAGGAATCAATCACAAGAGTAAACTGGGTGTTAAGCAATTAGTTGACCATCAAGGGTGGCAAACGTACTGCTATCAGCACAAGGAATATTTCTCTCAAGAGTTCTATCCCTCAGACATTAGCACCAAGCCTTCCAAAGGAAGGGGGTGAGTGTCTTAGAGAGACTCTGTATCACAGAGAAGAATGGAGGCAATCAAGACCTTCCATGCTTGAGAATCAAGTTGGCTACTCTAGAGCTCTGCCTAACTCCTATATCCTACAAACTTCAGCAGCTACCAGCAAGAGATACTCCTCATTAACTCTGGAAGTTGGTCTCCACTCTCTGATCTTCAACTGGGCTTCATCATCACGGGTCTTCAGCTCTCCCCAAATCCCAAACAAACCCAATACCCCACACAGGCAAAATGATAACCCTAGAGAGGGCACACCACACAATTAATCACATATAAGCAATATACTAGTAGCAGTAGGGGAATCCTAATATTTTCTAAGGGATCTATCTTATACCCATAACCCCTATAGTCCCATACCCCAAAAATCAAATGAAAAATCCTAAAGGAATTAATCTATTTCACCTATGCTCACTTAAAACCCTAACTTTGATCACACTAATATCACCTAAACAAATCACCTAAGATTAAATTCTAAAAATATGAATTAAATTCAGGGGGAACTAAGGTTCAATATCTAATCACACTAAAAAGAATGGACTAAAAAGCCTAAGGGAAAGTCCTAAAATAAATTCTACAAAATGATGTACACACCTAAATCTCATTAAAAGCTATTTACATGGAAAATATACTAAAAATACTAAAAGAATATGAAATGCCAATTTTATTTATTGATATTTTTCTAGACAGGATTATTGACCTATAGCAAAAAGAACCAACTCAAAATATTCATTTTTCAATTATTTATGGATTTTATAAGATGCAAGAAAAATAAAAAGAATTAAAAATAAAAGAATAAAAGAAAATGGGATGGGGGTGTTAATAGAACTGCGCCCTAACTATTTTCTATGATGGGCCCAGGAAGGGGGGTGCGCCTAGCATGGAGCGCCTGGGCCCAATTGCTATCAGAAAATGAAAAGAAAAATCAAAAGAAAAATTGAAAAACGACGGTATGAATAACAACAATTCTACGTTTAAAAGTTGGACTGGGCCAATGGTGGGGTGCGAGTATCAAGATTTTTGCTGAGCCCAGAATACATCTTTAAGTTAAACGCTGCGTATTGGCTTCGTGGCTTCCCTCCGTTTTCAATTTCAAATCACGACCGTTGGATGAGATTATTTGGTCAATCAAAATGGACAGATCCTACGGTCAAGGGTCATCGTCCCCAAATGCCATTAGGGTTTCAACCAAAACAAAATTCATGCACGGTTCTTCCCCAGCCTCGTTCTTCCTTGTTACTTGATGAAATCCAAAAATTCCAAAAGCAAAAATGTTCTACTGATTACCATGAACACGACCATACGCATAGTTTTCTTTGATCCATCGTGTATCCTCCAAACAGAGAGCTTCAAGACTAGGGTTCCACCATTTTCCTCTGGTATCAACCTTGATAGAACTCAATCCTACTGATCCAAACTTGTTCTACATGTTATCCTAACCAGACTATGCTATATCATGCGTGCTAACACTCACTGAATAGCTTGTTCTTGGAAATTAAAGAAATGGCACCCTGCCATGAAACTCCATGGATCCCTCTCAAATCCTCAGAAAATCATCACCTAACCTAGCATGTCATCTTTACACCTAGAATTCTGGCAGAAAGGACCTAAATAAGGAGGTATAATGAAGAACACCAACCTGTCAAATGGTGATGGTGAGGTGTGTAGATATGGTTTCAGAACTTGTAATTGATGCAAAACACTCCTCTAATGGTGGATAGCTTTCTGTTTGCAAGAATTATGATGGATGAGGCTTGCAATGATGAATTCGAGCTTGACTTGCACTTGAAGAAAACCTTGAATATCTCTTTCTCCTCTCACTCTTCACCAATGGAGTCACCAACCTTTTCTTCATTATGATCAAACCAATATATAGAAACCAATGGAAGAGTCTAGAAGCTTATAGAAACTTTGAGAATCATCTAGAAAGTAATGGAACTTCTCTTGTAATGACATGTGGTATCATCTCATATCATGCCTTAAGACTTGTCATTTTGTGCCAAAATCTCCTTACAAGAGATATTGAAAGGGAATGTGTGAAAAAACAAGCTTGGTTTTGCCTTATGTGGAGATTTGCAAAGGTTCCTTAATATGCAAGCATGAACTTTACAAAGTAACCTTCATTTTAAGACCTCAAATCAAAAATCTATTTGAACCATTGTTTTTAAAATGATGTTTGGATTCAAAATGACATATTGGATGACCTACTTTGGATTTGTGGATCTCCCAAACCAATTTCCAACTTGGATTCATTTAACTTATAAGTCATTTTTAGGTCATTTTTACCCAATCTCGAAAATCCTTGCTACAAGCTTTTCCAACAATTCATGAACACTTTTCTAGGCTTAAAATCCCATTTTGAACAACTTTGATTTTTTGAGTTTTTCCATTTGAGGCTTGGAAATAGGAGATATGGCTTTTGCTTAAAATGACCTATAACTTCCAAATGACCAAAATACCCCTGTCTTGTTCAAACCATAAGTTGAGTTCTACAAATCCTATAAAGGACTTCTAGTACTCTCTAGAAATCTAAGAAGATTCTCTTCAACATTCACGTTGACCAAGAAATCATAGGAATCATCCTACTAGGGCAAAAGTTGTCTGCAAGTTGGGTGACTTTCAAGGACCCAGATTCACATACCTCAGATGACCTGTAATTTGTCAAAACCATAACTTGAGCTCTTCACATCCTATCAAGGACTTCTACCACTCAAATTAAAGCTAAGAACAAGCTCTACAACATTCATGCTGTGGGGAAGATGAGATATCAATCACATCTTGAGCTAAAACTGCCTGGAAGATGGGGATCAAATTAGGGTTTTTTCACTGACAATCCTTAGAAACCCTGACTTGAAACTTCTCAAACTCCTCAATCATGATGAGTTAGTCTAGGAATCATCTTTATAACATCTCCATACATCATTCCATGATCTAATGGCCCTTGGATTAGGTCTCAACCTTCTCCAAATCTTCAGTTGACTTAGGGTTGACCCAGTCAAACCCTAATTCTACCACTCCTGGTTGAATCTTTTGAATTCTTGCATAATGACCTCTATGGGCTTCATGATGGCTTTCAAGACATCTCATAGGATTTCTCAAATCTTCAAGTTCATTCTCAAAGTCTCAGAATCATCTGAGGAGCTCCCACAACTCTCAAGCTATGAAGCACACAACCCTGGTTTCAACCAATTCCTCTGAGGATCTCTTGAACTTTCTGATGAAGGTATCAACTTTCAAACACTTGATGGATAAATAATTGTTGGTAAAATTTTGGGGTGCAACACTTCCCTGAGAGTATTACGAGATGTCCAACTAGACGAGGCAGAGTGGGTGAAGGACAGGTTGAACCAGCTGAGTTTAATGGATGAGAAGAGGCTAGCTTCTCTAGCATATGGTCGGTTGTACCAGAGCCGAATGAAGAAAGCATATGATAAAAAGATACATCCTCGGAGCTTTCAGACGGGCGACCTTGTGCTAAAGAGGATTCTCCCGCCACAGGCAGATCACAGGGGCAAGTGGACCCCCAACTACGAAGGGCCATACGTTGTCAGAAAAGTCTTTTCAGGAGGAGCTTTGTTGTTGTCCACCATGGACGGTGAAGACTTTATGTCACCTGTGAATTCGGACGCAGTTAAAAAATACTTTGCTTGAAATTGACCCGTTGGACAAAAAAAAAAAAGAAGAGAGTCCAGGCAAAAATGGGGCATCCTGGCGAACCAAAAACAGAATGAAAGGTTCGGGCAAAAATTAGGGATAAAATTGAAAAAATGTACACCCGCGAAGTTGAAAACCTACACTGGGCGGCTTCGGCAAAAAAGGGTATCCCGGTGAACTGAAAACCCGTAAAGGGCGGTTCACGCAAAAGTTAGGGATTTGAAAAGCAAATCACTGCGGTCAGAATTTGATATTGCAGTGCGCATTGGTGCGGGAGAATATACCTGAGGGGTCGGTTATCAGATATAATCTCTTCGGAAGTGTGAATACCGGGAAAGCACTAGAGTCAGGCGAGTCATAGGAGGATCAGCTCATGATGTTCGTCTGCATCACGTTGCCGACATGTGTGCAAATTTGATTTGTCATTGTATTTATGAGTCTTGTGCATACTTGTATATTTGTCGTGTGTAGCTTCCTCTTTTCAGGAGTTACATCCCGTGTACAAAACTCTGCCCATTTAGGGGCCCGATCAATAAAACATGTTATTCAGTAATTGATGCTGGTTCTTTAATGTTTTGTACATGACAAACGCCAAGGTTTAATAAAACTAGCAAGTGTATAACATCGCTGGCCCTTGCCAATAATTGCTAAAACTTTGAATTAACTGAAAATAATGTCACGAACGCTAACCTGAATAGATTTGGTTGCATAGACTTGTTTTGTTTCGTTTGTGGTGTTGCAGGGTTCTTGACCATATGAAGTGGACGATCAAAAGATTGCAGTACTGACCAGAGGCTCGTAACGGAAAGACTCGATCCCCACGCAGGTCGCGTTTCTGAGATGCCAAAGAAAAATCAAATTCCCCAGCCAGTCGCAGCTTATCCGAAGGACATTCTCCAGCAGGGTCGTTTACTCTCAACAGAATTGATGATTCTGAGATCAAAGGTTGTATTCAGACAGTGTGGTGTCCCCAAAAGGATACCCCCATCTCGAGCAGAGTGGTTTAGCCTCAGAAGATTAATATTTCCAATTTGTGAGCTGTACCCAGGCAGTCTACTCTTCCCAGTAGAGATTCCCTTCCCAGTAGGGTCATTTACTCTCCCCCAGCGGAGACAGTGATTTTCCCCAAGAGAATCGCTTCTTCCCCCGCGGAGTTCTCTTTTCAGCAAGTGTTTTCTTTCCTCCCAGTGGAATTCAAAGGTTAAAACTCTTCCCAACAGAGTTGGTTGTGTGTCCTGGCATTTATTTTGCCGGAATACCGTGTGATACCCGTTCACTCCCCAGCAAAAGTCCAATTTTCATTGGCACGGGTAAGCTGTCCCTGACACAAGTCCAATCATGATTGGCGCATTCAGCTATTCCTCAGCGAAGTTGGCTTCACTCTTCCAGCATTTATTTTGCTGGAATAATTCTGTGACGCCTGGTTATCCCCAGAGGAGTTGGCGTTGTCCTCATCATTTATTTTGCTGAAGCGGTTTTCTGTATCCCAGCAGTTCGAGCTTGCATCTGCATTGGCATGTAGTGTCATATTTGCATCTACCAAATAAAAACGCGTAGCATTTCCATGTCGAATGGAGCATTACGCCATTGTCAAACACATGCATTCTGAAACATAAGCCAGGTTGGTTAACCTTTTGTTTTCAAGTGTTGTTTCCCTCGCAGTTGGAGAGAGCTCTTGCTCAAATTAATTACCAAACATTTAAGATCTCGGCGTGAGACAGGTAATGATAATGTCAATTGTGGCATTATTCCCCACAGAGGTGCTTGTTTAAGTTTCTCTTACCCCTCCAGCGGAGTATTTCTTCAAGATTGCTGTTATAACAATATCAAAAGATTTCGTGAATCGATTTTTGGAAGTTGTCTGGCAGTGTGGATTCAGAAAATCCCTAGTAGAGTCCTTCTCAGATTTGCTGCTATGCCAGCACTAAAAATTGGAAAACTAGACTCATATTGTGTTACCCATGTGATTGATGGAGCTAGCTGCTGCAGAGATAGGCAGAAAAGCTGTACCAGAGTATTTCCCGTAGCAAAGGCGGAGTTATTTTCCTGTATTTGACAGAGTATCTACCCGTAGCAGAGGCAGAGTTATTTTCATGTATTTGACAGAGTATCTACCCGTAGCAGAGGCGGAGTTATTTTCCTGTATTTGACAGAGTATCTACCCGTAGCAGAGGCGAAGTTATTTTCCTGTATTTGACAGAGTATCTACCCGTAGCAAAGGCGGAGTTATTTTCCTGTATTTGACAGAGTATCTACCAGTAGCAGAGGCGGAGTTATTTTCCTGTATTTGACAGAGTATTTTCCGTAGCAGAGGCGGAGTTATTTTCCTGTATTTGACAGAGTATTTCCCGTAGTAGAGGCGGAGTTATTTTCCTGTATTTGACAGGGTGTACCCGTAGCAGAGGCGGAGTTATTTTCCTGTGTTTGGCAGAGTATGTACCCGCAGTGGTGGCGGAGTCATTTTCCCGTAATAATGACAAAATTTTCCCGCAGTGGTGGCGAAGTGATTTCTCGTAGTGATGGCAGAGTGATTTTCCTGAATCGTTGGCAGGGTCATGTTTTGTTGACAGAAGTACTTCTCCTAGTGAAAATCAGGTCATTTCAAGCATATGCCCAAAACTCCTATTTCCAAACTTCAAATGAAGAAATGTTCAACATCAAACTTGCTCCAAATGACATTTTGAGTCTAGAAAAGTGATCATGGAAGTTTGGAAATGCTCATAGCCTAGAATTGCAAAATTGACCAATTATAAAGGGAAAAGTACTTTTTTAAATGACCAAAATTGTGATTTTTTGATACAAAAGCAAAACCAAGCATATGACCAACCATTTTGAAGGTAAAAGGCATTTTAAGATCATTGGAAATATTAGTTTTTTGGTTTGAGGCCAAGAAATTGGAGTTATCATAAGTTGCTTGTAAAAGAAGATACACTTGCCAAATCAAGCTAGGACCAAGGTACAAGGCAAGGGATGGTTTCTACACTTTCTATTTGTCATGAAAAGAGAAATTCAAGGTATTTTGGGCTGCTGCAACAATGTTTTCATGAGATGATTTTTCAACTTGCATTTTTTAAATTCTCATGCAATGATATAAACAATTTCTTATGGGATCAATCTAGCAAGTTCTAGAACTTTCCATCATCATCTATATATTCATTCTAGCTGATCCAAAGCAAGGTTGAACTTCATTTTGATCAAAAACTCATAGTTTCACTTCATCTTGCTTTTTTGCAAATTGCTTCAAATCTTCTCAATTCTTCATCATTTATTCAAGATTTTGTTCCCATTCTATTCAATAATCATCAGTGATCACATTGCAACCAAGATCTGAGTGGATTGGTGCCTGAATCGTGCTATGAAAATTCTCACATCCAAGTGCAATTGAAATCGGTTACAAGGATCCAGGTGGTTTGAGCTCGAGTTATTGCAAACAGAAGCAAGAATATAGTTCATTGGTGGATCTTGGAGCATTGTAGGCTTTGAAGTGAAGAGAATCACCATCTGTTTTCAACTTCTTAACAGGTTAGTGTTTCTCACAATTTGGCTTGAATTAGGTAGCATGAGGTAGATTTGTTAGGTTAAACATGGTTTAGGTGGTTAGATGATTGATTTTGGAGACTTTAGCAAGATTTGGTGAAGGTTGACATGTGAGCATGAAATCTGTTTTGACATAGAACACGGTGATTAAGTTGTTAGAATCTTAGATAATTGGCTAGTCTTAATTAGTATGGCATAAGGATTGTTTTTGTACAAAGAATGGTGAGTTTGGTGATGATCGAAACCTGATGAAATGTTGAATCCATGATGTTATATCTTTCGGTTTGGACGATAGAGAGAGTTTTAATGCAAATCAACACCATGGTTGTGTTCTACGTGGAAAATAGATTGAATTTGGTTCTTACATCGTGTCATTTGATGGAGAGAGGAGTGAGCACGCATTGATGGAAGTTTCACGCATAGGAGCTATTTCCATGGTGTTTTCTGAAACCCTAGGTCTAAGGTTGAAGACGAATCAAGGCCCGTTGGATTGAGGAGACTTGTTTGACTGAAAACATCATCTAGCGGTCCACATTCAAAGATGAAAACGGGAGGGAAGTTCTAGTCATGAAACGCGCCGTTTCATTAAAGCTCTCTGATGGGCTTAGTGCTCAAGTTGCTATCCACCCCCCCCCCCCCCCCCCCCCCCCCCCCCCCCCCCCGTGCAGGCCCAATCCACTTTTGTGCTGTGATTTTCTGCTATTTGCACCGCGTTTCAATTTGTTTTTCTTTTCATTTTTTATTGCATTTTCTGAATCATTGCTGGGCCCAGGCGCCTTATTATTTCCACCCCCATATCTGGGCCCAAATCTAAAACCAACTGCATTTAATTTCTGTTCATACCCCCCTCATCATTTCTCAATTTAATTTCATTCCAAATTTCATTTAACTTTAAAAATTCATATAAAAATGAAAAACGACTATTTTTTAATGAGACTTTTTTTTCCCATTTTCTATTTTCTGTCAAGAAAAATATGAAAGCATAAAATTGTCATTTTACTTCATTTTCATATTTTTTGCATATTTTTACATTTAATTCCTTTTTAAATTCTTTTAGTTGATGCTATCATTTGTTGAATTTAGTTTAAGAGTTTACTTTAGGATTTTTACCCCATTCTTTTTAGTACAACTAGATATGGATATTAGGTGCCCCTGGTTTTTATACCACAATTTCTAGGGCTTTATTTTAGGTAATTTAGTTAGAAACTATTAGGCTAGTTAATTAGGGTTTTGAACATAACATAGGTGTATTGAAACAATTTTCTTTTGGGTTTTTAGATTGAATTAGGACCTGGGACTATAAGGGTATTAAGGGTAAGCATAATAGATCCCTTAGAATAAATAGTAGAATTTTCCCCATTGTATTAATATTTTTAGTATTTTTATAATTGATTGATTGTATGGTGTGCCCTTTCTAGGGTTATTGTTTTATTGTGTGGGGTATTGGGCTTGCTTGGGGTTTGAGTTTGAGCTGAAGACTTTGCTGATGAAGCCCATTGAAGACAAAAGGAGTGAAGGTCAATTTCAAGAGTTGATGAAGAGTGTATCTTGCTTGCAGCTGTTGAAGGTTATAGGAATTAGGAGCTAGTTAGAGCTCTAGAGTAGAAACTTGCTTCATAAACATGGAAGGTCTTGTTTGCCTCCATTCTTTCTCTATTATTCAAAGTCTCTTTTAAATACTCACCTCCTTCCTTTGGAAGGATTAGTGAATGTATTTAAAAGATAGAACTTTTGAGAGAAAACTGTTTGTATCATGTTAACAGTCAGTAGGCCACCCTTGGTAGGCAACTGACTGCTTAACATCCAATTCATCTTGTTAACTGCTACTCATCTTGGAGTGGGACTTGAAGAAAAGCCCTGAAAGATTGAAGATAGAGACCTTTCTTGAAGGCTATGAAGATGAAGATTGATGCTTGCCTGAAGTTTGTAGATGTTTTGAAGATGACTTGAAGATAGAAGATGATGGAGCTTGCTGTGCAGGGTTGCTGTTTGCTGTTTATTTTTTTTGCTGTTTATAAGTCTTTGATGTATTGTTTGAGTTTCCCTGACTGTATTGCTTGCTAATTGATCTGTTAGGTTGAAAGCGAATTTTGTTCGCTTTTGCCTGTTGTTTTCTAGGTTCGAGGTTGAGTGGGACTCCCTTGCCTCGCTTGTATTGTTGCATTCATGCATATTTTACTGTTTTACTGTATCTGTTGCTTCTGTTTCCGTTTATCCCTTTAGGATCTCTGTTTCTCTCTGTGCAAGAGAGGGACATGATAGACATTAGGTCTTAACCCATGCATGATAACATTAGGTTAGTTTGATTCCCTTTTCAACCATAGGTTAGATTTCTGCCTCTTCTTTCTCAAAACAAACAGAAAAACACAATAAATATTTCAAACACAATAAAAGACACTTCTTCCGTAAAAGAATGTGAACTCATCAAAACGTCAATTTTGTCCGCTTGGACCAGTAATCAGAAAAAAACCCTTTTTCAGAAGGAGATAAAAACAATCAAGACGGACTTGTGTCGTACGTGGCCCGAACTACGTTTGCTCTGATCTTTCATGCTGTATGAAAGTACGTAGGCATAGACGCGATATCCTAGCGAGCAACCTTCCCCTCCTTTCCAGTAGGTAGGCGAACTACGTTGACTCTGATTTCTCGTTCCAGACGGGAATACGTAGGCATAAAGTGCGATACTTTGCCGAGTCATTTTATTTTCATTTAACCCCAGACCTGTAGAATAGATAGAATACCAATCCGTACTAGAAAACAAGCGTGGACCCCGTCGAGTACGACGGACGTGAGGGGTGCTAATACCTTCCCCTTGCGTAACCGACTCCCGAATCCAGGATTTGGTTGCGATGACCATTCCTTTCCCATCTTCGCGGTAGGTTTACTCTGAGCGTTTCCTTTCCCTCCGTTGGGATAAATAACGCACGGTGGCGACTCTTCTGTTCAGCCGGTGCCGATTTTCGCAGTAGCGACATTTAGGAGCCAGTATCAGTGTTATGCCTTTATCTATATGCAAAAAGCTGAATATGGGAGACCTCAGACCAACCAAGATGTTCGTACAATTAGCTGACCGATCAGTAAAATACCCCGTTGGAATACTGGAAAACGTTCCAGTACGCATAGGACAATTCTACATCCCAACCGACTTCATAATCATGGACATCAAGGAAGATACTGTAACCCCAATTATCCTAGGAAGACCGTTCCTAGCTACAGCCGGAGCGATTATAGATGTGAAGAAAGGAAGGCTAACATTCGAAGTAGGAGAAGAAAAGATAGAGTTCATTCTCACCAAGTTCTTACAAGCACTAGCCATAAACGATACCTGCTATTTAGTAGACGAAATTGACGAATGCATAAGAGAACTTGAGAACGAAGAGACCACGTATTCAGAAATAATAAAGATTCAAATACCCGATATTTCTGAAGACGACGATTGGCGTAAACCGTATAAAGACGACAGCCTAAGCGAAATCTTAGCACTGACCCCAAACCATATGCCAGGTCCGAAGAACCCATCTTTAGAACTCAAAACATTACCCAAAAACCTTAGATATGAATTTCTAGACGATGAACTAAAAAGACCAGTGATAGTCAACGCCGACTTAGGACAACCAGAAACTGAAAAGCTATTAGAAGTCCTAAAGAAGTACCCCACCGCGTTAGGCTATAACATAAGCGATCTAAAAGGTATAAGCCCTTCGATCTGTATGCATTGAATTACAATAGAGGAAGACTCTAAAACCTCCCGAGAGCATCAGAGAAGACTGAACCCCATCCTGAGCACTATAGTCAGAGATGAAGTAAAGAAATTGCTAGATGCAGGAATCATCTATCCGATCTCTGATAGTGAATGGGTCAGCCCAGTTCATGTCGTACCAAAGAAAGGAGGAGTTACAGTAATTAAAAACGAAAAAGGAGAATCAATAACAAAAAGAGTCGTGACCGGAAGCAGGATGTGCATTGACTATAGGAAGCTTAACAAGGCTACGCGCAAAGATCACATCCCGTTACCCTTCATAGACCAAATGTTGGAAAGATTAGCCAAACATTCATACTTCTGCTATCTAGATGGTTATTCAGGATTCTTCCAAATTCCCATCCATCCTGATGACCAAGAAAAGAATACATTCACCTGTCCCTATGGTACTTTTGCTTACCGCCGAATGCCGTTCGGACTCTGTAATGCTCCAGCAACCTTCCAAAGATGCATGATGGCAATCTTCGCAGATTTCATAGACGACATCATGGAAGTATTTATGGACGATTTCTCGGTATGTGGACAAAGTTTCGAAGGATACCTACAAAACTTAGAAATGGTATTAGAACGTTGCGTAAAAGTAAACCTCGTCCTAAATTGGGAAAAATGTCATTTTATGGTCCGACAAGGAATAGTTCTAGGACATGTCATATCAGATAAAGGAATTGAGGTAGACAAAGCTAAAATAGAGATTATAAAAGATCTCCAACCTCCAAAATCCGTACGAGAAATACAGAGTTTTCTAGGACATGCCGGTTTCTACAGAAGATTTATAAAAGACTTTTCAAAAATCACAAAACCTCTAACCGGCCTGTTGATGAAAGATGCTGAGTTCGTCTTCGACGACGACTGTTTAAAAGCATTCAAAACATTGAAATCAGCCCTTATCACCGCACCAATCATGCAACCACCCGATTGGCGACTACCGTTCGAAATCATGTGCGATGCGAGTGATTATGCTGTAGGCGCAGTTCTAGGACAAAGGAAGGACAAGAAACTCCATGCCATCTACTATGCCAGAAGAACCTTAGATCCTGCCCAAATGAACTACGGTACCACAGAAAAGGAACTTCTAGCAGTTATATTTGCGCTTGACAAATTCCGTTCTTACTTAGTAGGAGCAAAAATCATCATATACACAGACCACGCTGCCATAAGGTACCTAATAAGCAAAAAGGATGCCAAACCAAGACTATTGAGATGGATCCTGTTATTACAAGAGTTTGACCTAGAAATCAAAGATAAGAAAGGAACCGAGAACGTTGTTGCAGATCACTTATCCCGAATAGAGGGCATCAGACACGAACCAGTACCGATAAATGACGATTTCCCGTACGAACGTCTGATAGCCAAATTAGAAAGTGACATACCCAACTCAATCTCGGAAGATCCAGAATTCGAAAAAGCCGTAGAAGCCGTCTATGCCCAAGTCACATTACCCTGGTATGCTGACATCGTTAATTACCTCGCTGCAGGCGTGCTTCCACCAGACCTCACTTATCAACAAAAGAAGAAATTCTTCCACGATCTGAAACACTATTATTGGGACGAACCTCTACTCTTCAAGAGAGGGGCCGATAACATATACCGTCGCTGTGTCCCAGAGGAAGAAATAGAAAATATCATTTCCCAATGCCATTCATCACCATATGGTGGTCATGCTAGTACATCCAAGACGTGCGCTAAGATTCTCCAAGCCGGCTTATTCTGGCCTAACCTCTGGAAAGACGTTCACATCGCTGTGCTAAAATGTGATCGATGCCAACGAACTGGCAACATCTCACGACGCGATGAAATGCCTCAGAAAGGAATCTTAGAGGTAGAAATCTTTGACGTATGGGGAATAGATTTCATGGGACCTTTCCCACCTTCTTTTGGTAATCACTACATACTCGTCGCTGTCGATTACGTGTCTAAATGGATAGAAGCCATTGCTGCTCCAACAAATGACGCACGAGTAGTAATCAAACTCTTCAAAAACACAATCTTTCCTAGATTCGGTGTACCAAGACTCGTCATTAGTGACGGCGGATCTCACTTTATATCGCGAATATTCGATAAACTTCTCTCTAAATATGGAGTCCGACACCGAGTAGCTACACCCTATCATCCGCAAACTAGCGGACAAGTAGAGGTCTCGAACAGAGAAATAAAACAAATATTGGAAAATACTGTCGCTACCTCAAGGAAAGATTGGTCGTCAAAGCTACAAGAAGCTTTATAGGCTTATAGGACCGCTTTTAAGACACCGATAGGTACTACACCCTACAAATTAGTTTACGGTAAATCCTGCCATCTCCCTGTAGAATTAGAGCATAAGGCCTTCTGGGCCATTAAGACACTCAATTTCAACTACACCGAGGCAGGAGAAAAGCGAATCTTGAACTTACACGAATTGGAAGAACTTCGATTAGACGCTTACGAAAATGCTCGTATCTATAAAGAACGAACTAAAAAGTGGCATGATAAACGTTCAGTCAGGAAACAATTCAGTGTGGGAGACATCGTATTGCTCTTTAATTCAAGATTAAAACTCTTCCTAGGTAAACTAAAATCTAGGTGGTCTGGACCCTATGAAGTGACTAAAGTACTTCAGAGTGGAGCTGTTGAAATTACCGATAAGACGAATGCACCATTTATCGTAAACGGGCAACGTCTAAAACATTACAATAAGAATGACAACAGTCCTCAAGTCAGCAATATAACATTGCTTGAGCTTCCAGCTCAAACACCCTAATAGCTTCTCACCAAGCTATCGTCAGGCTTTAGACGTTAAAAACAGGGCTTACTGGGAGGCAACCCAATTTCCCTCGTTATCGTATTTCATTTTTCCTTTAAACTTTTACTTTGAAAATCCAACAAAAATTCTAAACTTATAATTACTACTACCTTCTACTTTCGTTTGTTTTCATACTTTTATTTTATTTTATTTTTCTCTTTTGTCTTTTGTTTCTACCGCTTTTTGTTTTCAAAAATCCTGACTTCAAACTCCTGTTTTAAACTTTTCAGGATTTTTAAAGTCTTCAAAACATTCCTTCTGTTTTCTCCGAGTTACCTGCGAGTATGGCCGAGTACGACTTCACAAAGGTTCACTTTAGAGGACTAGCTCAAAAGGCAAGATTTGCAGCACTAGCTGAAAGAGAATTCTCCTTAATGCTGTATTATGATAAGTCTACCATGGATAAACTAGGAATCACGGATAGCATTCAATACCTGTTCAATCAACTGGGTTGGGGGAACACTGCTTTGAAAACACGTTTTGCTACCTACAAGGATCTTACTTATGAATTCCTTAGTTCTTTCAGACATATACCCAACTATGGCTTTGGATCCAACACAGAGTTGATTACCTTCCGATTATTTGGAATGGACCAAACCCATAGCCGGATGTCACTAGCTAACCTCCTAGGATTTCCTAGCGGACCGCATGTGTTCATCAGTGCAGAAGATGACGATATTGATTTTCAACTCGATCAATTCTGGGGTAGAATTACAGGCGACTATCACCCTGAACCAGACAGAATGTACAATGATGATATTCATAACCCAGCTTTCAGATACTTCCATAAGATACTAGCTCACACCCTGTTTGGGAAAGAAGAAAATATTACTGCAGTATCTAAAGAGGAGTTATTCATCATGTTCTGTGCTTCTCAGGGACGTACAGTAAACGCAGTGCCTTTTATGATGAGATCTTTCAAACGCCTCACGCAGGAACCACAGACACCTATCCTTATAGGAGGCCTCGTGACAATGATTGCCCACGAGCTTGGCCTTAGATTCCACTTAAATGCAAGCACTCATTTTGGCACCATCCGACCTATGAACATACAATTCTACTTTAACAGGCGTATTTTAGGAACTATGGGACCTGAACCGTATGAGTACCTCATTAACGAAAAACCAGTACAGCTATTCACAATGCCTGATCATCAGATGACAAGTATCCACAATAAGGACAACTGGCTTTATGAACTGGACGAGCCTATGGGACCTCCTTCACCTCAGTCAACACCACAGAACTATATGTATGACAGTGATCACATCTCTGAGGCACACGACTATATGTACTATGAGGATGCTGTATCCGAAACTGAAGTAGACCCTATGACCCCTCCGCACTACAACACCTATCCTGAGCCTATCCCTGAGGAGAACACCGACAAAATGGATACTGTTCTACTACGATTGGACAACGTTGATGCAGCTCTGACTACTGTAAAAGATGACATCGCAGGCATACACAGCGAACTGGTAGTTTTCATGGACTTCGTCTGTGACCAGCTCGACTACTACGCACGGAAGTTCGATGAGTTGAAGACACGAAAAGACTAAATACTAGTTTTTAGCAGTAGATTCAGTTTAGTTTAGTTTATTTTAGTTTCATTTAATCATTTGGATTTTTCGCATTGTTAGTTTTCTTTATGTACTACATACAATCATTTCAATTTTATGTTATTTCAATTCTAGTTTTTATTCAATTATTCTGTTTTCGCATTATTCGTTGTTTGTTGGCTGCTATATTACATTGTCGTATCAATACTAAGCCTTAAAGTCACTACGAGTACGCCCTAAGAGCAAAATTCTGCGTTCTGCAGATTTTGCTGCTGTGACGACCGTCACAGGACCCTGACGAGCGTCACGAATTCAAAAACTGCTATCTGATATAACAGGGTGCATGTTCTTTCCCACTACCCCCATTACCACTTCTAATCATCAGAACTCCTACCCCACTACAAATTTTCGTCCTCCCCACATTGAACCAAATATTTCAACTCCAATCTCAACTTCCAAACCACACTTCTGTCAGTTCTTCCCACTCTGCAGAAAAACCCCAATCTTCAGAAACCTCTCAATATCCAACAATGGCAAGAAATGTAGAAACCCCAGATATCAGCAACATTATCTTTAGTGAAGGTGACTTAGGCGAGAGACAGCGAGCAAACTACATCGCATTTCATCAGAGGTCGCTCCAGCCGACTCATTATCCACACATTCCTTCGCTTACGGAGCTCGAACTCCTTGAAGGCGTCACCTGGATGCTTCAAAGAGCAGGCATCTGGAACCTCTGTACCAATCCACTGCCAACATACGAACAACTCACTCTCGAGTTCTTGAGTTCGTTTACTTACGCCACATCCAGCGGCGAACTTAGCCAGCACTCAGGTGCCGCATGCTTCCGGATGTTCGGCACCAACTATCAGGTGAACCAAAATCAGATTGCCAGCATCCTACAGCTACCTCGAGGCGACAATGCCCACCGCCGCATCACCGATCAGTTCCAGCACAAAGCTTTCGCACTGTGGTACCAGTTGACCGGCATCAATGCCGATGGTTGGGACTCTCTGCACGCCACTCATATCCATAACCCAACCATCCGGTACTTTCACAGAGCGTTGAGCAACACAATTTTCGCCAGAGACAGCAACCACAAGGTGAACTCGAAAGAGCTCTTCTTCCTCCATTGCGTCTTCAACAACGAACCTATCAACGCCGCTCCGTTTCTGCTGGCTCATATTCAGGCTAACTGCAACCGTGGCTCCAAGCCATTCTACTTTGGCGGGATTGTCACTGCCATTGCACTTGGGCTGAACCTTGGCGACCGCCTCCAGCACCTCCGTTCCATCCCCTCGGTGTTTCTTGACACCGACCACTGCAGAGCCTCTCATCTTATCCGCTCCAGAGATGACGGCAAGTACCATCCGGTAGTGCGTGGCAAGACCGTCCGAAGCATCATCCTTCTGTCACGCACCCGCACACACCCGGAGGACCGTACCAACTGGTTATCTGACCTCACTGCCCCTCCTGCTGCCGCTGTTCCTACTCAGGACCACACCCAAGGTTCTGACAATGAAATCCAAGCTGAGTTGGACAGGTCCGAGAAGCCAGAGGTATCGCAGCCTCCTCCTCACGAAGGTACATCCTCTCGCCGCCGCCGCCATCATCCCGTGCCAGACTACACAGAAGAGGACCTCCACCGCTCCCTAGACCAGCAGGCACAGATACTCGCGATGCTGCAGCAGCAGAATCAGCGAGCTGATCAGTTCGAAGCTTGGCACCAGACTCAAATGCAACAACTTCAAACCGGCCAAGCTACCATCACTGAGAACCTGGCGAATCTGACTTTGCAGGTCGAAGGACTCCGAGACACCGTCTACCACACCGGCGCTATGAGTTATGAGGACCGAGTAGCCCTTGCCAGAGCCAGAGGACGCCAGCGCTGACGTGACAGAGGCCGTGACTAGATTTCCATTTTTCTTTATTTGTTTACTATATTTCAGTTATTTGTACTTTCATTTCAGTTGTATCTCCCTCTCGCATGCTTCAAAAATCAGTGGGGACACTGATTAAGATAGTGTGGGAGCGGAGCCTTTATTTCCATTCCGCTGTACTCTGAATTTCGTAATTTCTATTTAAACATTTTCTATTTTTAGCAAATAAATCTCGTTTATATATACTTTTTCCCGTTACGCAAACATCCCCACATTATTCGACGTAAACAAAAATTTTCGTTCGTTCCTCAAAAGCAAAAGCATCACGAGAATGCACCCGAGTTCAAAACAAGTTTTGAAACTCCGAAGAAACGACAGTTCTAACAAAACCAGTACCGTCCTGACACCTTAGATCTCCGGTTTATGTGAGTCGGTTTCACTACCTACGCGTACCAAAGTCTCAAGTGTCTACGCAAACTCAGCCCCAAGTAGTTTATACTAGCAGTCAGCACCATCCTAAAGCACTTCTAAGCGAGCGACCGATGCAAATAAGTGTATGATCTCCAAAAAGATGAAAAATCATGAAAAGAGAGCTAAATAGCCCAAAAATATAAGACACGTTTCCTTCTAAGTTAGGTGCTCCTCACCCGAGCATTTAGCCCAACGGCACGAAAACTCATTGAAAAATCAATGACATAAGCTTATGATCAATGAAGAAGATCAAAAACAAGAAATGAGATCATATTCACTAATAGGTCGAATTGCCATGAAAGTGTATGGACAACGGGCTTAATGTGATTGCACTAGAACAAACAGGGTGAACTTGTCGCGAGAACCTTGACGCCAAGCTACAGTAGCATGACTGGGACCGGTTCGCATAAAAAGAAGACCTCCGAAGACTTGTAGTCCAGTGTCGTCATGGTACTCGTTTTGTTCCTACCAAGAATCCCAATTTTTCCCGACTTTTGCGAACGAAGAAGCTGCCTCGCGCTTGCCGACCTTTTCATGTTTTACTTGAGGACAAGCAAAGATTCAAGCTTAGGGGAGTTTGATAACAAGAAATCGTATATATATTTTGATGCATAATTCAACTAAAGTTTAACCGTTTTCGATCCGATTTCGGGTTATTTCCGTGTTATTTGTCTGATGTTTTGCAGGTATTCAACGATCACGTCTAAACAAGGCAACATGAAGAAAATAAGCAATCTCAGATGAATTATGGACGAAAAAAGAGTGAAAACATCATAAAAAGCGTAGAAGTTGTTTTTGCTGATGTGACGACCGTCACAGCTTCATGACGACCGTCACACCTTGTGACGACCGTCATGCAGGAAAAAACGCCCCACTTCAATTACACGTTAAAGAAGCAGTTCCAATTCCCAAAGAGTGGACCACTACTCCCTGAATTATCTGCCTCAAAGTCCACTCTCTCCAGCAGTAACCGTTAGAATTCCATCTCTATAAAAGGGGAAGCAGGGGACTTCAGAAAGGGTGCTGCATTCATACAACGAAGTGCTGCCAAATTTATTTCCAGAGCATATTTTCCAGTTTTATATTCTTATTCGTTTCTCTTTATTTCTTCTTTATTCCATTTTCATTGTTCTGTAATTTCTACTTTCATTGTACGATCAAATTGGCATAGAGATCAGAATCCTGCCAACATCTGTGGAGGATCTGCCCAAAGGTCAATTGGAATATTTACAGGTTTCTCATTTCAATCGATTCCAGTTTTATTATAATGCAAATTATTATTTATTGCTTTTATTTATGTTTTATCTTTCCCAAATCCATGTCTAGCTAAACTTAAGTAATCGATATGTGGTAATAATTTGAATGGGATTTGATAACAACTGGTTGAAAAACTTTCTTTTCAAAAGTAATTTATGGTCTGAGTGTTTAAAAATTGATTTACTGAATAAACTTCGTCGCGAAAGCGAGAACTTATTTAAAAGTAGTTTTGCCACGAAAGTGGGAAATTAATTAAGATACGAACCAACAAGCGAAAGCTGCGGTAAGGTCAGATAGTAAACACTAGTCATTCGTTTTAATAACAGCGAAAGCACTTTAAAATGAATTAGAACTTAGAGATTTCCAAAAAATGATTTTAACCCCGAACGGGATACGAAAGTGTAAGTTTGGCCCTTAGGATTATGATTAGCGTCAATAACCATCGTGAGGCGAGAATCTTTAAATCACTATTTTCTGCTTAAATAAACTCTGAAAATTATTTCATACACCGGTAACTTGTCAAATCCCTGAAGAACACAATTACTGCATATCGATTCAATCATTTATAATCTAAGTAGCATTCTTAGTTCCCTTTTAGTGACAATCTTATTCCCTTAAACATATTCTACCTAGCCAAACATAGTAACTCCCGAGAACACTAGTTTGATTACGAGTCCCTGTGGGATCGATATCTATTATTACTACGCGATAGACTGTGCACTTGCAGTTAGGTTATATTAGACATAGAAAGTCGCGATCACTCACATAAGAAAGCTTTTAAGCAATATGAAAACTACTGTTCTAATAATCTCATAGAGATTTATCCTTAGATTAGTTTTTGTATTAGGAAGCAAGGAGTTGTTGCTCAATGCTTGCCTTGTACTTAATTAGGAGTAATATGCTTGATAAGAAGCAATCATGTAATCTCCGACAACACAAATTCAACTTAGAATTAGTGGTTCCTCAAGTGATCTTGTGATGATCAGAATACTTGAGATGACAAGTGATAGTTGTCATTTGTGGTATCTAATAAGAGATCTTAATTGATGGGTTTCTATTAGATGTCAATGAATGTTATATCCTAAGGGATCCCTGAACGTGTCATTGCCTATTTGTTAGTCACTTGCAGTTAGCTTGTGCAACTGTAATCATTTTGGTTATAGTGGATTAAGTCCTTGCTTGAGTGAGGTGAAATCACCTTGGAAGGGTGGACTGGATTAGCTTGAGAGTTGCTCAAGTGAACCAGGATATATCATGTGTTCTTTACTTGTGTTATGCTTTATTATATATGCTTCCGCAATGCATCTTATAGAACTCTATAGAAAGCAACAAGTGAAGAAACCAAGAAAAAGTTTTAGTAGAGTAAATACCCAATTCAAACCCCCCCTTTCTTGTGTATTTCTCACACCTTCAGTTGGTATCAGAGCCTGGTTCTGTTATTGATGTATATCAAACACCTAACAGTGTCAGATAAAGATCCATAAGCTATGTGAAGAAATACTCTTGGGGATTTTTCACTTCTCTTACAATTACAGTCTCATATCAGTTTTTGAGGATGATGAGTACTAAAATTATAATCTATTGGGTTACCTTGAGCAAGTCACTGATTCAGTTTGAAGTTTGAAGATTTTCTACAACAAATCTTCTCCATTTTATCCTAGAAGAAGATTGAAGAATCAGCTGACAAGAGAGATTCATCAGATAAGAAGTTTTATGTTGAATGCTTATCTTGTAATACGTTTGGATATACAATGTATTCGCTTATAAAGATCAAATCATCAGAAAGCAAGAAATCTTGTTTGCTGAAGATTACTTCTATGTGAGTATGAGATGTTTTCAAGAAACAACTTAGTCCACTCTTGACTTTCTCATGAAAAGCTCATTGGGAATTATCTTTAGTAAGTAAAGAAATATTGTTGGCTAATGAATTTGACTCATAGGAACTTCAGAATAAAGTCTGCAGAAAAGGGAAGAGTAGAGAAAGCTCAGATCTAGAAGAAATAATTCTTCAGATTCAAAGCATCTCATAGTTGTCTTTCTTTGAAGAGTGTCAAAGAAAACTGCAGAGGTTTCAAGAAAGGAAGTTTATTAACTCATCCGGATTATGATGAAAGATGAATTCTGAAGATCTTAATTGTTGAAGATTGGACAGTTAAGTTCTGTTAACTTGAGAATTTTATCTCAGTTGAACAAACTATAATTGGTCAATTGTCATCAGACATTATTCTTAGAATCTCATAATGAATGATTTCTGAGTCCAAGTTGTTTGGAAAGGTACAATGACAGAGGTCATTCAGTCTGGTTTAAAAAAGGGATTTAAATCTCTGATGTTATTCAGTTTGAATAAATCAGTAGATATTCTTTTTCAGAAGCAGAGAAGATGAAGCCTGATGGAAGTTAGATGCTCTACTCATGAAGATCAGAATATATGTGCTCTGAACATGTCTCTCAGAAATCAGATGGATGATGTGTTGATGAAGATCCTGCAGAACGCAACCAAAACATATGAGATCAGCTTAGAAGAAAAATTCAGAAGATCCTACTTTAGATGTTGTTACTGGCTCCTAAAGGTGAGAAAATACTTAGAAGGGGGGGTTGAATAAGTATTTATAAAAACTTCTAGCAATAAAAACACAAAGATTTTTATCCTGGTTCGTTAAACTTAACTACTCCAGTCCACCATATCAAGAGTGATTTGCCTTTCTCAAACAAGGACTTAATCCACTATTAATCAATTGATTACAATAGCAATCACTAAGAGCAACTGTTCTTAGTCTTCTCAAGAACTACTGATCCCAACTAGATCTTTTCAAGGAACTATTACAATGAAATGTAAGATAAATACAAGTGTTTGAATTATTCTAACAAGCTTTATCACAAGAGTGATTTTTCACTTAATGTTAAGAACAAAAGAATAAACTCAGCAAAGAGAATAAGAATATTTCATGAGAGCTTGTAAGAGTTTCTATCAAAGATTCGTCAACTGAAGAAGATCAGGAAGACTTGCTTTTATATGCACAGTAGTCCACAAGGTCTTGACGTTGGAGGCTGTGTACTGAAAAGGCCTGAACCTTTTTGTCTTCACATCACATGACCTTTCCTGGAAGTAGAATGCACTGAGAAATGCTTTTGGTCTGTGTTCTAGGGTCAAGCATGAAAGAGGAAAGAGTCGTTGAGCCAAATCAACGGGTATGACTTTGAATTCTTCTTCAACAAGTATTTCACTTCAGCAAAGTAAACATCAGAGTCTGTGTGATTAGAGTCTTGGATGCCCATCAGAGTTTGCTGAATCAGAGTAATGCAGCAAGTGTGATTCAGCGTGTAGTTCTATCAGAGCAGAGTTTTATAAATCAGATCCTCAGTACATACAGCGTGTAGTACTCTCAGAGTCTTCTGAAAAATTGTGCTTCTTAACTCTCATACAAAGATCTTCAATGCTTCAGAGTCTTCAGATCTTTCAGTGTCTTCTGCAGCTTCTGCTTCAGATTCTTCTGTAGCTTTTGCTTCAGAATCTTCTGCAGGCAGCATTCAGATTCTTCTATAAGATGATTCTGACTCTTCAGAGCCTTCCATAGTTCCATGTTCAGATTAATTTGCTCTTATATATATATATATATATATATATATATATATATATATATATATATATATATATATATATATATATATATATATATATATATATATATATATATATATATATATATATATATATATATATATATATATATATATATATATATATATATATATATATATATATATACTTTAACATCTGCAGCAAATATTCATGAATAAATTTTAGAGTATATAATTCTTTAATACAAAATTTCATAAGAGTTATCATCAAAACATAGAGATATTACTAAGAAACAATCTGTATTCTTACAATCTCCCCCTTTTTGATGATGACAAAACATGAGAAATTTTGTTCAATAACAAGCAATAATTATAACTCCCCCTGAGATTAAGAATCTCCCCCTGAAATGAATACTCTAAAGGAAAAGAATACTTCCCTTTTTGCTTGAGTGTATTTCAGAACCAGAGTCTGATGACTTCTTTCAAACACATAGTCTGGTTTTTCGTTTAGAATCAGAGTACAGTTTGCTTCAAGAATCAGAGTCTGGTTGGGTAATTCTCAGGATAACTTAAATGAATTTATTTTGTCAGATGAAACAATAGAATCTGAAAGACTTAAATTCAAAGATAGTTAATAATATGTCTGAATTTCGTTTTAGTATTTGCTTATGGATTGAACAATCAAATTCTTTTTTCCCCCCTTTTTGTCATAATCAAAAAGATGTGTAAAGATAGAAAAGATAACAGAAGAAAAGCAAAACAAACATTTTCATTCATTCAGATGGTTCACATAACAGATGATAAAAAACAAGAAAAAGAAAACAGATGCAAACAAAAGTGCAAAAAAAAAAAACATGAAAAGAAACTAAGGTTGGCGAGATGCAATCAGGGTCAGAAGATCTGTGATCTTTGCAGTAGACTCTTCTTGCTTGGCCATCCAAGTATTAATCTCTTAAGTGGTTTGTTCTTGTTTGATCATCCAGGACTTGATTTCCTTAACTTCTTTCACAAGTTCTGAATTGTCAGTCTTCACTTCAGATTCAGACACATCAATGTCCATATCAGATGTAACATCTTCAGATGGAGAGTCTTCAGCAAGAGCAGCTTCCAGAAGCAGTACTGGTGGTTTGGGAATGCCCATCAGAGTCTGTCTGACCAATTCAACAAACTTTACCTTAGCATCTTCAGCACAGACTGCTTTGAGATGAGAAGCCACAACGTTGAACTTAGAGATAAATTTATCCCAAGCAGCTTCGACTTAACAGGATCTATACTGAACAGACACTCTTCTTCCACACGTGCAATCCCCATACGAACTTCCTTTTTGAAATTCTCAAACAATTTATCAACATCTGATCTAAGAATGGGGTAAAGGTATTCCTCAAGAGTCACTTTTTCAGCAGATTCAGCATTTGGCTGAGGTTGTTCACAAGTGGTATCAGGAGGTGTTGGATCAGATGGTTGAGGTGCAGATGGTTGATGTTCAGATGGTTGTGGTATGGTGAGTTGAGGTGTAGGAGTTGTTGAAATTTCAGCTTCAGATGATGAAGGTTGAAAATCTGAGAGGTTGAATTTTGAGCGAAGTGAAAGTCTACGATTGATTTGGTCAGATGCTGATAGGTCAGAAAATGTAGGTTTGAATGAATCAGGAATGTGTAAACAGAAGGGTGAGTGAACTTCTGATTCAGAATCATATGATTCAGTGGAGTGGCATGAGGTGGATGACAAGACAACCATGGTTGCAAGTGGTTCCAAATCAAGGATGTCATTGGATGAGTGAAAGATAGAGGGTTCTGGAACAGGTAACGATTGTTCTATTATTGAGGGTTGTTCATATGGTGTTGGTTGGGGGGGTTCAGATGAAATGGGTTGAGATTGATGTTCTGGTGGTTTTTGTTGTTGTTCTGGTTGTGGTTGTTATTGCGGTTGAGGTTCTGGTTAAGGTTGTTCTGGTTATTGATGTTCTGGTTGTGTTTCTGGTTGAGGTGGTTCAAATGGAGTTTGTACAGAAGATGGTTATGAATGTGTAGGTTGAGATGGAGAGGGTTCAGATGAATGTATCCCAGATGATGGTGGTACAGATGATTGTGGTCTAGAAGGTGATGAAGGAGGTGAAGGTAATGGAGAGTGAATGGTTGGTATTTGATCAGATGTTAATACCTGTTTGATAGTTTCTCTAATGTCTTCCAGAATTGCTTCTGGAGGAGTTGGTTTCACTTTCTTTACCTTCTGAGGTTTAGCAGCAGCTTCAGAGGCTTTTCTCTTAGGCTGAGCCTCAGATCCTTCTTCAGCAATCTTCTTTGAACGCCTTTCTCTAAGAAGATTAGGCAGAACTTCTCCTTCCTTCTAGACGATGTTAACAGGCAGAGGAATGCCATTTAACAAACAATCAGCTATGTAGGATAAGATGATCTCCCTTGGTTCGTTAGCAATGAACATTGGAAAATCTTCAACAGGAATCCTTCTGTTGCTGACATCCTTAGTAGCAATTTTCTTAGGTTTGCTGGCAAGCTCTGTGATGACCTTCATCCTCTTCAGAGTATTGCCATTAATGATAGAACCTATGACATAGGACAGATCCTCTATCAATCCAGGTCCATACAGGTGTTCTACCAGACGATTCTCAGTCAGAATATCTGATATCAGTCTTCCCATAGGAATCTAGTTCCTAACTTTTCCAGTTTTGACTCTTACTTCTTCTCTTGTTTCCTTTATATGATTCAGAAGATGACTAAATAGAAGATAAGGCAAGTCCACCTTCTTTCCCTTGCTCATACAGAACATGAAGTAGAGTTGTTCAGCACTGACATAATCTGGAGAATTTGATGATTTTCTGTGAAAGATGGAACTCATGAAAATCTTGGCCCAGATCCTGTAGACTGGCTTCAGTTCCCTTACTTTGCTAGTTGGTTCCCTAGAAATATTAACTTCTTGAAACACATCAGCAAGATCCACACGAGTAGATTGTAGGCTGGTTTCACCATCAGTTTCAGAGGACCCAATAAGTTGTCTGATCAGCTTCTCAGTAATCACAATCTCCTTTCCAAGGACAGAAGAATGGATGGATTTAGGGCACACCTGAGCATGTATCCAGAATTCTTTCACCAAAGTTGGATAAACAAGACCCATAAGTCTGTCAAAATACTTTGTCCAACTCTGAGTTTGAATGGTTGAAGAAAGACTAAACCCATTTTCTTCAATGGAATCAAAATCTACAAAGCATTCACTCAGAACTTCCAGATCTACAGTTGGAGTGAGAAGGGTTCTCACAGGTTCCTTGTACGCTTCAGCATTAGGAGAGGAAACAACAGTGGTTGATTGCATCTGAGCAGATGTTTATGAAGAAGATGCCATTGTTGTTCTTGAGTGAGAGGTTTTAGGTTTAGGGTTTAGATGAAGAGCAAAGAGAAGACAGAAATGCATAAAAGGTTCGTGAGGTGAAAAGTGTGAAATGGTGTGATGTGTGGTATTTATAGATAAAATCAGGCACACAAACAGTCACATAAGCACGCTTTACATAGCATTAAATGAAAAAGTAAAAACATCATTGCACAGCATTTATGATTCTGACAGATGGGGGGAAAATCAAGAAAAATCAGATTTTCAAAGCAGTACTTCAAACGTTAATTCAGTAAAGTGCATTCTACCTTTCCAGTTTCTGAGCTACACGTGTTTGCTTGCATGTGCTTTTGAAATCTCTTGAGAAATGAAACGTTAGCCAACGTTCAGATCCTCTGAGCATTGTTAGTTCAGATTTACATAAATAAAATAATTCAAGAAAATGAATAAATTGACAGATGAAATACTTCAGAGTATTACACATTTTGCATCTGAGAAGTTTGCCTTTGATAAATATTATTCTGGACAAAAAGCCATACCAATATTCTTCAGAATAAACTTGAACCTATCTTCAGCAAGGGGTTTTGTAAAAATATCAGCCCATTGATGATCTGAATCAACAAAGGCTAAGTTTATAATACCCTTCTGAACATAGTCTCTGATGAAATGATGCTTAATTTCTATATGTTTTGCCTTAGAGTGTAAAATTGGATTTTTAGACAAACATATAGCAGATGTATTATCACAGAAGATAGATACATTACTCTCAAAGATCTGATAGTCTTCTAACTGACTTTTCATCCAGAGCATCTGCGTGCTATATCCAGCAGCAGCAATGTATTCTGCCTCTGTTGTAGAAAGTGCAATTGTGGGTTGCTTCTTGCTGTACCATGAGATCAGATGACTTCCAAGGAACTGACAGCTTCCAGAAGTACTTTTACGCTCTACTCTGTCTCCAGCATAGTCAGCATCACATAATCCAACTAATGTATATTCATCAGATCTTCTGTAACACAGACCCACGTTAGAAGTACCTTTCAGATACCTTAGAATCCTCTTAACAACAGTTAAGTGAGATTCTCTAGGATCTGATTGGAATCTTGCACACAAGCATACACTGAACAAAATTTCAGGTCTAGAAGTAGTTAAGTAGAGAAGCGATCCTATCATACCTCTGTAGAGTTTCTGATCTACTTTCTTACTTACCTCTTTCTTACCAAAAGTACTTATTGGATGCATAGGAGTCTTTGCCATCTTACTATCAGTCATGTTAAACTTCTTCAGAAGCTCTTTAACATATTTGGTCTGATGAATGTAAGTGCAATATGGAGTCTGGTTGACTTGAATTCCCAGAAAGAATCTCAATTCTCCCATCATGCTCATCTCAAATTCAGCCTGCATACATTGAGGAAACTCATTTTCCAGCATAACATTTGTAGATCCAAATATAATATCATCCACATATATTTGACAAATTAAAATATCTTTCTTAAATGTTTTACAGAAGAGAGTTGTGTCTACTTTTCCTCTGATAAAGTTCTTTTCCAGAAGAAAATTACTTAATCTTTCATACCAAGCTCTGGGAGCTTGTTTCAAACCATAAAGAGATTTTTTGAGTTTGAAAACATGATCTGGAAATTTATCACTTTCAAAACCAGGAGGTTGATAGACATAAACTTCTTCTTCTATAGTACCATTTAAGAAGGCACTCTTAACAGCCATCTGATAAAGAGTGGTGTTATGTTGTGCAGCAGATGAAATAAGTAGGCGTATAGATTCTAACCTTGCTACTCGAGCATAAGTTTCAGTGTAATCAATACCTTCTTGTTGACTGTACCCTTGAGCAACAAGCCTTGCTTTATTTCTTTCAACTTCTCCTTTTTCATTCAAATTGTTTCTGAATACCCATTTGGTTCCAATTAAGTTGAATCCTTTAGGTCTTGGAACCAGATCCCAGACGTCATTTCTTGTGAATTGATTAAGCTCTTCTTGCATGGCAATTACCCATTTATTGTCTTGCAGAGCCTCATCCACAGAGGTTGGTTCAATAACTGACACCAACCCAAATAATGACACTTCAGATGATCTGAGAAATGATCTTGTTCTGATTGGATCATTTTTCTTCCTAATGATCACATCCTCTGGGTGAGAGGCCTTGATTCTGGAAGATAATCCTTTGACAATTGAATTTTCAGAAATGTTCAAGTTGTCCATTTGAGAGGCCTTGATTCTGGAAGATAATCCATTTGGCGTTGCTTCTAGTTCCTTTATTTTAGCTTTTTCTGCCTCTGAGCCTTCAGAGTCTGTGAAGACTACTTCTCTATCTGCAGAACTTTCAAACTACTTTGGCTTTTCAATGCCAAGCTTATCATCAAATATAACATGTATAGATTCCTCCACAATCTGTGTTTCAGTATTGTATACTCTGTAGCCTTTAGAGCGTTCAGAATTTCCAAGCATGAAACACTTCTGTGCTTTAGAATCAAACTTGCTAAGATTCTCTTTAGTGTTCAACATATAACAAATACATCCAAAAGGATGAAAATAAGCAATGATGGGATTTCTATTCCTCCATAATTCATAGGGAGTCTTTTCCAGAAGAGGTCTTACAGACACTCTGTTCTAAATGTAACATGTTGCGTTTATTGCTTCTGCCCAAGAGTGCTTTGCTAGATTAGTCTCGTTGATCATGGTTCTGGCCATTTCTTGCAGAGTTCTATTTTTCCTTTCTACAACTCCATTTTGTTGTGGAGTTCTAGGGCAGGAGAAATCATGAGCAATACAATTTTCATTAAAATATTTTTCAAAATATTTGTTTTCAAATTCGCCACCATGATCACTTCTGACTTTGATTATTTTAAAATCTTTTTCATTCTGGACTTGTTTGCAGAAGTCAAAGAACACAGAATGTGACTCATCCTTGTGCTTTAAGAACTTTACCCATGTCCATCTACTATAGTCATCAACAATGACTAATCCATACTTGCCTCTGATGGATGCAGTTTTCACTGGTCCAAACAGATCAATATGAAGTAATTCTAATGGTATGGAAGTAGAAACAACATTTTTTGATTTAAAAGAGGATTTTGAAAACTTCCCTTTTTGACATGCTTCACAAAGAGCATCTGAGGTGAACTTCAACTTAGGAAGTCCTCTGACAAGATTAAGTTTATTAATCTGAGATATACGTCTCATATTAATATGTCCCAATCTTCTGTGCCAGACCCATTGCTCCTCATTAACAGACAAGAGGCATTTAACATTCTGAACCTTAAGTTCTGAAAGATTTATTTTATAAATGTTGTTCTTCCTCTTTCCACTAAATAGAATTGAGCCATCCTTTTGACGAATAGCTTTACAACATTTTTGATTAAAGATTATGTCATAACCATTGTCACTTAATTGACTTATGGACAATAGATTATGCTTTAATCCTTCTACACGTAAAACATTAGTAATAGAGGGAAGGTTACCATTTCTAATAATGCCAGATCCAATGATCTTGCCCTTCTGATTCCCTCTAAATTTCACGTAACCTCCAGATCTAAGCTCCAGACTTTGGAACATAGACCTTTCTCCCGTCATATGTCGTGAGCATCCAGAGTCCAGGTACCATGACTGACGTCCTGACCTTGCTGCTAAGAACATCTGCAACAGGAATTATTTTACTCTTAGGTACCCAAATCTTCTTGGGTCCTTTTGGGTTAGTTGTTCTGAAGGTTCGTCTAAACTTCTGTTTTTCAACATAAGGTTTATTCTGACTAGCCTTAGATTTAAACACATGAATGTTCTTTTCAGAACGAGTGTGTTTAATATCATTTAAGTGACCAAATTTAAAATGAGAATATAAAGGAGTCTTCTTGATGATAATTTTATCAATAGGTTTTGGATTTAAATCCTTTCCAGAGGAAGATTTATATCCAATTCCTTTTCTGTTATTTCCGCTAACTCCATAGATCATAGAAGCCATTTTGCTTCTGTCTATGCTTTTAGCAAGAAACTTCTGAAAGCTGTAGTCATATTTTTCCAAAATATGTTTGCATTCAGACTCAGTTTCAGAGTCAGAGTCTTGTTGAGCTGATTCAAAATCATTTTTCACTTTTAAGTTCTTTTCATTTAGCTCAACCACTTCTGATTTGAGAATATTATTCTCAGATACAAGATTGCTTTGACGCTCCTTGTATTTGAGCTTAATATTGTTATAGCTCTTCAGAACTTCTGATAACACTTTGATAAGTTCATCTTTAGTGAGTTTAGCCATTACCTCTTCAGCGTCAGAGTCAGATTCAGAGTCAGATTCAGATCCTGAAATTCCTTCCTCCTGATCTTCTATGTCTGCCATCAATGCTACGTTGGCACATTCCTCTTCTGACTCAGATTCAGATTCAGATGTATCTGAATCATCCCCGATTGCCATTAGAACCTTCTTCTTCTTATCAAATTTTCATTTAGGCTTTTCTTTCAAAAGCTTTGGACATTCATTTTTGTAATGCCCAGGTTCTTTACATTCGTAGTAGACAACCTCCTTTTTGCCAGATCTTCTGTGTCCAGAAGATTCTTTTCTTTGGTCAGGCTTCCTGAAGTTTCTAAACTTCTTTCCTTTATGCTTCCAGAGTTTGTTTATTCTTCTAGACAGCATGGATAATTCATCTTCATCTTCAGATGAGGATTCTTCAGAGCTTTCCTCTATTACCTGTAACGCTTTAGCCGATTTATTAGATTTTAAGGCAATTGACTTACCTTTCTTTTGAGGCTCATCTTCCTCAAGTTCAATTTCATGACTCCTCAGTGAGCTGATTAGTTCCTCCAAGGAGATCTGGTTAAGATCTTTAGCCATTTTCAGCGCAGTCACCATAGGTCTCCATCTGGTGGGTAAGCTTCTGATGATCTTCTTCACGTGATCAGCAGTAGAGTAACCTTTATCCAGAACCTTTAGTCCAGCTGTAAGTATTTGAAATCTGGAGAACATGGCTTCAACAGATTCAGCTTCTTCCATCTTGAAAGCTTCATACTTCTGAATTAGAGTCAGAGCCTTTGTTTCCTTGACTTGAGAGTTTCCCTCATGAGTCATTTTAGAGATTCAAAAATATCACATGCAGTTTCTCTATTTGTGATCTTCTCATACTCAGTATGAGATATTGCATTTAACAAGATAGTTCTAGCCTTGTGATGATTTCTGAATTCCTTCTTTTGAACTTCAGTCATAGATTTTCTTTCTATTTTCTTGCCATTCCCATCAATGGGATGAACATACCCATCTATGACCAAATCCCATAAATCAACATCATAGCCCAGGAAGAAACTTTCTATTCTGTCCTTCCAATAATCAAATTTCTCCTCATCAAACATAGGGGGTTTAGTGCTGATTCTATCCCTTTCTTCATATTTGTTGTTAGTGTTAGATATTGAAGTATATCCCATAGTAACAACCAAATATATATATCAAAGTTTTTCTCACTTGATCTTTTCTGTCATTGTGAAGTGGTAGCACACACTGAACCAGAGCTCTGATCCCAACTGAAGGTGAGAAAATACTCAGAAGGGGGGTTGAATAAGTATTTATAAAAACTTCTAGCAATAAAAACACAAAGATTTTTATCCTAGTTCATTAAACTTAACTACTCCACTCCACCCTATCAAGAGTGATTTGCCTTTCTCAAACAAGGACTTAATCCACTATTAATCAACTGATTACAATAGCAATCACTAAGAGCAATTGTTCTTAGTCTTCTCAAGAACTACTAATCCCAACTGGATCTTCTCAAGGAACTATTACAATGAAATGTAAGATAAATACAAGTGTTTGAATGCTTCTAACAAGCTTTATCACAAGAGTGATTTTTCACTTAATGTTAAGAACAAAAGAATAAACTCAGCAAAGAGAATAAGAATATTTCATGAGAGCTTGTAAGAGTTTCTATCAAAGATTCGTCAACTGAAGAAGATGAGGAAGACTTACTTTTATATGCATAGTAGTCCACAAGGTCTTGACATTGGAGGTTGTGTACTGAAAAGGCCTGAACCTTTTTATCTTCACATCACATGACCTTTCCTGGAAGTAGAATGCACAGAGAAATGCTTTTGGTCTGTGTTCTAGTGTCAAGCATGAAAGAGGAAAGAGTCGTTGAGTCAAATCAACATATATGACTTTGAATTCTTCTTCAACAAGTATTTCACTTCAGCAAAGTAAACATCAGAGTCTGCATGATCAGAGTCTTGGATTCCCATCAGAGTTTGCTGAATCAGAGTAATGCAGCAAGTGTGCTTCAGCGTGTAGTTCTATCAGAGCAGAGTTTTATGAATCAGATCCTCAGTACATGCAGCGTGTAGTACTCTCAGAGTCTTCTGAAAAACTGTGCTTCTTAACTCTCATACAAAGATCTTCAATGCTTCAGAGTCTTCAGATCTTTCAGTGTCTTCTGGAGCTTCTGCTTCAGATTCTTCTGTAGCTTCTGCTTCAGAATCTTCTGCAGGCAGCATTCAGATTCTTCTATAAGATGATTCTGACTCTTCAGAGCCTTTCATAGTTCCATGTTCAGATTAATTTGCTCTTATATATATATATATATATATATATATATATATATATATATATATATATATATATATATATATATATATATATATATATATATATATATATATATATATATATATATATATATATATATATATATATATATATATATATATATATATATATATATATATATATATATATATATATATATATATATATATATATATATATATATATATATATATATATATATATATATATATATATATATATATATACTTTAACATCTGCAGCAAATATTCATGAATAAATTTTAGAGTATATAATTCTTTAATACAAAATTTCATAAGAGTTATCATCAAAACATAGAGATATTACTAAGAAACAATCTGTGTTCTTACAACTCCTCTCACAAGAACAAAATCCATCCTCGTATCTTCAAGGCTAGTCAGCAAGAAGGTTTTGACTACACAGATACATATCTTCTGTGGCAAGGTCAGAATTCATAATCTTGTTAATTTCCTTTGTTGATCAGAATAACATCAATCCAAATCAGATGAATATTAAAAATACTTCTTAAATGGTTTTATTGAAGAAGAAGTATGTGTTCATCAATCTCCTGGTTTTGAAAATGAAAAATTTCCAAAACACGATCTATAAATTAAAGAAATCATTCTATAGCCTAACACAAGCTCCCAGAGCATTGGTATGAAAGGCTGAGTAATTTCACTCTGGAAAATAATCTTATCAGAGGAAAGATTGATAACATTTTTATTCATAAATCAATTAGATATTTTAATCTATCATATTTATGTTGATGATATTTTTCTTTGGAACCAAATATTTCACTTGGAAAGGAGTTTGCTAAGTGTGTGCAGGCAGAAGCTAAAATTAAGCAACAAAAATGATCTGAACGTTAAGCTACAGAGGACTCTAAGGAAGCAAAGCTACAGAAGACTTTGAGAAAGCCACGCTTCAGAAATCTCTGATCGAAGAGTTTAAAGCAATGTTTCAGAAGACTCTGAGCGCACTTACCTCAAAGGCTGCAACTACAGAGGCTCTGAGAATCAGATTATGCATGGCTCTGAAACGTCAGCAACAAAGCTTACGTCTGGATGAACTGGTTGCTGAAACATTCACTAGAGCTAAGCTGCATAGATCTAAAGCTTCTCTAGAACTTCATCAGAAGATCTGAAGCTTACTCTAAGAAGAAGAAGAAGGAAGTTCATCAAAGGATCTGATGCAAGGAATAATTTCTATATTTGTTCACTCAATAAATGCTGATAAAGTTAAGTTGAGTTGCAACTTCACAGATAGAAGAATCTATTATGGAAATCAATGAAATCTAGTATCTGAACCATATCAGTATCAAACCCTCTGAAGAAACTCTTCTGGGCTTGATGTCATTGATTGAGCTATCATCTGTTGATGAAAATCTTCTGGGCAAAGACTGAATGTCTAAGGTAGAGAACCTCTCCAGAAGATAAAACAGAAGTATCTAAAGCTCTAGTTCTTCAAAATCAAGTACAGATATTGAAGAAAGAACAAACTTCAAAAGAAATGTATGTAATCATGAAGAATGAAAGCATTTTATACAGTAATCAGAATGATTACTCAGAAGCGAATGTAATTAGTGTCTATCATGATGCATATTGTTTCTGAAAGTCTAAATTGGTATCAAGGACTCAAAGTTAAAGCACTAAGATTCAAGTCGTGACTGATTTGATAACAAGCTTGAAATCAGAAACCAAAGATAGGTTAGCATAAGAAGTCATCATCAGATGATCTGATGCTGGTTGATAAAGAGCAAGATTGTCATTCAAATAGTTGCTAGATATACATCTTGGTTTGATGATAGTTTGTGATGATCAACTACGTCTACTCAAAGGATAAGTTCTTATGATGCAAGAAGTCAGCAAGTTTCCTCAGCTCATAATTTTTTTTAAGCTTATGCTTATTCTGAGAAACTAGCGTTCCTCAGAAGACAAGTTGTCTGGAAGAAGATAAAGAGGCGTGATCATTGATATCAGAAGATGGATGATCAGAAGATGAAGATCAAAGGAAGAATCTGGAATTCACAACTATTGTTCAAGATGATACAAACATCAGAGGAGATATGTTTCTCTTCAAAAGAAAGGAAGCTAAAGAAGTCATTATGATTCAAAAGAAGAATGTAGCAGAAAGAAGATTAATCTGTCAGAGAGTAGCCAGCTAAGAGTCTCATACATTCAACGTACACGCTGGGAAAAGAAAAGGTTAGTAAAAGGGTAGATGAAAAGATGTACAAAGAGTTGAACGCAAGAGCACATCTAGAAGCTGTCAAACAATCTGATCCTTGTTACAGCAAGAAACAACTCAAAATAGAACTCTCTACTGCAGAAGCAGAATATGTTGATGTTGCTTGTTGAAGTATCAGATGCTCTGGATAAAGAATCAACTAGAGAACTATCATATGCAAAAGACTGAAGAATCAGAACGCATTTTTCGCACATTACCTTCTATTGGTGTCAAAGATGCTCTTCTAAAGATCTGAGCAAATCTGAAGTCGTAGATCACCTAAAGATTTGGATTATCTGGAAGATCTAGATAAAAGATTCAATTAGAAGAAGTTCTGTCAAATCAAACTCTGATACTTATGAAGTATAGTGTTTTGATGTTGAAGAAACAAGATGAAGAAAGATAATAGTCAGAATGGAAAGCACTCAGATAAAGAATCATTATGAAGATCCCAGAATCTCAAAGGAATATGAGCTCTCTGAAAAATGAAAGTTTTAACTCTGAGAGCTCCTTTCATCATTTGTATCTGATCCGTTAAAAGAGAATATGTTTTCAATAATTCCTACACCTTCATTTGAAGTGGTTGAACTTTGAATTTGGACGCTTTTCAAGTCACTAGAAGCTGAAGATCAACTGGTTAAGGAAAGAGAAGACAAGCTAGAAAGGATAAGAAACTTCAAACTTCTTACTGCGAAGCAAAAATAGAAGCTGAAGAAAGAGATGCTGAAGAAGCGAGAACTCTAGCAGAGGAAGTTTCAAGAAAAGAAACTGTCAGATTGACACAAGAAGCTGAAGATGCTGAGAAGGCTAAGCAAGTTGCTATAGTTGGTTCTTCTTCTGAAACTACTCTTGCACGTTGAGAACGTGACGTTAGTAAGATTCAAGAAGAACAACAAACTATGAAGAAAGAACAACAAGTTTTCAGAGAAAGCTTTGCTAAACAGAAACTTGTCAACAACTCTCTTCTGTGCATGCTTCAACAAATTCTGGAAAAGATGTCAACCTATAAGAATTAGGAACTCAGGTTTTATTTCTTGACTCTATTAATATATTTTTAAATCTTGTTTTTAATGAAAACTCACCTTTTTGATGATGTCAAAAAGGGGGAGAAATAGAGTATGATTTTGATATAACCTGGAGAAATAGAATATAATCTGATATAACCTAAAGAGAATGCAAAACATCGACTCTAATATAAACTGCGTTTATTACTAACTGTATGTTTGATATTTTACCGAGGAACTCTGAACAAGTTCACTAGGCATTCTAAAGACATGTCAAATGAACTGGTTGTTCATATAATTGAAGTTATACACTTCGTGAACATATGTTCAGAATCAGATGGACCTAATACTGTTCATGAGAAAGTTAAAGTCATCTTGATTTTGGTATCATAATGTTTAGAAGATGTAAACTGTCTGTGAATATGATATGATAATCAAAGCATAAGAATCAGAAATATTCATAGAAGCAAGAATTGGGTTCAGACTCAGAATCAAGAATTAAATATCAGATTCATTATTAAACTAATTGGTATCAGACTCAGAATCAATTAGCTTCAAGAGACTCAGAATCAAGAACTAGTATCAGATTCAGGGGGAGTCCTGAAGATCTAAATATCTGACCTATTGTAGCCAGGGGGAGTTCACCCAGAAAGGTTCACAAGTCAGAATGTTTTATTTTTCACCCAGTCTGAAACTCAGGGGGAGTTCACTCAGAAAGATGTTCTGGTAAACAAAAGCAAATGCTTGAGAAGGCTCTGAAGGTATATAGCTCTGATACGATGTTTAGAGAAAACAAGTTCTAAAGATCTGAAGATGGAAGTTCTGCTGAACTAGTCCAGATGCTGAAGACTTATGCTCTCTGATATCATAGTGAAGTATTCCTTCTCTTCTATTCATGTTCTTTTATTAAATATTTCTTTTTTAGTCTTGGGTTCAGAGAAAGTCTCTGAACAAGCATAACAGATTTTTTAAGGTTAACACATTCAGGGGGAGCTGTTGCTTGAAATTCTGAATATGTTAATACTTGGTGATTACACTGTATAAAATGTTCTATCAAAATACATGTTTTTGTCATCATCAAAAAGGGGGAGATTGTAAGAGCAAGATTTGTCTCTATAGGATTATCTCTATGTTTTGATGATAACAATTAAGTATTTGTGAAAGAACCATTTTATGTTCTAATGTTTGTTATGTGCAGATCATGATAATTAAATATATAAGATCAAACAAACAACATCAACGTGTGCAGATAATACAATATGGGAGTTACTATGTGTGAGGAGCTAGTTTGCTTATGCATCTGATCACGATCAGAGAGATCCAAGATGCTGTATATTGCAGTTGCAATGCTCTTGTGGATTCTGCTCTGAGAAGTGTATCTGATCTGGAAGCTATCAACGCATCTGAGATATAGTCCTCTGAAGAACCAAGCTCTGAAGACTTTGATGACTTGAAGTTATGAAGGTTGAAGGCTATAAAGACCAAGTGCAGAAAGACTCTAAAGACGTGTTCTGAAGATCATGACTCTAAAGATTCTGAAGACATGATTTCTAAAGAATCAGTCACGAAGATTCTCAAGACTATTTCAGAGGAAACCTAGATCTTGGAATGCTGAAGACTGGATTCTGAAGTTGAAGATTGTGTCAAAAGAAGATTCACCCAGACAGAGGCGTATTACTCATCAAATAAGCTGCTGCTATTAAATCTGATAAACATGTGCTTAAACAACTCTGATGCTGAAGATTTCATACCAAAGTAGTTGCTGAACTACTCATCAGATGAATCATCAGAAGAACCAAGTCAAGAAGACTACAGTACAACACATGCAAACATTTCACTATGAAAAAGACATTGGTACTACTCATAAGAGTGGTTTCCAATGTTGAGATATTAAAGTTACAAGCAAAGGTCATTGTTCCAACACGTGAGCTTATTCTATCCGTTGGGATATAACCGTTGGAATTAGAGATGACATTTCTACCCTCACAAAGCTGCACTATAAAAGAAGAACATTTGATTCATTCAAATGTTAGCTAGCGAGTGAGCTCATTACAAAGCAAGCCAGCTTGTTGAGAAGCAATGATGCTGACGAGTGAAGTTAGCAACATAGTTGATTAACAAGAAAAGCTTTATGCTAAGAAGCCGCAATTCTCACATAAGAAAGCTTTTAAGCAATATGAAAACTACTGTTCTAATAATCTCATAGAGATTTATCCTTAGATTAGTTTCTGTATTAGGAAGCAAGGAGTTGTTGCTCAATACTTGCCTTGTAATTAATTAGGAGTAATTTGCTTGATAAGAAGCAATCATGTAATCTCCGGAAACACAAATTCAACTTATAATTAGTGGTTCCTCAAGTGATCTTGTGAACATCAGAATACTTGAGATGACAAGTGATAGTTGTCATTTGTGGTATCTAATAAAATATCTTAATTGATCGGATTCTATTAGATGTCAATGAACATTATATCCTAAGGGATCCCTAAACGTGTCATTGCCTATTTGTTAGTCACTTGCAGTTAACTTGTGCAACTATAATCATTTTGGTTATAGTGGATTAAGTCCTTGCTTGAGTGAGGCGAAATCACCTTGGAAGGGTGGACTGGATTAGCTTGAGAGTTGCTCAAGTGAACCAGGATATATCATGTGTTCTTTACTTGTGTTATGCTTTATTATATATGCTTCTGCAATGCATCTTATAGAACTCTATAGAAAGCAACAAGTGAAGAAACCAAGAAAAAGTTTTAGTAGAGTAAATACCCAATTCAAACCCCCCCTTTCTTATGTATTTCTCACACCTTCAGACTTCTCTATCTGCAGAAATTTCAAGTTGCTTTGGCTTTTGATTGCCAAGCTTATTATCAAATCTAACATGAATTGATTTCTCTACAATTTGTTTCTTAGTATTGTATACTCTGTAGCCTTTAGAGCGTTCAGAATATCCAAGCATGAAACACTTCTGAGCTTTAGAATCAAACTTGTTCAGATTTTCCTTAGTATTCAAAATAAAACAAACACATCCAAAAGGATGGAAATAAGAAATGTTGGGATTTCTATTCCTCCATAATTCATAAGGAGTCTTCTCCAGAAGAGGTCTTACAGACACTCTGTTCGGAATATAACAAGTTGTATTAACTGCTTCTGCCCAAAAATGTTTTTCCATGTTAGTCTCGTTGATCATGGTTTTGGCCATTTCTTGCAATGTTCTATTTTTCCTTTCTACAACTCCATTCTGTTGAGGAGTTCTAGAACAAGAAAAATCATGTGCAATGCCATTTTCTTTAAAATATTTTTCAAATTATTTATTTTCAAATTCTCCACCATGATCACTTCTGACTTTAACAATTTTAAATTCTTTTTCGTTTTGGGCTTGATTGCAGAAGTCAAAGAATACAAAATGTGACTCATTCGTGTGTTTCAGGAATTTTACCCATGTCCATCTGCTGTAGTCATCAACTATGACTAATCCATATTTCTTGCCTCTGATGGACGCATTTTTCACTGGTCTAAACAGATCAATATGAAGCAGCTCTAATGGTCTAGAGGTAAAGACAACATTTTTAGCTTTGAAAGAAGATTTTGAAAATTTTCCTTTCTGACATGCTTCACAAAGAGCATCTGAGTTGAACTTCAACTGAGGAAGTCCTATGACCAGATTGAGTTTATTAATCTGAGATATACATCTCATACTAATATGTCCCAATCTTCTATGCCAGACCCATTTTTCATCGTTAACAGACAGAAGGCATTTTACATTTTGAACTTTTAGTTCTTAAAGATTAATTTTGTAAATGTTGTTCTTCCTTTTTCCATTAAAGAGGATTGAACCATGTTTTTGACTCACAGCTTTACAACATTTTTGATTGAAGATTATATCATAACCATTGTCACTTAATTGACTTATGGACAATAGATTATGTGTTAATCCTTCAACAAGTAAGACATTAGATATGCAAGGGAGGTTACCATTACCTATAGTTCCAGAGCCAATAATTTTGCCCTTCTGGTTCCCTCCAAACTTCACGTCACCTCCAGATCTAAGTTCTAGGCTTTGGAACATAGACCTTCTTCCCGTCATGTGTCGTGAGCAGCCAGAGTCCAGGTACCATGATTGGTGTCTCAAATTTGTTGCTAAGGACATCTGCAACAAAGATTATTTTGTCCTTAGGTACCCATATTTTCTTAGGTCCTCTAGGGTTAGTAGGTCTGAAGTTCTGTCTGAACTTCTTTCCCTTAAAAGCATCTTTGTTCTGATGAAGTTTTGGTTTATTAAACATAAGGTTGTTCTAATCAGAACATGTGTGCTTAATATCATTTAAGTGACCATATTTAAAGTGAGTGTACAGAGGAGAATACTTAATGATCAGTTTATCAACAGGTTTTGGATTTAAATCCTTCCCAGAGGGTGATTCATATCCAATTCCTTTTCTATTATTTCTGCTTAAACCATAGATCATGGAAGCCATTTTGCTTCTATTTAGGCCACTGGATATAAACCTCTGAAAACTATAATCATACTCTTCTAAAATGTTTTTAGAGCATGACATAGGATCTGAGTCAGACTTTTGAGCTTTTTCTAAATCATTTTTCATTTTAAGATTATTTGCTTTAAGCTCAGCAACTTCTGATCTCAGTTGATCAGTCTTAGATGCAAGATAGCTCTTAAGCTTCTTGTATTTGAGTTTGATCTTACTGTAGCTTTCAAGAATTTCAGATAAACTTTCAGTAAGTTCAGCTCTGGTAAGTTCAGAAAATACCTCTTCTGAATCTGATTCTGATCCAGATTCAGCTGTTTCTTTGTGGTCCTCCACATCAGCCATCAGTGCCACATTAGCACATTCATCTTCTGACTCTGATGAAGATTCAGAAGCATCTGAATCATCCCACGTGGCCATTAGAACTTTCTTCTTCTTTTCAAACTTCTTTCTGGGTTTCTCCTTCAGAAGTTTGGGACATTCATTTTTATAGTGGCCTGGCTCCTTACACTCGTAGCACACTACATCTTTCTTTCCAGATTTCTTGTGTCCAGAAGATTCGCCACGTTGATCAGATCTCTTGAAGTTTCTGAACTTTTGTTTATGCTTCCAGAGTTGGTTTATCCTTCTGGACAGCAAAGACAATTCATCTTCTTCAGAGGAAGATTCTTCATAGCTTTCTTCAATTACCTGCAAAGCTTTAGCAGATTTGTTAGATTTTAGTGCAACAAACTTACCTTTCTTCTGAGGTTCGTCTTCTTCCAGCTCAATTTCATGACTCCTTAAGGAACTGATAAGTTCCTCTAGAGTGATCTTATTCAGATCCTTTGCAAGCTTCAGCGTTGTCACCATTTGTCTCCACCTTGTTGGTAAGCTTCTGATTATCTTTTTGACATGATCAGAAGTAGAGTAACCTTTGTCCAGAACCTTCAGACCAGCAGTTAGAATCTGAAATCTTGAGAACATAGCTTCCACAGATTCAGATTCCTCCATCTTGAAGGCTTCGTATTTCTGAATGAGCGCTAAGGCCTTTGTCTCCTTCACTTGGGAGTTTCCTTCATGCGTCGTTTTAAAAGATTCAAACATATCAAATGATGTTTCTCTATTTTTTATTTTCTCATACTCAGTATGAGATATAGCATTTAACATAATGGTTCTCGCCTTGTGATGATTTCTAAAATCCTTTTTCTGTTGATCAGTCATTGACTTTCTGTCAACCTTTTTGCCTTCATCATTTGTAGGATGAATATAACCATCAATGACCAAATCCCATAAGTCAGCGTCATAGCTTAGAAAGAAACTTTCTATGCTATCTTTCCAATAATCAAACTTCTCGCCATCAAACATGAGAGGTTTGGTGCTGATTCTGTTTCTATCATCATATTTGTTGTTGATTGAAGTTGAAGTTTCAGTCATGATAACACTTACAGAACCGGAGCTCTGATACCAACTAAAGGTAGGAAAATCACTTAGAAGGGGGGGGGGGGTTGAATAAGGGTTTTAAAAAACAATTAAGATGATAGAAAAATAACAAGGTATTTTTATCCTGGTTTGTTTGAAGTCTAACTACTCCAGTCCACCATACCAAGGTGATTTTCCTTTCTGAACAAGGACTTAATCCACTAAATCAAACTGATTACAGTGTTAACCACTAAGACAAAGAGTCTTAGTCTTCTCAAGAAATCTGACCACACTTGGTCTCTTAAGGAACCTTTTACAAACGATAAACTAACAATGTGTTTAAGAGTTACTTCTAAAAAGCTATATCACAACTGTGATTTTTACACAAGTTTAAGAACGAATTAAAAACTATTCAGCTTTTGAAGAATGTTTGTATGTGTTGCTTGTTGAATAATTTGTCAAATGATTCGTCAATTCGTCAACTTTAAAGTGATGCTGAGACTTGCTTTTATAGTACTTGAAGTCCATTTCTCAAAGACTGTGCAACGCTGTGCATTATGTTGCTTTTGTCTTCTATTGACTTTTCCTTTCTCAGAAGGGGAATGTTTAGACAAATCCTTTTTGTCTGAATTCCCGTGTCATGCACGAATGAGGAAAGAGCCGTTTGGATAAGGACAGGGAATATGCCAACGGATCTTTATTTGAACAACATCTTCTTCAACAGCTTTGGAACGTCTCACATCAGATTCTCTGATGATGTTCCTAGTTCTTCAGATCAGAGTTACTCTATCAGAGTTTTGCAGCAAAGTGCTTTAGCGTGAAAATATTTATCAGAGCAGACTTGCTTATCAGAGCATTTGTACTTGCAGCGTTAAATACTTCCAGAGTCTTCTAAAACTTTACTGTATGTTCATTACTCAAATTCTTCTCAACTTCGCTCAGAGTCATTCGTAGCAGATCAGAGTCTTTTGATGTATTGCTTCTGACGCTCAGAGCTTTATCGTTCTGTAGTGTTCAGAGGCGTTCTTGCTTCCAGAATAATATTAATTTTGATATCTGAAACAAATAAACACTTGAACAGAATTAGAGTATATATTTCTTTTATACAAAATTACATTAATGTTATCATCAAAACAATGAGATATATTAAACACCAATCTGTGTTCTAACAATTAGGAGTCAGTTTCTCTTAGTTGTTTTCTTTTCAACCTTTGAGTCCTCTTTCTTCTCATATCAAAACATCATTAACACACTTCAAAAGACGATAAACATTGTGCGCCCACGAGCCTTAAGCATATGGCAAATGATGAGTGAGGGGTTTTTCCTCTCTTGTCTAGAGTGTTTAGTGTATGTTCCGTCTGGGGGAGATATACGATGCATTCTCTTATATATCATATACTTTAGTGCAACGTGAATCTCAAATCCAATCAATTCACTTTCTCTAAAACTCATAAACAAACTGCAAACCTTTTTATCCTTTGGGATTGTCTTTTAAACTTTTTTCAGAAAAAATGGCATGTTACTTTCCGTTCTATCGCAAATAGGCATCGACCCTAACTGCTGGAATGGGAACTTAACGTCACTAATAAAAAATATATAACGAATCTGTGGTTTTGTTAGCCAAACTACTCTTGCTCTCATTTCTCATACCAAATAACGATACGTAGGCACAAGACAACGAAGTCTTAGCGAACACCTTTTTCCTTTTCTTTCCATAGTTAGCCCAACTAAGGATGCTCTGATTTCTCATACCATATGAGGATACATAGGAAAAAGGTGGTGATGTCTTGGTGAGAAACCTTCCCCAATCACCCGTAGTTTTCCGAACTACGCTGACTCTGACATTCCTAATGCACGATGAAATACGTAGGCATAGGTCGACGATGTCCTATCAAGTCTCTTTTTTCTTTTCCCATTTCTGTTTAGTAGTAGGCTTTAGATGACACACCCTTTAATTAGATAATAAGCGTGGAGCCCGTTGAGTACAACGGATGTGAGGGGGTGCTAATACCTTCCTCTCACATAACCGACTCCTGAACCCAAGATTTGGTTGCAATGACTTTGTCTTCTCCCTTCTTTCAGGTTTTCTTTGATTGTTTCTTTTCCCTGCGACTAAATAAATAATGTTAGGTGGCGACTCTTTAATTTGGTTTGTTTAAGTATTGTAGGCTTTGAACAATTGCCATTTCGTATTTGGTTTTCATTAATGTATCGTTTATACATGTTTTGAATTAATTATGTCGTATTCACTCATTTTCACTTATCACCGACACATTTATTCACTTCACTCTATTCACTATTGTTTAGCATGATTTGAGGGAGGATGATGAAAACGAGATACCCATAATTGCAAACCGTATGCTTTTAGATAGAATCTCGTCAATGATGTACAGGCATTGCTTCAATTCCCCAAACACCGGAGATATAAGGAGTTAATCCCTAGTAAACCACTTCGAGCCTAGAAGTAGCAGTTTCCTTCGGATATTCAAACCTTACACTTAACCTGGGGCAGGGTAGTGTTCAGCTAATTCAACCCCGCACTCGAATCAACAAAGCAAAACCCAGAAGACGGTTGTTCTTCAATGACCCATAACATGGCAGTCACAACCTTCCAACAAAATCCAAAAAAATCAAAAGCCTGCTAAGTCAGACACCTTAGAGGGGACTTAGGCAAAAATCAAGGCAATCCCAATGGATTTGACGAGCAAAGTTAATCCATGCAAAAGTTAGGGATAAAAAAAAAACAAAAGCAAAGGAGGACCCCGAAACCCTCAACAAAAATAAAATAAGATTCAGTGGCCATTCAAATAAGGTCACTGACACCCCAAAATAAGGTGACTGCCACGTCGAGCAAACCTTGAATCATAAAGTTTACACCGTCAAGATAGGTGCAGAATTAACTGAACGTAGGACTGGAGATCATTAAGAAGAAGGGGTGGGTACAAATCATACTTTGAGCCTAATATCCTTTGTTTCATAACCGTGAACCAGACCACGTTACGACCCTCGAAAGACCTAATTGAGGCGAGTTTTTATTCTGAAAGCATAATATTGCAAGGTTGCGTAACCTGACTCCTCACATAATTTCTAATCATTAGCATTGGTGTCATTTCGCTTGATATATCTTTTACACCAATCAAACAGCACAATGTTTGGGCTAACGGTCCATTCGTCTCACTACCACGACACTTCAATAAAACGACACTTTCTCAAAAATTGCATTGAACTGTGCATTAATATTACCATTTATGAATGTACAATTTTAATTGCAAATCAGTGCTAGGTTTTCAAGGACATCTCAACGAGGGGCAACCGAGGAGGAACCTGACTTTCAGTGGCGTACACAAAGCAAGAGTACTTCAAAACCCACAGGCTGGGGCAAATCAATCAACAGCTCGAGCAGGGGTAAGTCATCCGAGTTCAACCTCCATATGTCAAAGCTGGTTAATCTGGGGTGGACCAATTAACAAGTTTAGACTGGGGCAAGGCCAAGTCATCCCGACCATCTAGCAGAGTTGCGACCTTCTCTGAAGAAAATCCATAACCACCAAGTACCCAGGCTTGGGACATCCAGTGCATCTTCTGCTCTAATCAAGACATCTCCAACGAACTGCGTGCCGAGGAAATCAATCCCTCCCACCACCCAAAGTCCAATCCGCATTGGAAACTACCCAAAGTCCACCACGCTGGCGTCTCCCTGCATTTCCAATTACCCGTCTGCATCATACGCATTACATTCGGTATCATAAGCATCTTGCATCATATGCATATGCAATCATATCATACTTCCCCAGTTCTTGCATCTCCGCGCGTCAACATTTGCATTTGCACTTCCATTCATTATGGAACATCATTATCATCCAGCATTCGCATATGCAAGTCAAGGTCCAGGATCAATTTCGAAGATTTCCAAGACCATCATTAGCCTAGTCAGGGGCATTCTCCGCAAGACTGTGGGTTTCTCCCACAAACTCCAAGAACTTCAAAGCAATCATCAGCCCAGTCAGGGGCATTTTTGCAAGACTGTGGGTTTTTCCCGCGAAAATCAGAGATATTCAAAGCAAGATTCAACTCAGACAGGGGCATCTTTAGCAAAACCATGAGCGTTCCTCATGAAGTTGTTCAGCCTTTTGTTGAGCAAGACAAGACATTAAGACAAACTCAGCCCAGTCAGGGGCATCCCCTTCAGAGTTCATGGGCGTAACCATGAAATCATTTCAACAAAATTATGATTTCCAAGCAAGACGGTGGGCGTACCCCGTTGATTCATTTCAATCCAATCTTCCTCTTGGGTGTTCCCTAATGAGTTGTATTCAGCAAGCGTGGTCGTTGTCAATTGCCTTACTATCATCCTTTTGGTGATATTCGAACCTCGTCAGTTCAACCTAGCCTACATCCTTTTGGGTGATGGTAACCTTCAATTTTTGTTGTTCTATCATCATTTTGGTGATAGCAACCTGTGTGTGTGTGTTTCGCTCCGTCATCCTTTTGGTGGGGGGTCTATCATAGTCATTAATGATAGATTATGCGATAGTTTGTTTATGTTTCGCTCTGTCATCCTTTTGGTGGGGGGTCTATCATGGTCATTAATGATAGATTGTGCGATAGTATTGTTTGTGTTTCGCTCCGTCATCCTTTTGGTGGGGGGTCTGTCACTTGGATTGGTGATAGATTGTGCGATATTTATTAATTTATGTTTGTGTTTCGTTCCGTCATCCTTTTGATGAGGGGTCTGTCACTTGGATTGGTGATAGATTGTGCGGTATTTATTTATGTTTGTGTCTCGCTCCGTCATCCTTTTGGTGGAGGGTCTGTCATAGTCATTAATGTCAGACTGTGCGAATGTGTTTTGATCTATCATCCTTTTGGTGATAGTAGCCGTGTGTGTTTCGTCCCATCATCCTTTTGGGGATGGTGACCTTTTGCCAGTTATTTACAGTTTTCTCAGAAGTATACCTCATCCAGTATCTCAATTCTCGAGCATTTTTTCTTTGCGGATAAATTCAGGGTTTTCTTCATATCTAATTGACTTTTACCTCGTAGGAAAGAACGTTGTAGCAATTCATCTTACTCAGTTTAAGTCATTTAGATAGGGGCATCTGTCATACCCCAAATTTGTCCTACCTTTGTATAGCTTCTATTCTGTATATTTATCTCTTTGCTTTGTTAAAAAAAAAACAACAACAAAATATATTGTCATTTTCAATTGAAGATATCAGGTCAGGCATGTGTATAATGTTGAATGAAGTTCAATAATCAGGGCAATGAGGCCAAACAGGAATTATGGTTTTCTCCAGGATTGATTCAAGTTTTGTTTCAATTTAAGTGGTGGTTTCATTTCAATTTAAGGTCACGATACATTCATTTGTCAAAAGCTCAGTTGGAGTTATTTCTTTTTTAGTGAAGAATTCAAGAGTGGAGTTTCTTTTTTTTTAGGGTCTCGATATTTTAAGTCAAAAAAACAACATGGTTTTGAGCATGCTATCAAGCATAGAATTTGAGGTTTAACATGGGAGGGACAAATAGCCAATGTCCATTACTTTCAGCAAGTTTCTTATTATTTTTATCGTTCAAGAATCTAAGACAAGGCTCATTGTCAATGGACCATTCACATTCATAAATAAAGTGACAATAATAAGAAAATGTTACATTCCATGAGACCAAGTTCGTCCAATTGACATGATTCGCCCATCTTCTTTACAAGACAAGTTTTATATTTTATATATAACCTCAGCTTATACGAGCTCCAATAACAGACTTCACCATCATACTAAGCCCACTTGATTTCAGTAAGTAAATGTTACAAGAGGTCACTTTTGTTGCACAACATTACAAATTGAAAATAATGGAAAAGAACAAGGAAATCATGGGCTCTGATGCAAGCCCACCGTCACACCCTCATATTGATCCAGAATTGCCCTTCAGCCAGTTTAATCCAATTCACTCAAAGGATTGTTGAAACCGTCACGTACAAGACAGAAACCGACAAAAGCTGCGCTCTTTCAGCTCGTACGACTTCGCAGCGCAACACACAAAATATGCAAAAACGCAACCATGATTCACAAAACCAATACACCTCAAAAACAATGAAAGCAGAAAAACCCCAATACCATGACCTGTCAAAACGGCATGCACAAAGTTCGCACCGCACAGACCTGCAAGCAACAACCATTCACAACCTGCACCATTTCACAAACCTCATGTTGTGACCTCACCTCCCATGATTCATTGAAAACCACATACTACAACATGATTCGCACACAGAGACCACAAACCAAAAAAATTGTAGGACTTGTATCACTGCTACAATACCACCCTTACCATAACCAACCCCACTTTGAGCTTGTAAGACACCAAACCTGCTAATTGAAAGAAAAAGAATAGTTCATTACTAGTTGTAAATTCAGAGAATTAATGAAAAATGGATTTGTATGGGATTAGAAAAAGACAAAGAGTAGAGGTTTGCAAAAGGTACATACAGCTTTGCAGAACCGTACACAACGGAAACCAAGCCAGCCTGCTATCACGCTCCAAGGACTCTGCACACCAAGACAAACCATTTCCTTCCATGAGTTATCACCTCACCATTTTTAGTGCCCCAACTAATCCTGCATGAACCAAGACACTTAACCTTGCAAGCCATATTCATGAATATTAAATCTCTCAACTTTTTAAATGAAAATTCAAAATATGAAAAAGGTACAGGGGACCACTTGGGTATAGGGGATACCTTCAATAGACAAGTGGCTGCTCAATTCATTTGGACCTCACAGCAAAAGCAATGTACGTTTACACCAAGCCACTAGCAGGAAAAGGACAATGCTAGCCACAATTTTAGGACCTGCAATAACAACCACAACACCTCATACTTAAGCACGGAGAATACAACTCGATTGGGGAGGGAGGAAAAAGATCCTCCTCAACCCTTCCCTCAATAACCCGAGTCTCCATTATCCTTTGATATAACCTTCAAATTTCGTTCATCAAAATCTCCATTCACTCTTCATTTTCCACGACAGAACAACCCAAATCAATAAAAACAACACTAAAACTCATTTCCAAATCTTCACCTTCAAACAATCCAAACACATAGATCTCAAAATAATCTTCACCCTCAACTATTAACGAAAAAACTGCAAAAACACAACAACCCTTCAGCCTAAAACTTCTCTTTTTTCAAATCTAATCTTCAACATTAACGAGCCCCAACCCATATGTCTCCAAAATTTTCTACCCCAGTTCAAAGTGTACCTTCAAAACACCAACCGCAAATCCTTTCTCACCCTCAAATCCCCTTTCAAACATTCTCTTTCAACCCAAAACCATACGTAAACCCCAACCCTCACATCCTCTTCCGAACCAACCTCCAAGTATCTTCAAAACCAAAAACCTTCTAACAACTTTCTTCTTAAAAAATCTCTCAACCCCAAACTTCAATAACCCATAAACCCTTTTCTAAAACAAAGCCAAGTCGAAAAAGAAAAAAAATTCCATAACCCTTCATCTTCTTCAACATCACAGCCTACAAAACATCCTTCGAATCTTCTTCCTCTTCAGCAACCCAAACCCACTACTCAACCGCAAATCCTCTCCAACACACTTCAAACCCATTTAAACCTTCGAACCTGTAAATCCCCAAATAACCTTCAACCAAATCAAACCCAAACGAAGATCAGAAATTAGATGAAAGTGATGAAGAGATCGAGAGATAAGTTTTGGTGAGGAGTAAGAATCGATGAAGTGTGGATGCATCAGATGTGGGTGAAAGAAGGTTGGGTTTGTAATGTCTTTCCTGCTTCTGGATTTGGGCATAAACACGCTGATGAGGCAATTTTGACGTGTTTTAGTTGTTCAGTATTTTAACTTGTGTTGTTGGTTTTGGTGTATCATTGTTTTTTTTCTCTAAATATTATTCTTAAAAAGGTAAATTATAGGAATGTTTGGTGATGATTTTGGGCTTAAGAGCCCACGTGAAAACTGTTTTTCGCACCCCTTGTCTTGTTTTACAGCATGAAGCAAGGGATGATGGGCTGTTAGGAGCTCATATGATTCCATAACCTGGCACATGCTTCAGCTCACCACCGGATTTCATGTCACACCCCCTATTTCTTTTTAAATTTCTTGATGTTTTAATATAAAGCTTTATAAGTGATTTTCATAAAATAATTTTGATAACTTCTATTTTATGTAAAAAATTTCTTTGTTAATATTTTCAATTAATATTTTAAGAATTATTTAGTAAATAATCTTGGAGGTATACTTTTGATTATATTTTCATTTTTATCGTATTTTTGGGTCGATGACGATACCCCAAGTTATAACTTTGTCAAATTATTGACAAATAATAACAAACCCGAGACCATTTTCTTTTTAACTTCTTTCATTTTCGATTTTTATCGATTTCTATTCATTTCTTGCTCATTTTGGTCAATGACAATTTTTAAGAATTATTATCGGTCAAAATATTGATAGATGATAATTTATTCGAGACTAATCCATTTTCTATTTCGTTTTTTCTCTTCATTTCATTTTTTTATTCATTTTATTGAATCTTTGAAATCTAGCATTTTTGAACGATCATTATTGAGGTGTACACCTTAAATAATGCGTGGACTGACTTTTCGTTTTAGCATTCTCTTTTTGATAAAGAAATATTATAGGAATCTAGCATTCCGTGTGATATTTCCGTTGTTCATCCAAACATTTTTCTAATGAAAAAGGTGTCGTCGAGATCTAGCATCTCGATAATACCCCGATTAATTGATTGTGAGGCCTACGTCTCATTTACCAAATAATCGTCATTTCTCCTATACTTTTCAAATCCAATCTCGTATTCTCGCCTCTCGTACCGCAAACTCTTTTCACACCCTCGATTCAATTCAAATTTTTTTCAAAACACCCTTTTTCGATTAAAACTCCGAAAGAAGGAGATTCTTGAAATCTAGCATTCCTTGAATTTTCGAGTGAATAATTCTCGAGGCACGCTCTTGAGATGTTATTCACTCAACCTTTCGACTTTTTTTAAAACTCAAATATTTTCCAATGTTCTCCTAAGTCGAATGCTCGTACGCATTCGCAACCCACATTTCGTACACGCATTCACAACTCCTCGTGGTTTTGATATTGGAGGCACCCTTAGGGACCAATATCATCTCTCACAATCTAACCCTTGACACGTCGTCAAGACGGTTCCATCTTTGGTCAAGTCCTCGACACGTCGTCGAGCTACTTCAAAACAACTTCCTCTTTGCCTCGCATTCCATTTTCGATCCAATCTTTTCACAAACATTTTTTAAACTTACAAAAGAGGAATATTCTTAGAATCTAGCATTCTTTGAATATTCGAATGAGTAACTCTCGAGGCGCGCCCTTGAGTTGTTATTAGTTCATTATTTCAATTCAAAACATCCAACTCTTTATCTGCAACTTATTCAGTCAATTCCCGAAAGAACTGAGTTCTTGGAATCTCGCATTCCTTGAATTCTTGAGTGACAAGCTCTTGAGGCGCGCTCTTGGGTTGCTTGTCAGACACTCTTTCTCCTCTTTCTCAAACTTCCAACCCATTCAACCTCATCTTTTCGTGGTTGTCACCACGAACTACAGACGCTCTGATTTTTTATTCATTCTTGAATATAAGATACGTAGGCATAAGATTGCGATGATCTTGGCGAGCACACTTCTATCTTCCTCCATTATTTCGTCCATACCCCATCCTTTTTCGTAGTCGAACTAAGACGCTCTGATTTCTCATTCTCGTCCGAATGAGCATACGTAGGCACAAGGACCCTAATCCTTGGCGAGCACTCTATTCTCCAACCACCCATTTCTCCTTTGCATCTTTAAACCTTTTGCCTTACCAATTCTACCTTTAACAACGAGAAGAAAAACAAGTAAACCTAAACAACACTCTCCACAAAATACCTTAAGAGGTTCCCGTTGAGTACAACGGACGTGAGGGGTGCTAATACCTTCCCCTCGCATAAACGACTCCCGAACCCGGAACATGGTTGCGACAGCCCTGTTCCTATCCCTTTTGTTTTAAGAGGTTTTCTCGATATTTTCCTCTCCCGTTTATTCGGGAAAAATAAAATTCGGTGGCGACTCTATCGAACCGCATTTTCCGTGCCTTTCGCGCGAGGGTCGTTTCTCCGAAATGTCTCCGTGATTTTTCGAGGTGCGACAGGTTGGTGTATTGTATATGTTTGGAATCCCAACTTTTGGTTGATACCCGCTACATTTAATTCCACCTTCGGTTGGCAATCACTTTATTTTGTATATCCTCACAGACTGCAAATGTTCGGGTTCTCTTAGTATTCAATCCCTGTGTACCTTGAATGTCTGAAAATCGTTGCTATCATCTCTTCAGGTCCAAGTAGATTGAATAGGGGCAGCTATAACACCCCATAATTTGCCCTCCCTTTTTCTAACCTTACCTAGCTTTTGCTTCATGTTCATCTGCATCTTCATTAGTTCATAGCTCATAATCATACTTTTTATGGTTTTTCTAAGACATGGAATCAGGAGTTTCTCTGAATTAGATCATCAAGTATCAAGCTTACTTTCTTCAAGAGTTGTCAAGCATCAAGGTCCTAGGGTTTCATCAATTCCTTGGTTCAAGTTTGTTGGCAAGCTTATATCAATTGTGGAAAGGGTAGGGATCAATGTTATTAGGGACAATGGTATAGCTTCAAGTCACATGTGGTTATTTAGTTATGATTAAGACCGGACAGAAGTTTAACCTAATCTTGGTCAAACCATTAGGAGACTTCTTCAATCACAAGTTATCAGTATCAACTGACTCTCTCAGCCAGTGTGCGTCTAAAATTAAATTTTTGTGTGTGGAACTCATTAGGTTATCAAGGTGTGGTTCATGTGAGGTTTGGTCCAGAAGATCATGTTTATCATATTCCATCAATTCAGATTGTGCTCCTCTGTGGATTTATTTTCTCGGAGATTCTTTTAGACGGATTAAAAGTGATTCAGAACCTGTTTAATTTTTGTTATCAGAGATCCAAAAATCAGTTTTCAATTTAAAATTGGTTGTTATTCAGCTTGAGGCATTAATGGATTTTAGTGGTGATGAGAATTAAAATTTAAAGTTGATGGTTGTTGTGTTCATTTAATCAGGTGTTGTGAAAAGTTTGGGATTGATGTAATTTATCCACTTTTAGAACCATTTTTCTTTGTCCATGTACAAATCCATAACTCATGTCAATTCTTATGTACATATACCATTTATTTAGATATCCATTCTTTATCCATTATTCATTTCCATTTTTCATTTTATATTCATATTACATTTATATCCAATTCCTAATCCAAAATCAAAATTCTATCCAAATATCCACACTTAAACCATTATTTCTTAACTCATATTAAACAATTTTTTTCTTTTCTCCACATTTTAAACCTTTCTCTCTTTTTATGTTTCAAGATCTATTTCCAAAGTCCAAATTTAATATCCATTTTCAACCCAATATTTTATTATCCAAATTCATATTTACCAAACCATTTTTTCCATACAATGCAAAAGAATAAATTTCCAAAAGGGGTCCTATAAGATGCACATGCCTTTCCATTGCTTTCCACACACAAAGAAACTAATCAATACAAAGCCCATTACAATATATCAATAAGTCCATCATCAAAATGCAACAAAAATAAGTGCAATCGAAAAAAGAAGAAAAAAAAGCCATGAACAAAACAAGTTACAACCTGTGCAAAACAACAACTAGCTACGATGGACAAAACTCTGCTACCACTCTAATTCTGCTACCATATACAGCCAAAACACTACAAATTTTGTACAACACCCACGTGATCAACAACATGAAGCCGCTACTAACTTTCATCTAACCAAGGCACACTAGATACGAACCGTACAACTATGCAAACTTGTACCCAAAGTTTAGTATCACAAACCCCCAAACTTTCACAACCTACGCACCAATGCACCAGACCACATAAAACAAAAACAAAACCTTTCATAACCTACACCACCTGGAAAAGTTGTTGCCACTACCCCAAGTCCCTCATGACATGCTTTTCCATCTCATGATATTGCCAAAACCTTGCCATGACGCATAATACGCAAACTGCAAAACCATCACCTACAAGCGACAAACACAACCACACAATCCGTACAATTCCGACACCTTTTACGCGACACAAAACATAGCCAATATATCCCAAAAATCAAACATCAAGCAGCTCGGATTTGCACCAAAAGAGCCATAACAAGATTGTTCACACAAAAACCAAGTCTCACCCAACCATTCTTCTATCCCTCTCCCTCAAAAAATAACATTTTGTAGAAACCTTAACAATACATCATTTCCATTTTTCCAAAATTCTCACTCGGAAATACCTAACACACACTTCTTTCCTTCATCTTCTAAAACAACAAAAACAATATCATATTCATCTTCAACGATTCATCACCCATTCAAACTAATATCTCCCCAACCTCAGTTTAACCTTAAATCCCTCAAAACTTCTTCTCAAACCTTAAACAGAAACAATCATAGAACATAAAAGAAGAGTAGAAGAAGAGAAGATTCGAGCGAGACAAATCAAATCAAAACCATACAAACCTGTTTGGATGGATCAAAACTTGAAACGGAGCCGAAAGCAGAGCGAGAAATCGAACCCAACAAAGATTGAATCAAAGCGAGTAACGGAGTGAGAAACAAAGTTGAAACCAAGAATTGAAGGAAGTAGTGACACGAGAAGAAGGTTGAGATCCAATGTTGAGTGGCCTTGCTTTTCTTGATTTTGGTACTTTTTGTTTTGATTTTAATGGCAAGGCCTTTGACTTGTTCACTGCTGCGCTTTATTTAAAAAAAAAAAAAAAAAAAACAAAAAAGAGAATCTAATTTACTTGCCATTCCTTTTCTTTTTTTGATTTTTGGTTTACTATTTTTCTACCACCCGTACCTTTGCATTTAGGCTTATAGCCCGTGTTAAATTTCTTACACATCTCCCTACTTTTGTTTATATTTTGGTGATGGGCTTTTGCAGCCCATGTCCACATGAAGATTGCTATCAACTACCTCTATTTTCCTCTTTCACATCCCTCTGAGTTTTTTTTGTGCCAATTATATCTTGGATTTTCATTAATTGTTTATTAAAGTTTTGATTAATAATTTTTGAATTACTTTGATCTAAATTTTTGTTATTTCCTTAGTTGTGATTTTAGGTTTAATTATCTTGTTAAAGAGTTCTTGTTGATTTTGATTTAAACTTGTGATTAATTAGATTTTAGAGTTTTGATTAGAACTTTTATCAATTAATTTTTGTTGATGATTTTGATTAATTTTCTTGATTAGAATTCTTTGATTAAGTTCCTTGTTGATTGAACTTCTAATTGAATATTTGTTGCGTTTCGATTAGAATTTTGGTGATAATCTTTGGTTATTTTTCTCGATGATTCTTGAATTATCTGGATGAGATTTGTGCCTTGGTACTTGAGATATTTGTGCTTGCTTGATCTTGTTGATGTTTAAAATTTCATATGAATTCTTATTGGTTGATGTTGCTAAAACTCTCCTTGTGCATAAGTTTATTTAAATGTAGGAAATAATGTTGATGCATACAGTTCTATTTTGAAGATAGGAGCTGTTAAATGCTGTTCTTGCTTGCTTGCTGAAATTTACGGTTGTGTTATGCTAAAGTGTTGTTCTTGCTGCTGTTTTTGATGTGGGTTATGCTTGTATAGCTTTCACATATACTTTTCTATGTTGTTGATGGTATGAAGCATGCTTAGGATTTAGAATTTTTTATTACAACTTGTTGTTAATTGAGGAGTCTTCACTCCTAGTTGTATGTTTGGCTTGTGTGATAATTGAAATGATATTTTGGTTTTGTTTGTTACCTTTTTGTCATACTTTATGATGAGCGAGGAGTCACTCAGTCTTGCCTTTTGGATGAGATCACGACATCGTTCTTTTGGTTTAGGATGAGGAGTCAGTCAGTTTTGTCTCTTAGCCGAGATCACGACATCGTTTTGTGATTGATTAGTATAATGTTTACTTGTGTTTGTTCACATGATCCCTTAAGATTCCTAGTTCGACTAAATTTCCGATTAAGCTTGAGGTAAGCGAGATATTAGGCTTTCAACCCATTACACGATAACAATTAAGATAGTACCTTTCAAACCTTAACTTTAGGTCCATCATTTGTATGATAACATTTGGTAGACTTCCATTTCCATCCCAACTTTAGGACCATTGTGCATGACAACATTAGGAGTTAATTTTCCTTAGTTCTTTTCTTTTCAACCTTTGAGTCCTCTTTCTTCTCATATCAAAACATCATTAACACACTTAATAAAGACAATAAACATTGTGTGTCCACAAGCCTTAAGCATATGGGAAATGATGAGTGAGGGGTTTCTCCTCGCTTGTCTAGAGTGTTTAGTGTATGTTCCATCTGGGGGAGATATGTGATGCATTCTCTCATATATCATAGACTTTAGTACAAAGTGAATCTCAAATCCAATCAATTCACTTTCTCTAAAAATCACAAACAAACTGCATACCTTTTTATCCTTTGGGATTGTCTTTCAAACTTATTTTCAGAAAAAATGGCACGTTACTTTTCCGTTCAATCGCAAATAGGCATCAACATGAATCTGTGGTTTTGTTAGCCAAACTACTGCTGCTCTCATTTCTCGTACCAGATGAGGATACGTAGGCACAAGATAATGAAGTCTTAGCGAACACATTTTTCCTTTTCTTTCCATAGTTAGCCGAACTACGGATGCTCTGATTTCTCATACCAGATGAGGATACATAGGCACAAGACAACAATGTCTTGGTGAGAAACCTTCCCTAATCACCCGTAGTTTTTCGAACTACGATGACTCTGACTTTCCCAATGCACAAGGGAATACACAGGCATAGGACAATAATATCCTATCAAGTCTCCTTTTTCTTTTCCCGTTTCCGTTTATTAGTATGCTTTAGATGACACACCCTTTAATTAGATAACAAGCGTGGATCCCGTTGAGTACAACAGATGTGAGGGGGTGCTAATACCTTCCTCTCACATAACTGACTCCCAAACCCAAGATTTGGTTGTAATGACTTTATCTTCTCTATTCTTTCAGGTTTTCTTTGATCGTTTCCTTTCCCTACATCGAAGTAAATAACGTTCAGTGGTGACTCTTCTATTTTTTGTGGCCAGATGTTTTTTCGCAGTTGTGACAGCTGGCGACTCTAATGGGGAATCTGGTTCCCTATGCGAGTCAATCCTAGCGCTTGTCTGTTTTGTTTCGTTAGTTGTTTACTTTTGTGCAGTTATTTGCTTTTATGTACATTACTGTTGTATTTTATTGCATTTTTATTGTTGCATTTGATTTATTGTTATCCTATTATGTGTTGCACCCCAAATTTTGACCCCTTAGATCTTCATCATCATTTTAGGATCATATGCATTTGATTATCTAACCTTAACATATCTCAAGTTTGTCTTTGTTAAGATACAGGTGAATTAGGGTTCCGTACAACCAAGAATCGAAGTTTCGACGGTTTAATCAGTCAATGTATTAGATTGATTGCCCATGAAATAAGTCTCCACATCATCTAACATACTCCATTGGATCAAGTGTGAATCCAATTTGAGGTTGTCACCCAAGGATCAAGAACATTGCAGTTCAGGATACCCGATTAGGGTTTTCGATTAGGAAAAGTCAACTGTAGTTTGACTTTTAATTTAAATGGTTCTCCAATGGTGGGATCATGGTCCATGAAGTTCATATGGCTTAGTGAAGTCTATTCAAGAAGTTTCAAGGCCTCAAAAGACCCGGAACATCAACAGCCAACTCGGTAGTCATCGATCGATCTTTCGGCTGACCGAAAAGTCAACTCTTCAATCATAAGGAATTTGACCTCAAATTATGAAATAAAAATGTTCCTAGTAACATATTACACCTGTCCATGAAGTTTCATGACCATTGGATCAAGGATTGAGGAGTAATCGAAAAATCGGGAAATTAGGGTTTTGAAAGGGGCAAGACCATAACTCCCTAACCACACATCCAATTGAGTTGGTTCAAAGCTCATTGGAAAGATCTTGACAAGTCCTACAAAATTCCCATAGTGGTCCATGAGCAGAAAATGCATAGATTTGGAGTTATGACCAAAGTTATTACAAGAGGGAAAAATAACTTAGAAAAATTCTAAGTTATTGGCCTTTTTAGGCATGTTTTTAGCAACTTTGAGAGGATTCTTGACCTAGTTCCATTTGGAATCTGAAGATCATGAAAACATGAAATTTTTAGAGCTTCATGAGGGATTTCCAAAAATTTATAGAACTCGTCCATAGCCTTTGTGAGCTGAGAGTTATGAAGTGAGAAAGTTGGGCATGTGCACTAGTTTGTCAACTTGCCAAAACCTAACATGAACTTAATTTCCAACTAGGAACTTCATCTCTAACCATGGATTGACATTTGATATAATGTTTAAGAGTTCATAATGAACTAATTCAGAAGGGAATCCAAGCATATCCCAAGGAATCATGGAAAACCATTTGTTTAATAAGGAAAAAGTACAAAGGTACAAGAGGAGAGAGATGATTTGGGGCTGCAGCATAGGAGATCTGTCCTTGCTATCCCTATAGTCACTTCATACAGCTCAAGATCATCTGATTTTAGAGATTTATGGCACATGAAAGCATGCACCAGCTGCAGAAAGCAATCTCACATAGATTTGCTTAGTTTTTCAACAAAACCACCATGTGAAAACCACTTGAACAAAATCTGCCCCAAGCCTCCCACCTTGCCTATAAATAAAGATTTCCTCTATGTTAAAACACACACCAGAGCACTCTAAAACCCAATAGAAAACCATTGCTCTCATCTTTCATTTGCTTTGCTTACAAGTGAAGAAAACCATCCCAAAATACCTCAAAAATTTGCCTTGAGCAAAACATCTTCCTGTCGCTACTGCGAAAATCGGCGCTGGCTGAACAGAAGAGTCACCACCGTGTGTTATTTATCCCAACAGAGGGAAAGGAAACGCTCAGAGTAAACCTACCACAAAGACGGGAAAGGAATGGTCATCGCAACCAAATCCTGGAGTCGGGAGTCGGTTACGCAAGGGGAAGGTATTAGCACCCCTCACGTCCGTCGTACTCGACGGGATCCACGCTTGTTTTCTGGTATGGATTGTTATTCTATCTACTCTACAGGTCTGGGGTTAAAAGAAAAGAAAATGACTCGGCAAAGTATCACACTTTATGCCTACGTATTCCCGTCTGGAACGAGAAATCAGAGTCAACGTAGTTCGCCTACCTACGGGAAAGGAGGGGAAGGTTGCTCGCTAGGATATCGCATCCTATGCCTACGTACTTTCATACGGCATGAAAGATCAGAGCAAACGTAGTTCGAGCAACGTATGACACAAGTCTGTCTTGATTATTTTTATCTCCTTCTGAAAAAGGGTTTTTCTGATTACTGGTCCAAGCGGACAAAAATGACGTTTTGATGAGTTCACATTCTTTTACGGAAGAAGTGTCTTTTATTGGATTTGAAATCTTATTGTGTTTTTCTGTTTGTTTTGAGAAAGAAGAGACAGAACTCTAACCTACGGTTGAAAAGGGAGTCAAACTGACCTAATGTTATCATGCATGGGTTAAGACCTAACGTCTATCATATTCCTCTCTTGCGCAGAGAGAAACAGAGATCCTAAGGGATAAACGGAAACAGAAACAATAGCATATATACAATAAAGCAGTAAAATGCATGGATGCAGCAATACAAGCGAGGCAAGGGAGTCCCACTCAACCTCGAATCTAGAAAACAACAGGCAAAAGCGAACAAAATTCGCTTTCAACCTAACGGGTTAAATGGCAAACAATACAGTCAGAGAAATTCAAACAATACATCAAAAATTATAAACAGCAAAAATAAACAGCAAACAACAGTCTTCATCAACATCTGTCTTCAAGTCATCTTCAACCATCTACAAGCTTCAAGTAAGCATTAGTCTTCATCTTCAAGCCTTCAAGCAAAGTCTCTATCTTCAATCTTTCAGTGGCTTTTCTTCAAGTCTCACTCTCCAAGATGAGTAGCAGTTAACAAGATGCATTGGATGTTAAGCAGTCAGTTGCCTACCAAGGGTGGCCTACTGACTGTTAACATGATACAGACAGTTTTCTCTCAAAAGTTCTATCTTTTAAATACATTCACTAATCCTTCCAAAGGAAGGAGGTGAGTATTTAAAAGAGACTTTGAATCATAGAGAAAGAATGGAGGCAAACAAGACCTTCCATGTTTGTGAATCAAGTTTCTATTCTAGAGCTCTACCTAGCTCCTAAACCTTATAACCTTCAACAACTGCCAGCAAGATATATTCTTCATCAACTCTGGAAATTGATCTTCATTCCTTGTCTTCAATGGGCTTCATCAGCAAAGTCTTCAACTCAAACCCAAACCCCAAGCAGGCCCAATACCCCACACAGTTAAACAATAACCCCAGAAAGGGCATACCATACAATCAATCAATTACAAGAATATACTAATAGTATTAATATAATAGGGGAATTCCTAGCATTTTCTAAGGGATCTATCACTTACCCATAATACCCCTATAGTCCCATCTTCTAATTTGTCCTAAAGAAAACCCAAAAAGAAACTTGTTTTGGTTACACCTATGTTATATTCACAACCTTAATTGACTATCCTAATAGTTTCTAAATAAACTACCTAAAATAAATCCTAAAAAAATAGCATAAAAATCAGGGGGGCACCTAATATCCATATCTAGTTATACTAAAAAGAATGGGATGAAAATCCTAAAGGAAACTCTCAAACTAAATTCAACAAATAGTAGCATAAACCAAAAGAATTAAAAAAAAGCTATTAAATGTAAAAATATGCAAAAAATATGAAAATGAAGTAAAATGACAATTTTATGTTTTCATATTTTTCTAGACAAAAAATAGAAAAATGGAAGAAAAAAAAGTCTCATTAAAAAATATGCATTTTTCAATTTTATATGAATTTTTGAAATGAAATAAAATTTGGAGAAAAAATTAAATGAAAATGGATGAGGGGTGCAAGAAGTGTTAATATTCAATTTATATGGATGATGGGCCCAGATATGGGGGCGCGGATAGCAGTCCGTGTGTGGCCCAGTTTATTACTCAGAAAACTTAAAAAAATAAAAGAAAAAAAGGAAAACTGCGGTGTAAATAGCATAGGATTGCAATGTAAAACGATTGGGCTTGGACAAAGGGGGTGTGGGAAGTAACGCGTGTGAGCCCATGATGCTCACTTATCCAAAACGCAGCGTTTTGGCTGCAGCTGCTTCCCTCCAATTTCGTTTTGATCGTGGACCGTTCGATTGGCTCCTCCAAGTCAAATGTTCAACGTTCATCCAACGGTTTGTACATTGTCTTCAACCTTTGGATGTTAGGGTTTCATAACTCCATGAACATAAGCTTCATGCATGCAACTTCATCTTCTTCGTTCTCTCTCATTTCTCCATCAAATGCCATGATCCAAGAACCAAAATCACTCTATTTTTCACGTAGAATCCAACTGTGGCAATGGTTTGTATTAACACTCTCTCTATCATGCTAACCGAACAGTACAACTCCATGGATCCAAACTTTCTTCAGTTTTTGACCATCACAAAACTCAACAATCTTTATATAGAATTAATCCCTATGCCATGCTGATTAAAACCAACCAAAATTCGTGCATTATCATCCATTAAATAGTGTGTTCTACCTCCATCAAGAATCAACCTCCATTAATGAAACCTCACTAATTGATCTAAAAATCATCCAAATGAATCCCCTAATGGTCTCTAATAGTTTCACAACAAGAATCAATCCTAGCCATGCCTAAATCAAAGTGTGGAAGTGGTTTTGCTTACCTTGACTCTTGCAATGGTAGGTGTTGAAAAGCTTCGAATCAGGCCTTGTAGATCTTCAATAATGGTCTCTAGGTGATGAACAATACTCTGCTTGCACAAGATTTAATGGAGATGGCTTGTATCTTCAGATCCAATACCTTTTTCTCTTTTGCAACTTCACTTGGAAAGCTCCAATTCTTCAACAATGGTGGCTCACTCTAGCATGAACATGTTCAGGGAGGTTTGTGGAGATGATTTGTGGAAGAAAATGGAAGGGTAATGAAGAGAAAGATGAAGTTTCAATACAATTTGCAAAATGGAAAGTTTTGGTTCAATCTCTTTTTTCTACCACCATTAACATCAACAATCACCAACCTCTCACCAATGGAGATTGTAATCAATATATAGACTCATTTGGAAAGGTCTAGAATCATCTAGATCAATCTAGTAGAAACTTGAACTTTCATGAAGTGATAATTTGCATTTCCATTCTCACCATATGAGATATCATGACAAAACCCTTACAACTTGAGTAATTATCTTCATTTTCTCCTTAAGTGGTATTTTGGACAAGATACAAAGCTTAAACACCTTGTTTATGAAGCTTTTCCTTGTTTTGGTTTGGTATGCCATTATGCAAGCAAGCAAATTACAAAGCAACCCCAAAATTTAAGCCTCAAATCAAAATTGTGGCTGAACCATTGTTCTTAAGATGTCCTTGGGAGTCAAAATGACCTATCATATGCCATGGTTTGGATTTGGAACTTGGATTTTAGGATTTTCCATTTCACTTGAATTAACTTATGTCTCATTTTTAGGCCATTTTTATCACTTTTTGCTATGAGCCTTTCCAACATCTCATGACCACCCTACTAGCCTTAAAACATCATTATAAGCAACTTTGATGTTGAAGGTTTTTTCATTTGAAGCTTGGAAGTAGGAGATATGGCCATATGCTTGAAATGACCTATAATTTCCAAATGACCAAAATGCCCTTGGCTTGCCAAAGTCATAAGTAGAGTTCCACAAATCAGATGAAGGAATACTATACCTTTATAGAAAGATAAGATCATTAGGAACAACTTTCATGTTGACCAGAAATCCATTTGAAAACTCCTTGAGGGGTAAAAGTTGCTTGGAAGTCAAGTAACTTTCACAGACAAATTTCAGTGTCCTCAGATGACCTGTAACTTGCAAGAACCATAACTTGAGTTCTATAAATCTTCTTGATGCCTTCCACCACTCAAATTAAAGGTATTTAGATCCTCTACAAGTTTCATGTTGGCCAAGGATCCATTTGAGACTTGAATTTTGAATTATCTTGCTGATAAGTTTGCCCTAAATCAGGGGATTTTACACAGAAACCCTAATTCAGAAACTTCTCTTCTTCTCTTCTTCTTTTGATTTCTCCTTGGCACAACACCAAATCCATATTTACATGTCAAATGAGGCATCCCACATCTTTCAAACAGGCCTTGATGCCCTTCAATCAAGCATTTGACCTAGGGTTGACCCAGATGAAACCCTAGTTGACTGTCTTCAATTGCAGCTCTTGTAATCACATCAATGACTTGTCTCACTTTCAAAATGACTCTCTAGGTCTTCCATGATGTCTATATACCCTCCATGACCTCAATTCACAGCTCACAACTTCTTTGATGATCTTCAAATACCCTCAAGATAGGAGATAGATCCACTGCTTGGTCCACTAACTTCTCAGATTTCAATTTCTTTCTGATGACTTAGATGTGCTTGAATTTGAATAATACCCTCTTGATATGCTCATAAAGATAAGAATTGCATTTGGTCCCTTGTTGGATGACTTGCTATGCTATGCTATGCAAATGATTAGACTATGTACATGACTTTTTATGCAAATGACAATGCAGTTGAAACATAAAATCAGGTGAAATAAGTTGAGCAAATTTTAGGGTGCAACAGCTGCCCCTATTCAAGCGACTTGGACCCGACTGGGTGAAACGCCCGGAGCCTTCAGACAATCGAGGTACGAGACGGTTGAATATAAAGAACCCGGAAATTTGCCAACCGCAGAAATAAACTGCACAACTGCTTGGGGAACGTTATCTTGTTAATATGGGAATGAACTTATTGACTTCACTGGGAGAAGTACTTCTGTCAACAAAACCTGACCCTGCCACTGATACAGGAAAATAACACCGTCATCACTACGGGAAATCACTCCGTCACCACTGCGGGAAAATTTTGTTATTATTACGGGAAAATGACTCCGCCACCACTGCGGGTACTTACTCTGCCAAATACAGGAAAATAACTCCGCCTTTGCTACGGGTAAACACTCTGCCAAATACAGGAAAATAACTCCGCCTTTGCTATGGGAAAATACTCTGTCAAATACATGAAAATAACTCCGCCTTTGCTACGGGTAAACACTCTGCCAAATACAGGAAAATAACTCCGCCTCTGCTACGGGAAATACTCTGCCAAATACAGGAAAATAACTCCGCCTCTGCTACGGGTAATACTCTGCCAGATACAGGAAAATAACTCCGTCACTGCTACGGGTAACACTCTGTCAAATACAGGAAAATAACTCCGCCTTTGCTACGGGTGAACACTCTGTCAAATACAGGAAAATAACTCTGTCACTGCTACGGGTACACTCTGCCAGATACAGGAAAATAACTCCGCCTTTGCTACGGGTAAATAATCTGCCAAATATAGGAAAATAACTCCGCCTTTGCTACGGGTACATACTCTGCCAAATACAGGAAAATAACTCCGCCTTTGCTACGGGTACACTCTGCCAGATACAGGAAAATAACTCCGCCTTTGCTACGGGTACATACTCTGCCAAATACAGGAAAATAACTCCGCCTTTGCTATGCGTACACTCTGCCAGATACAGGAAAATAACTCCGCCTTTGCTACGGGTAAATACTCTGCCAAATACAGGAAAATAACTCCGCCTTTGCTACGGGTACACTCTGCCAGATACAGGAAAATAACTCCGCCTTTGCTACGGGTAAATACTCTGCCAAATACAGGAAAATAACTCCGCCTTTGCTACGGGTACACTCTGCCAGATACAGGAAAATAACTCCGCCTTTGCTACGGGTAAATACTCTGCCAAATACAGGAAAATAACTCCGCCTTTGCTACGGGTACACTCTGCCAGATACAGGAAAATAACTCCACCTTTGCTACGGGTAAATACTCTGCCAAATACAGGAAAATAACTCCGCCTTTGCTACGAGTACACTCTGCCAGATACAGGAAAATAACTCCGCCTTTGCTACGGGTAAATACTCTGCCAAATACAGGAAAATTACTCCGCCTTTGCTATGGGTACACTCTGTCAGATACAGGAAAATAACTCCGCCTTTGCTACGGGTAAATACTCTGCCAAATACAGGAAAATAACTCCGCCTTTGCTACGGGTAAATACTCTGCCAAATACAGGAAAATAACTCCGCCTTTGCTACGGGTAAATACTCTGCCTAATACAGGAAAATAACTCCGCCTTTGCTACGGGTAAATACTCTGCCCAATACAGGAAAATAACTCCGCCTTTGCTACGGGTAAATACTCTGCCAAATACAGGAAAATAACTCCGCCTTTGCTACGGGTACACTCTCTAATACAGCTTTTCTGCCTATCTTTGCAGCAGCTAGCTCTATCAATCATATAGGTGACACAATATGAGTCTAGTCTTCCACTTTTCAGTGCTGACATGGCAGCAAATCTGATTAGGACTCTACTGGGGATTTTCTGAATCCACACTGCCAGGCAACTTCCAAAAATCGATTCACGAAATATTTTTTTTTTTGATTTTGTTATAACAGCAATCTTGAAGAAATACTCCGTTGGAGGGGTAAGAGAAACTTAAACAAGCAACTCTTGGGGAATAATGCCACAATTGACATTATCATTACATGTCTCACGCCGAGATCTTGAATGTCTAGTAATTAATTTGGGCCAAAGCTCACTCCACCTGAAAACAAAAGGGTTAACCAACCTGGCTTATGTTTCAAAGTGCATATGTTTGACAATGGCGTAATGCTCCATTCGACATGGAAATGCTACGCGTTTTTTTTATTTGGTGGATGCAAATATGACACTATATGCCGATGCAAATGCAGACTCGAACTGCTGGGATACAGAAACCGCTTCAGCAAAATAAATGCTGAAGACAACGCCAACTCCGCTGGGGGTAACCAGGTGCCACAGAATTATTCCAGCAAAATAAATGCTGGAAGAGTGAAGCCCGCTTCGCTGAGGAATAACTGAATGCGCCAATCATGATTGGATTTCTGCTGGAGAGTGAACGGGTATCACAAAGTATTCCGGCAAAATAAATGCCAGGACACACAACCAACTCTGTCGGGGAGAGCTTCAACCTTTGATTTCCACTGGGAGGAAAGAGAACACTTGCTGAAAAGAGAGAACTCCGCTGAGGACGAAATGACTCTCTTGGGGAAAATCAACTGACTCCGTTGGGGGGAGAATAAATGACCCTACTGGGAAGGGAATCTCTACTGGGAAGAGTAGACTGTCTGAGTACAGCTCACAAGTTTGGAAATATTAATCTTCTGAGGCTAAACCACTCTGCTCGAGATAGGGAATCCTTTTGGGGGACACCACACTGTCTGAATGCAGCCTTCGATCTTGGAATCGTCTATTCTGCTGAGGGTAAACAACCTTGCTGGAGAATGTCCTTCGGATAAGCTGCGACTAGCTGGGGAATTTGATCCTTCTTCAGTAAGGAACATTGTCATCTCAGCTTTAGAGAATGAAGCGCGACCCGCCTGGGGATTCACTTCACACGGTGATCAAGTCTTTCATCAAAAGCCTCTGGTTAGGGCAACATGAACTCAATTCCTTCTCGGAAATTTGCTCCATAAATACCAACATGCCCCAGTCCGAGCATTTCGTCTCGAAAAGAAAGGCTAGCCATAGTGCTACTCACAATACCTTGCCCTTGAATCGGCACCAACCTTCTGATAAGGACTCTTCGATCTCTGTACCCTGACGGTTAGATCTGAACTATTTATGCACGTCAAACCCCAAAAGAATGTCCCAACAACATCTTTTGTTTTTAGGGTGCTCTGCCCCGGTCTTGCGATAATCTTTTCCCCCTGATTGACTGATTCGTGGAGCAGCGCCCATAGTCGCGAGAGATTTGCCAAATCTCGACCTAATTGCCCCAGATGAACTGATTCTCGAATGTACGACTTTACTGGGGATAAACGAACGTGCCCAGTAGGCTGGGGATTTTGTATATCCGTGATAGGTCATACACTCCTGTTGCTGGACAATACCCTGTCCGAATTCACGGCTTCTAGTATAAGGGTCAATGGATGGCAGCACGATTTCCCGATATTTGTCTCAAACTTGAAGGTTGGCTAAATCTGCTCAAGTAGCTCTGAATAACTCTGATGACCCTGAGAAGAACAATTCTTTCGCCTCTGTTATGCCCCGGCCTGCAGGAACCTCTGTGGGATAGTCTGAAAATCTGTACCCTGGCGGTTTAATATGAACTGCCCCAGTATTCTGAACTTCAGCGAGATACTTCGAATCGAACGCCTCTCGAATAAACAATAATCCCTGCACTCTTGGGATGGCATGCCCCTGTCTGCAATGACTTTGCCTTAATCTGGTTCTTGGAAAAACCCACTATGAACCGAAAGCACCTTGCTACAATACGACCTTGCGGTGGCTTACCCCGGTGTTTCCCTCAATTCAACAACTATCAACATCGTAACTTGCCCTTGAACGAGCGTTGAGCGACTTAACCTGCCCTGATCAAACATAGCATTCTGGATAGCTGCCCCTGATGGGCTCTCGAGAAGATTCGCTTCTGATCAACTGCTTCTCAAGTAAGTTGCCCCATAATCAACCGATGCTTCGGGACTTTTCCTTAGACTAATTGATTCCGAACTCACTGGAAGTCAATGCCCCTGATTCACAGGGTTCCACAACATACACCATTCTGATCTAGACTGCTGAATTATTCAGTCCCGCTTGATTATTCCCTGGTGGAATTTCTTTCCTGTCAACTACTAACCTGCAAGTAAAATTGTTCAGTCCCGAATGGTAATTTTAATGCAGTGTTCATGCAAATTTTGAAAAAAATGTGCTGTCACTCATTTACGTGTCACGATTGTGAGTGGCGAATGAACCAATAGTTCAAACGCGGTGTTGATTTGATCAGTGAAAAAATACACCAAGGATATGATTAGCAAATCATGCAGGAGTCAGGTTACTCAACCTTATCGTAATGCGCTTTCAGAATAAACCCTGCCTCAATTAGGTCTTTTAAGGGTTGTATCATGGTCGGGTTCACGGTTCGTGAAACAAAGGATATTTGGCTCAAATTATGTTTTGTACCCACCCCTTCTACGTGATGATCTCCGATCCTAAAGTTCAGTTAACCTGGCTCGAGCGCTCGCCTCTTCGAGAGGTATGTTGAATGGTGAGAACCATCGTTAAGGAAAACTCACAAGGTTTTCGGAGTAACAGTTATTCCTTTTCATTTTCGGTGTCTGTATCCACACGACTTTGTCCTTGTTCGGGGATTTTTCTTTTTATATCCTTTTTTTTTTGTTCTTTTGATTCCCTATTTTTTGCCTGGACTGACTCCTTTTGAGTTCTTTTCGATTTTTCTTTTGAAGTCCAGCGGGATGCCCTAATTTTTGCCTAAGTATTAGCTTTCCAGCTTTTTCTTTTTCTTTTTTACTTAGCGGGCTCTCTTATTCTTTTTTTTTTCTTGGAACACAGTCGTGTGACACTGATTGTCTTGGTTGCTCCGAAAAGATGGTAACTCTCTCACTCCTGGTTGGTGAGGTTTAACCATTATGGTTGGCGAGACGCGACCTCTTGAGAGGCGTAAACTGTGATTGGTTCTTGGAAGACAACATTCCTCTGTAAGACTTGAATGCTCGGTCAAGCTAACTGACAACTACCCCGCCCCGGGTTAAGATGTGAGGGTTTAAGAGTCCGAAAAACTTCTACTTCCTGGCTCGAAGTGGTTAACAAGGGACTAACTCCTTATATCTCCAGTGTTTAGGGATTTGAAACAATGCCTTGTACGTCATCGGCAAGGTTTTATCTGAAAGCATACGATCATCGGTTATGAGTTTATTTCGTCATCCTCCCTCCAATCTTTGCTAATCACAGTGATAAAGTGGAGTAAATAAGATGCAAGTGTCAATGCAATGCAATAAATGAGCGACAGCGACATGATTAATTCAGAAAAATGCATAGTCACTTTATCAACATTACCATTCGAAAACAAACAATGTTTAATAGCGAATAGTAACTAACAGAAAAGAAACTACAAATGCAAATAATAAAAAGCCTGAGGACTGCCAATGCTGAGGGCGTCTGCCTGTCTGGACCTCTGGCTTCTCGAAAAGGACCCTCTGAATCTACGAGCTTAGACAGCTGAGAGGTTGGCATGAACAAACAAAACTCCTTCTGGAAAGGAAATGTACTCTTGGTCGATCAACTGTTGTACTTTTGCCTGAAAAGCTTTGCAATCTTCAGTTGAGTGCCCCGGGGATCCGCCATGGTAACTACACTGGACGTGGGGATTGTACCCAGGAGGGTAAGGCTCTGGAACAGGCTTAAGAGCTTTAGGTTCCACCAAAGAAATCTGGATCAAAGATGGCAGAATTTGGCTATACGACATAGGCACTGGGTGGGAAGGAGCATTCCTTCGTTCTAAGTTGTCACGAGGTTTGTTCTGATTCTGGCGCTGATTTCGATAACCTCGGCCACGAGTTCGCTGATTTGCAAGAGAAGTGACATAACGTTCCTGATAGGGTGCCCCAGGCACAGTGGTCTGTCCAGCATAACAAGGTACAGGAGATACTGATCCAACAGATTTCACCACTCCATCTCGAGGATATCCAACATCTAGCATGATTGCATTGATCACAACTCCTTCTTCAGTTTGGTAGCTATAAAGAGATTCATTTTCACTAGCCTGACCGCCCGAAACAATATGAATTTTCCCAATTTTTACGGCATGCTCAATGCGTTCTCCAAATCCTACCAAGTCAGAGAAATTTGACGCAATTCCAAGCATTCTTTCAAAGTACGAACTCTGTAGTGAGTCTACAAACATGCCCGTTAGCTCTCGGTCTAGGAGTGGTGGTTGTACTCTGGCAGCAATTTCTCTCCATCTATGAACATACTCCCTGAAAGGTTCATTGTTCTCTTGAGACAATTCTTGCAACTGCATGCGACTAGGAGCCATGTCTAGGTTATAATCGTACTGCTTCAGAAAAGCTCTGGCTAAATCCACCCATGATCGGATCTGATTACTCTCTATTGCATATACCAACTCAAAGATGCCCCAGTCAGACTATCTTGAAAGCAGTGAATCATCAGCTTGTCGTTATGCACGAACGAAGTCATTCTCCGGCAGAACATAACCAAATGTAGCTTCGGACAGCTATCCCCTTTGTACTTCTCGAAATTGGGTGCTTTGAACTTTGGAGGCAATACAAGACCTGGCACCAAACACATGCTCGCAGCATTCAGATCAAGAGTGCTCTTATTCACCAAGGCAGCAATCTGGTCTTCCAACGTCTGAAGTCTTCCCATATACTCAGCAGTCAGTGGGTCCTGAATATTAACCTGCGGAACAACTCTTGGAGGTGGAAAATCCTTGGGGAATCTGGCGTAGAGAAAGTGGAATTGTGGTACTCTGCGTCATGGACCTCTGACAGGGGTTTGCACAGGCTGGGCAACATTATCCACTGGAGTCCTTTGACTGTTGTTATCTCCTCCATTCATAGCTGTGACGGCTTCCATGATCTGACTCACCTGGTACTTCAACAATTCAAACTCTGCCCGAGTAACAACCAAGTCCTGCTCTTCTGAAGCCATGATCTTTCCAGATGCTAACTCAAGTCCAATGCGAATGTCGGGAAATCAACTGATGAAGCGGACAAAAACGGGTAAGCTCCCTGTTCCGGCTGAGGATGAATATGCAAAATGAAATGCAAATGCAAACAGTCATGCAAAATGCACACACAAGGGACCAAGTGCCCCTGGCTGAGAAGTCCAATCCACCATACTGGTCTTAGTCAGACCCATAACACTGCTCGAACCTAGTGTCAGCAAATCAAAACGGTACTCGAACCTGGCCTCCAACAGACCTCATAATGCTGTCTTCAAATATCATTGAATCTCAATCAAGAAAACCGGTAATCTGGAGGTCAAGTTACCTGCATGCCCAAACCCCTCTCACAGGTAGGTATCCTAATAACTGACACAAGGTATGGCATCCTATGCGGTTGTCGGCGTCACAGACTTTCAGGGTTGATGATACGATTCCCAGAAGGAGTGGCATCATCAAATCCTGAAGAGGCCTCACTTAGCCAACTTCCAATTGATCGGTTCCCGGAGTCGACAATTCAACTAACCAACAACCCCTTCAACCCAAAGGGTATAAAAAGAAGTCAACCAGAAGAACCTCGTCTGAGTGTGAATTTTGCGGGACACTAATGCAAGCAAAGCCAGCACGCGCCCACTACTTTCCACTCTAATTCTAAATGCACTCAAGCCCAGGTCCGACTTATCTCTCAATCATAGAACACCCGTCACAACCCCAATACAACAATAATAACAATAATATAATGCTGAAAGTAAATGACATAACGTAAATCCATACAAATTCCTCGACGGGAAAACAAGCGTTAGGATTGACTCGCTTAGGGAACCGTTGGAGTCCCCAGCAGAGTCGCCAGCTGTCGCTACTGCGAAAATCGGCGCCGGCTGAACAGAAGAGTCGCCACCGTGCGTTATTTATCCCAACGGAGGGAAAGGAAACGCTCAGAGTAAACCTACCGCAAAGACGGGAAAGGAATGGTCATCGCAACCAAATCCTGGAGTCGGGAGTCGGTTACGCAAGGGGAAGGTATTAGCACCCCTCACGTCCGTCGTACTCGACGGGATCCACGCTTGTTTTCTGGTACGGATTGTTATTCTATCTACTCTACAGGTCTGGGGTTAAAAGAAAAGAAAATGACTCGGAAAAGTATCACACTTTATGCCTACGTATTCCCGTCTGGAACGAGAAATCAGAGTCAACGTAGTTCGCCTACCTACGGGAAAGGAGGGGAAGGTTGCTCGCTAGGATATCACATTCTATGCCTACGTACTTTCATACGGCATGAAAGATCAGAGCAAACGTAGTTCGGGCCACGTATGACACAAGTCTGTCTTGATTGTTTTTATCTCCTTCTGAAAAAGGGTTTTTCTGATTACTGGTCCAAGCGGACAAAAATGACGTTTTGATGAGTTCACATTCTTTTACGGAAGAAGTGTATTTTATTGGATTTGAAATCTTATTGTGTTTTTCTGTTTGTTTTGAGAAAGAAGAGACAGAACTCTAACCTACGGTTGAAAAGGGAGTCAAACTGACCTAATGTTATCATGCATGGGTTAAGACCTAACGTCTATCATATTCCTCTCTTGCGCAGAGAGAAACAGAGATCCTAAGGGATAAACGGAAACAGAAACAATAGCATATATACAATAAAGCAGTAAAATGCATGGATGCAGCAATACAAGCGAGGCAAGGGAGTCCCACTCAACCTTGAACCTAGAAAACAACAGGCAAAAGCAAACAAAATTCGCTTTCAACCTAACGGGTTAAATCGCAAACAATACAGTCAGAGAAATTCAAACAATACATCAAAAATTATAAACAGCAAAAATAAACAGCAAACAGCAGTCTTCATCAACATCTGTCTTCAAGTTATCTTCAACCATCTACAAGCTTCAAGCAAGCATCAGTCTTCATCTTCAAGCCTTCAAGCAAAGTCTCTATCTTCAATCTTTCAGTGGCTTTTCTTCAAGTCTCACTCTCCAAGATGAGTAGCCGTTAACAGGATGCATTGGATGTTAAGCAGTCAGTTGCCTACCAAGGGTGGCCTACTGACTGTTAACATGATACAGACAGTTTTCTCTCAAAAGTTCTATCTTTTAAATACATTCACTAATCCTTCCAAAGGAAGGAGGTGGGTATTTAAAAGAGACTTTGAATCATAGAGAAAGAATGGAGGCAAACAAGACCTTCCATGTTTGTGAATCAAGTTTCTATTCTAGAGCTCTACCTAGCTCCTAAACCTTATAACCTTCAACAGCTGCCAGCAAGATATATTCTTCATCAACTCTGGAAATTGATCTTCATTCCTTGTCTTCAATGGGCTTCATCAGCAAAGTCTTCAACTCAAACCCAAACCCCAAGCAGGCCCAATACCCCACACAGTCAAACAATAACCCCAGAAAGGGCACACCATACAATCAATCAATTACAAGAATATACTAATAGTATTAATATAATAGGGGAATTCCTAGCATTTTCTAAGGGATCTATCACTTACCCATAATACCCCTATAGTCCCATCTTCTAATTTGTCCTAAAGAAAACCCAAAAAGAAACTTGTTTTGGTTACACCTATGTTATATTCACAACCTTAATTGACTATCCTAATAGTTTCTAACTAAACTACCTAAAATAAATCCTAAAAAAATAGCATAAAAATCAGGGGGGCACCTAATATCCATATCTAGTTATACTAAAAAGAATGGGATGAAAATCCTAAAGGAAACTCTCAAACTAAATTCAACAAATAGTAGCATAAACCAAAAGAATTAAAAAAAGCTATTAAATGTAAAAATATGCAAAAAAATATGAAAATGAAGTAAAATGACAATTTTATGTTTTCATATTTTTCTAGACAAAACATAGAAAAATGGAAGAAAAAAAAAGTCTCATTAAAAAATATGCATTTTTCAATTTTATATGAATTTTTGAAATGAAATAAAATTTGGAGAAAAAATTAAATGAAAATGGATGAGGGGTGCAAGAAGTGTTAATATTCAGTTTATATGGATGATGGGCCCAGATATGGGGGCGCGGATAGCAGTCCGCGTGTGGCCCAGTTTATTACTCAGAAAACTTAAAAAAATAAAAGAAAAAAAAGGAAAATTGCGGTGTAAATAGCATAGGATTGCAGTGTAAAACGATTGGGCTTGGACAAAGGGGGTGTGGGAAGTAACGCGTGTGAGCCCATGATGCTCACTTATCCAAAACGCAGCGTTTTGGCTGCAGCTGCTTCCCTCCAATTTCGTTTTGATCGTGGACCGTTCGATTGGCTCCTCCAAGTCAAATGTTCAACGTTCATCCAACGGTTTGTACATTGTCTTCAACCTTTGGATGTTAGGGTTTCATAACTCCATGAACATAAGCTTCATGCATGCAACTTCATCTTCTTCGTTCTCTCTCATTTCTCCATCAAATGCCATGATCCAAGAACCAAAATCACTCTATTTTTCACGTAGAATCCAATTGTGGCAATGTTTTGTATTAACACTCTCTCTATCATGCTAACCGAACAGTACAACTCCATGGATCCAAACTTTCTTCAGTTTTTGACCATCACAAAACTCAACAATCTTTATATAGAATTAATCCCTATGCCATGCTGATTAAAACCAACCAAAATTCGTGCATTATCATCCATTAAATAGTGTGTTCTACCTCCATCAAGAATCAACCTCCATTAATGAAACCTCACTAATTGATCTAAAACTCATCCAAATGAATCCCCTAATGGTCTCTAATAGTTTCACAACAAGAATCAATCCTAGCCATGCCTAAATCAATGTGTGGAAGTGGTTTTGCTTACCTTGACTCTTGCAATGGTAGGTGTTGAAAAGCTTCGAATCAGGCCTTGTAGATCTTCAATAATGGTCTCTAGGTGATGAACAATACTCTGCTTGCACAAGATTTGATGGAGATGGCTTGTATCTTCAGATCCAATACCTTTTGCTCTTTTGCAACTTCACTTGGAAAGATCCAATTCTTCAACAATGGTGGCTCACTCTAGCATGAACATGTTCAGGGAGGTTTGTGGAGATGATTTGTGGAAGAAAATGGAAGGGTAATGAACAGAAAGATGAAGTTTCAATACAATTTGCAAAATGGAAAGTTTTGGTTCAATCTCTTTTTTCTACCACCATTAACATCAACAATCACCAACCTCTCACCAATGGAGATTGTAATCAATATATAGACTCATTTGGAAAGGTCTAGAATCATCTAGATCAATCTAGTAGAAACTTGAACTTTCATGAAGTGATAATTTGCATTTCCATTCTCACCATATGAGATATCATGACAAAACCCTTACAACTTGAGTAATTATCTTCATTTTCTCCTTAAGTGGTATTTTGGACAAGATACAAAGCTTAAACACCTTGTTTATGAAGCTTTTCCTTGTTTTGGTTTGGTATGCCATTATGCAAGCAAGCAAATTACAAAGCAACCCCAAAATTTAAGCCTCAAATCAAAATTGTGGCTGAACCATTGTTCTTAAGATGTCCTTGGGAGTCAAAATGACCTATCATATGCCATGGTTTGGATTTGGAACTTGGATTTTAGGATTTTCCATTTCACTTGAATTAACTTATGTCTCATTTTTAGGCCATTTTTATCACTTTTTGCTATGAGCCTTTCCAACATCTCATGACCACCCTACTAGCCTTAAAACATCATTATAAGCAACTTTGATGTTGAAGGTTTTTTCATTTGAAGCTTGGAAGTAGGAGATATGGCCATATGCTTGAAATGACCTATAATTTCCAAATGACCAAAATGCCCTTGGCTTGCCAAAGTCATAAGTAGAGTTCCACAAATCAGATGAAGGAATACTATACCTTTATAGAAAGATAAGATCATTAGGAACAACTTTCATGTTGACCATAAATCCATTTGAAAACTCCTTGAGGGGTAAAAGTTGCTTGGAAGTCAAGTAACTTTCACAGACAAATTTCAGTGTCCTCAGATGACCTGTAACTTGCAAGAACCATAACTTGAGTTCTATAAATCTTCTTGATGCCTTCCACCACTCAAATTAAAGGTATTTAGATCCTCTACAAGTTTCATGTTGGCCAAGGATCCATTTGAGACTTGAATTTTGAATTATCTTGCTGATAAGTTTGCCCTAAATCAGGGGATTTTACACAGAAACCCTAATTCAGAAACTTCTCTTCTTCTTGATTTCTTTTGATTTCTCCTTGGCACAACACCAAATCCATATTTACATGTCAAATGAGGCATCCCACATCTTTCAAACAGGCCTTGATGCCCTTCAATCAAGCATTTGACCTAGGGTTGACCCAGGGTTGACCTAGATGAAACCCTAGTTGACTGTCTTCAATTGCAGCTCTTGTAATCACATCAATGACTTGTCTCACTTTCAAAATGAGTCTCTATGTATTCCATGATGTCTATATACCCTCCATGACCTCAATTCACAGCTCACAACTTCTTTGATGATCTTCAAATACCCTCAAGATAGGAGATAGATCCACTGCTTGGTCCACTAACTTCTCAGATTTCAATTTCTTTCTGATGACTTGGATGTGCTTGAATTTGAATAATACCCTCTTGATATGCTCATAAAGATAAGAATTGCATTTGGTCCCTTGTTGGATGACTTGCTATGCTATGCTATGCAAATGATTAGACTATGTACATGACTTTTTATGCAAATGACAATGCAATTGAAACATAAAATCAGGTGAAATAAGTTGAGCAAATTTTAGGGTGCAACACTTCCAAAACCATTTTCACCCACTCAAATCATCACAAACCATCCACAGAATCCACAAATGATGTGTCGGAGGTGTTCAAACTCTTAAACCAGTCAAAACCCTCATTTTCCCAAAAGTCAACTTTCAACCAAGCAAAGTTTGACTTCACACACAAAATCTGCCAAAGCACTCCTCAGGCCTGTTTTAATCATTGTAAACCTCCAAACACCTTAGGTTTATGATGTACCAACTGTCCATAATCTAAAATACCATCATCATCACTTATTTCAAGTTCTGGTCCAAGATTCACTTGTTTACTTCAAGTGCAAGAAAGGCTACATTTTCACCAAAGCATTGGATTGGATTTTATTTGGAGGCTTCAAGGTTTTCCTTTCTATATTAGCTTGCTTGGAAGTATACAAGAGGTTGGTAGTTACTATTCTTTTTTTTAACTGTCATGAACATGATTAAAGTGCATTTGTTGTTACAATGTGTTTTAAATATAAATGTAGTTCATGTTTGAATCTGCCAAGATTGCTTGTTTTACTCATCAATATGTGTATTTGCTCTTATAATCATCATCCAATGAGGTGTGTATGTTGTTACTTTTGTGAAAGTATGTTGTTAAAATACATGGTCATTTTGGGCTTGACTTTGTTATGTGGATTTTATATTCATTAACACCAAAACTGTTTTGGAATTTAAAAACTGTCAACATGAAGAGATCTAGGTTAGATGCTCTGATTTCTCTTTGAACATTGTTATGTTAGTAGTTGGCATTTTGAAGGTATAACTGTTATAAGGCTTTGGTGTTTGATTTTCTTGGCATTGTAATGATCAAGTTGTCACTTTCATTTGTGAATTTTAAACTTTGTACTTGAAAAGATCTATGTGATTTGTTACTGTCATTAGAGCATTAGAGGGACTGTTGTTTAGACTGTTTGGTATGGTTATGCCAAGAATGTTACATTTATGCTGTAAAATGCCTACTGCCACAAGGCTTGCAAGTTTGTTTGTGTGGATAGAGTTGTGGATTGATGGTTAATTGATCTAAACATTGTCATGGTAAGATTCATAATTGTTTTATCAAGGTTTGTTTTTAAGTCTAAAACTGTCAACTCATAATTCTGTTTAGGCCTAGATTTGGTTGGTTCAATTCCTAGTCATGCTTGTGGTTTATGTTACTCAGTGCATACTTGAATTAATCTAGCATTTTAATAAGTGTGCATAGGACTGTCATTGGGATCTTGAACTAGGGTTGCTGTTAGCATTTATGTGAAGATGGGTTTATCAATCCATGGTGAGATACTTAGAGTGGTTGCTTCCTAGGCATTGTAATGTCAGGCTCCTATTTGTGTTTAGCTTTAGTTTAGAGTTGTGACTTTAGACTTTAGGTTTAATGGTTGGAGTTGGGATTCAAACAATGTAGTTTATATCCATGACTGTTTTGGGACTAAGTTTGTCAAAACTGATTTAGCTGTTGCCAGGTTGTGCTTTCATTAAGCAGTTTGAGTAGGATGAAGCCAAATTTGTGTTAATGAAGTCTTGTATGGACTGTTGGATTGTTGAGAGCAGGTTTTTCTTGGTTTGATTGTTCAGAGAAGTTTGGTTGTATTTTGTGAGAGTCTTTTTGGTGCTGTTAAGCATTAGTGTGTAGGTTAGTGGGGTAGCATCATTAGATTCTCTGATTGAGGTACAAAATTGATGATTGGTGCTAGCATAATCATATTGAATTTCATAGTAGTACTTTCAGGACTGTCTATGAAAAACTATGGCCATAAGCCAATTTTCTAATCATGACAGTTTTGCTCCTTTTGCTATTGGTAACAAGGCACTTTGTTTGTTTAATGATGTTTAAGTCTTGGTTTAATCTCACTGTCAAGAATTCATCCTTGTGAGGTCATGATATTTTGAATCCCTCTACAACTGTTCTTGGAAGCTAAGTTTGTTAGCTTATGCTTGTTAGTGCCAGTTTCATGTCACATGATAGGATTTTGTTTATGGTTGTGATTTCCATCCAGAGGGATCTGTTTGGAAGTGGTTTGTTAACCATTTTTGCTGTCATGAATATCCATTTCATTTTGAAACCTCATATCAGCTTGTAGAATCTTTGCTAACAGTTAATTTCCACTAGACTTTTCTAGAGTTGTTAATGTCATTAACTCAATCTTTTAAGATATGGTGTGTATAAGGGCCCTGATGCATTAACATTGGATTGACAATTTGCTCATTGGAGTACCAAGCCTAGTTCATGACAAGGTTGTGTTAGAACACAGATTGGTTCTTAATAATAACTCTTTGTTTTGATGATAACTGTTAGGAAATTTATATTTAAGAATTATATACTCTAAAATTTGTTTGAGAGCTTTACTGCAGATTGAAATAATATTAACTCTCTAGAAGCAAATCTGTTTTGAATACAAGAAGTTATTCTGACTCTGAAGCGCCAGATGCACCTTACAGATGAATCTGTTTGCTCCTTACAGAAGATCCTGAGCGTAGTCTCCAGAAGGATCTGAAGCAAGAAGCTCCAGAACATTCTGAGTCAGAAGCATCTGAATATAATCAGAAGCATCTGAAGCATAGAAGAATATTGATTGAAGAGTTTCTCAAATCATTAGTCTACAGAAGTTTCTGAAAGTACCAACGCTGCCAAGTACTGAAGTTCTGTGTCAAAAATGCTCTGATGATCAACACGCTTAAAGCACACCTGCTGCAGAAGACTCTGATACAGCATAGTTCTGAATCTCATTAGAAGACTCTGATCCATTCAAACTCTGAAGAACTTGCTGAAAACTGAAGAAGTAATTTTCAAGAATATATCCGTTGGAGTTATTCAACGTCTCTTTCCTTATTTGTGCTAGACACACTTACACAGACAAAAAGGATTTTTCTGTGCCATCTACTTCTAGGAAAAGTCACTTGATGTGAAGACAAAAAGGCTCAGACCTTTTGGGACTCTCTTTTCAACGCTCAGCTTCATTGGATCAGCTGCCTATAAAAGGAGAACTTCACCACATTCTTCAGTTACACAATTTGCTGAAAAGAAATCATTATATTCTAAGCTCTCATTCATTCTTATTCTTCTTAGAATTTATTGTACTTAAACTTAAGAGAAAAATCACTGTTGTGATAAAAGCTTTATAGAAGCATTAATACTCTTGTATTTAATTTACATTGATTGTAAAGGATATTCCTTAAGAGGATTCAGTTAGAATCAGTAGCTCTTGAGAAGACTAAGAACTGTTGTTCTTAGGTGATACTATTGTAATCAGTTTGATTTAATAGTGGATTAAGTCCTTGTTGAGAAAGGCAAATCACTCTAGGAAGGGTGGACTGGAGTAGTTGTTTAAACGAACCAGGATAAAAATAATTGTGTGATTATTTTTTAAGTCTTAATTTATCATACTTATTCAACCCCCCCTTCTAAGTATTATCTCACCTTCAGTTGGCATCAGAGCTCCGGTTCTGAGTGTGCTACCACTTAACAGTGTCAGTAAAGATCCAGAGAGATATACTTTGATATATATATATATATATATTTATTTGTTATCATGGCAGATAATTCAATGTCAAATATTAACAATAAATATGAAGAGAGGGATAGGATCAGCACCAAACCCCCAATGTTTGATGGGGAGAAATTTGACTACTGGAAAGACAGAATTGAGAGTTTTTTCCTAGGATATGATGCTGATCTATGGGATCTTGTCATAGATGGATATGTACATCCCACAAATGGGGATGGCAAAAAGATTGACAGAAAATCTATGACAGATGCTCATAAGAAAGACTTCAGAAATCACCACAAAGCCAGGACTATATTACTGAATGCTATTTCACATACAGAGTATGAGAAAATTACAAACAGGGAGACTGCTTTTGATATGTTTGAATCCCTTAAAATGACTCATGAGGGAAATTCTCAAGTTAAGGAGACAAAAGTTATGGCTCTGATCCAGAAGTATGAGGCTTTCAAAATGGAAGACTCTGAATCTGTTGAAGCCATGTTCTCCAGATTCCAGATACTCACTGCTGGGCTGAAAGTTCTGGACAAGGGATATTCTACGTCAGATCATGTAAAGAAAATCATCAGAAGTCTGCCTATCAGATGGAGACCAATGGTGACTGCCCTGAAGATGGCCAAAGATCTGAACAAGATCTCTCTAGAAGAACTCATCAGCTCACTAAGGAGCCATGAGATTGAGCTTGAGGAAGATGAACCTCAGAAGAAAGATAAAGGTAAATCTGTTGCATTAAAATCTAACAAAACTGCTAAAGCTTTGCAGGTCATTCAAGAAAGCTCTGAAGAATCTTCTTCTGAAGAAGAAGATGAGTTATCCATGCTGTCCAGAAGGATTAACAAACTCTGGAAGCACAAGGGAAAGAAGTTCAACAACTTCAGAAGATCTGATAACAGAAAGGAATCTTCTAGTCACAAAAGATCTGCCAAGAAAGAAGTTGTGTGCAATGAGTGCAAAGAACCTGGGCACTACAAAAATGATTGCCCCAAACTTCAGAAAGAAAAACCCAAGAAGAAGTTCAACAAAAAGAAGAAGGTTCTGATGGCAACATGGGATGACTCAGATGAGTGTGAATCATCTTCTAAATCAGAAGAATAATGTGCAAACGTTGCATTGATGGCTAGCACAGAGGATCAAGAGGAAGGTACCTCAGGATATGAATCAGAATTTGAATCTGATGATGATGCAGAAGAGGTAATGGCTAAACTTACCAAAGAAGAACTCATTAAAGTTTTAACAAAAGTTCTTAAAAGTTATAACAACATCAAACTCAAATACAAAAAGCTGAAAAGCAATCTTGAATCTGAGATTGATCTTCTGAAAACAGAACTTGTTGAGCAAAAAGAAATAAATTTGAAAATAAAAAATGACTTTGAAATAACTCAACAAGAATCTGAATCTGAGACTAAGTCATGTGAAAATATTTTAGAAAAATATGACTCTAGTTTTCAGAGATTTCTCACTAAGAGCATAGACAGAAGCAAGATGGCTTCCATGATCTATGGTGTTAGTGGAAACAACAGAAGAGGCATTGGATATGAATCTTCATCTGGAAGTAATCCAAAACCTGCTGACAAACTTTTCATCAGGAAGACACCTCTGTATTCTCAATTCAAATTTGGTCACTTGAATGACATTAAACACACAAGCTCTGAGAAGAATACTTATGTGTTTAAACCCAAGGCAAGCCAGAATAAACATTATGTTGTAAAACAGAAGTTTAGGCAAACCTACAAAGCAACTAACCCCAAAGGACCCAAGAAGATCTGGGTACCTAAAAACAAAATAATTCCTATTGCAGATGTTCTTAGCAGCAAGGTCAGGACACCAATCATGGTACCTGGACTCTGGATGCTCACGACACATGACAGGAGAAAAGTCTATGTTCCAAAGCCTGGAACTTAGATCTGGAGGTGACGTGAAGTTTGGAGGGAACCAGAAGGGTAAGATCATTGGGTCTGGCACTATTGGAAATGGTAAACTTCCCTCTATTACTAATGTTTTACTTGTTGAAGGGTTAAAGCATAACTTATTGTCCATAAGTCAATTAAGTGACAATGGTTATGATATTACCTTTAATCAAAAATGTTGTAAAGCTATTAGTCAGAAGGATGGCTCTATCCAATTTAGTGGTAAGAGGAAAAACAACATTTATAAAATAAATCTTTCAGAACTTAAAGTTCAAAATGTTAAATGCCTCTTGTCTGTTAATGAAGAGCAATGGGTCTGGCACAGAAGATTGGGCCATATTAATATGAGACGTATATCTCAGATTAATAAACTTAATCTTGTCAGAGGACTCCCTAATCTGAAGTTCACTTCAGATGCTCTTTGTGAAGCATGCCAGAAAGGGAAGTTTTCAAAAACATCTTTCAAATCAAAAAATGTTGTTTCTACCTCTAAACCATTAGAACTACTTCATATTGATCTGTTTGGACCAGTGAAAACTGCATCCATCAGAGGCAAGAAGTATGGATTGGTCATTGTTGATGACTTTAGCAGATGGACATGGGTAAAGTTCTTAAAACACAAGGATGAGTCACATTCTGTGTTCTTTGACTTCTGCAAGCAAGTCCAGAATGAAAAGAATTTCAAAATTATAAAAGTCAGAAGTGATCATGGTGGTGAATTTGAAAATAAATATTTTGAAAAATATTTTTCTGAAAATGGCATTGCTCATGATTTTTCCTGTCCTAGAACTCCACAACAGAATGGGGTTGTAGAGAGGAAAAACAGAACTTTGCAAGAAATGGCCAGAACCATGATCAATGAGACAAATCTGGCAAAACATTTTTGGGCAGAAGCAATCAATACAGCATGCTACATTCAGAACAGAGTGTCTGTTAGACCTCTTCTGAAGAAGACTCCTTATGAATTGTGGAAGAACAAAAAGCCCAACATTTCATATTTTCATCCTTTTGGATGTATTTGTTATATGTTAAACACTAAGGAAAATCTGAGCAAGTTTGATTCCAAAGCACAGAAGTGTTTCATGCTTGGATATTCTGAACGCTCTAAAGGCTACAGAGTATACAACACTGAGACACAGAATGTGGAAGAATCCATTCATGTCAGATTTGATGATAAGCTTGGCTCTGAAAAGCCAAAGCAGGTTGATAACTCTGCAGATAGGGAAGTAGTCTTTATTGACTCTGAAGTTCCAGAAGCAGACAAACTTCAAGTGAAGGAACCAGAAGCAACTCCAGATGCCAATCCCTTAACTTCTCAGATGAATAATCTAAACATTTCTGAAGAGTCAATTATCAGAGGATCATCATCCAGAATTAAAGCTTCTCATCCAGAGGATGTAATTATTGGAAAGAAGGATGATCCCATCAGAACAAGATCCTATCTAAGATCATCTGAAGCATCACTATTTGGACTAGTGTCAGAAATTGAACCATTTTCTGTAGAAGAAGCTCTGCAAGACAATAACTGGATTATTGCCATGCAAGAAGAGCTAAACCAATTCAGCAGAAATGATGTATGGGATCTAGTTCAAAGACCTCAAGGATTCAATATTATTGGTACAAAATGGGTCTTCAGAAATAAGCTAAATGAGAAAGGAGAAGTTGAGAGGAATAAGGCAAGGCTGGTTGCTCAAGGGTACAGTCAGTAAGAAGGTATTGATTACACTGAGACATATGCTCCAGTGGCAAGGTTAGAATCTATACGCCTTCTTATTTCCTTTGCTGCACAGAATAACATCACTCTGTATCAGATGGATGTTAAAAGTGCCTTTCTTAATGGTATTATAGAAGAAGAAGTTTATGTCCACCAACCTCCTGGTTTTGAAAATGAAAAATTTCCAGATCATGTTTTCAAATTAAAGAAATCTCTATATGGATTAAAACAAGCTCCCAGAGCTTGGTATGAGAGATTGAGTAATTTTCTTCTGGAGAAGAATTTTATCAGAGGCAAAGTGGATACAACTCTATTCTGTAAAAAAATAAAGAAAGATCTTCTAATTTGCCAAATTTATGTAGATGATATTATTTTTGGATCAACAAATATTATGCTTGGAAAGGAGTTTGCTACATGTATGCAGGCAGAATTTGAAATGAGCATGATGGGAGAACTCAGATTCTTTATAGGAATCCAAGTTAATCAAACTCCAGAATGCACCTACATACATCAGACAAAGTATGTTAAAGAACTTCTGAAGAAATTCAACATGTCTGACAGCAAGCTGGCAAATACTCCAATGCATCCTACTAGCTCACTTGGCAAAGAAGAGGTAAGTAAGAAAGTAGACGAGAAGCTCTACAGAGGTATGATTGGTTCTCTTCTTTATCTTACTGCTTCTAGACCTGACATATTATTCAGTGTTTGCCTGTGTGCTAGATTCCAATCAGATCCTAGAGAATCACACTTGACAGCTGTCAAGAGGATTCTAAGGTATCTGAAAGGTACTTCTAATATGGGTTTGTGTTACAGAAAATCTGATGATTTCAAATTAGTTGGATTCTGTGATGCTGACTACGCTGGAGACAGAGTGGAAAGAAAAAGTACTTTTGGAAGTTGTCAATTTCTAGGAAGAAATCTAATCTCCTGGTACAGCAAGAAGCAACCCACAATTGCACTATCAACCACAGAGGCTGAATACATTGCTGCTGCTGGATGTAGCACGCAGATGCTCTGGATGAAAAGTCAACTAGAAGATTATCAAATTTTTGAGAGTAACATTTCTATCTTTTGTGATAATACTTCTGCTATATGTTTGTCCAAGAATCCCATTTTACATTCTAAGGCAAAACATATAGAAATTAAGCATCATTTCATCAGAGACTATGTTCAGAAGGGAATCATAAATTTAGCCTTTGTTGATACAGATCATCAATGGGCAGATATTTTTACAAAACCCCTTGTTGAAGATAGATTCAATTTTATTCTGAAAAATATTGGTATGGATTTTTGTCCAGAATGATATTTATCAGAAGCAAATTGTTACAGATGCAAAAATGCTTAATTCATCTGAAGTATTTCTTCTATTTATTTATTCTATTCTGATTAATATTTCTGATATGAAACTCTGAACTAACCATCTTTAGAAGATCTGAACGTTGGCTAACGTTTCATTTCTTGAGAGAATTCAGAACAACATGCAAGTAAACACGTGTCACACAAAATCTGAAGAGGTGGCGTGTACATAACTGAAGAGACGTTTGAGGTGAAATTTGAATAGTAAATATCTTGGTTTTCCCCCCTAAATTGTCAGAAGCATTTATTGTTTGAAATGATTTTATTCTCTTCATTTAATGCTTGCTCAAACGTGCGTTTTTCTGACTTTTGATGTGCCTAAGTGTTTAGTATATATACTTGTTGTGTATTCACTTTCACACTTTTCACTCTCAGAATTTACATGCGTTTTCATCTCTTGTTCTCTCTGCATAAAAACTCAAAACCTAAGTGTTTGAAAAAGCATTCTTCAATGGCGTCTTCTTCATCAACAACTGCTCAGTTTCAATCTACAATGGCTGCTGTGACTTCAGATAACTTAGGTGCTGCTCCATATTCTCCTCCCAAGAGAACACTTCTAACACCTGTTGATAAACTAGAAGTGCTGTGTGAATCTATGGTTGAATTTGACTCTCTGGCTGATAATGGGTTTGATTTTCGCTCCATTGTTAGAGCTCAAGGATGGGTGAAATACTTTGATAGGTTGTTTGGACCAGTTTACCCTCTACTTGTGAAGGAATTCTGGATTCATGCATCTGTGTATCCCAAGTTTATTTTATCATCTGTGCTGGGAAAAGAGATTATCATCACAGAGGATCTGATAAGAAGATTGATTAGTTATGAAGAAACAGATGGTGTTTCCCACTTGCCAGCTGGGCGTGTGGATATGGAAGAGGTTTATGAGGAAGTTATGACTGCTGGACAAGCTTCTAACAGATTCAAAGATCTGAAGCCTGATTACAAGATCTGGGCCAAGATCTTCATGGGATGCATACATCACAGGAAGTCAACAAATTCCCCAGATTATGTCAACAATAAACAGATCTATTTTATGTACTTCCTCAGTCAGAGCAACAAGGTAGATCTTCCTTACATTCTGTTCATGCATCTGTGGAATCACATCAATGCATCTAGAGAATCTGTAAAAGAAAAAGGCCAGAAGATCAGGACTTGGATCCCTTTTAGAAGGTTGATCTCAGATCTTCTCACTGAAAATGGTTTAGTGGCTGCTCTGTACGATGTTGGGGTTACAGAGGAATTAGAGTTCATTATGGGAAAGCCTCTGAACGCTAAAAGTCTTCTGAGACTCAAGATTGTATATGAACTCACTACTGCTCCAAAGAGGCTGAATATGTCTGATTTGAATAAGAGGGTTCCAGTATCTGACTTTCCTCTATTCTTTGCTGAAGAACCTAGACATATAGTACTGATGTATATAGAGGAATGCAAAAGGGAAGGAGTACCTGTTCCAGCTAATGTGTTTTAGCTTGTCAAACAACCACTACCAGATGCAGGAGAAGAAGAAGAAGTACCACTTCAGAGGAAAAGGACTCAGCCTGCAGCAGAATCTGAACCTGTCCAGAAGAAGGCTAAGATTGATGAGAAGCCAAAGAATCTCTTAAAGAGAAAGGATTCTGAAGAAGCTTCCTCTGCATCTGCCAAGAGGATTAAACTAAAAGGTACTAAGACTTCTGTTATTTCTAAAAATGTTGTTATTAATGATTCAACTATTAAATCTGTTCCAAAACCACCTGTTACTCAAACAACTTCTGTTGCTGCCCCTAGTTCTGTCTCACCTCAAAAACAAAACACTACTTCTGTATCAAAAACACCTCAACCCAAAATACACATCAAACACTTTATTCCACGTCCATCACCATCAAATTCACAACCAACAGAACCACAACCAACAGAACCACAACCATCAGAACCACAGTCATCAAAACAACAACAACCTTCTGATAAACAAAACTCTGATCAACGACAAACTTCTGAACATCCAGAAAACCAAACCACAGAAGATCAACCAGAAAAAGACTCTGTCATACCACCATCAAATACTCCATCTTCTGAACCTGTTGCACCTGTTACTTCTGAACCCACAAAAGTAACTTCTTCTCCTGTTTCATCAGAACCACCCTCCAAACAATCTGATACTCCTTCAGAACCTACTCATATCCCTGAGACAGAAGTTCTTGATATCACTCCATTAAAAATAGTGTTTCAAGTCTCTTCTACCTCTTGTACACCTACAACATCCTCCAATTCATCTGAATCAGATATCCATCCAGATTTTCTTGTCTCTCCATCCAAATACTCTGATATGAACCAACCTGAACCTGAACCTGAACCTGCATCAACCATACCTGCTAAAACTCCTATTCCAGATCCTTTGCCTCCACCTGCACCTTCATCTGAGATGATTGTTCCCACTTCCAATCCATCATCATCTGGTATATCTTGTGCCCAAGTTTCTTCTCTTTATCATAATTTATCTTATGGTTTCAAACTGAAAGATTTTTATGATAGAGTTGAACCTTCTGAACCCCTGAAACCTCTGAAACCAAAACTCAGACAGGCTCTTCCATCTGTAATCCTTTCATATATTCAATCTATGAACAATGAAGGATCCTTAGCAACAATATCTGCTACATCTGGTAAAGCTGTTGTTTCAGCTCTGCAACCTGCATCTGATAACACAGTTACATCTGATAAACCATCAACCTCTGCTTTCATACCATACTCTAATGAACCCTTTGATGATGTTTGCCCACGCACAAGACCAAAATCTAATTTGCTTAATGCTTTAAACAGATCCTTACCTCAAAAACCAGAAATTCCTTTCATTCCATATTATCCCCCTCCTCTGATTTCCATCCAAAAATCACTGCTACCACCAACTCCCAAACCTAAACATATGACTCTGGAAACCTTGCTTAAACCACCACCCAGACTTAATATTGATCATTTATTTCAAACATTTTTGCAAGAAATACAGATGTCTTTAGGTACTGTTCAGAAGAGATGCTCTGAAACTATGGATGCAAATGAAACTGACATCATCTGGAAAGGATTCATCAATAGATTCAACACTGTAGCTTCCAATCTGAAGAACGTCTGTTCTGATGATGCAAAGCTCAGAGATGAAAGAACTCAATTCTGGATTGTCAACAAAATTGAACCTCTGCTTCGTTTGGATGCTCCTCCTCCTCCATCAGAACCAACTGCCAATGCATTGACTATGACTCTGGTAGAACCCTCTTCAGGATCTCCAGAACCTATGGCAATTGACTCTGTTCAGGCTGCAGAACCTCCACCTTCTTCATCAGAGATAAAGACAGAACATCCAGACTTTGGAGACAAGATTGCTGCTCTGGAGGCTGGTCAGTCTGAAATAAAATCTTGGATGGCTAAGCAAGATAAGAAATCTGAAGACATGACAGAGTGGATGTCAAAACAAGATGAGAAGAATGAGACAATGACTAAGTGGATGTCAAAGCAAGAGCAATCATCATCTGAGATTACAGACCTATTGAAGATGCTTTTGTCAAAACACTCTTAGATTTTTTTTCTAATGTTTGTGCATCTGTTGTTTTGCATATGATTTTTATTGTTATATCTTCTGATATTTACCTATGTACTCTTGCTCTGTTTTTTTAAATGAATCAGTTTCTCTCCATTGAATTATCTTTTTTATTGTTCCTTTTATTTGTCTTTTTTAAAAAATAAAAAAAAAAGTTTTTACTTTTTGCTTATGACAAAAAAGGGGGAGAAAATAAAGATCTGAACTGTTTAATATAATTTCACTAGAATGAATCTTCAGACATATATATTCTATCTAATATTTAAATTGACTATTTCAGATCATTTGATAAGAACACTCTATAAAAGAATCTCTGAGTCTCTCAGATCATTTGCTTTTCTATCAAACTCTGAATCTTATATCTGCAAGATATTCTGACCCTAAATTGTTATAAGAACAAACAAGATCTAACTCTGAAGATTAATCAAGACAAAAGGGAAGTTTCTATTCCTTTTTCATATTTAACTCAGGGGGAGATTCATCATCTCAGGGGGAGTTATAATTCTTTATGTTCAGTTAAATAAAATTTCTGATACTTTTTGTCATCATCAAAAAGGGGGAGATTGTTAGAACACAGATTGGTTCTTAATAATAACTCTTTGTTTTGATGATAACTGTTAGGAAATTTATATTTAAGAATTATATACTCTAAAATTTGTTTGAGAGCTTTACTGCAGATTGAAATAATATTAACTCTCTAGAAGCAAATTTGTTTTGAATACAAGAAGTTATTCTGACTCTGAAGCGCCAAATGCACCTTACAGATGAATCTGTTTGCTCCTTACAGAAGATCCTGAGCGTAGTCTCTAGAAGGATCTGAAGCAAGAAGCTCCAGAACATTCTGAGTCAGAAGCATCTGAAGATAATCAGAAGCATCTGAAGCATAGAATAATATTGATTGAAGAGTTTCTCAAATCATTAGTCTACAGAAGTTTCTGAAAGTACCAACGCTGCCAAGTACTGAAGTTCTGTGTCAAAAATGCTCTGATGATCAACACGCTGAAAGCACACCTGCTGCAGAAGACTCTGATACAGCATAGTTCTGAATCTCATTAGAAGACTCTGATCCATTCAGACTCTGAAGAACTTGCTGAAAACTGAAGAAGTAATTTTCAAGAATATATCCGTTGGAGTTATTCAACGTCTCTTTCCTTATTTGTGCTAGACACACTTACACAGACAAAAAGGATTTTTCTGTGCCATCTACTTCTAGGAAAAGTAACTTGATGTGAAGACAAAAAGGCTCAGACCTTTTGGGACTCTCTTTTCAACGCTCAGCTTCATTGGATCAGCTGCCTATAAAAGGAGAACTTCACCACATTCTTCAGTTACACAATTTGCTGAAAAGAAATCATTATATTCTACGCTCTCATTCATTCTTATTCTTCTTAGAATTTATTGTACTTAAACTTAAGAGAAAAATCACTGTTGTGATAAAAGCTTTATAGAAGCATTAATACTCTTGTATTTAATTTACATTGATTGTAAAGGATATTCCTTAAGAGGATTCAGTTAGAATCAGTAGCTCTTGAGAAGACTAAGAACTGTTGTTCTTAGGTGATACTATTGTAATCAGTTTGATTTAATAGTGGATTAAGTCCTTGTTGAGAAAGGCAAATCACTCTAGGAAGGGTGGACTGGAGTAGTTGTTTAAACGAACCAGGATAAAAATAATTGTGTGATTATTTTTTAAGTCTTAATTTATCATACTTATTCAACCCCCCTTCTAAGTATTATCTCACTGTCGCGGTGAAATTTGGATACCAAACTATTGATTAGTTTGACTCATTAATTCATTTTGCAACCGAACTTTGATTTGTCCAAAGGAAGGGATAAAGATCGAAATTCCCACAATGCAATGCAAATGCAAGCTAAGAGAGTTTTAGGTTCGGGGGTTGGTTAAACTTAGGGAAGGTACTAGCATCCTAAGTTTCTGTAGTACTCTACAGGAACCTCTTGTTTTATGTTTGTTTACTGCTAAGTGTTTATCTGCTTAAAGGGTTAAAGACCCTAAGGGTTTATTTTCTAAGTATACTCGATAAGATGTCGCATCTTATGCCTACATATCCTTACAGGAGTGGAATCAAAGTATTTTGTAGTTCACCCTAAAGGGTTTGAGGAGCTCTTTGACTGTGGTCAAAGTTCCTACGGGTTTAGGGTAGTTGTTTTGATTGGGTTTAGGAGAAGAGATGAGTCTTCATGTTAAGGGAGAGATAACCACCACAAATGTAAAAGGGGTTGTAGGAAATGGTCTTTGCATCGTCTTAAGGAAAGGTCTTACATGCTCGGATGGTCGCCAAGTATGCCTTTATCGCTCTTAAGGCAAAGTCCCTACATGTTTGATTGTATTGTTGTGGAGGTGGAGATTATATCTCACTTAAGATGATTAACATCTATTCTCTAATGTGTTTGAAAAAGTTTTGTATTGTGTTGTTTCTATGTGGTAGAAAGATAAAGACAAGGTCCTTCCTACGGGGTTGGATCTATCCTAAAGATCAACTTGGAGAAACAAGGATCGAGGGGGGAATGATGCAAATGATGTGCAGCTACACACAACGTTGAATTATGTGTAGGTTTTTCCTTTGGACGGAATGCGATGCGGAATAGATAAATATGATAATGTTAGATGACTGTAAAATAGGTTGCGGAAATAAATTGCAGAAAATAAATCCATACACATACGCATGAAAGCGCTTGAAGTGTGTGAGAGTGAAAGGTGTCGTGAAGTGCACGATTGAATTAGTTTTAACTGTTTGGTTTGATTTTAATTGGGTTGATCAAGGTAAATTGATGAATTTGAATAAAAGTTGGTTTTGTTGACTGAAATTGATTTTAAGGAAAAGTTGATTTATTATTTAAAAAGAAGTTCTAGATGTGAGTTGATTTTAATTAAATAGGAATTCATTAAAATGGAGTTTGTAGTTGTTAATATAAAAGGTTATTATAATTTTTATTTTTTTTAACAGTTATTTTAAGCATGAAATTGGGGGATATATCATTATTTAGAAAACAGATTTATTAAATTATTTTAAATAAAAGAAATGAAAAAAACGGATTAATTAGTTAATGGAATAAAATATTAGTTTGAATTATGTAAAAAGATTTATTTTAATAAAAATGATTTAGTGATGATTAGGGAGTAATTTAAAATGGTTAATTAAAATTAAGGAGTGATTTAGTGGTGATGTGTGTGTATTAATAAATTACAAAATAATAATAAAAAAATAAATAAACATAAAGAGGAGGGACGGGAACCCTAGGTCCCTTTTTCCTCTCCGTCGTCCGCTATTTCTCCCTCTTTCTCCGACGGCGACTTCCCTCTTTCCACTGCTCTCTTCGAACCTGCAACAACAACAACATAATCAAACAAACAACGATTTCATGAAGAATGAAGTTTTTACCGAAGATCAGCGCCGATGAGAGAGATGCTTCGTCGGTGGGAGGCTCTGCGGCTTGCGAAGGCGTCGGTGACGAACAGATAAGTTATCTCTCCGCTCAATCGTTTTTTCGAGATGAGGATTTTCTGTGGTTTTCCTTGATAGTGATTTTCTTCCCCTTTTCCTCTTTTAGGGTTACGACACTTAGACTCTTGTGATGATTCTCGATTGCTCTTATATAGACTCCAATTTGGGATTTCCACTGAATTTGATTAAAATCCAATTAATTGTGGATTTGGACCTTCTGTTTTCGTTTAGCTGAAATTGGCAACATTTCCTTTTCCATTTTTATCGAGTTAATGTTGATGAGAATTGAGATTGGATTTGATTTAGTCTGAATAGAATCTTCCATTGTTTCAAGGAATATTCTTTAACGGCCATATTTGATTTTGTGATTATTGTTGGCAGGTGTGGATAGTGAAAGGGTTTGGGCCCAAGAAGCTTAACAGTCCAGAGTAATTTGCAACACCTAACGATACGCTCTCTTCAGGGTGAAAGTTATCTACGATTCTCTCACGAAGAGTCACAAGCATTGATCCAGTGGAGAACTTGTTGGCTTCAGTTGGTAATGATTTTGGTTCCACATTCTTGATTCTTCCCTTTCGATTACATCACAACCCAACATGCTTCTCTATCCGATTGATTTTTCAAATTACCGTTGTTGATTTCTTTGTCGTGATGTAGCAGGTGATATGATCTGAAGGACAGCAGAACCTATACGCATTGGGTTGCTAAGAGCTTAGTCTTGATTTCCCAACTGCTCGAACTTTATCGAGTACCAGGTTGTGATGCTACTCCATACAAAGAGATGTTGAATTCATGTAAAATGACTCATTGTAAGGGAAATTTGGTCGTTGACAGTCCAGGCGAGGCAAGTGATCATTGGCTCAGACAACATCCATGTCGGCTGTTTGGTCATCCATAATTAATGCAGGCGTTTGTATGAGGATCCTTCTCTAACTTCATCATTTGTGGCATTGGTGGTTTAATTTAGTATGTTGTCCCACTGATTGTGAATGAGTTTCTTTTTTTGTGTTTGTCTTTTTGTAGGGAGCTTCTTGAGCAATGGATGCAATTTGAGGGGTATGCTGATTATATTCAAATGGCGCGAAGATGAGCCTTCTGAAGTCAAAGGGTACTCTTACAGGGAACAAGTTTCTAAACGCTGCTGATTCGTAAACTTCTCGGTGATGCTGTTTGACAGTGAGTACACATCATAGGTATATGTTTTGAATATGCTGGTTGTGATACAAATGATATTCATAACTGAAAACTTTTGCTGTGTTTTGTGTAGAGAAGATCTGAAGAATGTTATTATATGTGCTTCCGGTGGTTCGTCAAATCATTCAGCGAATATTTCCTTAATGTCTCAATTTCTCCTTCTACTCACCAGCAATGGCTTTGAAACTGCGGGACTGTCAAGCATCCTGTGGCGTTGCTCGTCTCAAGGTTCAATTTGAACTCTTTATCCATTTGATTAATCTTGTCTCTTTTCAAACTCATGAGGGCTGTTAAATTTTCAGGTCGTCGCAGGGGTGTGTGCTCTTGTTGTTCTTCCAAAACCATATCGGTGACGCTGAATATCCTGAAGCAGCCTGAGGTACACGAGTTATACCGTTCACATATTTCTGTCATAATTTCCTTTCGAAGTTCCGTAGGGAGTCAGCTTATTGTGTGATAACTTGCAGCTGGTTTTGATTGGTGTTTGAATTATGCAGGCTGGATGTGGTGAGATGGATGGGTTACGACAAAGCGGTTGTTATGAGTTTTCTAATTCTCCTCATTAGCGGTAGTATGAAGATATTGTAGCAACTCTTATGATCTAGTAAGGGTAGAACCTTGTGGTGTAACTGAAGCTTCAAGATTCGTATGCTTCCTCTGTCGATTGCTTGATAAACACTCCCATTTCTATGTTTTACGTTAGCGTCACGTAGTGTATAATCAGGTGGTTTCTCTTTTCCAAGTATTAAGTTCTGAAGCCCATATTTCTTACTTGGCGTTATTAAAATAACTACTTTAATCACCTCATGTTGACAGTATGCAGGTTGATTTCTAATTATCTTCACAGCAACAAAACCGTAGGTGTATGAATCCCAACACTTGTCCATATACCTTGTGGCCAAGGAGACCTGTTGAAGCGCCTTAAAGCAAGTCGCGCAATCCGCTGTTAAACTGCTGAGGTATCTAGTTCTTTGTATGGTCTACAACCAGCTCAGGTTGATGCTCGTGCTGAGACGGTCGAAGGTTGGATGTATTATAAGGGGTTGAAATTGTGCAGGCCTCGGTTCCTTACATCTGGAGTGTTTCGGAAAGTGCGCACGACAATTGTTGCAGCTGTGGCATCCAGGCTTGGTGTTGGCTCGTCTCAGAGTTGATCCAAAAGGCTCAGTAGGTGCTCCCTCTTCATCCTCTGGGGTTTCTTCCCATAATTCCCTTTTGGAAATCCATACTGGGGCACTAAGTTGATCTGTGACTTCCAGCTGAGGCAGGCTTTGATAATATCCAAGTGTTTCAGGTAATCTCTCCACAATAGACATGGCAGTGGTGGCCTCTTCTTCTATAGTGGTAACTTCATATATTATCGGTCTTGAAGGTGTGGTTTATCATCATTCTATGGACAGTTTTCTTGAATTTAGGCATACTGTCATGAAAATGTGAGATTAATGAACTACTTTATAAATTGCGTACTGACTAATATTCGTGTATGCAGGCGGTATCCCGGATCCGGTTCAGTAATGGTGGCTCTGTGTTCTCCGGCGTTCTGCTTCATTGCGGGGTAATTAGGCTTCACAGATTAATCAATACGGCTGCTATCCATGAGTCACGATTTTGGTATGCTATGAGAACAAAGAGAAGTGGAGCAAAGAGCACTCTTTAACTTGATATGGTACACTCCCATGGTGTAAACTAGGATTGTGTTTTATGCTAAAAAGATGAACTTGGCTTTTTCTTGTAATTTCCTTGGTCTTAAAGTGAGGGTTTGGGTTGTACTAGTTGCGTCTCTTGGTTGGCTGCGTGCAAACTTAGTAGTGTCGACCTGTTGTACTGATTGTTTCACATTGACTTGTAATGAAGCGAGCTTTAAATATGGCCTTCTTGTATTAAGATTAAATGAAAAAGCTTGGATGATGTAATGGACTTCCTCCTATAATTTGATGATAAATTTCAAAATATTCAAAAGAAACTCCTCTTTTACACCTGTCTTGAAACTCCAAGTTCTTTTTTTGATCTTTTGACCTTGAATAAGTCTTGACCTGGTGTGTCCATTAAATTGAGCTTTAATATGTAATCTTGCAACCCAAATTTGGGAATTTTGTGAATTTACTCATGGCTAGATATTGAAGCGTGGATTTTGATTGAACTTGTAAGGCACTTTAGGGTGAAATCAGCAATGAACAATCATCAAACCTTGATTTGCATACTGAATGAAATCTTGAAACTCCTAACGATGGAAAAATCTTCAAAGGGTAACAGGTATAGAACAAGTATCACACTGAGGTCCAAAAGTCCTGTTAATGCACCAAACCCATGTGCTAAATAATAAAACCATAAGTTCTCAAGTTCAAAACTTAAAGGAAGAAGTCCCTGATGACGCTTTGATCCCTTGATAAGAAAATGCTTAAACCCGAGTTTTATGTGGGGATCAGTCAAACTGATCTTCAATGAAACTAGATTCAAATCAGCGTAAAACTTTAGGAGATGGTACTCGAACTTACTGCACCTGCACCAACTGGTTAGCTATAATAAACACACAAAAGTAAAAGAAAACACAAAAAGAGGTGGAATTTTAAGGTCAAAAATTAGGGTGCAACAGATGCCCCTATTTAAGTTACTCCTATTCGGAGATATGGAGATGGAAATCTCCGTCTCGACGAGATAGGAGGGACTTAAATACAAACATTGCGCGAATTTTTGGCCGTAAGAAACCACCGAATGCAAATGATATGCAATGATATGAGAATGCAAGACATACGGGTCCTGCGAGACGGACTGGATACGACATGCCGGACAAAAGGGCGATAGACCCAACAAGAAGGGACCCTTACGAGGACAGGAACAATCACTCATGGGAAATCTCCAAACGCGTAACGGTAACTCATGCATCGAGGATGCGGGGATTCTGACGATTTGCGATCGAAAGATACTTTTACTACCTAGGTGGTGGTCAATAGTAACTCAAAATGGACCTTTTTGATTTTTTTTATTATTTTATTATTTTGGTAACTCAGCTGAAACGGTAAAATGTGTAACTTCCTCTTGCATCATGGTACGAGGACCATGAGCTAGTCTCGGTCTTTGATGTCATTGTAGTTGTAGATGTTGTTGTAGTTGTAGATGTTGTTGTAGTTGTTGAGCTTCCCCGAGCATCATGATATGGGAGTGTCGCTACTGCGAAAATCGGTGCCGGCTGAACAGAAGAGTCGCCACCGTGCGTTATTTATCCCACGGGAGGGAAAGGAAACGCTCAGAGTAAACCTCGCACAATACGGGAAAGGTATGGTCGTCGCAACCAAAACCTGGATTCGGGAGTCGGTTACGCAAGGGGAAGGTATTAGCACCCCTCACGTCCGTCGTACTCGACGGGATCCACGCTTGTCTTCGGATATGGATTGTTATTCTATCTACTCTACAGGTCAAGGGTTAAAAATAAAATAAAATAAAAATAAAAATGACTCGGCAAAGTATCGCACCTTATGCCTACGTATTCCCGCCTGGAACGAGAAATCAGAGTCAACGTAGTTCGCCTACCTACGGGAAAGGAGGGGAAGGTTGCTCGCTAGGATATCGCATCCTATGCCTACGTACTTCCACACTGCATGGAAGATCAGAGCAAACGTAGTTCGGGCTACGGAAGACACAGGTTTGTTTGATTGGTTTTTTTATTACTTATGAAAGGGTTTTTCTTGATCAACAGTCCCAGCGGACAAAAATGACGCTTTGATGAGTTCACATTCTTTTACGGAAGAAGTGTCTTTTATTGTGTTTGAAATCTTTATGGTGTTTTTCTGTTTGTTTTGAGAAAGAAGAGACAGAACTCTAACCTACGGTTGCGAAGGGAAACAAACTAACCTAATGTTATCATGCATGGGTTAAGACCTAGTGTCTATCATGCTCCTCTCTTGCACAGAGAGAAACAGAGATCCTACGGGATAGGCAGAAACAGAAACAATAACAGATATAATAAAGCAGTAAAATGCATGGATGCAACAGTACAAGCGAGGCAAGGGAGTCCCACTCAACCTCGAACCTAGATAACAATAGGCAAAAGTGAACAGACTTCACTTTCAACCCAGCAGGGTAAACAGCAAACAATACAGTCCAGAAAACCAATCAATACATCAGAAATGAAATACAGCAATAAAACAAACAGCTTCAGCAGCTCTGAATCAACAACTGGCTTCAAGCAATCTCCAATCATTCACAAGCTTCAACAAGCATCAATCTCCATCTTCATGACCTTCAGGCAAGGGTTTTGATCATCAGTCTTCCATCTGCAATGGCTTTTCTTCATGCTCAAACCTCCAGGATGAGGGATCAGTCACAAGAGTGAATTGGGTGTTAAGCAATCAGCTGACTACCAAAGGTGGTGAACAGACTGCTCCTAACACAAGAGACATTTTCTCTCAAGAGTTCTATCTCATAGACACCATCACCAAGCCTTCCAAAGGAAGGGGGTGAGTGTCTTAGAGAGACTCTGAATCACAGAGAAGAATGGATGCAGACAAGGCAATCCATGTTTGAGAAATAATCATTCTAACCTAGAGCTCTGCCTAGCTCCTAAACCCTAGTCTCCTCAGCAACTGCTAGCAAGAAACTCCTCCTCAACTCTGACAGTTGATCTTCAGCATTTGACTCTTCAATGGCTTCATCTCCACAAATCTTCAGCTTCCCCAGGGCCCCAGACAAACCCAATACCCATACAAACAATCAATAAACCCCAGAGGGCACACCACACCAGACAGCAGATATACAGACAGTAATAATAGCAGTAGGGGAATCCTAACTTTTCTCTAAGGGATCTAATAACTACCCATAGCCCCTATAGTCCCATAACTAACCTATTCAAACCCTAAATCCTAAGGGATAAAATGGAACTTCCTAAGTTGTCACCTAAAACCCTAGTTTTGTTCATGATATTCAAGCATTTATTAATCATCTAAAATTAACCTCTAAAAATGGGAACTAAAATATTTCTACAAGCTTAACATCTCATCTAAACAATATGAAAAGAGTGATCAAAAAATATTAAAGCATGTGAGAGAACAAAAATCATAAAAATAATGCATGAAATGTAACTATTTAATGTGACATTTATTTAGAAAATATGAAAAAAATATGAAATAAAACTAAAAATGAAATTTTCTTTTCCTATAATATTCTAGACATTTTAATGAAAACATGGTAAAAAGAATGGATTAAAAAGCATTTTTTATGAATTATTTATGAATTTATGAAAATTGGTGAAAATAAAATGAATTAAGAAAATAAAATGAATTAAATGAGGGAGAGGGGTGCATTCAGTAGGCGCGCTCAGTTCATTATTGTATGGGCCAGACAGGGTAGGGTGTTGTTAGCAAAATGGATAAGGCCCAGCATCAATCAGAATTATTGAAATAAAAGAAAAACCAGCAGGGGGTGAAAATAGCATCAGAAACACGTTGCAATTGGTTTGGGCTTGGTTGCTGGGGGTGGGGATAACAAAAGAGACTCAGGCCCGCCCGTTTCAATTAATGAAACGGTGCGTTTAGAGCCAAAGTCCTTCCCTCCAATTCTGAAATTAAACGCTGGCCATTGGATCGCGCTTACAGTCAAAAGTCCAACTCCAAACGAAGGGCCACGATTTCATCTTCTTCAATTGGCCTGAAACTTAGGGTTTCTCTTCACCATGGCAGCCATGCACGACCTACATTCTACCTCTCTGTTCTCCTCCTACACGCCATGAATCCTCATGCTGTAAACATGAAATCTGCTCCAAATCTCTCCCTCTACAATCCTAGGGCATCAATTCACTTTGAAATTCACCACATCAACAAATTCGATTGGATCAACATTCGGCCTCCATTGAAATGCACTGATGTGGACCATCACCAATCTTCCCCAAACTTAGCCTAAATTAAACTACACCTAATGGAGATCAACACATGCTATCAAGCCACAATTATAACACACTAATCTAAGAGATATGAACACTAACAGTTTATGGCACCTGTCACTAACCATCACCAAATCTCTCCAAATTCATCTAAACTAATCTCCTAACCACCTAGATTGCATCTAAACTAACAACATCATGCCAAATTAACTAGATCAAGCAGTTTGAATGAAAACTTACCTAGTGAGAAATCTTGAGAAACAGCTATGGAAGATGTGGATCTGAAGCTTCTAAGTGCTGGATCTTGATCAATCCTTGATGTATGTGATTCTGTATGCAAGCTTTGGAGGAGATTTGGCCAGAATTATGCTATCCACTTGCAACTTCAATCTTGATGCTCTTGAAAAAAAGTGCTCGAAAATGGATGATTCACACCAAAACTTTGCTTCAATTATGATCTATGATGATGATGGAGTCAGATTGAGTTGATTTTGATGAAAGTTGGTGAAGGTTTTGAGAGAATTGTAATGAAACTCTTATGAAAAAGTATGAGAAACTTTGTGGAATTCTTGGTGCAAATGAGGCCAACCCTTGCCAAATTCTCCTTTCATGAATATATAGACCCCAAATGAACATTCTAGATCCATCTTGCACATTCCCTTGTTTTCAAACTTTGGCTCATTTTTGATTATGTTTCTTAAATGATAAGCAACCATGGATAACTTCATTTTTTCCTTCTAAACTCAAAAAAGTGTGTGAACCATTGTTCTTAGAATTGTTTTTCCATTCAAAATCATATATTGGAAGTCTCCATTTGGACTTGTAAATCTCCCAAACCACTTTCCAACTTGAAATTATTCACTTTATAAGCCTTTTTAGTTCATATTTTGACCTATCATGCAACTCCATGCTATGAGCTTCTCCAATAACTTGTGACCTTCTTTCTAGACTTAAAATCCCATTTGGAGCAAGTTTGATGTTGTAAGTTTTTCCATTTGAGGCCTCCTTGTATGAGTTTTGGGTATAGGTTAAAATGACCTGTAATTCACAAATGCCCAAAATACCCTTTGCTTGTCAAGACCATAAGTTGAGTTCTCCACATCATATGAAGGCATACTATACCATTCTAGAAAGCTAAGACAATGAGGAACAATTCTTATGTTGACCAAGAATTCATTTGAAATCTCCTTGAGGGGTAAAACTAGCTTGGAAGTCAAGTCACTTTCACAGACAAAAATTCAGACACCCCAGATGACCTATAACTTGCAAGGACCATAACTTGAGTTCTATAAATCTCCTTGAGGTCTTCCACCACTCAAATTAAAGGTCTTGAGATCCTCTACAAATTTCATGTTGGCCAAGAAGCCATTTGAAGCTAGCATTTTGACTTATCTTGCTTGGAAATTTGACCTAAACTAGGGGATTTTACAGAGAAACCCTAATTTAGTAACTCCTCTTCTCCTTGATTTCTCTTGAATTCTCCTTGTCATATCTCCATATCCTTCTTCTCCATGTCAAATTATGAACCCCACATCTCTCCAATAGACTTGAATGCCTTTTTAAATCAATCAGTTGACCTAGGGTTGACCTAGGGTTGACCCAGATGAAACCCTAATTGACTGTCTTCAACTGTAGCTCTTGTGCTTTCATCAATGACTTGCTTTCTTCTCCAAATGACTTTATAAGTCCCTCAAGATGTCTAGATGCTCTCCATGCTTTCATTTCACATCCCACAACCCTCTTGTTGATCCTCAGATATCCTCAGCTAGGAGATGGACTCAAGGCTTGGTCTGCTGAACTCTTTGCTTTCAAATTCTCTCCTGATGACTTGAATATGACTGAATTGGAATAATAACCTCTTGCTAGGCCTCTAGAGATGAAAATAATGATTGGTCCCCTGTTGAATGACTTGCTATGCTTATGCTATGCAGATAGTTAGTCTATATACATGATTCTACATGCAAATGCTAATGATGATAATATTAAAACATGAACCAAGGAATAAGGTTGAGCAAATTTTAGGGTGCAACAGCTGCCCCTATTCAAGCGACTTGGACCCGATTGGGTGAATGGCCCGGAGCCTTCAGACATTCGCGGTACGAGACGGTTGAATACTAGTGAAACCAGAAATTTGCCAACCGCAGAAATAAACTGCGCTCCTGCTTGGGGAATGACATTCGTCAGCTGAATCTGACCGTTACAATAACCCACTGATCTCGCACGACCATGCTGGGGATTGTCTTCATCGTTCTGAAGAGGATTCTGTCATAACAGATTGCTTGCTTGTCCACGTGAGGACTCTGTCTGTCGTCGATACGAAGAAATCTCAACTAGAACTTGTCCACGTTAGGACTCCACTTACTGTCAACCCAGGAAAATCTCGGCAACTCCGCTGGGGATAATTCACCTGCATTTCCGTAAACTGAATCGCCCACGTTAGGAATAACACTCTTCCACGTTAGGAGTAACACCTGTCCACGTTAGGAATCACATCATCCACGTTAGGAGTAACGCTTTTCTCTTTCCTCGTTAGGAAGCAATCTTCTTTCCACGTTAGGAACTATATCAATCTGTCCATGTAAGGACTCCAATGCCATTTGACGTGTCCACGTCAGGACTCCGATCTTTCCACGCAAGGAATACAACTATTTCTGAACTTGTCCACGTCAGGACTCTACTTTTCTTGCATCTGTCCACGTAAGGACTAACTTCCTTCTTCCACGTTAGGAATATTTTCTTCAATCTGTCCGCGTCAGGACTAAACTCTCTTTCCACGTCAAGAATAATCCATTTCTTTCCACGCCAGGAATCAATCTCGATATGTCCGCGTGAGGACTCAATCTTTCCACGTAAGGAATAAGCTCGTCTTTCCACGTAAGGAAACCATTTTTCTTCCACATAAGGAATGCTCTTGATATGTCCACGTAAGGACTCTGATCTTTCCACGTAAGGAATCAATTCTTTCTCACTTTGTCCGCGTCAGGACTCATTTTTCCACGTAAGGAATGCCATCTTAACCTGTCCACGTAAGGACTCTCTTTTTCCACGTTAGGAATACTGTCATTTCCACGTTAGGAATCACTTCTGATACGTCCGCGTAAGGACTACATCGTCCACGTTAGGACCCACTTCTTTCCACGTAAGGAAAAATAATTTCTTTGATTTGTCCGTGTAAGGACACTGACCTCGTCTTGATATGTCCACGTTAGGACTCAGGCGTCTTCGACTCACTGAGGAAATAAGACTTGTCCGCGTAAGGACTCCCACCTTTGACTCAATGGGGAAATATCCGCGTTAGGACTTACACTTTGCCAACAACACGAAGAAGGATAAATTTGTCCACGTCAGGATTCTTGTATCTTGTCATCACAAAGAACTACAAACTTGTCCACGTCAGGACGCACATTTCACCATTACGAATAAAGATATCTGCTGCAAACACATGATCCACGTCAGGACACCAACACGAAGGGTAACCAATCTTTTGTCAACGTCATGACCTCCCTTTCTCCAAATTTCGAGAGACCGAATCTATCCACGTCAGGATTAACACACCTTACCAATCCGGTAAAACAAACCTGTCCACGTTAGGACGCCCACTTCTGAAGAAATCCCGTCATTCTAGGAATAAATTGTCCACGTCAGGACTTAATTCTTCAATGATCCTCACCCACAAACTTCTTAGCACTGACGTGACAGCGACTTCGAGATGAACTCTACTGGGGATGTCTGAAAACCAACTATCGGACACCTGCTCTGATAACCGGCGGTGGCCTCTGAAATTCTGATTCATGCGACCCGTTGATGACAAACAAACTCTGCTTGGGGATTAAGGAGATTCTTATCCTGGCCACTCTGGCTGGGGAAGATAAGATGCATTTGCATAAATGACTTTGCTGGAGACAAAGAGAGTTTTATCATGACAACTCTGTGGGGGAATACCGCCGAAACTGACATTGTCATTGAATATCTCCTGCCGAGATCTTGATTGTTTAGTAATTTATTTGAGCAAGAGCTCTCTCCACCTGAACTACTAGAGTACAGAAACTGCTTCAGCAAAATAAATGCTGGAAGGGTAACGCCGACTCGCCGGGGATAGCCTGATGCTACAAAATTATTCCAGCCAAAATAAATGCTGGTAGGATGAAGTCGACCCTGCTGGGAATTTGGGAACTCAAACCACACGTCTTGTTGAAGTAACCCCCTGCTGGGGAATATAACTCAAACCAAATACCTTGCGGAGGTAACCCCCTGCTGGGGAATGTAACTCTGCTGGGGAATAGCAGATGCGCCTGGTATGATTGAGCTTCTGCTGGAACGTGAACCGATATCACCAGTATCTCTGACAAAATAAATGACAGGACCCAACATCAACTCTGCTTTGGAGAGTCTTGACCTTCGAATTCCATTGGAAGGAAAGAACATTTACTGAAAAGAGAACTCCGCTGGGGATGGGATGATTCTCTCGGGGAAAATTAACCGACTCCGCTGGGGGGAGAATGCATGACCCTGCGGGGGGAGATGAACCTGTCTGAATACAGCTTTACGATCTCGGAATCGCCAAACTCTGCTGAGGACGAGTAACTTCTCTGGAGCACGTCCTTTGGATAAGCTACGGCTAGCTGGGGAATTCTATCCTTCTTCAGGAAGAACATGCATGACCTGCGTGGGGATCAAGCCTTTCACTATTGCAATCTTTTGATCACCTTCCTCGTACAGTTATGAAACCTGCAACAACACAAACAAGACACGACAAGCCTATGCAATCCAAATCGATTCAGGTTAGTGACGTTACACTCAGTTAATTCAAAGCTTTAACAATTGTTGGCAAGGGCCAGTAATGTTATACTCATGCTAGCTTCAATAAACTTAGGCGTTTTATCATGCGCAAAACAGTAAAGAACAGGCATCAAGTACTGAATAACACATTTTCATTGATTGGGCCCCTGAATGGGCGGAGTTTTTGTACACGGGATGTAACTCCTGCAAAGAGGAAGCTACGCAAAGCAAATATACAAGTATGCAAGTATTCACAAGAAGCATAAATATTGACAAATTAAATTTTGTACACATGTCGGCAACTGGATGCAGATGAACATCACGAACTGATCCTCCCATGACTCGTCCGACTCTAATGCTTTCCCGGTATCCGTCTTCTGAAGAGGTTGTATCCGATAACTAATTCCTCAAACATATTCTCCCGCACTGATGCTCATTGAATACCAAATTCGGACCGCAGTCATTTGCTTTTCAAATCCCTAACTTTTGCGTGAACCGCCCTTTACGGGTTTTCAGTTTACCGGGATACCCTTTTTTGCCGAAGCCGCCCAGTGTAGGTTTTCAACTTCGCGGGTGTACATTTTTTCAATTTTATCCCTAACTTTTGCCCGAACCTTTCATTCTGTTTTTGGTTCGCCAGGATGCCCCATTTTTGCCTGGACTCTCTTTTTTCTGTCCAGCGGGTCTATTTTAAGCAAAGTATTTTTTAACTGCGTCCGAATTCACAGGTGATGCAAAGTCTTCCCCGTCCATGGTGGACAACAATAAAGCTCCTCCTGAAAAGACCTTCTTGACAACGTATGGCCCTTCGTAATTGGGGGTCCACTTGCCCCTGTGATCTGCTTGCGGCGGGAGAATCCTTTTCAGCACAAGGTCGCCCGTCTGAAAGCTTCGCGGAAGTATCTTCTTGTCGTACGCTTTCTTCATTCGTCTTTGGTATAAACGACCGTATGCCAGAGAAGCTAGCCTCTTCTCATCCATCAAACTCAGTTGGTTCAATCTGTTCGTTACCCATTCTGCCTCGTCCAGCTGAACGTCTCGCAATACCCTCAGAGAAGGGATCTCAACTTCCAATGGTAATACCGCTTCCATTCCGTATACCAACGAGAACGGAGTTGCCCCGGTTGATGTGCGTACCGTCGTACGATAACCGTGCAAAGCGAAAGGTAGCATTTCATGCCAATCCTTATACGTCACCACCATTTTCTGGACAATCTTCTTGATATTCTTATTGGCCGCTTCGACAGCGCCATTCATCTTGGGTCGGTAAGGGGAGGAGTTGTGATGTTCAATCTTGAAATTCTGACAGAGCTCCTTCATCATTTTGTTGTTCAGATTAGAACCATTATCCGTGATTATCCGCTCGGGAATTCCGTATCGGCAAATGATATCTCTCTTGATGAATCTAGCCACCACTTGCTTCGTTACATTTGCGTAAGACGCCGCTTCCACCCACTTGGTGAAATAATCGATTGCTACGAGTATGAACCGATGCCCGTTAGAAGCCGTCGGCTCGATCTTTCCAATCATATCGATTCCCCACATTGAGAATGGCCATGGAGATGACATCACATTTAGAGGACTCGGAGGCACATGTATTTTGTCAGCATATATTTGGCACTTGTGGCACTTTCTTGCAAATTTGAAACAATCAGTTTCCATCGTCAGCCAAAAATAACCTGCCCGCAGCAGTTTTCTCGTCATAGCATGCCCACCAGCATGCGTACCAAAGGTACCTTCGTGAATTTCCTCCATAAGAAGCTTTGCCTCTCTCTCGTCTACACAACGCAACAACACCAAGTCGTGGTTTCTTCTGTATAAGACGCCATCCGGGTTCAAATAGAAATTACCCGCTAATCTCCTGAGAGTCTTCTGATCTTGACTGGATGCCCCAGCCGGATACTCTTTATTCTTCAGGAAATTAAGGATGTCAAAATACCACGGTTTGCCATCAGACGCTTCATCAATAGCAAATACATAAGTTGGCCTGTCTAACCGAGAGATAGTGATTTGGGGAGCTTCGTTCCAGAAATTGACCTTGTACATGGAAGACAAGGTGGCAAGGGCGTCAGCCATTTGATTTTCTGCCCGCGGCACGTGATGCAATTCAACTTTGTCGAAGAAAGGCAACAATCTCCTGGCATAATTCATATAATGTATCAAATTGGGCTGCCGTGTCTCCCATTCCCCTTTGATCTGATTCACCACCAGAGCTGAGTCTCCGTATACGTCTAAATGTTTGATTCGCAAATCAATGGCTTCTTCAAGCCCCATTATACAAGCTTCGTATTCGGCCTCATTGTTGGTAACGGCAAAGGTTAATCGGGCAGTAAACGGGATGTGCGACCCGTGTGGCGTAGTGATAATTGCCCCTATTCCGCTACCGTAAGCATTCACAGCTCCGTCAAATATCATCTGCCATTTGGACCCCGGCTCTGGTCCTTCGTCTGGCAACGGCTCTTCGCAATCCTTCATCTTGAGATACATGATATCCTCGTCAGGAAAGTCAAATCTCATCGATTGATACTCTTCAATAGGCTGCTCCGCCAGATACTCAGACAACACACTCCCCTTTATTGCCTTTTGCGAGACGTATTGAATATCGTACTCAGTCAAGATCATCTGCCACCGGGCAATTCTACCTGACAACGCCTGCTTTTCAAATATATATTTGATTGGATCCATCTTCGAGATGAGCATGATTGTATGATTCAGCATGTACTGCCTCAAACGCTTGGCGGCCCAGGCTAGCGCGCAACAAGTTTTCTCCAGCATTGAGTATCGAGATTCACAGTCTGTAAATTTCTTACTCAGATAGTAAATTGCATGCTCTTTTCTCCCCGTCTCGTCGTGTTGACCGAGAACACAACCCATGCTTCCCTCAAGAACCGTTAAATACATTATCAAGGGTCTCCCTGCCACTGGGGGTATCAAAATAGGAGGCTCCTGCAGATACTTCTTTATTTTATCGAACGCCTTTTGACAATTATCGTTCCACGTTACAGCTTGATTTTTCTTCAATAGCTTGAATAATGGTTCACACGTGGCCGTTAGGTGAGATATGAACCGAGCAATGTAGTTCAATCTCCCCAAAAACCCGCGCACCTCTTTCTCTGTTTTAGGCGTCGGCATTTCTTGAATCGCTTTTATTTTAGCAGGATCGACCTCTATTCCTCTTTCGCTTACGATAAACCCCAGGAGCTTACCCGATCTCACCCCGAAGGTGCATTTGTTAGGGTTCAGCCTCAGCCTGAACTTCCTAAGCCTTTTAAATAACTTCAGCAGATTCACCAGATGCTCTTCCTCCGTCTGGGATTTGGCAATCATATCGTCAACATAAACTTCGATCTCTTTATGCATCATATCATGAAAAAGAGTCGTCATCGCACGCTGATATGTTGCCCCAGCATTTTTCAAACCAAAGGGCATCACTTTGTAGCAAAATGTTCCCCAAGGCGTTATGAAAGTAGTCTTCTCCATATCCTCTGGCGCCATTTTAATTTGATTATAGCCTGAAAAGCCATCCATGAAGGAGAATACAGAGTATTGAGCGGTATTATCGACTAATACGTCAATATGAGGAAGTGGAAAATCGTCTTTTGGGCTTGCTTTATTCAAATCTCTATAATCCACGCACATTCGAACCTTGCCATCTTTCTTTGGCACTGGTACGATGTTAGCAACCCATGAAGGATACTTCGTCACAGCCAGGAACCCAGCGTCCCACTGTTTCTGAACCTCCTCTTTGATCTTCATTGCCATATCTGGACGAGTTCTGCGAAGTTTTTGTTTGACAGGCGGGCAGTCTTCTTTCAGTGGCAGACGATGCACAACCATATCTGTATCGAGCCCTGGCATATCTTGATATGACCAAGCGAATACATCATTATACTCTCGGAGCATTTCAACCAGTTTTCGCTTGATATCACTCTGCAGTGCGGCTCCGATACGAATATTTTTCTCAACCCCTTCCGACCCCAAATTGATAATCTCGATAACCTCTTCGTGAGGCAGAATGGCTCTTTCCTCTTGCTTCACCAACCAAGACAGTTCTTCAGGAACATCGCTATCTTCGACAACCTCTTCTTCGGTCTGGAATACCGGGTGCTCGAAGTCGGGACGAGTCATAGGTGGTTCAAGGATGTCATCTGAAAATGTTATCCTGCAAAAGAGAGGGTTAAGTGCTTCAAAATGCGTATACAGCGGATAACCACATTGCCATTTTATTGAAAAATACAAAACAAGAAAGACAGGGATTACGGTATTTACACATGAAAAAAACGCCATTTATTTAATGATTAACAAAGCAATGTTTATAACAACACAGCCCTAAGCAAATCCCGATGCCCCGGGCAAGACATCAGATTATTCAACAATTAATAAAGCAAAGCATTACTGTTTAAAAGTCACAGGAACAAGCTCCTGAATAGACCAGTTGCATAGTCCTTGTCCTGGCGTGCTTGGCTGAATCCAGGCATCCATATCACAGTCGCTGTCCCCTTCATCGGATTCTGAAGCAGCATTGACAGATTCATGGCATACTCCACTGGCAGAGATGGTGATTGACTTTCTGAAATGAGGGGCCCCCCCAGAAGGAGTTGATGACGATGGTCGGTACCCCAGTCCGAACCGGTCCATTTTCACAGGAATGTCCAATACTTTGCCCCAGCCTTTGGCTTCTCCTGCCTTCACTAGCGCTTGAGCCTCTTTATACGAAGAAACAGCTATCTCTGGCGCTTTGCTTGGCCCGGGACTCTTGTCCTTTATGCGCAAACCTTCGAATGCCTGGCATGGCGTCTCGTGGATCTCCCCGTCGACTTCCACATATTTAAACGAAGATAGATGGCTGACCAGGATGTCTTCTTCTCCGCACACGGTGACTACACTGTCTCCGACCATATACTTTAACTTCTGATGCAGGGTTGACGTGACTGCCCCTGCCCCGTGAATCCAAGGTCTTCCCAGCAAGCAGCTGTACGCAGGCTGTATATCCATGATATAAAACTCCGTTGCAAACACTTCCGGCCCCACTTGCAGAGGCAATGTAATCGATCCGAAGACTGTTCTCCGCGTGCCGTCAAACGCTCTGACCACCAAATCACTTGGTGTACACAAAATCCCTCGAACATCCAGCTTCATCATAGCCTTCTTAGGCAGCACATTCAAAGACGACCCGGTGTCAACCAATACGTGCGACATTGTCGACCCTCTGCACTCAACAGATACATGTAATGCCATATTATGATCCCTTCCTTTCGGAGTCAAGTCGAAATCAGTAAAGCCCAGACTGTGGCCCGCATTTACGTGTGCCAATACTCCTTCTAGCTGGTTCACGGAGACATCCTGTGGTACAAAAGAAGTGTCCAGGACTTTCAGCAAAGCATTTCGGTGAGCTTCCGAACACAACAGCAATGACAGAATAGATATTTTGGATGGCGTTTGCTGCAGATGCTCCACGATTTTATAGTCGCTCTTCCGAATTAAGCGCATGAATTCTTCGACATCCTTAGATGCTGCTTCTTTTTCATTTGCTTGAATCGGAACATTTTCCACCGCTTTCCCTTTTCCTTTCGCTATCCTTTCGGCTTCTACTTCAGGAGATATAAAGATCCTGCCGCTCCTCGTCATGCCTCCTGAACCCACAACATTATCCACAACCTCCGCTGACTGCTTGTTAACATCGATTTTAATCCCGTCACAATACACCTCTAGCCCATATGACCATGGGACTGCTTTCGTGTTCTCATACGGGATTGGCCCGGCTTTAGTTATAGTAATCGGTGGTCGCTGAGCTGGTGCTGAAATAGTGATCGTCTTCCTAGGAATTGTCACTGTGGCAACATCACTCCGATTATCCACTGCTGCCCCTGCCGGCTCATCAGTTGCTGTTCTATCAAACTGCAATATACCATCATCAATCAAGGCCTGAATGCCTTTCTTCAGATCCTCACACCCCCCAGACAGGGCCCAACAATCTAAGCAGTACTCATTACAACCCGGGTAAACACCTCCTTGCAACAGTCGGCTTTTTATTTCGCTCAGCGGCGTCTTTAAATCCTCAACATTCATAATCAGATTCAGACCTTCCTCAGTCAGCACGGCATTCGCCCCATGATTAGGCATGGGTTTCTGGACTATATTCGCACCGGTCGTTCCGAAGTTGATAGACTTGTTGTCCAAGAGATCCTGCACAACGTGCTTAAAAGCATGACAACCTTCTATATCATGGCCCGGGGCCCCAGAATGAAACTCGCAGCGCCTATTTGCATCATAGCCGAACGGGGGAGTTCCCGTTATCGGTGCCAAGGTTCTTTTCTCCACCAGATTCAATCCCAACAAGGTCTGCAATAAATCAGCATAGTTAGAGGGAGGTTTCTCGAACACCCTTCTCGGCTTACCACCCTGGAATTTTCTCTGAGCTTGCTGTGCCCCCTGCTGAGGCTGCTGCTGCTGTGGCATTGGTTGCTGCTGAACCGATTGTTGTTGCTGGATTGGTTGTTGTTGATACGGGATGGTGACACTCGACACTTGCTGCTGCTGACGATATTGATTTCTTCCCCTGCCTCGGCCTCGGCCTCGGCCTCCAAATACCGCGCTAGCTTCGCCCTGACGGCGCCCACCATAAGCTTTCCTATTACTGCCAGATGCAGTTGATTCATCGACTTGGAACTTTCCTTGCTTAATGTTCCGCTCAATCTTTTCACCCATTAAAATCAGATCTGAAAAACTAGCCAGAGACGTATGAAACAACATATCATGAAACAGCCCGGTGAATGTGCCAACAAACATGTCGTTCATTTCTTTATCTTCCACAGGGGGACGGACCCTGGCAGCCATATCGCGCCACCTTTGCGCGTATTCTTTAAAACTCTCCCCCTTCTTCTGCGAAAGCCCGGCCAACTGGACCCGATTGGGTGCCAGGTCACTGTTATATTTGTAATGGGCTACGAACGCCTCTGCTAATTGCTTCCAAGTCTTAATATCAGTGGGCTCCAACCCCATGTACCACTCTAAGGAAGGACCCGATAGGCTATCCTGAAAGAAATGCATGAGCATTCTTTCGTCAGTGGAGTATGCAGACATCTTTCTGTAATAAGCTCGTACATGCACCTTCGGACATGTATCTCCTTTGTACTTATCGAACGCAGGCGCTTTGAACTTGATCGGCACCCTCAAGCCAGGTACCAAGCCCATAGTTGCCATGTCCAGACCCACAGCACTCTGGTTTAGGACTCCTTTCATTTGCTCTTCCAGCATTCTAATCTTTTGAGAATCATCCATCGGCCCTTCAAAGCCCCCTCCAGAGAAGGCGTCTTCCTGCTGATCCTCTTGCCACATACCGTTTCCAGCCCCGTATCCATCATATGCATTATTACGTCCAGCTCTGACCTGATTCATCCCCGGAACTCGACCTCTGTTGCCATACCCTTGAACACCTCCAGCAGGACCACCAGCCATAAAACCAGCACCGTTTCCGTTTCCAAAACCTCCGTAGCCCTGATTGACCATACCATAACCATCTTGCCCAAAGCCCTGGGCATTAAAGCCATACTTGCCAGTATTGTCGAATCCCTGATCGTTGAATCCGAACCCAGCGTTGACAAAGCCATTGCCTCCGAGATTATCTCCCACATTGACATCACCCAGCCCAGCGTTATGGACAGCAGTTTCATTTCCAACTCCGACGTTACCATTCACAGCAGCGGTAGCGTTGTTGACGTTAGCAGCATTCACATTGACGACAGGCGGAGCCACTGGCGTTGGAGTGCCATCTCCATGAGCAGTATCAACCCGGACAGACTGATGATCTTCGTTACCATGACCAGCGTTGCGAGCCAACAGAGGCTGGACCATGGCCTGCAAGTTCTCTTGCCCTTTTGCTATAGCCTCCATGGTTTGCATGAAGAGGGCGAGCTTCTCGCGTACATCCTGCATCTCGTTCTGAATCTGGTCCATGACTTTCCGACAGTTGGATCGTGTAGAATAGCGGTGCGGATGTTGATCTGGAATCCTGTTAAGTACCTGATACAGAGCAAGAGATAAGACACCATTCAAAGATTACCTGTTATGCAATATGGATATGAATGCAATGCAATGTGTCTGTGCATTAGGGAAGTTCATTCCCCCAGTTCTAGTGCGAGGTGCCGGTGCGGTGACAGTGCTGACAATAAGAATATCGGAGCTGAATCATAGAAAGCCTCGTACATATCAGAGAGAATCAATAAACCCAGGGTACAATATCACTGAGAGTACAAAGATGGCATGACCTCAACCAACAATCCTGGTGATGGTCAGCACTACGCAAATAAAGCATACAAATAATGGAACGATCAAATCCTCCCAAAAGTCTGGTACTCCTCTATCAACTTCTTGGTCTCCGGATGGCTTGGTCGATCGAGCAACCCTTCAACAAGCTGGTTTCTCTTCTTAAGGACACGGCGTACGTCTTCAGCAGTTTCTTCCCATGCTGCTTCTCCGAAGCAATCTTCTAACTTTCGCTTCTGGGACACTGCTTCATCTCTGGATTTGATTGCCTTGTTCAGTGCATGCTGGACACTATACCGGTTCATCACTTCCTCCTCACACTTCTTGATGCTAGACTTCAACTTCTCTTCGAGGTCGGAAATTTGCTGCTTCAGCTTATCTTCCCTCTTCTTGTTGTTGGTGAGAGTAGCGTTCCAAGTCTTATTGCAAGAGGATATCTCTCGGTGTGCTGCGTCGAGCGCTTTCTTTTTGGCTTCCAGCATGTCATGGGAGCTTCTGAACTCTTGCCCCAGACGTTCGCGCTTTTTCTTCTCCTCGGTCAACTCAGCTCCTAACCTGTTTACCAGCTCAATCTGTTGTTGGAAAGCATACACGGCCTTGTTTTTCTCACTGCGTACCTGGGCTAACTCTTGCTCTAACCCTTCGTTAATCTTCGTCAAGGCTTCTTTCTCCCTCACAACCTGTTCATATGCTTCTTTAGAAACAGTAGTCGGCTCTTCTACCGGAATAGGATCAAGAATTGGTGCATCTGGAAATGGCATCTTCAACTGACTAGCCCTCTCCTGAATCCAAACTCTATAAGGTGCATAGGCCTGACAGTCATTCTTTCCCAACAACGGCTTCCCTGTGCGGTTAATACGCGTCCAAGCATGTCGCAACTTGGCTAATAACTCCCCCTTCACGTCACCTGTGAAGTACAGAGATTCCTGTACTTCTTCCTCTTGAGGTGGATTCTTCAGCGCATATCCGAACTGGCGAATGAATAGAGAAGGGTTGTAATTGATGCACCCTTTTCTTCCTATCAATGGCACATTAGGGTACCCAGAACAACTGAAGAGGAGCTCAGATCCCAGCAGATCTCTATCAAACCACTCCATATCTTCCGACGATAGCCTCATCAGACGCTCTGGCCAACCAACTGGAACTGTAGTCTCTGCAGCAGATCCTCTCTTAGGAAGGTGACTCTCAAACCACATACTCAATAAGGGCACACACAGATGAACATTCTTCCCTCTTCCCTTCTCATTCTTGTAATGCAGCGAGTGGTAGAGATCTCCGAGTAAAGTAGGTACAGGATTACCAGCGGCAAACAAGTAGAAAGCATCGAAGTCCACAAAATCCGGTATATTGGGGAATAGTACTATGCCATAGATGCACAAGGCCAACACAGCATTGAAAGCAACCCAGCACCCATTCTTGGCGTACTCTTGGGCTTTACCCACTAAGAACTGAAATGAGAAGCCTGGAACTCCACGGGAAACAGTAGTCACAAGTTCAGAAGCATCAACATGCAAGGCTTTTGCCAATTCCTCCGGCTTGGGTTTGGCATCATAATGAATGAATGGAACCTGGTTCTGCACAGGCAGCTCAACATACTCAGCGTATTCCTCCAGGGTTGGTCCCATAATAAAGTCAGAGAACGTGAAACACCTCAAAGCAGGGTCGTAGAATTGCATCAAAGCATACAGCCCATCTAACTCGACCTCTGTAGGTTTGCACACCAATCTCAATAATCTACCATAGCTCATCCGGAAACTCCTACGAACACCCTCACCAGCAAGAGAGATCAACCCCAGTAAAGGAACAATATCAGGCGTAGGCAATTTGTAAGCAACTGTTCTCCGTAGGCTAGTCATGATCAAACACTCAGAAGTCTGGGCACTAGAACTAGGGAAATGCAAATGCACCTGCAGCACAGACACACGTTAGTGAAATGCAAATGATAATGGATATGCAAGGATGCAATGCAAGTAACATTCAACAGGGACCAAAGCTGCAACTGCATAGCCTAAACCCAATCAAGAAAGGTCTCAAATGGACCATCCAGAAGTCATCAAACCCTGGTCTCAGATAGACCTAAAATAAAACTCCAACACTGGTCTCTGACAGACCTCAAACCATAACTCCAACTGGTCTCTGCTAGACCTCAAATCCCATCTATAACTGGTCTCTGACAGACCTCAAAACACCTCTCAAATGGTCTCTGACAGACCTCAGAATAAATCTCCAAATGGTCTCTGACAGACCTCAGAATAAATCTCCACATGGTCTCTGACAGACCTCAGAATAAATCTCCACATGGTCTCTGACAGACCTCAGAATACATCTCCACATGGTCTCTGGCAGACCTCATAACTCTCCATAAATAACCCGGATCTCTGATCAAGAAATAACCGGTAGTCTGGAGGTCTAGTTACCTGCATAACCCTGAATCCCCTCACAGGTGGGTGGCCCTATAACTGGCACAAGGTACGGCATCCTATGCGGTCGTCGGCGTCACAGACTTTCAGGGTTGATGATACGATTCCCAGAAGGAGTGGCATCATCAATTCCTGAAGAGGCCTCACTCAGCCAACTTCCAAATGATCGGTCCCCAGAGTCGACAATCCAACTAACCAGCAACCCACGCCAACCAAAGGAAGGGGCAGGAGGCCAACCAGAGGAACCTCGTCTGAGTGTAGATTTCATGGGACACCAAAGCAAGCAAAGCAAGCGGGCGCCCACTAATTTCTACTCTAATTCTAGGTGCACTCAAGCCCAGGTCCGGCTTATCTCTCAATATCCGAACACCCGTCACACCCCAGATACAGCAATAATAAACAATATATATAAAGCTGAAAAAAATACAGGGTTAGAAATATACAATAACTCCATACAAAATCCTCGACGGGAAAACAAGCGCTAGGATTGACTCTCTCAAGGGACGTTGGATCCCAAATGCATAAGAACCATCGCAGTCCTTAGCAGCCAGGGGACGCACATCCCCAGCAGAGTCGCCAGCTGGTGCTACTGCGAAAATCGGTGCCGGCTGAACAGAAGAGTCGCCACCGTGCGTTATTTATCCCACGGGAGGGAAAGGAAACGCTCAGAGTAAACCTCGCACAATACGGGAAAGGTATGGTCGTCGCAACCAAAACCTGGATTCGGGAGTCGGTTACGCAAGGGGAAGGTATTAGCACCCCTCACGTCCGTCGTACTCGACGGGATCCACGCTTGTCTTCGGATATGGATTGTTATTCTATCTACTCTACAGGTCAAGGGTTAAAAATAAAATAAAATAAAAATAAAAATGACTCGGCAAAGTATCGCACCTTATGCCTACGTATTCCCGCCTGGAACGAGAAATCAGAGTCAACGTAGTTCGCCTACCTACGGGAAAGGAGGGGAAGGTTGCTCGCTAGGATATCGCATCCTATGCCTACGTACTTCCACACTGCATGGAAGATCAGAGCAAACGTAGTTCGGGCTACGGAAGACACAGGTTTGTTTGATTGGTTTTTTTATTACTTATGAAAGGGTTTTTCTTGATCAACAGTCCCAGCGGACAAAAATGACGCTTTGATGAGTTCACATTCTTTTACGGAAGAAGTGTCTTTTATTGTGTTTGAAATCTTTATGGTGTTTTTCTGTTTGTTTTGAGAAAGAAGAGACAGAACTCTAACCTACGGTTGCGAAGGGAAACAAACTAACCTAATGTTATCATGCATGGGTTAAGACCTAGTGTCTATCATGCTCCTCTCTTGCACAGAGAGAAACAGAGATCCTACGGGATAGGCAGAAACAGAAACAATAACAGATATAATAAAGCAGTAAAATGCATGGATGCAACAGTACAAGCGAGGCAAGGGAGTCCCACTCAACCTCGAACCTAGAAAACAATAGGCAAAAGTGAACAGACTTCACTTTCAACCCAGCAGGGTAAACAGCAAACAATACAGTCCAGAAAACCAATCAATACATCAGAAATGAAATACAGCAATAAAACAAACAGCTTCAGCAGCTCTGAATCAACAACTGGCTTCAAGCAATCTCCAATCATTCACAAGCTTCAACAAGCATCAATCTCCATCTTCATGACCTTCAGGCAAGGGTTTTGATCATCAGTCTTCCATCTGCAATGGCTTTTCTTCATGCTCAAACCTCCAGGATGAGGGATCAGTCACAAGAGTGAATTGGGTGTTAAGCAATCAGCTGACTACCAAAGGTGGTGAACAGACTGCTCCTAACACAAGAGACATTTTCTCTCAAGAGTTCTATCTCATAGACACCATCACCAAGCCTTCCAAAGGAAGGGGGTGAGTGTCTTAGAGAGACTCTGAATCACAGAGAAGAATGGATGCAGACAAGGCAATCCATGTTTGAGAAATAATCATTCTAACCTAGAGCTCTGCCTAGCTCCTAAACCCTAGTCTCCTCAGCAACTGCTAGCAAGAAACTCCTCCTCAACTCTGACAGTTGATCTTCAGCATTTGACTCTTCAATGGCTTCATCTCCACAAATCTTCAGCTTCCCCAGGGCCCCAGACAAACCCAATACCCATACAAACAATCAATAAACCCCAGAGGGCACACCACACCAGACAGCAGATATACAGACAGTAATAATAGCAGTAGGGGAATCCTAACTTTTCTCTAAGGGATCTAATAACTACCCATAGCCCCTATAGTCCCATAACTAACCTATTCAAACCCTAAATCCTAAGGGATAAAATGGAACTTCCTAAGTTGTCACCTAAAACCCTAGTTTTGTTCATGATATTCAAGCATTTATTAATCATCTAAAATTAACCTCTAAAAATGGGAACTAAAATATTTCTACAAGCTTAACATCTCATCTAAACAATATGAAAAGAGTGATCAAAAAATATTAAAGCATGTGAGAGAACAAAAATCATAAAAATAATGCATGAAATGTAACTATTTAATGTGACATTTATTTAGAAAATATGAAAAAAATATGAAATAAAACTAAAAATGAAATTTTCTTTTCCTATAATATTCTAGACATTTTAATGAAAACATGGTAAAAAGAATGGATTAAAAAGCATTTTTTATGAATTATTTATGAATTTATGAAAATTGGTGAAAATAAAATGAATTAAGAAAATAAAATGAATTAAATGAGGGAGAGGGGTGCATTCAGTAGGCGCGCTCAGTTCATTATTGTATGGGCCAGACAGGGTAGGGTGTTGTTAGCAAAATGGATAAGGCCCAGCATCAATCAGAATTATTGAAATAAAAGAAAAACCAGCAGGGGGTGAAAATAGCATCAGAAACACGTTGCAATTGGTTTGGGCTTGGTTGCTGGGGGTGGGGATAACAAAAGAGACTCAGGCCCGCCCGTTTCAATTAATGAAACGGTGCGTTTAGAGCCAAAGTCCTTCCCTCCAATTCTGAAATTAAACGCTGGCCATTGGATCGCGCTTACAGTCAAAAGTCCAACTCCAAACGAAGGGCCACGATTTCATCTTCTTCAATTGGCCTGAAACTTAGGGTTTCTCTTCACCATGGCAGCCATGCACGACCTACATTCTACCTCTCTGTTCTCCTCCTACACGCCATGAATCCTCATGCTGTAAACATGAAATCTGCTCCAAATCTCTCCCTCTACAATCCTAGGGCATCAATTCACTTTGAAATTCACCACATCAACAAATTCGATTGGATCAACATTCGGCCTCCATTGAAATGCACTGATGTGGACCATCACCAATCTTCCCCAAACTTAGCCTAAATTAAACTACACCTAATGGAGATCAACACATGCTATCAAGCCACAATTATAACACACTAATCTAAGAGATATGAACACTAACAGTTTATGGCACCTGTCACTAACCATCACCAAATCTCTCCAAATTCATCTAAACTAATCTCCTAACCACCTAGATTGCATCTAAACTAACAACATCATGCCAAATTAACTAGATCAAGCAGTTTGAATGAAAACTTACCTAGTGAGAAATCTTGAGAAACAGCTATGGAAGATGTGGATCTGAAGCTTCTAAGTGCTGGATCTTGATCAATCCTTGATGTATGTGATTCTGTATGCAAGCTTTGGAGGAGATTTGGCCAGAATTATGCTATCCACTTGCAACTTCAATCTTGATGCTCTTGAAAAAAAGTGCTCGAAAATGGATGATTCACACCAAAACTTTGCTTCAATTATGATCTATGATGATGATGGAGTCAGATTGAGTTGATTTTGATGAAAGTTGGTGAAGGTTTTGAGAGAATTGTAATGAAACTCTTATGAAAAAGTATGAGAAACTTTGTGGAATTCTTGGTGCAAATGAGGCCAACCCTTGCCAAATTCTCCTTTCATGAATATATAGACCCCAAATGAACATTCTAGATCCATCTTGCACATTCCCTTGTTTTCAAACTTTGGCTCATTTTTGATTATGTTTCTTAAATGATAAGCAACCATGGATAACTTCATTTTTTCCTTCTAAACTCAAAAAAGTGTGTGAACCATTGTTCTTAGAATTGTTTTTCCATTCAAAATCATATATTGGAAGTCTCCATTTGGACTTGTAAATCTCCCAAACCACTTTCCAACTTGAAATTATTCACTTTATAAGCCTTTTTAGTTCATATTTTGACCTATCATGCAACTCCATGCTATGAGCTTCTCCAATAACTTGTGACCTTCTTTCTAGACTTAAAATCCCATTTGGAGCAAGTTTGATGTTGTAAGTTTTTCCATTTGAGGCCTCCTTGTATGAGTTTTGGGTATAGGTTAAAATGACCTGTAATTCACAAATGCCCAAAATACCCTTTGCTTGTCAAGACCATAAGTTGAGTTCTCCACATCATATGAAGGCATACTATACCATTCTAGAAAGCTAAGACAATGAGGAACAATTCTTATGTTGACCAAGAATTCATTTGAAATCTCCTTGAGGGGTAAAACTAGCTTGGAAGTCAAGTCACTTTCACAGACAAAAATTCAGACACCCCAGATGACCTATAACTTGCAAGGACCATAACTTGAGTTCTATAAATCTCCTTGAGGTCTTCCACCACTCAAATTAAAGGTCTTGAGATCCTCTACAAATTTCATGTTGGCCAAGAAGCCATTTGAAGCTAGCATTTTGACTTATCTTGCTTGGAAATTTGACCTAAACTAGGGGATTTTACAGAGAAACCCTAATTTAGTAACTCCTCTTCTCCTTGATTTCTCTTGAATTCTCCTTGTCATATCTCCATATCCTTCTTCTCCATGTCAAATTATGAACCCCACATCTCTCCAATAGACTTGAATGCCTTTTTAAATCAATCAGTTGACCTAGGGTTGACCTAGGGTTGACCCAGATGAAACCCTAATTGACTGTCTTCAACTGTAGCTCTTGTGCTTTCATCAATGACTTGCTTTCTTCTCCAAATGACTTTATAAGTCCCTCAAGATGTCTAGATGCTCTCCATGCTTTCATTTCACATCCCACAACCCTCTTGTTGATCCTCAGATATCCTCAGCTAGGAGATGGACTCAAGGCTTGGTCTGCTGAACTCTTTGCTTTCAAATTCTCTCCTGATGACTTGAATATGACTGAATTGGAATAATAACCTCTTGCTAGGCCTCTAGAGATGAAAATAATGATTGGTCCCCTGTTGAATGACTTGCTATGCTTATGCTATGCAGATAGTTAGTCTATATACATGATTCTACATGCAAATGCTAATGATGATAATATTAAAACATGAACCAAGGAATAAGGTTGAGCAAATTTTAGGGTGCAACAGGGAGTCATGCGCCGGTCTCGGTCTCTGATGTCGAACTTCCCCTTGCATCATGGTACGGGGACCATGAGCTGGTCTCGGTTTCAAATGCCGAACTTCCCCTTGCATCATGGTACGGGGAACCATGAGCTGGTCTCGGTTTCAAATGTCGAACTTCCCCTTGCACCATGGTATGGGAACCATGAGCTGGTCTCGGTTTCAAATGTCGAACTTCCCCTTGCACCATGGTATGGGAACCATGAGCTGGTCTCGGTTTCTGATGCCGAACTTCCCCTTGCACCATGGTATGGGAACCATGAGCTGGTCTCGGTTTCTGATGCCGAACTTCCCCTTGCACCATGGTATGGGAACCATGAGCTGGTCTCGGTTTCTGATGCCGAACTTCCCCTTGATCCATGGTATGGGAACCATGAGCTGGTCTCGGTTCCTGATGCCGAACTTCCCCTTGCTCCATGGTATGGGAACCATGAGCTGGTCTCGGTTCCTACCAAAAATGATGGAGACTCGTGAGAGCGTCTTCAAAGAGGGGTTGTAAATTTGTAGATTGTAGATGTAACTGTAGTTGTAAATTGTAATGTTGATGTAGATGTTCGGCTGTGAGCCATAGTGTCATTGTAGATTGTATGCTGTAAATTGTAACACTGTAGAATTGTTGATGTAAATGTTGTAGATGTACTCTGTAATTGTAGAATTTTGTAGATGTGATCTTGTACTTGTAATTGTAGATTGTAGATGCAATTTGTAGAATATGCACCGGGGATCTTCAGAGGAGCTGTAAACCGGTTGATTTGTGGAGTGTCCTCTTGTAAGGAGATATATCGTTGATAGTACTCGTAATGAGCTCTCTGAGGAAGATCATTTTTGAGGAGTATCTCTGCTGTAATTGTAAGATATGTGAAATTGTAGTAGTAGAAATCCTCAAATGGGGAAATATCTGTAATGTACTTTGCTTTGACTTGATAATCTTGAAATAATCCACTGGGGAAGGACAGATTGTCTTGAGGAGATTGTTGTTTGTCGTTTTTGAATATAAGTCATCCCAAGACGAGTTGCTCAAATAAAGAGATCTTTTGTCATTCAGCTGTAAGTTGTTGAGGAGATCTTGTAATGTTGTTGAAGAAACGTCACGTCTTCAATGGTGGTCCTCATAATGTCAAAGCGCAAAATAAATGCACTTTTGATCCATGCTCAAAAGCTGGAGATGTTCATAGTGTGATTGTCAAAGACCGAAGTTCAATTCGGGAAATAACCGAAGAGAAACTGTCAAGCAAGACTCAACCATAGAGGCATAAACTCCAATGGGAATGTACTGAAACAACTGTCTTCCACGAGGATCGAACTTCGTGGGGAAATAGAAATATTGAGTTTTTTCTGCTTAGGGCTGACAACTCTATTTGGAAGGAGTAAGACACGCCCAAATACCCAAGGGTAAACGCGATCGAAGAGATAGAGTAAAACATACAAAGGATGCACGAAATGAAAATGTTATGTCATCTACTTATATGATATGTGTATGCTTATGCTGACAAAACAGATGAAAGCAACGACCGAATACGGGATAAACATCTCGGAACAAACATCCGACCAATCTTCAAAGATAGAAGTATCACTGAGGATAGATGGAGAACCAAATGTAGGGTCCCAATACTGCTTCAAAACTTCAAAATTTCTCTTGGGAAAGAGTGATCAATCCACTTGGGGATGTAACATCTCGATAAGTTTGACGTGTTGTACAAAATTGTAGACGGAGGTACCCAAACCGAAGTTCCCTAGGGGATAAAATAAATATCCTTGGTCTTCGTAGTTGTTGGACATGTTAGGGTTGAGCTTCCTGAGGATAGAATATACGTCTTTTTGCTCCAATCTTCAAATGCCCCAAGTCACATAGTTTAAGAGAAAAACGTCTCGAGAGGATTTTATAGAAAACATGATGTCTAAATGCCCCACTGTTTTCAAACTCTCTAGAGATTCGCCGAATCTCGACGTAACTGCCCCTGATTGGCGGTAAGTGAGTCCTTGAATTTCTTCTAGTTGAACCCAAGACTTGCGCGGATGGAATTTTCTTGGGAAGAATGACTTGCCCCAAGCCAGCAAAGTCTTCAAATATCATCATCAATGTCTGTACGTGGTCTTTCTAAGATGTCAAGCGTATTTAGCACATTTGAAATATCCATTTTGAAATGGTTAATGAGACACGCGTTTGTCTTGAAGTTTTGAAAAGGGGTATCGCAAATATTTGTGATCGAAACCACTAGTTAGGATACAAATTATTTATAAAGCCGATTTAAATTTGAGCATAGCTCAAGGAGTCAGGAAACAATATCTCATCGAGTATGCTTTCGAATTAAACCTTCCTTCAATTAGGACTTTGAGGGTCGTATGTGGGTTTAATTTGTGACTTGTAGAATGGAGGTAGAAGGGGTTAGTATATTTGTGCCCACCCAATTTTTGAAAGATGTTTGTTTTTTCTTTGGTGATACCCTGCCCCAGGTTAAGAAAATGATGTTTCGGTTTGGGAGAAAGAGAACGGATCCTCAATCAAGGTTTAAAAGAAACGGTTGACTATGTTGGAGGTTTAAAATAATGCCTTACATCATCAGTAGGGTTTTTATTCGAAGCATACAACAAGAGATCATGTGTTTTACTTCATCATCCTCCTTCCAATTCTCTGTCAGAGCGAGAGATCGGGTAAAAGTCGGCATTATAAATAATTTTGAAAAACTATTTGAGTGAAAACGAATGGATTTCTTCAAGACAAACAATTATTGCATTACTTATTTAAAACAGAAAGTTCTTACATGCCAAATATGCTTTCAATCAAAGAAACACAAACACAAAAAGCAAAAACAAAGTGAAAAGCTGGACAAGCCCTTTATTACGCCTTGAAATAGATGTGGTCTTCTGACAACCTGGGATCATGGCCTCGGAGGATGAGCCACGTTGGGGTTAGGATTAGAACCCTCGAAGGATAAGATTCCGCTCTTAACCAATTCTTGAACGTCTGCCTTCAAACCATAACAGCTCTCAATGTCGTGGCCTGGGGCACCTTGATGATACAGGCAAAATTTGTCGGCTTTGTACCAGTATGGAAACTTCTTAGGTACCTTGGGTGGGGCTTTAGTCTGGATATGCCCTCTTTGAATTAGAGCTGGAAACAAATCAGCGTACTTCACTGGGATGGGATCAAACTGGTGAATTGTTTCCCTTGGGGCATCTGGAGTCATCCTTTGATACCTTTTCCGAAATTGTCGATGATGTGGTTGATCTGAAGAGGCCAACCTCTGCCTAGGATGTGGTTGTTGTTCACGCTGAGCGGGCATCGCATACTGGTGCTGAGGATGGGGTACCGGAGCTATGAATTCTCTGGAAGGTCCACAGTCATCTCTATTGTTTGGGGCTATACCCAAGTTGTGATGGTATTGCTTCACAAAAGCAAAAGTTAAGTCTTCCCAAGACTGAATGTGATTCACTTGTAGCTTCATATACCATGTTAATGGTGCTCTACCCAAACTTTCTTGGAAGCAGTGAATCAATAGTTGGTCGTTCCCAAGATAGGCGGTCATCTTCGAACAAAACATCACCAAATGATACCTTGGACAAATTGTACCTTTGTACACTTCAAAGGCGGGCATCTGGAATCCTGGGGGGATAACTAAGTTTGGAACTAGGTGCGGGTCATGAGCATGAAAATCAGGCGCACGGTTCCTCTTCATCATTTTCCATCGTTCCTCGAAGTCACGAAATTCATTCTTGAATGCTGTAAGCTCTGGATCGTCCATTTCCTCTTCTTGCACAGGCTGAAGTTGCATAGGAACAAAGTTGTCGGAGGGACGACGAAGTGTCGGATTAGACCTTACTCTGAAGCTAGTCATGCGATCCATGTCTTTGTTCTCCTCACTATCCTTTAATGATACTTCCGGCTTGGTCAGATGGTCGAGACAACGACTGACAGCAAAAGATGGAAAACCGAAATGAGCCACAACAAAGGAAAGACACGTGCAAAAAATGTAAAATGCCATGCAGAATGCAGAATGCTAATGCGAAAATGCAGATGCAGGGGAGACTTCAAGAAGCTCAAAGTGTTTTTCAGTGTTATAATGTAGGATAATTGAAAAACTTTTTTTATTTTTTTGAGAAACTCTGTAAAGCGAAGTACTCTTTTAAGAGTTTATTACAACGAAAGCAAAAGAAAACTTAGAACTCTACTCCACGGTCTTCTCTTTTGTACGGAGCTCCTCGGTCAACTGGTCAATGCGATCTTGCAACTCCGCTTTCTCGATGATGAGTCGTTCCACACACTCTTTCCAAGCCATGGTAGTTGAGGGGAGATCATCACTGGTGACAGCACTTGAAGAGGCATGAGGAGAAAATAAATCTCCTTGCACCTTTCTCTTTCTGGCAACTTCTAATTCTGGAGTCTTCTGAAGTCTTTCCTTCTCTACTTTGAGGGTGAGGAACTTATTCTTCCAGGCAGTCCTCAATTTCCGGGCTTCATCTAAAGCAATCCTTACTTGTTCAATTTCGTCCACATCGAACCAGTCGGGGTCATGAGGAGATAGTACCATCGGTTCATGAAAAGGAAAAGGCATCTTGAGATCGAGAGCCCTTTCTCGCGCCCAATGCAGATAATCCTCGGAAACAACACAGTTGGGGTATCCTGAAGTAGTTGTTCCTTCCCTATCAATATATTTCCATGCATAAATGATGACAGTCTTGAGATCTAGGTCCTCTTCTCCTTTGAAATATATCTCTTCCAACGAAACTGGGTCAGGCACTTGGATCATAGGGTGTCCGAACTGTCTACGGGCCAAAGCGGGATTGTAGCTTATACATCCCTCTCTTCCAATAAGCGGTACGTTGGGGAATCCTCCGATGCTAGGAATCATAGGCACGCCTCCATAGGCGGGATCATACCAAACAATGTCCGAATGGGTAAGGGCCATAAGTATCTCGGACCATCGAGGTGTTGCTACTTCATCCCAAAGGGACGGATACCAGGTCAAACGAGCGATGAACCATGAGTACAGCAAGGCGGTACAGCATACAATGTGTCCTCCTCCTTCGGCATTCTTCGAATGAATCGAAAAGTATGTATCAGCAAGCAAGGTGGGTACTGGATTTTTGAGTATGAACAGATTGATCGCATCCATATCAACAAAATTGTCAATTTTAGGGAACCAGAAAGTCCCATAGACCAATAAAGCAAAATTGGATTCCAAGATGAGAACCTCCTTTCTTTCAGCATGGTAACGGACTTTTTCGATCAAAAAGTCAGCGGGGAACCCAAGGACTCCTTCCTTGGTGATCAGGTGTGCTTGAACATCTTCAAGGCTAAGACGAGTGGCATTTGCAATTTCCTGGTGACTAGGCGTGTCTTCCCTTCCAGTGAATAGAGGTCGAACAGTCACAGGCATCCTCAAGAGTTCTGAGTACTCTTCCAAGGTCGGCATCAACTGGTAGTCCGGAAAAGTGAAGCAGTGATACATCGGGTCGTAAAATTGAACCAATGTTTCCAACAATCCTTCTTTCATCCTTAGCTCGAGGAAACGGAAAACTCCTCCATATTCTGCTGCGAAGGCAAAGTGATCCTCGACGAGTTCGGCTAGTTCTCTCAAGCTTTCGAGGTTGGGACTCTGAAAAGTGTACTTCAGGGTTTCTCTTCTGAAATCCATGATTACAACACCTACAGAACGAATTTGAGTTTCTTGAAGTGAACAATGGAAAAGAATGCAATGCAAGATGATTAGGACTTCATGGGATTCCTCTATTTATAGGCATTGCGGTAAAAGAAAACGCTTTATTAAATTTGAAACGGACTACATAAATATTCTTTTAAAGAGTCCCAAATAAAAGCTAAATAAAAGCTAGTAAAGACACTAAAGAAGCTTTGAATGCTGCTGCTTGAGCTGCTCTTCTAGTTGCGCCTTCTCACGGATGAGGTTGTCCACAATTATTTTCCAAATAGTGCATTGTGGGTCGGAGAAAAATAAATCCTCCATGACTTTCCTCTTCTTGCAGGGGAGTAGCTCTTCATCCTTTAATTGTAACTGTTTCTGGAGTTCATCCTTCTACTTTTGAAGTTCAGCCTTCTCCTTCTGAAGTTCATCCCTCTCCTTTTGAAGTTCAGCCTTCTCCTTCTGAAGTTCAGCCCTCTCCTTTTGAAGTTCGACCTTCTCCTTTTGACACTCATCATTTTCTGCCACTGCTACATGGTACTTGTTCTTCCAAGACTCCAGCTCATGTTGAGACTTCTTTAAAGACACCTCTAACTCCTCGGCTTTAGACATAAAGACATAAGTGGGCTCTCTCTTTGGAGCTATGGGATCTTGACGGGAATAGGGCATCTTTAGATTGGTTGCCCTTTTTCTGACCCACTGGAGGTATGGTTCTATAGACACACAGTTAGGCTTCCCTAGACTTCTCTTCCCTTTCTTGTGTACACTACGTCATGCATGTAGAATCTTTCCTCGGAGTTCTATATCATCTTTGAAGAACATACCCTCTACTTGAACACTTTTAGGAGGTTCCTTCAACGGGTATCCCAACTGTCGGCGAGCTAAAATAGGATTGTAGCTGATTCCTCCATCAAAGCTGAGCAATGGTACATTAGCAAAGTCACCGCAGCTATCAATGATTAATACTCCATCGTACACTCGATTGTACCAATCAATGTCGTAATGGGTCAGAGCCATAACTCTTGGAGACCAATGCTCTTTGCCAATGTTTGTAAAAGAGCTAGACTTCAGCAAGTGCGAAATAAACCACTTGTAAAGTAGAGGTACACAACAAGTAATCATCCCTCCACCATGAAGGTTTCGGAGATGTATAGAGTGATATGCGTTTCCCAACAGAGTTGGCACTGGGTTGTTCTTCATAACGATCTTGAGTGCTTTGAGATCAATGAAACCTTCAAAACTTGGGAATAAAAACAGCCCATAAACAAGCAAAGCAAAAATTGCCTCAAACGGAGCCTTATTAGAATAATCAGCATAGAATGAAGCCTTCTCAATTAGGAAACCTGTCTTTAAACCAAGAATTCCATCCTTAGTAACTAGGTTGGCTTTGACGTCAGATACCTTCAAACGGAGAGCTTTAGCAATATCTTTCTCATCAGGGTCCTTCTCCAAGAAGGGAAAAGGAGATTCCTCAAGGACAGGTAGACCAACCAAAAAAGAATACTCTTCCAATGTAGGTAACAACTGGAAATCTGGAAAGGTGAAACAATGGTAGAGAGTATCATAGAACTGTAGTAGAGTGGCAAGAAGTCCTTCATTCACTGAGCAACCCAACAAAGATATCAGCTTCCCATACTTGTTCTTGAATTCTTCTTGATCTTCGATGAAACCCCACAACTTCTTTAGGTCATCCAATTTGGGACTCTTAAAAGTGTATTTCATAGTATGTCTTTTATCTGAAGTCATAGTGACCTACAATGTTCATAAACGAAAGTAAATCCCATGAAGTTCAATGCAGAATGATGCTATATGAATGCAGCAAACACAAGTATTCACATAAGGACAATAAAGATAAACAAACAAAGGGGCGCCCTAGGTTTGCAACGAGCATGGAGTAAAGGTGTACCCTTCCCAAAGGTTTAAGGACTAAAGGTTGTTTTGTACCTGCAGAACAAGGTTCTAATGGGACTCAGAATCATCATCCCGTCCATCGGACATTATCAATTTCCCAATTACTCGAGGATTAATAATATTCTCAAGAGAACTTCTTTTGAGTGTAGCTTCGCGTAGCACTATTTCGGAAGTACTTCCTCATAGTCTCGCACTACGTCCTAATAAAGGCCAAAGTTGGGTTAAGGTAACTACGGTCCTCAATATCATAAGCTCCAAAGTCGAAAATAGTGAGTGTTTTCACGATGATTCGTTCAACAGTACTATTTCGAAAGGGCCTCAACTGAGCGGGATTCTCGATTCAACTTAGTAGGGATTCCACTCCCTATAAGCCTCCTCGAATATATCACCATCCTATCTTAATCTCTCTCAAAGTTCGGGTGTAGAACTTTATCTCACCACTCAAGGACAACAATCCCAAAAGAAAAACAAGAGAAAGCATGTAAACAGTTAATCAAGTAGACAGATATATAAAGCAGTAAACAAATAAAATAAGATAGGGAAACCCATTAGAGATTCCCCAGTGAAGTCGCCATTTCTGTCGCGGTGAAATTTGGATACCAAACTATTGATTAGTTTGAATCATTAATTCATTTTGCAACCGAACTTTGATTTGTCCAAAGGAAAGGATAAAGATCGAAATTCCCACAATGCAATGCAAATGCAAGCTAAGAGAGTTTTAGGTTCGGGGGTTGGTTAAACTTAGGGAAGGTACTAGCATCTTAAGTTTCTGTAGTACTCTACAGGAACCTCTTATTTTATGTTTGTTTACTGCTAAGTGTTTATCTGCTTAAAGGGTTAAAGACCCTAAGGGTTTATTTTCTAAGTATACTCGATAAGATGTCGCATCTTATGCCTACATATCCTTATGAGAGTGGAATCAGAGTATTTTGTAGTTCACCCTAAAGGGTTTGAGGAGCTCTTTGACTGTGGTCAAAGTTCCTACGGGTTTAGGGTAGTTGTTTTGATTGGGTTTAGGAGAAGAGATGAGTCTTCATGTTAAGGGAGAGATAACCACCACAAATGTAAAAGGGATTGTAGGAAATGATCTTTGCATCGTCTTAAGGAAAGGTCTTACATGCTCGGATGGTCGCCAAGTATGCCTTTATCGCTCTTAAGGCAAAGTCCCTACATGTTTGATTGTATTGTTGTGGAGGTGGAGATTATATCTCACTTAAGATGATTAACATCTATTCTCTAATGTGTTTGAAAAAGTTTTGTATTGTGTTGTTTCTATATGGTAGAAAGATAAAGACAAGGTCCTTCCTACGGGGTTGGATCTATCCTAAAGATCAACTTGGAGAAACAAGGATCGAGGGGGGAATGATGCAAATGATGTGCAGCTACACACAACGTTGAATTATGTGTAGGTTTTTCCTTTGGACGGAATGCGATGCGGAATAGATAAATATGATAATGTTAGATGACTGTAAAATAGGTTGCGGAAATAAATTGCAGAAAATAAATCCATACACATACGCATGAAAGCGCTTGAAGTGTGTGAGAGTGAAAGGTGTCGTGAAGTGCACGATTGAATTGGTTTTAACTGTTTGGTTTGATTTTAATTGGGTTGATCAAGGTAAATTGATGAATTTGAATAAAAGTTGGTTTTGTTGACTGGAATTGATTTTAAAGAAAAGTTGATTTATTATTTAAAAAGAAGTTCTAGATGTGAGTTGATTTTAATTAAATAGGAATTCATTAAAATGGAGTTTGTAGTTGTTAATATAAAAGGTTATTATAATTTTTATTTTTTTTAACAGTTGTTTTAAGCATGAAATTGGGGGATATATCATTATTTAGAAAACAGATTTATTAAATTATTTTAAATAAAAGAATTGAAAAAAACGGATTAATTAGTTAATGGAATAAAATATTAGTTTGAATTATGTAAAAAGATTTATTTTAATAAAAATGATTTAGTGATGATTAGGGAGTAATTTAAAATGGTTAATTAAAATTAAGGAGTGATTTAGTGGTGATGTGTGTGTATTAATAAATTACAAAATAATAATAAAAAAATAAATAAACATAAAGAGGAGGGACGGGAACCCTAGGTCCCTTTTTCCTCTCCGTCGTCCGCTATTTCTCCCTCTTTCTCCGACGGCGACTTCCCTCTTTCCACTGCTCTATTCGAACCTGCAACAACAACAACATAATCAAACGAACAACGATTTCATGAAGAATGAAGTTTTTACCGAAGATCAGCGCCGACGAGAGAGATGCTTCGTCGGTGGGAGGCTCTGCGGCTTGCGAAGGCGTCGGTGACGAACAGATAAGTTATCTCTCCGCTCAATCGTTTTTTCGAGATGAGGATTTTCTGTGGTTTTCCTTGATAGTGATTTTCTTCCCCTTTTCCTCTTTTAGGGTTACGACACTTAGACTCTTGTGATGATTCTCGATTGCTCTTATATAGACTCCAATTTGGGATTTCCACTGAATTTGATTAAAATCCAATTAATTGTGGATTTGGACCTTCTGTTTTCGTTTAGCTGAAATTGGCAACATTTCCTTTTCCATTTTTATCGAGTTAATGTTGATGAGAATTGAGATTGGATTTGATTTAGTCTGAATAGAATCTTCCATTGTTTCAAGGAATATTCTTTAACGGCCATATTTGATTTTGTGATTATTGTTGGCAGGTGTGGATAGTGAAAGGGTTTGGGCCCAAGAAGCTTAACAGTCCAGAGTAATTTCCAACACCTAACGATACGCTCTCTTCAGGGTGAAAGTTATCTATGATTCTCTCACGAAGAGTCACAAGCATTGATCCAGTGGAGAACTTGTTGGCTTCAGTTGGTAATGATTTTGGTTCCACATTCTTGATTCTTCCCTTTCGATTACAGCACAACCCAACATGCTTCTCTATCCGATTGATTTTTCAAATTACCATTGTTGATTTCTTTGTCGTGATGTAGCAGGTGATATGATCTGAAGGACAGCAGAACCTATACGCATTGGGTTGCTAAGAGCTTAGTCTTGATTTCCCAACTGCTCGAACTTTATCGAGTACCAGGTTGTGATGCTACTCCATACAAAGAGATGTTGAATTCATGTAAAATGACTCATTGTAAGGGCAATTTGGTCGTTGACAGTCCAGGCGAGGCAAGTGATCATTGGCTCAGACAACATCCATGTCGGCTGTTTGGTCATCCATAATTAATGCAGGCGTTTGTATGAGGATCCTTCTCTAACTTCATCATTTGTGGCATTGGTGGTTTAATTTAGTATGTTGTCCCACTGATTGTGAATGAGTTTCTTTTTTTGTGTTTGTCTTTTTGTAGGGAGCTTCTTGAGCAATGGATGCAATTTGAGGGGTATGCTGATTGTATTCAAATGGCGCGAAGATGAGCCTTCTGAAGTCAAAGGGTACTCTTACAGGGAACAAGTTTCTAAGCGCTGCTGATTCGTAAACTTCTCGGTGATGCTGTTTGACACTGAGTACACATCATAGGTATATGTTTTGAATATGCTGGTTGCGATACAAATGATATTCATAACTGAAAACTTTTGCTGTGTTTTGTGTAGAGAAGATCTGAAGAATGTTATTAGATGTACTTCCGGTGGTTCGTCAAATCATTCAGCGAATATTTCCTTAATGTCTCAATTTCTCCTTCTACTCACCAGCAATGGCTTCGAAACTGCGGGACTGTCAAGCATCCTGTGGCGTTGCTCGTCTCAAGGTTCAATTTGAACTCTTTATCCATTTGATTAATCTTGTCTCTTTTCAAACTCATGAGGGCTATTAAATTTTCAGGTCGTCGCAGGGGTGTGTGCTCTTGTTGTTCTTCCGAAACCATATCGGTGACGCTGAATATCCTGAAGCAGCCTGAGGTACACGAGTTATACCGTTCACATATTTCTGTCATAATTTCCTTTCGAAGTTCCGTAGGGAGTCAGCTTATTGTGTGATAACTTGCAGCTGGTTTTGATTGGTGTTTGAATTATGCAGGCTGGATGTGGTGAGATGGATGGGTTACGACAAAGCGGTTGTTATGAGTTTTCTAATTCTCCTCATTAGCGGTAGTATGAAGATATTGTAGCAACTCTTATGATCTAGTAAGGGTAGAACCTTGTGGTGTAACTGAAGCTTCAAGATTCGTATGCTTCCTCTGTCGATTGCTTGATAAACACTCCCATTTCTATGTTTTACGTTAGCGTCACGTAGTGTATAATCAGGTGGTTTCTCTTTTCCAAGTATTAAGTTCTGAAGCCCATATTTCTTACTTGGCGTTATTAAAATAACTACTTTAATCACCTCATGTTGACAGTATGCAGGTTGATTTCTAATTATCTTCACAGCAACAAAACCGTAGGTGTATGAATCCCAACACTTGTCCATATACCTTGTGGCCAAGGAGACCTGTTGAAGCGCCTTAAAGCAAGCCGCGCAATCCGCTGTTAAACTACTGAGGTATCTAGTTCTTTGTATGGTCTACAACCAGCTCAGGTTGATGCTCGTGCTGAGACGGTCGAAGGTTGGATGTATTATAAGGGGTTGAAATTGTGCAGGCCTCGGTTCCTTACATCTGGAGTGTTTCGGAAAGTGCGCACGACAATTGTTGCAGCTGTGGCATCCAGGCTTGGTGTTGGCTCGTCTCAGAGTTGATCCAAAAGGCTCAGTAGGTGCTCCCTCTTCATCCTCTGGGGTTTCTTCCCAGAATTCCCTTTTGGAAATCCATACTGGGGCACTAAGTTGATCTGTGACTTCCAGCTGAGGCAGGCTTTGATAATATCCAAGTGTTTCAGGTAATCTCTCCACAATAGACATGGCAGTGGTGGCCTCTTCTTCTATAGTGGTAACTTCATATATTATCGGTCTTGAAGGTGTGGTTTATCATCATTTTATGGACAGTTTTCTTGAATTTAGGCATACTGTCATGAAAATGTGAGATTAATGAACTACTTTATAAATTGCGTACTGACTAATATTCGTGTATGCAGGCGGTATCCCGGATCCGGTTCAGTAATGGTGGCTCTGTGTTCTCCGGCGTTCTGCTTCATTGCGGGGTAATTGGGCTTCACAGATTAATCAATACGGCTGCTATCCATGAGTCACGATTTTGGTATGCTATGAGAACAAAGAGCAGTGGAGCAAAGAGCACTCTTTAACTTGATATGGTACACTCCCATGGTGTAAACTAGGATTGTGTTTTATGCTAAAAAGATGAACTTGGCTTTTTCTTGTAATTTCCTTGGTCTTAAAGTGAGGGTTTGGGTTGTACTAGTTGCGTCTCTTGGTTGGCTGTGTGCAAACTTAGTGGTGCCGACCTGTTGTACTGATTGTTTCACATTGACTTGTAATGAAGCGAGCTTTAAATATGGCCTTCTTGTATTAAGATTAAATGAAAAAGCTTGGATGATGTAATGGACTTCCTCCTATAATTTGATGATAAATTTCAAAATATTCAAAAGAAACTCCTCTTTTACACCTGTCTTGAAACTCCAAGTTCTTTTTTTGATCTTTTGACCTTGAATAAGTCTTGACCTGGTGTGTCCACTAAATTGAGCTTTAATATGTAATCTTGCAACCCAAATTTGGGAATTTTGTGAATTTACTCATGGCTAGATATTGAAGCGTGGATTTTGATTGAACTTGTAAGGCACTTTAGGGTGAAATCAGCAATGAACAATCATCAAACCTTGATTTGCATACTGGATGAAATCTTGAAACTCCTAACGATGGCAAAATCTTCAAAGGGTAACAGGTATAAAACAAGTATCACACTGAGGTCCAAAAGTCCTGTTAATGCACCAAACCCATGTGCTAAATAATAAAACCATAAGTTCTCAAGTTCAAAACTTAAAGGAAGAAGTCCCTGATGACGCTTTGATCCCTTGATAAGAAAATGCTTAAACCCGAGTTTTATGTGGGGATCAGTCAAACTGATCTTCAATGAAACTAGATTCAAATCAGCGTAAAACTTTAGGAGATGGTACTCAAACTTACTGCACCTGCACCAACTGGTTAGCTATAATAAACACACAAAAGTAAAAGAAAACACAAAAAGAGGTGGAATTTTAAGGTCAAAAATTAGGGTGCAACACTCACCTTCAGGTTGTTTTGTTTTTTCTCTTTATTTGTTCTACATCTGAGGAGACTTTGGTTTTGCCTTGAAATCCATCTGTTTTAGTTACATCACAAATGGTTTGAAATTACCTTGGCCCAATTGCATAAGGCACTGTACCATTAGGGTTTCATTTATGTTAAAGCTCATCATGTGTGGATATTTGAAGATCATTTGCATACCTGGTACTTAGTTGAATCATGATGTTTTGGTGATTGGTTTTGTTGCCAGCCACTTTTGAACTTACCATAACACACTTGCAATTGATTGGTCATTTTCTGTTCTATCATGTTTTTTAACCTCACTTCTGTCTAAACTTCATATATGTGATATTTAGAATTTGTGCAGGCTCTTAGTTTGGTTTAAACATGCTTGATTTGGTCTGCAACTTTAAAAATGCATCTCAAACTTTCACCTTGCAGTTGCAATCGAATTTCATTTTGAGTTCATTATTTTGGAAAACTGTTAACACCATTGTGATCCTTGTTAAAATTCAAGTGAGTTAGAATCAAATTTTGTTAAAATTGGTTGAGATTTGATCAAGTTTGAGATCAATCCGTTTGGACTTGTCTTGCTTGTTTTCCTCTTTGATTTTTGCGCAAAATATTATGCCTTTGTTAGGTATTAGTATTTAATGTGGTGGCATAATACACGGATGTATCGCCACCCCAATGGTTATGCCTTGTTCTCATATTGCCTTGCCATGTACCAAACCTGGGTTCGATCCGTGTGGGGATCAACCCTTTTATTTTATTTTCATATTTTCCTTGTTTTCACTCTTCTCTTTATTCTTCTCTCAATCATCACGCACGCGCTTCTAGTTGAGTTGGCTAGGTTTTGGGTTGGTGATCATGAGGTGGTGGGTTCAACACCCACCAAGCGCCCTCCTATCTTTTTAATCATAAAAATCTTTGGTTTTTATTTAATTGTCATTAAAATTCCAAAAATCATAACTTCATCAATTTTTGTTATTTTTGATTGGTTCCTTTTGAAAACATCTCATATTTTTGCATATTTTCATGTGGTATATGAATATTCTAAAATTTTCATTTTGGAAAACAATTTTGCATTAAAAGAAGTGACGCTGCATTTTTAAGGTTTTTACCCTCCTCTCTTGCATCCTTTCATTCAAACTTCTGGTTCCTCCTTCTTAAGCTTGATGTTTGTCAACTCTTTTGTGTATGTGATTGTAATTGCTTTTTCTTGTGAGCATCATGTTTGTTTCATTTGATTTCCATTTAAAATCCCCATGAAGTTTTGAACTTCTCCTTTACATTTGTTGTGACATTTGTATAGGCATGATGCCTTTAAGTATACATGTCATCTTGTAAGCCCTAATGAAACCTCATCTTTGTTAAGATACATCTTTGTCAAGATCCCCTTCCATCTTTATTAAGATGTACCACATTCTTCGTTAAGATATGCTTTGGTTTTCACCTGTCATTAAGTATTGTAAGAACTTCCCCCTTTCATGATATTGTGATGTCTTGATACTTGCTTTGGTCATAACCATTTATCATGATTGAAATCATTGCCTGATATTGTAATATCTTAAATGCTTGCTTTGGTTGTAACCATTCATCCTGATTCAAATCCTTGCTTATTGTAATATGCTTGATTATTCTTGGTTGTAACCATATCCCTTATATTCATCATATGTGAATGATTATGCTTTGTTAAGTTTATTTCCCCAAAGTGATGGAACTCTTTAGTTCTCATCCCTGTTGCCTCCTCTTTTCCCTTTCAAAGGAAAGTCTCTCTATTGACCCTTGGGTTATAGATAGCTCATAAACTCATAGGTCTAGATAGAACCTTCTCCCCTTTTTGGTCTGGATAGAACCAATAGGATAAAAACTCGTAGGTCTGGATAGAACCTTCTCCCTCTTTTTGGTCTGGATAGAACCAATAGGGTATAACCTCACAGGTCTGGATAGAACCTTCTCCCCCCTTTGGTCTGGAAAGAACCAATTGATCCTTTTTCTATAGTTCGTGCCTGAACTACGGCCGCTCTGATTTCTCATTGGACAATGAGAATACGTAGGCACAAGATGTGATATCTTGACGAGCAACCTTCCCCCTTCTTCCACCTTTTGGTCTGGATAGAACCAATTGGTCTCACAACATAGAGATAGGTAGAGTTTGGTTAACTCTATGTAAGAATCATGGAAATGATTACTTACTCCCCTTTCTTGAGTGTTCAATGTAGATTTAGAGAGTTTTCTTAAACTCTACACAAGCATTGTAATGTTTGTTCCCCTTTGAACCTTGATAATAATCAAGTTTTCTTCATCACTAGTGAGTTGAACTATGATTGCTCTGATTCTATCCTTGTAAGGATATGTAGGCAGAGGACACGATGTCTTTGCAAGCAAACTTAGAAACTATCTTTAGGTCTTAACCTACACATTTTACCCAACCTCAATCCATAGCAAACCTTTAACAAGCTTAGTATACAAACAAACAAAAGATTCCTGTAGAGTACTACAGATGTTTAGGATGTGAAATACCTACCCTAGGCATAACCAACCCCCGATCCTTGAATCTCTTAGCTTTGTTGTTACATCGCGCAAAAGGTTCTTTCTTTCTTTAGACCTTTCCTTTGGATAAATTAAAGTCCGGTTGTGAATTTAAGAATTAAGATTCAAGTTAATTAATAGCTTGGTATCACGATTCTCACCGCAACATTATGCTATATTATTGGGTGAGTTTGTTCCATGAGAGATAAGCCCACTACCCATGCTTGAGTGTACACTTAGAATTATAGTGGAAAGTAGTTGGACTTGCGTGGCGTCTGGCTACGTATAGTTGGCACAAAATTCACATCCAGACAAGGTTTTCTTTGGAGATGCTCTATCTTGTACCTTTGCTGCATATGATAGGGTGTTGATTTAGAGAGTATATAACTTTGGAGACTATTCATTGGAAGTCGGTTGAGGCCTCCTTGATTAATGATGATGCCAAACCAAAAATGGTGAATGTATTATCATTTCTCTACTTGAGAGTTCGTGATACTGACGACCTGCTAGGATTTTCATGTCGTCTAAGACTAGAACCCACATGTGAGAAGGGGATGGGTTTTGCAGGAAACCTTGACTTTCAACCAACCCAATTTTCTGGTTTTCTTATCAGTGTGGACCTTTGATCTTGGGTATTCTAGTATTCTAATCATCTTAGTGTTCTGGTATTCTAGATTTCGTGTCAGAGCGAAATTCTAGTCTTATTCGGTCAGTAGCACAACAATTATTCAAAATTTATGAAAGCTTTGATCCCATGTGTCGCTACTGCAAAAAAAGGTGCCGACAATGACAGAAGAGTCGCCACCGTTAGTTATTTATCCCAACGAGGGAAAGGAAACAATCAGAGAAAACCTGTGAAACGGGATAAGATTGGTCATCGCAACCAAATCTTGGGTTCGGGAGTCAGTTATGCAAGGGGAAGGTATGAGCACATCTCACGTCCGTCGTACTCGACGGGATCCACGCTTGGTTTTCTATCTAAAAAGATGATTGAAACTATCTACGCTAAAGGTTTGGGACAAAAGAAAAGAAAAGTGACTCGGCAGAGCATCGCCGCTCTGGGCCTATGTATTCCCTCGTGCAATGGGAAAGTCAGAGCCAACGTAGTTCGGCTAACTACAGATGAAAGTGGGGAAGGTTGCTCGCGAAGACATCGCGTCTTGTGCCTATGTATTCTCATCTGGTATGAGAAATCAGAGCAAACGTGGTTCGGGAAATTAGGAACACCGGTTGGTTTAAAGTGTTTTACCCGAGTAGGGTTAACAACTAGTTCTAGCAGTTAGGTGTATGCAGCTCGACCCTTGGAGACATAGGCGTTACCTATTTGCGGTACAACTAAGAGTTAACGAAACTCTTTTTGATGAAAAGGTTTTCCATTATTAAGGGTCCCAAGGGACAAAATGAAGTTTGATCATTTGTTTTTGTGTCTTTTAAGGAGAATTGTTTTGAATTGTTTGTAATTCATATTGCACTAAAGACTATGACCTGAGAGCGAATGTGTTGCACATCACCCAAAGGGTGAACACTAAACACTCTAGGCCATCAAGAGGAAACCCCCCAATAACCATTTCCCAAGTACTTAAGGCTCGTAGCGTACAATATTCATTAGCCTTTATTAAGTATTTTGAAGTTGTTTTGAGATGAGAAGAGAGAGAGGACAAGCTAAAGGGAAACTAGTTCAAAACCTAGTAGTTGTCATGCAAGATGGACCTATAGTTGAGGTTAAAGGGAAATTCTACTTAATGTTCTCATACATGGTTTGAAACCTAATGTCTATCACAATCATCCTTAAACAAGTAGATTGGAAGTCCTAAGGGAGCATGGTAAGAAAAGAGAAGAAGAGAACATGATACAAAACATGAGATAAGAATGAATGAATGCATATGCAATGCAACACACAAGCAAAGGGAGGAAATAGTATGGCGTGAACACCTCTACAAGCACATCTCAACCTTTATTAGTGCAAGTAAGAAAAGAAGGATAAAAGCTTACAACATTCACACATCAATTCTAATGCACAAAAACACACCAAATGAAAAAGAAAGGAGAAAATTATTGAATGAAATGATGGGAGGTAAAGTGGGAACCTAAGGAACTCACAAGGGCACTCAACCAATCATACCACATTCAATATGCAAGCAAAACACACCAAGAGTCCTCAAAGGCTCACTACTTATGGCATGCTTCAAGTTCCTCCTAAGGAGGGACTAAGCTTCCATAAATAGGATCCTAAAGTCCTAGGACAAAAGTATAGATTAAAGGAAAGTGTACACAAAAGGAATGAAACAAAACATGTAAAATAATGCAAGTGGTTCATGTTAAAAGATGGGAGACATTCACATACATGCACATATGGAACCCTAAAAGATAGGTCAAAAGAAGTACAAACTTAAACAAGTTGAAAACCAAACTAGGACCTAAAGTTCAACATACCAACACTTCATTATATCCATAACATGAATCCACAAGCATTGGTAGTTCAAAGAATGCACAAAAGTCCTTTACAAGGCCAACTAGTTCACTAGCTAGGGCAAATATCACCCAAGGATGGCCTAGAATGAAAAATACACTAAAAATAGCACACATACTCAAAAAATGCCAAATAAAATCCTAGATGGCCCTTAAGGTGTTAGAAACCAGGGGCCAAAGCTATGGGAAAAAAATCCTAAACAAGGCTAGGCAAACAGAGGGCAAGTTCTAAGGGATACCCTAAAAGCAAGGGTAAATTGAGGGTCCTAAAAATCCAACTAAAACCCTAACCAAATGGTAATAAAACCAGGGGTAAAAATGTCAAAAAAAAATCAAACAATATGTCAAGAATATGCACAAGAAAAATTAGGCAATTACATGAACATTTCATCACAAAATAAATTCAAGAACAAGAGATATGCATTTTTCAATTCACATAAAATACCTCAGAAAGAAAAAATCAATTTTAATTGAAAAATGGCTTAGAAAATTAATCAAAAAAACTGGTAAAATCAGATAACATGACAAAGTGTGGGAAAATATTTTTGTATGATTTTTTAGAATATTTGAGGTATTTTTTATGAATTAAAAATCAAATTAAAATAAAAGGGAAGAAAAGAAAGAAAAGAAAATAAAATGGAAAACTTATGTGGCAAATAGCAATTAAATCCAGTTCATTCTATGGGCTTGCACGCAAGGAGGTGTAATTAACAATCCAAGCCCATGTCCAAAACAAGGCTCAGAGGGGATGAAACGAATCATTTCATTAGTGTTACGTGGCCTGGTCAATTTGTCAAAGGAAGGTTCAGATCAACTCACAACCATTGGATGGGGATAAGTCAAAGTGCCCAAGGGGTGACATGATACACACGTATGCACGCCTGAGGGAATAACCAGACGTCGGAGCCACCATGCTCTGATCGTCTTCTCCGGTTAGTTAAAGTTGCAGGTATATCAAAACCTAACCAAAATAAAAAATCTCTTAGTTTAAACTCATCCTCTCCTCACGCTGATCACTAATCTAGGGTTCAAACTAATTAATCATCCCTAAATCATGATATACGAATCAAATCTATTTCAAGCAACATTCAAGAATTGTCAAGAACAGCAATCAAACCTATCCATAAATGATCTATGGTGCTAGGGGATCATGAATCTATGAAAATGGAAGTTGATTGATGCATGATCAGAGAGAATTTGTGAAGAATAACTTACCTAACGGGCTGCCTCCGTTGGGCCTTGATTTGTTGATGAAGCTCGTGCAAAACCAACCAGAAAGTTTCCCTGAACTTCAATGGAGCTCTTGGTGCTCTTGAATTGGACTGAAATTGCTTGAATTTGGATTTCACTTCTTCACTTTTCTCTCAACTCGTGTAACTGAATTTCCCTCCAATTTTGCTCCAAAATCACGTCTGAAGTTTTGTGAATCATCTGAGAATTATATACAATGGATCTAGATTGAATGGAGGCCCAATTAAGGCCTGTTTGTGGCAATTGAGAAAATCCAATTTTTGATTTTGAAGCTTGCAATTCACGACTATTTTTGGCTCAAACAACTCCAAACTTGATTCAAACTCATTGCTTGTGATGTAAGGAAATCCAATGGACAATATTAGTTCCTTGTTTTGGTCTTATGGTGAGATTTGGATATGTTACTTCAATGTGAAGCAACCTTGAAATTAACCATGAAAATGACCTCAAAACTCCGTTCTGATTTATGCATTATGTTTAGTATATTCAAGGCACTCAAAAAATGCACAAACATGTCATGGTATGGTTTAAAATGAATTCAATTCAAAGTCATGGCTTTCAAGTGCTTTTTCATGGAAATTCCTTCACCATTCTTCCAATTCATTCCAAACCCATGACAAGTGATTTTTTGGTGATGTAATTGAGTTTATTTGAAGTAAATTTGATGTTGGAGAAAGTTCCATTTTAAGTGTGCAAAGTTGTGAAATTGACCTATAACCAAAATGACTTATAATCAAAGTTTCCCAAAATACCACTGCCTTACAAGCTTCATATCTTGAGCTCTACAAATCAGATGAAGGAATTCTAGTACTTTTTAGAAATCTAAGATCATAAGGAAAAACTTTCATGTTTTGGACAAAGTGAGGAGAAACATCCTTCTAGGTCAAAAATGTCTTGGAAATTGGTTGACTTTTGTTGACCAAAATCACATTCATCTGAAGACCCATAACTTGTCAGCATCATAATTTGAGTTCCAGAAATATAAAGGATTAGTTCTAGTACTGAAAAAAAGCTAGAAACATGCTTTACAAGTTTCATGTTGGAGTCAAGATGAGATGAGACTTGTATCTTGAGATATGTGGTCTTGAAGTTAGGCACTAAATATGGGATTTTACACTGACAAGCTTAGAAACCCTGGCTTAGCAACTTCTCACACTCTTGATTCTTCTTGATTTGATCTTGGAATAACATCTTAGATATCCCAACATACCCTTCCATGATCACAAAGACTTGGAATTGAGTCTTAATCTCCTTCAACTTCACAGTTGACTTAGGGTTGACCAGATGAAAACCCTAGTTGTACCACCTTTGACTGTGGCTTCTTGCACTTGGTATAATGACTTGAATAAGCTCCTCAATGACCTTCAAGACATTCAATAAGCTTATATAATGTTCTCCATCCATAACTATGGACTCAATATCTTCTGATGATCTTCCCATGGCATCCAAGATAGGAGGTGAACCATATTCTTCCATTTGGTTTTTCAAAGAACTTTAGCTTTCTTCTGATGATGATAAGCACTTGATAGCTTGAATAAGACCTCGTGATTAGGCTTGGGGACTTTGGGTGATCTTCTCTTTCTAGGCACCTCTCTTGATCCCCTATACATGAATCATGTTATGCAAAATGCAAATGCTAATTCTATGAGAATACAATGAAACATAAACCAAGTTAAAAAAAGGTTGGGCAAATTTTGGGGTACAACAGCTGCCTCTATTCAAGCGACTTGGACCTGACTGGGTGAAAAGCGAACGGATTTCACGCAATCAAGGTAAAAGACGGGTGAATAGCAACGAACCCAGAAATTTGCCAACCGCAGAAATAAACTGCCAACTCTGATGGGATAAAAATCTCCGGTGATGACTAAACTGATGGTCGCATCGGCGACAAGCTAACTGATTACCAATCAAAGAGCCTCGACACACGATCGGAAGAAACATCTGCTAACCCGCAGGCAATGACACTAAGTCGGAAAGATCATCTGATATCAACAGGCATCTGTTAAATAAAACAGGCATCGAACCCGAGGGTCGGATCAACCGATGCTGATCTTCTGCTAATCTAAGCAGGAGTTCGCTAAATAAAAGCGAGCATCGAACCCGGAGGCCGGATCAACACGCAGTTGATCTTCTGCTAATCTAAGCAGGCATTCACTAAATAAAAGTGAGCATCAAACCCGAAGGCCGGCTCAACACGCAGTTGAGAACATCTGCTAACGCGCAGACATTCGCTAAATAAAAGCGAGCATCGAACCCGGAGGCCAGCTCAAAACATAGTTGAGAACATCTGCTAACGCGCAGGCATTTACTAAATAAAAGCAAGCATCGAACCCGGAGGCCGACTCAACACGTAGTTGAGAACATCTGCTAATGCGCATGCATTGGCTAAATAAAAGTGAGCATCGAACCCCGGAGGCCAGCTCAACACACAGTTGAGAACATCTGCTAACACGCAGGAACTCCCTAAATAAAAGCGAGCATCGAACCCGGAGGCCAGCTCAACACGCAGTTGAGAACGTCTGCTAACGCGCAGGCATTCGCTAAATAAAAGCGAGCATCAAACTCAGAGGCCGACTTAACACGCAGTTGAGAACATCTGCTAACACGCAGGAATTCGCTAAATAAAAGCAAGCATCGAACCCGGAGGCCGGCTCAACACGTAGTTGAGAACATCTGCTAACGCGTAGGCATTTACGAAATAAAAGCGAGCATCGAACCCGGAGGCCGGCTCAACACGCAGTTGAGAACATCTGCTAACGCGCAGGCATTCACTAAATAAAAGCGAGCATCGAACCCGGAGGCCGGCTCAACACACAGTTGAGAACATCTGCTAACACGCAAGCATTCGCTAAATAAAAGCGAGCATCGAACCCGGAGGCTGGCTCAACACGCATTTGAGAACATCTTCTAACACGCAAGCATTCACTAAATAAAAGCGAGCATCGAACCCGGAGGCTGGCTCAACACGCAGTTGAGAACATCTGCTAACGCGCAAGCATTTGCTAAATAAAAGCGAGCATCAAACTCGGAGGCCGGATCAACACGCAGTTGAGAACATCTTCTAACGCGCAGGCATTCGCTAAATAAAAGTGAGAATCGAACCCGGAGGCCAGCTCAACACGCAGTTGAGAACATCTGCTAACGCGCAGGCATGCGCTAAATAAAAGCGAGCATCGAACTCGGAGGCAGGATCAACACGCAGTTGAGAACATCTTGATTAATCACAAGAAGACTCCGCTAGGGAAAAGAGAAACCCAATTAAGTAACTCTGACGAGGAGTACACGATAAGATGAACACATCTATCACAAATCTTCTGCCGAGGTCTGAACACCTGTACGGACTTATAGAAACAAAGACCACAACTTGCCACATTTTGAACACCACGGGGATACAGAAATTAGCTGTCTGCTGAAGATACACCTGAAAGCAAAGAGGTAACAACCTGACTTATGTTTCAAATGTATATGTTTGGAAATGGCGTAATGTTCCATACAAAATGGAAATGCTACGCATTTGGGCAGATGCTATGCATGCATGTAGATGCAACAGAACCAAATCAGTAAAATAAATGCTGGAGATACGGAGACCACCCTGCTGAGCAAAGAAAACGACCTTGCTGGGGATAGCTAGCGCATGCCAGCAAATTGGACTTGCGCTGGGGAAGCAAGCCTCGAATAGCTTCTTGAGAGAATTTTCCTGAATAGCGGCCGAACCTGTTGTGGAGATAGAACAATCTGCCAGACAGTAATTCTACTATGTTGGGGATTATATCAAATCCTGCTGAGGAAGACACCATGAATGGCCTTCCAGAATATAAACCTTCTGGAGAATAGGCGACCCTACCGGGGAGAAAGGACCACACACGGGAACCCGTCCGCCTGCTGGGGAATCAACGAATCTGCGGGGAATAATGATCCACCTCCCAAGATTAACCACGTTCCATTAGGGACATCAACCCTGAATAGCCTGCCAGAATATAACATTCTGGGGAACAAGCACCTCTGCTGGAGAAACGACGCAAACTGCAAAGACCTAATTCCAATACATTGGGAGTACTCAGCTGGGGAAGAGACGTTTCCCCTCCGACTCCACTGGGGATAACACAGTGAGGGAATCAACATCAACCTCTGCTTGGGGGAGATGAGGAATGGACTCATCAATGACAACTTGACCTCTGAGGGGATACAAAATCACCTGCTCAGATTCTGCGGGGATTAATTACTCTGCTGAATAAGCCAATATTGCACCGCCGAGGAATGAGTGCACACATAAAATCTGCTGGCGTTAAATGTGTATTGACCAACTGCTGAGGAAGATTCCACACCTACCCTATGGAAAGACATCCAATCCTGAATTGCTGGATAGTAAGCACATATCTACAATATGCGGGGATTAAATATGTACTGACCAACTGCCAGGAATAAAGGTACACACTTAGCCACTCACTTAACCTGCGTACAACTCTACTGGGGATAGAGATGCAAACTCCAACTGCTGGGGAATGGACTCTGGCTGGGGAGAATAACCTTGCTTGAGTAATTGCCCCAATGTAGTTCAATTTCCCCAGTCTAACCTTTAGGACGAAAAGGAAAGCTTGCCATGAAACAACCTCGAGATGGTTCGTCCCTGAATTTGTAACATGAAAGGATACATCCTTGGTTGAATGATGCTGATAAGCTCTGAAGATAGGGAGAGAAACAGTTCCTTCATTTCCGTCTTTGCCCCAGCCTGTGGGATCTCCGTAAAACTTCCACGAAAGGAACCCTGAAATTTCTGTACCCTGAGAATTAACATACACTGCCTCAGCACTCTGAACCTCAAAAAGGTGTTCCAGATCAACTGCCTTCTGGATAAGAATAGCTTTCGTGCTCTTGGGATGGCCTGCCCTAGCCTTGCAATGACTTTGCCCCTGATTGGCTGATTGTTGGAGCAGTACCCCTGGCTGCGAGAGATTTACCGAATCTCGACCTGATTGCCCCAGATTAACTGTCTTCTGGATAGCTGACTCCCATGATGTGATTATTTGATATAGCTTTCCCCAATTCAACGGAGTGGGCGTTCTGCATTTATCCTAATCAAACTTTCCACTGCGGAAACTTTCCTGATGTCAAGTGCTTACTCGCAATTAAAACAAATTGTTCTGCACAAAAGATATATTAATGCAATGCATATGACGTTTTGAAATCCAAGTCTGTTCACTGGAAAAACAAATTGTGACATATAGTGAACGAATCACTCATCAGAATGTCAACATTAAAACCTGCAAGCTGAGCAGAATCCTTTTAGGAGTCAGTTTCGACGCGATCTTTACCGAAGTATGCTTTCAAAGTAAACCTGCTTCAATTAGGACTTTTGAAGGTTGTAACGTGGTCAGGTTCACAATTTAAAAGAAAGGATAAAGGCTCAAAATCTATCTTATCCCACCCATTCTCCTTGATATTCTCCAATCCTACGTTCAGCTAATTCAACACAAACGCTCACCTTCCAAAGGATGAATGACAGGAGTGATGGTTCAGGAAACCACAAGTTTTTGGGAGTGACATTCACTATCTTTTCGTCTTTTGGTGCCTGGAGTCACACGACATGTTTGTTCGAGGATTTTTTCTTTTGAAATACTTTTCGCTTTTTCCCTAACTTTTTCCTAGACTGGCTCTTTTGAGCTTCTTTTCTTTTCGGAGTCCAGCGGGATGCCCTAATTTTTGCCTAAGTCTCTCGTTTTCAAGATTTGACATAGCGGGCTTCTTCTTTTTCTCTTTTTTTGAACAAATCGTGTGACATCGGCTTGTCTGACTTGTTAAAAGGATTTTCGGCGATGGATACCCATTGTGGGTTTTTTAGGTACGACGTATACATGTGTGATTGACCCTCGAACGGGAACACTCCTTTCGCGATTGGGACGCTCGGTCAGATTAGCCGACACCGACCCTGCCCCAGGATAAGATTAAGGGTTTTTCAGAAAGAAACTCCTACTACTAGGCTCAAAGGGGTTGACAAGGGATTATCTTCCTTATATCTTCGGTGTTTAGGAATTTGAAACAATGCATGTACATCATCAGCAGGTTTTATTCAAAAGCATACAGTCGGAAGTTTTCGTCTTTCAATTTTGTCACCTAGATTCCACTTAAACAAGCGTTAGACATCAATTAAAAACATAAGTGAACACAAATGGATTTAATCAAAACATGCATATTTATCTCATTATCATTATCAATTGAAAACAATACAGTTTTAGCAGTGAGATTTGCTCTTTAACAGAAAAGAAACTACAAATGCAAAGAAATGACATGATAAAACAAAGATTGCCAGCTTCGGGGAACCGGGCTTTCAGATCTTGACTTGCTGGATCAGCCATCTTTAAAATTACTCGTCGAGGTCAGTCTGGTACTCCTCTGAACATTTGCTCTCGGTAAATTCCTCCATATCATGAACTGATACACCCACACGACTGGACGAAGGAAGTTCGTTGATCTGAATACCTAAAGGCATGATCGAGAACATGTTGGAGTCCAACAGAGTCTGAACCTGGCTCTTAAGCACCTTACAGTTTTCAGTTGAATGCCCCTGTGCCCCAGGGTGGTACTCATAGCGAGCATTGGCATTAAAACCTGACGGATACGGAGGAATCACTAGGTCAATCTTCTTCAGCGTTATCAAACCACCCTTGATCAAATATGGCAATATCTGACTGTATGACATGGGAAACCGAGCAAACTGCCTTTCTGGCTTATTTGGTCTTTGACTGGCGTGCCGACACGATGGATGACGGTATGGCCGTTGACTCCATAGGGGAAATAATGTCTGATGCAAAGACCCTAGAGATTGTTGATTCTGAGCAATTGAAGTGTCTAGAGACTGGGTCCGAGATATCGGGGACCCCCTTCGTTCAGGTACTTTCATCCTCAAGCTTGGCCTAGGAACAGGAAATAGCTGGGGGCATGGAGATTCTGAAGTCGTAAATTGCAAGGAATCCTCTCGGCCCAATGCAGCTTCTGGGATGAAGGCAGGAATGTCCCCCTTTTCTGTAGTGACTGGAATGAAACCATCTGCTACACTCATGCCACCCGGCGTGAATTTAACTGCCTTCGAATCGATCAAATCCTGAACTACGTGCTTAAAAGCTTTGCAGTTCTCGATGTTATGCCCCGATGCTCCAGCATGGAAATCACAATGGGAACTTATATCATAGCCTGGTGGTGGCTCACCAATTAGCGGAGACAACTTTCACAATTCGACCAACCGAAGCTGAAGCAAGACTTGCAGCAACTGAGTATAAGTCATAGGGATCTGATCAAACATTCTCTCGAGCTGCTTCATCCTTTGACCATACCTCATAGTCTTAAGATTGTCTCGGGAAACAGGAGGTAGCTGCTGACGTGGAAAATTTGGGATCTCAGGTTGGGCAGCAGATCTTCGAGGCACATCACGCCTTGGAATAGGTTCCACGGACAAAAGTGGAACACGCATCTCTACTGCCGCTTTAGGCACCTGATCACCCTCCTTCCTTAGCACATTTATTATCACCTATGTGACCAGGCCCATCTGGGTCTTCAGCTGATGAAATTCCTCCTTAAGCACTTTCTGCTCCAGACATAAGGTTTGCAAACTCGCCATGAACTGCCCCATCTGGCCCCGGGCTTCCCTCAACTCTGCTTGAACTTGTTCCATGGGTTTGCGTTGATTCCCCGGTGAACGATCTGATTGTTTATCCTGCAAAAAGCTAATGGTCTACAGGAAATAAGATTGACAGTTCCGATGCACCTGTAATGCAAAAATGCAAAATATAGGCATGTATGTATGCAACAGGGAAATTTCCCCCTCAATTCTAGTTCCGGGAGAAAGCACGACAATGGAAAACCCCATAGGTAAGAAATAGTAGAAACTCCTCATATATAAATGGAAAGCCACGCAGGCAGTGTACAATCGTATAAACTAAGTACAATCGGAAAGGTCCTCAACCAACAAGCCTGGTGATGGTCAGTACAACAACTACAGAGAGAAAACAAAATAGTCAAGCTGGATGACGAGACCGAAAATCCTCTAGCAACTTCTGCGTCTCGGGGTGATCTGGTCTGGTGAGTAGCCCCTGAATAAGAAGCTCTCGCTGGATAATGGTACACTATAGGTCCTCAGCGTAGTCCTCTCAGGCCCCTTCCCTAAAGCACTCCTCAAGCTTGCACCTCTTGGAATCTGGTCTCGATTTGCAATCCTCTAGGTTTGCAATAGCTTCACTCAGCCTATACTCACTGTCACGCCTGAGCAATGCCTCTGCTGAAATCTTCTCGTCTTTGACTCTCAACTGAGTCTTCAATTTGTTGATCTGCAACTTCAACTTATCTTCGCGCTCTTTATTGTTGGACAAGGTGGCATTCCACTGGGCGTTGAATTTGGAAATCTCCAAATAAGATTTGTCCAAGTCCTGCTTCTTGGTGGTAAGAACACTGCGAACAGCTTTCAAATCCAAACCTAAGTGCTCACGAGCATTGGTCTGCTGAGTCAGTTCTGTACCCAATCTATTCACGAGCTCAGTCTGCTTTTTGAAGGAATACATAGCTTCATTCTTTTCTCCCCGGAGCTGAAGGATTTCTCTCTCTCTAACTCCTCATTAGCTTTCCGTAGCTCCTCTTTCTCGGCCCATAACTGATTGTACTTCTGAATATCTACCGTGGTCGGCTCCTCAATCATGAGGGGGTATAAAGGCGCAACTGAGGGAAACGACATCGACAAGCTCTTCACTCTATCCTGAATCCAGCTCAAGTAGGGATCATAGGCCCGACTATTACTTTTCCCCAACAATGCTTTTCCTCTCTTGTGAATATTGTTCCAAGCGTGCTCAAGTTTACCCAGTGTATCACTATCCAACAGCCCGGTGAGGTACAGAGATTCCTGTACCTCTTCTTCCTTGGGAGGATCCCTCAATGCATATCCAAACTGCCTAACCAACAACGACGGATTGTAGTTGATGCACCCCTTCCTTCCGACCAAAGGGGCGTTAGGAAATCCGCTACAGCTATAAATGATTTTTGTACCAAGCATATTCCTATCAAACCAAGTGATGTTATCAGCTAACTAACCCATCAGACGTTCAGACCATTCTGACGTACCTACAGAAGTAACAAAAGGACCTGTCTTGGGCATATGACTGGAAAACCACCTGTACAGTAAGGAAACACAACAGGACACATTTTCCCCCTTCGGTTCTCATTCTTGTAGTGAACCGAGTGATAAACGTCACCGAGCAGTGTGGGTATTGTAACAGCCCAATTTTCAATAATTAATTAATTGTGTTAATTAATTGATTTATTTGGATTATTCTAATTATTTGAATAATTAGATGTTTGTTTAATGGATTGATAGATGTTTTGAGAGAGTAAATATATTGGAAAGAAATAAAGAGAAAGGTATTATGGAGGAAATAGAATGGAAATAAATATAAAGAATAGAAATAGAAGAAAAGGAGATAAGAGTTGGTAAGAAAAAAAAAAGAAAAGGGAAGAAAAAGAGAAAGAAGGAAAAGGAGGAGAAAAGAGAAGAAGAAGAAGAAAAGTGTGGAAATCATCAAGGGCAACTCAAAGCTTCGATTAAACCAAGGTAAGGGTGAGAAACATTGTTATTTAATCATTGTATGCTATTATGTATGTTGGGTTTGGGTTTGTGGATGTTTTTCATCACTTTCCAATTAGGGAAATGTTGGATTAATCGGTAGAATGATGATTTAATCGGTTGAAACTGAGCAATAATGCCGTAGAATAGTCGGGTAACATGTATTGATGCTATTTGTACTGATTTGGATGTTCAAGGTTTGGTTGATGATGGATTGATGAAGGAGAGGCAGAATAGGGTTCTGTTCTGCGCAGGTTCGCTGGCTCTCGCCAGGCGAGCGAAGGCGAAGCCTAGCGAATGCTGGCGAGTAATTATGATTAAGTCCCAGTAGACTTCGCTGGCGAGTTCGCCAAGCGAAGTTGGATAACAAAGGTTCGCCCAGCGAAGGTGCTGGCGAATGGTGGCGAATGAAGTCAGTAGCTACTGACTTGGGCTCGCTGGGAAGTCTCGCCAGGCGAAGCCTAGCGAGTGTTCGCTGAGAGAGTTCGCCAGGCGAAGGCCAAGCGAAGGTTCGCTGCGAGGGTTCGCCAGGCAAATGAAGGCGAATGTGACAGCATTTTTCTTTTGCTGTGTTGCTCATGTGGTGATTGTTTGATTGATTCACATAGGTTAATACCTCTATGATATGATATAGATATGATCTATTGTGATGATGTATGTTGTGGGTAGCCTACGGGCGTGAATCCTAGTTGATGTGCGATGCGTATTAGTTGTGATAAATAGAAATACATGTGAATACAATGATGAATGTATGTGTATTGTCTAATGAACTTGCGAATGCTTGATGTGTATACAATTATGTGATGAGTATGCATGAGAACATGGTGGATATGTGTGCATAACTTATAATTGTATGATTGGTATTGTGATGTGTATACCTTGTATGAGATGGCTTGAGATAAAGAATAAACATACTATGAAAAATGTGTTGTGGATGCATATTGTTTATATGCGATTGTATGTTAAAATACATGAAGAATGCATGAGAGCATAATGATGGATATGCGTGCATTGCTTGCTAAATATGACGTTGTATTGAATTGTGAATATATGTGGATAATGCATGAGAACATATCGCGGATATGTGTGCATTGTGTGTTAATGTGGTGATAGTGTTGAATTATGAATACATCGATGAATGTTATGTGAATATGTTGTGTGTGCAATCATAATGTAATTCTTGAAGAGATGAATTATTTGAATGCATGAGATTAAGATGTCGGTCTTAAGTGCATTTGTTGTGGTTGATTGTACATGCATCATTTAGTCAAGAGGCAATGTCTGTTAGTTTCGTGGAAACTAGTGGCTTGTCCCAAACCTAGAAGGGTGGGTTTGAAGGCTTAGAAGACGGGCCTTTGTGGTTATCGGTCTAGAAGGGTGGACCCGGTTTAATGTAAAAACCGAAAAAAGATAACGGGTTATCGGTCTAGAAGTGTGGACCCGGTTTAATGTAAAAACCGAAAAAAGATAACGAGAGTCGGTACCGCATTGCATGAGTTGCATTGAGTTGTTGAGTCACATTAATATATGACATATGCATGAAGAGATGCTTATGTGTGAATGATGAGATTGTGAAATTGTGAAAAATGCATGGGAATATATCGTGGATATGTGTGCATCGTTAATAAATGTATGGGATGCATGGGAACATATCGTGGATATGTGTGCATCGTTAATAATTGTGAGAGATGCATAGGAACATATCGTGGATATGTGTGCATTGTTAATAATTGTGAGAGATGCATGAGAACATATCGTGGATATGTGTGCATCGTTAATAAATGTATGGGATGCATGGGAACATATCGTGGATATGTGTGCATCGTTAATAATTGTGAGAAATGCATGGGAACATATCGTGGATATGTGTGCATTGTTTGATGACGTGGTAATAGCATAAATGTCATGGATATATGAAATATGCTTGTGAATATAATGGGTTTTGGATGATTGGGGAATATGTATGAAGGGATATGTTTGGGTATGTTCATATTTGTTTAATATGGTAAATATAACTATGAAATGAATTTGTGGTGAGAAATGTAGAATGCAATTATATGATACCTGTATATATATAATCTTATGCATTGATTATTATGGTTATATTTCTCACCCTTCTGCTGTTTTATAATGCTCTATGAGGCATTGCAGATTAGGATGCTGGAGTCCCTTTTGTGAAGTATTCTTCATTCTTTTGAGTCTGCTGCTCTGATATGTAACACCGGGTAGTTAGACTAGTATAGTCATTCTTTGGTGATACATTGTGATGTATCAGTTGATGTGATTATGTAATCTAACTGATATGATGTATTAATTTGGATTAACTTGTGTGTACGTGGATTAATATTTTGAAAACGATTAAAGGATTTGATCTTCCGCTTAATTTTGAAAATGTTACATATCTTATGGAGAAAAATGTGAAAGTGTTTTATTGGTGAAATTGTGGCATTCTTCTTTTATACCTTATTATAAAACCTTTTTACTCTGATAATTTGTATGCGCTTAATTGTTTTATATGCATATATAAGTGGGGTATAGAAGGGGGTGTTACAGGTATTGGATTCCCTGAGGCAAAGATATGAAACGCGTCCAAGTCTACGAACCCCGGCATATTAGGGAACAAAATAATGCCATAGATGCAGAGAGCTAGAATGGCATTGAATACGATCCAACAACCATATTTGGCGCACTGTTGAGCTTTCTCCACCAGAAAGGGCAAAGGAAAACCAAACATCCCAAGCCTTTTGATCATCTTCCCCTCTAACTCTGAAGCATCCAGATGCAGAATAGCGGCGAGCTTAGCCAGATTAGGCTCATCATCAGTATGGAAGAATGACATCTGATCTCGAATAGGCACATCTAACAATGCAGAATACTCCTCCAGAGTGGGAGCCAAAACATAATCAGGAAAGACAAAACACCTCAGTTGGGCGTCATAAAACTGTAGAAGAGCATAGATACCACTAATCTCATATGCTGAAGGTTTACAAACACATCTCAACAGTCTCCCATAAGATTGCCTGAAGTCTTCCATCACCTTCTTATCAGCCATAGCAATCAAACTCAACAAAGGACTGATATCTGGAGCTAGAAACCTGTAGGTCACTGCCCTCTTCAAGGGTTCCATATCGGAAATAATGAACAAGATCACTAGAATCAAGGGAGGAAATATGCACCTGCAACATAAATACATGTTAATGAGATGCAGATGGAAAATGCAAACAGCAAAATGCAAATAGGGGATCAAGATTGTTGTACTGTAGCTTGAGAAGAAGCGGCGCTTCGCTTTGACAAGAATAATAGCACAACTCTGACAATAGGAACCACTGATATCAATAACTCAGATTCATAATGTAAAGAAAACCGGGTAATCTGAAAGTCAAGGTTTCCTGCATAACCCAATCCCTCTCACAGGTATGGACCTATCTGCTGATAAGGTTCAGCATCCTATGTGTTCATCAGCGTCACAGACTTTCAAGAAATGATGATACGTTCACCATTTTTGGTTTGGCATCATCATCTTCTGAAGAGGCCTCACTTAGCTGAATCACAAATGATCGGTCCCTAGAGTCGACAACTCTCAAATCCAAAATCTCCTCAGGCCGAAAGGGCCGAAAAGGAAATCATCAAAGAGAATCTCGTCTGAGCGCGAATTTCATGGGGAACTAGTACATGCAAAGCATGCACGCCCCCCACTAATCTCCACTACTAATGCTATGTTTGCACTCAAGCCTGGGTCTGACTTATCACTCAATGGAACATTCCCTCCCCACAACACAACAATAATGATATATAATGCTAAAAATAAATGTGGGAATGTAAAAATAAAGTACAACATGTATGTACATACACCCCAAAGATAAACAAACAAGCGCTAGGATTGACTCACATAAGGAACCGTTGGAGTCCCCAGCAGAGTCGCCAGCTGTCGCTACTGCAAAAAAAGGTGCCGGCAATGACAGAAGAGTCGCCACCATTCGTTATTTATCCCAATTAGGGAAAGGAAACGATCAGAGAAAACCTGTGAAACGGGATAAGATTGGTCATCGCAACCAAATCTTGGGTTCGGGAGTCGGTTACGTAAGGGGAAGGTATGAGCACCCCTCACGTCCGTCGTACGCGACGAGATCCACGCTTGGTTGTCTATCTAAAAGGATGATTGAAACTATCTACACTAAAGGTCTGGGACAAAAGAAAATAAAAGTGACTCGGCAGAGCATCGCTGCTCTGGGCCTACGTATTCCCTCATGCAATGGGAAAGTCAGAGTCAACATAGTTCGGCTAACTATGGATGAAAGTGGGGAAGGTTGCTCGCCAAGACATCGCGTCTTGCGCCTACGTATTCTCATCTGGTATGAGAAATCAAAGCAAACGTAGTTCGAGCAATTAGGAACACCGGTTGGTTCAAAGTGTTTTACCCGAGTAGGGTTAACAACTAGTTCTAGCAGTTAGGTGTATGTAGCTCGACCCTTGGAGACTTAGGTGTTACCTGTTTGCGGTAGAACTAAGAGTTGACAAAACTCTTTTTTATGAAAAGGTTTTCCATTATTAAGGGTCCCAAGGGACAAAGTGAAGTTTGATCATTTGTTTTTGTGTCTTTTAAGTAGAAGTGTTTTGAATTGTTTGTAATTCATATTGCACTAAAGACTATGACCTGGGAGCGAATGCGTCACACATCATCCAAAGGGTGAACACTAAACACTCTAGGCCATCAAGAGGAAACCCCCCAATAACCATTTCCCAAGTACTTAAGGCTCGTAGCGTACAATATTCATTAGCCTTAATTAAGTATTTTGAAGTTGTTTTGAGATGAGGAGAGAGAGAGAGAGAGAGAGAGAGAGAGAGAGAGAGAGAGAGAGAGAGAGAGAGAGAGAGAGAGAGAGAGAGAGAGAGAGGACAAGCTAAAGGGAAACTAGTTCAAAACCTAGTAGTTGTCATGTAAGATGGACCTATAGTTGAGGTTAAAGGGAAAGTCTACTTAATGTTCTCATACATGGTTTGAAACCTAGTGTCTATCACAATCATCCTTAAACAAGGAGATTGGAAGTCCTAAGGGAGCATGGTAAGAAAAGAGAAGAAGAGAACATGATACAAAACATGAGATAAGAATGAATGAATGCATATGCAATGCAACACACAAGCAAAGGGAGGAAATAGTATGGGGTGAACACCTCTACAAGCACATCTCAACCTTTATTAGTGCAAGTAAGAAAAGAAGGATAAAAGCTTACAACATTCACACATCAATTCTAATGCACAAAAACACACCAAATGAAAAAGAAAGGAGGAAATTATTGAATGAAATGATGGGAGGCAAAGTGGGAACCTAAGGAACTCACAAGGGAACTTAACCAATCATACCACATTCAATATGCAAGCAAAACACACCAAGAGTCCTCAAAGGCTCACTACTTATGGCATGCTTCAAGTTCCTCCTAAGGAGGGACTAAGCTTACATAAAAGAAATGAATAAAAACATGTAAAAGAATGCAAGTGGTTCATGTTAAGAGATGAGAGACATTCACATACATGCACATATGGAACCCTAAAAGATAGGTCAAAAGAAGTACAAACTTAAACAAGTTGAAAACCAAACTAGGACCTAAAATTTCAACATACCAACACTTCATTATATCCATAACATGAATCCATAAACATTGGTGATTCAAAGAATGCACAAAAGTCCTTTACAAGGTGACCTAGTTCACTAGCTAGGGCAAATATCACACAAGGATGGCCTAGAATGAAAAACAAACTAAAAATAGCACAAATACTCAAAAAATGCCAAATAAAATCCTAGATGGCCCCTAATGTGTTAGGAACCAGGGGCCAAATCTATGGGGAAAAAATCCTAAACAAGGCTAGGCAGACAGAGGGCAAGTTCTAAGGGATACCCTAAAAGCAAGGGTAAATTGAGGGTCCTAAAAATCCAACTAAAACCCTAACCAAATGGTAATAAAACCAGGGGTAAAAATGTCAAAAAAATCAAACAATATGTCAAGAATATGCACAAGAAAAATTAGGCAATTACATGAACATTTCATCACAAAATAAATTCAAGAACAAGAGCTATGCATTTTTCAATTCACATAAAATACCTCAGAAAGAAAAAATCAATTTTAATTGAAAAATGGCTTAGAAAATTAATTAAAAAAATTGGTAAAATCAAATAACATGACAAAGTGTGGGAAAATATTTTTGTATGATTTTTTTTAGCATATTTGAGGTATTATTTATGAATTAAAAATGAAATTAAAATAAAAGGGAAGAAAATAAAGAAAAGAAAATAAAATGGAAAACTTATGTGGCAAATAGCAATTAAATCTAGTTCATTCTATGGGCTTGCACGCAGGGGAGGTGTAATTAACAATCCAGGCCCAAGTCCTAAACAAGGCTCAGAGAGGATGAAACGAATCGTTTCATTAATGTTACGTGGCCTAGTCAATTTGTCAAAGGAAGGCTCAAATCAACTCACAGCCGTTGGATAGGGATAAGTCAAAGTGCCCAAGGGGTGACATGGCACACACGTATGTAAGCCTGAGGGAATAACCAGACGCCGGAGCCACCATGCTCCGGTCGTCTTCTCCGGTTAGTCAAAGTTGCAGGTATATAAAAACCTATCCCAAATAAAAAATATCTTAGTTTAAATTCATCCTCTCCTTACGCTGGTCACTAATCTAGGGTTCAAACTAATTAATCATCCCTAAATCATGAGATATGAATCAAATCAATTTCAAGCAACATTCAAGAATTGTCAAGAACAACAATCAAACCTATCCAGAAATGATCTACGGTGCTAGGGGATCATGAATCTATGAAAATAGACGTTGATTGATGCATGATCAGAGAGAATTTGTGAAGAAAACCTTACCTAACGGAGTGCCTCTGTTGGGCCTTGATTTGTTGATAAAGTTCGTGCAAAACCAACCAGAAAGTATCCCTGAACATCAATGGAGCTCTTGGTGCTCTTGAATTGGACTGAAATTGCTTGAATTTGGATTTCACTTCTTCACTTTTCTCTCAACTCGTGTAACTGAATTTCCCTCCAATTTTGCTCCAAATCACCTCTGAAGCTTTGTGAATGATCTGAGAATTATATACAATGGATCTAGATTGAATGGAGGCCCAATTAAGGCCTGTTTGTGGCAATTGAGAAAATCCAATTTTTGGTTTTGAAGCTTGCAATTCATGACTATTTTTGGCTCAAACATCTCCAAACTTGATTCAAACTCATTGCTTGTGATGTAAGGAAATCCAATGGACAATATTAGTTCCTTGTTTTGATCTTATGGTGAGATTTGGATATGTTACTTCAATGTGAAGCAACCTTGAAATTAACCATGAAAATGACCTCAAAACTCCATTCTGATTTATGAATTGTGTTTAGTATATTCAAGGCACTCAAAAAATGCACAAACATGTCATGGTATGGTTTAAAATGAATTCAATTCAAACTCATGGCTTTCAAGTGCTTTTTCATGGAAATTCCTTCACCATTCTTCCAATTCATTCCAAACCCATGACAAGTGATTTTTTGGTGATGTAATTGAGTTTATTTGAAGTAAATTTGATGTTGGAGAAAGTTCCATTTTAAGTGTGCAAAGTTGTGAAATTGACCTATAACCAAAATGACTTATAATCAAAGTTTCCCAAAATACCACTGCCTTACAAGCTTCATATCTTGAGCTCTACAAATCAGATGAAGGAATTCTAGTACTTTTTAGAAATCTAAGATCATAAGGAAAAACTTTCATGTTTTGGACAAAGTGAGGAGAAACATCCTTCTAGGTCAAAAATGTCTTGGAAATTGGTTGACTTTTGTTGACCAAAATCACATTCATCTGAAGACCCATAACTTGTCAGCATCATAACTTGAGTTCTAGAAATCCAATGGATGAGTTCTAGAACTCAAAAGAAATATAGAAACATGCTCTACAAGTTTCATGTTTGAGTCAAGATGAGATGAGACTTGTATCTTGAGATATGTGGTCTTTAAGTTAGGCATTAAACAAGGGATTTTACACTAACAAGCTTAGAAACCCTGGCTTAGCAACTTCACACACTCTTGATTCTTCTTGATTTGATCTTGGAATAAAATCTTAGATATCCCAACATACCCTTCCATGATCACAAAGACTTGGAATTGAGTCTTAATCTCCTTCAACTTCACAGTTGACTTAGGGTTGACCAGATGAAAACCCTAGCTGTACCACCTTTGACTGTGGCTTCTTGCACTTGGTACAATGACTTGAATAAGCTCCTCAATGACCTTCAAGACATTAAATGAGTTTATATAATGTTCTCCATCCATAACCATGGACTCAATATATTCTGATGATCTTCCCATGGCCTCCAAGATAGGAGGTGAACCATATTCATCCATTTGCTTTTTCAAAGAACATTAGCTTTCTTCTGGTGATGATAAACACTAGATAGCTTGAATAAGACCTCTTGATTAGGCTTGGGGACTTTGGGTGATCTTCTTTTGCTAGGCACCTCTCTTGATCCCCTGTACATGAATCATGCTATGCAAAATGCAAATGCTAATGCTATGAGAATACAATGAAACATAAACCAAGTTAAAAAAAGGTTGGGAAAATTTTGGGGTACAACACCATGTCTATTGCATTGCATAACATTAACATATCTGCATTGTTTTGCATATCATTTTTCAGCCGACCAGAACTCTCATTCCGCCTTTGTCTTTGACCAGCTAGTTGATTCCTCGATGCTGGTTCTGAACAAGTGGTGATTGTTGAAAGACGATAAAATGTTTGAAGCAGGATCAAGCAGTGTCAAGAAGTAAAGTCAAGTTGGAAGTTGTTGGTAGCTATGTCAGAGAAAAACCTCCAGAATGTTGACCCTCCACTAGGTTTTACTGTGACGAATAACCCACTATACATTTTTCGTTTTTATGAGGATCCTCTACAAGTGAAGAATCTTACTCAAGCTCTCTGTTGAGAATCAGGATTTACATGAATAGTTTGTTGTCCAAAATGGACATTCCTCTTCTCCTTATACTACGGATTATCGTAATTTTGCATTATCCATTCCGAATTCCCAAAGGGAGATCCTGATGATGAAAAGTAAGGGCCCGAGAGCTATTGAGTTTACTAAAAGATATCATGTGTTGGATGAGAAACTCAAAGCCTTGGAAATTCAGGATGCGTTTGGTCTCGACGCTTCGGACATGTGCCTGGTACCCGGCGTGGTGATACCTCTAAATTTCAAAGCACCAAGGTTTGAGAAGTACAAGGGGGATAGTTTCCCAAGGCAATATTTGGTGATGTTTTGTAGAAAAATGACCTCATTTATGCACAATGATAAGTTGATGATTCACTTTTTTCAAGACAGTTTGAGTGAGGCATCTTTGAGTTGGTAGATGCAGTTAGAGAGTGGTCAAATCCGATCATGGTTGGACTTAGCTAAAGATTTTCTGAAGTAGTATGAATATAATCTTGACATGGCTCCCAATCGCATGCAGTTGCAAAGCTTGTCTCAAGAGAACAATAAATCCTTCAGAGGGTATGCTCAGAGATGGAGAGAATTGGCTTTCAGAATGCAACCACCCCTTCTAGATCGAGAGTTAGTAGACATGTTCGTGGGCTCCTTACAGAGCCCATACTTTGAAATAATGGTTGGAATTACATCAAACTTCTCTGACCTGGTAATAATTGGAGAATGCATTGAGAGCGTCCTAAAGCATGGAAAGATTTAAGATGTCTCGAGTAGTCAGGCCAGTGAAACTGAATCACCCAGTAACTCCCAAAAGGAAGAAGAGGATGTAATCAATGCTGGCATGGAAGATGTTGAGTATTCTCAGGGTGAACTGGTGGAATCTTTTGGTTCTTAATCTTCCCAACAGTCATTATTTCCAATGTCTTGTTATCCTTATGGACATACAACTATGCCTAGGGCATTATATCAGAAACCTTGGGTCGTTCCACATGTAAATCAATGAGCCCATGGTCGAGGTTATCAGAATTAGTGCTAGAATCAGTATAGGCCTCGCAACAACTTGGAAAGAAAGAATTCTCCTCTCCATCCAGTTCCTATGTTGTAAAGTCAACTTCTGTCACATCTAATTCAAAACTCGTTGATGGAGACCAAGACTCTTAAGCCCGTGCCAGAACTTTACCCTCATGGGTACAATCCCCATGTGAAGTATGGATATCTTGGAGGATCCGTGGGGCACTCAACCGAAGATTGCAAAGCCTTCCAAGCCAAAGTGCAACAACTAATTGGCAAAGGGTACATATCCTTTCCAGAAGGAAATTTGGTTATGCATGTCAACCTCTCAGTTATTTGAGCTCGAAGACTTCAAGGGTCATCTCCTAAAAAGCTAGTGGTCCAGATAGGCAGACATCCTCAACATTGGCAATCCTCGGGCACCTTTATCATTTGCATTTGTAGTTTCTTTCCTGTTAATTGCTACTTGTTTTTAAACATTGTTGTTTTGAATGGTAATATTAATGAAGTATTTATGCATTTTCCTAATTAATCATGTCGCATTCGCTCATTTTTCTCATTTATTGCAAAGCACAGACACATATAGTTCTTGCTCACTTCACTTTACCACTATTGTTTTAGCAAAAAATGGAGGGAGGATGGCGAAAACTGAATACCCATAATTGTTGATCGTATGCTTTCGGATAAAATCCTGCTGATGATGTATAGGCATTGTTTCAAATCACCTAAACACCGGAGAGATAAGAAGTTAGTCCCTAGTTATCCACTTCAATCTTAGAAGTAGGAGTTTCCTTCGGACTTTCGAACCCTCACATCTTAACCTGGGGCAGGGTAGTTATTAGTTAATTTGACCAAGTGTTCGAATTTCAAGAGGAATGTCCCCATTCGAGGACCAATCACATCCTATCCCTCTCAAGAGGTCGTACCTCAACAACTACAATGGTTGTACCTCACCAACCAGGAGTGAGATAGTCACAACCCTTTTGGAGAAATCAAGACAGCCAGTGTCACACGATTTGTTTCAAAAAGAAAAAAAAAAGCCGGCTAAGTCAAAAAACTTGAAAGCAATTGACTTAGGCAAATGTTAGGGCATCCCGCTGGACGTCAAAATCGAAAGAAATTCAAAAAAGAATCAGTCCAGGAAAAAATTAGGGAACAAAAGAATAGAAAGGAAGGATCACAAAAGAAAAATCCTCGAACAAGAACAAATTCATATGAATACAAACACCAAAGATAAGAGGGGTGACTGTCACTCCGAAAACCTTGTGGGTTCCTTAACCATCACTCCTACCATCCAATAAACCTTTTTGAAAAGTGAGCGCTTGTGCCAAGTTAGCTGAACATAGGACTAGATATCAACACGAAGAAGAGGTGGGTAATAGTCAAACTTTGAGCCTTTCATCCTTTGTTTCATAAGCCGTGAACTAGACCATGATTCAACCATTAAAAGACCTAATTGAGGCAGGGTTTATTTTGAAGGCATACTACAACGAGGTTGTGTAAACTGACTCTTACAAGATTTGCTAATCTTCTTCTTGCTATACCTTTCACTAGCTAAATCAACAATGTGTTTAGACTATTGGTTCATTCATCACACACTATCAAATCATTCAGATAATGACTAATTTTTCAAAGCTTGCGTGAGCATCGCATTGAAATTACCATTCATGAATAAACAATTTTAATTTCAAGTCAGTAATTGACATTGAGGAAATTCTAACAAGGAGCAATCGAAAAGGACTGGATCATTCAGCAGTCTGGATCAGAATCGAGTATACCTTGTAGCCCTATGAATCTGGGGCATTGACATTCAATGAGCATGGAATCAGTCAGTTTGTGGCAAATCCTTAAGCATAAGTTGATTATGGGGAAATCATTCAAGAATAGGTTGATCAGAAGTGAATCATCTCGAGACTCTACCAATCAGGAAGGTCACCCAAATGTTCTTTTATTAAGGGTGAATTAATCAAGTGTTCAATCAGGACAAGTTAAGTCACTTCAACACTAATCACTCTAAGAGCCGGTTAATCAAGGACGAATCTTTTCACGGTGCAAATTTTAGGGCAAGTCATCTCGAGGTCATATCATGGCAAGCTACTTTCTTTTCAAGGTGAACTTTCCCAAGGATTAGACTAGGGCAAGTTGAAATACACTGGGGAAAATCCTCTCCATGCTTTTAAGCTGCTCAAGGAAATTTTGTCAGCGACTGTTAAGTTTAAGACAAGTGTCGAGGAATCATGTTATCACCCCATCAAATAACCTTAGCCTTCTAAAAAATCCTTGCTGCAAAAGGACCTACCTTCCATTGTTGGGAATCTTCATATCCTTGCATTTTGTCATTGGGTTTCATCCCATAGCTTGAATATGTTACGTGTCAGAACTTTGTAACCAAAATCACTTTAAAACTAGTTCCCGTCTAGCCAATCCTTCACTAAATATCAATTCTCGCCTGGTACATGTCAGCTTTTAAACCAGTTCTCGTCTTGTCACCCTTTCTTTAACCAGTTCCCGTATGGTAAACACAATTTAAAAGTCCAGTTCTCGTCTGGCAAACCATAAAATCAGTTCTTGTCTGATACCATGACAAGAAGCCAATTCTCATTTGATAACTTAACCTTTCGTCACCAGTTTTTATCTAGTAGTCTACCCTTTAAACACCAGTTCTCGTTTGGTAGTTCCCCTTCAAAGTCCACTTTGGTTGGCAACCAAGAATAAATCCATAAAAAATCCAATCACTATAAATCTGGTCCCGTGCCTAAACCAAAAGCCCAACCGTATTTGGCACAATCGTTCCATGTGGCTCACATGTCATCACATCCCCCGACATGAGGCTCGTTTGATCTCATTTCTCCCCAGTAAAGTTCTCTCCCCAATAGAGATTGTTGAAGTTCTAGCATCCTTAGCAGAACATGGTGAAGTTCTTAATCATTCTCCCCCATTAGAAGTTCAAGAGGTTGTTTTCGTCGACCGGGTTTGATTTGTGCTCCCTAGCGAGTGTTTAGAAGTTGGCTACACCATACCGGATAGTGTTGGTTTCCAAACAGGTTTGGTATCTAGCAGGATATTTGTTAGATGTATCTCCATAGAAGAAAGTTTATCTTCCCCACAAAGTCTTGGTATCTACTTCCCTCATCAGGGTAGAGAGTGATTTTGCCAGCAACGATGTACACTTATCCCCAGCAGGGTAAGGTTGAAGGATACTTCCCCAACATCAGGGTAAGCTTAACATTGTCCCCTATCAAGGTTTGGTACTATTAACTTCCCTCCCCAAGTAGAGTTTGGTATTGATTCCCTCGATAGGGAAATCAACGACGATTGATATCTCCGGCAGAATCCAAGCTCAGTCATCGTTGGCACTTTCTGTATCAGATTCTTGGGATGATTCCCTAACAGGTGTTGCTCATAATTCCCAGCATAGTGGAGTTTTTCTTTGGGTTTTATTTTCAGCAGAGGTTACATTTAGGAAGGTCATTCAGTGTGTCTTCCTCAGTAGAATTTATTTATGATCTTCTCAACACTTCTCCCGGTGGAATGTCCTTTGCATATCATAAGCATCTTTGCATTGCACATTTCAAATGTGTAGCATTTATATTTCGTCTGGAGCATTACGCCATAGAAAAATCCAAACATACGCATTTGAAGCATAAGCCATGTTTGATATCACCTTTGCTAGACATTTCCCCAACAGATAATGGCATAACTTAGAAGATTTTGTATTACTTCACCCTCATTAAATTTGTTGATGGATGTAGTCATTTTTTTGTGCTCCCCGACAGAGTTGTCTGTTTAAACTTCTCTTTTCCTCAGCAAAGTCATCTTCTATTCTCTTCAGGTCATAAGTATGTTGATTCTACATCCTGTATATCCTTCGTTGCATCCCAACTCTTGGTTGGTATCTTTGTGGAGTCTCATCCCAACTCTTGGTTGGTCTTCTCTGCTTCATTCCAACTTTTGGTTGGTACCCTTTACTTCATTCCAACTTTTGGTTAGTACTCTTTGTTTCATTCCAACTCTTGGTTGGTATCCTTTGGTTGCATCTTAACTTTTGGTTGGTATCTTTGGTGGTTATCCCAACTTTTGGTTGGTATCATCTATTTTATCCTAACTTTTGGTTGGTAATCTTGGAGTTTCATTCTAACTTTTGGTTAGTACTCGTTGTTATCCCAACTCTTGGTTGGTAGTCTCTAGTTTATCCCAACTCTTGGTTGGTATCTTTTGTGGGTTGTATTCCGGATTTTGGTTGGTATCCCTTAGTTTTATCCCAACTTTTGGTTTGTGTCCTTTGCGGTTTCATCCTAACTTTTGGTTAGTACCCCCTTTGTTTTACCCCAACTCTTGGTTGGTAACCTTTGTTTCATTCTAACGTTTGGTTAGTGCTCACTGTTTCATTCCAACTCTTGGTTGGTGTTGCGGTGGAAATAGGATCACAAACTATTAATAAGTTTGAATCGCAATTCAATTCACAACCGCTCTTTGATTTATCCGAAGGAAAAGGTCAAAAGAGGGAAAACCTATTTTGCATCGTAAACACAATGCGGGGAAAGATCTAGGGTTCGGGGTTGGTTAAATTTAGGGAAGGTATTAGCACCCTAAACTTCTGTAGTACTCTACAGGAACCTTTTGTTCAGATGTTTACTATTTTGCTTTATTTATTTGCTTAAGATATATGTACAAAGGATTAAAAGTGAGAAAAGAAACCTAAGGGGTTAATTCTAAGTTTACTCGGCAAGACATCGCATCTTGTGCCTACGTATCCTTACGGGAGTGGAATCAGAGTAATCGTAGTTCCCCTCAAAAGGGAGGTTAGAAACGTCTTGACTGTGGCCAAGGTTTCAATGGGGAATAAACGTATCTTAGGGACACGCTTACGCGGAGTGTAGAAACTCCAAATCTCTACGTTGAATTGTTAAGTTGTAATTAGGGATTCCGCGGCGGGAAACCCTAAAATGAGCGCGGCGGCTCTTTGACCTAATGCTAGGGGTAAAATGGTGATTTTGCCTGCGGCGAGACATGTATGAAAATTTAGGGTTTATGAGGTTGTAAGGGTTTGAAGTTGAGGACTATTGACACGGCGGTCAAACGGCTAGACCTAATTCCTTCGGAGGAGTGAAATTATTGGTAAAGACGCGATAAACATACAATGGCAGAACATAAAGTGCGGAAAGATAAATGCGACAATTGTCTCGCAAAATTACATCCCATAAGCAGTTACAAATATGATAATTGAATATTTAAACTGAAAATAAAATCAATTGAACTTAGTCAGCTGCAAAAAACTAAAACAAACCGAGACTGTTATTATACGGGGTTAGACGAAAAATTAGACGGGAATGTTAGGAATTTAAGTAGAAAATTATAATTTTAACGAAACAAGAAAAAAAGGTTAGAAATTTGGATCTTAAAAATGAGGATGTTAGCAAAAAATAATAAACAATAAAAGTTGATATGCAAAGAAGATGATGATAATATACAAGTGATAATGGAATATGAAATAGCAACGATGATGTCAGATTATGTACAAATATAAAAATAAATACAAAAATAAATAAATAAATATTAGTGAACAGGTTCATGGATAATCAATAATACTGTTAGGAATGAAGGATGAAAATTGGAATTGACGATAATTAGAAGTTAAGTGATGAATGTTTTGAGACGATGAGAATTTAGGTAATAAGAAAAGAGTTAGAATGGAATTAGGTTTTTTTTGTGAGATTTGGAAAAGTTAGAGTTTTTAATGTGATTAAGAAAAATAAAATAGATTAAAAGTTAGAATTAAAAGTTAGCAAAAAAATTAGAACTTCGAAATTTGGTTTTTAAAAAAAGGTTAGAAAATAAAAATAAAAGTTTGAAAATAAAAGAGAAAAAGGTTAGAATTTTAATAAAAAAAGAGTTAGCATGTTAGAATTTTAATTAAGAAAAAATGGTAGAAATTTTGAAAAAAAGATATAAAAAAGATTAGAAATTAAAAAAAAAGAAGAGTTAGTTACTTTTGATGAAGACTGTAAGAGTTTTTGATGCTTGTCGATCCCTCGTTTTGTTGCTTCTGAGGGTCCTTTTATACTTGATTTTTTTAAATCTTTTTCAATCTCAGATTTGATTTGAATATCTCAATCTTTTTCAATCTCTAATTTGATTTGAATATCTCAATCTTTTTCAATCTCTGATTTGATTTGAATGAATTTTTATGATGATTTCAGATTTGATTCAATGATGGTGATGTTGATATTTAGATCTGATTTTCTTATGATGATGATATGATCTGATTGATTTGATTTTGCTCCATCTGTGATTTATTGTGATTGGATTTGATAAAAAAAATGTTGGGATTTAAATTTAAAAAGTTAGCAAAGAAAATAAGAGTTTCAAGTTAAATAAAAATTAGAGTTTTAAGTTTAAAAAAAATGAGTTAGAATTTTAAAATAAAAAAAATATTTGAATGTTGATTTTAAAAAATGTTAGAATTATTTTAAAAACTGTTAGAATTTAATTTTAAAAGGAATTTAGAGAAAAAAAAAGATTTAATTTTATAAAAGTTAGAAAAAAAGATTTAATTTTTTTAAAAAAGTTAGAAAAAAAGATTTAACTTTATAAAAGTTAGAAAAAAAATTTAACTTTAAAAAGGAGTTAGAAAAAAGATTTAATTTTAAAAAGAAGTTAGAAAAAAAAATTTAACTTTTAAAAAGTTAGAAAAAAGATTTGATTTTTTTTAAAAAAAAAATTAGAAAAAAAAAAATTTAACTTTAAAAAAGTTAGAAATAGATTTAACTTTAAAAAAGGGTTAGAAAAAGGATTTATCTTTTAAAAAAAGTTAGAAAAAAGATTTAATTTTAAAAAGGTAATAGAATTTGATTAAAAAAATGTGTTACAAATTAATTAAAAAAGGTTATAAAAAAAATTTACTCTTAAAGAAAAGAAAAGAAAAAAAGTTAAATTTTAATCTAAATCCTAAAAGTTAGTAAGAAGAGCTTAAAATGATTTAAATAAATAAACTAAATAGAAAAAAAAAGTTAATAAAAAACATTAGTAAAGTTATAAAAAAAATTTAATTAAATTATTATTAGTTAAAAAAACAAGATTTAAAAAAAAAAGGTTAATTTATTAAGTTAATCAGAATTTAAAATAAAAATAAAAAAAGAAAGGGTAAAATTTGGGGTATTACAGTTGCCCCTATTTAAATAGCTACACCGGATGATTTGAGTGACGGAGACTCGAGGAATCATGGTGGAGGGATTTAAATATAGATAACCGAAAATTTTGCCCTTATATGTGGCGATATGCAATGTTATAGACAAAACAAGAACAGACTAATGCAGACAATGCCATGAATATGATATGATGCGTATGTTGAAATGATGAATGCGAAAATGCTGACGAATACGACGACACAGGGACAGACACTACGAGAAGAACACACTGGGGAAAACGACGCGCTGGGACACAGCACAACACCGGGGAATTCTAAAATGATGGTCAACTGGTGCGAACACGACCAATTGTCATTTTTAGAACGGGAACGAGATTCTCAAATGGAGATGGCACCTGTGAGACGGCCTCCACTAGGGAATCTAAAAGTAAAACTGGATCATGTACGACTGCAAGATCGATTACAGAATGCTGGAGCATTGAGCAAAGAATAACATCCAAGCTTCTGTAAACTATCTCTCGTGACACGATCAAACGGACTTTTTGGGAATCCGTAGCAAATATACAGGGTAAAAACCGGCTGTATGCCAAAATAAATGGACTTTAGGAATAAGATCCTTAAATGGAGATGGCACCTATGAGATGACCTCCACTAGGGAATGTCTAATAATAAAACTGGACCTACACGATTGCAAGATCGATTACAGCATGCTGGAGCATTGAGCAAAGAATAACATCCAAGCTTCTATAAACTATCCTTCGTGATGGGATCGAACGGACTTTTCGGAAATCCGTATCAAATATACAGGGTAAAGACCGGCTGTATGCCAAAATAAATGGACTTTAATGGGAAATGCCCTGATAAGCTTCTCGAGGGAGAACTGTCACTTATCGTTGGAAGGGACTTATGTGCCAAAATGGATAAGCACTCAAATAAAGAGGCTGCTGCTTATCTGATAAATAAATCTTCTCGCATTTAAGGTCGACGCCTGGAATACGATTTTGATTCTTCTCTTACTGAAGGATAAATAAACTTCTCCATGCTTCAGGATCGTGCTCTCCTGAACATGAAAAAGGGTAAACTGAACTTCCTCATACTTCAGAATCTTGCTCTCCTGAATATGATTTGGCTTTTTCGGGTAAATGACATTCTTCATACTTCAGAATCATGCTCTCCTGAATATGAAAATGGATAATTGAACTTCCTCATAACTCAGAATCGTGCTCTCCTGAATATGATTCGCTCTTGAAATTTCTTCATACTTCAGAATCGTGCTCTCCTGAATATGAAAATGGCTAATTGAACTTCCTCATAACTCAGAATCGTGCTCTCCTGAATATGATTCGGTTGTAAATGAAATTCTTCATACTTCAGAATCGTGCTCTCCTGAATATGAAAAGGGTTAACTGAACTTCCTCATACTTCAGAATCGTGCTCTCCTGAATATGATTCGGCTCTTTCGGATAAATGAAATTCAGAATCGTGCTCTCCTGAATATGAAAAGGGCTAACTGAACTTCCTCATACTTCAGAATCGTGCTCTCCTGAATATGATTTGGCTCTTCGGGTAAATGAAATTCTTCATACTTCAGAATCGTGCTCTCCTGAATATGAAAAGGGTGAACTGAACTTCCTCATACTTCAGAATCGTGCTCTCCTGAATATGATTCGGCTCTTTCTTGTAAATGAAATTCTTCATACTTCAGAATCGTGCTCTCCTGAATATAAAAAGGGCTAACTGAACTTCCTCATACTTCAGAATCGTGCTCTCCTGAATATGATTCGGCTCTTTCGGGTAAATGAAATTCTTCATACTTCAGAATCGTGCTCTCCTGAATATGAAAAGGGTAAACTGAACTTCCTCATACTTCAGAATCGTGCTCTCCTGAATATGATTCGGCTCCTTCTTTTACTAAAGGGTAAATGAACTTCTTCATAATTCAGAATCGTGCTCTCCTGAATATGATTCGGCTCCTTCTTTTACTAAAGGGTAAATGAACTTCTTCATAATTCAGAATCGTGCTCTCCTGAATATGATTCCGCTCAAACCTCCCCGTACTTCAAGATCGTGCTCTCCTGAATACGATTTGGTTCAAACCTCCCATACTTCAAGACGACAGGTAAATGGAAGCCCAACTGCTCCATGGAGATGGCCATTTGCTGCGAGTCCTAACGAAGATAGGATCGGTTTCTTAGGTGAGAAATGTTGTATACCGATGTTGTAAGATGTAAAGTGTTGTACCGATGTTGTAACATGTAGGATTGTAAAGTGTTGTACTGATGGATTTTCCAGGCGTGAGCTGGCGTGCATCTGTAAAGGATTGTAGTTGAAGATAGTGCAAAATAAATGCACGTCCGGGTACAGTGATAAACTTCTCGGGCGAAAACAGTCGCGTATCTGCCATGGTATGGTGAAAATCTTTAGATGGTGCAAAATAAATGCACGTCCGGTTGGGATTGACGACCGAAAAGACTGAGATTCAATCTAGGATTGAGCTAGAAAGAAGACTGGTAATCAAGACTCCATCGAGGGAATGAACTCGAAGGGTAGATATCTTATCCTGGCGAGGAAAGATAGCTGAAGTAACCGTCATCCACGAGGATCGAGCTCCGTGGGGAAACTGGAAACACCTATGTATTTTACGCTTAGGGCTGACAATCTATTTGGAGAGAATGGACGAACCCAGTTACTCGGCGGTAACAACCAAATGATGGTGAAACACAATGAACCTGTGAATGCTAATGCATATGTTAATGCATATGTTAATGTGACTGTATGTTAATGTCTATGTATGTTAATGTTTATGTATGCAAGATGTTATGAAATGAGTATGTAATGAGTATGTAATGAATATGTAATGAATATGTAATGAATATGTAATGAATATGTAATGAAATATGTAATGAAATATGTAATGAAATAGGCATGTGATGCTTATGCCCTTGCGTATGCTGACGAAACAGACTAGAGACGGGACGAGAGATGAAATAAACATCTCGACGGAAATACCTTGCGTTCTCCGCAACCAATACGTCAATCATGGGTGAGAAGGATCAATGGTGGAACCAAATCTGGTTTTAAATGTTCTGAACTCTCTGAGGGAGAAAGTAATCTGCTTGGGTGCACAGTATCACGCCTTCTTATGGGGAGAAGAAAACCTGAGGGACACTTTCGAGTTACCCAAAAAAAGTTGTCAGCTTATAGTCTCGCTGGGGACTGTCACTGGGAGCATGTCGGTGAAATCTCTGATGCCTTAGGGACCACTGGCTCCATCCAAAGTATTGTCAGCTTAGAGTCTCGCTGGGGACTAAATCAGAGCAATGGTTTAGGAACCTGTTGCAACACTGCGATTTACTGGGGAATGAAGGCCGCCGTGAATAAAATCCATCGGGTGCATGAAAATGTCGTGAAACCACATAGTTTTGATCTTGAAGGATCTTGTAGTAGTCGCCATTTGTTTCCTTTAAAAACATGGTTCCCCAGGATACTTGCGTTGCGAGGTAGGGTCATATCAAGAGGATTTTATAGAGAACACCGAGTCCGGTTGCCCCATTGTTCTCAAACTCTTTGAGAGATTTGTCAGGTCTCGACGTAACTGGCACCAATTAATCGTGTTACGACGAAATCTTTCGGAAATAGCTCTTAAGAACGTCAGACTCGCGTTGTTAAGCGAATTGGGAAACTGCCTGCCCCTGTTCAGCAGGATCTTCAAGTTCCACGGGTTATGTTCACATATAAATCTCTAAGATATCAAGCAAATTCATCATGCCTGAAATGCCTATCCTGAGCTTGTTAATGCACACATATATTCGTCTTGAATTTTTGTTTTGAAAAAGATATCGCAATAACTCGTGACCGAAATCACTAGTCAGGATATAAGTTTTAATTATAATGCCAACATGAAATTTTTTCTGAGCATAGCTCGTAGGAGTCAGGAAACGTGATCTTGTCGAGTATGCTTTCAACCGAAGTCCTACTTCAATTAGGTCTTTTAAAGGTTGTATCGTGGTTTGGTTCACGGTTTAAGAAACAAAGGATATAGGCTCAAAGTTATATTTGTACCCTCCCATTCTTCGTGATGTTCTCCAATCCTAATTCAGTTAATCGGATGCGAGCACTCATACCTCAAACGGATTTGCTATGGTTGAGAACTTATCAAGGCTTTGGACATGGCAGTCACTCGCCTATTTCTTTTGGCAGTCGGTCACACGATTTTGTTCTTTACTAGGGATTATTTATTGTACCCTCTTGTTTTGCTTTTATCCCCTAACTTTTGCCTGGACAACGTCTTTTGATCTGACTTTGGAGTCCAGCGGGATGCCCCAGTTTTGCCTAAGTCTCCTTCACAGGTTTTGACTTAGCGGGCTCTTTTTTTTTTGAATATTCTTTTATGCACAAATCGTGTAAATCTTTTGAAAGGCTCGTGACTGCCCCACTCCTTAGGTAACCGATGGATGGTCGTTGTATTGGACTTCTTAAGATACTAAGGATAACTTCTCGAAGGTTTGCTCTTCCCTTTTTTTGAGAGTCTAAGCGCTCGATCGGTTTAACTGAAACCTACCCTGCCCCAGGTTAAGATGAGGGTTCTTAAAAAAAACTCCTACTTCAAGGCTCAAAGAGGTTAACGAGGGATTAACATCCTTATATCTCCAGTGTTTGGGATTTGAAACAATGCCTTACATCATCAGCGGGTTTCAATCGAAAGCATACGACAAGAAATCTGACGTTTTAGGTTCGTCATCCTCCCCCCAATTCTCCATCAGAACAAGAGATCGGGTAAAGTTGGCATTATGATTTATGAAAACGTTTTTTGAATGAGTGAAACGAATGGATTTATTCAAGACAAACATATGCGTTGCATTAATTAATCAAAGATAAACAAGTTCGTACATGCTAAATATGCTTAATCAAAGAGAAATGCATATAAATAAACAAATGAACTGTCGGGAAAATCCTTCTAAATGTTTATGAAATCTTGCATTCAAGCGTAACAGTTTCCTTTGGCGGAGCCTCAAGGGAAGGGACGTCGGGTTTACAATCACTGTGAGTCGTCATGGCTTGCCCCAGTTATGCTGGTCACATCTTCAACAATTTTCAGTCGTTGCTTCAAAATAACTTTCCCAGATTCTTTGTTGATCCCGGACATATCACCTTGAGGGTTACTGAAATGAAGCGAGCTAGGCCTTTGCATAATTACTGGATCCGGCTGATTTGCCACAGGAGTAGCATGCTTTGCAGAATTCGAACCCGACAAGTGAGGGACCCCGAGAGGAGTCTCGATCTTCATCTGAGCATCGCTAAAAGACAACTTCCTCGTTTCTAGCAAATTTCTGACGACTTTCTTAAGAGCATAGCAATTCTCTAGATCATGGCCGGGCGCACCCTCATGAAATAAACAATGAGCGGCCGCGTTGTAACCTGCAGGCGGAGGACCCAAAGCACAGGTGGTAATCAGACCCTGTTGTACCAAATGAGGGTATAACTCAGTGAAAGCCATCGGAATTGGAGGACAAGGCTTATACTGACTCTTACGGAGATAAGGAACCTGATCCTGTGATTGCTGATGAACAGGAGCGTTGGGCACTCATTGACTATTGACAGGAACTTGCATAGGAGGATAACCGAAAGGTTGTTGACGAATCGATGCTTGATATACCGGAGCTGACTGCAGAGGCTGGTATGTAGGAAACTGCTGATCGAAAGGAGGTGCAACAGTAGCTACATAGGGTTGTTGAACATATGGGAGCGGATAACCTTGAACATAATTTTGCTGATGTTGCCAAGGTTGAGGAGTATCCATTTTGCGGTTCCTCGAGCATGTAGGTCCTTTACCATGGTCGGAGTTAGGAGTTTTGCACTTTGGAGGGGTAGCTCGTCGAACTGGTTGAGCACTAGGAGGCACCAAACTGGATTGAAGACCGTGAGGAGATACATTCTCGACAGTAACAGCTGGTTGAGGTTCCATAACGGTATTAGTAGTCTCAGAAACAACAGTAGACTGAGCGTCCACCTTCACACTAAGAGCTCGTAACATCTCCAAAATCTGCCCTACACTTCCTCGAAGATCTTCGAATTTATGGCTGACACGGTTGATCTCTTGGTTTTGATCTTCCATTCTTTTGAAGGGTCGTATTGATGCAGAGAACTCAGGGTGACAAAACTGGAGGGTGAGAGAACCGAGTATGAGAAATCGGGAGACACATGCAATGCAAAAGTATGATGCTAAAATGTGAATGCAAATGAAGATTTCATGGAATTCAAACATTTACGAATGTCGTGGGGTACCAAGGAAATCTTTTTCTTGTTTTTTTTCATTTTATTTTTATTTATTTATGGTATCCCGCGATATCCATAAATGATGTTTGAACTCCATGAAATACAATGCAATGAGATGCTTTATGGATGCAATGCATGAAAACACACAAAGTCCTAGGTTAAAGGAACGTGAGCGGAGTTAAGGTCTACCCATCCCCAAAAGGAGTGTACTATAGGTTAGTTGTACCTGCCGAACAAGGTTCTAAAAAGTGCCCAAAGTCATCAGCCCATCTTTCGGATATTATCAACCTTCCGATTGACTCGGGGGTTAATAATATTCTCAAGAGAACCTCTTTTGAGTGTAGTATCGCGTAGCAACCATTGTAGGACTACTCCCACATAGTTCCCACACTACGTCCTAAATAAGGCCGAGGTGGTGTAAAGGTACTACGGTTCCCAATATCACAGACTCCAATCGACCATGGAAAAAGTTTTCACGATTACTCGTTCAACCGAACCATTTTCGAAAAGGTCTCAACTGAGCGGTGATTCTCGAATTAGCTTGGTCGGGATTCACTCCCTATAAGCCTCATCGAATATATCCCCGTCCTATAATAATGTCACTAGTCCGGGCGTAGGACTTATCTCACTGCACAAGGAACAATCCCCCAAATCAGAGCACAAATATATACATGCGAATGAACAACACAGGTAGTAATAAATATGAACAAGTTAGGGATAACCCTCAAAAGTTTTATTTTTAGATTCCCCAGTGAAGTCGCCATTTTCTGTTGCGGTGGAAATAGGATCACAAACTATTAATAAGTTTGAATCGCAATTCAATTCACAACCGCTCTTTGATTTATCCGAAGGAAAAGGTCAAAAGAGGGAAAACCTATTTTGCATCGTAAACACAATGCGGGGAAAGATCTAGGGTTCGGGGTTGGTTAAATTTAGGGAAGGTATTAGCACCCTAAACTTCTGTAGTACTCTACAGGAACCTTTTGTTCAGATGTTTACTATTTTGCTTTATTTATTTGCTTAAGATATATGTACAAAGGATTAAAAGTGAGAAAAGAAACCTAAGGGGTTAATTCTAAGTTTACTCGGCAAGACATCGCATCTTGTGCCTACGTATCCTTACGGGAGTGGAATCAGAGTAATCGTAGTTCCCCTCAAAAGGGAGGTTAGAAACGTCTTGACTGTGGCCAAGGTTTCAATGGGGAATAAACGTATCTTAGGGACACGCTTACGCGGAGTGTAGAAACTCCAAATCTCTACGTTGAATTGTTAAGTTGTAATTAGGGATTCCGCGGCGGGAAACCCTAAAATGAGCGCGACGGCTCTTTGACCTAATGCTAGGGGTAAAATGGTGATTTTGCCTGCGGCGAGACATGTATGAAAATTTAGGGTTTATGAGGTTGTAAGGGTTTGAAGTTGAGGACTATTGACACGGCGGTCAAACGGCTAGACCTAATTCCTTCGGAGGAGTGAAATTATTGGTAAAGACGCGATAAACATACAATGGCAGAACATAAAGTGCGGAAAGATAAATGCGACAATTGTCTCGCAAAATTACATCCCATAAGCAGTTACAAATATGATAATTGAATATTTAAACTGAAAATAAAATCAATTGAACTTAGTCAGCTGCAAAAAACTAAAACAAACCGAGACTGTTATTATACGGGGTTAGACGAAAAATTAGACGGGAATGTTAGGAATTTAAGTAGAAAATTATAATTTTAACGAAACAAGAAAAAAAGGTTAGAAATTTGGATCTTAAAAATGAGGATGTTAGCAAAAAATAATAAACAATAAAAGTTGATATGCAAAGAAGATGATGATAATATACAAGTGATAATGGAATATGAAATAGCAACGATGATGTCAGATTATGTACAAATATAAAAATAAATACAAAAATAAATAAATAAATATTAGTGAACAGGTTCATGGATAATCAATAATACTGTTAGGAATGAAGGATGAAAATTGGAATTGACGATAATTAGAAGTTAAGTGATGAATGTTTTGAGACGATGAGAATTTAGGTAATAAGAAAAGAGTTAGAATGGAATTAGGTTTTTTTTGTGAGATTTGGAAAAGTTAGAGTTTTTAATGTGATTAAGAAAAATAAAATAGATTAAAAGTTAGAATTAAAAGTTAGCAAAAAAATTAGAACTTCGAAATTTGGTTTTTAAAAAAAGGTTAGAAAATAAAAATAAAAGTTTGAAAATAAAAGAGAAAAAGGTTAGAATTTTAATAAAAAAAGAGTTAGCATGTTAGAATTTTAATTAAGAAAAAATGGTAGAAATTTTGAAAAAAAGATATAAAAAAGATTAGAAATTAAAAAAAAAGAAGAGTTAGTTACTTTTGATGAAGACTGTAAGAGTTTTTGATGCTTGTCGATCCCTCGTTTTGTTGCTTCTGAGGGTCCTTTTATACTTGATTTTTTTAAATCTTTTTCAATCTCAGATTTGATTTGAATATCTCAATCTTTTTCAATCTCTGATTTGATTTGAATATCTCAATCTTTTTCAATCTCTGATTTGATTTGAATGAATTTTTATGATGATTTCAGATTTGATTCAATGATGGTGATGTTGATATTTAGATCTGATTTTCTTATGATGATGATATGATCTGATTGATTTGATTTTGCTCCATCTGTGATTTATTGTGATTGGATTTGATAAAAAAAATGTTGGGATTTAAATTTAAAAAGTTAGCAAAGAAAATAAGAGTTTCAAGTTAAATAAAAATTAGAGTTTTAAGTTTAAAAAAAATGAGTTAGAATTTTAAAATAAAAAAAATATTTGAATGTTGATTTTAAAAAATGTTAGAATTATTTTAAAAACTGTTAGAATTTAATTTTAAAAGGAATTTAGAGAAAAAAAAAGATTTAATTTTATAAAAGTTAGAAAAAAAGATTTAATTTTTTTAAAAAAGTTAGAAAAAAAGATTTAACTTTATAAAAGTTAGAAAAAAAATTTAACTTTAAAAAGGAGTTAGAAAAAAGATTTAATTTTAAAAAGAAGTTAGAAAAAAATATTTAACTTTTAAAAAGTTAGAAAAAAGATTTGATTTTTTTTAAAAAAAAAATTAGAAAAAAAAAATTTAACTTTAAAAAAGTTAGAAATAGATTTAACTTTAAAAAAGGGTTAGAAAAAGGATTTATCTTTTAAAAAAAGTTAGAAAAAAGATTTAATTTTAAAAAGGTAATAGAATTTGATTAAAAAAATGTGTTACAAATTAATTAAAAAAGGTTATAAAAAAAATTTACTCTTAAAGAAAAGAAAAGAAAAAAAGTTAAATTTTAATCTAAATCCTAAAAGTTAGTAAGAAGAGCTTAAAATGATTTAAATAAATAAACTAAATAGAAAAAAAAAAGTTAATAAAAAACATTAGTAAAGTTATAAAAAAAATTTAATTAAATTATTATTAGTTAAAAAAACAAGATTTAAAAAAAAAGGTTAATTTATTAAGTTAATCAGAATTTAAAATAAAAATAAAAAAAGAAAGGGTAAAATTTGGGGTATTACAGTTGGTATTCTCCTCTGTGAAGTTGTTATTTTCTTGGTAATCTTTGCTTTATCCCAAGTTTTGGTTGGTAATCCTTGTTTCATCCCAGCTCTTGGTTGGTAACCTTTGTTTACTCTAACTTTTGGTTAGTAGCCCTTATCCCAACTTTTGGTTGGTAATCCTTGGTTCATCACAACTCTTGGTTGGTAACCTTTGTTTATTCTAACTTTTGGTTAGTAGCCCTTATCCCAACTTTTCGTTGGTGTCTCCTGTTTTCATCCCAACTCTTGGTTGGTAATCTTTATTGTATCCCAACTTTTGGTTGGTACCTTGTGGTTATTTCATCCAATTTCTTGGTTGGTATTCTTCGTTATGGGTTCACCTTTGGTCGGTGTTCTGTTTATTTTAACTCTTGGTTAGTATCCTCGTTCTACCTACACCCCAAATCTTGGTTGGTATCTTTTGGTTGACTCACCTATCATCTTTTGTGTTTGGTTGGTGTATTGTATATGTTTGTTATCCCAACTTTTGGTTGATACCCGCTACATTTAAGTCCATCTTTGGCTGGAAATCACTTTATTCTGTATATCCCCACAGACTGCAAATTTTCGGGTTCTTTTGGTATTCAATCTCTGTGTACCTTGAATGTCTGAAAATCGTTGCTATCATCCCTTCAGGTCCAAGTAGATTGAATAGAGGCAGCTATAACACCCCAAAATTTGCCCTCCCTTTTTCTAACCTTACCTAGCTTTTGTTTCATGTTCATCTGCATCTTCATTAGTTCATAGCTCATAATCATAATTTGTATGGGTTTTCTAAGACATGCAATCTGGAGTTTCTCTGAATTAGATCATCAAGTATCAAGCTTACTTTCTTTAAGAGTTGTCAAGCATCAAGGGCCTAGGGTTTCATCAATTCCTTGGTTCAAGTTTGTTGGCAAGCTTATATCAATTGCAGAAAGGTTAGGGATTAATGTTATTAGGGACAATGGTATAGCTTCAAGTCACGTATGGTTATTCAGTTATGATTAAGATCAGACAGAAGTTTGACCTAATCTTGGTCAAACCATTAGAAGACTGCTTCAATCATAAGTTATCATTATCAACTGACTCTCTCAGCCAGTATGCGTCTAAAATTAAATTATTGTGTGTGGAACTCATCAAGTTATCAAGTTGTGGTTCATGTGAGGTTTGGTCCAGAAGATTATGTTTATCATCTTCCATCAATTCAGATTGTGCTCCTCTGTGGATTTATTTTCTCGGAGATTCTTTCAGACGGATTAAAAGTGATTCAGAACCTTTTTAAGTTTTGTTATTAGAGATCCAGAAATTTGTTTTCAATTTAAAATTGGTTTTTATTCAGCTTGAGGCATTAATGGGTTTCAGTGGTGATTAGAATTAAAAGTTAAAGTTGATGGTTGTTGTGTTCATTTAATCAGGTGTTGTGAAAAGTTTGGGATTGGTGTAATTTATCCACTTTTAGAACCATTTTTCTTTGTCCATGTACAAATCCATAACCCATGTCAATTCATATGTACATACCATTTATTTAGATATTCATTCTTTATCCATTATTCATTTTATATTCATAATACATTTATATCCATTTCCTAATCCAAAATCCAAATTCTATCCAAATACCAACACTTAAACCATTATTTCTTAACTCATATTAAACAATTTATTTTCCTTTCTCCACATTTTAAACCTTTCTCTCTTTTTATGTTTCAAGATCTATTTCCAAAGTCCAAATTTAATATCCATTTTCAACCAAATTTTTTATCATCCAAATTCATATTTCCCAAACCATTTTTTCCATACAATGCAAGAGAATAAATTTCCAAAAGGGGTCTTATGTCTTTGAGTCCATTAAATAAGTTACAAAAGTTTAGTAAGGCCAGTCCACCAAACTATTACACGCATCAGCTTAACAAGCAATAACGTTCTAAGATGCACATGCCTTTCCATTGCTTTCCACACACAAATAAACTAAACAATACAAAGCCCATTACAATATATCAATAAGTCCATCATCAAAATGCCACAAAAATAAGTGCAATCGAAAAAAGAAGAAAAAAAGCCATGAACAAAACAAGTTACAGCCTATGCAAAACAACAACTAGCCATGACGAACAAAACTCTGCTACCACTCCAATTCTACTACCATATACAGTCAAAACACTACACATTTTGTACAACACCCACGTGACCAACAACATGAAGTCGCTACTAACCTTCAGCCAACCAAGGCACACCAGACACGAACCTTACAACTACGCATACTTGTACCCAAAATTTAGTATCACAATCCTCCAAACTTTCACAACCTACGCACCAATGCACCAGGCCACATAAAACTGAAACAAAACCTTTCATAACATACACCACCTGCAAAGGTTGATGCCACTACCCCAAGTCCCTCGTGACATGCTTTTCCATCTCATGATATTGGCAAAACCTTGCCATGACGCATAATACGCACACTGCAAAACCATGACCTGCAAGCGACAAAAACAACCACACAATCCGTACAATTCCCACACCTTTTACGCGCCATAAAATGCAGCCAATATATCCCAAAAAGCAGACATCACACAACACGGATTTGCACCAAAAGAGCCATAACATGATTGTTCATACAAAAAACAAGTCTCACCCGGCCATTCTTCTATCCATCTCCCTCAAAAAATAACATTTTGTAGAAACCTTAACAACACATCATTTCGATTTTTCCAAAATTCTCACCCAGAAATACCTAACACACACTTCTTTCCTTCATCTTTTAAAACAACCAAAACAATACCATCTTCATCTTCAATGATTCATCACCCATTCAAACTGATATCTCCCCAACCTCAATTTAACCTTAAATCCCTCAAAACTTCTTCTTAAACCCTAAACAAAAACAATCTCAGAACATAAAATAAGAGTAGAAGAAGAGAAGATCCGAGCGAGACAAATCAAATCAAAACCGTACAAACCTGTTTGGATGGATCAAAAATTGAAACGGAGTCGGAAGTAGAGTGAGAAATCGAACCCAACAAAGATTGAATCTAAGCAAGGAACGGAGTGAGAAACAAAGTTGAAACCAAGAATTGAAGGAAGCAGTGACACGAGAAGAAGGTTGAGATCTAATGTTGAGTGGTATTGCTTTTCTTGATTTTGGTACTTTTTGTTTTGATTTTAATGGCAAGGCCTTTGACTTGTTCACTGCTATACTTTATTTTTTTTAAAAAGAGAGAGAGAATCTGATTTACTTGCCATTCCTTTTATTTTTTTGATTTTTGGTTTACTGTTTTTCTACCACCCGTACCTTTGCATTTAGGCTTATAGCCCGTGTTAAATTTCTTACACATCTCCCTACTTTTGTTTACATTTTGGTGATGGGCTTTTGTAGCCCATGTCCACGTGAACATTACTATCAACTACCTCTATTTTCCTCTTTCACATCCCTCTGAGTTATATTTTTTTTTGCCAATTATATCTTGGATTTTCATTAATTGTTGATTAAACTTTTGATTAATAATTTTTGAATTACTTTGATCTAAAATTTAGTTATTTTCTTAGTTGTGATTTTAGGTTTAATTAACTTGTTAAAAAGTTCTTGATGATTTTGATTTTAAACTTGTGATTAATTAGATTTTAGAGCTTTGATTAGAACTTCTATCAATTAATTTTTGTTGATGATTTTGATTAATTTTCTTGATTAGAATTCTTTGATTAAGTTCCTTGTTGATTGAACTTCTAATTGAATATTTTTTGAGTTTTGATTAGAATTTTGGTGATTAACTTTGGTTATTTTTCTCGATGATTCTTGATTTATCTGGATGAGATTTGTGCCTTGGCACTTGAGATATTTGTGCTTCCTTGATCTTGTTGATGTTTAAAATTTCATATGAATTCTTATTGGTTGATGTTGATAAAATCCTCCTTGTGCATAAGTTGATTTAAATGTAGGAAATGATGTTGATGCATACACTTCTATTTTGAAGATAGGAGCTGTTAAATGTCGTTCTTTCTTGCTTGCTGAAATTTACGACTGTGTTATGCTAAAGTGTTGTTGTTGCTGCTGTTTTTAGTGTGGTTTATACTTATACAGCTTTGACATATCCTTTGCTATGTTGTTGATGGTATGAAGCATGCTTAGTATTTAGCATTTTTATTACAACTTGTTATTAATTGAGGAGTTCTTCACTCCTAGTTGTATGTTTGGCTTGTGTGCTAATTCAAATGATATTTTGGTTTTGTTTGTTACCTTTTTGTCATACTTTGTGATGAGTGAGGAGTCACCCAGTCTTGCCTTTTGGATGAGATCACGACATCATTCTTTTGGTTGAGGATGAGGAGTCACTCAGATTTGTTTCTTAGCCGAGATCACGATATCGTTTTGTGATTGATTAGTATAATGTTTACTTGTGTTTGTTCACATGATCCCTTAGAATTCTAAGCTCGACTTAATTTCCGATTAAGCTTGAGGTAGGGTAGACATTAGACTTTCAATCCTTTGCATGATAACAATTAAGATAGTCCCTTTCAAACCTTAACTTTTAGTTCAACATTTATATGATAACATTAGATAGACTTCCTTTTCTATCCCAACTTTAGGACCATTGTGCATGACAATATTAGGAGTCAGTTTCCCTTAGTTGTTTTCTTTTCAACCTTTGAGCCCTCTTTCTTCTCATCTCAAAATATCATTAACACACTTAATAAAAGACGATGAAAGTTGTGCACCACGAGCCTTAAGTATATGGGAAATTATGAGTGAGGGGTTTCTCCTCGCTTGCCTATAATGTTTAGTGTACATCCTGTTTGGGGGCGATATGCGATGCATTCGCTCCTATATCATAGAATTTAGTGCAATGTGAATCTCAAATCCAATCAATTCACTTTCTCTAAAAGTCACAAACAAATTGCAAACCTTTTTATCCTTTGGGATTGTCTTTTAAACTCATTTTCAGAAAAAAGGGCACGTTACTTTTCCGTTCTACAGCAAACAGGCATCAACATTAACTGCTGGAATGGGAACTTAACCTTGCTCATAAAAAAATATTTCGCCAATTTGTGTTTTGTTATCCGAACTACGGCTGCTCTGATTTCTCATACCTGATGAGGATTTGTAGGCACAAGATAGCGAAGTCTTGACAAACACTTTTTTCCTTTTCTTTTCGTAGTTAGCCGAACTACGGCTGCTATGATTTCTCATACCAAATGATGATACGTAGGCACAAGATGACGATGTCTTGGCGAGTAACCTTCCCCCATCATCCGTAGTTTTCCTAACTACATTGACTCTAACTTTCCCATTGCACGAGGGAATACGTTAGCATAGGACGGCGATTTCTTATCGAGTCTCCTTTTTTTCCCGTTTCCGTTTAGCTGTAGGCTTTAAATGAAATACCCTTTGATTAGACAAAAAGCATGGATCTCATTTAGTACAACGGATGCGAGGGGGTGCTAATACCTTCCTCTCACATAACCGACTCCCAAACCCAAGATTTGGTTGCGATGATCTTATCTTCTTCCTTTCTTCAAGTTTTCTTCGATCGTTTCCTTTCCCTGTGTCAGGATAAATTACGTTCGGTGGAGACTCTTCTATTTTTTCTTCCAGGTGTTTTTCACAGTTGCAACAGTCCTCACTAGTAGTTCGTTAAGTGATGATTGGCGTTACAGAGCTTCCCTTTGATGTCGTCGCATTGTTTTTGAACTAATTGCCAATTTTGGGAGAGTAAGAGTTTGTTGAGTTGGTGTAGGTGGTCTTGGAATTACCCAAAATAAATATTTGTCGTGTAATTGTAATGTTTCACATAGAGAACTGAACATGTGGCACTAGGTTTGAAGACTAAAGTGACCCTTTTAGGGTACCCGAGTACCTAAGTAGATCTAGATTCTTTCAGGGCTATTGATGGCATGTACATGCTTCTCTGTGTCTTCTAATATTAATTGTGTGGTGGTCATTCACTCAATATATAGAGTTATTGGGGTAGCCTATCTCTTATTTTCACTTCTATTGTTTTTAGGGTTTAGAGATTTCTTGACATTTTTCCTACTTTTGATCTATATCATGCTATGGTTTCTTCTCAAATAACGTTCGGATGCTCCTCGCAGTGATCCAATGGTCAAATTCACATGTATATTTGGGACCATTATCCTTTAAAGGTAATGAACTCCACTTCTTTCCCTTATGTACATTCTTATTGTTTGCTAGGGTTCTGCGAAGGTGGTAGTGGAAGATTCTGTTAGAACAAGGTTTTGGTTCTACATATAATCTTTAGTTTTGATGATAACAATGCATATATTTTATGTGACAATTTTATACTCTAATATTTTTCTTAAATGTACAAATATAAAGTTTTATTTGATTCTGGATAGCTATCTAAAAATCTCATCAGAATCAATTCTGGAACGCCTCAAGAAACTACTTCAGCAGCATCTAGAGAAACATCAACAATTCTAACGAATGCTAAATTACTATGGATAAGGAAAGTTGTGTGCTTCTCAGATAAGCTTTGCTTTTAGCTCTAAAGCCAAGGTTCTAGGTTCTAAAGACTTGTTCACTCTCAGTTGAAAATCAAGATGTTGGTTCTGACAGAATCACTCTAAGAAGACTTAAGTCAAGACAACTTCTGGCTCTGAAGACTCTAATACTTCTTGGTACATTTATCTTCTTGACTCATCATCATTTCACATCATAAAAATTCCATCAGGAGATAAGATCAAGACAAAACTTGTGCTGAAAGAATTCTTACAATAGTACAAACCCAAATTGGTAAAACTGATTGTGCGGCAAAATTGTTAAGGAATGTTTGTGAGACTTTACTACTCCTGTCTCCCACGATCTTCGGTTTACCGTTATGGCAGCTGGCACTGATAGTAACATTTTCCCCCCAACGTTCTACCATTGAGCCTACATAAAGGAGTCACTACTTCATTGCAAAAACAACAAACAACATTGCAAGAGTGAAAACGTAAAGTCTCAAAATTTTATCAAGAGAGTATTCTCTAACACAAAGAGTTGTTGCTCATATTTGGGTATAAAGGTTGTTCTTTATTTTGTTTCATTCACTTATCAAAAGCACTATTGTAAACACTTTCTATTGTAATCTTTTTGAAATTATTTTTCCTCAAGTAACTAAGTGTTAGTCTGTATACTTAAGAGGGATAGGGTGTTCTCTAACACTTAGACGAACATTTGTAATCTTTCAAAATTAGTGGATTAAGTCCTTATTGAAGGTGAAATCACCTTGGTCGGGTGGACAAGGCGTAGCCTCGTTATAGGCGAACTTGTATAAATCAAATGTGTCAGTCTCTTTCTTAGTTTGTATATCTTGTTGTTTTTGTTAAGTATTTTTATCAAAATGTTTTGAAAAACCCCAATTAAAACCCTTTTTCTTGTGTTTTTCTCTACCATCAGATTCTTGAAGAGATTTTGTTGTTGAGGATGGAAAGTAGGTTAAGGATCTTAACCTTGGGAAGTTTCTAGGGATTTAGCTTTCCCAGCTTTTCCCTTGGTGAGCCCAGTTGTCATGACTGAATTTAGAATTACATTAGGGCCCAATGTCGCACCTTTGAAAGTGACCTCACATATAGTGAAATAATGTGGTGGTTGGAATCTCAATCTCATCCTTATTCTTGCGATTTTTATTTTTTATTTTTTGGTAGTTAAGCTAAAATGGACCAAAATGAATGTCAGGCCGCTAAAGATGAAGGGGGCAAAGATTCATCGATATGAGTGGAGCAGTAGACGTTGGACACTATTTTTGTATTCACCAAAAAAGCAGGTATGAACCATGCCTTCGCAAAGGTGGATTCATCTCCGAATTGAGAGGGGGGGGGGGGGATACTTCCCTTGGAGGAAGACAAAAGGATATGCAGCATTAAAAAAGGATGTGTCCTTCCTCTTCATGAATATTTGTTTTCTAATATAGGTCTCGATTCCCTTTCAATGATTTGGAAGTGAGCATCCTTGATCATCTTGAGGTTTCTACTTTGCATTTGCATCCTCAATGTTTTGCTACTTGTAAATTTTTTTATTATATTTAATTGAGTCTCTCATTAAGTTCATTGCACATCTCATAGAAAATGGTTATTTATTAATGCATAAATGTTTTTGGAGCATAAAATAAGTATTTGACTAAAAGTCAACACCTGATTATTTAAATTAGAAAAATACATAACTAAGAAGTTTTAGCATGCATGATACGAATCTTGCATGTTCTTGATTTGAATCATGAAGATTTTTATTTCTTAGAAGTTGGCTCCACACAAGATTATTTGAATTATACAAAACCTTGATTTAAATCACGAGTAAGTTTGAAATTTAGAGTTTGGCATCAAAAATGTGATTCAAGTGACACCCTTGATTCGTATGAATCATAAAGGCTTTTAATTTGAAACATTTCTTTGTGTGATTTGAATCTAACACAAAATTTTGGTTTTTGAAATAGTTTCTAGAAGTGTGATTTAAACAATGATTGTGTATGATTCGAATCACATGACTTGAATTATAATTTGAATCAAACAAGCAAATTCTTAGTTCTTTATCTGTTGATTCTAATCACTCTCTCTCTAGATTTGAATCACTCTCTTGTCTTTTTTTCAAATAAAAGTGTCATTTTTGCACTATTTTGGTTCCTACCTCTAGCACATATATAAACTTTTTCTCTCTATAGTTTGCAAGAATTCACAAAAAAATATTTTGATAAACTTTTGGTGTTCACCATTTACACAAAAATCTCTCTTAGAAAGACCTTGATGAATTTTTTTAGTGTTAATCTCATTAGTGAGAAAAGTTGTTTGTGTGAGATTTTGTGAAACTTCATATTCAAATCAAACAAAAACAAAATTTATAAGTGTTGAGTTCTTGTTGTGAGGTGATTCATTAAAGGTCCTAATGATTTTGTGAATATTTTTCAGATAACATAATCAAGTTGTGGATTTATGGATATTGAGTTCCAGTGAAGAAAAAAAACTCTTCTCCAAGTGATTTTGAAGTTTATAGTATTTGTAAACAAATTAATATTTGAACAAAGGTGTCCCAATAAAATTGAGTGAAAATTTGGGAAAGACAATGTATAATCCTGAATTATGCTTACAAAATTTTAAGTTCTATGTGCAGGTATGGTAGGAAAAAGTAACTACCATCAAAGAATCAAATGATCTTAAGTCACTTGATATATCAACACCTTTTGAAAAAATTATTGAACATGAAGAAAAATCAAGAAATAGTAGAGAATTTAGTTAAGACAATGTTTAATCCTAAATTGTGCTTACAAAATTTTAAGGTCTATGTGTAGGGTGTGACAAACAAAAGTAACTACCTTCAAAGAATCCAATGATCTTAAGTAACTTTATATATCAATTCTTTTTTATGAGAATAGCATAATGACAATAAATAAAGAAATTATGGTGCGAAAAGGGTACAATAAAGTTTAAGGGATTAACTATGAGGAGACATATGCTTCTGCAGTCAGTCTCGAAGCAACTAGGCTCCTTTTGGCATTCACATCCTGCCTTAATTTTAAGTTATATTTTAATAGAGGGAAGATTTTTGCAGATAGGATCTTGGATATCATTAAAGATATATCTGAAGGTGTATGAATGAACTTATGTGCTTGCAAGTATTGTCAATATCATCTTAGGTGGTAAAGTTTATGGATAACAAATATGCAAGACAGCTGAGTAAGAAATAGTATATGGAAGGCTGGTGAATCTTGGTGATGAGCTAGACTCGTTTTTTTACGGGATGTTTTTCATCAGGTGTTATTTATTATTGAATGAATTATATTTATTTTGTTGTAATACATTGTTTCTTTATCTACTTATCATGGTATTTACCTTTCTTTAGTGTCTTTATGGTTCTCGATCTAGCTTATCAGAGATCTGGTCATTGTTTGGGGACTGCTTGGAAGTGTTATTGGATGCCTTTGAGGAGCACGCTCGACCTAGGTCTTCCCCTCTTCCTTGACCAATGTTAGTATTTAGTTTGAGGCTGGGGTATGGGGACTCAAATCATACGCTCTGGAATGGATAGCTACAAAGAGAGGAATGAACTCGGATTACAACTTCATTTCATGGTTTCTTGTATTTATTTTCATGACTTCGCTGCAGAGTTTTGATTACTTTAGCCATAAACTCATGGTGTTTATGATGACGCCCTTTACCCGAAATTATCTTCAATATTACAATAAAGAAGAAATTTGGATACATGTTCATTTATTAATGAAAGAATAGGTTGCACGATTAAAATTACTTAACCAAAGTGACCTAGTCGTTGTTTATTGGTACAGGTAGTCTCGGGCCAACATAACATGTAAGATCTATGTTGTTTCTTGAAGATAGAACATAGATTATCTTTTGTCCACTGTCCCCAACATTCATTGAATTAGAACAATTCATGTTCTACCTATAGGGGATGACGGTAGACCATTATGGTGATTAATCGCCATCACTTTCAACCACTTGCTTAGGTATGAAACATTAACTTATAGTGTGTTTTCTTTCTCCTTGGTAGCCTATGTTGTGCCCTGGTCGCACTATATGACTTTATGTATCCGTTGGGCTCTAGACAAGTCATTGTATATTATCTTGGGTTTGCCGTCGATGTTGTGGTATTTCATTTTTAAATGAACCGGAAGGCTATTATGTAGAGTTTCAAGACAAAAGAGTCTACCCATAATGCAGTTGCGAACGCTCTTGCATAGGAATAATAATGACACGAGGTTTACCATCCTGGCATGTCTACCTTCCTCAAGAGTAACCATCAAATCTATATATCCTTATAGGTGGGTCACAATGCCTTTTAAGGCTTGTAGGTTGAAGCCCCTCATAGGGTGATAATATTTCTCTTGCATACATGATGTCACATAAGCTTCCTCAGTCAATAAAAACTCTCAACATATCAAAGTTGGCCATAGTTACTTCTATAATAAGACGAAAAATTTCATTGAGGATACCTCCCACTTTCTCAATATCCTTGAATTTTATTATAAGTCTATATTGTTTCTTCTTAGGGATCACCCATCCCTCTCTAATCATTTCCATTAGCTCTGAAAATATTTCTTTTGATCTTTCCTTTAGATGGGTTCTTTAGCCAGGGAAGGCCTCCCATGATTGACGATATGTATTGACACTTTCCCTTCTCATATTTTTACTATTTGTCATTGTTGTCCTATATCCATTTGGTTCCATCCATTGAGGATGGCTATTGATGCATGTTTTCATTGCTGAGCAGTGAATCGAGTAGTAAAAGATTTGGAAAGCTCTTTTCAGGAGTTTATGTGACCATCAGACATGGTGTTGAACCATATCATGGCAACTTCTTGTCGGGCCAGAACAAACAATTTACACTTCACTATGCCCCAAACGTGGTGATAATCATGCATAATATCCTCATATTATATATGTTCATATGGATATTAAATTTCGTCGTAGTTGTTGAACTCTATATGTTTTTAAGGGACTTAGGGATCTGAATGTTAATGATACATTTGGAGAGAGGGTTCCTCCTTTGATCAAGAGTTGGCCTCCCTTTATTGAGTTTTTCGTCCCTTAGGGAACAACGTATTGGAGGTTGGTAAAGATATAATGCTATCATGGGAGTATGGCTACCACCTCTTCCTTTTGAGTCGGGTATAGAAGATCAACACCCTCAATGCCAGAAGTCATTTGGTGTCTTAGGAGCGGCCAGACCTAGAGAGGTGTTATCAACAAGGATAGATTATGGCAGAGTTTAGTGATTGTCATGCGTTGCCATTTTGTGTAGGGAATAACTTCTAGAGGGAGTTATTGCAGTAAGAATCGGAGACCATAACTATTGAGTTAGCTAGGATTCACAAATCTTAATTCACCACCAATCTTTAATTTATCCAAGGGAAGGGAAAAATAACGAATAAATCATAAACATATAATGCAATGAAAAGCAACAGAGAATCTAAGGTTCGGGGGTTGGTTATACCTAGGGAAGGAGCTTGCATCTCGTGCCTACGTATCCTGACTAGGATAGAATCAGAGCATTCGTAGTTCACCTCACTACGGGTGAAAACAAAGTTTGTTGATTGGTTTAGGAGAAGAGACAAATTTTCATCTTAAGGAGAATACTCAACTTAAACCACCACAAACAAATGGAAGATGGATCTTTGCTTCACATTAAGAGAAGGCCTCCAACTCGGATATAGAATCAACGAGTATGCCACATACCTCTCTCAAGTGGAAAAGAGTCAACATCTTTCTCAACTATGCCATGGGGTAGGAGAATTACATCTCAACTAAGGATGAATCATGTCTAATTCTCTCATGAGATAAAGGGAACCTAATTGTAGGTTAGCTAAAGTTGAAGCAATCCTAAGAGGAACTAGCCTAAGGATACAGACTAAGTGTGTTAGTCTGAGGGGAAAAATATAAGTGTTTACATCCTATGGTAATCAACCTAAAGAGGATCAAAGATCAAGCTAAAAGGTAATAAGAATAAAATGGAAAATCAAAAAGAGATGCAATGCATATGACAGTATAGTCAACCACAAGTCCTTCCCTTGGACACACAACAGAGGCAACAACAATATCAGAAGAATATAGATTATGGACATTAAAAGTTAAAGCCAAAGATCAATGCTGAATATCAACATGTGAGACAAGTAATATAACATCAAATCAACTTATAAAGTAAGGTATCACATCATGGGTCAAGTATGCATCATGTGAAGTACAGATGAAAACCAAGAATGCATAAGCACATAAGTAAAGGGAACCCTAAACAGACATCAAAAGTCAAAGCATCCAAACAAAATGGACAAATATGAAATGAGAACAAAGAAGGTCAGTAGCTACATCAAATCATGTTCAACTTATATGAAATATTAGATGAGGATAAAAAGCATACAAGACATGCATCACACCAATACTCAAACAATTGCCCACACATAACTCATACAAAATATACTTCAAAAGATTAGCCATGTGGAATTAGGGTTTGGAATCAAGTAGGGGGCAACAAAATAATCATGAACATCAACTTAAACATCAACTCATGAATACTAAGGATAGACAACAAGGATCAAATCTAAAGCAAGTATCAAAACTAAGCAAGCATACATCATGATCATCCTTAAAGGAAAGCATGTGTTCAAGAAATGCACAAAGAAAAAATGATCAAGTAAGACATACCATAACATCAAGGTTAGAACCATACTCAAATGTATGACATCACATTCATTTCCAAAATATAAAATAAAATCAACAAGTATCATGCTCAAAATGTTAGGCAAACACCATAAACACTACCCAAAACAAGAACAAAGATGATCATGTGAAGAAAAGAATGAGAAGAGATCATACAAGGGTAAACACAACATGAAAATCAAACTGTGAAACATGTCATTCCAATCATACAAGAACCCATAAGCATCCATTAAGTTCATACAATAAAGCACCTTGAGAAACTAGGTCAAGAACACCAAAGGAGTAAGTTCAAAACATCATCATCTTAGGAATTCAACCAAAAATAGGAAAATAAACAAATAATAATTAAATCAAAGCCATAATCAATTCAAGACAGCATATGATCATATTTAATAAGCATTTCAAATTTCAATTAAGCACAAGTGATCAAAATGATTAAAAACTAGGTTAGGTATCAAGCATGTTCAATCCAAAAATAAGCTACAATTAGGCATCAATCAAAAATAGAAAAGTGACATAATAAATTCTAACAAGAAGCACTAAGGCATGGTATTTCAATAAAGAAAAAAAGGGAAGAATAAACCATAAATGGTTCCACAAGTGCATCCCTAACCAATTCACAAAGTTCAAACACATCCAAAAAATTACGCAAACAATGCATCACTCAAGAAAAATAGTTAGGAAGCTTCAAAAAATGGTGGAAAAATATTCATGACATCAAGAGGGCAGTGGCTCAAAATGCTCGAAAAGAGTGCCTAAGAATGTGTACAAAGGATGATCAAACCATCTCAAACATTAGGCAAACATAATCCATTGATCAAACAGTTTAGGCATCAAAAGAGATCCAAACATGAACCCAAAATACATGATCAAGACATCAAATGAACACTCAAATTACCTACATACATATGCCTAAGCATCTGCAAAAGAATGGAATAAGAATCAAATGGAAAGGACATGAATCAAAGCATTAATTCCAAGACTAGGTCACATAGACACATCACACAATTAAATCAAAATAAAATATAAAAAATTAATGAAAAAAAATTATGAAAAATTAAATAAAATATCAAAGTATTTAAAACATATTTTTGTGGAATTTTAAGGTATTTGGAGCTATTAAAGTAAAATCAAAACATAAAATAGAAAGAAAATAAGAAATAAAAAGAAAATAGAATGGAAGGGGTGCATTAGCAAAATGGATTAACAAAGGAAATAAGTTCACTGCACTATTGGGCCAAAGACAAGGGTGTGCAAATAGCAAAATGTAAGGCCCACATTCTAAAAATGGACCAGCAAACACACAACTTAATGAAACACATCGTTTCATTAATGTGTTGGCAGCCACGCTGGCGCCATGCCCCACACACATCATCAGCAAGTCAGCAGGTCAGCCAATCAACCATCCACGCATGCAAATACACCTCAGACGCTGGAGCTAGGGCTCCGGTCGTCTTATCCGGATAGACACGTCGGAGTTGCAGATCAAACACAATAAAAATCCATAAACCACACATATTCTTGAAGAAAATTTCATGGGGAATAAGAATATATGCTTAATTTTTCAAAAAGGTGTCTCTAACATGGTGAAATCAGTGCACAAAAATTTGAATCACAAACTGAAAGTTGCTTAAGCAAACACAACAACCATCCAAACATGGCCTACACATGGTAGGGCTTCAGATACAACCAATATAAACCTACATATGTGCCTAAAATAAGATTCGAAGTGAAGAAAGTTACCTAACAGAGCAACTCTGTTGGTCCGTCAAATGATGCCCAAGCTTCAGATTAAGACCTCCAATAATCTCCTTATGCTTCAGCAAGTATGAATCAAGCAAGAAATAAGCAGAAACTCTAAGAATTTTGTAGATTCGAAGTGAGATAATGCTTGATAAATTTGTTATGTTTTTAAGCTTTCTCTAAAGAAAATGACCTCTTATTCACGTTTAGGGTTTGCATGGAGTTAAATAGAGTGGGTTAGGACTTATTTGGAAGGCCCATAATGTGTGTATGGATTATTTTGCAAAACTTGCCAAAAAAATCAAAATATGGTGTACACGAATTTGGGATGGTTGACACACCACTTTGGGTCATCATTCATTAGGATTCTTAGTAGGCCAAGCAATTGTCTGCTGTATGATTGCTCTGGTTTAGTGTGTATGAGTTGTTGTGTTCATTGTGTTGCTCAAAGCTTTTAAGCAAGAGTGTTGTGTCACTTGATCAAAGCTGTGAAGCAAGATCAAGGTGTGTTTGAAGTGTGTCTTCATTATCTCTATTGTAATTGTGTATTGGTTTATATCACTTAGGTGATTGAGGGGGAGTGAGTGGGAAATTATGGTCTAGTGGTTTCTAGGTTGAAGTGTCAGTGGGTAGGTCTTAAGTGAAGAGTGCAAACAGGTTGTTTAACTCTGAACTAATTCTACTAATAGTAAATTTCCTCCCTGGCTTGGTAGTCCCCAGATGTAGGTGTGGTTGACACTGAACTGGGTGAACAATTACTTATGTTATTTACTGCTTTCCATTTACAGCTTATTATTAAGTCCAGTAGTCTGTGTTATAGTGGATGTCATAACATCCGCGGTAACATCCATTGTACTGTGTGATTGCCAGAATTACAATTGGCATCAGAGTAGGCATCCTTCCTGTTATTTTCTGGGTGAGATCTATGGAAGATAAATTCTGGTACTATGGATAAAGATATAGGATTCACAAATAGACCACCAATTCTGGATGGTTGTAATTATGACTATTGGAAACCTAATATGATTCCCTTCTTAAAGTCTTTAAACAACAAGGCATGGAGAGCTGCAAACTCGGGATGGGAACATCCAGTAAAGACTGATAAAGATGGATTGTTTGTGCTTATACCTAATGAAGAATGGACCAAAGAGCAAGAAGCCTTGGCTCTTGGGAATTCTAAAGCCTTGAATGCATTATTGAATGGTATACACAAGAACATTTTTAGACTGGTGCATCAGTGTGAACTGGCTAAAGAGGTATGGGATACTCTCAAGACAACTCATGGGGGAACCTCTAAATTCAAGATGTCTAGACTACAAATGCTGATCACCAAGTTTGAAAGTCTGAGAATGAATGAAGATGAGACTATTCATGAATTCTACATGAATATTCTTGAGATTGCCAACACCTCAGGTGCTTTAGGAGAAAAGATGTCTGAAGAAAAGCTTAAAAGGTTTGCCATGAAGGTCACTGCCATTGAAGAAGCTCAAGACATATGCAATATGAAGGTGGAGGAACTCATTGGCTCACTACAAACCTTTAAGATGGGAATATGTGATCAGGCTGAAAAGAAGAAAAGTTTAGCTTTTGTGTCAAAGGGTGAAGAAGTTTCTAATAAAGACAATGGTGAAAGTGAGGATAATTTGTCAGAAGCAATAACCCTGCTTGGAAGACAATTTAAAAAATTAATCATGAGAATAAACCATAAGTCTAAACCTTATGCCAAGAACATCACTACTGACAACAGCAAAAAGGAAAAATCTGAAGATAGATCTAACCAAGGCAAAGGAGTTCAGTGTTATGAATGTAAGGGTTATGGTCACATTGAAACTGAGTGTCCCACCTATCTCAAGAAGCAAAAGACAGGATTAGTAGTCACTTGGTCTGATGGAGATTCTGAGAGTGGATCAGAAGATGAGTCTGCAAAACATGCCACTGCTCTGAACAGTGTATGTATATCTGATGGTGATTCAAGTGAAGATGAGCTGACTTATGATGAACTTGCAAATTCATATAAGAATTTGTGCAACAGAAGTACAAATATATATCAGCAAGGAGAGCATCCAAAGAAACTCATAATGTAATTAGAGGCTGAGAAAGTTGAGCATATTGCAACAATAGACTCTCTCAAAAGTGAGGTCAGCTTGTTAGAATCTAAACTGGATCAGATGTCAAAATCCATAAGGATGCTGAACCCTGGAACTGACACTCTAGAAAAAATTCTACAGAGTGGTCAGACAGCAGGTAACATGTCTGGTCTGGGATTTGTTGGTGAACAGAAACCCATCTTGGGGTCCAAGAAGCCAAAGATTAAAAATCAGAGGTCAAACCTGATGTCACGACCAATGTCACAACATCAGGGGAACAGAAGTAGAAACCTGACCAAGAATAAATTCCAAGGGTATAGGTGCTACTACTGTGGAAGACTTGGACACATTAAACCTTTGTGTTTCAGGCCGCATGGATTTCCTAGTCACTCTTATCAAGGCAAATCCAAACAGGGTATTCATGCCAAGAAACAACATCAAGTTAGACCAAAAAGGGATGCTCAGTTCGAAAAACAACAATGGGTTGCCAAGGAGATGGCTCTAGTAGCTCATACATCTCTTAGGATGCCAACCCAAGAAGACTGGTATTTTGACAGTGGTTGTTCAAAACACATGACTGGAATGGAGAATCTTTTGATGAACCTCAAACCTCATACCTCAAGCCATGTAACCTTTGGTGATGGAGCTAGAGGAGAAGTCATAGGTGCTGGAAAACTAGATTGTCCTGGTGTTCCAAAACTGGAGAATGTCATGTTGGTGAAAGGACTGACTGTAAATCTTATAAGTATCAGTCAGCTATGTGATCAAGGGCTCAATGTCAAATTTACTAGGGGTAAATGTGTTGTCACCAATGAAGAAGGTGTGGAAGTCATGAGAAGGTCTAGAGCTAAGAATAATTGCTACTTGTGGGATCCTAAAAGTAACCTGAATATTTGTCCCTTCATCAGAGAAGAAAAGGAGAATAAAATGTGGAATAAAAAGGGGAGACAACTTCCAAGGATAAAGAAGGTCATATCCAAGGAAGCAGTAGGAGAAACTTCAAAGATAACTTCATATGATAGAACAGGTTGGTTAAAGTGACAGGCGGGTAGGAAAGTCAAGAAAGGACATCATAGAAACCTAGACCTGTTATACTGGAATTTGATAGAGTCCATGACAAATGATCTGAAAAGAAGTAATGTCACTCAGGATGTCATGACTTTGTACTGTGAAATTAAGAGTAACATCAATATAAACTCAGATCAATCCAAAAGATTCAGACATAGGGATAACCAGCATTAATTTGGAAAGGTTCAAAACATTGATCTACATAGTGCTGACATGGCTACCAGAGGTCTCAAGGCTACTCAATTTGAAAATTCACAAAGCAAGTTGAGGTCGTGTCTTTATAAGAGTTTATGGTAATTAATGGTGACTGGGAATTGTATTTTGAATATTAATCATATTCTGATTGGTCAAAATATTAAGTTCCCTCCACCTTTGCTAGTGAATCCATCTAGCCCCTTTAGTCTATCAGATTGCCACTGTGGTTGCTCATACAAAATCATCTCCTTGCATACCTCATACACCCACCACAGAAAACCCCGTCTTCTTCAGCCAAAGTCACCAACAATGTCTCAACAACAAACTCCCAAAATTACCAAGCATGACTGGGATCAACACAAGAGCATCTCCCTAGAGGATATCCTGGATGTCATTCCTCTAAGCATGGCCTTTGGAAGAGGAAATGAATCCCAAACTTCAGCTCCTTCACATGCAGACCAAGAAGGTAAGAATTCTGAACCTTCCATGGACAACTATAATAGAATGGAGGACTCTACCTATGATGTCGAGTCTGTCAATGAACTGGTTTCCAAAGTCCTCCATGAAGGTCATAATGTACATGGAATCACTATTCCTCTATCTAGGGTTGATCCTTTCCCAATCTCTAATAAGAATCATGAGGATAATTCTAAGTTTTCCTCTATTAAGACTAACCCTAACACAGAGAATCTAGAAAATCTAGCTACCTATGTGGTACAGGAGGAAGGTCAGGATGATGGCCAAAATAATGGTGAAACCAAGAGCACTGACAATGAGGAAGAGATGAATGAAGCTCTTGGAAATGGTGAACATGTTATAGATATGTCATCAGATGATGAACTCATCAAGAATGTTGCTCCTGGTATAGCCAGGAAACTAGTGACCAAGAAAGGAAAAACTGTACTTGAAGAAAATCATTCCAAAAGTCAAAGAAAAAGAACTCTTGTTGGACCCTCCAAACCTTGGAGCAAGGTATCAGCTGCATCCAAGAAAAGGAAAGTTGCTAATAGTAACTCTGATTCTGATAGTGATGTTGTGAAAGATGCTCCTAACATCTTTCATGTAAAGAAATCATCAGGCAAGAAAACTCTTAACCCTATGCCAGCTGCCCCTCTTGACAATATCTCTTTCCATACTATTCACAGTGTGACAAAATGGAGATATGTCTACCAAAGGAGGATAGCCCTTGAGAGAGAATTGGGGAAGGATGCCTTAGAGATCAAGGAGGTAATGAATCTGATCAACAAAGCTGGACTGCTCAAGACAGTCATTGGATTTTCCCAATGCTACGAAGGTCTGGTAAAGGAATTTATTGTAAACGTATATGACTCAATCTCAAATAGAAAGAGCAAGGAGTTCATGAAGGTATTTGTCAGAGGAAAGTGTGTGCAATTCTCTCCTACTATGATAAACAGATATCTAGGGCGAGCAAATGATGGTGAGAATGAATTGGTTGCTTCAGATAACCAGGTTTGTAAGATCATCACTGCAAATCAAGTCAAAACATGGCCATCCAAAGGGAAGTTGTCTGCAGCACTGCTCAGTGTAAAATATGTCATTCTTCATAGATTTGGAGCTACTAATTGGGTGCCTACCAACCATACATCCACCATTGTTGTTGGACTAGGCAAGATCATTCATGCCATAGGTACCAAAGTTAACTTTGATTTTGGTCTATACATTTTTGAGCAGACTGTTAAGCACTCCACAACCAGTGCTATCAAGCTGCCTATTGCTTTTCCCTCCCTCATTTGTGAGATCATCCTAAACCAATACCCTGGGATCCTGAACTCAAGTGATACTGCCAGTAAGAGGGAGTCTGCACTGTCTCTGCACTTCAAACTCTTTGTAGGGAGACATGTCCCTGATATGGTTTTCACTTCTAATAAGAAGGCCAGCATCTCTAAAGAAATGATAATTGATGAATTAAAGGAAACATGTAGGGACTTGGGAGAAACTATTAGTACAACAACTGCAAGAAAGATCAAGCTAGAATCTCTTATTCAAAGCCTTGAAAGAAATACAACTGATATTGATGGTGTGGGTATGTCAGGTAAAGATTCTGATAAGAATGTCTCAACCGGTGCTAATGACATTGGTTCTAGTTCCTCTGAGGAGGATGAATAATATATGTTGATGGCCTACTGTGTGGCTCAGGATGTAGGAGTCTAAGCTGATGATGATGTGTTGCTGATTTAACAGGTTTTTTTTAGTTCTTTGATTAGAATTTTATTTTTGACAACATGAATTTTATTTGTGATGCTCTTCATGAGCAATTGTTGTAATGACCCCAAACATGTGTATGTTACTCATTATGATCTATACTATTTTATTAGTTTGATATTAATTTGTGGCTAAAAAGGGGAGAAGTGTTAGATAACAGCAAGTAAGAGAGGTGTAAGAATGGTTTATCTCACAAGTGGAAGAGCAGGTGGAAGACTTGATTGTTTGTTGCAGCTAGTGTGCTGCTAAGTTATGTGAGTTCCTAATAAGTGTAGGAATGTATGTTAGATGTGTGTGTTCCTTGATGGAACCTAGTGGTAGTGTAGCTACTAGTAGAATGTGCATCTGCAGGGTGTTTGCAGAATGTGTGTGTGGCTGTGCATTGTTCCAGGGGGAGTAGCACAGGATGTAACAGGTGATTGTGTTCTTTAGGATGTCATCCTAAATGTCATGACATCCATAATCCAGAGAAGGCTGGATGAATTTGTGTGACTACAGGGTGTCTGCAGGTTGTGTGCACTGATGTGTTGTGCATCAGTTGAGTGGGAGTAACCCAGAATGTTACTCAAAACATTGTGACATCTATAGTGTTAACTAACAGATGATAGTGTGTGAACATGTTGATCCTAAGAAGCTAAGAGCTAACTGTGTGAGTGTAGACAACTCTGATAGTGTGTTTTAGATAGCTCTCCTACATGATAAATTATATGACTTCTGCTGTTTGTAATTTCTGATACTGTAACAGAGTGTTTTAGCCAAAAAATTTCCAAAGGGGGAGTTTGTAGATGCTTTTGATTGGTTTCATTTTATGGAAAAACATTAATGTATGTATGAATTTCATAACTGCTGTTATGACATACATGAAGATTGTTCTGCAGGGAGAGCTAAGAGTAAGTGAAGCTGAATTTCATGCTGGATGTTATGACATCAAGCGTATGACATCAGGGAGTGCATGGTTAGTTTTTATGTTATTGGCTTAGGCTATACTTCAGGAAACAATTCAGGAAGCCTAGTTATCTTAGGCGACATAACAGGCATTGTTCAGGATAACATAGAATACTCTTGACCTAATGATAAGGGCGCAACTTCATGAAGAGAGGTTTATCTTGGGTAAACCTAGTTTCTTCATCAAGGCCCAAAGCAAGTATGCTGCTATAAATAACAGAAGGGTCACTCCAAATAGAGCAGAGCTTGAAGGCAGAGCTTCTGGAGAGAGATTGGAGAGTGTGCTTTGTGAGTGAAGAACCTTGTTCTTCACGTGTGTTTAAGAGTCTTAGGATTCCTTGTAGGCCAAACAATTGTCTGTTGTATGATTGCTCTGGCTTAGTGTGTATGAACTGTTGTGTTCATTGTGTTGCTCAAAGCTTTTAAGCAAGAGTGTTGTGTCACTTGATCAAAGTTGTGAAGCAAGATCAAGGTGTGGTTGAAGTGTGTCTTCATTATCTCCATTGTAATTGTGTATTGGTTTATATCACTAAGGTGATTGAGGGGGAGTGAGTGGGAAACTCTGGTCTAGTGGTTTCTAGGCTGAAGTGCCATTGGGTAGGTCTTAAGTGAAGAGTACAAACGGGTTGTTTAACTCTAAATTAATTCTACTAATAGTGAATTTCCTCCCTGGCTTGGTAGCCCCTAGATGTAGGTGTGGTTGACACTGAACTGGGTGAACAATTACTTGTGTTATTTACTAATTTTCATTTACAGCTTATTGTTAAGTCCAATAGTCTGTGTTACAGTGGATGTCATAACATCCGTGATAACATCCATTGTATTGTGTGATTGCTAGAATTACATGGACCATAAAAAAAATTCCTGTGAATACCGTGATGTATGAAGTAGTCAGGAAAATATATAGAGTTTGATGGAAGAAAAGTTGAAACTAGGGAATTAAGTTTGGAAATTGAGGTATAACTTGAACACCCTAGATTTCCCGAAGTAAGGTAATGAGTCCAACATGTAGATTTGTGCCATAGTATTTGGATTTGAGAAGTATTCCCCGATTAGTTCACAGTGATAGTCTGACACGATTAAAAAGAATTACATGTACAAAGTTGATTGAGAGAATGACTTATGGCACTAAATAAAAAGATGAATAATGACGGTAAAGCAACTGATCCTTCTAAGTTAGGTAACCCTCACCCGGTTATTTAGCCTAACGGCGGTTGAATCTCTATAGTCGTCCCAAAGTGGACTAATAAACACCAATGCACGAGAAAAAAACGAAAAATAAAGGTGCCCTGAAAAAGTCTCGAGCCAATCTTATACATGTGAGGGAAAGTGATCAAAAGTTCCTTAATCTGATTATCCGAATGAAAGGGGTAGAAAATCTAAGAAAATACATAAGCCCAAAGCATAGTTGGAGAGTTGATCGAAAGGGCATTTAGGTCTGTGGTGTTACTGCGGTATGTGTTTGTGTAATACCTTCGTTAACAGACAATTACCAAGAGAACTAGTTTTGGCCGATCGAAACAAAGGCTCACGTATGAGTACCACCACACCTTACCGTCACAAGTATTTTATTTGATTTATACCGGTTGACCTGAAAAGGTGTTTATCCAAGCTTGTTGCTTGAGGCCAAGCAACAGTTTATGTTTGGGGGTATTTAATCAGTGATTTTTATACGTTATTTTACGATGAGTTTTAGCTAATTATCTTATGCGCTTAGTTGCATTTTATTTCCTTTTATCGCATTTTATGTGTTGGTTTGGTATTTCCATTATTTTTTGGTTCAGGTACGCAATCAAGGAGAATTGAAGCAAAACTGGGAAAAACAACAGTAATTCGAAAGAGTTTTAAAAGTGAAATAGGGGCCTGACACGGCCACCCGTGTCATGGCCCGTGTCAAGATGATACTAGAAGAATGAAGATGGAGTTTTATACAGGGGGCTGACACGGGTGCCCATGTCAGTAAGTCTGGAGCAATGAAGTTTTGTTATTAGATAACCAGGGGGCCAACACGGCCTCCCGTGTCAGCTGACACGGCCCGTGTTGGCAGAAGCGAGTCATCTTCCAATTTTCTAATTTTTTGGACCTCTGTGATCCCTATGAGTATTTTGGATATTTTTCTATTACTGTGTTGGACCTGGGAGTATTTAAGACTATTTTTGAGAAAGAAAACATGACTTTTTGGCCAGAGAAAAATTGCAATATCAAGATTAGAGAGATCAAGGTAACCGGGAAACTGATGGTTTTCATGAGCGGAAGCAATTAAAGATCCAAGAATCCTATTATCTTGTAATGTCTAATTTTTGCTTTGTAATTTCTTTGAAAATTATGAGTAGCTAAACCCCCCCAATTCTAGCGGGTGTCCCTAATTTGAATCTGTAATGACTCTGATATTATTATTGCAATGACATTTCCTTTGTTTAATAACTGATTTGATCTCTAGATGTTCTTAATGCTCGCCCTGTCGGACCAACAGGGTTTGATTTACGATTAACGATTAGGTTGAACCGCCGTTGTTAAGGCCTTGCTTTTGATCTTCCTATAGTAGATATCACCTAGGATTAGGGATACCCTATAGGAACCAGAATAATTCTTGATAATTGATTGCTTAATCTCACTTATAATTCTCTATGGCCATAGACATTAGGGTAGATAATTAAAGGTTTTCTCACTAAGTACTTAGGAGTAAGCATTCTAACAAATCGGTAATTAGTTAGATACAATAAGTTGTTGCAGTGTTAATTCAGGGTTGTTATTGAGTCAGATCATACACCTTCTCTAGCATGTTACTCATATATTTCCAAACCACTTAGTCAACTTTCCCTTTCCACTTGAAAAGATTTTTATAATCAACCCAAACATTTTTAAAACCCTAATTGCTTTTGTTCAACTGAATTATTTTAGACTTGTATTTCCTATGCAGTCCTCGAGATCGATATTCGAGGAAATCTCCCTTATTACTACATTGGCAAAATAGTACACTTGCTATTTTCCTGATCAAGAGCCTTAATCTCTTTCTGCATCTCCAATAAGTTATCTTGCAACTCATCCATCTATTCATCAAATCTAACACTCTCACTAGGTGCAGTGTTAGATTTGATGAATAGATGGATGAGTTGCAAGACAATATTAACCAAGGGCAGTGGCACAATCATTACAGCAGTTACAGCGGGAACTTCCGGAACTGGTGGACAGTATCCGACTGGAGTAAAATGAGGAGGCATTCCCCTTGGAAAACCAGGAGGCATGCTATATTGTGGTTCACTTGTTGGCGCCACTGGGATCGATGCGGATACAATTTCTAAGATTGCAGTTCTCTGGATATGATCTTGTGAGTTATGTGACGGCTGATTATGGGCAGCCGCCAATGTTTCCATCCTAGCATTGGGTCTCTTCAAGCTTTCTTTCAGTGTTGTGACTTTTTCATGGAGTGCCCTGATTTCTTGCTCTAATTGGTCCATTAAGTGCTGACGGTCTGCCCAAGTATTGTACCGATGATTCAACTTTGCTAAGGAAGGAAGAAGCAAGAGTGAGAACCTAGAATGCAAAGGATGTAATGAAAATGATGTATGCAAATTCACAATGTAAACAAATTTCAAGGAACTCAAAAGTTAAACTTGCAAATATCCAAAATAAATAACACACTTGGAATAGAAAAAGAACTTCATTCACTAATAATAGGAAGAGTTACAATCTTGAAGTACAAAATAAGAAACCCAAAATACAAGAAAATAAAGCCTAATGGGTCCTAAGGAATCCCATCTAAGAAGGTCCAGCTCCATGCATCCTCGTTTGCCTCTCCAACTCGTTGTTTTCCATTACCAACTTATCCATGATCCCTTTCCAAGCACCTGAAGTAGGAAGGATGTTGTTATACTCCTGAGTACTAGGAACTGGCCGCATGCTAGAAAAAAAATTCTCTTGCACCACATGTCTTTCCATAACACGCCTCTCAAATAGCTCGATCAAGCCATCTTTCTCCTTTAGCTGCTTCTTCACCTCTATTCGCTCAGCTTTGATAGCATGGTACTTTCCTTCCCAAGTATCTCACTCTAACTTCATCCTCGCCAATGCTTCTTGATATTTTTCCATACGCTCAATGGGGATAGTAGATGATGGTGCAACAGGTGGCTGTGAAGGTCTTTCAAGAAGATATGGCATCTTGAGGTCACAGGCCCTAGACTTGACCCATGAACAAAAGGGTCAAAGGCTACACAGTTTCTCTTCCCCAAATCATCCTTGGTCCTCTTATGAATTGTTCCCTAACCGTGTACAATTTTATGCTTAAATTCATTATTAGCTTCCTCATTAAGATAAAAGAAACCATCCAATAGAATGTTGTTAAGTCTCTCTTTCATAGGGAACCCAAATTGACGCCTTGCAAGAACAGGATGGTAACTAATTTCACCTCGGATACCAAGAAGAGGTATGTTGGGAAATTGGCCACAACTATCAATAATAACTCCCTTGTCGTATGCTGGGTCATACCAATGCACATCGGTGTGAGTAAGAGACATGAGTCTTTGGGACCATATAAGCTTGTCTAGATTTTCTTTGAAGAGTTCAGTCCGAGGCAAGTGCGACACAAGATGATACTCCTAAGTATGCTCGCCAAGATGACCCCACCTCATTTGAGAGTAGAGTATAGGAGAGGAGCACAACACAAGATGACCCCGCCTCATTTGAGAGTCCTATGATGGATGAAATGGTAGGTGTCACCAAGCAACGTAGGCATAGGATTTCCACTTAGAAAGATCTGGATAGCATTAACGTCAACAAATTCATCAATGTTTGAGAATAAAACCAACCCATAAATGAGCAGTGCGAGAATAACTTTGAAGGCATCCATAATGTTCTCCTTGGCTAAGAAAAGAGCTTTGTTCATTAAGAATCAAGAAGGAAAACCCTTGATCCCTCCTTTGGTGGTAAAGTTGGCTTTGGCCTTAGATGTTTCTAGGTGAATGGCATCTTTAATGTCCTTAGGTGAGGTAATATTTTCCAAACCACTAAAACGTTCCTTATCCATAACAGGCAAACCAACCCAATACGAATATTCCTCCAGAGTAGGGACAAGCTGATAATTATGGAATGTGAAACAATGGTAGAGTGGGTCATAGAACTGCACAAGTGTGTCGATAACTCCCTCTTCCATCTTGGTCTTGATGATACTTAACAGTCTTCCATGACGCTTTCTAAAATCCTCAGGGCTGGAAACCAAGGCTCCTAATATCCATGATACCTATTGATTTTGCAAAGGAAAATACAATTGAGTTCCTTGAAACCAAAATGCTTCCATGAATATAGGAATGTGTGTAGTGCACAAGCACAAGTATACACATATTCACATATTCAAACATAGACATATATACAAACATGTGGAGTTTAAGGTTTGACGTCATAAGCATGGGGCCATGGGTCTAACCATCCCAATATCTATGCACTATGGGTTCATTTGTACCTGCACAACGGGTTCTACAAAGTTCCCGAAGTCATCGATAAATCTTTCGGATATTATCGGCATGCATGGCTACTCATGCGGGCTAATAATATTCTCAAGATAAAATCATCTGAGTGTAGTATTGCATGACAACCATCACAAGTCTACAATTGGATAATCACTGCACTGCCTACTAAAAAGGCTTAGAAGGGTAAAGGGATAGCAAGGTCCTTAACTTCACGGACTCCCATGTCAGAAAAAGTAACGCCAATACGACTACTCGTACAACATCAGTAATCCCAAAGGGGTCTCCACTGAGCGTGGTTACATCATATGTTAAACACGTTAGGACTACTACCATCACTTAACTATTGACCATACCACAATCCTATCTTATGTGCACTCAAGTTCTGGTAAGGACTTATCTCACAACAATATGTAACAACCCTGCCAAACAGAAAAACCCAAGCAATATATATATATATATATATATATATATATATATATATATATATATATATATATATATATATATATATATATATATATATATATATATATATATATATATATATATATATATATATATATATATATATATACACACACACACACACATACACACACAACAAATAACACATATAACACAAGTTAGGTATAACCCTCTTAGGGGCATAAACTATCCCCAGTGAAGTGGTCATTTCTATCGCGGTGAGAATCGGAGACTATATCTATTGAGTTAGCTAGGATTCACAAATATTAATTCACCCCCGATATTTAATTTATCCAAGGGAAGGGAAAAAGAATGAATAACCTATAAATATGCAATGCAATGCAAAGCAAAAGAGAATCTAAGGTTCAGGGGTTGGTTATATCTAGGGAAGGTGCTAGCATCCTAAGTATCTGTAGTACTATATAGGAACCTCTCAGTTTATTATGTTATTTGTTATCTATTTGCTAAGAGTGAAAAGAAAAAGGGAGACCTAAGGTGCTACTCCTAAGTATGCTCGCCAAACGATCGCATCTCGTGCCTACATATCCTGACTAGGATGGAATCAGAGCATTCGTAGTTCACCTTACTATGGGTGAAAAAAAGTTTGTTAATTGGTTTAGAAGAAGAGACAAATTGTCATCTTAAGGAAAATACTCAAATTAAACCACCACAAAGATCTGGAAGATGGATCTTTGCTTCACATTAAGAGAAGGGCTCCAACTCAGATATAGAATTAACGAATATGCCACATATCTCTCTCAAGTGGAAAAGAGTCAACATATTTCTCAACTATGTCATGGGGTAGGAGAATTACATCTCAAATAGGGATGACTCATGTCTAATTCTCTCATGGAAGAAAGGGAACATAATTGTAGGTTAGTTAAAGTTGAAACAATCCTAAGAGGAAGTATCCTAAGGATACAGGCTAAGTGTATTAGTCTAAGGGGAAAAATCTAAGTGTATATATATCCTAAGGTAATCATCCTAAAGGTGAACAAAGATCATGCTAAAAGGTAAGAAGAATAAAACGTAAATGCAAAAGTTCTTCCACAAGTCCTTCCCTTTGACTCACAACAGAGGCAACCACAATATCAGAAGAATATAGATGATAGACATCAAAAGTCAAAGCCAAAGATTAATGATGAATATCAACATGTGAGACAATTAATATAACATCCAATCAAATTACAAATCTAGGTATCACATTGTGGATCAAGTATGCATCATGTCAATTACAGAAGAAAACCAAGAATGCATAAGCACATAAGGATAGGGAACCCTAAACAGACATCAAAAGTCAAAGCATCCAAAAAAATGGACAAAGATGAAATGAGAACAAAGAAGGTCAGTAGCTACATCACATCATGTTCAACTTATATGAAATATTAGAAGAGGAGCAAAAGCATACAAGACATGCATCACACAAATACTCAAACAATTGCCCACACATAACTCATACAAAACATACTTCAAAAGATTAGCCATGTGGAGTTCGGGTTTGGAATCAAGTAGGGGGCAACAACATAATCATGAATATCAACTTAAACATCAACTCATGAATACTAAACAGAGACAACAAGGATCAAATCCAAATCATGTATCAAAACTAAGCAGGCATACATCATGATCATTCTTAAAGGAAAGCATGTGTTCAAGTAAGGCACAAATCACAAATGATCAAGTAAGGTATACCATAACATCAAGGTCAGAACCATACTCAAATTTATCACATCACATTCATTTCCAAAATATAAAAAAAAAATCAACAAGTATCGTGCTTAAAATGTTAGGCAAACACCATAAACACTACCCAACACAAGAACAAAGATGATCATGTGAAGAAAAGAATGAGAAGAGATCATAAACGGGTAACACAACATGAAAATCAAACTCTCAAACATGTCATTTCAATTATACAAGAACCTGTAAGCATCCATTAAGGTCATACAAGAAAGCGCCTTGATACACTAGGTCAAGATCATTAAAGTAGTAAGTTCAAAACATCATCATCTTAGGAATTCAATCAAAAATTGGAAAATAAACAAATGATAATGAAATTAAAGCCATAATCAATTCAAGACAGCATATGATCATATTCAATAAGCATTTCAAACTTCAATTAAGCACAAGTGCTCAAAATGATTGGAAACTAGGTTAGGTATCAAGCATGTTCAATCCAAAACAAAGCTACAATTAGGAATCAATCAAAAATAGAAATGTGACCTAATAAATTCCAACAAGAGGCTCTAACTCATGGTATTTCAATAGAGAACGAGATGGAAGAACAAACCCTAAATGGTTGCACAAGTGCCCCCTAACCAATTCACAAAGTTCAAACACATCCAAACAATTAGGCAAGCAATGAATCACTCAAGAAAAATAGTTAGGAGGCTTCATAAACTGGTGGAAAAACAGTCATGACATCAAGAGGGAAGTGGCTCAAAATGCTCCAAAAAAAGTGCCTAAGAATGTGTATAAAGGATGCTTAAACCATCTCAAACATTAGGCAAACACAATCCATTGATCAAACAAGTTAGGCATCAAAAAATATCTAAACATGAACCCAAAATACATGATCAAGACATCAAATGAACACTCAAATTCCCTACATACATGTGCCTAAGTGTGTGAAGAATAATGGAATAAGAATCAAATGGAAATGACATGAATCAAAGCATTAATTCTAACACTAGGTCACATAGACACATCACACAATTAATTCAAAATAAAATATAAAAAATAAATGAAATAAAAATAAAAATTATGAAAAATTAAATAAGAATTCAAAGTAGTTAAAACATATTTTTATGGAATTTTTAGGTATTTGGAGCTATTAAAATAAAATAAAACATAAAATAGAAAGAAAATAAGAAATAAAAAGAAAATAGAATGGAAGGGGTGCATTAGCAAAATGGATCAACAAAGGAAACATGTTCACTGCGCTATTGAGCCAAGTAAAAAGGTGTACAAATAGTAAAATGTAAGGCCCATATTCCAAAAATGAACCAGCAAACACACAACTTAATGAAACACATCGTTTCATTAATGTGTTAGCAGCCATGCAGGCGCAACGCCACACACACATCATCAACAAGTTAGTAGGTCAACCAGTCAACCATCCACGCATGAAAATACACCTCAGATGCCAGAGCTAAGGCTCTCGTGCCACATATATTCTTGAAGAAAATTTCATGGGGAATAAGAATCTATGCTTAGTTTTTCAAAAAGGTGTCTATAACATGGTGAAATCAGTGCACGAAAATTTGAATCACAAACTGAAAGTTGCTTAAACAAACACAACAAGCATTCAAACATGACCTACACATGGTAGGGCTTCAAAGGCAACCAATATGAACATACATTTGTGCCTAAAATGAGAGATTCGAAGTGAAGAAACTTACCTAATGGAGCAACTCCGTTGTTTTGTAAAACTTGCCAAAATAAACTCAAAATATGGTGTACACGAATTTGGGATGGTTGAAACACCACTTTGGGTCATCATTCAGTATAAATGAGGGTGAGGAAATGAATAAGAGTGATTAGGAGTAAACGAAATGGATGGATGAGGTGATTTGATGAATTCCACATATGGTGTAAAATTTTAAATTATACTTGATATGTGAATGTATGCTTGCTCATTTTGGGTAATATTTGGTGTTGTCATGTGGTTATGATGATATGGTACAAGAGAGAAACAAGAACACTTCAAATTATGGGTTGAAATACAAGAAAACCAACTCGTGTCACATAATCATGTATGTTTGTTCACCATGCCCTAACTTGCATAATAAGCCACCAAATGGAATGAAATTTGAATTCATCATGAAGGCAAGACCATGAGGCACAACTTTCATGTTGTAGGTAACTTGAATTGAAGCTTAGAAGTTCATAAATTCTAGCCTTGAAGTGAAGGACCAAAAACTAGGTCATCATACTTTCTAAAAATGTAATTGACTTAGAAAGATCATAACTTGAGTTCTAAACATGGAAATGGTAAGTTCTTGCACTTTTTGGAAGCATTTTGAGGAAAGGCTTGGATCCATGTGAAATTTGTCTTAGAAGTTGGTTACCTTTGATGATTCTTAGTCTTTTCAACTCTGAGACACCAACTTGAAGACATCATAACTTGAGAGGTGTAAATCCAATGGAGGATTTATTTACAAAAAATGAATCTTAGAAAAATTCTTACAACTTTCATGTTGATGGAAAAATGAGATGGAGCTTGTATCATGATGAAACTTGCCATGGAAGTTAGGTGCTAAAAGAGGGAATATTACACTTAGAAATAATTCTAAAAACCCTAATTTAGTAACATCTCCTAATTTTATGACTCTCCTTGATTCTTCTTGGTTAAACCTCACCATAGCACTTGTAATGTCTTGAAGTGGCCTCTCATGACCTAAATGACCAAAAGTCAAGCTTTGAACCTCTTCAGAACCATAGTTGACTTTTCTTTGACCAGATGAAAATTGTGATCATTCCTCTACCCAAATGATCCTCTGAGGGACTTTGTAATGAGCCATGAGACATATAAGAACCTTGGAATGCATAATGATCCAAACGAATAAGGCTTACTTCAAGAATCAACTACAAGATATCTCCATTCAAAAACCCTAGCCTTAGAGCCACTAGTAGCTTGATCAACTGTACAACCTTGTAACCTTAATCTAGATGAACACATGATCGTGTTGAGATGTCTTGGAATATATGAATCCTGGCCTAAAATCAAATATTGATCAAAAAGTCAAAGGTGCAGTTAAACTTGGTTGAAAAACCCTATTTCTTGATTAGGTGCAATTGAATCCTTGAAACACTTGATGTGAGACCATTTGGTCTTGAATTTTTGATGGAGGGAGATCTCTTGAGAATATGAGAACTTGGTTGGTTGAAGATCTTTCCAAAATTTGAGTGGTCAATCCCTTAACCTTCTTGGAATAGACCCTAATTCACAGATGAACAAAAGCAAACGAAACAAAGCTAGATAAATATGTTAGTCATGTATGGATGATTGACCTAAACTGATGCAAGAGGAAGTGGAATCTTAGTGTTAAAAATTAGGGTGTGACATGAGTGTTTTGCAGGTTTTCTTCCACTCTAACGAGTCTTTCATCCAAATAATGTGAATTTTGCTGTTGTACTAGGTTGTAGACATCGTTCCCCAACTCATGCGTTACTTGCATTCCTAGGTTGGATTGGATTTGATGGAGGCTCTAACGCATTTTTTTGTCCTGGGATCAAATGTTGTTGTGTTGGTTCTTTCAAGATTTGATCCTGCAACAACTATTGAGATGATTGAAAAATTGGAATGATCTTGAATGTGCTTTGGTCGACAAACGGAGGAATTGGATTTTGAGAAGTTTAAATAGGAGGAAAAGCCATCAAAGTAGGACCGAATCCTACTGTTGGAAGCAATGAAGCCTCTCTTGATGGATTGGGAGTGTTAATTGTCGCAGCAGTAACAACGATGTACGTTGGACCGTTAATTGAGTGGACTTGGATGCTGCCATGATTCATATAAGATTGACCGAATGCGAGACTAGAAGAAGATCGATTGAAGTAGTTAAGAGATGGTTTCATGGGAACTCAAGGAATCATTATTCAATTCTCATAGATGGCAACGGTATATATTGTGAAGTGGAACAGAAAATATGTTGTGTTGAGGGAACAAGCTCTTCTGCTGCGATGATGAGAGCATTTGGTACGACGGAGTGAGAAAGATATACAAGGTTAGAACTCTAACGTCCATGTTAATGAAGTTCAGACGTGTAGTTTGAGAATAAGAATGAGGTAATACTTGAAATGTCGCGTCTTCATATTTATATATGGTACATGATTTAAACGACTTCCATCTAACTTGACGTGAGATGTAGAGAGTTATTCGATCAGATCTGACACCAAAAAATAGACGAGTGGTATAGATCATGTGTTTGTTTTTTTTTTTGTTTTTTTTTATCAAAGATCATGTGTTAATTACCGGTAAGATCTCATATATTCTTTGACCTACTGAATAGACACTTAGAATTGGACCTCAAAATTAGATAATCTCTTTGAGAGCTTGTAAACAGCCCGAGAGTATTAAGTGAATTAAGTATTAAGTAAATAATTTTTGTGATTTTTAAGTTTGTCTCATGTTCCAATTTTATCCTTTAAATATTTTTGTTTTAGAAGACAATAAAATGGACCAAATCAGTGTAATTTTGTCTATTTAACTTAACGCTGAATGTGTATCATATGAGTTTGCTTATTTAAGAGTCTAAATAATTAAATAAAATAGTACTCTAAGTTAAAAACTTAAAGATCACTCTTCAATAATGTGTCTTTCAGAAAACTCTAAACAGCAAGGGTCCATATCCATATAGCTCATATTAATTATCTCCTGTTTCTGTCCTCTCGTTTATTTTTGCCTTCCACCACAAATAGTTTCTCGTTCTCTCCCCTCAACTAACTTTTCTATCTCAATTTTTCTATACGAATTTCCCCATATATATATATATATATATATATATATATATATATATATATATATATATATATATATATATATATATATATATATATATATATATATATATATATATATATATATATATATATATATATATATATATATATATATATATATATATATATATATATATATATATATATATATATATATATATATATATATATATATATATATATATATATATATATATATATATATATATATATATATATATATATATATATATATATATATATATATATATATATATATATATATATATATATATATATATGGTGACCTAAAGTCACATAAAAAAATAAATTAAAAATTCAATAGAAATACATAATTTATGATAATATTCTCAATCATATGCGAATCTGCCAACTAGACCTCTTAATCTTATATTTATAAATAAAGAATGAGAAAATATAAAACCTAAGGCAATGAAGTTGACAAATGGTTGCCCGCCGTATACAACTGGTGTGGTCTAGAATATACATGCATGCAGTGACTGGGATGTATCTACCCATCAGAACGTCACTATCATATATTTGGTGACTGTGGTCTGGTTGGAACTTTTAAAATAATAATTAACTGTGTTAAAATAAATATTATTTATTAAAATAATCTTATTAATAATAAAATAGTTACATGATTTAAAATATAATAAATAAAAATAAATTACTGAAAAAAATAATAAATATCACACTAATATTTTAAAGAGACAAATAAAAATAAAAACTATTCCGGATGAAGGGAATAGTAGGTATCTCATGTCTGCACACTGGAAATAACATTGTTGTTCTTTTTTAGTAACATAACTATATTAGTTTAGTATAAATACATTTATATATGCATTGGGAGTGGCATTTTCGATCCATTATTTTAGAAAAAGTTATATTAATTAAATACTGAAACTAATAATTTTTTATGTAATTCACCAATATAATTTAAATTAATTCTATTTATGAATTTCATTTATAAAATAATTGTTAAAAAGTAAAACATAAATATGTTTTGAAATAAACTATAGTAAATTTTTTATTAGCAATAATAATATATGTTAGTCAAACTAGTTAAAAAATGGTTAGTTAAACTTCAAAAATATTGGAATGAAAGATGAAGTAAAAACTTATTAATCATTGGTTTAACTCTGCAAAGAAGTGACAATTAACATGGTAATAGAAGTCTTTGGGGATGAATTGTATATAAATGACATTTATTGTTTGTTGAATTAAGGTTAGTTTTGAATAGAAATTAGACTCTTACTCTGAATATTTTTTTAACTAACTATTTTTGTATAAATTTTTGATGTTTAATAATGTAAACAATTTAGTATAAATTTTTGATATTTAATAATGTAAACAACTTTTTTTTTTGACGTTATCACCACACGGAAGAAGATATTGACAATTATAATCTTTTAATATTGTTGTAAAATTTACCTGCAACTTTTATAAAATAAATAGAAGAAAAAAAAAATGTTAAAAAAATAATTTATGAATGTAATATTTATGGGAAAAATATTAAAACTTAACTAATTTTTGAAAAAAAAATTAACATGGGCTAGTATAACATCAAATAAAAATGCTTTGATGGCAGAAGCATTGTGATAATGTGATAAATGTTGTTGAGATGATATTGTTTTGTAGTCTTCGAGTTTAAAAATAATGTCACCGTAATATCCTACTTAAACAACAACATTATCAGAGACGTTATAATATTCAACAATAGATCTTCAACGGTTGGTTATAAGTGGATGATCCTTGTCTTATAGTAAATGATTAATCCCTGCATTGTTTAAAAAGGTTCATCTTTTGTTTTTGTCATTTTGATACATATTAACAAAATCTGGATCAATTTCTGAATGTGACGGTAAAAAAGATAGATAAAAATTATCAAACTTAAAGATAGAAGTGTTGAATAATTTTTTGCCAAAATACTTATTGAAGAAAATTATCAAATACTTACTCGGGTAGATATTTTAACAACTATGAAGGTGTTCATGAGAGTAGAATGAATAATGTGAGAGCACATTTCTATTAGAATTGTTTTGTATGATGTCAAAACTAGGATACTTTAGCGGTTATGTATATTAGATAGTTTCCTCTAAGTATTAATGTGCATCTTAGCATTAGGAAGCATAAAAGCATTTTGAAAATTACTTAGAAAAGGTTAGAAATGATTATACATGGCAAAAATATGTTTTTATGCAAGACACGGGCTTAAGTGTCGACACATACGTTGTATGAGTCACACATGTTGTTAAGTTTTTAAGTTTGTAGCTTCTATTTATGCATATGTCGACACATGCAACATACAGGTCGACACATAGAAGAAAAGTATCTTCTATGAGTCGACACATGCAAGGTATGAGTTGACACATGTTGATGAGTTTTAAAGCCTATAGCCTCTGTTTGATGTTCTGACTGTGGAAGGATTTTAGGTCGATACATAGAAGAAGATTTTCTTCTATGAGTCGACATATGACCTATATAGATAGACACATACATCGAATGTGTTGACACATGACTTACATAGGTCGGCACATGCATTAAAAATCTTGAAAATTTTGCTTTTTTTCTAAGCCTTTTGCATTCATTTTTCCCTCCAACTTGCACACACACATATATATACTTCATACATGCATCATTTCAAAATATGAAACTAGATATACACAGAGTTCTCTTCATCTTTAACCTATGTTCTATGCATACACATAATCATTCTTTGTTTGGGTGCCATCTAGAATAAAGTTGATAAAGTCCAATTTAGGTTGTTGATTGTAGATTGGGTTAAAAATCTTTGGGAGTTTCAAATAATAAAACTAAACTGCGGTTTTCCTTCAAGATCAATTGGAGATTTGAAAGTTTGGACAAGATTACGTACTTTAGATTCAATCAAGTGAAAGTTTTGAAGAACGGAGTTTCTTGGAAAGGAGTAGAGTGAAGTGGTGAATCAAATTGGTAAATCTAGGGTGACAAGAACTCGCAATTTGGATTCGATCGAGTAAAAGCTTTGAAGATCGGGGTTTCTTGAAAAGGAGTAGCGTGAGACGGTGGATCAAATTGGTATTGTTGGGTGACTTGATCAAGCTCAGATCAATGCAAGAGAAAGTGTTAGAATCAACATCAAACATAGGCTTTATGGGGTTGTATTGCTATATTTCTCTTATAAAAATACATTTTCAAAGTAAGACTGTCTCAACTGAAGGTGAGAAAATACTTAGAAGGGGGGGGGGGGGTTGAATAAGGATTCAGAAAATATTATGGCAATAAAAACACAATGATTTTTATCCTGGTTCATTGAACTCAACTAATCCAGTCCATCCTATCAAGAGTGATTTGCCTTTCTCCACAAGAACTTAATCCACTATAATCAAACTGATTACAATATCAACCACTAAGAACAACTGTTCTTAGTCTTCTCAAGAACTACTGACCACAACTTGGTCTTCTCAAGGAACTTTTACAATCAAATGTAAACCAAACAAGTGTTTGAATGCTTCTAAGTAAGCTCTATCACAACTGTGGTTTACACTTAAGTTTAAGAACGTATGAAATAAATTCAGCAAAGAGTAATAATTTGTATGAGAGCTTTTCAATAAATTTTTGTCAAAGTACGTCAATTGAAGAAAGTTGTTGAAGACTTGCTTTTATAGACTTAGAAGTCCAAGACGTTGCAAGCTTGAAGACTGTGAACTGCAAAGTAGCTGTAGCCTTTTGTCTTCACATCACTTGACCTTTCCTAGAAGTAGAACGTTCAGGGAAATCCTTTTTGCCTGTGTTCTTGTGTCTAGCATAAAAGAGGAAAGAGTCGTTTGGCATGACCAACGGATATAACTTCAAATAATCTTCTTCAACAAGTTTCTAAAAAACAACAATCAACACCAGAGCCTTGAGTGATCAGAGTCTTGATGTCTACAGAGTTTGCTATATCAGAGTATTGCAGCAAATGTGCTTCAGCATGAGATTACTCAGAGCAGAGTTTAGAGATCAGATCCTCAGTACTTGTAGTGAATAGCACTATCAGAGTCTTCTGAAAAACAGTGCTTGAAACTCTTCATACAAAGTCTTCAGTCTACGCTTCAGATGCTTCTGTAGCTTTTGCTTCAGAGTCTTCTGTAGAGATGCTTCTGACGCTTCAGAGCCTTGCATAGTTCAACGTTCAGATCCATTTTTGCTTTCAGAAGAATATTAAATTTAATATCTGCAGCAAAAATACTTGAACACATTTAGAGTATATAATTTCTTAATACAAAATTTCATAAGTGTTATCATCAAAACATAGAGATATAACTAAGAACCAATATGTGTTCTAACAATCCCCCCCTTTTTTATTATGACAAAAACATAGGAAATTTTGTTCAATAAAAGGTAAATATAACTCCCCCTGAGATTATGAATCTCCCCCTAAATTGAATACTAAGAAAGAATAGAAGCTTCCCTTTTTGCATGAGTATTCTTTTCACAATCAGAGCCTGAATGTTTAGAATTAGAGCTTGATTTGGATGAACATTTCATAATCAGAGCCTGATTGGTTAAAACTTGATATGGGGATCTCAGAGTTACTTTAAAGAATTTTGTCAGATTTATCATTAAGTTCTGAAAGACTAAAAATTCACGTTAGTTATAATTTGATATGTCTGAATTCCATTCAGGTAAAGTTTATTTGAATAGTCAGAATTTCATTTTCTCCCCCTTTTTGTCAAAATCTAAAAGAAAAACTTTTAAAGACAAATAAAGGAAACAGAGAGAAAAATACAATCATATAGAGAAAAACATTCAAATTCATTCATTCATTCAAATAGTCAGATAGAACAGACAAAGTAGATGAGGAATTCAAAACAAGTGCGTAAACATCAGATAAAGAAAACATAAATCTAGGATTGTTTGGAGAGAAGCATCTTCAGAAGGTGGGTGATCTCAGATGAAGATTGTTCTTGTTTAGACATTCATTTCTCAATATTCTCAGTCTTTTGATCTTGCCTTGCCATCCAGGACTTGATCTCAGATTGACCAGCTTCCAGCACAACAATCTTATCTTCTAAGTCTGGGTTCTCTTTCTTGATCTCAGAAGAAGTAGACGGAGCAGATTCTGATGTAGACGGAGCATATTCTGATGTAGGAGTAGGAACAGAGTCAATATCCATGGGAGTTGCAGAGTTTGGAACCACATATGCAGATAGTTTGTCCATAGTTGTCAGAGCTAAAAGATTCTCTTCCAGAATGACTTCAGAAGTAGATCCTTCAATAGTTTCTGTAACAGATACTCCAGAAGATGAAGGTACATCCTCAAGAAGCAAAGGTGGAGATCTTTTCATATTCCAAAGCATGGTTTTGACAGTCTCAGCAAATCTGATCTTCGCATCATCAGAGCAGACACTCTTCAGATTTGAAGCAACCGTATTGAATCTGGAGATGAAGCTATTCCATATAGCATCATATTCATCTGCATTCATGGTTGACAGGCATCTCTTCTTCACAGATTATAAATTCATCCTTATTTCTTTCATAAAATTAGCAAACAAAATATCAACATTTAGCCTTGGTTTAGGTTTAAGAAAGGCTTCCAGAGTGGATGGTTTGATTTGTTTTGGTGGAGTTGGTATGGTAAATGTTGGAATAATAAACAGAGGACGAGGATATGAAGGAAAAGATGGATGGTCAGATGATGAAGTAGAGGTTTTGAATCTGGATGAAGTGTGAAACAAAAATGGTTTAAAACTTGATGCAGAGGGAATAACATCAAAAGGTGTGGAAGTGTAGGGGATAAAGACAAATTTATCAAAAAGCAGAAGTTCTGATGGAACGATATCTGGTAGTTGTTCAATATAAGTTTGGAGAACAGATGGTAGAATAGTTGAAGAACTGGGTTTGTATGGAGTGATAGAGTCAGATGGTTCTATTCTGGTATAAATTTTTTTAAGTTTTAGGCCAGAAGGAAGAGGATCAGAGGGATGTGGTTTAAATGATGCAACTGAAACAAACTCAGAAGTTATTGGTTTAGGTTTTGGAGTGTGTTCAGGAATGACAGTATCAGATGAAATAGATGTATCTGGTTGTTTAGGTTCATATCCTCTGAGAGAGGGGGTGAGCTTACTTCTGGGTGAACATCAGATTCAGATGAATCAGATGAAGGACAGGATGTGGAAGATACATCAAACATAATTTTGAGGGGTTGGATATCCAGAACCTCAGAATCAGATATGTTTGATTTAGTAGGTTTGGGTTGTTCTGGTTGAGGATTAGTTTGTGGATTAGAAGGTATAGATTTTGGTGGTTCAGATACAATAGGTTCAGATGGTATTGGTTCAGGTACAGAAGTTTGTTGAGTGAAAAGTGTGAAATGTTGAGATTTGTGGAATTTATAGAGAAAATTAGGGCACAAAAACAGTCACACATTCAGCACGTTCTCATCTAACATTTAATAGCATTTAATAAAAAGAAATTAATCATTTCAAAGCATTTATGATTCTGACAATTGGGGGGAAAACCAAGAAACCAACTATTCAAACAATACCTCAAACGTCTTTTTAGTGTGGTGCACTCCATCTTTTCAGATTCTAGAGTGACACGTGTTTGCTTGCATGTGCTTCTGAAAACTCTTTGAGAAATGAAACGTTAACCAACGTTCAGATCCTTTGAGATTTGTTAGTTCAGATACACACAGAAATAATAATTCAAGAAATTAAATGAAATACAGATGAAATACTTCAGAGTTTAAACATTTTGCATCTGAGAAAGTTGCTTTTGATAAATATTATTCTGGACAAAATTCCATACCAATATTTTTCAGAATAAACTTAAACCTATCTTCAGCAAGGGGTTTTGTGAAAATATCAGCCCATTGATGATCTGTATCAACAAAGTCTAATTTTATAATATCCTTCCGAACATAGTCTCTAATGAAGTGATGTTTAATTTCTATATGCTTAGCCTTAGAGTGTAAAATTGGGTTTTTAGACAAGCATATAGCATAAGTATTATCACAGAATATAGAAATATTACTCTCAAAGATTTGATAATCTTCTAGTTGACTTTTCATCCATAGCATTTGCGTGCTACATCCAGCAGCAGCAATATATTCTGCTTCTGTAGTTGATAGTGCAATTGTAGGTTGTTTCTTGCTGTACCAGGAGATTAAATTTCTTCCCAGAAATTGACAACTTCCAGAAGTACTTTTTCTTTCAACTCTGTCTCCAGCATAATCAGCATCACAAAATTCAAGTAGTTTAAACTCATCAGATTTTCTGTAACACAAACCCACATTAGAAGTACCTTTCAGATACCCTGGAATCCTCTTAACAGCTGTTAAGTGTGATTCTCTAGGATCTGATTGGAATCTTGCACATAAGCATACACTGAATAAAATGTCAGGTCTAGAAGCAGTTAAGTATAGAAGAGATCCAATCATACCTCTGTAGATTTTCTGATCTACTTTCTTACTTACCTCTTCCTTACCAAGAGTGCTTGTTGGATGCATAGGAGTCTTTGTCATCTTACTATCAGTCATGTTGAACTTTTTCAGAAGCTCTTTTACATATTTAGTCTGATGAATGTAAGTGCAATCTGGAGTCTGGTTGACTTGAATTCCCAGAAAGAATCTCAATTCTCTCATCATGCTCATCTCAAATTCAGCCTGCATACATTGAGCAAACTCCTTTCCCAGCGTAACATTGGTAGATCCAAATATAATATCATCTACATATATTTGAAAAATTAAAAGATCTTTCTTAAATGTTTTACAGAAGATAGTTGTGTCTACTTTACCTTTGATAAAGTTTTTCTCCAGAAGAAAATTACTTAATCTTTCATACCAAGCTCTAGGAGCTTGTTTTAAACCATAAATAGATTTCTTAAGTTTAAAAACATGTTCTGGAAATTTATCACTTTCAAAACCAGGAGGTTGGTGAACATAGACTTCCTCTTCTATAATCCCATTTAAGAAGGCACTCTTAACATCCATCTGATATAGAGTGATATTATTTTGTGCAGCAAAAGAAATGAGTAAACGAATAGACTTTAACCTGGACACAGGAGCATAAGTCTCTGTGTAATCAATTCCTTCTTGTTGACTATAACCTTGAGCAACAAGCCTTGCTTTGTTTCTTTCAACTTCTCCTTTTTCATTCAACTTGTTTCTGAAGATTTAGTTCCAATTATGTTAAATCCTTTTGGTCTTGGAACCAAATCCCAAACTTCATTTCTTGTGAATTGATTGAGCTCTTCTTGCATGGCAGTTATCCAGTCATTGTCTTGCAGAGCTTCATCCACAGAAGTTGGTTCAATAACTGACACCAAACCAAATAATGACGCTTCAGATGATCTAAGGTATGATCTTGTTCTTATAGGGTCATCCTTCTTTCCAATGATCACATCCTCTGGGTGAGATGCCTTGATTCTGGAAGATGATCCTCTAACATTTGATTCTTCAGAAATATTCAAGTTGTTCATTTTAGAAGTTAAAGGAGTTGCATCTGGTGTTGCTTCTGGTTCCTTCACTTGAACTTTTTCTACCTTTGAGCCTTCAGAGTCTGTGAGAATTACTTCTCTATCTGCAGAACTTTCGAACTGCTTTGGCTTTTGAATGCCAAGCTTATCATCAAATCTAACATGTATAGATTCCTCCACAGTCTGTGTTTCAGTATTGTATACTTTGTAGCCTTTAGAGCGTTCAGAATAGCCAAGCATGAAACACTTCTGTGCTTTAGAATCAAACTTGTTCAGATTCTCTTTAGTGTTCAACATATAACATATACATCCAAAAGGATGAAAATAAGAAATGTTGGGCTTTCTGTTCCTCCACAATTCATAGGGAGTGTTTTCCAGAAGAGGTCTTACAGACACTATGTTTTGAATGTAACAAGCTGTGTTTATTGCTTCTGCCCAAAAATTCTTTGCCAGATTAGTCTCGTTGATCATGGTTCTGGCCATTTCTTGCAAAGTTCTATTTTTCCTCTCTACAACTCCATTCTATTGTGGAGTTCTAGGGCCGGAGAAATCATGAACAATGCCATTTTTACTAAAATATTTTTCAAAATATTTGTTTTCAAATTTGCCACCATGATCACTTCTGACTTTAAGAATTTTAAAATCTTTTTTATTCTGGACTTGTTTGCAGAAGTCAAAGAACATAGAATGTGACTCATCCTTGTGATGGATGCAGTTTTCACTGGTCCAAACAGATCAATGTGAAGTAACTCTAATGGTCTTGAAGTTGAAACAACATTTTTTGTTTTAAAAGAAGATTTTGAAAATTTTCCTTTTTGACATGCTTCACAAAGGGCATCTGAGTTGAACTTCAACTTAGGAAGTCCTCTTACCAGATTGAGTTTGTTAATCTGAGATATATGCCTCATATTAATATGCCCCAATCTTCTGTGCCAGACCCATTGATCATCATTAACAGACATAAGGCATTTTACGTTCTGAACCTTAAGTTCTGAAAGATTGATTTTATAAATGTTGTTCTTCCTCTTTCCATTAAATAGGATTGAGCCATCCTTCTGACTAGCAGCCTTGCAACATTTTTGATTAAAGATTATGTCATAACCATTGTCACTTAATTGACTTATGGACAATAGATTATGCTTTAATCCTTCTACAAGTAAAACATTAGATATAGAGGAAAGGTTACCATTTCCAATAGTACCAGAGTCAATAATCTTGCCCTTCTGATTCCCTCCAAACTTCACGTCTCCTCCAGATTTAAGTTCCAGGCTTTGGAACATAAACCTTTCTCCCGTCATGTGACGTGAGCATCCAGAGTCTAGGTACCATGGCTAGCGTCTTGACTTTGCTGCTAAATACATCTGCAACAGGTATTATCTTATCCTTAGGTACCCAGATCTTTTTGGGTCCTTTTGGGTTAGTTGCCTTAAAAGTTTGTCTGAACTTCTGTCTTCTTACAACAGGTTTGTTCTAACTAACTTTTGGTTTAAACACAGGAACGTTCTGATCAGAACGTGTGTGTTTAAAATCATTCAGATGACCAAACTTAAAATGAGAATATAAGGGAGTCTTCTTAATGATAAGTTTATCAACAGGCATTAGATTTAAATCCTTTCCAGAGGAAGATTCATATCCAATTCCTTTCCTGTTGTTTCTGCTAACTCAATAGATCATTAAAGCCATCTTGCTTCTATCTATGCTTTTAGCCAAAAACCTCTGAAAACTATAGTCATATTCTTCTAAAATATTTTTGCATTTTGACTTAGTTTCAGATTCAGAGTCTTGTTGAGCTTTTTCAAAATTGTTTTTCATTTTTAAATTGTTTTCTTTGAGCTCAGCAACTTCTGACTTTAACAGCCTATTGTCATATTCAAGATTGCATTTAAGCTTCTTGCATTTGAGCTTAATCTGGTTATAGTTATTCAGGAATTATGATAAAACCTTAATAAGTTCTTCCCTAGAGAGATCAGAAAGTACCTCTTCTGAGTCAGATTCAGAATCAGATTCAGATCCAGATGATCCTTCATCCTGATCTTCCACGCCTGCCATCAGTGCCATGTTGGCGCATTCTTCTTCAAATTCTGATGAAGATTCAGATTCATCTGAATCATCCCAGGTTGTCATTAGAACCTTCTTCTTTTTGTCAAAATTCCTCTTTGGCTTTTCCTTTAGAAGCTTTGGACATTAATTCTTGTAATGGCCAGGTTCCTTGCATTCATAGCAAACAACCTCCTTCTTTCCAGATCTTTTGTGTCCAGAGGACTCTTTGCATTGATTTGGCTTCTTGAAGTTCTTGAACTTCCTCTGTTTGTGCTTCCAGAGTTTGTTGATCCTTCTGGACAGCAAGGATAGTTCATCTTCTTCTTCAGAAGAAGACTCTTCAAAACTTTCTTCTAACACCTGCAATGCTTTAACAGATTTGTTAGATTTTAAAGCAATTGACTTACCTTTCTTTTGAGGCTCGTCTTCTTCAAGTTTAATTTCATGGCTCCTCAGAGAGCTGATTAGTTCGTCTAATGTGATCTTGTTCAGATCCTTAGCTAGCTTCGGAGCATTGACCATTGGTCTCCATCTGATGGGCAAGCTTCTGATGATCTTCTTCACATGATCAGCAGTTGAATAACCTTTGTCCAGCACTTTTAATCCAGCTGTGAGGATCTGGAATCTAGAGAACATAGCTTCTATAGATTCAGATTCTTCCATTTTAAAAGCTTCATACTTCTGGATCAGCGCCAGAGCCTTGGTCTCTTTAACTTGTGAGTTCCCTTCATGTGTCATCTTCAAAGACTCAAACAAATCAAATGCAGTTTCTCTGTTGGTAATCTTCTCATACTCAGTATGAGATATAGCATTTAATAAGATTGTTCTAGCTTTGTGATGATTTCTGAACTCCTTCTTTTGGGCTTCAGTCATAGATTTTCTATCAATTTTCTTGCCATCCCCATCAGTGGGGTGAACATAACCATCAATGACTAAGTCCCATAGATCAGCATCATAACCAAGGAAGAAACTCTCTATTATGTCCTTCCAATAGTCAAACTTCTCCCCATCAAACATAGGGGGTTTTGTGATGATTCTATCCCTTTCTTCATATCCGTTGTTGATGTTGGATGTTGAAGCTTCAGCCATAATATCAACCAAAGAATATCAAGAGTTTTTCTCACTGGATCTTTTCTGTTCACGGCGAAGTGATAGCACACACAGAACCGGAGCTCTGATGCCAACTGAAGGTGAGAAAATACTTAGAAGGGGGGAGAGGGGTTTAATAAGGATTTAGAAAATATTATGGCAATAAAAACACAATGGTTTTTATCCTGGTTCGTTAAACTGAACTAATCCAGTCCACCCTATCAAGAGTGATTTGCCTTTCTCCATAAGGACTAAATCCACTATAATCAAACTAATTACAATATCAATCACTAAGAACAATTGTTCTTAGTCTTCTCAAGAACTACTAACCACAACTTGGTCTTCTCAAGGAACTTTTACAATCAAATGTAAACTAAACAAGTGTTTGAATGCTTCTAAGTAAGCTCTATCACAACTGTGATTTACACTTAAGTTTAAGAACGTATGAAATAAATTCAGCAAAGAGTAATAATTTGTATGAGAGCTTTTCAATGAATTTTTGTCAAACTACGTCAACTGAAGAAAGTTGTTGAAGACTTGCTTTTATAGACTTAGAAGTCCATGACGTTGCAAGCTTGAAGACCGTGTACTGCAAAGTAGCTGTAGCCTTTTGTCTTTACATCACTTGACCTTTCCTAGAAGTAGAACGTTCAAAGAAATCCTTTTTGCCTGTGTTCTTGTGTCTAGTATAAAAGAGGAAAGAGTCGTTTGGCATGACCAACGGATATAACTTCAAATAATCTTCTTCAACAAGTTTCTAAAACACAGCAATCAACATCAGAGCCTTGAGTGATCAGAGTCTTGATGTCTTTAGAGTTTGTTGTATCAGAGTATTGCAGCAAATGTGCTTCAGCGTGAAATTACTCAGAGCAGGGTTTAGAGATCAGATCCTCAGTACTTGCAGCGATAGTACTATCAGAGTCTTCTGAAAAACAGTGCTTGAAACTCTTCATACAAAGTCTTCAGTCTACGCTTCAGATGCTTCTAAAGCTTCTGCTTCAGAGTCTTCTGTAGGCAGCGCTCAAAGTCTTCTGTAGATATGCTTCTGACGCTTCAGAGCCTTGTGCAGTTCAACGTTCAGATCCATTTTTGCTTTCAGAAGAATATTAAATTTAATATCTGCAGCGAAAATACTTGAACACATTTAGAGTATATAATTTCTTAATACAAAATTTCATAAGTGTTATCATCAAAACATAGAGATATAACTAAGAACCAATCTGTGTTCTAACAATTTCCAACCAGTGTCATTGAATTTTTACTATTTAAAAGAGTTTTTACGAGGAATGAAGGGACTTTTGGAGAGAAACGAATTATACGATTGAAGATTAAAGAAGACAATACCTCTGAAGATGATTGTTGATAATAGGTGTCAAGATGATTATCATATTGACCTCAATGAGCATGATGACCTCCAACTCTGAAGAAGGCTATTCCAACGGTGAACCAAGACTAAGGAGCTCATACTCGGGACTGACCATCATTTGGCTATTTTTAGCATTTCATTTTTAATTTCTTTTTATGTCAAGGTTGTTTGCTTTTAAGTGTTGTTGTTTTCTTTTAATGGTAATATTAATGAAGTGAACTTGCATTTTGAGTCAGTCATGTCGTATTCACTCGTTTCCAATTTATATGAAAAACGAAAAATATATTTCTCCTATTCACTTCCTTTATCACATTGTTGCTTTAGCAAAGATTGAAGGGAGGATAATGAAAACAATACCTAAAATTTTTGTGGTATGCTTTTAAATGGAACTTTGTGGATGATGTAAGGCATAGTTTCAATTCCCCAAACACCGGAGAGATAAAGAGTTAATCTCTAGTAAACCACTTTAAGCCTAGAAGTTGTTGTTTCTTTTAGATTTAAAAAACCCTTAATCTTAACCTAGGGCAGGATAGTCGTGTTCAGATAGATTGACTGTGAATTCAATCTTCAAAAGAATTCGTCCATATGTATACCCTCCAATAAGAGTTTCAACCACATGATATCCTTTGCACACACCTTAAAGTATCAAAGAAGTTGAGAAAAGCCAAAAACTCATAGTGGTTGTTCCTCAATAACCAATAACATGGAAGTCGCAATCTTTTAGAATAAAAAAATCAAGAGAAAAGCATGCTAAGTCGAACACTACAAAAAACGACTTAGGAAAAAATTACGGGAATCCCACTAGACCAAGAGCTTCAAAGAAGCGATCTAGGTAAAATTAGGGATACCAAAAATAGAGGTCATCAGATCCTTAACAAAAAAAATAAAAACAAAAACAAGGTGACTGTTATTTTAAGAAAATCTCATCTTGAATCCTCATATTTACTACCACACCTTCAAACCCTCTTGGAAGTTGAATGCGTGTAATGAATTAGTTGAACGTAGGAACGAAGATCATTAAGAAGAAGGGTGGGTTAAAATAAAACTTTGAGCCTTATATCCTTTGTTTCATAAACCCTAAACTAGACCATGTTACAACCCTTAAAAGACCTAATTGAGGCAAGGTTTGTTCTGAAAGCACACCAGAGCAAGGTTGCGCTTACCTAACTCCAAAGATATTTGCTAATTATTTGTTTAAATCGCCTCATATTTCACCCTATGAATAGCTAGATCAACATTGTGTTTTGATATTTGATATGTTCATTATATATCACCATCATTTCAATAACTATTGATTTCAAAGTTTTCATATGCATTGCATTAAAATTATCACTTTTGAATGAAAAATTTTATTTGCAAAATAGAACTTAGCATCAAGGAATTCCCAATGATATGCAATTAGTTTAGGAACTTGATCATCTGAGAGAAGTCTAGTCAGGGGAACATCACTTCAAGAATCAGTCAATCCGAGCCAATCACCCCAAGAGACATTTAGTCAAGAGCAAATCTTTTCAAGACTCAAATTAGAATAAACCTCAAAGAGCTCAATGAGCACAACTCTCCCAAGGTTGATCAATCATAAGTCCACCATTCTAAGAGTTGGTTAATCAGGGGCAAGCCACCTCAAGGTCATGGTAATCTGCTTCCAAACTCCATTTAGAGTAAGTTTCTTCAAAACCAGTAGACTGGGGCAAGATAATATACATAGGGGTAAATCCTCTTGATGCCTTCAAGATGCTTAAGAAAACTCTACAGTGCTTTAACAATCGTTGAGTTCAAAATAAGTGTCGGGAAATTATGCTGGAAGTTACCTCCCATCAAATAACCTTTTACCTCGACAAATGAAACCACATTCCAAAAGACCTTTCATCGAATACCCACCCAAGGGCATCTTGAGAAACCTTCGAGTCATTTCATAAATCATTATCATACATTAACCATGTCGTCTCACTCTAGCATCATGTGATACATATCATCACATTCATCTGGAATATTCGCATCGTATGAAGCCTTGAAAATCAAACACCTGCAACAAAATTCCAACCTTGCTTGGCACCTTTAAAAGTCCAACTTTGCTTGGTACAACCAAAGTTCAATCACCCACTTCCATTTGCATGCATCAGTCATTACACTTTGCACATCTTTTTTTCCTGGGTAGCATATTCACATGATGATGCTCCCTAGTTAATTTTTTTCCATCGACCATCTGATGATGATATTCCTCAGTATGTTTTCTAATTTTACTCTCCAAGCAGAGTTTACCTAAAAAAATCTTGTTTATAACTTTCCTTTGCAGAGTTTTCCTTAATAAATCTTTTCATTAATGAGTCTTTTTTGGGATGTTTTCTCGATTGGCTATCAATGCCTGTAAACCAATGAGTGGATTTATCTTTATTTGTTTCCCCGACCCTCTAGTCAATGTTGTTTTGATGTTTTCTCGACCCCGAGCTAATTTTTTATCGACCCCTGACTCAATGTTGTCACTATTTTTCTCGCTCCCTCAATTGATGTTGTTTTGATATTTCTCAACCCCTGTGAAATTCTAGTAACAGACAGTCGATGTTATATTGGATGTTATGACATCCACTACTGAATAGACAATTAAGCTAAGAAGTAAAACACTTAAAGAAAGCAGTAAATAACTCAGAGAATTACTGACCCAGTTTGGTTCAAATCACACCTACTCTGGGGGCTACCAAGCCAGGGAGGAAATCCACTATAAGTAGTGTTAATTCAGAGTCAAACTACCAGTTTATACTCTTCACTTAAGACCTACCCAATGTAACTTCAGCCTAACACTAGACCTGAGTACCAACTCACTCCCCTTCAATCACAACAGTGATATCAACCAATTAAAGTTACATATAAAATGAAGACACACTTCAAACAAATCTTGATCTTGCTTCACAACTTCAATCAAGAGACACAACACTCGTGCTTAAAAGCTTAGAGTGACACAAACAAAGTACAACTCAAAAACACACCAGTCCAAAGCAATCATCCAGGTGATAATTGCTTGGCTCACAAGTAATCCTAAGACACAAAACACACGTAAAGAACAAACAAAATTCCTCACTCACAAACAGCTCACAACATACTTTGTAAAATATCTAAGTCTTCGTCACGAATTAGGATTTCCACTTCTGTATTTATAGGCAGCATAAGTTCCTTGGGTCTTAGTGCAACAATTAGGTTTAACCATGTTAAACCTCTTTTCATAAATCAGGTTCTATCAATTAGGTCATAGGCATTTTACGTTATCCTCAACATTGCCTAGCATTTCTCCTGAGATAAATAAGCGCCCTAATATGTTTCCTGGAATCTAGCCTAAGCTCACTCATGCATTATACCAGGAAAAACAAACACGCGCCTTTGATGTCAGCTACCTGATGTCATAACATTTAGTATGACATCCAATACACTTTGTTCTTAGCTAACCAAACTTACCCTACAGACCACTTCACAAGCATGTCATGACATCAATCATGACATCTACACACAACATTGTTTTACCATAAAATGCAGCCAATCAAGAACATTTACAAACTCCCCCTCTGGCAAATTTTTGGCTAAAATAATCTGTCACCATATCAGAGATCATATGCAGCAGAAAAGTTCACAACTCACATCTAATCGTGTAGGATAATTATCAGCTAATAATACACTTAACACACATGTGGTACTACCAAATCAGATTCAACTACACTACCAATAACACAGACTGTTCTGTATTATGAATGTCCTGACATCTCATATGACATCCTTAAAAACACTTGTTCCACAACACTAATACCACCTGCTAGTTCAGACTTTAGATGTCACAACATCTGGTACAACTTCATGTGATACGCCCCCTCAACTGATGCACATCTACACAACATCTGTAAGCAACCTGCCGAAACATACACTACCACAACAGCTAGGATACTACTAAGTTCCAACCAGGAACACACACACAAACATCAGTATCAACAATAACCAAACACACAAGATCATCATCCTGCTCACAACTAGGAGATCAACTCCAGCACAACAGCACATCTGCACACCTGCTCAGTGCAAACATGCACAACAACAAAACTCATCTTCTAACCTGTGAGGGACATCAACTAAACACAACTAAGCCTGTAACAACAAATCATCAAGCACACCTGCTGATGCACAAACAACTATCCTTGTTGTTTCTAATACCACTTCTCCCCCTTTTTAGCCACAAAATTAGATCATAACTAATGAATTAGCATTGATCATACACAGTTGGAAACACAAATGTTAAAGAGTTATTACAAATCAACAACATATAAAATCTGTTCACAAAATACTTTGTTTTGGAGCAAACAAACTAAGAACTCTAGTCATCAGACTCAGAGCCAGCATCATCACTCTCACTTTCTTCATCAGTGCCATTCTCAGAAATGGAAGTTTCTTCTTCTGATTAAGCTATCTGATCATCACCTTCATCAGTCCCATCATCATGCTTATCCTTATCAGTGTCATCAAACTCAGCATCTTCATCCTGCTCAAGAGTTCTGATTAACTTTTCTAGATTCAGCTTGCGGGTTTCCAACTCTTTGCATGTCTCCTTGAGCATGGCAATAACTTCAGCTTTCCCTGTCTTTGAATTCCCTTTGGATGTCTCTCCAAATGTCATGACAATGTCAAGGACATGTGTTCCTTGAAACATCTTGTGATGGAAAGACAAGGAACTTTTTCTCTTGCACTCAAGTTCATTGTCTTTGAGAATATTGGGATACTGATTCAAGATGATCCCACAGAGAAGTGATGGAAATGCAATGGGGCCTTTGACACTATAACTGCCTGCATGCTTCATGGTTTGATCAAAGATGTAGGTCCCATAGTCAAACTTTGTTTTGGTCCCAACAACATAAATGAACTTCCCCAGGATAGTAGCACCAGTTGATTTATGATTTGTGGGCACCCAGTTGGCAGCTCCAATCTTATGCAGCATAGCATACTTCACACTAAGTTTACTGGCAACCAGTTTCCCTTTTGAGGGCCAGCTTTTGACCTGGTTGCCAGTTATAACTTGACATACCTTGTTGTCAGAAGCAGCTAGCTCAGGTTGAGCTTCATCAGATCTCCCTAGATAGTTATTGATGACAGTTGAGGAGAAAGTGACACACTTTCCTCTTACATATACTTTTCCAAACTCATTTGATTTTCTATCATCACAGTCTTCTAATAGGTTCACTATGAACTCCTTCACAATTATTTCATAGCACTTAGAAAACTGAGTGACAGTCCTCATTAAGCCATCTACATGAATAAGATTCATGATCTCCTTACATTCTAGGGAATTCTGAGCCAACTCTTTTTCCAATGCCAACCTCTTCTGATACACATATTTCCACCTGTTAACACTAGAGGGATAATGAAATGAGATATTGTCAATAGGAACTTTAGGAACACTAGCAGCAAGTTTGCTAGTTGTAGGCTTCTTCTTGGGTGGGATGTCAGTGACATCACAAGCAACATCCGAGTCTGATTCAGAACCAGTACTGATGTGGGCCTTCCTTTTCTTTGGAACCATCTTGCTCCAAGATTTAGTAGGGCCAACATGGGTGCTCTTAGTTACAGCTTTCTTCTTGGTAGGACTCTGAGCAGCTGCCTTCTTCCCTTTCCTAGTCATGAGCCTTTTGGCTATGCTAGGGTTGATTGTGGCTATCAAATTATTATCTATATAATCATCAAGGTTCACTACATCAACATCATCCTTTTGGACATCATCATCATCATTGTTATCACCTTGCACATTATCATCATCACTCTCAGAGGTTTGACCCTTATCATCATTCTTTCGTGAGGTCGTACCCATGGTTTCAACATCTTGAGTCACATCAGTTTGTTGGTCCAGAGCAAGAACCTCAGTGTTCAGGGGAATGGATATCCCCGACACATCATGTGGCTAATTCAATATCCTAGATACCATATTTGCAATAGTGTTGTGGACATCCTTAGAGCCTTCCCTATTGGTATCCTTAGAAGGGGTGGAGGTTGAGGTGTGAGGGGCCTGACTTGTAACTAGTTCTTTAGGTATTCTTGCATGCGAAGTCCTTGGTTTCTTCACACTCAGAACTTCAGGGGTCACCATACATAGGGGTGCCACCTCAAGAACTTGGTTAGGGTTGCTAGAGTCAGCTCTAGCACCAGAATCTGGATCAGCGATGGTGGTCATCTTCTTGGAGGAGATAGATTTTGATTGTTGAGACATTTCAGGAGACTTTGGCAGTGTGAGAGATGGTTTTCTGTGGTTGTTGAAGGAGGTATGGAAGATGAAGAAGAGGTATGGGCACTAAATGAAGCAAACGTATCGTGTGTAGGGGGTAAAGTGATATGATTACAAAAGAAGAGGGAACTTAGAATTTTGACCAATCAGCAAATGATTAAAATTTAGACTATTCAAAATACAATTCCCAAATACCATTAATTGCTATAACTCCTTATAGAGACACATTCCCAATTTGCTTCTGAAGTTTTGAGTAGTCTTGAGATCTCTTGTAAAAACGTCAGCACTTTGTAGATCAGAGTCCCCAAACTCCACACAATTTTTTTCAAAATGATGTCTGTTATCACTATACATGGTTACGTTATGTTGAATTGGGTTCATATTGATGGCACTAAGATTGTCACAATATAATGTCATGACATCCTGAGTGACATTGCTTCCTTCATGCTGGTCATCATTCATGAATTCCATCAATTCCATGTGTAACCGGTCTAGATTTTTGGACGTTTTCTGATGTCTATTCTTTGAATAAGCCATCTTGGCTTGCCTGCCAACCTGACACTTACCACAACCTTTTCGCTCATCTGGTGTTAACTTTGGAGTTCCTCTTACTACTTCCTTAGATATGATCTTTTTCATCACTTGAAGGTGTCCACGTTTTTTAAGCCACAGTTGATCCTCCTTTTCTTCTTTAATCATAGTACAGACAATGGAGTTCCTTTTAGGCTTTCATAAGTAACAATTATTCTTAGCTCTAGATCCTCTCATGACTTCCTCATTTTCTCCATTGGTGACAACACATTCACCCTTAGTGAATTTAACATTGAGTCTTTGGTCACATAGCTGACTGATACTAATAAGATTTACAGTCAGTCCTTTAACCAGCATCACATTATCCAGTTCTAGAACACCAGAATAGTCTAGTTTTCCAACACCCATGATTTCTCCTCTAGCTCCATCCCCAAAGGTTACATGACTCGTGGAATGAGGTTTGATGTTCACCAAAAGGTTCTTTATTCCAGTCATATGTTTATAACAGCCACTATCAAAATACCAATCTTCTTTGGTTGGCACCCTTAGAGAGGTATGAGCTACTAGAGCAACCTCCTTGGCAACTCATTGTTGTTTCTTGATAGAAGCATCCTGTTTGGGTTTGACTTGATGAGTGTGGCTGGGAAATCCATGCAACCTGATGCAAAAAGGCTTTATGTGTCCAAATCTTCCACAATAGTAACACCTCCACCTTTGAAACTTTCTCTTAGTCTGGTTCATGCTTCTACTCCTTTGATGTTGAGACATTGGTCGTGACATCCGACTTGACCTATGATTTTCAGGCTTTGTCCTCTTGAATCCCAAGATGGGTCCTTGTTCACCAACAAATCCTAGTCCAGACATGTCTCCTGCTTTCTGACCACTTTGTAGAATTTCTTCTAGAGTGTCAGTCCCCTTGTTTAACATCCTGATTGATTTTGACATCTGATCAAGTTTAGAATTCAACAAACTGACCTCACTGTTGAGTGAGTCTATTGTTGCAAGATGCTCCTTCTTCTCAGCCTCTAACTCCTTTATAATTTTCTTTTGCTTCTCCCCTTGTTGGCACACTTCTGCATTTCTGATACACAACTGTTTATATGAAGCTGCAAGCTCATCAAAAGTCAGCTCATCTTCACTAGAATCATCATCAGATACACATACACTAGTTAGTGCAGTGACATGTTTTGCAGATTCTTCTTCTGATCCACTCTCAGAATCTCCATCTGGCCAAGTGACATTTAGACCTTTCTTTTGCTTCTTGAGGTAAGTGGGACATTCAGCTCTAATGTGACCATATCCTTCACATTCATGGCACTAAATTCCTTTGCCTTGGTTAGCCTTCTCTTCATATTTACCTCTTCTGCTGATGTCAGAGGGAATGTTCTTGACATTAGGTCTAGTCTTCTGATCTATTCTTTTGATCAGTTTGTTAAATTGTCTTCCAAGCATAGTTATAGCTTCTGATAAATTCTCCTCACTTCCACCATTGTCTTCATCTGAGTCCTCTGCAGCATTTGATACAAAAGCTATGCTTTTTTCTTCTTCTCAGCATGATCACACATTCCCATCTCAAAGGTTTGGAGAGAACCAATGAGTTCATCCACCTTCATGTTGCTTATATCTTGAGCCTCTTCAATAGCAGTAACCTTCATGGCAAATCTCTTGGGCAATGATTTGAGTATCTTCCTTACAAGCTTTTCTTCAGACATTTTTTCTCCTAAAGCTTCTGAAGTATTGGAAATCTCCAGAATATTCATGTAGAATTCATGAATAGTCTCATCCTCCTTCATTCTCAGATTCTCAAACTTAGTTGTTAGCATCTGTAATCTAGACATCTTGACCTTAGAGGTACCTTTATGAGTTGTTTTGAGAGTATCCCAAACCTCTTTGGCCAGTTCACAGTGATGCACAAGTCTGAAGTTGTTCTTATATATCCCATTGAATAAAGCATTCAAGGCCTTAGAATTCCCAAGAGCCAAGGCTTCTTTCTCTTTGCTCCACTCTTCTTCAAGTATTAGCATAGTTGCTCCATCTTTATCTGTTTTCACTAGATGTTCCCATCCTGGGTTAGCTGCTCTTCAGGCCTTGCTATCCAGAGACTTCAAGAAAGCTATCATACGAGGTTTCCAGTAGTCATAGTTAGAACCATCTAGAATTGGTGGTATATTTGTGAATCCTATATCCTTGTCCATAGTACCAGAAATTTTCTTCCCTAGATCTCACCTAGAAAATAACAGGCAGGGTGCTTGCTCTGATGCCAATTGAAATTCTAGTAACAGACAGTCGATGTTATACTGGATATTATGACATCCACTACTGAACAGACAACTAAGCTAAGCAGTAAAACACTTAAAGAAAACAGTAAATAACTCAAGGAATTGTTGACCCAGTTCGGTGCAAATCACACCTACTCTGGGGGCTACCAAGCCAGGGAGGAAATCCACTATAAGCAGTGTTAATTCAGAGTCAAACTACCAGTTTGCACTCTTCACTTAAGACCTACCCAATGCAACTTCAGCCTAACACTAGACCTGAGTACCAACTCACCCCCCTTAATCACAGCTATGATATCAACCAATTAAAGTTACAGATAAAATGAAGACACACTTCAAACAAATCTTGATCTTGCTTCAATACTTCAATCAAGAGACGTAGCACTCGTGCTTAAAAGCTTGGAGTGACAAAAACAAAGTACAACTCAAAAACACACCAGTCCAAAGCAATCATCCAGGTGATAATTGCTTGGCTCACAAGTAATCCTAAGACACAAAACACACGTGAAGAACAAACAAAATTCTTCACTCACAACACACTTTGTAAAATCTCTAAGTCTTCATCACGAATTAGGATTACCACTTTTGTATTTATAGGCAGCATAAGTTCCTTGGGTCTCAGTGCAACAATTAGGTTTAACCAAGTTAAACCTCTTTTCATAAATCGGGGTTTTTTCAATTAGGTCATAGGCATTTTACATTATCCTTAGCATTGCCTAGCATTTCGCCTGAGATAACTAAGCGCCCTAATATGTTTCCTGGAATCTATCCTGAGCTCACTCATGCATGATACCAGAAAAACAAACACACGCCCTTGATGTCAGCTACCTGATGTCGTAACATTCAGTATGACATCCAATACACTTTGTTCTTAGCTAACCAAACTTACCCTGCAGACCACTATACAAGCATGTCATGACATCAATCATGACATCTACACACAACATTGTTTTACCATAAAATGCAGTCAATCAAGAACATCTACACCCTAAGTTGATTCATTTTCGACCCTGAGTCGATGTTTTTGTCTTTATTTTCTTAACCCCCAAGTTGCTATATTTTGACCCCCCGAGTCGATGTCATTATCTTCACTTCCTGAACCTCCGAGTTGACATCTTGTTACTTCCTCAACCCCCAAGTTAATATCTTGGTAAAATTCTTGACCCCCCGAGTCAATGTTGTCTTTATCTTTGACCCCCGAGTCGATGTTATTGCCTTTACCTTTTCCAACCTTTGAGATGTCAACATCATGACCTTATTTTCCAGATCCCTGAGTTAATGTCGTTGTCTTTAAATATCCTCGATCCACAAGTTGATAATGTATTTATTTTCTTAACCCCCGAGTGGATATGTAGTTACTCCTAGTGAGTGTTTCACCATTTCCATCCTTTTTATATTGTTAACCTACTACTTTGCTCTATGAGAATCCACAGTCATTTCATTTTTGTTCTATGAGAATCCAGAACCTCTACCTTGAATTGTGAGAACCTAGAGTCGTTTCATTTTGTTACATGAGAATATGTAGCCTACCCATTTTTGTTATGTGAGAAGCCATAACTCATCCATTTTTGTTACATGAGAATCTGTAACTTACTTTGTTGTTCTATGTGAAGTGAGAACCTCTTCTTCTTACGTGAGAATCCGTAATCCTCCTTTCGCTCCGTGAGAATATTGAGCTTACCTTTCATTTCAAATATTCTCAAAGGACCTCTAGTTTGTTTTGTGAGAAGCCACAACTAACCATTTTTCCTCAAAGTATCCCCAGTAAGTTCATTTCATATTATTTGACTTAATCCCATCAAACCTCATTGGCAAGCCATCTCATCAATCCTGATAGAGTCTGTTTCATATTTCACATTCGCAATAGAAAAGTCCTTCATGCATTCATAGCATATCATATCATTTCATCTGCATCTATGGACAAATTTTGGATTTTTTAGTATTTAACTATCTCCTATTGCGATCATATGAAGAGTATCCTTCTTCATATTCTCTCGTCGAAGATATAAAAATATGGGCAGCTATCACACCCCAATTTTGTCTCTCATTTAATAAATTGATATATACATCATAATTCTGCATCATCTGCATAGCCTAACATGCATTCCATCATGCATAGTGCCTAAATTATCAACCAAAATAATTTTTCGAATCTATAGACAAATCGGTTGAACGGATTCTCAAATGTACGTGAAATTAACGAGCAAAAATTTCAAAATCGAGCTTGCAGACATACATTTTATCAATCTACGGTTAGCATGGTTTAACCTGGGATGCTCATTTTTTTTCAATTACTTTTCCAACTGTATTTTGATCAGCCCGAGCCTTTTAACCGGTCATTTTTTATTTCAAAATTTAATCAAAACAGATATGTTTCTAAGAAGTTTATATTGCGATGATCATTTTGGTGCATTTAGTTTAGTTTTTCGATCATTTTGGTGCATTTAGTTTAATTTTTCGAGCATTTTTGCATGTATTTTTTTATTTATTTTGAGCCATTTTATTTTTATTCTTTTGTCAAATTGTTCAAAAAATTAAATAGAAATAATCATATTTTCATTTTTATTTTATTGTTGTTATCTTAAAAGATGTGAGTTTTATTTGTTTTAATTGGTCTAATATAATTTAGATTTTTTAAAACATCTAGAAAGGGTAACTTTTACATTTTAAAATTATTTAGCAATGTTTTTATTTCTTTGTTTTTTTATCATAGCCATCAAATTCAAACTGATTAACAGTCCAGAATGACATCCTTATCCACTTTCTTCATCCAATCAAATAAAATCAAATAATGAAATAAAAAATAAAATAAAGAGAGAACTAATTAAAAACAAACACGCATCATGGACCTTTCTTTCCCATTCTGGGCTGGCATCTTATAACATCAGCTGGAGAGAAAATGCATATGCTACATGGCCATTCACCATTGGCCATACTCTCAAATTCAAGGAAAGTTATTGTAATAAGGGACCACATGTTTTGGAAAACGGGCACCTCTCTCATTGGGGACTTTGTTTTTCATTTAGTACACTCTCCATTTGGTGGAAAAACATAAAAGACGAATAGAATTAACAAATGAGATTCCTTTATGATCAATGGAAACAAAATGCATCCCATCCACTCTCTCTCATTGGATGGCAACATAATCTCATGGAGTATCTCTCCTATCCAATAGAAAATTCCATAACTCCTACTCTTTGTTAATAGAATCTCTCTTGTTATTCAAAAGGGTCTCTCTCACAAGATATTATACCGACTAAAAGAACAAAGGAGACTCTTTTTCAACGCAGAAAATAAAATACTCACTCTCTAAGATAGGAAAACCAGAAAAACCATATCTTCTACTCTCTCAAATCTCAATAACATGACACACCCACCTTTTCCATGAGGAAGAAAAAAACCAAAAATAAAATTAACTCCATCATGCTCTCTCATTTCAGTTTTGCAAAAGAAAGAAGAAATGGATCAAACACCTCAATGAGAAAGAGGCGAGACTCCATTTGTTCCACTTTCACCCCCTCACTGTAATTCTTCTTCACCACCCATCTCTCTAACTATCTCAACAACTCACCTCTCTCAATTTTCTTTTCACTAAACACAATAACCACCTTGCTACTTACCTTCATTACCTTTCGTGTGTTTTCATAAACCAAACATTCTTAACAACTAACAACACATGTCTTCCTACCTTCCTCTCTAAAAATAAATACAACACCTTACCACCACCATATCAAACAATCCTTATTCTTCTTTCTTAACCAAATCTTAACACCATCTTCATATTAATCTCTTTAACCATGTAACTCGTCACCTTCTATTAGGACATAACCTTTATCAAACTCCTTTCACCCGACTCTTCTTCACCACCAACCACTAACATTTCTTCAAACTTTCATCCTTCGCCAAAATCCTTTCCCCTCTCTCTGTTGGTTGTGTCAAAGTTTAAAACGGAAACATGATATAAAATGAAGAAAAAGCACTTTTAAAGCTCATGTGTATGTGGTGCACCCTACACATTGTCACTAGATTTGGACGGGTCACCATCACCATTTATTTTTTCCTTCACACTCTTCCTTCTTCTAGTTTCATTTACAAACCACCATAACAAACCTCCCTTATAAACACGACCTCTCCTTTATTTTAGTTCACCACCTTGAACTTCCATAACCACACCACTTCAAAATCATGACAACCACCACTTACCTTAAAGCTCCACCATAAACACAACTTCAAACAAATACTACCGTTTCCATCTTAATCACTCTCTCATGAGAAGATTAAAAGGGAGAAAGTTAGACTAAAATAAACAAACTCAAAGGAAGATGGTGAAGCTAGCAGGATTATACCTGAGTGAATCACACACTCAAAGACACAACAGAGTCACCACCAAAATTTATTTAGTCTCAAAGGACATGGAAAATATCGATAAAACCTAAAGGGAAGACAAACGGGTAAAGGACTTCTAAGATTGGATGGGTTATCTATCTAAAGACTTCTAACTAAAAGAGAAAAGAGGAAGAGAGAAAAAAAAAGAAAGAGGAAGAAAGCAAGAAGTACTCATGGAGGATTGGGGTCCTCGTGCCTACGTATCCTCATAGTGAAATGAGGAAGTCAGAGCTCCGTTGTTCATGGAACCAAGGAAAGCGAAAGGAGAAGGTGGAGGAAGGTAGAAGGTAGAATGTAACGAGGAAGTCGGAGCTTGATAGTTTGGGGAACTAGGACGAAGAAAGAAAAGGAAAATGGTGTCAAAACAAAAGAAAAAAGGGGTAGAAAGACCCTACTGGGAAAATGCAAAAGAAATGGTGTTAAAACCAAGAGAAAAAGGCAAAGGCAGACTCTGCTGAGGAACACAGAAGAATGGCAGTGATTCCACTAGGGAGAAAACAAAAGAATGGTGTCGAAACCAGCAGAATAAAGGAATGAAAGATAAGAATCGAGGTAAAGGAAGATCCACAGGGGATTCAGTGTGTTAACTGGAAGGCGGTGATTAACCTAAGATAGATAAAGTAAGATTCTGTGGGAAAAGCAAAAGATTGGAGTTAATAGACGGACTGTGATGAATCAGAAGGAGGGTAATGGACCAAGAGAAGGTGTATGACTGTTTGGGAGACTCGGTGTGTTAACTGATAAATAGTGGTTAACTGACAGACGATGATTAACCAGAAGAACGGGCGCGAAACCAAGCGAAGGTTATAGCCCAGAGGACGAGTGTGGAACCAAGCGAAGGTTGGGACCCAAAGGACGGGTGTGGAACCAAGAAAAGGTTATGACCCAAAATAGTTTGGTACACTGACTGAACAAATAGTACTTGACCGAAGGAAAGGGTACTTGAACCAAAAGAAGGTTACTAACCCAAAGGTGCGAGTATTTGAACCAAAGAAAGGTTGCTAACTGCATGGAATTCGGTATTTTAACAGGCAAACTATGATTAACCAAAAAGAATGAGTGATTAACCAAGATAAAGTGATTAACTAAAGAGAAACTCAGTATGTTAACAAGCGGACTGTGGTTAACTAAGGAATGAGTGATGAACCAAGAGAAGGTGATTAACCCAAGAGGAAACTCAGTATGCTAATAAACAAACTGTGATTAACTGAGGAAAATGAGCAAATTGGTATTTTAACTGACAAGCAGTGATAAAACAAACAAACAGGGAGAGAGAACCAAGAGAAAGTTGTGAACTCCGCTAGGGGCTCGGTGTTTAACAGGCAGAGTGTCATTAACCGAAGAAAAGGGTTGTGACTTCGCCGGGGAAGAAGAGAATTGGTTTTAACCAAAGAACGGTTGATTAACCAAAGAAAGGGATGATTACAAATCTTATGGGGAATAAAAGAATAATGATTGGCCAAAAGAAAAAGGCATTGAATTGAAAAGAGGAAAATAATCTAAGAGACAATGATTAGGGTGCAAGGAAAAGGTGATTGATCAAAAGAAGGATTGAAAGGAAAGAAAGATCAAGGATCAAACCCAAGAGACACCACAGTTTGGTAGTAGAGATGACTTATCCCAGGTGTAAGGACCAAACGCCCTTTCCCAGAAAAAGTCAGAATGAGGGTAGGACATAATTCATCATTATTCCTTCTCTAGTACCCAAAGTGTAGTGTAGATCTCTAACAGAGAAATGGCTCAAGTTGTACAGTGCTGCAATGTGTTTTGCTCCGAATCAGCAGGGACCGAAGAACAAGGCTCTAAAAATTCTAAAGAGAAGAAAGAGGAAAAACCAACTAATCAAAACAAGATTTTGATCAATCGATCAAAAGGGAACGAACAAGCCAACAATCTTTCACGCGGGTCGAAAGATCGTCAAAGCAAGCGTGCAGAGTAATGATTATACAAAATTAAGTTCATTAAATGAATAACAAACTTAATGCAATTAAGAATAAATTGCAAGGCAACAACAAACATCAGTTAGCATGCATCACTAATCATATTATCATGTGGACAAAAGTGTGCAAGAATGATCATGATCATATAATGTCAAAATTACAAACAATTACATAATTTGTTAGTTCCATGATTCTATGATTGGCTAAATTTTGGTAAAACATGATTCTACACTGATGTTAAGTAAGATGTTATAACATCTTCATCAAATGTTATGACAATACTACTGTCATGTGTTTCAAACAAAATGTCGAGACAAATGTCATGACATCTTTGTTTGGTATAGCAGGCGCTGCTATTTTATATCTCTTGACATAGGAGTTTTGATTTGATGAGATCCTCGTGGATATACCTCATCAGTATGCGCGTGTCAAAGAGATTTATTAGGAACAAATTTCAAATTTAATTGGATTTCATAAAAAGGATCTTTGAGACTTTTTAGGAAACTATAAAATATTTGTTTCTATTTTTATGAAGAAGATTCTGCAAAATATTTATTATGAGAAGATTTGATTGGCAAGCACTTTGGTAAAACTAGGTGTAATCAAAAGATGTCCTACGGGATGTCGTGACATCTGTCTGCCATGAATATGTTTGTGTGCCCATATCTTTTTGTGCAAGCTTGCTGCACTATTATGGTGTAGAACCTGCGTGTTTCTGGTGGTTTTCTAAAGGCGTTTCTGATACTCTTATTATGGATCAAATTTGATTTGATATGAAGTTATTATCAAAAGATTGATTGAAGTTTGGAAGAATGATATGATTAGATTTGATTGATCAAATCAAATCTGTTGCAGTTTATGAAGATTGAAATCTTCTCTTCCTGCTGTTACTTTTGGCACAGCCCAAGCCCATTCTCAGTGCTACTTAAGGAGGTGAAAACCCTAGAAGAAGACAAGCATTCACAACAAGAAGATCTTGAGTGCAACATAAGGGTTTAGGATTTTGAGAGTCTCTTGTGTGTGAGACTTTGTAAGTCGCCCTTTGTATCTTTTGATGCATCGTGGTAGACATATTTATGTGTTTGTTCTGTGAGCCATTCACTCATTGATTAATGTATGAATTGGGCTAGGTTGTTAATTGTAAATTGTTCACTCAAGCTTATAAGTAAGAGTGTATTGTACTTGATTTAAGCTTTTAAGCAATATAAAGTTGTAACTTTGAAGAGTGTCTTCTAAAGTCTTCTTTTTGTATTGACTGTCATCACTGTTCTGATAGAGGGGGAGTGAGAGGTGTCTCTTGTCTAGTGGGTTCTAGGCAGAAGTTACATGGGTAGAGATTAAGTGAGGAGTTGTAAACTGGGACTTTAGCTTTGAATTAATTCTACTAGTATCGAATTTCCTCCCTGGCATGGTAGCCCCCAGATGTAGGTGATGTTGCACTGAACTAGGTTAACAATTCATTGTGTTATTTATCTTTCTGCATTTAATATTCTGCTCAATTTAAATGGTTAGATAAATTGTTCCGTCAATCTGCAGATGTTACAACAGATTTGATGACACTGGTAATTTTTAAAGTTATTCAAAATGCTCATGTTCTATCCTTGTTCTGTTTTAGCAGAGATCTATGTTCTTAACATCTCTTAGGACATCTGAGATCTGCATACCAGAATTTCATAATCGATGAATCGTGCATCAAGGTTTGCATACATACTTTGGACAGAGGTTAAACATGACCTAAAATATCCACAAATATCAAGCATATCAAGCCATGGAAGTTAAATGGAGAAAGAAAACCAAACATGCATGAATAAGCACAAAAATGGCATTTTGTCAGTGTTAATCGATTAACTATATATGGTTAATCGGTTAACCTTTGAAAAAGTTTAGAAAAACATGGAAAATGACTGGTTAACCGGTTAAACATATATGGTTAACCGATTAATACTGGGATAGTGGCAGAAAAAACAATTTTCAAAAGCACTTCCAATAATTAATCACTTATCCAAACCCTCACATGTTATGGCATGCAGTTGTACACAAAAATTAAGTCTAAAATCAACAATTAAGCATCAATTAATCATCAAGATCAAAAATCAAACAATTAAATAATCAATTCACATCAAAAAAGCTGCCGAATCTACATCGTAAATGCGCGAAAGTGATCGAAAACAGTAAATCGAGTGAGAATTACCAACCTACAAGGCGGAGGATTGCGTTGGGGATTGTTACAAGTGAAATTTGATGGTGATAAGCAAAGAAAACCAGAGAATTCCAAGCTTGAGATCAAATTGTAGAAAAACCGATAAAAATGTGATAAATGCTCGAAACTCCGATTTGCACTGAGGAAGCATGAGATGATCACTTGAATTGGCGAAGAAGCTACTATAAATCCAAAGATCCAAGTAGAAATTGTAGTGGAGTGAGGTTTAACTCAAGAGAATAACAATTTCGATGTGAAGATTGTTACATTCTAATGGTGGAAATTGAGCTTTTTGTGTATAGTTTGGGAAGAAGATGAAGATGAATGTGAGAAAAAGTTGCAGAAACTTTAGAGAAATGTGATAGAGAATAGTGAAAATTGAGAGAGAATTGTGAAAAATGGTTGAAGGTCCCAAGCAAAAATGCCAAGGCTTCTTTATATATAGTGGAGGTTTGGAGTTGGTAGGTGTCGCGGTGAAATTTGGATACCAAACTATCGATTAGTTTGAATCTTATTCATTTGCAACCGAACTTTGATTTGTCCAAAGGAAGGGATAAAGATCGAAATACCCACAATGCAATGCAAATGCAAGCTAGAGAGTTTTAGGTTCGGGGGTCGGTTAAACTTAGGGAAGGTGCTAGCATCCTAAGTTTTTGTAGTACTCTACAAGAACCTCTTGTTTTATGTCTGTTTATTGCTATGGTTTATCTGCTTAATAGTTGAAAGACCTAGGGTTTATTTCTAAGTATACTCAATAAGATGTCGCATCTTATGCCTACATATCCTTACGGGAGTAGAATCAGAGTATCTGTAGTTCCCCTAAAGGGTTAAGGAGTTCTTTGACTGTGGTCAAAGTTCCTATGGGTTTAGGGTAGTTGATTGATTGTTTTTTAGGAGAAAAGCTGAGTTATCATTTTAAGAGAGATTTAACCGCCACAAATTGTAGGAAAATAGTCTTTGCATCGTCTTAAGATAAGGGCTTAAGTACTCGGATTATCAACAAGTACGCCTCTATCTCTCTTAAGGCAAAGTCCCTACATATTGATTGTATTGATGTGGAGTGGAAGTTCTATCTCGCTTATGATGATTAACATCTTTCTCTAATGTGTTGAGTTGTATTGAGTTGAATTGATTTGTTTGTTCTAAGTTGTAAAAGATAAAGGTCCTTCCTAAGGGGTAGGATCGAATCTTAGAAGATCGACTTGAATGAGATCAAGGATCGTAGGGGAGTATGATGCAAACGATGTGCACTACACACAAGTATTGAATCATGTGTAGGTTCTTCCTTTGGACGGAATGCAATGATGTAATGTAATAAAGACAAATGCGGTAAAGTATGAATTGCGGAAGATAAAGGCAGAATAATAAGAACATACACACGCATGAAAGCGCTAAGTGAGTGAAAGTGTGAATTGTGAACATTCGAGTGGAGACGGAAGCGTGCTCGACTGGATTAAGTTGTAGGATATTGATTTTAAGGGGAATGTTGATTTAAGGGAGAGCTTGATTAATTTTAGGCGGATTGAGTAAATATATCATCTTTGATGATATTAGGCTTTAGGAAAAGTGTTGGATTAATTTTAAGAAGGAAGTTGCATTAGATTGTTTTAGTAAAATTGTTTATTATCACATAGAAATTAATTTACTTAAAAAAGGCTTTCTAATATTAAAAAAGGTTTAACTATGTTATTTAAATTATGAAAATGATTTTCTTGTTATATAAAAAAGAAATGTTTTTCGTTTAAGTTATTATAAAAGGTTATTTTTATTGGTAAATAAAATAAATTGAATTGATTGTCATCGAGTGAGTTTTTTAAAAATAAAAAAAAGTTTGTTATTATTAACTATGAAATGTTTTTTTTTATATTATAAAGGTTTATATAAAAAAACTCTTAATTATTATAAAAGCTAGAAGTTGATTTTAGGTTAAAAAAGATTTATTATTATTTGCTAAAAAGTTAATTTTTAAAAAAACACATTATTTATCTAGAAAAAAGGTTCATTAGTTTATTTTAAATAAAAAGATGATTAGAGAAAAGATCTAATTAAAAAAAGGATTAATTAATAAATAAAACAAAAATCAATAGTTAATTTTTAAAAAAGGTTGATTTGTTGCAGATTAAAAGGTTAATTAACTTTAAGTGGATTAATTAAAGGATAATGAGGGATGGGCGTGATCACGTACAGGTGAGATGTGAGGGCTTACGGTGTGCTGCACTAGGGTGCGTATGATGTGAATCAGGTGGTTGTGATTGTGATGGTGCATGGTAACCGTGTGTGGGTGCAGGCATGTGATTATATTACAAAACAAATTTAAAAAAATAGTAAACCATAAGACCCCCTTCTCGATCGTCGTTCTTCTCTTTCTCCGCAATCTTCCTTCGTCTTTCTCTCCCGTCTTCGATTATCATTCTTCTCCTTATTCTCTTTCGCCTCATCTTTGACTCTTCTCCTTCTCTCAAACCTGAAACACAATAAACCAATCAAAAGTTTCCATAAATTTAGCGCAAACAGAAGCAATACTGCGATCTATTGACGGCAGAGGTTTTGGCGGTTGCGGTTCGTTGACGGCGAGTGTAAGGCTTGCGGAGGTGATCTCGCGGCGGGTGATTGCAATAACGGCAACGGTGGTTTCGCCGGCGGTGGATTTGCGGTAACAGCGACAATGATGCTACAGATAAGTTCGAAATTTCTCTTTTCTGAAAGTGTTAGGGTTTCAATTTTGGGATTATTTGTTATTGAATTCTCTCGTGGATTTTTGTGTGTTTGAAATTGGGGTTTTGTGAGTTCGTTCTCTGTTCTCCCCTTGACTGTTCTGTCTCAATTTATAGGCACACGCGGATTCAAACGATAATTGGGAAGGAGACAAAGATTTATTATGCTTTTCGTCTTCATTCCATATGTCTGCTCTTGTAAGCAATGTGGTAAATGGCTTTCCTTTCTTAGAGAAACATGTCCTTACTTGCTTTAGAATATATTAAAACTTGTCTGGGATTTCCAATTAAGGTTGAACTTTATTGTTGATTGCAGGTCCTTGGATGTACGGCTTCTGTGAGAATCGGGAGAGAAACAAAACGAGGTCTTGAAGCAAACTCTTAAAGAGGACTCGTGAGTCTGTCAAGAATGCATCCCAATTTGACGGAAATGTGCGGTGACAGGAACTGCAATGGGAGTCTTCAACAAAATAAGGATGAGACAGACTTCACAAATAACCCCCTGAGGCTTGCGTCTTTACCCCAAATTTCATTGCGCATAAAATCAATGAATTATAGCATCCCCTTTTGAAAACCTTGATACCTTCTCACGACAGCTTTCTTCTTAGACTCTGAATTTCTTGAAGAAGTGATTCCTTCTGAGTTGAATCAAAAAAGATGTCTCTCTGGGCTAACTCTTTTTGGACTTTAGTTTCGCATTTCTCCTCTATACTACTATACAGTGAATGACCATTTGAGGAAGTGCCCCATAGAAGCTTGTTTTCATCCTTCATGGAATTATACTCGTTACACTGACCAGGCATAGAAGTGGGATTCAGATTTTTCTCTCCTTTCAACTTATCCACCAATTGATTTAGTTGTTCAATTCTAGCTGCTTACTCCTTACAAACATTTTCAAGCTCCTTCTCTCTCATGTTGCCTTTTGCTATTACAGTTTCCAAATTTTTTGGAATTGGAACTTTATCTGTCAAATCTGTACTACAAGACGCACAAAGGAATGTGGAAGTAACTTCATCATTGGAAACTTTATGTCGTATTGTTTGATCATAAGGTTGAACCTTATCAATCTCTGGACATGGTGTCAAAGTTAAGCGGTCAAAGGAGAAGGAAATTGAAGATTTGTTCAATGTCGAGTTCTGTTGGTGATAGTCAATTAGTAGGCTCTGTGCAGAAGGAGCTCTTTCTTGGTTTTCTGTAGTGCTAGGAGACGCTTCATTCTTAATTTGTTAATGTTGGTGTTGAGCATTGGGCTATGGTTTTTGCAGGTTGAATTGTAGGTTTTAAAATGGGAAATGAGAAGCTAATGAAACAGCATGGTTGAAGTTGGAGCAGCAAATTACTGAGGTTGTTGTTACTGAAGTTCCAAAACAAGTGTCGTTGCTGCCTTTGGTAAAGGTCTGACTCTGGAATCTTTCAGGATGACTGTTGATGTTGTTTCCTTCTTAGTGTTGTTAGCATTCTACTGCGTTTCCTTTCTATTTCCTTAACAGTTTCTTTATGTTTTGCGGTCATCAAACTTGCAGGTAGTCTAGATGGAAGTCGGCCAGCTGTTGGGGTCACTACCTACAGCGGCGAAACGAACCAAATTTGCCTGAGAGTGAAGTACTTCCTGCAACGGTTTTCTCTTCATATTGTTCAGATTTGGGGCTACTTTGAGAATATTTTGATAGCGGCTTCGTGTTGAGCATACGTGATCATGAAGGCGTTTCAACTCGAAACATTCTTCTGTTGTGATGTGCGTCTTTGCAGGTTGTATCAGCGTAAACTAACTCTCTGACCGGTAAACTTACAGGCTATTACTGCACTGTCATGAAAACGAATTGGTGATGGAATCAGGAGATGATTCGGAGGGGGGGGGGGTGAGTTTCTTCAAACCGATGTCTGCACGTCTTCAAGTCTTTCTCAAATAAATTTGCCGGAGGTAAAATTCTCGACGAAAAAACCTCCTTCATCTTCAGAATAACTCTGAGCATTACATTGATATTTTGTGGATTGACTTGAACATAATGCTGACTTCAAATATTATTAGCCGTTGTGTAATGTTCCTTTGTTTTGTAGGTTGCTAGCTACTGATCAACGTGAGCTGCGGTGCCGGTTTTAGAAAGAGCTCAAGAGTTGGTTTGATGACAGTTAGGTGTGCTGGAGACAACTTATTATGAAAGCCTGTTCTGAATTTCCTTACGTGTCGAGAATCTTGCCGATGGTTTCAAGAACTTATTCTCCAATTGTCTTGTTCGACAGGACCAACCATGGATAGTGAAGTGCGGTTGCTGATAAAGGTTATACTGATAAATGTTGTCGTGCCGGTAAGTCCTTAGAAGAGTGCCTTTCCACTCGAACGTGTATGAGCACAACTCATTCTGGTTAATTCATTCTAAATTATTTTCAAATTGCAGCTTCAATGGCTTTGGTGCAGAACCGCTATAAGGATGGAGGTCAATTGATGCAGTGATATTCCTCATGTGACGGCTTTGGGAAAAACTTCCTTTACTAAGACTTGGTTGTTGAATGCCAGTGAACTCTACCCAAAACCTCCAACAAAGCTTCCGCCTTACACCGCCATTCTCGACATGCCCGCATTAGCTTGTATCATAATTTGAAATTAAATTTATCATCTCTGACATGTAAAACTTAGTGGAAGACTGAAATAACATTCAAACACATATGTCCTTGGGGTGTATTGTCTAACTGAGTATTCCTACATTTGAATTGTTGAACTCTCTTGATGTCAGTGTAAATACTCCTTCAGTTACATAACTTGTGAAGAAAAAGATGTGGCAATTAGAACGAAATCCTCTTATGTGATTCCTTAAGCCTTTGTGCTCTTTGATACTATTTATGCAATTTGATACTATTTATGATGAAATTTGAGCTTATGAACCTTAGGCTAAAAATAAAAACGGGGTTCCAACTTGAATTTCCTTGAAGTCTTAGGACAAAGTTGATGAAATTCACTGTACTGGATCCTTGTAAGTCTACAATCGACATGCCCTCTTAAATCCAAAGAATTTGCAACCTTCTTCACAACTTGGACTTAACTCCTAAATTTGAGAACTTGAAAATCTTGTTGCCATAAAACCAAAATAAAACCCTCAAATGACTATGTTAAACCCCAAATAAATTCTACTTCTCTCTTGGAGCAGACGCTGGAGCCTCTAAGAGATGTTGAGGGAAAAACCAATAGAAAACCCCGTAATCAATCTGAAACAGGCTCAACCGACCATGTCTTGGAGTATTTAAATTGGGAGAAAGAAACATTATCCCTATCTGAAATTCTGTATCTGCACGAGTTGGTTAGTTGCAAAAAACACAAATATTAAAATAAAGTTGAAATAACAACAGAAAATGCACGAAAAGAGGTGGGATCTCGCGGTCAAAAATTAGGGTGCGACAGTAGGTTTGGAGTTTCCTTTGGAACTACATTTAAAGTTAGTTACATCTAACTCGCTGAGTCAAAATATGACACAGTTAGTTATTTGTTAACTCGGTGGAGCAATCCCAATATAAGTCTAAAAATCAATGGTTCACATGTTTGAAAGCAATGGTTCATGGTAGTCATGATTGGAAATGTTGCATTGTAGAAAATGTATTCAAGAGTCTTGAAATGTCTAGAATATTCCACATAATTCTAGAATAAAATAGACCAAAAGAGAGTGGAGTGAGTTGTTATCATATGATGAAAATGCTGAATTTTTGCTGAAATAGCAGGTGTTAATCGATTGACTAAATATGGTTAACTGATTAACAATTATCCAGAAGCTGAATTTAGCGCTATAACAAGGTGTTAATCGGTTAACCATATACGGTTAATCGATTAACACAGAGAAAAGTTGGATTTTTGGCTTGAAGTGATGTCTTATGGTTGTGGCGCTGAACTTTGGTTCCTTGCTTCGATGAATAGGCACAAAAACCTTTGTATTTTGCTTGTATTGATGATGTGATGACTTTTTGAGGATGTGATTACTCGAGCTTCAAAAAACCTGAATATTCCTGCAACGAAAGCATAGAGAAAAATGATAATACGTATGTCGGCGATGCAAATGCACATGCTCATGCAAAAAGGCAAAAGGGGAGGTCAAATTTCGGGTTACGACAACTGCCCTTATTTAATCCATCTTGGACCTGAGTGTTCGAATTCCCCTAGCTTTTTGATTATTCAAGATGGAAGGGAATTAAATAAAAGAGTAGCTCGAAAATTTGGCCGACGACGACAAAAGATAGAACAAGGTAAAGCGCAAAAGAGTTGATTAAAAGAAGGGTTTGGCTGAAATCTGCTGTGGAGATAAGTCAGTCAAAGGGGAGTATGCTTGATGCATATGTCATGTATGTTTGATCTTACATGATGCTTGATATCATGTTATGCAACAATGTAGGTTAGGAGACTGTGTTGCAGATGGGTAGGGATTGTAGTAAAATAGACTTAACATCATCAGCTAGGGTAAGAACACCACAGACGGTGACCACTCTATTGGGGAACGCGTTTAGAATCTCGGACTTCCAAGCTACCACTAATATTACCGCTAGGGATGAAGAAACAATGATTGATCCTCAAATAACTAACTCTTCTTGGAGAAGAATAGGATTAGGATATGCCTTACTGCTTTGGAAAATTAAAACGCCTTCGCTGCTGGTGTCGTACCTCAAAAAATACGATCCTCACGATGGAGGTGGAAAAAATGTTCGAATAGAGTCACCACCGAACTTTATTCATTCCAAGACAGGAATAGGAAAATATCGATAAAACCTTTAAAGAGATAAGAAAATGGTCGTCACAACCAAATTCTAGGTTCGATAGTCGATTACGCAAAGGGAAGGTATTAACACCCTCTACGTTCGTTGTACTCAATGGGAACCTCTTGATTCAATTCGAGAGAAAAGTTAGCTAGGTTGTTTGTTTTCTTCTAAAGATTCGTTTGTAAGGGGGAAATGGGTGGTTTTTTATTAGGGTGCTCACCAAGGATTGGGGCCCCAAGTGCCTACGTATTCCCTCGTACAATGGAAAAGTCAGAGCGTTGTAGCTCGTGAGACTACGGTTGGTTGGTGTCTTTTATGAACGAGTGTTAAGGTCTCATTCTAACTACTAAACATTGGCTTGTCTGCTCACTAGGGGAGGCTGAAACACTGTTAAGATTGCATTCTAATTGCTAAACATTTGAATGAGAAAAACACCCTTTGATTAATTGATAAAGCAATGTTCAAACATAAACAATAAGGCCCTGAAACAAAATACCGCTATGCTCCGGGTAGAACATAAGGTAGTACAATAATCGGAAAAAAACAAAGTGAAATTCTAGTATGTAGATCACATGTATTCAAGAACATTGATCTCTGCTCAACAAGGATGAGGACAAACCATGGCCAATTTAAATTCCATTAAATTGCCCCAATGTCATGACGAATGTCACGACTTCTGTTGTGACATCTGCAGTCTGTCATACTATTTATCTAACCATTTAAAGTACAGAATTTTAAATGCAGAAAGATAAATAACACAGTAATTGTTCACCCAGTTCGGCATCAACAACACCTACATCTGGGGGCTACCAAGCCAGGGAGGAAATCCACTATTAGTATAATCAATTCAAAGTCAAACCTCCAATTTGCACTTCTCACTTAATCTCTACCCAATGACACTTCATCCTAGAGACACTCTAGTACCTGAGTATACCCGCTCACTCCCTACAATCACACAACAGTGATTTCAAACAATTACAAAAATAGTATGAAGAGACACTTCATACACACCTTGATCATGCTTCACAACTTTGATCAAGGAACTCACACACTCTTGCTTCACAGCTTCGAGTGAGACACAACCTAGAATCTACCTAACCAAAACAATCATCCACCAGACAATTGCTTGGATTACAAGTATTCCTAAACATACTTTACAAGTGAAGACTAGCCTTCTTCACTTACAAATATGTCTACCTCAATGTATCAAAAGATACAAAGGGTGACTTACACACAAGGGACTCTCAACCCTAGACCTCTATTTTACACTCAGGTTTTTCTTGATTGGAGTGCTTCCTTTCTTCTGCTTCTGCTCCTCCTTTTATAGCCGTGCAGACTGGGCTTGGGCTATGCAGAAGTAACAAATATTAGTTTTAACAAAATAAAACTAATTTCCACAATTCAAGGTGTTGTCCAATTAGGTCATGGCATGGTCAACATTGCCTTGAATCTCTCCTGAGATACCTCAGAAGTCATAACATGTTTCCTGATATTTAGCCTGAGATATATCAGGTCTCATAACAGAAAAACAAACTCAGCCCGTCTGATGTCATACGATCAATGTCATAACATTGGTCATGACATTCAACTTCACTTCCTCTTAGCTGACCAGCTTGCCCTACTGAACACTCATGCAGAATCTTCATCATGACAGTCATGGTTTCTCCAATCTTCTGCAGAATAATATTAGAAGCAAGTATCTTCAAGTTTTCGAAAAGGTCTCCAAGATCCTTTTATGAATACCAATACAATATGTTCTTGTTCCTAATCCATCTTCTTGACATATTTACTGATGAGGTATTTTCAACATGGTCTCATCAATCCAAACCATTTCTATCAAGAGATATACACTAGCATCTCCTTCTGTTGTCATGCAGCTATGTCTCACTCACCACAACTGACATTCTTGTGGCTGCACACCTCACACTGCCTGTGAGGAACTAGGATACTGCTAACCCATAGCAGTGCCTATTGTGCTAGATAGCTATGTCATTACTTTGGTAATGACATCCATGACAGCAGTCCTTTCTTCAGCCTCTTCTAGCTCCTGCATGCTCTTGCTGCACTCGACCTTGATGTCATCCTCTGCTAGCTCCTGCTTGCTCTTGCTGCACTAGATGTAATGGCATCCTGCTTACAACACATGATAGCAGTTCTGTTATCATCTCCTGCTAGCTCCTGCTGCATCACTACTCCTGCTGTTTCTCAGACATGACAGTAGTTCTGTCACCAGCTCCTGCTTGCTTCTTTAGCGATGTCATAACTATGGTAATGACATCCTGCTTAACATTTGTGCAGAAACTTGTTTTACTATAATTTAGCCAATCATAGAGCCATGGACAATTCTATTCATAGAACCATGGAACCAACAAACTCCCCCTTTGGCAAATTTTGGCTAAAACAGCTTATCAGGTCATTCAGCAGTAGTTTACACAAACTATCATGCTCCCCCTTGATAGTTGCATCCAGCATGGCAGCAACAAAGCGTTTCCTCATCAGCAGCAATAGTTTTTCTTTTTTCCCCCTTGGTTTAGTCAAAATTTTGACAGCAAATGGAGTACTTGTACATACATACAAACTGTACATACAGTCATCTCACCATCTCCCAAGAAATACCCAAGTTGCTTGACCTCTAATATGGACTGCACCACTTCAGCAGCTAGACACCAGACAGGTACACATCTTCCCCTGTCAGTATAAACATTGCTCCCCCTGAAAGAGAGAACCTAACCATATGAAGATTTACACCAATATCTTCATATTCACACACTGGAAGTACATGCATCTCTGCACCCTATGATTCACAACCCATACTGGAACCAATAACAGAGGTGGTTGCAGGATTGCTATCTGGAAGATTTCTCAGATTTAGCTTTGAAAGACTAGAAACATCTCTCAAATGTCAGGGTTGAAATCATTCCATATGCACAAGATCAAGGTTGCTGATGTATTGATATTTATCTTCACCAGTCATATAGTACTTGGATAGAGGCCCAAATACCTGACTTGATCCATTGTCACCTAATGATTGACCCAATAGGACTACCCTGTCATCTTCACCATGAGCTTGGAGCAGTAACCCAATGTCACAACCTCTTGTCTGACATTCTGCCTTCATCAAGTCCCAGATTTTTTTGAACCCACAAACAATCTTGACACATAACTGCGCTCTTGCAGCAACAGATCCTGGATAGAAGTATAACTCTCCCATATCAATGGTACCCAGTGCACATGAATGGAAAACACAAGACGCATCTTCATGTCTTCAAGAACACATTCTCTGTTCAACACACATGTTGAACGCATTCACTTACTGCTTGAACCACAAGCAAGTAGTACACCCATCAAATAGAAGCTCTCCCCCTATCTTTGATAACAGCTGCTCCAAGATCACCACATTACCTCTCATGACCAACTCTATGCTCATACAGAGAGAAGGCACCAAAGTGATTCACCTCTTCCTAGAGTTACTTGTAGCAGAAGAGACCACTTCTCCACAAGTATTCTGGCCTTAGGCTGAGTACAAGATAGACACCGCTTAGGGACTTTATCACATCAGAATGCACTCAATACCTTCACATCATATTCCAAGACAGTCCTTTTACCTCATTATTCTCCCGTATGACAAGATAGAATACTTCTTAGCCAAGAAGTGAATCACAAGTTCCACAAGAGATCTTCACATATCAGATGGTTCATATCACAGACACACCATCCCATGGTTCTTTATGTGCCCATACTAGACTTACTGTTGCCTAGTAATCCAACTGAAGATCTTCACAGCTCCACCAGCTTGATCAACTCCATCTCCACAAGAAGGTAATATTCTATACACAGCTTAGGGCTTCTACCACAAGCTCTAATATGTGAACAAATCCTCCTTTGGTATTTAACCAAATACCTCTCTGCACCAGAGTAATTTGTTCCAAGCATGAACAGACAAAAACCCTTATGTGGTCTTCAAATAACTACCCTTCTGCCCAAGAATAGTTTTCTATAGACACACTGCTTAACTAGCTAAATGCCACTGTTTGGTTATTCAGCATTTTTCAGGGCTCTAGAAATTCTGCTAATCCACCAGACCACTTTGATCTTCACATTCTTCTTGCTCTAAAGCAAGGTTTCTACTCCTTCACACAGCTCCCGCAAACTGCATGATTTGAAGAATTAATTCCATTCATACCTGAGAAGATCAACTTATCTTCAAATGATGTGCCACACCATCACATGAGGCCTTGAAGTTCCTGCTTGATGTCACAACTTTGGTTAAGACATCCAGCGGGAGAGTTCAGGATTTCATTCTGTTATTTAGACGATTCTCTTCACACAATCAGAACAAGAGTACATAGGCTTGATATCAGGGTGGAGTAGTCAACCTTAATCCTGTTTTGTTGTGCCACAACAATTACCTTGAAGTGCATGAACTCCTCTTAAGAGAAACCAAACTTGCCAAGGCTTGATTCTTCAATGAGGAAGGGTCACAAAAGAATTCTTTACACAAGGATTCCCGCTTTCCTTAAGTAGAGACTTCTTTAGAAAGTCAGAGATAACTGCCACTTATCCTTCACATCCAATATGCCCAGGGTCATATGCTCCTATGCCCTTAGATCAGACATAAACTGACCTAAGTTGTGCTATCACCAACACCATCTTCTAGACAAGTTTCTTGCCAGAAAACTCTCTAGCTATTAGATCAGGTGCTTCTAGTAGAAACTAGAACACAATTGCTGCACTCCAATACTCTTATAGGGCAGATTGTCTTCATCTTCACTCTCATCAGCATTCCATTCTAGCCCTAGTTTCTTGCCAGGAAACTTTCACACCTGCTGCACTCCAATAGGCTGATTCAAGAGAATGTCTTCATCTCCACTTCCATCAGCACTTCATTCTAGCCTTGGATTATTTCCAAGAACCTTACTAGAATAAAGACATATCCAGCTTTATTTTTATTGATTCACTCCTTGAATCAACAGGATTCTGCACAATCTCTGCTGATGGGATGTCTCAACATCTAGTTGAGCATCAGATTCTTAAAGTAGACCAACCAAATCAGGGGCTTTCTGCTTGTGCTTCTTAAATTCACACAACTTCAGGAATACCAAGGCTTAAACATCAAGGCTGCCACCCTTGACTTAACCTGCCTATGTCTTCTTCTGTTGATAGAATCCTTGCAAGTCATGAGTGGTGAAAATAAATCACCTCCCACTATCTTCTCTACATAGCTTCCAGCAAACTGTAGACCACAACATAACAGCCCAGGAAAACAACCAAGCACTGCTGCTAGCACCATCTATCAATCATCTACACAGCTGCCACAACCAAGCATCAGACTGAATATGGGCTAGTTTTCTCCCAGGGGCATTAGAGTTCTTTTATCAGAGATATATGCAGCGGAACCACCAAAAGAACATGCCCTACACAAGATGTATGGTCATCCAACAGACCATAGGATAGAAGTAGCCACTCTTCCTTTGGCATAACATACAGTTGGTCATAGAGCTCCTATATCAGAGGGTACAACAGCAATTACAAGCTTCTCTTTAGCTCCATAAGCAGTAGCTCAACCATTCAGCAAGATCAGCAACTCAGCTACAACTTCTCCTTGTTCAAAACACCAGAAAGTATCTCCCAAGATCTCATCCAGAATAGACAGGATGCCTGCTCTGATACCAATTAAAATTCTGGTATGCAGATCACATGTGTTCCAAGAACATCAATCTCTGCTCAACAAGGATGAGGGCAGACCATGGCCAATTTAAATTTCTTTAAATTGCCCCAATGTCATAACGAATGTCACAACTTCTGTTGTGACATCTGCAGTCTGTCATACTATTTATCTAACCATTTAAAGTACATAATTGTAAATGCAGAAAGATAAATAACACAGTAATTGTTCACCCAGTTCGGCATCAACAACACCTACATCTTGGGGCTACCAAGCCAGGAAGGAAATTCACTATTAGTAGAATCAATTCAAAGTCAAACCTCCAATTTGCACTTCTCACTTAATCTCTACCCAATGACACTTCAGCCTAGAGACACTCTACTACCTGAGTATACCCACTCACTCCCTACAATCACACAACAGTGATTTCAAACAATTACAAAAACAATATGAAGAGACACTTCATGCACACCTTGATCATGCTTCACAACTTTGATCAAGGAACTCACACACTCTTGCTTCACAGCTTCGAGTGAGACACAGCCTAGAACCTACCTAACCAAAACAATCATCCACCAGACAATTGCTTGGATTACAAGTATTCCTAAACAGACTTTACAAGTGAAGACTAGCCTTCTTCACTTACAAATATGTCTACCTCAATGTATCAAAAGATACAAAGGGTGACTTACACACAAGGGACTCTCAACCCTATACCTCTATTTTACACTCATGTTTTTCTTTATGTGAGTGCTTCCTTTCTTCTGCTTCTGGTCCTCCTTTTATAGTCGTGCAGACTGGGCTTGGGCTGTGCAGAAGTAACAAATATTAGTTTTAACAAAATAAAACTAATTTCCACAATTCAAGGTGTTGTCCAATTAGGTCATGGCATGGTCATCATTGCCTTGAATATCTCCTGAGATACCTCAGAAGTCATAACATGTTTCCTGATATTTAGCCTGAGATATATCAGGTCTCATAACAGAAAAACAAACTCAGCCCGTCTGATGTCATATGATCAATGTCATAACATTGGTCATGACATTCAACTTCACTTCCTCTTAGCTGACCAGCTTGCCCTGCTGAACACTTCTGCAGAATCTTCATCATGACAGTCATGGTTTCTCCAATCTTCTGCAGAATAATATTAAAAACAAGTATCTTCAAGTTTCCTAAAAGGTCTCCAAGATCCTTTTATGAATACCAATACAATCTGTTCTTGTTCCTAATCCATCTCCTTGACATATTTACTTATGAGGTATTTTCAACATGGTCTCATCAATCCAAACCATTTCTGTCAAGAGATATACACTAGCAGCTCCTTCTGTTGTCATGCATCTATGTCTTACTTAAAACACATGACAACACACCTTACTCACCACAACGCACATTGTTGTGGCTGCACACCTCACACTGCCTGTGAGGAACTAGGCTACTGCTAACCCATAGCACTGGCTGTTGTGCCAGGTATCTATGTCATTACTTTGGTAATGACATCCATGACAGCAGTCCTTTCTTCAGCCTCTGCTTGCTCTTGCTGCACTCGACCTTGATGTCATCCTCTGCTAGCTCCTGCTTGCTCTTGCTGCACTAGATGTAATGGCATCCTGCTTACAACACATGATAGTAATTATGTTATCATCTTCTGCTAGCTCCTGCTGCACATAGCTCCTGCTGCATCACTACTCCTGCTGTTTCTCAGACATGACAGTAGTTTTGTCACCAGCTCCTACTTGCTTCTTTAGCGATGTCATAACTATGGTAATGACATCCTGCTTAATATTTGTGCAGAATCTTGTTTTACCATAATTTAGCCAATCATAGAGCCATGGGCAATTCTATATCATAGAACCATGGAACCAATACAAAGCATTACTGTTCTGTTGTCACTTGGATGAATTCTTCAATAGACCAGTTGCGCAGGCTCTATCCTGGAGTGCAAGGCTTGATCCAAGTATCCATATCACAATCACTATCTCCTTCTTCGTCTGACACATCATTGATCCTTTCGAAGATAACTCCTCCTTTAGTGAACTGCACAGGTCCTTTATAGCGCGGCGCGCTCTGCGAGTATGAAGAAAATGACGGGCGGTACCCTAAACCAAACTTGTCTGGCTTGTGGGGAATCTCCAATACCTGGCCCCGACCTTGCACTGCCCCAGTCTGTACTACTGCTTGGGCCTCTTTAAAAGAAGACATGGCCACTTCTGGTGCTTTGCTCACAACAGGAGATTTATCCTTAATCTGGACTATTACAAAATTCTGACACAGAGTTTCATGGATTTCTCCGTCCACCTCGACGTACTTGAAGGATGATAAGAGACTGACCATTATATCCTCTTCTTCGCACACTGTAACAACACTACCGCCAACCATATACTTTAGCTTTTGATGCAGCATGGAGGTCACGGCTCCTGCTGAATGAATCTAGGGGCGGCCTAATAAACAACTGTAGGCTGGATGGATATCCATAATATAAAACACTACATCAAACACTTTCGGTCCCACCTGAATAGGCAATGACACTTCTCCGAACACAGACCTTCGAGTACCATCAAAAGCGCGCACCACGAAATCACTTGGTGTGCAAATCAATCCCTACGTTCCAACTTCATTAGGGCTTTCTTCGGAAGTACGTTCAAAGATGATCCCGTATCCACAAGTACATGAGACATAACAGCCCCTCGGCATTCTAATGATATGTGCAACGTACAATTATGGTTTCTGCCCCTTGGCGTCAAATCCAAGTCAGTAAACCCCAAGTCGTTTCCTGCATTTACGTGCGCAACAACCCCTTCAAGTTGATTGACCGAAATTTATTATGGCACGTAAGCAGTATTCAGTATTCTCAACAGTGCATTCCTATGTGCTTCAGAACATAGTAACAAAGACAGGATAGATATCTTAGAAGGAGTTTGTTGCAAATGATCGACTATCTTATAGTTACTCTTTCGTATCAGCCTCATAAACTCTTCTGCGTCCTTTAACAAAGATTCCTTCTCCCCAGACTGAGAAGTTTTCTCTACCAAGGGTGTCTTCCTCTTGTCAACCTTATCAATAACCACTTCAGGCGATGAAAAGACCCGGCCACTACGGGTAATGCCTCCTGCTCCCACAAGATTATCTACAGAATCCGCAGGGGGACCATTCAAGTCTAGTTTCTGTCCGTTGCAATACACTTCAGCTCCGTAGTTCCACGGAATAGCCTTGGTGCTTTCAAACGGTACAAGACCCGCTTTAGTTATGGTTATTGTTGGTGGTTTTGGCGCATAAATGGTAACAGTTTTGTACGGAATGGAAATTGTTGCAATCTCATCCGTTTCCTCAGCCACTAACTCTTCAGGCTTTCTTTCAATAGACCGGTCAACCTGGGAAAACACTCCCCTTCAGCAATCTAGCTTTCACAAAGCTCAAAGGTGTCTTCAGCTCATTAACATCTGTTACCAAATCCAAAACATCCTCCTCAATAATTGCATTAACCCCAGCATTCCCATGATTCGACATGGGATTTTGTACGACATTAGGAACATCATTGGAGAAGTTAATTGCTTTACTGTCAATCATGTCCTGCACCTTATGCTTAAAGGCTTTACAATTATCGATGTTATGCCCCGGGGCACCTGAATGAAACTCACAGCGAGCGTTTGCATCATACCCGGGTGGAGGAGGCCCAGTCAGGGGAGCCAAAGTTCTCTTCTGAATCAGTTACAGCTGTAACAAAGCTTGCAATAGCTGAGAATACGGCATGGGAGGTGCATCAAAATGCCTATTTGTCGCCCGACCTCGGTCTTGATATCTTCTATACCCCTGCTGATTCTGCTGATGTGGTTGTTGTTGTTGTTGTTGTTGACATTGTTGTTGCTGTACTGCGGGAATTGTAATACTGGCAATCTACTGTTTCTGCCGATTCTGACCTCTACCTCTCCCGCGAGAACTGGACACAGAATTGGTATCTTCTTCTAGTTTCTTGTTATAGAACACCTTTATACCTCCTCCAGCTGAGGGCATTTCACCAACACTTATCTTTCCTAATTTGATACCATTTTCCACCCTCTCTCCGTTGATGATTAAGTCAGAGAAACTACCCGACATGCTGCTAATGAGCTTCTCATAATAAACGCCTGGAAAAGTGGCGACAAACATATCAACGAGTTCATGTTCCACCATAGGCGGCTGCACCCTGGCTGCTAACTCCCGCCATCTTTGAGCATATTCTTTTAAACATTCATTGTTCTTTTGTGAAAGATTCTGAAGCTGGACCCTGTTAGGAGCAAGGTCGTTGTTGTATTGATAATGTTTCACAAAGGCCTCAGCCAAATCCCTCCAACTGCGGACATACATGGGTTCCAGACTCATGTGCCATTCCATCGAAGGACCAGACAGACTGTCCTGAAAGAAATGCATGAGCAACTTCTCATCGTCTGAGTAGGCATACATCTTACGGTAGTAGGATCTCAGATGAACTCTCGGGAAAGTGGTACCCTTGTATTTATCAAAGTCTGGGACTTTGAACTTTGGCGGCACTCTCAGGCCTGGGATCATTCCCAAGTTAGCCATATCAAGGCCCATAGAGTTTTGACTTTCAAGGGACTTCATTTTTTCTTCAATCATCTTAATCCTCTTATCAGCTTCAGAGGGTAACTCAGCAGCCACAACCCTTAACGAGAACACATCCTCTTGCCTGTCCTCATTCCAGAGGTGATCCATATTACCATGTATAGCACAAGTGGTTTCAGGACCAAAACCGTTCCCATTACCATTACCACCATTACCAAAACCAGTGTTGTTGAACCCGTCAGCATTACCGGCACCAGCAGCATTACCACTCCCCCCAGCAGTGGGGATGACCAAAGTAGGCATAGAGTTATTAGCTCTAGGAGTCTCAATATGTGGAGAGTTAACAACATTCCCACCACCATGCAACACACCGTTGCCATCAACATGTGCAATCAAGGGTTGCACTAGAGTCTGGAGTTGCTCTTGTCCATTAGCCACTCCTTGCATTACTTCCATGAACTGGGCCATCCGGTCCCTCATTTCCTGCATCTCTACTTGCATCTGCTCCATTACTCTCTTCTGATTCCCCCTAGTTGCGTACCGGTGAGTCGTTAGATCAGCAATCCTGAAACACTAGTGAACCACAGGAAAATAAGATTAACAGTTTCGATGCACCTGCAATGCGAAAAATGCAAAAATGCAGACATGTATGTATGCAACAGGGAAATTTCCCCCTCGATTCTAGTTTCCGGGAGAAACACAACAACGGAGAACCCTATAGACAAGCATTTAACAGAAACCTCCTCGTATATAATCACAGGCCAACAAGCAATGTACAAGCTATAACTGAGTACAATAAGGAAAAGACCTCAACCAACAAGCCTGGTGATGGTCAGTACAACAAACAATAAGCATCAAACTACAACAGAGATAAACAAGATAGTCAAGCAGGATGACGAGACGGAAGTCCTCTAGCAACTCCAGCGTCTCAGGATGATCTGGCCTAGCAAGCAGTCCCTGAATAAGCAACTCCTATTTTAGACTCTCAACATGGTCTTCCCAAGCTCCTTCCCCGAAACACGCCTCGAGCTTGCATCTCTTGGAATCAGCTCTCAACCTGAAATCCTTCAAGTTTGCAATCACATCGTTCAGCCTGTACTCACTGTCCCGTCTGAGTGACGCCTCTGCTGCAATCTCCCCGTCTTTGGCATTGAGCTGCGCCTTCAACTTGCTGATTTGTAGCTTTAACCTGTCTTCGCGCTCTTTTTTGTTGGTAAGCGTAGCATTCCATTGGTTCTCAAACTTAGAAATCTTCAAGTGAGCTCTATCCAAATCTTCCTTCTTAGTAGCAAGAACACTATTGACAGCCTTGAAATCCAAACCCAAATGCTCCCGAGAATTGGTTTCCTTGGTCAGATGCGTACCCAATTTGTTTACAAGCTCATTTTGTTTCTTGAAGGAATGAACAACATCAATATTCTCACTTCGAAGCTGAATGATTTCATTCTCCAATTCCTCATTAGCTTTTCTCAACTCTTCCTTCTCAAACAATAACTGATTGTATTTCTGAATGTCTATTGTAGTGGGTTCCTCAATCATGAGAGGATACAAAGGTGCAACTGAAAGAAACAGCATCAGAAACTTCGTAGCTTTATCATGAATCCAAGTCAGTTAAGGGTCATATGCTCGACTGTTACTCTTCCCCAATAAGGCTTTCCCCTTCCTGTGAATGTTGTTCCAAGCATGCTCTAATTTGGCTAAGGCATCACCTTCCAATAAACCAGTGAGATACAGAGATTCCTGTATCTCCTATTCTTTAGGAGGATCCTTCAAAGCATATCCAAGTTGTCTGACCAATAAATAAGGGTTATAGTTGAGGCAACCTTTCCTTCCGACCAAAGGGACGTTAGGAAATCCATCGCAACTATAAATAATGTCGGTACCAAGCAGGTCTCTGTCAAACCAAGTGATATTCTCTGCATACAAACCCATCAACCTATCGGACCACTCTGAAGTACCGGCGGTAGCAACAAACGGACCTGCTTTGGGCATGTGACTAGAAAACCACCTGTATAATAAAGGGACACAACAAACTACATTCTTTCCCCTTCGATTCTCGTTCTTGTAGTGAACATAATGATAAACATCCCTGAGAAGTGTGGGTACCGGATTCCCTGAAGCTAGCAAGTAGAAAGCATCCACATCTACAAAGTCTGGCAGATTAGGAAATAGTATAATGTCGTATATACAAAGAGCTAGAATGGCTCCAAACACAATCCAACACCCATCCTTGGTGAACTGCTGAGCTTTCTCCACCAGAAAAGGCAAAAGAAAACCATATGTCCCACTCTTCTTAACCAGCTTCCCCTTCAACTCTGAAGCATCCAAGTGTAATATAATAGCGAGCTTAGCCAGATCAGGCTCAGCATCAACATGGACAAACAACATCTAATCAATAAGAGGTACCCCTAACAGCTCAGAATACTCCTCTAGGGTAGGAGCCAGGACATAGTCAGAAAAGACAAAGCATCTCAGCTAGGCATCATAGAACTGCAGAAGAGTATAGACACCACTAATCTCATATGCTGAAGGCTTGCAGACAAACCTCACCAACCTCCCGTAAGACTGCCTAAAATCCTCCATCACCTCCCTGTCGGCCAAAGCAATCAAACTCCGCAAAGAACTGATGTCTGGGGTAGGGAACCTGTAAGCTACTATTCTCTTCAAGAGCTCCATAACAAGATCACTAGAATCGCGGAGGAAATATGCATCTGCAGCACAAATACATGTTAATGAAATGCAAATGAAAATGAAAATGCAAATGCAAATGCAAATGCACACAGGGGATCAAGATTATTGTGTTGTTGGTCGAGAAGAACCAGCGCTCCGCTTTAGCAAGAACAAAGTACCCACTGATATCAGGAATACAGATTCACACTGTAAAGAACCGGGTAATCTGAAAGTCAAGGTTTCCTGCATAACTCAATCCCTCTCACAGGCATGGATCTATCCACTGACAAGGTTCGGCATCCTATGCGTTCATTAGTGTCATAGACTTTCGAGAAATGATGATACATTCACCATTTCTGGTTTAACATCATCATCTCACGAAGAGGCCTCGCTTAGCTAAATCACAAATGATTGGTTCCCAGAGTCGACAACCCTCAGATCCAACATCCCGTCGAGCCCTAAGGTCCAGAGGAGAAGTCATCAAAGAGAATCTTGTTTGAGTGTGAATTTCATGGGAAACTGTACCTGCTAAGCAAGCAAGCCCCCACTACTAATGCTAGGTTTGTACTCAAGCCCAAGTCCGACTTATCACTCATCAGAACTTTCCTCCCCACAACACAGAAATAATGATACAATGCGGAAAGTAAAATGCGAAAGTAAATAAAGCACATATATACAACACCCAAAGATAAACAAACAAGCGCTAGGATTGACTCGCATAGGGAACCAACATCCCCAGCAGAGTCGCTAGTTGTCGCAACTGCGAAAAACACCCGGCGAAAAATAGAAGAGTCGCCACCTTTCGTTATTTATCACAAAGAGAGGGAAAAGAAACGATCAGAATAACCTGACGAAAAGGGAAAGACAAGGTCATCGCAACCAAGTCTGATTTCGGGAGTCGGTTACGCAAGGGGAAGGTATGAGCACCCCTCACGTCCGTCGTACTCGACGGGATCCATACATTATTGTCTATCTAAAAGGGTGATCATCTATCTAGCTAAAGGTCAAGGGACAAAAGAAAAATAAAGGAGACTCGGCAGAGCATCGCCGCTCTGTGCCTACGTATTCCCTCGTGCAATAGGAAAGTCAGGGTCAACGTAGTTCGGCTAACTACGGGTGAAAAAGAGGGGAAGGTTGCTCGCCAAGACGCCACGTCTTGTGCCTACGTACTTTCACCTGGTATGAAAGATAAGAGCAAATGTAGTTCGGGCTAAAAAGACTACAGGTTGGTTCAAAAGTTTTTAGGCCCAAGTAGGGTTAACAAGTAGTTCTAGCAGTTGGTGTATGTAGCTCGACCATTGGAGACTTAGGCATTACCGTTTGCGATAGAACTAAGAGTTAACAACACTCTTTTATCTGAAAAGATTTTCTTGGATTAAGAACCCCAAAGGGTGAAAAAGATTTGAAGTGTTTTTATGTTTTTTAGAGAAGAAGTGTTTTAATTATTGAGTGTTTATAATGTATGTTGTACTAAAGTCTAAAACCTAGGATCGAATGTGTCGCATATCGTCCTAAGGATGTATACTAAACACTCTAGGAAATTGAGAGGTAACTGCTCAATCACCATTTCCCCAATACAAAGCTCATGGCACAACATCCATTATCTTTATTAAGTATGTTAAGATTGTATGAAGATGAGAAGAGAAGAAATGACCACTAATGGGAGACTAATTCAATCCTAAAAGTTGTCATGCAAAGTGGACTTAAAGTTGGGATACAAAAGGGAAATACCTAATGTTATCATGCATGGTTAAGCACCTAATGTCTATCATAACCTCTCTTGAAAAAGAGAGATTAGAGGTCCTAAGGGAAGGAGAGACAAAAGAAGAACAAGAAGAAAGAACATAAAAATTCAAGAATGCACAAGTAAGATGAAAGTGAGGGAGAAAATATGTGTGGGGCAGTAGCCTCCACAAGCTCATCTCAACCTCAAGCATGCATATGAGAATTCAAGAAAAGAAGAGAGAAGGAAATGCACAAGATGAAATCAAACAACAAGAAGAAACCACACAAAAATGCACCAAAAGTGGGATGAAATGACCTAAGTCAAACAACATCAACCACAAGTGCCAAAAACCAAATCAAATGAAACGAAAAGAAGCCCAAAACAAAAGTGAGGATGGGAGGCTATATGAGGACAGCAAGGAACTCATAATATGCACTCAACTTTAAGCATCACAAACAAAGTGCAAAAGAAGCACAAAGAAGTCCTCAAGGATTCATCATTTTAGGTATGCTTCAAGTACCTCCTAAGGAAGGACTAAGCCACCTTAAATGAGATTCCAAGGTCATGGGACATAATGGGAGATGAGAGAATAAAGCTCAAAAGCAAAAGCAATCACATCATAAGAGAAAAAAAACTTATACACAAGAGGATGCAAACATGCCACATATGGAAACCCTAAATGGAAGCATCAAAAGAAACACACAAATGAACAAGCACAACACAATATCATGACCTAAAATTGAGCAACCAGCAACCTTAACATGTTAGCAACATGAATCAAATGGAATCAAAGGCTCAAAGGATCCATCAAAGTCATATCCAAGGCAAACTAGGTCAATGTGTATGTATGAACCTCCCTTTGGGGTAACTTGACTTGCAAGTTACCTCAAAATTAGGAAAATGATTCAAAAATAACCAAGTAAAATGAAAAAAGTCCATAAACATGTTGTCAAATAGAAGCCAAGAGATCATAATCAAAATCAATTCACAACACCACCAAAGAAATTGATTCACAAGGGTGTCCCATTGTGAATGAGGATTGTCAAGGGTCAAATGAAATGCAATCAAAGTCAACCCAAAAGTCAACCAAACAGGGGAAAAATGGTCCTAAAAAATTCATCAACTCATCATGGATATGAGGATTAATTTTTAGTCATTGGATCAAAAGGGAAAGGAAGAAACAAATTAAAAACCAAACAATGTCAAAAATTAACTCAAATAATACCCCTCCAATTAATAATTCTTTTTTTAAATGAAAAATAATCCAAAAAAATAAAATAAAAATTCTAAAAAGTAAAAGACATTTCAAATTGTCCAGAAAGTATTTTTTGACGAATTTATCAATTGGAGGAATATTTTATATTGAATTAATTCAAAACAATACAAAACAAAAATAAAAAAAGAAAATAAAAAGAAAAAGAAAAAACCACGGTGCAAATAGCAGCAGAATCACATGTAAACTCATGGGCCAGGTTGCAGGGGGTGCGTAAAGCAAGTGAGGGCCTAGTCCAACTAAAACCCAGTCAAACAATGAGAAATAAACCCAGCCACACGATCCAAGACCAGTCAATCAATCCAAAGGTCCATAAAATGACACGCGTGCTCTCAGAATTAAAAAAAAACAAATAAAATCACAGCCACAAGATTAAGTCCAGTCAAACGATCCAAAGGCTAGAAAGCAAGCTAGTGAAACACACTATTTCACTTAAAGCCCGGTCAACTAAATCTTGGCCACACATTACAGCCTGAGTCAAACAGATCAATGGCCAAGGACATGCCACACAATTAATGAATTCCCAGCACAAAATGAAATCAAATCATGACCATCAGATCTAGTCTTAGTCAACAAAATAGCACGGATCCAAAGGCTTACAAGCAGGCCACGTATCATTTTTAACATTTAAACAAAACAAAGGGAAAACTAGGTGACCGGAGCACGGCGGCTCCGGTCATCTTCTCCGGTGAAGCAAAAACACAGGTGATCCAGACATCACCAAATCACATAAAATCATAGCCAAAATTCATCTGCATCTCACGTAGATCTCAAATATGAACTTAGTTTTCATTAAACATGCTTAAACAAGCCTAATCGAAGAAAACAAAAATCACATGTCATACTGAAATGTTCACAATCAACAACCAATTGCATCCAGAATCCAAGCATGAAGTTCATACATCACAACACACAAATGGCAAGCTAATTCATCATGGATTGAGAGAATTTTTGAATTGTAGCTTACCTAGTGGAGAGCTTCCACTGAGCCTTGAAATGAGGTTGATTCTTGATGAAAAGCTTCCAGAAACAATGCTTGATCTTCACTGAAGCTTTAGGAATGCTCAATTCTTCTTGAAACTTGATGAAATGCCAAAAACAATTTTCACTTTTCTCTCACTTTTTCAAACTATTTTCTCAGCAATTCTCGATCCAAAACCTGTTCTGATGCATTGTGAATGATGATGAAGTTATATACAATGGATCCTGATCACTTTGAAGCCCAATTAAAGCTTGCTTAGCCCAATTGCAAATCCAGAATTTCCTCACATGGCAAGCTTCCAAAACGTGAAAACAGAGCTACAATGCCTTCAAACTTAGCTCAGGTAGCTTGCTGGTAATGAGTATTGATCCAAGGGCCAAGAATTGCTCCTCAATTTAATCTTGTGGTATGATTTACATTTGTTACTTTCACTTGAAGTAAGCTTGAAAATGGCATGGTTTTGGACCTCAAATTGTAATTCTGAAAATGTCATTGTGTTTAGAATGTGATTTGCACTCAAAATATGCACAGACTTGCACAAAATTGGTCCAATATGATTTAATTTGATTTTTGGGTTTTTAATGACTTTTTCATGGAAATTCCTTCATCCAATCTTCCATCTAAGCCAAATCAATGGTTCCTTGATATTTGGTTGAACAAATGACCCCATTTGGAGCAAGTTTCATATTGAGAAATGTTTCATTAGAAGTGTGCAAGATAGTGAAATGGACCTATAATGAAAAATGACATGTAATCTTACTTTCCCAAAATACCCCTACCTTGCAAGCCTCATAACTTGAGTTCTACAAATCATATGAAGGACTTCTAGTACTCTTTGGAAATCTAAGATCATGAGGAACAACTTTCATGCTTGGGTCAGAGTGAGGAGAAACATCCTTCTATGTCAAAAATGTCTTGGAAGTTGGTTGACTTTTGTTGACCAAAATCACATTCATCTGAGGACCTATAACTTGTCAGCATCATAACTTGAGTTCTAGAAATCAGATGAAAGACTTCTAGTACTCAAACTAAAGTTATAAACATACTCTACAAGTTTCATGTTAGGGTCAAGATGAGATGAGACTTGTATCTTGAGATATGTGGTCTTGAAGTTAGGCACTAAATAGGGGATTTTACACTGAGAACCCTAATTTAGCAACTTCTCACACTCTTGATTCTTCTTGATTTGATCTTGAAATGATATATTAGACATCTCAACACAAATTCCATGATAAAAAAGACTTGGAGTTGAGTCTTAATCTTCTTTAATTTCACAATTGACTGAGGGTTGACCAGATGAAAACCCTAACTGCAACACCTTTGACTGTGGCCTCTTAAAAATGACACAACAACTTGAATAAACTCCAACATGGCTCTCAAAGCACCCAATGAGCTTTCTCAAAATCCCATATCCATAACCATGAATTCACAATCCTCTGATGATCTTCAACTGGCCTCCAAGTTAGGAGCTGATCCACATACACCCATCAACTCTTTCATAAAACTTTGACCACCTCCTGATGACCTTAATGACCACTCATGCTTGAGTAAAACCCCTTGCTTAGGCTCAACACTCTTGGTAACCTCCTCTTGCTATGCACAACCTCTTGATCCCTTGCTCAATGAACAATGCTATGCAATGCAAATGTTAGAAGAAAATGAAATGAAACATAAACCAGGTTAAGAAAAGGTTGGTCAAATTTTGGGGAGCAAAAGTATAAAGCAAACATCTGGGGGTAAATCCACTCCACTAGAGGTCCAAATCCACCTTGTCGGGGGTTACTCAGTGGGATTCAACATCAAAATACATCCCAACCGCTGGGGATGCACCAATAAACCTTCTCAAAAACGCTTCTGACCTGCGGGGAAGAACTTACTCTGCTGAGGCAAGGTATACCCTGCCGACTTCGCTGGGGAATAAGCAATAAGGGAAACGACATCACCCTCTGCTTGGGGATTGAGTTAGCAATCACACTCTGGGGGGATACAAAGTCAAACATACTTAGACTCTATGGGGAAACAAGATTCTGACTTTCCTCCGCTGTTTGGGAAAAAGTTCCACACCTTCCTGGTGGAAAGAAATCCGGCCCTGACTCTCTAGGGAGTAAATGCATATCTATAATCTGCTGGGAATATGGGCGCACCCTTGACCTGAATAGGGGATACCAATCTCGACCCTCTAGGGATGACTTCATTCTATTCAACAAATCAAACCTGAACTACTAAAGAATAAGTGCATACAGACAAACTGCTGGGGAGAATTGTATACACTCAACCGCACACTTACATATCCTTTCCTGTAGAAGCAAACTCTTGCTAGGGCCAAGGTGCATCAGGCCCGCTGCTGAAGATGAATGAGTCTCAACTACACACTTTCTCTTTGTGGGAAATGGTGATCCTACCGGGGATACACCTCTAAAAAAACCTGCCTCAAGGGTAACGACCCTGCACAATGAACAAACAACAAGATATCCTGCACACTGGAAACTATCTCGGTCATCATCTGTGACACTGTTCAAATAAATCAAAGTTTTAATGATTAATGGCAAAGCCTTCAAGTTTATGTACGTAAAGTTTCATTAAAACATCGAGTTTTTTTTGTAAACAAAACAGTAAAGCAAAATCAAGATCAACAATTTACTGAATAGTATATGCTTTATTGCAAATGGCTTGTAAATAGGCAGATTTTACAATAGATGCAACCCCTGAAAAGAGAAAGCTGCGCAAAAATTTACAGAAGTGCACAGAAATATACAAAATGTCGGCAATGTGGCACAAACAAACACCATGTATCGATCCACCTATGACTCGCATGACTTCGATGCTTCTCCGATGCCTCGTCTTCTAAAGAGATTGATTCGGATGATCGGCCCTCAGGTCCTCCCTTAATCCAATATACTCTGAAGATCAAAATGCAGACCGCCGTCATTTGCTTTTCAAAATCCCTAACTTTTGCCTGAATCGCCCTTTCGGATTTTCAATTCACCGGGATACCCATTTTTGCCAAACTTGCCTTTCCAGGTTTTCAACTTTGTGGGTTTACATCTTTTCTTTTTATCCCTAACTTTTGCCCGAACCCATTCTTTTTATGGTTCGCAGGGATGCCCCATTTTTTCCTGGATATTCTTTTTTCATTCTAGCGGGTCTCTTTAAGCAAAGTATTTTTTAATTGCGTCTGCGTTTACAGGGGATGTGAAATCTTCACCATCCATGGTTTACAACAGTAAGGCTCCTCCAGAGAAAACTTTTCGTACGACATATGGACCTTCATAGTTGGGAGCCCATTTTCCCCTGTAATCTGTTTGTGGAGGGAGGATCCTCTTCAACACTAGCTCGCCTGATTGAAAGCTTCTAGGACGCACCTTCTTATCAAAAGCTTTCTTCATTCTGTTCTGGTAAAACCGACTGTATGCAATGGATGCCAGCCTCTTCTCATCCATCAGGCTAAGTTGATTCAATTTGTTTCTTACCCATTCTGCCTCATCAAGCTTGACGTCGACCACAACTTTCAAAGAAGTAATATCAACTTCCAATGGTAGGACCGCTTCCATACCATACACCAGCGAGAAATGAGTTTCCCCAATTGAAGTACGTACCGTGGTACGATATCCGTGCAAAGCGAAGGGCAACATCTCATGCCAATCCTTATAGGTTACAACCATCTTCTGCACTATCTTCTTGATGTTCTTATTGGTCGCTTCGACAACGTCATTCATCTTCGGACGATAGGGAGAAGAATTGTGATGCTTAATTTTGAAACTCTGGCACAGTTCCTCCATCATCTTGTTATTCAAGTTTGAACAATATCAGTAATGATTCTCTCGGGCACTCCGTAACGACAGATGATGTCCTTCTTGATAAACCTGGCTACCACTTTCTTAGTGACATTGGTATAGGAAGCTGCGTCCACCCACTTAGTGAAATAATCAATGGCTACCAGGATGAACTGATGTCCATTAGATGCAGTTGGCTCAATCTTGCCAATCATATCAATACCCCACATGGAAAAGGGCCAAGCAGACGCCATGACATTCAACAGACTTGGTGGCACATGAATCTTATCAGCATAAATCTGGAATTTATGGCACTTCTTTGCATACTTGAAATAATCAGACTCCATAGTCAACCAATAATAACTTGCTCACAACAGCTTTCGAGACATGGCATGCCCGCCTACATGTGTACCAAATGCACCTTCGTGGACCTCTTCCATAAGCAGACTAGCTTCTTTTTCGTCCACGCACCTTAGCAGCACTAAGTCATAATTCCTCCTGTAGAGTACACCATCTTGGTTCAGATAAAAATTTCCAGCCAACCTCCTCAAGGTCTTCTTATCTCGGGTCGACGCCCCTGGCGGATACTCTTGATTCTTGAGAAAATTTTGGATGTCATAATACCACGGCTTGCCATCAGAAGCTTCCTCTAATGCGAATATGAATGCTTGCCTATCAAGGCGCGATATGACAATTCTTGGAGCATCATTCCAAAAATTCACTTTATACGTAGAGGATAAAGTGGCTAAGGTATCTGCCATCTGATTCTCTGCTCTAGGCACATAGTGAAATTCTACCCTGTCAAAGAAGGGTAACAGTCTCCTCGCATAATTCATATATGGAATCAAGTTAGGCTGTCGAGTCTCCCACTCTCCTTGGATCTGATTAACAACTAGCGCTGAATCGCCATACACATTTAGATTCTTGATCCTCAGATCAATGGCTTCTTCCAACCCCATAATACACGCTTCGTATTCGGCTTCATTATTGGTGCAAGGAAATGTTAACCTGGCAGTGAATAGGATATGAGAACCATGAGGAGTCGTGATAATTGCCCCAATTCCGCTGCCGTAAGAGTTAACAGCACCATCAAAGATCATTTGCCACTGGGAGCTTTTCTTGGGACCTTCCTCAGGTGATGGCTCATTGCAATCCTTCATCTTTAGGAACATGATGTCTTCATCCGAAAATTCAAACTTCATTGGTTGATATTCGTCAATCGGTTGTTCAGCGAGATATTCTGATAGAACACTTCCCTTAATAGCTTTCTGGGAAACATATTGAATATCATATTCTGTCAAAACCATCTGCCATCTGGCAATTCTCCCCGAAAGTGCTTTCTTTTCAAAGACGTACTTAATCAGACCCATCTTCGAAATTATCATGGTTGTGTGATTTAGAAGATATTGTCTCGGGCGTTTGGCGGCCCAAGCGAGTGTGCAACACGTTTTTTCCAACATTGAGTACCTGGACTCACAATCTGTGAACTTTTTACTCAAGTAGTATATGGCATGCTCTTTTCTTCCAGTCTCATCGTCTTGACCAAGAATACAACCCATGATGTTCTCAAGAACTGTTAGATACATTATCAATGGTCTTCCAGCTACTGGAGGTATCATTATCGGAGGCTTCTGCAAATATTCTTTTATTTTGTCAAATGCCCTTTGGCAATTTTCGTTCCAGACAACCGCCTGATCTTTCTTTAACAATTTGAACATGGGTTCACACATGGCTGTGAGATGAGATATAAACCTAGCAATGTAGTTCAATCTACCCAAGAAACCATGAACCTCTTTCTCTGTTTTCGGCGCTGGCATTTCTCGAATAGCTTTTATCTTTGCAGGATCGACCTCGATTCCTTTTTCACTAACAATGAACTCCATCAACTTTCCTGACCTGACACCAAAAGTGCACTTGTTCAGATTCAACCTCAGTCTGAATTTCCTTAGCCTTTCAAACAACTTCAAAAGGTTTACCAGATGTTCCTTCTCTGTCTGCGACTTTGCAATCATGTCATCAACATAGACCTCGATCTCATTATGAATCATATCATGAAAGAGCGTCACTATTTCCCGCTGATAGGTTGCCCCTGCCTTTTTCAACCCAAAAGGCATTACCTTATAACAGAAAGTCCCCCACGGTGTGATGAAAGTTGTTTTCTTCATATCCTTCGGCGCCATCTTAATATGATTATATCTAAAAAAAGCCGTCCATGAAGGAAAACACCGAATACTGCGCAATATTATCAACTAATACATCAATATGGGGGGCGGGAAATCATCCTTCGGGATCGCTTTGTTGAGATCCCGATAATCTACACACATCCATACATTACCGTCCTTCTTAGGTACACGTACGATGTTAGCGACCCACAGAGGGTAAGTTGTTACGGCGAGAAACCCTGCGCCCAACTGCTTCTGGACTTCTTCTTTGATTTTTACCGCCATGTCTGGTCTAGTTCTCCTGAGCTTCTGTTTGACAAGTGGACACTCTTCACGCAAAGGCAAGCAATGAACCATGATATCGGTGTCAAGATCGGGCATATCTTCGTATGAACAAGCAAAGATATCATTATACTCACGGAGCATTTTAACCAATCTTTGCTTGGCATCACTCTGCAATGCAGCCCCTATCCGGACATCTCTTCTAACTTCCTCGGTACCCAAGTTGATGATCTCAATTTCCTCCTGATGAGGCAGAATGATTTTCTCTTCTTATTTCAGTAGTCTGGCTAGCTCTTCCGGCAGGTCTTCATCTTCATCAATCTCTTCTTCGGCTTGAAAGATCGGATTATCAAAGTAAAAGCGAGTCATAGATGATTCTGGAGCGGTGTCATCTGTAATGTGAAACCTGCAATGATGATGATTTAATGCTTAAAAGGATATGCAAACAAGGAAAAACCACATTTCCATTTTATTGTTAAAAATAAAACAAGAAAGACAGAGATCACAATATTTGAATGCAGAAAAACACCCTTTGATTAATTGATAAAATGATTGTTCAAACATAAACAAATAGGTCCTGAAGACAAAGACCGCTATGCTCCGGGTAAAGCATAGGGCTATACAATAATCAAGAAAACAAATCATTATCTTCTTTTGTCACTTGGATGACTTCTTTGATGGTCCAGTTGTTTAGGCTCTGCCCAGGAGTACACGGCCGGATCCATGTATCCATGTCGCAATCACTGCCACCTTCTTCATCAGATACATCGTTGATCTGCTCAAAGATCACCCCACCGCTGGTAAATTGGATGGGTCCCTTATAGCGTGGCACGCTCTGTGAGGAGGAAAATGGGTTGTATCCTAGTCCAAATTTGTCTTGCTTATTGGGGATGTCCAGAACTTGACCCCAACACTGAGATGCCTCGGACTTCACCACTGCATGGGCTTCTTTAAAAGATGACATGGCAACCTCAATTACTTTGCTCACATCCGGCGCTTTCTCCTTAATCTGCACAGTCTCGAAAGCCTGATATAAAGTCTCATGGATCTCGCCGTCAACCTCGACATATTTGAACGAAGACAAATGACTTATCATAATATCTTCTTCCCCACAATCAGTAACAACATTGCCACCCACCATATATTTCAACTTTTGATGCAAAGTTGACGTAACAACACCTGCTGAATGGATCCATGGTCGTCCCAACAGAAAGCTATACGCTGGCTGAATATCCATGATATAAAACACAACATCAAAAACTTCCAGACCAACCCGATCAGATGGGTCAATTCCCCAAACACGGACCTTCTGGTCCCATCAAAAGCTCGAACCACTAAGTCGCTTGGGGTGCACATTATCCCTCGGGTATCTAGCTTCATTAGAGCCTTCTTAGGTAGCACATTCAGTGACAACCTGGTATCCACCAACACGTGCGACATCACAGACCCTCTACATTCTATAGAAATATGCAGCGCCAGATTATGATTTCGTCCCTTGGGCGTCAGATCCAGATCAGTAAAACCCAGCCCGTTACCAGCATTAACGTGTGCCACTACTCCCTGGAGCTGATTCACAGATATCTCATGTGGCGCATATGTTGTATTCAGGATTCTTAGGAGAGCGTTTCTGTGTGCCTTAGAGCACAGCAGCAACGACAGAATGGAGATCTTTGACGGCGTTTGCTGTAAGTGATCTACGATTGTTGCACCCCAAAATTTGCCCAACATTTCTTTACCTAGCTTATGTTTCATTTCATTAGCATTATCATTTGCATTTCATTGACATGTATGCAGGGGGTCAAGAGGTATGATTATCAATCAAGAGCTATACAAGACTTTGAAGCTAGCTAAGGAGGTTATTCAAGTGTTCAAGGGTTGATATCCTTGTCAAAGAAGTAAAAGATCCTTAGAGAGAGTCGTTGAAGGCAAAAGGGTGTGTCTCCTAACTTGAGAGTTGTGGGAAGTCATCAGATGATTATGAAGCCATGAAGTTAGACTTGAGGTCTTGAGAGAGCTCATGATAAGTGTTGAAGATCACTTTGAGGCCTAGACAAGTCATTATGCAAGATTGAGAAGCCTCAGCCATGAGTGGTGCAATTAGGGTTTGACTGGGTCAACCCTAAGTCAACTGATGATTTGAAGAAGGTTGAGACCTAATTTAAGAGCCATGTGATCATGGATTGATACATTGAGATGTTATAAGGATGATTCCAAGTTCAGCTCATCATGATTGAAGAGTTTGAGAAGTTTCAAGCTAGGGTTTCTAAGGCTTAACAGTGTAAAATCCCCTAGTTTGACCCCTATCTTCAAAGCAATTTAGCTCAAGATGTGATTGTCATCTCATCTTTCCCCCAACATGAATGTTATAGAGCATGATCTTAGCTTTAATTTGAGTGCTAGAAGTCCTTGATAGGATTTGTAGAACTCAAGTTATGACTTTGGCAAGTTACAGGTCATCTGAGGCATGTGAATTTGGAGCTTGAAAGTTGTCCAACTTGCATGGAACTTTTGCCCTAGAAGGATGATTCCTATGAACTTTTGGTTAACATGAATGTTTTTACTTATCCTCTTAGATTTCTAGAGAGTACTAGAAGTCCTTTATAGGATTTGTATAACTCAAGTTATGGCTTTGACAAGTCAAGGGCATTTTGGTCATTTGGAGATTATAGGTCATTTCAAGCATAAGGCCATAACTCCTATTTGCAAGCTTCAAATGGGAAAATATTCAACATCAAACTTGTTCAAAATGATGTTTTAAGGCTAACCAATAGGTCATGAGAGGTTGGAATTGCTTGTAGCTCAAAATCACAAAAATGGCTTAAAATAAGGGTGATTTTCAAATGAACCAAAGATGGAAATTGGTATTTTTGATCTACATGTCCAAACCAAGGCATGTAATATGTCATTTTGATTCTAAAACACATTTTAAGAACATTGACATTGCCACAATTTTGACTTGAGGTTTAATTTGTGGACTTGCTTTGAAAAGTAGTTACTTACATCATAAGTAACATTTGCCAAACCAAAATTCAAGGCATAACCAAGGCTTCTTTCAATCCAAACACATCCAAAATACCATTAGGAGAGAAATTGAAAGAGAATGGGGGTGAATACAAGCTGCTAGCAGAATTGGTATGACCATGGAATGTGATTGAACTTTTCATGACATGAGAAATTGAATTTCTCATTAGAAGGATCTAGAGCTTTCTAGATCATCCATACATGGCCTATATATTGAATAGAGGTGGTTCAGATTGAAGGTTGGAGATAATTGAAGGAGAGAATAGAGATTGAGTGTGAAAATTTCTTGCTTGCAACTGAATTCGGTTACACTATTTTCTTCACTTTCCATCCACTTTCTTGAGTGCAATCACTTCCATGGATGCTAGTGAGTGATTCCAGATCATAATCAAGGCAAATTCGTGGCTGAATAGTGTTCTTGCTCTCAGATTTCTTCACCTGCAACTCAGAATTGGTTCCAAGAATCCAGAGCATTTCCATTCATTTCATTGCATACAGAAGCTTTGAATTGATTCATTGAAGGAATTTGGAGCATTTGAAAGCTTGATTTGAAGGTTTAATACCTCTGTGCACACGAAATTCTCAGGTTAGTAACTTTCAATCACCAGCTTCAATTAGGTAGAATTAAGAGGAATTAGGATGTTAGATGCATTGTGGATTGATGTAGGAAGGTTTATGGATCATTAATTTGAGAGTTAGTGACCAATTAGGGTTGTTACCATTTTCGGTTGAGATGGTGTTCTTGCGAATCTTGAGGATTTAGATTGAATTAAGGGCATGAATGGACTCCTTGTGAGATTTGGGACAAGATTCATCAAGGAATCGTGGCCTATGGTGGATTCTATAGCAAGTTAGGGTTGTAGAATGCTGACCGGAGAATGTCACCGGTGGTGACTTTGGCGCGCAGGTGGCCTGAGTTTCAGAGGTTCAAATTGGGGAAGATGATCCCAGAGCCATTGGATCATAGTTGGACTTTGACTGGAGACCTCATCCAACGGCCACGATTACTTCTAATTTGTGAAGGAGTTCTGAACTAAAATGAAACGCAGCGTTTCATTAATCTGTTGTTTTTGGGCTTTATGCAATAATTGATAACCACACCCCCTTTATGGCCCAATTGCTAAAATGAACTGGATTGCCTTGCTCTCTACACCACGCGCTTATCATTTTTATTTTGATTTTCATATTATTTTTCATTTTATTCATGGTTATTGATTAATTCATAAAAAATGGAAAAATAACTCAATTAATCCCATTCTTTTTGCTATGGATTTATGATTGAATCTAGTATTTTTTAGATAAATAATATTATTATTCCATGCATTTTCTGATTTTATGGGATTTTTTACATTTTAATTGATATTAAAATAATCATGTTTGATGCTTTATTTTGTTGAATTTGATTTGATCATGTGATGATGATTCTTGCCTTGATTTTTTGTGTGTAGCTAGCATAGATATGCATGTTCCCCATAGATTTTTCTCACATTTTTGTGATTAATGTAGGTGGTAGTTCTAGGTTGAAACTTTAGGTGCTCCATTTTTAGGGTTTATGGTTGATACCTTGTGGTTTAGATCTTGTTTTTAGGACTTGGTGGATGATTCAACCTCTGATTTTTGTAGGATAGATTCATGATTGAATTAGGATCCCTTAGGAATTTTTTTAGGAATTCGCAAGGTAGTTTTCTATTTTTGTTTGATTTTAGTTTAGATACTAACTTTAGATGATTCTAATGCACTAATTCAACTAGATTGACTTCTTTAGTTCCCTTAGATTAGGGTTTTCTCTCTCTTGCTCTTGGGTGATGATGAAGGCAAGATTGAAGATGCATTGGATTGCTTGAACAGGCTTGGATGTGAGGATCTTCCCTTCTTTTGGTGTAGTGTTGATTAGGTGTTAAGATTAGGGTTTTGTAGGCAGAGCTTCTAGATAGATTCTCTTCCTTCATAAACATGGAAGATGTTGATCACTTCCATTCTTCCCTATGATGTAAGGTCCCTTTGTAAAGGCCTCATCCCTCCTTTGGTAGGATATGTGGCTCTTTGCAAGTTGGTAGAACCTTTGAGGGTCCCTTTCTCTGATGATAAGATGCTTAGTGGTGACCTTTGGTCTTCACTCTGCTACCAATCATCCCAACTTTGCTCTTGATGGATGCATCTTTCTCCCCTGTTAGAGGATGGAGTTCCTTGCTTGAAGAAGATTGAAGGATGAAGTTGATACTTCTTTGTGTTTGAAGATTACTCTAAGAAGCTGAAGCTTGTATATGAAGAGGAGCAAGTTGATACTTGTAAAGAGGGGAGAGCTGAAGCTTGAAGGCCAAGAAGAACAAGTTGACACTCGTGAAGAAGATCAAATTGAGATTGAGTGAAGAGCTGAGGCTTGAGGAATAAAGGATGAGTTGATACTTATGATGAGACATTGAGAGCCTGAAGGAGTCAAGTTGATACTTGATATGAGGAGTGAAGCCTGAAGAAGAAAGAATAAGTTGATACTTTTGTTTGATGTGTTAGAAGCTTGGAGAAGCAAGTTGATACTTGCTATTGAAAATGGTAGCCTTGAAGGGAAGTTGAAGGCTGAGGACTAGACTGATGTCAGAGGAGCTTTGCTGTGAAGCTGTGGGAGTGGTTGATTTGCTTTCTTTCTTGTCTGTTTGCTGGCTGTGCAACTGTATTGATGTGACTTGTTTGATTTGCTTGATGCATTAGAATAAGTTCATATTTAGATTGACTCAAGCTAGGAGCATGATTGCACTAGAGGTTGAGTTGCTCCCTCTGCTTGTATTTTTACTGTATGGCTTTGCTTGCTGGTATTCGGTAGAGCCCTGCTCCCTTGCCTATGTGGTTTGTGTTTTGCTTGATAGCATGTTATTTCATCTGTATGATTACGGTTATTCATATCTGGCTTGAGGTTGAGATGAGCTTGTGGAGGCTGATGTCCCACACACATTTCCTCCCTCACTTGCATTGCATGTATTTTACTGTATATCTGTTTACTGTTTAAGCTGATGCTTTATCTGTTTCTGTTTATCATTGACATGATCCCTTAGGACTCTCATTTCCTTTGATAAGGAAGTGATGATTAGAACTTTAGGTTGAAACCTATGCATGATAACTTCTAGGAGTTCCCTGTTTCAAACCTCAACCATAGGATGAATCCTTGGCATGACAACTGTTAGGACTTGATAGTCTCCCTGTAGTTGTCCCTCTCTCTTCTTATCTTCAAACAAATAAAAATACAATAATAAAGGTTAATTGACGTCGTACATTATGAGCCTTAAGCTATCTGAGAAAGGATTGTTGGAGAGTTTCTTTTCAACAGTTTGGATGTTTAGTATGGCACCCTTTGGGTGACATGCGACACATTCACTCTCAGGTCATAGTCTCTAGTGCGATATTGGTTGCAAACATCCATAAAAAAACAGTTCTTTCGTAAAAGACAGAAAACAAACTTCAAGCCTTTTTGCCCCGTGGGCCCATAATTCAAAGGAAGCTTTTTCTGAAGAAAAGAGTGTCGTTAACTCCTAGTTCTACCGTAAACAGTAACGCCTGAGTCTCCAAGGGTCGAGCTGCGTACGCCAAACTGCTGGAACTGTTTGTTAACCCTACTCGAAAAAACAGATGAATCTGAATTTCCGTAATCCGTATTATCCCGAACTACGTAAGCTCTGATCTCTCATACCTGTTGAGAGTACATAGGCACAATACTGACGTATTGGCGAGCCACCTTCCCCGTAACCCGTAGTTAGCCGAACTACGTTGACTCTGATTTCTCATTCTCTGATGAGAATACGTAGGCATAAAGCGCTACGCTTTGCCAAGTCATTTTCTTTTCTTTTTAAGCCAGCCTTGATAGGTAGATAGTAAAACTAACCCGTCAGATAAACACAACAGGCGTGGATCCCATCAAGTACGATGGACGTGAGGGGTGCTAATACCTTCCCCTTGCGTAACCGACTCCCGAACCCAGACAACGGTTGTGATGACCTTGTCTTATACCTTTTCGTCAGGTTTTTCCGATCGTTTCCTTTCCCGCTCTGAGGGATAAATAACGAAAGGTGGCGACTCTTCTGTTTTGCCGACACCTTATTTTCGCGGTAGCGGCAGCTGGCGACTCTGCTGGGGACTGCGATGGTTCCCTATGCGAGTCTCGCCTTGGATTTTCTTCCTAGTTGCCTGGGTCATCCCTAGCAGCTGGCGACTCTGCTGGGGACTTGATAGTTTCCTGGGATCCAACGTCCCGTATGCGAGTCAGTTTGGGGATCCAACGTCCCCTGCGAGAGTCAATCCTAGCGCTTGTATGTTTACTTATTGGGTTGTGTTTATTTATCGCGGTTTACTTATCGCATTTTATTTTCAGTATGATATGATTATCTGTGCTGTTGTGGGAGGGGCATTCTGATGAGTGAAAAGCCAGACCCAGGCTTGAGTGTACCTAGCATTAGTTGTGGAAATTAGTGGGTGTGTGCTTGCTTTGCAGGCACTAGTGTCTCATGAAATCCACGCTCAGACGAGGTTCTTCCGGTTGACTTCTTTTCCAGCCCTTTGGGCTTGAGGGGTTGTTGGTTTGGAGGATTGTCGACTCTGGGGACCGATCATTTGGGATTCAGCTAAGTGAGGCCGCTTCAAGAGATGATGATGCCACACCTTCTAGGTATCGTATCATCGTTATTGAAAGTTTGTGACGCTGATGACCGCATAGGATGCCGAACCTGTGTCAGTTTAGGTCCATACCCGTGAGTGGAAGGGTTTTTGCAGGAAACTTGACTTCCAGCCTACTCGATATTGTTGGTTTTCTCTCGTCAGAGCAAACTTATCCCGTCAGCAGCGCAGCAGTAATCGGAGCTTTGTGGGGGCTGTGATCCCGTGTTTGCTGCATCTTGCATTGCATTTGCATAATCATCTTTGCATCATATTGCATATCATTCTCCAGCTAGCCAGAGCTCTTATCCAGCATTTGTTTTGCTTCAGAGGGTGATTCTCCGGTGTTTGGTCTGAGCAAGGGTTGATTGTTAGAAGACGACCAAGGGGTTGAAGCAAATTTGAGCAGAATCAAGCAGTGGAGTCAGTTGAAAGTTGTTGGTAGCTATGTCAGAGAGAAGCTTCCAGTTTGTTGATACCTTGTCAGGTTTCGCTATGACGTCCAATCCTTTGTATGGTTCTATGCCTGATGAAGACTTTCCGCAAGTGAACAACCTTACTGCAGCTCGACTTGTACAGCCTTCTGTTGAAGACCGAGATCTACATGAGCAGTTTGTTGTCCGAAGTGAACGCTCTCCTTCTATTGATACCTCCGACTATCAGGGTGTTGTTTTCCCTATGCCAAATTCCCGAAGAGAGGTCCCGATAGCAAAGACTGAAGACCAATTAGCTCTCGTGTATGCTAAAAGGTTTTGTGCGTTGGATGAAAGATTCAAAGCCTTGGAAGTTAAAGATGTTGTTAGCCTCAATGCTGCAGACATGTGTCTGGTTTCTGGCCTAGTGTTACCTCCGAAGTTCAGAGCGCCGAGATTTGAAAAGTACAAAGGAGATAGTTGCCCGAGGCAACATCTGGTGATGTTCTGCCGAAGAATGACTTCGTTTGTGTATAACGACAAGTTGATGATTCACAGCTTTCAGGATAGTCTGATTGAGGCATCTCTGAGTTGGTATATGCAGTTGGAGAGTAATCAGATCCGATCATGGGTGGATTTAGCCAATGCTTTTCTGAAGCAGTATGACTACAATCTTGATGTAGCTCCTAGTCGTATGCAGCTGCAAGAATTGTCTCAAGGGAACAATGAACCTTTCAGGAAGTATGTTCAGAGATGGAGAGAATTTGATGCTAGAGTGCAACCACCGCTTCTAGACCGAGAGTTAAAAGGCATGTTCGTAAACTCCTTGCAGAGCCCGTACTTCGAAAGAATGCTTGGAGTTGCACCAAATTTCCTTGAATTGGTAAGGGCAGGAGAACGCATCGAGTATGGTGTAAGACTGGAAGAATTCAGAATGTTTCAAGCGGTCAGGCTAGTGAAACCGAATCTCTCTGTAGCTTTCAAACTGAAGATGAAACCGTGGTCAATGCAGTCATGACAGATGTTGGGTATCCTCAAGACGAATCGGTGAAATCTGTTGGTTCTTCATCTTCTCAGCGGTCGGTATCCTTTGTGTCTCGTTATTCTGGACAGATAATTGTGCCTAGGGCACCACATCGGGAACTTTATGTCGCTCCTCTTGCAAACCCACGAGCCTGTGGCCAAGGTTATCAGAATCAGCGTCAGAATCATAACCGACCTCGTAACAACTTGGAACGAAGGAATGCTCCTTCTCATCCGGTGCCTGTGTCGTATAGCCAGATTCTGCCACATTTGATTCAGAATTCTTTGGTGGAACCCAAAGCTCTTAAGCCCGTGCCAGAGCCTTATCCCCCTGGGTACAACTCCCATGCTCAGTGTGGATACCATGGTGGATCCACGGGGCAATCAACTGAAGATTGCAAAGCTTTTCAGGAAAAATTGCAACAGTTAATCGATAAAGGGTGCATTTCCTTTCCATAAGGAGTTTTGGTTGTGCATGACAACCTCTCAGCTGTCTGAGCTCGCAGATTCAGAGGGTTATTTCCAGAGGCCGGTGGTCCAGACGGGTAGACGTCCTCAGCATTGGCAGTCCTTAGAATTTTTATCATTTGCATTTGTAGTTTCCTTTCTGTTAGTTACTACTTGCTGTTAAACATTGTTTGTTTTGAATGGTAATATTGATAAAGTGACTATGCATTTTTCTGAATTAATCATGTCGTTGTCACTCATTTACTGCATTGCACCGACACTTGCATTTTATTCACTCCACTTTATCACCATGATTAGTAAAGATTGGAGGGAGGATGACGAAACTAAATACTCATAACTGATGATCGTATGCTTTCGGATAAAATCCTGCCTATGATGTACAGGCATTGTTTCAAATCCCCTAAACACTGGAGATATAAGGAGTTAGTCCCTCGTTAGCCACTTCGAGCCGAGAAGTAGGAGTTTCTTTCGGACTTTTAAACCCTCTCATCTTAACCCGGGGCAGGGTAGTTGTCAGTTAGCTTGACCGAGCGTTCAAGTCTTATAGAGGAGTGTTGCCTTTCAAGGACCAATCACAGTTTATTCCTCTCAAGAGGTCGTACCTCTTCAACCGCACTGGTTAAACCTCACCAATCAGGAGTGAGACAGTTATAACCCTTTCGGAGCAAGCAAGACAACCAGTGTCACACGACTTGTTCCAAGCAAAAGAAAAAAGAAAAAAGAGAGCCCGCTAAGTAAAAAGAAAAGAAAAGCTGGAAAACAAATACTTAGGCAAAAACCAGGGCATCCCGCTGGACTTCAAAAGAAATCGAAAAGAACTCAAAAGAGTCAGTCCAAGTAAAAATTAGGGAATCAAAAGAATAAAATGAAAGGATCTCAACAGAAAAATCCTCAAACAAGGATAAAGTCGTGTGGATGCAGACACCGAAAATGAAAGAGGAGTAACTGTCACTCCGAAAACCTTGCGAGTTCCTTAACCATTGTTCCTAACATTCCTTGAAGAGGCGAGCGCTTGTGCCAGATTAACTGAACATTAGGATCGTAGATCATCACGTAGAAGGGGTGGGTACGAATCATGACTTGAGCCTAATATCCCTTGTTTCACGAACCGTGAACCCGACCACGATACAACCCTTAAAAGACCTAATTGAGGCAAGGTTTATTCTGAAAACGCATTACGATAAGGTTGAGTAACCTGACTCCTACATGATTTTCTAATCATATCCTTGTTGTATTTTTCACTGATCAAATTAGCACTACGTTTGAACTGTTGGTTCATTCGTCACTCACTATCATGACACGTAAATGAGTGACAGCATTTTTTTCAAAATCTGCATGAACACTGCATTAAAATTACCATTCGTGAATAGACAATTTTAATTACAGGTCAGTAGTTGATATGAAGGAATTCCAACAGGGAATAGTCAATCAGGACTGAATCGTTAGTAGTCTGGATTAGAACGGTATGCTGCGAAGCCCTGTGAATTTGGGGCATTGACTTCCAGAGAGTGTGGAATCAATTAGTCTGAGGAGAAGTCCCGAAGTATCGGTTGATTATGGGACAAATTATTCAAGAAGCAGTTGATCAGAAGTGAATCTTCTCGAGACCCAATCAGGGGCAGTTATCCAGAACTCCTGTGATTTGAGGGCAGATCCCTCCAGTGTTCAATCAGGGCAGGTTAAGCCGCTCAACGCTCGTTCAGGGGCAAGCTACTTCAGAAGTATATTGAAACCAGCCATGTTGAGAGTTGGTTAGTTGAGGATGAATCCTTCCGTTGTACAGATGTCGGGGCAAGCCGTCTCGAGGTCGCCTTGTGGCAAGCTGCTTTCTGTTCAGAATGAATTTTCCCAAGAGTCAGATTGGGGCAAGTTGAATTGCACTGGGGCAAGTTGTTCAAGCGAGTTGGTTCATCCCAACAAGAGTTGAGTGTCGAGGAATCGTGTCATTACCCTACCAGATAACCAGAACCTTCTGAAAAGGCCTCGCTGTTATTGGATTGTTATCCTCCAACTTAAACTTGTTACTTACCATGTAACCAAAGTCATTTCCAAAGCCATGTTCTCGCCTAGCAAATCTCCAAAGCCCAGTTCTCGCCTGGCAAACGTCCAAAGCCCAGTCCTCGTCTGACAAACCTGTAACCAGTTCTCGCCTGGTCCACCTTTTTTCAGAATACCAGTTCTCGTCTGGTGCGTGTCAGCTTTTAAACCAGTTCCCGTCTGGTCACCTTTTCCTCGACCCACTGTTTAACCAGTTCTCGTCTGGCTAACACAGTTTTAAAGCCCAGTTCTCGTCTGGCAAACCAGAAATCAGTTCCCGTCTGATATCCAAAACCTAGAAGTCAGTTCTCGTCTGACAACTTAAACCTTTTTGCCACCAGTTCTCGTCTGGTAGTCTACCCTCGAATGCTAGTTCTCGTCTAGTATTTCCCTTTCAAATCCATTTTGTCGGTAACCAGAAATAAATCCCTATCACCATAAACCTATCCCTAAACTAGAAAAAGCCTAATTGTACCTAGCCCCATATTCCCGGTGACATGTGCTATCACGTTCCCTGACACGAGGCTCGAATGATCTCGGTTCTCCATGATTGGTGTTCTGTATTCCCTTAAGGGGTGATGTTGTTAAATCAGGAAATTTTCTTCAGCAGAGATGTACAGTTAAGATCGACCCTCCTCGGCTGTTTGAGGTTGCAGCAAGTTGAGATTGCACTTGTCCTTTATCATAGTAGGGTCAAGATTATCCTCAGCAGGGCGAGATTGATGTCCCCGACAGAGTGTAGCCATCCCCGGCAGATTGATTGTACATTCCCAACGGCTCAGGATCGAAGTTCTCCCTGACAAGCAGATTTTGGTTTATTTCCCCAGCACTGGGTCAGAGTGCAGTTTCTCGTAGGAGACTATTCACAAGTGTTCAGCCCTCGATAGCGCAGACTGAAGTCTCCAGCGGAATTGAAAGTCCCCCACAGAGTTGTATTTTCCCCGGCAGATAGGAGTGATTCCAGCATCCGGTTACCCTCCTCAGCCAAGTTTGCAGTTCCCCAAGGGAGTCGAGTCCTTGGAAGCCGTTGAAGCCATGATTGGTTCTCTCCAGTAGAGTGTTGAATAACTGATGTTGTATTTCCCTATCAGAGTCGTTACCTCCAGGAAAGTGTTAGCCGCGAAGACCGCGCAACTTATTTCTGCGATTAACATCGTTTTCCTCAGCAGTTGTGGTTAGAATACCTAGTTGAGCGGGTTTAGGTTCTCATAGAACTTCATTCCCCTGCAGCAGTCGTCTGGAGTTTGTTTCCCCAGGCGAAGTCCAATTGAGATTGGTGTGACTTCTTCTCCTTGGCAGGATGAGTCCTTCCTCCACCAGAGTGGTTTTTTCTCCTTGACAGGAGGATTCTCCCTTCAACATTTATTTTGCTGATGGGGTCGTAGCACTTTGCATGATTGCATAGCATTTACCCTAAGAATGCGTAGCATTTCCACCGTGTGGAGCATTGCGCCATTGTCGAACCATATGCATATGAAACATGAGCTAGGTCGTTACCGTTCTTGTTTTGCAGGAGTTCCCCGACATGGTGTCTGCTCAGGAAGATTCCTGAAATCTCAGAAGAGTGGTGTGGTTTAAGATGATTCTTGAATTCCCCCAGCAAAGCCGTTTGCCCAAGATGATTCTTGAATTCTCCAGCGAAGGTGTTTGTTTAAGATGATTCTTAAAATCCCTTGTGAAGTCGCCAGAGAGGGCCGCTCAAGTTGATGCTTAGAGTCCCCGACAGAGTGTTTGCTCAGGATGATTCTTGAAATCTCCAGCAGAGTTATTGGTTCAGGATGATTCTTGAAGTCTCTGGCGGAGTTACTTGTCCAAGATGATTCTTGAAGTCCTAAGCAGAGTGGATTCCCCCAGAATAATTTCCGGATCCCCGAAGTAGAGTTACTTGATAGTTCTCCAGAATCCCCAGCGGAGATGCGTCATCCCCAACAGGTTTCCGAACAGCGAAGTTGAAACTTCCCTTGAAGACTTGATGATTGAAGTCCAACCTTATTAACAAAGCAGTTCTCTCAGCTGATGCGGAGTGCCTGATGGCAGAAGTTTGGATATCCCCAATTGGTTCATGATTGACTGAGAATTCTATTCCCGACTTAGTGATGAAGTTCGGCTGACGCCCAAAAATTTCTTTGAATGCCCGATGGCATGATTAACTTGATTGTTGACCTGATGAATCCCGAGGAATCTTGATGCCTGGCGGCATGATCGACCATGTATCACCGGTTACCGTGTGACCAATTCCCCAGCTAGTTTCCGTACAGCTAATATTTCAGTTTTCGAAGATTTGTTCCCATCAGAGTACCGTGTACTTGTGTAGTTGGCAAATTTCCGGGTTTGTCGGTATTCAACCGTCTCACACCTTGATTGTTTGAGAGCCGTTCGCTTCTTACCCAGTCAGGTCTATGCCGTTTGAATAGGGGCAGCTGTTGCACCCCAAAATTTGCCCAACATTTCTTTACCTAGCTTATGTTTCATTTCATTAGCATTATCATTTGCATTTCATTGACATGTATGCAGGGGGTCAAGAGGCATGATTACCAATCAAGAGCTATACAAGACTTTGAAGCTAGCTAAGGAGGTTATTCAAGTGTTCAAGGGTTGATATCCTTGTCAAAGAAGTAAAAGATCCTCAGAGAGAGTGGTTGAAGCCAAGAGGGTGTGTCTCCTAACTTGAGAGTTGTGGGAAGTCATCAGATGATTCTGAAGCCATGAAGTTATACTTGAGGTCTTGAGAGAGCTCATGATAAGTGTTGAAGATAACTTTGAGGACTAGACAAGTCATTATGCAAGATTGAGAAGCCTCAGCCATGAGTGGTGCAATTAGGGTTTGACTGGGTCAACCCTAAGTCAACTGATGATTTGAAGAAGGTTGAGACCTAATTCAAGAGCCATGTGATCATGGATTGATACATTGAGATGTTATAAGGATTATTCCAAGGTCAGGTCATCATGATTGAAGAGTTTGAGAAGTTTCAAGCTAGGGTTTCTAAGGCTTGACAGTGTAAAATCCCCTAGTTTGACCCCTATCTTCAAGGCAATTTAGCTCAATATGTGATTGTCATCTCATCTTGCCCCCAACATAAATGTTGTAGAGCATGATCTTAGCTTTAATTTGAGTGCTAGAAGTCCTTGATAGGATTTGTATAACTCAAGTTATGACTTTGGCAAGTTACAGGTCATCTGAGGTATGTGAATTTGGAGCTTGAAAGTTGTCCAACTTGCATGGAACTTTTGCCCTAGAAGGATGATTCCTATGAACTTTTGGTCAACATGAATGTTATTCCTTAACCTATTAGCTTTCTAGAGATTACTAGAAGTCCTTGATAGGATTTGTAGAACTCAAGTTATGGCTTTGACAAGTCAAGGGCATTTTGGTCATTTGGAGATTATAGGTCATTTCAAGCATAAGGCCATAACTCCTATTTGCAAGCTTCAAATGGGAAAATATTCAACATAAAACTTGTTCAAAATGATGTTTTAAGGCTAACTAAGAGGTCATGAGAGGTTGTAATTTCTTGTAGCTCAAAAGCACAAAAATGGTTTAAAATAAGGGTGATTTTCAAATGAACCAAAGATGGAAATTGGTATTTTTGATCTACATGTCCAAACCAAAGCATGTAATATGTCATTTTGATTCTAAAACATATTTTAAGAAAATTGACATTTCCACAATTTTGACTTGAGGTTTAATTTGTGGACTTGCTTTGAAAAGTAGTTACTTACATCATAAGTAACATTTGCCAAACCAAAATTCAAGGCATAACTGTCGCTACTGCGAAAATCGGCGCCGACTGAACAGAAGAGTCGCCACCGTGCGTTATTTATCCCAACGGAGGGAAAGGAAACGCTCAGAGTAAACCTACCACAAAGACGGGGAAAGGAATGGTCATCGCAACCAAAACCTAGATTCGGGAGTCGGTTACGCAAGGGGAAGGTATTAGCACCCCTCACGTCCGTCGTACTCGACGGGATCCACGCTTGTTTTCGGGTATGGATTGTTATTCTATCTAAACTAAGGGTTAAGGGTTAAAAGAAAAGAAAATGACTCGGCAAAGTATCGCACTTTATGCCTACGTATTCCCGTCTGGAACGAGAAATCAGAGTCAACGTAGTTCGCCTACCTACGGGAAAGGAGGGGAAGGTTGCTCGCTAGGATATCGCATCCTATGCCTACGTACTTTCATACAGCATGAAAGATCAGAGCAAACGTAGTTCGGGCCACGTACGACACAAGTCTGTCTGGGTTGCTTTTATTCCTTCTGAAAAAGGGCTTTTCTGATTACTGGTCCAAGCGGACAAAAATGACGTTTTGATGAGTTCACATTCTTTTACGGAAGAAGTGTCTTTTATTGTGTTTGAAATCTTATTGTATTTTTCTGTTTGTTTTGAGAAAGAAGAGACAGAACTCTAACCTACGGTTGCAAAGGGAATTAGACTAACCTAATGTTATCATGCATGGGTTAAGACCTAGTGTCTATCATGTTCCTCTCTTGCGCAGAGAGAAACAGAGATCCTAAGGGAAAAGACGGAAACAGAAACAACAGATATATGATAAAGCAGTAAAATGCATGGATGCAACAATACAAGCGAGGCAAGGGAGTCCCACTCAACCTCGAACCTAGAAAACAATAGGCAAAAGTGAACAGAATTCACTTTCAACCTAACAGGGTAAACAACAAACAATACAGTCAGGGAAAACCAATCAATACATCAAGAAATATAAACAGCACAAAATAAACAGCAACAGCAGCTCTGCATCAACATCTGTCCCCAAGTCATCTCCAAACAGCTATAAGCTTTAAGCAAGCCTCAGTCTTTATCTTCACAGCCTTCAAGCAAAGTCTCTGTCCCCAGTCTTCCATCTGCAATGGCTTTTCTTCAAGTCTCAATCTCCAAGAGGAATATCAGTCAACAAGATGAAATGAATGTTAAACAGTCAATTGCCTACCAAGGGTGGCTCCTTAACTGTTAACATTATACAGACAATCTTCCCTCAAAAGTTCTATCTTTCAAATACATTCACTAATCCTTCCAAAGGAAGGAGGTGGATATTTGAAAGAGACTTTGAATCATAGAGAAAGAATGGAGGCAGACAAGGCCTTCCATGTTTGTGAATCAAGCTTTCTACTCTAGAGCTCTGCCTAGCTCCTAAACCCTATACTCCTCAACAGCTGCCAGCAAAGGATACTCCTCATCAACTATGGAAGTTGGACTTCACTCTCTTTGATCTCCAATGGCCTCATCATCACAGTCTTCAGCTCAACCAATCCCCAAGCAAACCCAATACCCCACACAGACAAATGAAATAACCCTAGAGAGGGCACACCACACAGTCAAACAAATATAAGCAGTATACTGATAGTAATAGGGGAAGCCTAATAATCTATAAGGGATATATTAACTACCCATAATCCCTATAGTCCCATACCCCAAAGATTCAAACTACAACTCCTAAATGAAATGATTCATCATACCTATGTTATCTCCTAAACCCTAGTTTTGGTTCTTCTAATCACACCTAAACAAATCACCTAAAATTAAATCATAAAATCATGAATTAAATTTTATATACAAGATAAAGGTCTAAGCTAATCAACCTAAAAAGAATGGATCAAAAACATTAAAGCATCTATTCAAACTAAAATCACCAAATTCATGCATTAAACTAAACATTATAAAAAGCTATCAAAAAGAAAAATATGCTAAAAATACAAAAATAACATGGAATGTTAATTTTTTTATATGATAATTTTCTTGACAAAAATATGAACAATATGCAAAAACAACCAATAGAAAACATGTAATTTTCAATTATTTATGATTTTTTAAAGAAATGAAATGAATTGAGAAAAATTAAATGAATTAATATGGCTGAGGGGTGCATCTAGTAATAAAATCAGTTAAAAAAACAAGATGGGCCCAGACTGGGGGGCGCGCCTAGCAATGTGCGTCTGGGCCCAGTCAACAGAAAACATAACAAAAATCAAAAAAAGGAAAACGGTGCAGATAGCAAGATTTTTAGTTCATTATCATTGGGCCTTAGAACTAGGGGGTGGGGTTAGTAACAATTGCAAAGCCCAGTCTGAGAATATTAATGAAACGGTGCGTTCTGATTCATAACCTCTCCCTCCAAATTCGTTTTAAATCCTGGCCCTCAGATTAGGAAACAAGTCAAGGTCAAATGGCTGATCGTGCGGCCCAGGGTTCGTCTTCAACCTTGAAACCCTAGGGTTTCAGAAAATCTTCTCACCATACACGAACCTTCCATCATTCTGTTCTCCCTCAATTCTCCATGAAAGCTCACGATGTAAAAACCAAAAACACTCCATTCTCTTCCCTCTACACAGCCATGGCAATGGTTTCTTCTAAAACTCAACCAAACTTCAAACCCGATAGGTAGAAGCCATAGGTTCCACCATCATGCACTGTCATCAACCATGAGAATTCCTTCCAATCTTTACCCTAGCATGATCTACACCTCTCACTGATCATTATGAGCTATAAACCTAAGATTATCGTGCATTATTCTTGATGTTATAAACCCTAACATATTTGGTGCACCATTAACAACCTCCATGAAACCTTCTCAAACTCACCAAAATTAATCATCTAACCTATCCTAACAGTTCTAACCCTAGAATTCTCTAACATACTAACTAATTCAAGCAATTCGAATGGATTACCAACCTGGTGTAAATGATGAAATTAGGTGCTGAATTCTTCAAATCCAATGCTTGCAATGCTTGGGAATTGATCAGTGAACTTAATTCTTGATTCTGTATGCAATGGATCTTGTGCAAACTCCTTGAATCTTGCAATCACAAAGTTCTTGCTCCTTGGAAGATGAACTTGAACAGCACGAGTTCTTCTTCAAATCAACCAAATTCTGATGGAATTGTAATCTATGAAAGATGTTAATGATGATCAAATCAAGAAAAATGGAAATTGATAGAGATTTTATGGAGTTTGAAGTAGTTTTGCAAAGTGGAAGATTGAAGTATAACTTGGTATTATGAACAAATGAATCACCAACCCATGCATGAAGCCATTCAATTCAATATATAGATGGAATTAGAAACCTCTAGATCTTTGTAGAAACTTCCCATGCACACTTTCCCTTGGATTTGGATTATGTAACTTCCTTTGTAAGTAACCAAGCATAAATTTCAACTCTTGAAACAAACTTAAAAATAAACTTTTGCCAATGTTCTTAAAACATTTTTTCCAATCAAAATGACCTATAATTTCACCCCATTTGGTCAAATTATGAAAACTCTCAATTTTAGGTCATTTTTTATTCATTAAATTCACCAATTTTGAAACCTTGATCTATGAGCCTTTCCAATATTTCATGGTCACTTTTCTAGACTCAAAATGTCATTTGGAGCAAGTTTGATGTTGTGAAGTTTTCCATTTGAAGCATCCTTGTATGCGTTTTGGGCATAGGCTTGAAATGACCTGTAATTCTCAGATGACCAAAATACCCTTTGCTTGCCAAGACCATAAGTAGAGTTCCACAAATCATATGAAGGCATACCATACCATTCTAGAAATCTAAGACAATAAGGAACAACTCTTATGTTGACCAGAAATTCATTTGAAATCTCCTTGAGGGGTAAAAGTTGTTTGGAAGACAAGTAACTTTCACAGACAAAATTTCAGATACCTCAGATGACCTGTAACTTGCAAGGACCATAACTTGAGTTCTATAAATCTCCTTAATGTATTCCACCACTCAAATTAAAGGTCTTGAGATCCTCTACAAGTTTCATGTTGACCAAGGATCCATTTGAATCTTGAATTTTGACTTATCTTGCTTGGAAATTTGACCTAAACTAGGGGATTTTACACAGAAACCCTAATTTAGAAACTCCTCTTCTCCTTGATTTCTTTTGATTTCTTCTTGGCACATCACCATATCCTTTTTTACATGTCAAATGATGAACCCCACATCTCTCAAATAGACCTCAATACCTTTCAATCAATCCTTTGACCTAGGGTTGACCTAGAGTTGACCCCAGGTGAAACCCTAGTTGACTGTCTTCAACTGCAACTCTTGTGATCCTATCAATGACTTGCCTCCTTCTCCAAATGACTTTCTAAGTCCTCCCATGATGTCTATATACTCTCCATGCTCAATTCACAACTCACAACTTCTTTGATGATCTTCAGATACCCTCAGATAGGAGATAGATGCACTACTTGATCCACTGACTTCTTAGATTACAATTTCTTCCTGATGACTTGGATAAGCTTGAATTTGAATAATAACCTCTTGATAGGCTCATAGTGATGAGAATAGTGCTTGGTCCCTTGTTGGATGACTTGCTATGCTATGCTATGCAGATGATTAGACTATGTACACGACTCTATATGCAAATGCTAATGCAATTGAAACATAAACCAAGTGAAGAAGGTTGAGCAAATTTTAGGGTGCAACAACTGCCCCTATTCAAGCGACTTGGACCCGATTGGGTGAAGAGCGAATGGCCTTCAAACATTCGAGGTACGAGACGGTTGAATACTAAGAACCCGGAAATTTGCCAACCGCAGAAATAAACTGCACCACTGCTTGGGGATTATTTTCATCAGCCTAACTCTAACTGTTACGGCAACCCACTGATCTCTTAGCGACCGTGCTGGGGATCGACCTGAAAAAGATTCTATCATCGAAGAAATCTCAACTAAAACTTGTCCACGTTAGGACTCCACCTACTGTCAACCCGGAAAAAACCTCGGCAACTTCGCTGGGAATAATTCGTCTGCATTTCATCCGAAATAAATTGCCCCCGTTAGGAATAAACTCTTCCACGTTAGGAATAACACCGTCCACATTAGGACTAAGACTTCGTCTGGATCTGTCCACGTCAGGACTAAACTTTCTAGGTTATGAATACATCGTCCACGTTAGGACTCACCCTTCCACGTTAGGAATAACCTCTTCCACGTTAGAAATAACACCGTCCACGTTAGGAATACCTCGTCCACATTAGAAATCACAATCTTTCCACGTAAGGAAACCTATCCACGTTAGGACTAAACTCTTCCACGTAAGGAATACATCGTCCACGTCAGGAATACCTCGTCCACGTTAGGACCCACCTCTTTCCCCGTAAGGAATATATTTTCTTTCCACGTAAGGAATGCGTCTTCTTTCCACGTAAGGAATAAATCTTCTTTCCACGTAAGGAATCAATCTTTCCACGTAAGGAATCACAATCTTTCCACGTGAGGAATCAATCTTTTCTTTCCACGTAAGGAATAAACTTGTCCACGTCAGGACTCACGTTTCGTCTTGATCTGTCCACGTCAGGACTACATCTTCTCTGCTGAGGGAATAAAATTTGTCCACGTCAGGACTCATGCACCTTCGACCCGCTGGGGAAATAAAACTCGTCCACGCAGGACTCATGCTTTGCCAACATGAAGGAAGATAAATCTGTCCACGTCAGGACATGCGCACCTTCGACTTGTTGGGGAAATAAAACTTGTCCACGTCAGGACTCATGCTTTGCCAACATGAAGGAAGATAAATCTGTCCACGTCAGGACTTGCGCACCTTCGACTTGCTGGGGAAATAAAACTTGTCCACGTCAGGACTCACGCTTCACTAACACGAAGAGAGATAACTTTGTCCACGTCAGGACTTGCGCCTCTTATTATCACGAAAAACTATAAACTTGTCCACGTCAGGACGCACAATTTCACCATTACGAATATAGATATCCGCTGGAAATAAATGGTCCACGTCAAGACACCAACACGAAGAGTAATCAATTTTGTCCACGTCAGGACTTCACATTCAATCAATACGGAGAAATCAAATCTGTCCACGTTAGGCTTAACACATATCGTCAACTCGGGGAAATAAATCTGTCCACGTCAGGACACCCACTTCTCTAACACGAAGAAAACCTGTCAATAAAATTGTCCACGTCAGGACTCATTTCTCCATCGGTCCCAACCCACAAACTTCTTAGCACTGACATGACAACGACTTTGAGGCGGACTCCACTGGGGATATTTAGAAACCAAACTACCGGACGCCTGTCCTGATAACCGGCGGCAGCCTTTGAAATTCTGATTCATGAAACCCTTCGATGACAAATAACTCTTCTTGGGGACAAGGAGAAATTCATCATGGCAACCTGTTGCACCCTAAAATTTTCTCACCCTTTTCCAATTGGTTTATGTTTCAATTGCATTAGCATTTGCATATAGAGTCATGTACATAGTCTAATCACCTGAATAGCATAGCATAACAAGTCATCCAACAAGGGACCAAGCACTATTCTCATCTCTATGAGCCTATCAAGAGGTTATTGTTCTAATTCAATCTCATTCAATTCATCAGAAAGAATTTGAAAGCTAAAGAAGTCTATGGATCAAGCAGTGCATCTATCTCCTATATGAGGGTATCTGAAGATCATCAAAGAAGATGTGAGCTGTGAGTTGAGCATGGAGAGTATGTAGACATCATGGAAGACTTAGAAATTCATTTCGAGAAGGAGGCAAATCATGGATATGATCACAAGAATTGCAGTTGAAGACAGTCAACTAGGGTTTCATCTGGGTCAACCCTGGGTCAACTCTAGGTCAATTGATTGATTGAAAAGCATTAAGGTCTATTTGAGAGATATGGGGTTCATCATTTGACATGTAGAGAAGGATATGGTGATATTCCAAGAAGAATTCAAGAGAAATCAAGGAGAAGAGGAGTTTCTAAATTAGGGTTTCTGTGTAAAATCCCCTGATTTAGGTCAAATTTCCAAGCAAGATGAGTCAAAATGAAAGCTTCAAATGGATCCTTGGTCAACATGAAACTTGTAGAGGATCTCAAGACCTTCAATTTGAGTGGTGGAATAAATTAAGGAGATTTATAGAACTCAATTTATGGTCCTTGCAAGTTACAGGTCATCTGAGGTATCTGAAATTTTGTCTGTGGAAGTTACTTGTCTTCCAAGCAACTTTTACCCCTCAAGGAGATTTCAAATGAATTTCTGGTCAACATAAGAGTTGTTCCTCATTGTCTTAGCTTTCTAGAATGGTAAGGTATGCCTTCATATGATTTGTTGAACTCTACTTATGGTCTTGGCAAGCAAAGGGTATTTTGGTCATCTGAGAATTACAGGTCATTTCAAGCCTATGCCCAAAACTCATACAAGGAAGCTTCAAATGAAAAACTTCACAACATCAAACTTTCTCCAAATGACATTTTGAGTCTAGAAAAGTGACCATGAAAGATTGGAAAGGCTCATATCTCAAGGTTTCAAAATTGGTGAATTTAATGAATAAAAAATGACCTAAAATTGAGATTTTTCACAACTTGGCCAAATGGGATGAAATTATAGGTCATTTTGATTGGAAAAAATGTTTTAAGAACATTGGAAAAAGTAGAATTTTGAGTTTGGTTCAAGAATTGAAAGTTATGCATGGTTACTTACAAAGAAAGTTACATAATCCAAATCCAAGGGAAAGTGTGCATGGGAAGTTTCTCCAAGCTTCTAGGGCTTTCTATTCTTATCTATATATTGAATGAAGTAACTCCATGCCATGGTTGGTGATTCATTGTGCTCATAATATCAAGTTTCACACCATTCTTCCAATTGGCAAAAGCATCTCAAACTCTCTCAAATCTATATCAATTCCCATTTTTCTTGGTTTGATCATCATCACCATCATTCATAGATCACAATTCACACAAGCATTTGGTTGAATTGAAGAGAACTCGTGCCATACAAGTTAATCATCCAAGAAGCAAGAAAGTTTCAATTACAAGATCCAAGAGGTTTGAGCCAGAATTTTTGCATACAGAACAAGGAACTGAGTGTGTGGATCAAGTTCAGAGCATTGAGAGCATTGGATCAAGAGAATTCCATAGCTGTTTTCATCATTTGTACCAGGTAAGTTTTCTCTTCGAATTGACTGTTTTAGTTAGAATCATAGTGATTTGTTAGCATAGAACGGTTAAGATAGGTTAGATGATGGATTGTGCAAAGTTTGGAGAAGTTTCATGAAGGTTGATCATGGTGTATCAAAACTGTTAGAGCTTATAACATCAAGAATATGGCACTACAAGCTTGCATATATGGCTGAAAATGATTAGTGTGAAGTATAGATTAGGTTAGGATAAGATTTGGTGAAAATTGAAGAGATTGATCTCAGGTGAAAATGGTGGAATCCGAATGTTGCACCTATCGGGTTTGATTTGTGGTTGAGTTTTAGAAAGAACCATTGGCATGGCTGTGTAGAGGGGAAGGAATAGACCAAGTTTGCTTTTCATATCGAGTGATTTCATGGTGAATGGAGGGAGAACAGAGAACTGGAAAACTCGTGCATGGTGATGAGATTTTCTGAAACCCTAGGGTTTCAAGGTTGAAGACGACTTTTGGGCCACACGATTATGATTTTGACCTTGACTTGGTTCTGGATCCAATGGCTGTGGTTTAAAGTTCAAAGCGGAGGGAAATTCCAAGGACAATACGCACCGTTTCATTAATGTTTTTAGGATGGGCTTTGTAATTGCTTGCTAATACCACCCCCTATCCTCAGGCCCAATGAGATTATAACTAGAAATCTTGCTTTCTGCACCGTTTAATGTTTTTTCTTTTTTTCATTTTTTCTGAGTGAGTGTTGGGCCCAGACGCGCTTGCTATGCGCGCCCCCAGTCTGGGCCCATTTGATTCTTTTAACTGATTTTAATTAATTTCTGCACCCTCATCCATTCAATTTCATTTTAATTTCTTTCAAAAATTTTAATTCTTTGGAAAATCATAAAAAATAGAAAAATGCATGATTTTAATTGGTTCTTTTTGCATATTGTTCATAATTTTGTCAAGAAAATTATCATACAAAAAAAATCCAACTTCATTTTATTTTTATATTTTTGGCATATTTTTCTTTTAGATAGGATTAAATAATGTTTAGTTTGATGCATGAATTTGGTGATTTTAGTTTGATTAAATGCTTTTACCTTTTTAATCCGTTCTTTTTAGGTTGATTAGTATAGAATGTTAGCTTGTATATACAATTTAGTTCATATTTTTAGGATTAATTTTTAGGTGATTTGTTTAGGTGTGAATAACATGATCAAAACTAGGGTTTAGGAGATAACATAGGTGAATTAGTTCATTTCCCTTAGGAGTTAGAGATTGAATCTTTGGGGTATGGGACTATAGGGATTATGGGTAGTTAGTAGATCCCTTAGAAATTACTAGGTTTCCCCTATTCAGCTACTGCTATTAGTAAACTGCTTATATTTGTTTGACTGTGTGGTGTGCCCTCTCTAGGGTTATTTCATTTGTCTATGTGGGGTATTGGGTTTGCTTGGGGATTGGGAGAGCTGAAGACCTGTGATGATGAAGCCATTGGAGATCAAGAGAATGAAGTCCAACTTCCAGAGTTGATGGAGAGCACCCTTTGCTGGCAGCTGGTGAGGATTGTAAGGTTTAGGAGTTAGGCAGAGCCCTAGAGTAGGAAGCTTGTTTCCCAAACATGGAAGGCCTTGTCTGCCTCCATCCTTTCTCTATGATGCAAAGTCTCTTTCAAGTATCCACCTCCTTCCTTTGGAAGGATCAGTGAATGTATTTGAAAGATAGAACTTTTGAGAGAAAATTGTCTGTATAATGTTAACAGTTAATGAGCCACCCTTGGTAGGCATTTGACTGTTTAACATTTATTTCATCTTGTTGACTGATGTTCATCTTGGAGATTGAGACTTGAAGAAAATCCATTGCAGATGGAAGACTGATAATCAAGACCCTGCTTGAAGGCTATGGAGATGGAGATTGATGCTTGCTTGAAGCTTGTAGCTGTTGATGATGACCTGAAGTCAGAGGTTGATGCAGAGCTGCTGTGGCTGTTTATTTTTGCTGTCCATTTCTGATGTATTGATTGGTTTTCCCTGACTGTATTGTTTGCTGTTTACCCTGTTAGGTTGAAAGTGGATGCTGTTCACTTTTGCCTATTGTTTTCTAGATTCGAGGTTGAGTGGGACTCCCTTGCCTCGCTTGTATTGCTGCATCCATGCATTCTACTGCTTTACTGTATGTATGCTATTATTTCTGTTTCCGTCAATTCCCTTAGGATCTCTGTTTCTCTCTGTGCAAGAGAGGAGCATGATAGACATTAGGTCTTAACCCATGCATGATAATATTAGGTTAGTTTGATTCCCTTCGCAACCGTAGGTTAGAGTTCTGTCTCTTCTTCCTCAAAACAAACAGAAAAACACAATAAGATTTCAAACACAATAAAAGACACTTCTTCCGTAAAAGAATGTGAACTCATCAAAACGTCAATTTTTGTCCGCTTGGACTGGTAATCAGAAAAAACCTTTTTCAGAAGGAATAAAAACAATCAAGACAGACTGGTGTCGTACGTGGCCCGAACTACGTTTGCTCTGATCTTTCATGTTGTATAAAAGTACGTATGCATAGGATGCGATATCCTAGCGAGCAACCTTCCCCTCCTTTCTAGTAGGTAGGGGAACTACGTTGACTCTGATTTCTCGTTTCAGACGGGAATACGTAGGCATAAAGTGCGATACTTTGCCGAGTCATTTTATTTTCCTTTAACCCCAGACCTGTAGAGTAGATAGAATAACAATCCGTACCAGAAAACAAGCGTGGATCCCGTCGAGTACGATGGACGTGAGGGGTGCTAATACCTTCCCCTTGCGTAACCGAATCCCGAATCCAGGATTTGGTTGCGACGACCATTCCTTTCCCGTCTTTGCGGTAGGTTTACTCTGAGCATTTCCTCTCCCTCCTGTGGGATAAATAATGCACGGTGGCGACTCTTCTGTTCAGCCGGCGCCGGTTTTCGCAGTAGCGACAGCTGGCGACTCTGCTGGGGATCCAACGTCCCCTGGCTGCTAAGGACTGCGATAGTCCTTATGCATTTGGGATCCAACGTCCCTCAAGCGAGTCAATCCTAGCGCTTGTTTTCCCGTCGAGGATTTTGTATGGATTTATATTTCTGACCTTTATTTTCAGCATTATATTATTGATTATTATTGCTGTATTGGGGTGTGACGGGTGTTCTATGATTGAGAGATAAGCCGGACCTGGGCTTGAGTGCACCTAGAATTAGAGTAGAAATTAGTGGGCACGTGCCGACTTTGCTTGCATTAGTGTCCCATGAAATCTACACTCGGACGAGGTTCTTCTGGTTGGCTTCTTTTTCTACCCTTTGGGTCGAAGGGGTTGTTGGTCAGCTGAATTGTCGACTCCGAGAACCGATCATTTGGAAGTTGGCTAAGTGAGGCCTCTTCAGGATTTGATGATGCCACTCCTTCTGGGAATCGTATCATCAACCCTGAAAGTCTGTGACGCCGACGACCGCATAGGATGCCATACCTTTTGTCAGTTACTAGGACATCCACCTGTGAGAGGGTTTGGGGTTATGCAGGTAACTAGACCTCCAGATACCGGTTATTTCTTGATCAGAGATCCTGGGTATTTATGGAGAGTTCTGAGGTCTGTCTGAGACCAGTTGGAGAGTTCTGAGGTTTGTCAGAGACCAGTTGGAGAGTTCTGAGGTCTGTTAGAGACCAGTTGGAGATATGATATGAGGTCTGCCAGAGACCAGTCAGAGTTATATTGTGGGGTCTGTCAGAGATCAATGTTGGAGCTTTTGTATTAGGTCTGTCAGAGACCAGGGTTTGAGGAATTCTGGAGAGTCTATCTGAGGCTTCTTGATATGGTTCAGGCTTCTCAGCTATGGCATTTGGTCCCTGTCGCATGTTACTTGCATTGCATTATTTGCATACCCATTATCATTGCATCCCCATTAACGTGTGTCTGTGCTGCAGGTGCATTTGCATATTCCCTGGTTCTAGTGCCCGGACTTCTGCATATTGATCATGGCTGGTTTGAGGAAGACAGTTGCGTATAAGCTGCCTACACCTGATATTACTCCTTTGCTTGGTCTGATGTCTCTTGCTGATGAGGAGGTTAGGAGAAGTTTCAGAATGAGTCATGGAAGATTGCTGAGATTAGTCTGCAAGCCAACTGCTGATGAGATGAATGGGCTGTACACCTTGATGCAATTCTATGACCCGGCATTGAGATGTTTCACGTTTGCTGACTTTATTTTGGGGCCTACCATTGAGGAGTATGTGGAGTTTACTGAGCTACCAGTACAGGACAAGGTTCCCTTTATTCACTCTGCTGCTGAACCTAAGTTGGAGGACTTAGCTAAGGCCTTGCACATGAACGCTGCTGAACTACTAGTGACTTCTTGGCTTGGGGTTCCAGGTTTCTCCCTTGATTTCCTAGTTGGCAAAGCTCAAGAGTATGCCAAGAACGGATATTGGGTGGTTTTTAATGCTATCTTGGCTTTATGCATTTACGGAATCGTGTTGTTTCCTAACTTACCCAACTTTGTGGACTTGGACGCTTTCCATCTGTTTGCTGCTGGCAACCCGGTGCCCACGTTGATCGGATACTTCTATCATTCGTTGCACTACAAAAATGAAAACAGAAGGGGAAAGGCTGTTTACTGTTGTGCGCCGCTGTTGAATATGTGGTTTAAGAGCCATCTTCCTCTGAAGGGACCTTTTGTGGACAGTGCAACTTCAGCTAGCTGGTCAGAGCGCCTGATGAGGCTATCTTCTGAAGACATTGAGTGGTTTGACCGAGACTTGCTGGGGTCTGAGCTTATTTTCAGTTGTTCTGGGTATCCTAATGTTCCTTTAATAGGAAGAAAAGGGTGCATCAATTACAACCCTTCTCTGTTTATTCGCCAGTTCGGATACGCGTTGAAGAACCCACCTCAGGAGGAAGAAGTGCAGGAATCTCTGTACTTTACCGGTGATGTGAAGGGAGAGTTACTAGCCAAGCTGCAGCACGCATGGACGCGTATTAACAGAAAAGGGAAGCCGCTGTTAGGGAAGAATGATTGTCAGGCTTATGCGCCATACAGAGTTTGGATCCAGGAGAGAGCGAGACAGTTGCGGATGCCATTTCCAGATGCACCAGTCCCTGTTCATACTCCTGTAGAAGAGCCAACCACTGTTTCTAGGAAGGCCTATGAGCAAGTTGTGAAAGAAAAAGAAGCCTTGATGAAGATCAATGAAGGGTTAGAGCAAGAGCTAGCTCAGATACGCAGTGAGAAAAACAAGGCCGTGCATGCTTTCCAACAGCAGATCGAGCTAGTAAACAGACTTGGGGCTGAATTGACTGAGGAGAAAAAGAAGCGCGAACGTCTGGGGCAAGAGTTCAGAAGCTCCCATGACATGTTGGAATCCAAAAAGAAAGCACTCGACGCAGCACACCGAGAAATCTCTTCTTGTAACAAGACTTGGAATGCTACGCTCACCAACAATAAAAAGAGGGAGGATAAATTGAAGCAACAAATTTCTGACCTCGAGGGGCAGTTGAAGGCTAGCATTAAGAAGTATGAAGAAGAAGTGATGACTAGGTATAGTCTCCAGAATGCATTGAACAAAGCCATCGAAGGCAGGAACGGAGCTGTGTCTCAGAAGCGGAAGCTAGAGGATCGCTTCGGAGAAAGGGCATGGGAAGAAACCGCTGGTGACGTGCGACGTGTGCTCAAACGAAGAAATCAACTTGTTGAAGGGCTGCTTACCCGACCAGGTCATCCAGAGACCAAGAAGTTAATAGAAGAGTACCGGGCTTATGGGAGTACTTGATCATTTCAAGTATTAACTTGTATGCTTTATTTGCATAGTGCTGACCATCACCAGGATTGTTGGTTGAGGTCATGCCTTCTCATTGTACTCAGTGATATTGTATTCTTGGCTTAATGGTTTTCTCTGCAATATATGAGGCTTTCTATGATTCAGCTCCGATCTTCATATTGCTAGCACTGTCACCGCACTGGCACCTTCACACTAGAACCGGGGAATGATTTTCCCTAATGCACAGACACATTGCTTTGCATTCATATTCATATTGCATTTCAGGTGATCATTGGATGGTATCTTATTTCTTGCAATGTATCAGGTCTTTTCAGGATTGAAGATCAGCGCCCACACCGGTACTCCACTCGCACTAACTGTCGAAGAATCATGGATCAAATGCAGAACGAGATGCAAGATATGCGCGAGAAGTTGGCACTCTTCATGCAGACCATGGAGACTATTGCAAAAGGTCAGGAGAATTTGCAAGCTATGGTGCAGCCTCTGTTGGCAAGAAATGCTGGACATGGGAATGAGGATCATCAGTCTGTGCGAGTCGACACTGTTCATGGGGATGGTACTCCCACACCAGTGGCCCCACCTGTAGTCAACATACCCGCTGTTAATGTCAACAACGCTACTGCTGCTGGGAACGGTAACGTTGGGATTGGGAACGAGACTGCTGTCCATAACGTTGGGCTTGGTGATGTCAACTTGGGTGATAATATGGGAGGCAACGACTTCGGTAATGCTGGATTCGGGTTCAATGACTAGGGATTCGATAATGCTGGGAAATACGGTTTCAATACTCAAGGCTTCGGGCAGGACGGATTCGGTGTGACTAACCAGGGTTACGGAGGATTCGGAAATGGAAACGGCGCTGGGTTAATGACTTTTGGACCTGCTGGGGTTGCTCCGGGATACGGTAACAGGGGGCGAGGCCCGGGGATGAATCAGATTAGAGCTGGCCGCAACAATGGATACGATGGGTATGGAGCCGGGAATGGTAACTGGCAAGAGGATCAGCAGGAGGACGCCTTCTCCGGCGGAGGTTTCGAAGGGCCGATGGATGACTCCCAGAGGATCAGAATGCTAGAAGAGCAGATGAGGGGGGTCGTGAACCAAAGTGTTGTGGGCTTAGACATGTCAACAATGGGTCTGGTGCCTGGCTTGAGGGTGCCAATCAAATTCAAAGCTCCTACATTTGATAAGTATAAAGGGGACACTTGTCCAAAAGTGCACGTGCGGTCATATTACAGAAGGATGTCTGCGTACTCAACTGATGAGAGGATGCTAATGCATTTCTTTCAGGATAGCTTGTCAGGTCCTTCCCTCGAGTGGTATATGGGATTGGAGCCAACGCATATAAAGACATGGAAGCAGCTGGCAGAAGCATTTGTAGCTCACTATAAGTATAACAGCGACTTGGCACCCAACCGGGTCCAATTGCAAGGGCTGTCTCAGAAGAAGGGTGAGAGCTTTAAAGAGTATGCGCAGAGATGGCGCGACATGGCTGCTAGGGTCCGTCCTCCTTTAGAAGACAAGGAAATGAATGACATGTTCATAGGAACATTCACAGGCATGTTTTATGACAAGTTGTTTCATACATCTTTGGCCAGTTTCTCAGACTTAATTCTGATGGGAGAAAAGATTGAAAGCAACATTAAGCAGGGGAGATTCCAGGCTGAGGAATCTACTGCATCTGGCAGTAACAGGAAGGCTTTTGGTGGGCGCCGTCAGGGCGATGCAAGCGCAGTGTTTGGGGGCCGAGGCCGAGGCAGAGGCAGAGGTCGAAACCAGTATGATCAGCCGCAGCAGGTGGCGAGCGTTACTATTCCGTTTCAGCAACAACCATTTCAGCAACAACAACAACAGCAGCAGCAGCCACAGCAGGGGGCACAGCCTGCCCAGCGCAGATTCCAGGGGGGTAAACCAAGGAGAGTGTTTGTGAAGCCTCCTTCAACGTATGCAGATTTGTTACAGACGTTGTTAGGGTTGAACTTGGTAGAGAAAAGAACTCTGGCACCAATAACAGGCACTCCGCCGTACGGTTATGATGCAAGCAGGCACTGTGAATTCCACTCTAGGGCCCCGGGCCACGATGTAGAAGGTTGCCATGCTTTCAAGCACGTTGTGCAGGATCTATTAGATAGTAAGGCTATCAATTTTGGAACAGCGGGTCCAAATATAGTGCAGAAGCCCATGCCTAATCATGGGGCGAACGCCATTCTGACTGAGGAGGGTTTGAATTTGATTATGCATGTTGATGATCTAAAGACGCTGTTGAGCGAGATAAAGAGCCGATTATTGCAAGGTGGTGTGTATCCTGGTTGTGACGAGTACTGCTTAGAGTGCTGGACCCTAGCTGGGGGTTGTGATGATTTAAAGAAAGGTATTCAGGCTTTAATCGATGGAGGTACATTGCAGTTTGACCGAGCAGCAATTGAAGAACCTGCAGGGGCATTAGCAGACAAGCAAAGTGATGTGGCCACTGTGACGATCCCTCGAAAGACAATCACTATAACGGCACCGGCCCAGCGACCACCGATCACTATCACTAAGGCCGGACCAATCCCGTACGAGAGTACCAAGGCAGTCCCATGGTCTTATGGGTTGGAAGTGTATTGTGACGAGTAAAGATTGATGTTGATAAGCAGCCATCCGAGACGGTAGACAACGTTGTTGGTTCAAGAGGTATGACAAGGAGTGGTAGGATCTTCATATCGCCTGAAGTAGAGGCTGAGCGACTGGAAAAGGGGAAAGGAAAAATGGTTGAGAATGTCCCAGTGCAAGCAAGCGGCAAAGAATCGACATCGAAGGATGTAGAGGAGTTCATGCGCTTGATTCGTAAAAGTGATTATAAGATTGTGGAGCATCTGCAACAGACGCCGTCAAAAATATCTATACTGTCGTTGCTCCTGTGTTCTGAAGCTCACAGAAATGCATTGCTGAAAGTTCTAGATACTTCCTTTGTGCCCCAAGATGTTTCCGTAAATCAGCTGGAGGGGGTGTTAGCACATGTAAATGCAGGCCATAGCTTGGGCTTTACTGACTTCGATTTAACCGCTAAGGGGAGGGAGCATAATATGGCGCTGCACGTATCTGTCGAGTGCAGAGGATCAGTCATGTCTCATGTACTGGTCGATACCGGATCATCTTTGAATGTGCTGCCCAAGAAAGCGATGATGAAGCTAGATGTCAGAGGAATCCTGTGCACGCCCAGTGACTTGGTAGTCAGGGCATTTGATGGCACGCGAAGAACAGTTTTTGGGTTTATAACATTGCCTCTACAGGTAGGGCCGGAGGTTTTCGCAACTGAATTTTATATCATGGACATCCAGCCTGTATACAGCTTCCTGCTCGAAAGACCTTGGATTCATGGTGCTGGGGCAGTCACGTCTACCTTGCATCAAAAGTTGAAATATATGGTAGGAGACAGCGTGGTCACTGTCTGCGGAGAAGAAGACATCCTGGTCAGCCATCTGTCGTCATTTAAATATGTGGAGGTCGATGGAGAGATTCACGAGACACCCTGCCAGGCATTTGAAGGGTTGTGCATCAAAGATAAAGGTCCCGGGCCGAGCAAAGCGTCAGAGATAGCCGTCTCGTCATATAAGGAAGCTCAAGCTCTGGTAGAGACTGGTGAGACAAAGGGCTGGGGCAAAGTGCTGGATATTCCTGTGAAGATGGACCGATTCGAGTTGGGATATCAACCGTCGTCGTCAACACCTGCTGCGGGGGCACCCCGTTTCAGAGGACCAATAACCATCTCTGCCAGTGGAGTATGTCATGAGACCATCAACGCTGCTTCAGAGTCTGACGAAGGAGACAGCGATTGCGATATGGACGCCTGGATTCAGCCGAGCGTGCCAGGACAAGAATTGTGCAACTGGTCTATTCAGGAGATTGTTCTTGTGACTCTTAAACAGTAATGCTTTGTTTTATTAATTGTTGAATAATCTGATGTCTTGCCCGGGGCATCAGGATTTGCTTAGGGCTGTGCTGTTATGAACATTGCGTGTTAATCATTAAATAAAAGGCGTTTTTCATGTGCGAATATTGCGATCCCTGTTTTTCTTGTTTTGTATTTTTTCAATAAAATGGCAACGTGGTTATTCGCTTTATACGCATTTTGAAGCACTTAACCATTCCTTTTGCAGGATAACATTTTCAGATGACATCCTTGAACCACCTATGACTCGTCCCGACTTTGAGCACCCGGTATTTCAGGCCGAAGAAGAGGTTGTTGAAGATGGTGACGTTCCCGAAGAACTGTCTTGGTTGGTGAAGCAAGAAGAGCGTGTCATTCTGCCTCACGAAGAGGTCATCGAGATTATTAACTTGGGGTCGGAAGGGGTTGAAAAGAACATACGTATAGGAGCCGCGCTGCAGAGCGACATCAAGCGAAGACTGGTTGAAATGCTCAGAGAGTATAGTGATGTGTTCGCTTGGTCGTATGAAGACATGCCAGGGCTCGATACAGATATGGTTGTGCACCGTCTGCCGTTGAAAGAAGAATGCCCGTCAGTCAAGCAAAAGCTTCGCAGAACTAGACCAGATATGGCAGTGAAGATCAAAGAAGAGGTTCAAAAACAGTGGGATGTTGGTTTCCTAGCTGTGACAAAATATCCCTCATGGGTCGCTAACATCGTACCAGTGCCCAAGAAAGACGGTAAAGTGAGAATGTGCGTAGATTACCGTGACTTGAACAAAGCGAGCCCGAAAGATGATTTTCCGCTTCCTCATATCGACGTGCTAGTTGACAACACTGCTCAATACTCCGTATTCTCCTTCATAGATGGCTTCTCAGGCTATAATCAGATTAAAATGGCGCCAGAGGACATGGAGAAGACTACTTTCATAACGCCTTGGGGGACATTTTGTTATAAAGTGATGCCTTTCGGATTGAAGAATGCTGGGGCAACGTATCAGCGTGCAATGACGACTCTTTTTCATGATATGATGCATAAAGTGATCGAAGTTTATGTTGACGATATGATTGCCAAATCCCAGACGGAGGAAGAGCATCTGGTGAATCTGCTGAAGTTATTCAAAAGGCTTAGGAAGTTCAGGCTGAGACTGAACCCTAACAAGTGCACCTTCGGGGTGAGATCGGGTAAGCTGCTGGAGTTTATCGTAAGAGAAAGAGGAATAGAGGTCGATCCTGCAAAAATAAAAGCAATACAAGAGATGCCAACGCCTAAAACAGAGAAAGAGGTGCGCGGGTTTTTAGGGAGGTTGAACTACATCGCCCGGTTCATATCTCACCTAACGGCTACGTGTGAACCATTGTTCAAGCTGTTGAAGAAAGATCAAGCTGTAACGTGGAACAAAAATTGTCAAAAGGCGTTCGATAAAATAAAGCAGTATTTGCAGGAGCCTCCTATTTTGATACCCCCAGTGGCAGGGAGACCCTTGATTATGTATTTGACAGTTCTTGAGGGAAGCATGGGTTGTGTTCTCGGTCAACACGACGAGACAGGAAGAAAAGAGCATGCGATCTATTACTTGAGTAAGAAATTTACTGAATGTGAATCTTGATATTCAATGCTTGAGAAGACTTGTTGCGCGCTAGCCTGGGCCGTCAAGCGTTTGAGGCAATAAATGCTGAATCATACAACCATGCTCATCTCGAAGATGGATCCTATCAAATATGTATTCGAAAAGCAGGCGTTATCAGGGAGGACCGCCCGTTGGCAGATGGTCTTGACTGAGTATGACATCCAGTATGTCTCGCAAAAGGCTATAAAGGGGAGTGTACTGTCTGAGTACTTGGCGGAGCAGCCTATTGAAGATTACCAATCGATGAGGTTTGATTTTCCTGACGAGGATATCATGTACCTAAAGATGAAAGATTGTGAAGAGTCGTTGCCAGACGAAGGACCAGAATTGGGTTCCAAGTGGAAGATGATCTTTGACGGAGCTGTAAACGCTTACGGTAGCGGAATAGGGGCAATTATCACCACCCCACACTGGTCGCACATCCCGTTTATTGCTCGATTGACCTTTGCAGTTACCAATAATGAAGCCGAATACGAAGCTTGTATCATGGGGCTTGAAGAAGCCATTGATTTGCGAATCAAAAATCTGGACATATACAGAGACTCAGCTCTGGTAGTGAATCAAATAAAAGGGGAATGGGAGACACGTCAGCCCAATTTAATACCGTACATGAACTATGCAAGGAGATTGTTGCCTTTATATGACAAGGTTGAATTGCATCATGTACCGCGAGCAGAGAATCAGATGGCTGACGCCCTGGCCACTTTGTCTTCCATGTACAAAGTCAACTTCTGGAACGAGCCTCCCAATATCGTTATCTCTCGACTTGACAGACCAGCCTTCGTGTTTGCTATTGATGAAGCTTCTGACGACAAACCGTGGTATTTTGATATCCTTAATTTCCTGAAAAATAAAGAGTATCCGGCTGGGGCATCCAGTCAAGATCAGAAGACTCTCAGGAGATTGGCGGGTAATTTCTATTTGAATCCGGATGGTGTCTTATACAGAAGAAATCACGACTTGGTGCTACTGCGTTGCGTAGATGAAAAAGAGGCAAAGTTGCTCATGGAGGAAATACATGAAGGTACATTTGGTACGCATGCTGGTGGGCATGCTATGACGAGGAAGCTGCTGCGGGCAGGTTATTTTTGGCTGACTATGGAAACTGACTGTTTCAAGTTCGCGAGGAAGTGCCACAAGTGCCAAATCTATGCTGATAAGATCCATGTGCCTCCGAGTCCTCTGAATGTGATGTCATCGCCATGGCCATTCTCGATGTGGGGGATCGATATGATTGGAAAGATCGAGCCAACGGCTTCTAATGGACACCGGTTCATTCTAGCAGCAATCGATTATTTCACCTAGTGGGTGGAAGCGGCGTCTTATGCAAATGTGACTAAGCAGGTAGTGGCCAGGTTCATCAAGAGAGATATCATTTGCAGATATGGAATCCCCGAGCGGATAATCACGGACAACGGTTCAAACCTGAACAACAAAATGATGAAGGAGCTCTGTCAGAATTTCAAGATCGAACATCACAACTCCTCCCCCTACCGACCCAAGATGAATGGCGCTGTTGAGGCGGCCAACAAGAATATCAAGAAGATTGTTCAGAAGATGGTGGTGACCTATAAGGACTGGCATGAGATGCTACCTTTTGCTCTGCATGGTTATCGTACGACGGTACGCACATCAACCGGGGCAACCCCGTTCTCGTTAGTATACGGAATGGAAGCAGTGCTACCACTGGAAGTTGAGATCCCTTCTCTGAGAGTGCTACGAGATGTCCAACTAGATGAGGCAGAATGGGTGAAAGACAGATTGAACCAATTGAGTTTAATGGATGAGAAGAGGCTAGCTTCTCTAGCATACGGTCGTTTGTACCAAAGCCGAATGAAGAAAGCTTATGATAAGAAGATACATCCGCGGAGCTTTCAGACGGGCGACCTTGTGCTGAAAAGGATTCTCCCGCCACAGGCAGATCATAGGGGCAAGTGGACCCCCAACTACGAAGGGCCATACGTTGTCAGAAAAGTCTTTTCAGGAGGAGCGTTATTGTTGTCCACCATGGACGGTGAAGACTTTACGTCGCTTGTGAATTCGGACGCAGTTAAAAAATACTTTGCTTAAAAATGACCCGCTGGACAGAAAAAAGAGAGTCCAGGCAAAAATGGGGCATCCTGGCGAACCAAAAACAGAATGAAAGGTTCGGGCAAAAGTTAGGGATAAAATTGAAAAAATGTACACCCGCGAAGTTGAAAACCTACACTGGGCGGCTTTGGCAAAAAAGGGTATCCCGGTGAACTGAAAACCCGTAAAGGGCGGTTCACGCAAGAGTTAGGGATTTGAAGAGCAAATGACTGCGGTCCGAATTTGATACTGCATTGAGCTTTGGTGCGGGAGAATATACTCGAGAGGTCGATTATCGGATACAATCTCTTCGGAAGTGTGGATACCGGGGAAAGCATTAGAGTCGGGCGAGTCATAGGAGGATCAGTTCGTGGTGTTCATCTGCATCCCGTTGCCGACATGTGTACAAATTTAATTTGTCAATATATTTATGCTTCTTGTGCATACTTGTATATTTGTTGTGCGTAACTTCCTCTTTTCAGGAGTTACATCCCGTGTACAAAACTCCGCCCATTCAGGGGCCCAATCAATAAAATATGTTATTCAGTATTTGATGCTGGTTCTTTACTGTTTTGTGCATGATAAAATGCCTAGGTTTGATGAAACTAGCATGTGCATAACGTCACTGGCCCTTGCCAACAATTGCTAAAACTTTGAATTAATTGAAAGTAATGTCACTAACGCTAACCTAAATAGATTTGGTTGCATAGGCTTGTCTTGTCTTGTTTGTGTTAGGGTTCATAGCCGTATGAAGAGGATGATCAAAAGATTGCAGTAACGAAAGACTCGACCCCCACGCAGGTCGCGCTTCTGAGATAGCAATGTCTTATTGAAAAAGGATCAAATTCCCCAGCCAGTCGTAGCTTATCCAAAGAGGATTCTCCAGCAAAGTCGTTTATCCTCAGCAGAGTTTGGCGATTCCAAGATTGTAGACTGTGTTCAGACAGTGTGGTGTCCCCCAGAAGGATTCCTTTATCTCAAGCAGAGTGGTTTAGCCTCAGAAGATTAATATTGCCAATTGGTGAGCTGTATTCAGGCAGTTTACCTTTCCCCGCAGGGTCATTTACTCTATCCCCAGCGGAGTCAGTTGATTATCCCCAAGAGAATCATCCCATCCCCAGCGGAGTTCTCTTTCCAGCAAGTATTTTCCGTTCCTCCCAGTGGAAATCGAAGATTAAGACTCTCCCCGACAGAGTTGGTTGCGAGTCCTGGCATTTATTTTGTCAGAATACCGTGTGATACCTGTTCACTCTCCAGCAGAAGTCCAATCATACCAGGCGCATCTGCTATTCTCCATCAGAGTTATATTCCCCAGCAGGGTGTTACTTCAATGAGGTGCTTGGTTTAAGTTCCCAATTTCCCAGCTGAGTCGACTTCACTCTTCCAGCCTTTATTTTGTTGGAATAATTCTGTAGCACCTGGCTATCCCTAGCGGAATCGGCATTGTATTCAGCATTTATTTTGCTGAAGCGGTTTTCTGTATCCCAACAGTCAAGTCTGCATTTGCATTGGCATATAGTGTCATATTTGCATCCACCAAATAAACGTGCAGCATTCCCATGTCGAATGGGGCATTGCGTCATTGTCAAACATATGCATTTTTGAAGCATGAACCAGGTTGGCTAACCGTTTGTTTCAAGTATTGTTATCTTGCAGGTGGAGAGATCTCTTGCTCGAATGAATTATCAAACATTCAAGATCTCTCGACGTGAGACATTCAACGAAAGTGTCAGCTTTGGCATTATTCCCCACAGAGATATCATGATGAAGTTCTCTTTGTCTCCGAACAGAGTTATTTGTGTAAATTTCTCTTGTTTTCCCCGCCAGAGTTAGTAGGCAAAATATCTCCTTGTCCCCAAGAAGAGTTATTTGTCATCAAAGGGTTTCCTGAATAAGAATTTCAGAGGCTACCGCCCGCTATCCGAGCAGGTGTCCGGTAGTTTGGTTTCCAAGTATCCCCAATAGAGTCTGCTTCAAAGTCGCTGTCACGTCAGCATTAAGAAGTTTGTGGGTCGGGACCAATGGAGAAATGGGTCCTTACGTGGACAATTTATTCCTATATTGACGGGATTTCTTCGTGCTAGAGAAGTGGGTGTCCCGACGTGGATAGTTTTATTTCCCCGGGCTGATAGGAGGTGCTAGTCCTAACGTGGACAGGTTCGATTACTCAGAGTTGATGAAATGTGCTAGTCCTAACGTGGACAGATTTGATTTCTTGGTATTGATTGAATGTGAAGTCCTGACGTGGACAAAATTGATCACTCTTTGTATTGGTGTCCTGACGTGGACCATTTATTTCCAGCAAATATCTCTATTCGTAATGGTGAAAGGTGTGTCCTGACGTGGACAAGTTTATAGTTCTTCGTGATGACAAGATGCGCAAGTCCTGACGTGGACAGATTTATCTTCCTTCGTGTTGACACAGCACGAGTCCTGACGTGGACAAGTTTTATTTCCTCAGCAAGTCAAGAGGTGAGTCCTGACGTGGACAAATCAAGACGAAAAGCATTTCCTTACGTGGAAAGAGAAGATCGGATTCCTTACGTGGAAAGATAGAGTTTTAGTTCCTTACGTGGAAAGAGGTGTTCCTTACGTGGAAAGATGGGAGTCCTTACGTGGACAAATCAGAAAGATTGATTCCTGACGTGGAAAAGCAATATATTCCTTACGTGGACAAATCAGAAAGAGTGGTATTCCTTATGTGGAAAGATTGATTCCTTACGTGGAAAGAAGATGCATTCCTTACGTGGAAAGAGGGGAGTCCTTACGTGGACAGATCAAGATAAGATCGTTTCCTTACGTGGAAAGATGTCATTCCTTACGTGGAAGGGAGACGTATTCCTTACGTGGAAAGTTTAGTCCTGACGTGGACAGATTCAGAAAAGAAGTTGGGTTCCTTACGTGGAAAGATATGATTCCTTACGTGGAAAAAAGATTTATTCCTGACGTGGAAGAGTTTAGTCCCGACGCGGACGGATCTAGACGAAGTTTATTCCTTACGTGGAAGAGGTTATTCCTAACGTGGAAAGATGAGTCCTAACGTGGACGATGGAGTACTAACGTGGATGGTGTTATTCCTAACGTGGAAGAGTTTATTCCTAACGTGGACGATTTATTTCTGATGAAAGGCAGACGAGCCATCCCCAGCGAAGTCGCCGAGATTTTTCCAGGTCGACGGCAGGTGGAGTCCTGACGTGGACAAGTTTTAGTTGAGATTTCTTCATGTTGACGGCAGACAGAGTCCTAACGTGGACAAGCAAAGTTCTATCCTTGCGATGATAGAATCTTTTTCAGACTGATGAAAATAATCCCCAGCACGTCGCTAATGGATCAGTTGGTTGCAGTAACAGTTAGATTCAGTTGATGAATATCGTTCCCCAAGCAGTGGTGCAGTTTATTTCTGCGGTTGGAAAATTTTCGGGTTCTTAGTATTCAACCGTCTCGTACCTCGAATGTTTGAAGGTCGTTCGCTCTTCACGCAATCGGGTCCAAGTCGCTTGAATAGGGGCAGCTGTTGCACCCTAAAATTTGCTCAACCTTTTCCAATTGGTTTATGTTTCAATTGCATTAGCATTTGCATATAGAGTCATGTACATAGTCTAATCACCTTCATAGCATAGCATAGCAAGTTATCCAACAAGGGACCAAGCACTATTCTCATCTCTATGAGCCTATCAAGAGGTTATTGTTCTAATTCAATCTCATTCAAGTCATCAGAAAGAATTTGAAAGCTAAAGAAGTCTGTGGATCAAGCAGTGCATCTATCTCCTATATGAGGGTATCTGAAGATCATCAAAGAAGATGTGAGCTGTGAGTTGAGCATGGAGAGTATGTAGACATCATGGAAGACTTAGAAAGTCATTTGGAGAAGGAGGCAAATCATGGATATGATCACAAGAATTGCAGTTGAAGACAGTCAACTAGGGTTTCATCTGGGTCAACCCTGGGTCAACTCTAGGTCAATTGATTGATTGAAAAGCATTAAGGTCTATTTGAGAGATATGGGGTTCATCATTTGACATGTAGAGAAGGATATGGTGATATTCCAAGAAGAATTCAAGAGAAATCAAGGAGAAAAGGAGTTTCTAAATTAGGGTTTCTGTGTAAAATCCCCTGATTTAGGTCAAATTTCCAAGCAAGATGAGTCAAAATGCAAGCTTCAAATGGATCCTTGGTCAACATGAAACTTGTATAGGGTCTCAATACCTTCAATTTGAGTGGTGGAATACATTAATGATATTTATAGAACTCAAGTTATGGTCCTTGCAAGTTACAGGTCATCTGAGGTATCTGAAATTTTGTCTGTGGAAGTTACTTATCTTCCAAGCAACTTTTACCCCTCAAGGAGATTTCAAATGAATTTCTGGTAAACATAAGAGTTATTCCTAATTGTCTTAGATTTTTAGAATGGTATGGTATGCCTTCATATGATTTATGGAACTCTACTTATGGTCTTGGCAAGCAAAGGGTATTTTGGTCATCTGAGAATTACAGGTCATTTCAAGCCTATGCCCAAAACTCATACAAGGAAGCTTCAAATGAAAAACTTCACAACATCAAACTTTCTCCAAATGACATTTTGAGTCTAGAAAAGTGACCATGAAAGATTGGAAAGGCTCATAGCTCAAGGTTTCAAAATTGGTGAATTTAATGAATAAAAAATGACCTAAAATTGAGATTTTTCACAACTTGGCCAAATGGGATGAAATTATAGGTCATTTTTATTGGAAAAAATGTTTTAAGAACATTGGAAAAAGTAGAATTTTGAGTTTGGTTCAAGAATTGAAAGTTATGCATGGTTACTTACAAAGAAAGTTACATAATCCAAATCCAAGGGAAAGTGTGCATGGGAAGTTTCTCCAAGCTTCTAGGGCTTTCTATTCTCATCTATATATTGAATGAAGTAACTCCATGCCATGGTTGGTGATTCATTGTGCTCATAATATCAAGTTTCACACCATTCTTCCAATTGGCAAAAGCATCTCAAACTCTCTCAAATCTATATCAATTCCCATTTTTCTTGGTTTGATCATCATCACCATCATTCATAGATCACAATTCACACAAGCATTTGGTTGAATTGAAGAGAACTCGTGCCATACAAGTTAATCATCCAAGAAGCAAGAAAGTTTCAATTACAAGATCCAAGAGGTTTGATCCAGAATTTTTTGCATACAGAACAAGGAACTGAGTGTGTGGATCAAGTTCAGAGCATTGAAAGCATTGGATCAAGAGAATTCCATAGCTGTTTTCATCATTTGTACCAGGTAAGTTTTCTCTTCGAATTGACTGTTTTAGTTAGAATCATAGTGATTTGTTAGCATAGAACTGTTAAGATAGGTTAGATGATGGATTGTGCAAAGTTTGGAGAAGTTTCATGAAGGTTGATCATGGTGTATCAAAACTGTTAGAGCTTATAACATCAAGAATATGGCACTACAAGCTTGCATATATGGCTTAAAATGATCAGTGTGAAGTATAGATTAGGTTAGGATAAGATTTGGTGAGAATTGAAGAGATTGATCTCAGGTGAAAATGGTGGAATCCGAATGTTGCACCTATCGGGTTTGATTTGTGGTTGAGTTTTAGAAAGAACCATTGGCATGGTTGTGTAGAGGGGAAGGAATAGACCAAGTTTGCTTTTCATATCGAGTGATTTCATGGTGAATGGAGGGAGAACAGAGAACTGGAAAACTCGTGCATGGTGATGAGATTTTCTGAAACCCTAGGGTTTCAAGGTTGAAGACGACTTTTGGGCCACACGATTATGATTTTGACCTTGACTTGGTTCTGGATCCAATGGTTGTGGTTTAAAGTTCAAAGCGGAGGGAAATTCCAAGGACAATACGCACCGTTTCATTAATGTTTTCAGGATGGGCTTTGTAATTGCTTGCAAATACCACCCCCTATCCTCAGGCCCAATGAGATTATAACTAGAAATCTTGCTTTCTGCACCGTTTAATGTTTTTTCTTTTTTTCATTTTTTCTGAGTGAGTGCTGGGCCCAAACGCGCTTGCTATGCGCGCCCCCAGTCTGGGCCCATTTGATTCTTTTAACTGATTTTAATTAATTTCCGCACCCTCATCCATTCAATTTCATTTTAATTTCTTTCAAAAATTTTAATTCTTTGGAAAATCATAAAAAATAGAAAAATGCATGATTTTAATTGGTTCTTTTTGCATATTGTTCATAATTTTGTCAAAAAAATTATCATACAAAAAAAATCCAACTTCATTTTATTTTTATATTTTTGGCATATTTTTCTTTTAGATAGGATTAAATAATGTTTAGTTTGATGCATGAATTTGGTGATTTTAGTTTGATTAAATGCTTTTACCTTTTTAATCCATTCTTTTTAGGTTGATTAGTATAGAATGTTAGCTTGTATATACAATTTAGTTCATATTTTTAGGATTAATTTTTAGGTGATTTGTTTAGGTGTGAATAACATGATCAAAACTAGGGTTTAGGAGATAACATAGGTGAATTAGTTCATTTCCCTTAGGAGTTAGAGATTGAATCTTTGGGGTATGGGACTATAGGGATTATGGGTAGTTAGTAGATCCCTTAGAAATTACTAGGTTTCCCCTATTCAGCTACTGCCATTAGTAAACTGCTTATATTTGTTTGACTGTGTGGTGTGCCCTCTCTAGGGTTATTTCATTTGTCTATGTGGGGTATTGGGTTTGCTTGGGGATTGGGAGAGCTGAAGACCTGTGATGATGAAGCCATTGGAGATCAAGAGAATGAAGTCCAACTTCCAGAGTTGATGGAGAGCACCCTTTGCTGGCAGCTGGTGAGGATTGTAAGGTTTAGGAGTTAGGCAGAGCCCTAGAGTAGGAAGCTTGTTTCCCAAACATGGAAGGCCTTGTCTGCCTCCATCCTTTCTCTATGATGCAAAGTCTCTTTCAAGTATCCACCTCCTTCCTTTGGAAGGATCAGTGAATGTATTTGAAAGATAGAACTTTTGAGAGAAAATTGTCTGTATAATGTTAACAGTTAATGAGCCACCCTTGGTAGGCATTTGACTGTTTAACATTTATTTCATCTTGTTGACTGATGTTCATCTTGGAGATTGAGACTTGAAGAAAATCCATTGCAGATGGAAGACTGATAATCAAGACCCTGCTTGAAGGCTATGGAGATGGAGATTGATGCTTGCTTGAAGCTTGTAGCTGTTGATGATGACCTGAAGTCAGAGGTTGATGCAGAGCTGTTGTGGCTGTTTATTTTTGCTGTCCATTTCTGATGTATTGACTGGTTTTCCCTGACTGTATTGTTTGTTGTTTACCCTGTTAGGTTGAAAGTGGATGCTGTTCACTTTTGCCTATTGTTTTCTAGGTTCGAGGTTGAGTGGGACTCCCTTGCCTCGCTTGTATTGCTGCATCCATGCATTCTACTGCTTTACTGTATATATGCTATTGTTTCTGTTTCCGTCAATTCCCTTAGGATCTCTGTTTCTCTCTGCGCAAGAGAGGAGCATGATAGACATTAGGTCTTAACCCATGCATGATAATATTAGGTTAGTTTGATTCCCTTCGCAACCGTAGGTTAGAGTTCTGTCTCTTCTTCCTCAAAACAAACAGAAAAACACAATAAGATTTCAAACACAATAAAAGACACTTCTTCCGTAAAAGAATGTGAACTCATCAAAACGTCAATTTTTGTCCGCTTGGACTAGTAATCAGAAAAAACCTTTTTCAGAAGGAATAAAAACAATCAAGACAGACTGGTGTCGTACGTGGCCCGAACTACGTTTGCTCTGATCTTTCATGTTGTATAAAAGTACGTAGGCATAGGATGCGATATCCTAGCGAGCAACCTTCCCCTCCTTTCCAGTAGGTAGGGGAACTACGTTGACTCTGATTTCTCGTTTCAGACGGGAATACGTAGGCATAAAGTGCGATACTTTGCCGAGTCATTTTATTTTCCTTTAACCCCAGACCTGTAGAGTAGATAGAATAACAATTCGTACCAGAAAACAAGCGTGGATCCCGTCGAGTACGACGGACGTGAGGGGTGCTAATACCTTCCCCTTGCGTAACCGACTCCCGAATCCAGGATTTGGTTGCGACGACCATTCCTTTCCCGTCTTTGCGGTAGGTTTACTCTGAGCGTTTCCTCTCCCTCCTGTGGGATAAATAACGCACGGTGGCGACTCTTCTGTTCAGCCGGCGCCGATTTTCGCAGTAGCGACACAACCCTGTGGGGAATATTGCCGAAACTGACATTTTCGTTGAATGTCTCTTGCTGAGATCTTGAATATTTTAGTGATTCATTTGAGCAAGAGCTCCCTCAACCTGCATGGGAAGCAACACTTGAACACAAACGGTTAGCCTACCTGGTTTATGTTTCAAAATGCATATGTTTGACGATGACGCAATGCTCCATTCGACATGGAAATGCTACGCGTGTTTATTCGGTGGATGCAAGTATGACACTATATGCCAAGGAAAATGCAGACTTGAACTGCTGGGATATAGGAAACCGCTTCAGCAAAATAAATGCTGAAGACAACGCCAACTCCGCTGGGGATAGCCAGGTGCTACAGAATTATTCCAGCAAAATAAATGCTGGAAGAGTGAAGTCAACCCTGCTGGGGAATATAACTCTGCTGGGGGAATAGCAGATGTGCCCCGGTATGATCGGACTTCTGCTGGGGGAGTGAACAGGTATTCCACGGTATTCTGACAAAATAAATGCCAGGGCGAAAAAAACTCTGTCGGGGAAAGTCTCAATCTTCGAGTTCCACTGAGAGGAAAGCAAACACTTGCTGAAAAGAGAACTCCATAGGGGATGGCACGATTCTCTTGGGGAAAATCAACTGACTCCGCTGGGGGAGAGTAAATGACCCTACTGGAAAGGGTAGATTGTCTGAATACAGCTCGCAAGTTGGAAACATTAATCTTCGGAGGCTAAACCACTCTGCTTAAAATAAGGGAATCCTCTTGAGGGACGCCACACTGTCTGAATACAGTCTACAATCTTGGAATCGCCAAACTCTGTTGAGGGTAAACGACCCTGTTGGAGAATGTCCTTCGAATAAGCTGCGACTAGCTGGGAAATTTGATCCTTCTTCAGTAAGGGACAATGTTATCTTGGAAGCACGACCTGCGTGGGGGTCGAGTCTTTCGTTACGAACTTCTGATCCATACTGCAACCTTTTTGATCGTCTTCTTCATACGTCTATGAACCCTGCAATACCACAAACAAGACAAGCCAAGTCTACGCAACCAAATCTATTCAGGTTAGTGTCAGTGACATTATTTTCAGTTAATTCAAAGTTTTAGCAATTATTGGCAAGGGCCAGTGACGTTATGTACTTACTAGTTTCATCACCTATGCGTTTATCATGCGCAAAACAGTAAAGAACCAGCATCAAATACTGAATAACATATTTTATTGATTGGGCCCCTGAATGGGCGGAGTTTTGTACACGGGATGTAACTCCTGAAAAGAGGAAGCTACGCATGACAAATATACAAGTATGCACAAGAAGCATAAATATGATGACAGATCAAATTTATACGCATGTCGGCAACGGGATGCAAACGAACATCACGAACTAATCCTCCTATGACTCGCCCGACTCTAATGCTTTCCCGGTATCCATGCTTTCGAAGAGATTGTATCTGGTAATCGACCCCTCAAGTATATTCTCCCGCACCAATGCTCAATGCCGTATCAAATTCGGACCGCAGTCATTTGCTTTTCAAATCCCTAACTTTTGCGTGAACCGCCCTTTACGGGTTTTCAGCTCACCGGGATACCCTTTTTTGCCGAAGCCGCCCAGTGTAGGTTTTCAACTTCGCGGGTGTACATTTTTTTTTAATTTTATCCCTAACTTTTGCCCGAACCTTTATTTTGTTTTTGGTTCGCCAGGATGCCCCATTTTTGCCTGGACTCTCTTTTTTCTGTCCAGCGGGTCAATTTCAAGCAAAGTATTTTTTAACTGTGTCCGAATTCACAGGCGACGTAAAGTCTTCACCGTCCATGGTGGACAACAACAACGCTCCTCCCGAAAAGACTTTTCTGACAATGTATGTGTTGCACCCCAAAATTTGACCAACAATTATTTACCCATTAAGTGTTTGAAAGTTGATACCTTCATCAGAAAGTTCAAGAGATCCTCAGAGGAATTGGTTGAAACCAAGGTTGTGTGCTTCATAGCTTGAGAGTTGTGGGTGCTCCTCAGATAATTCTGAGACTTTGAGAATGAACTTGAAGCTTTGAGAAAGCCTATGAGATGTCTTGAAAGTCATCATGAAGCCCAGAGAGGTCATTATGCAAGGATTCAGAAGATTCAACCATGAATGGTAGAATTAGGGTTTTGAATGGGTCAACCCTGGGATAACTGAAGATTTGAGGAAGGTTGAGACCTAATCCAAGGGCCATGTGATCATGGGATAATGTATGGAGATGTTATAAAAATGATTCCTAGACCAACTCATCATGACTGAGGAGTTTGAGAAGTTTTGAGTTAGGGTTTCTAAGGATTGTCAGTGAAAAAAACCCTAATTTGATCCCTATCTTCTAGGCAGTTTTAGCTCAAGATTTGATTGATATCTCATCTTCCCCACAATATGAATGTTGTAGAGCTTGTTCTTAGCTTTAATTTGAGTGGTAGAAGTCCTTGATAGGATGTGCAGAGCTCAAGTTATGGTTTTGACAAATTACAGGTCAGCTGAGGTGTGTGAATCTGGGTCCTTGAAAGTCACCCAACTTGCAGACAACGTTTGCCCTAGTAGGATGATTCCTATGATCTCTTGGTCAACATGAATGTTGAAGAGCATCTTCTTAGATTTCTAGAGAGTACTAGAAGTACTTGATAGGATTTGTATAACTCAACTTATGGTTTGAACAAGACAGGGGTATTTTGGTCATTTGTTGATTATAGGTCATTTTAAGCAAAGGCCATATCTCCTATTTCCAAGCCTCAAATGGAAAAACTCAAAACATAAAAGTTGTTAAAAATGGGATTTTAAGCCTAGAAAAGTGGTCATGAGTTATTGAAAAAGCTTGTAGCAAGGATTTCCATGATTGGGTAAAAATGACCTAAAAAATGGCTTATAAATTAAAAAAGTTGAAATGGAATTTTGGTTTAGGAGGTGTACAAATCCAAAATGGGTCATCCAATATGTCATTTTGACTCCAAACACTATTTTAAAAACATTGGTTCAAGTAGAATTTTGATTTGAGGTCTTAAAATGGATGTTACTTTGTAAGGTTCATTCTTGAATCATAAGGCAATTTGAGAAACTTGGCATAAAGCAAAGGCAGGGCTTGTTTTCCACACATTCCTTCTCAATATCTCTTGTAGGGAGATTTTAAAGCAAAATGACAAGCTTAAGGCATGAGATATGAGATGTACAATGTATCACTTCATGAGAAATTCCTTAACTTTCTAGCTCATTCTAGAAGTTCCTAGACTATTCCATTGGTTGTTATAAAAAGAGTGGATCACCATGAAGAAAGGGTTGGTAAAACTTGCAGAATCCATTGGTGAAGAGTGAGAGGAGAAAGAGATATCCAAAGTATTCTTCAAGTGCAAGTCAAGATCGAATTCATCATTGCAAGCCTCATCCATCCCAATTCTTGCAAACAGAAAGTCATCTACCATTAGAGGAGTGTTTTGAATCCATTACCAGTTCTGAAAACCATCTGTTCATACCTCCACCATTGAAGTTTGACAGGTTGGTGGATTCTCCCATATCTCCTTAATTATGCATGCTTAGGTTAGATCTTTAGTATAGAATGGTTAAGCTAGATCAGAGGACCAATTCCATAGAGTTTCAGAGGATATCATGAAGGTTGGTAACAGATCACGATTTTTTCAAGATTCAATAGCAAGCTGTTTAATGTGCATTGATGGATATGGTATAGCATAGTGTGGTTAGGGCAACATGTAGAACACGTTCACATCATTAGATTGAAGCTCTATCGTGATTGATCTCAGAGAATTAGGGTGGGACCCTAATGTTCATGCTTTCTGTTAGAATGATACAAGAGGTTTCAGTAAAAATCATGGGTATCATCGTGTTCTTGGTGATTAGTAGAGCATATTTGCTCTTGGAAGTTTTGACTTTCATCGCGCATGGAGGGAGAACGAAGGAGTTGAAACTCTGGCATGGAGTTAGGGTTTCTGAAAACCCTAGCATGTGTTTGGAGAAGATGGGTTCTCTACCGTTGGATCACCCTGGTTTAATTGACTCATTAGTCTGATCGCACGGTTCCAATTGAATCTCAGAAGCGGAGGGAAATTCCAAAACCAAAATGCAGCGTTTGGTTTAATGAGGAGTTCTGGGCTTAATGGAAAGTTGCTACTCACACCCTACCCAGAAGCCCAATCCACGAATAAACGTAAAAATGTTGCTATTCGTACCGTCATCATTTTATTTTCTCTTTAATTTTTCTTTTCATTTTCTGAAGCGCTGGGCCTTAATGTTTTGATATTCGCACCCCTGGTCCCTTGGCCCATCATGGTATTGAACTGGGCGCCCCTTCTAGTGACACCCCCTCCCCTTTTTCTTATATTTTCTTATTTATTTCTTTTAATTTCATTGCATTTTATAAAATCCATATAAAATTGAAAAATGATTATTTTTCACTTCTTGTTTTTTTTCACATATTCATAATTCTGTCTAGAAAAATATCAATAAATAAAATTCCATTTCATTTTTCTTTTAATATTTTTAGCATATTATTCTTTTAAATAGTCTTTTTAATTGATTTTAGTTGATACTCAATTTTGTATAATTTCTTTTAGGACTTTCCCTTAGGATTTTTGAGCCATTCTTTTTGGCATAGTTAGGTATTGAATCATAGTTCCTATAGGATTTAATTCATGATTTGTAGATTAAAATTTGACTAGTTTGTTTAGGTTAGAATTAGGGTATCAAAATTAGGGTTGTAGGTTGCATAAGTAGACTTAACAATTTTGTTTTGGGTTTTAAGGGCAAGATTAGAGTATGGGGAATATATGGGTTAAGAGTAGGTATGTATAGAATCCCCTAGAATTTTACTAGAATATTATATAGTATTTTAGTATTTTTAATTGATTTTTGAATGTATGGTTAGTATGTATGTTGCTTAAGGGCATAGTTTGTATTGTTTTGCTTTCTTTCCTTCTCCTTTGAGGGTGTGAGCCTTGAGGATTGAGTTGAAGACCTTGTGGATCATCATTGAAGACTTTGAAGACCTTGAGGTGGGGTTTAGTTAGCTTTTGTTTGTTCTGTTTATAGGATCATAAGTGCATAGGTAGAGCTTTAGATAGAATAATTCCATTCAATAAACAAGGAGTGTCTTGTTCACCTCCTTCCTTCTCTATGATATAAAGTCCCTTAAGGATACTCACCTATCTCCTTTGGAGGGATTAGTGACCTTGCCCTATGAGGTATAACTTTGAGAGAGCCTTTCTTCTTGATGTTAAGTCCTCAATGGCATCCTTTGGAAGTCAGTGAGCACTCTAACATCCTCACTTCATCTTGTTGACTGAATCTTGTTTGCTGAAGCATTTGGGTTGTTGAAGATAGCAATGAAGATGATAAAAGATTTTATTGAAGATCTGAAAGTCATTGGAGATTGAAGCTGAAGCTTTGAAGAGGAGGATTCCTTGGAGATTGTTGAAGTCTGAAGACTTTGTGGAGATCAAGTTGAGACTTGAAGATCCTTGGAGATGGTGAAGCCTGAAGGTGGAGCTGATCAAGAAGCTGAAGCTTAAGGGAGAAGATGAGTTGATACTCATATTGTAGGGTTGACACCAGGTAGCAATTGATGATTCAAGTCTGAAGACTGAGTTGCTGCTGGAGGAGCTGAGGCTTTCTTCTGTTTTTCTTTTCTGTATTGTGTGTTTTGTTTGATTTGTCTGTTGCATTAGAATAAGTTCATCTAGAATAAGTAGAATCTAGGAGCATGATTGCATTAGGGGTTGAGTTGCTCCCTCTGCTTGTATTGTTATTGCGTGGCTTTGCTTGCGAGTATTCGGTAGAGCCCAACTCCCTTGCCCATGTGGTTTGTTTGCCTGATGGCATTTTTATTTCTTTTATCTGTATGATTGCAGTTTACTGTTTATTGCTTGATAGCATGTTGTTTATTTTTCAGTATGATTACTGTTATTTCATGACTGGCTTGAGGTTGAGACGAGCTTGTGGAGGCTGAAGCCCCACACACATTTCCTCCCTCACTTGCATTGCATGCATTTTACTGTTAAGCTGATGCTTTGTCTGTTTTGGTGTATCATTGACATGATCCCTTAGGACTCTCATTTCCTTTGATAAGGATTTGATGATAGACTTTTAGGTTGAAACCTATGCATGACAACTTCTAGGAGTTCCCTGTTCAAACTTCAACCATAGGATGAATCCATGGCATGATAACATTAGGACTTGATAGTCTCCCTCCTAGTCGGGCCTGTTCTCTTCTCATCTCAAAACAGTTTAAGATACGGTAATCATGAATGATTTCTTTCGTACGTTACGAGCCTTAAGCTATCTGAGAAAGGATTGTGGGAGAGTTTCTTTTCCATAGTCTGGATGTTTAGTATGGTACCCTTTGGGTGACATGCGACGCATTCACTCTCAGGTCATAGTCTCTAGTGCGGTTGAAATCGCAAACACAATAAAAAACACTTCTTTCAAAACAGGAAATAAACCGTAGTTTCCCGAACTACGTATGCTCTGATCTCTCATGCCTGTTGAGAGTACGTAGGCAAAAGATGGCGAAGTCTTGGAGAGCTACCTCCCCCCATAATCCTTCGTAGGCCGAACTACGTTGACTCTGATTTCTCATTCTTTGATGAGAATACGTAGGCATAAAGTGCGATGCTTTGCCGAGTCATTTTTCTTTTCTTTTTCAGCCAGCCTTGATAGGTAGATAGAATAAAACCAACCCGTCCAAGTAAACAAACAAGCGAGGATCCCGTCGAGTACGACGGACGTGAGGGGTGCTAATACCTTCCCCTTGCGTAACCGACTCCCGAACCCAGACAACGGTTGCGATGACCTCGTCTTACCCTTATTCGTCAGGTTTTTCCGATTGTTTCCTTTCCCGCTCTGAGGGATAAATAACGAAAGGTGGCGACTCTTCTGTCATGCCGGCACCTTATTTTCGCGCAAGCGACAGTATGGCCCTTCGTAATTGGGGGTCCACTTGCCCCTGTGATCTGCCTGCGGCGGGAGAATCCTTTTCAGCACAAGGTCGCCCGTCTGAAAGCTCCGCGGATGTATCTTCTTATCATATGCTTTCTTCATTCGGCTCTGGTACAAACGACTGTATGCTAGAGAAGCTAGCCTCTTCTCATCCATTAAACTCAGTTGGTTTAACCTGTCTTTCACCCATTCTGCCTCGTCTAGTTGAACGTCTCGCAATACCCTCAGAGAAGGAATCTCGACTTCCAATGGTAGCACTGCTTCCATTCCGTATACCAACGAGAACGGGGTTGCCCCGGTTGATGTGCGTACCGTCGTACGATAACCGTGCAAAGCGAAAGGTAGCATCTCATGCCAATCCTTATAGGTCACCACCTTCTTTTGAATGATCTTCTTTATATTCTTATTGGCCGCTTCGACAGCGCCATTCATCTTGGGTCGGTAAGGGGAGGAGTTGTGATGTTCGATCTTGAAATTCTGACAGAGCTCCTTCATCATTTTGTTGTTCAGGTTTGAACCGTTGTCAGTGATTATCCGCTCGGGGATTCCATATCTGCAAATGATATCTCTCTTGATGAATCTGGCTACCACCTGCTTAGTTACATTTGCGTAAGACGCTGCTTCTACCCACTTGGTGAAATAATTGATTGCTACTAGAATGAACCGGTGCCCGTTAGAAGCCGTCGGCTCGATCTTTCCAATCATATCAATTCCCCACATCGAGAATGGCCATGGCGATGACATCACATTCATAGGACTCAGAGGCACATGGATCTTATCAGCATAGATTTGGCACTTGTGGCATTTCCTCGCGAACTTGAAACAATCAGTTTCCATAGTCAGCCAAAAATAACCTGCCCGCAGCAACTTCCTCGTCATAGCATGCCCACCAGCATGCGTACCAAAGGTACCTTCATGTATTTCCTCCATGAGCAACTTTGCCTCTTTTTCATCCACACAACGCAGCAGTACCAAGTCGTGATTTCTTCTGTATAAGACACCATCCGGATTCAAATAGAAATTACCCGCTAATCTCCTGAGAGTCTTCTGATCTTGACTGGATGCCCCAGCCGGATACTCTTTATTCTTCAGGAAATTAAGGATATCAAAATACCATGGTCTATCGTCGGATGCTTTGTCAATAGCAAACACGAAGGCAGGTCTGTCAAGTCGAGAGATAACAATGCTGGGAGCCTCGTTCCAGAAGTTGACTTTGTACATGGAAGACAAAGTGGCCAGGGCGTCAGCCATCTGATTTTCCGCTCGCGGTACACGATGCAATTCAATCTTGTCAAAGAAAGGCAGCAATCTCCTCGCATAATTCATGTAAGGTATCAAATTGGGCTGACGTGTCTCCCATTCTCCTTTTATTTGATTCACCACCAGAGCTGAGTCTCCGTATACGTCCAGATTTTTGATCCGCAGATCAATAGCTTCTTCAAGCCCCATGATACAAGCTTCGTATTCTGCTTCATTATTGGTAACTGAAAAGGTCAATCGAGCGGTAAACGGGATGTGCGACCCGTGTGGAGTAGTGATGATTGCCCCTATTCCGCTACCGTAGGCATTTACAGCTCCATCAAAGATCAACTTCCATTTGGAACCCAATTCTGGTCCTTCGTCTGGCAACGGTTCTTCACAATCTTTCATCTTTAGGTACATGATATCCTCGTCAGGAAAATCAAACCTCATCGATTGGTAATCTTCAATAGGCTGCTCTGCCAAGTACTCAGACAGTACACTCCCCTTTATAGCCTTTTGCGAGACATATTGGATGTCATATTCAGTCAAGACCATCTGCCAACGGGCAATTCTCCCTGATAATGCTTGCTTTTTGAATACATATTTGATAGGATCCATCTTCGAGATGAGCATGGTTGTATGATTCAGCATGTACTGCCTCAAACGCTTGGCGGCCCAGGCTAGCGCGCAACAAGTTTTTTCAAGCATTGAATATCGAGATTCACATTCAGTAAATTTCTTACTCAAGTAGTAGATCGCATGCTCTTTTCTCCCTGTCTCGTCGTGTTGACCGAGAACACAACCCATGCTTCCCTCAAGAACTGTCAAATACATAATCAAGGGTCTCCCTGCCACTGGAGGTATCAAAATAGGAGGCTCCTGCAAATACTGCTTTATTTTATCGAACGCCTTTTGACAATTTTCGTTCCACGTTACAGCTTGATCTTTCTTCAACAACTTGAATAATGGTTCACACGTAGCAGTTAGGTGAGATATGAACCGAGCGATGTAGTTCAACCTCCCTAAAAACCCGCGCACCTCTTTTTCTATTTTAGGCGTCGGCATCTCTTGTATTGCTTTTATTTTTGCAGGATCGACCTCTATTCCTTTTTCGCTCACGATAAACCCCAGCAGTTTACCCGATCTCACCCCGAAGGTGCACTTGTTAGGGTTCAGTCTCAGCCTGAACTTCCTAAGCCTTTTGAATAACTTCAGCAGATTCACCAAATGCTCTTCCTCCGTCTGGGATTTGGCAATCATATCGTCAACATAAACTTCGATCTCTTTATGCATCATATCATGGAAAAGAGTCGTCATTGCACGCTGATACGTTGCCCCAGCATTCTTCAATCCGAAGGGCATCACTTTGTAACAAAATGTTCCCCAAGGCGTAATGAAAGTAGTCTTCTCCATGTCCTCTGGCGCCATCTTTATCTGATTATAGCCCGAGAAGCCATCCATGAAGGAGAATACGGAGTATTGAGCAGTGTTGTCAACTAGCACATCGATATGAGGGAGCGGAAAGTCATCTTTTGGGCTCGCTTTATTTAAATCACGGTAATCGACGCACATTCTCATTTTACCGTCTTTCTTTGGCACTGGTACGATGTTAGCGACCCATGAGGGATATTTTGTCACAGCCAGGAAACCAGCATCCCACTGTTTTTGAACCTCCTCTTTAATTTTCACTGCCATATCGGGTCTAGTTCTGCGAAGTTTCTGCTTGACCGGCGGGCATTCTTCTTTCAACGGCAGACGGTGCACAACCATATCTGTATCAAGCCCAGGCATGTCTTCATATGACCAAGCGAACACATCACTATACTCTCTGAGCACTTCAACCAGTCTTCGCTTGACGTCGCTCTGCAGCGCGGCTCCTATACGAATGTTCTTTTCAACCCCTTCCGACCCCAGGTTAATGATTTCGATGACCTCCTCATGAGGCAGAATGACTCTTTCTTCTTGCTTCACCAACCAAGAAAATTCTTCGGGAACGTCACCATCTTCAACTATCTCTTCTTCGGCCTGAAATACCGGGTGCTCAAAGTCGGGACGAGTCATAGGTGGTTCAAGGATGTCATCTGAAAATGTTATCCTGCAAAAGGAATGGTTAAATGCTTCAAAATGCGTATAAAGCGAATAACCACGTTGCCATTTTATTGAAAAATACAAAACAAGAAAACAGAGATCGCAATATTTGTACATGAAAAGCGCCTTTTATTTAATGCTAAACACGCAATGTTCATAACAGCACAACCCTAAGAAAATCATGATGCCCCGGGCAAGACACCAGATTGTTCAACAATTTATAAAACAAAGCATTACTGTTTAAGAGTCACAGGAACAATCTCCTGAATAGACCAGTTGCACAATCCTTGTCCTGGCACGCTCGGCTGAATCCAGGCGTCCATATCGCAGTCACTGTCTCCTTCGTCAGACTCCGAAGCAGCGTTGATGGTCTCATGACATACTCCACTAGCAGTGATGGTTATTGGTCCTCTGAAACGGGGTGCCCCCACAACAGGTGTTGATGACGACGGTTGATATCCCAGCCCAAACCGGTCCATCTTCACAGGGATATCTAGCACTTTGCCCCAGCCCTTTGTCTCACCGGCCTCTACTAGAGCTTGAGCTTCCTTATACGACGAGACCGCTACCTCCGACACTTTACTCGGCCCAGGACCTTTGTCTTTGATGTGCAACCCTTCAAATGCCTGGCAGGGTGTTTCGTGAATCTCTCCGTCGACCTCCACATATTTAAATGATGACAGATGGCTAACCAGGATGTCTTCTTCTCCGCATACAGTGACCACGCTATCCCCTACCATATATTTCAACTTTTGATGCAAGGTAGACGTGACTGCCCCAGCCCCATGAATCCAAGGTCTTCCGAGGAGGCAGCTATATGCAGGCTGGATATCCATGATATAAAATTCAGTCGCGAAAACCTCCGGCCCCACCTGTAGAGGCAATGTTATAGATCCAAAAAATGTTCTTCGCGTACCGTCGAACGCCCTGACCACTAGGTCACTAGGCGTGCACAGGATTCCTCGGACATCTAGTTTCATCATCGCTTTCTTGGGCAGCACGTTTAAGAATGATCCGGTGTCGACCAGTACATGAGACATGACTGATCCCCTACACTCCACATAGACGTGCAACGCCATATTATGCTCTCTCCCCTTAGGTGTCAAATCGAAGTCTGTAAAGCCCAAGCTGTGGCCTGCATTCACATGTGCCAACACTCCTTCCAGCTGATTCACGGAAACATCTTGGGGTACGAAGGAGGTATCCAGGACTTTCAACAATGCATTTCTGTGAGCTTCAGAACATAATAGCAACGACAGTATTGATATCTTTGACGACGTCTGTTGCAGATGCTCAACAATCTTATAATCACTTTTGCGAATCAAGCGCATGAACTCTTCCACATCCTTCGATGCCGCTTCTTTTTCATTCCCCTGTATTGGGACATTCTCAACCATCTTCCCCTTTCCTTTTGCCAGTCTTTCGGCCTCTACCTCAGGCGATATGAAGATCCTTCCACTCCTTGTCATGCCTCCAGTACCGACAACATTGTCTACAGTCTCAGCTGGCCGCTTATTAACATCAATTTTTATCCCGTCACAATACACTTCCAACCCATAGGACCAGGGGACTGCCTTGGTGCTTTCGTACGGGATTGGTCCGGCCTTGGTGATGGTGATCGTTGGTCGCTGGGCCGGTGCCGTTACAGTGGCCACATCACTTTGCTTGTCTGCTAATGCCCCTGCAGGTTCTTCAATTGTTGCTCGGTCAAATTGCAGTGTGCCGCCATCTATTAAAGCCTGAATACCCTTCTTTAAGTCATCACAACCCCCAGCTAGGGACCAGCACTCTAAACAATACTCGTCGCAACCTGGATAGACACCCCCTTGCAATAGTCGGCTCTTTATTTCACACAACGGTGTCTTGAGGTCATCAACATGCATAATCAAGTTCAAACCCTCTTCAGTTAAAATGGCGTTTGCCCCATGATTAGGCATGTGCTTCTGCACTATATTCGGACCCGCCGTTCCAAAATTGATAGCCTTACTATCCAATAAATCCTGCACAACATGCTTGAACTCATGGCAACCCTCTACATCGTGGCCCGGGGCCCCAGAGTGGAATTCACAGTGCCTGCTTGCATCATAACCATACGGAGGAGTTCCTGTTATTGGTGCCAGAGTTCTCTTCTCTACCAAGTTCAAACCCAATAACATCTGTAACAAATCCGCGTACGTTGAAGGAGGCTTCTCAAACACCCTCCTTGGTTTACCCCCCTGGAATCTGCGTTGGGCAGGCTGTGCCCCCTGCTGTGGCTGCTGTTGCTGTTGTTGAAATGGTTGTTGCTGAAACAGAATAGTAACGCTTGCCACCTGCTGCGGCTGATTATACTGGTTTCGACCTCTGCTCCGGCCTCGGCCTCGGCTCCCAAACACTGCGCTTGCATCTCCCTGACGGTGCCCACCAAAAGCCTTTCTATTGCTGCCAGATGCAGTAGATTCCTCAGCTAGGAATCTTCCATGCTTAATGTTACTTTCAATCTTTTCTCCCATAAGAATTAAGTCTGAGAAACTGCCCAAAGATGTGTGAAACAACTTGTCATAAAACATGCCGGTGAATGTTCCTATGAACATGTCATTCATTTCCTTGTCCTCTAGAGGAGGATGGACCCTAGCATCCATGTCGCGCCATCTCTGCGCATACTCTTTGAAGCTCTCACCCTTCTTCTGAGACAATCCTTGCAATTGGACCCGGTTGGGTGCCAAGTCGCTGTTGTATTTATAGTGAGCTACAAAGGCCTCTGCCAGCTGCTTCCATGTCTTTATATGAGTTGGTTCCAATCCCATATACCACTCGAGGGAAGGGCCCGACAAGCTATCTTGAAAGAAATGCATTAGCATCCTCTCATCAGTTGAATACGCAGACATCCTTCTGTAATATGACCGCACGTGCACTTTCGGACAGGTGTCCCCTTTATACTTATCAAATGTAGGAGCTTTGAATTTAATCGACACCCTCAGGCCAGGCACCAGACCCATTGTTGACATATCTAAGCCCACAGCACTTTGATTCACGACCCGCCTCATCTGCTCCTCTAGCATTCTGATCCTCTGGGAGTCATCCATAGGTCCTTCGAAACCTCCACTGGAGAAAGCGTCCTCTTGCTGATCTTCCTGCCAGTTACCATTCCCAGCTCCATACCCATCGTATCTGTTGTTGCGGCCAGCTCTAACCTGATTCATCACCGGGCCTCGCCCTCTGTTGCCGTACCCCGGAGCAACTCCAGCAGGTCCAAAAGCCATTAACCCGGCGCCATTTCCATTTCCGAATCCTCCGTAACCTTTATTAGTCATGCCATATCCGTCCTGCCCGAAGCCTTGAGTATTGAAACCATATTTCCCAACCTGGTCAAACCCTTGGTCATTGAAACCGAATCCAGCATTACCGAAACCATTGCCTCCCATATTATCACCCAAGTTGACATCACCAAGCCCAACGTTGTGGACAGCAGTCTCGTTCCCAATTCCAACGTTACCGTTCCCAGCAGCAGTAGCGTTGTTGACATTAACAGCAAGTATGTTGACTACAGGTGGAGCCACTGGTGTGGGAGTACCATCCCCATGAACAGTGTCGACTCGCACAGACTGATGATCCTCATTTCCATGCCCGACATTCCTTGCCAACAGAGGCTGCACCATAGCTTGCAAATTCTCCTGACCTTTTGCAATAGTCTCCATTGTCTGCATAAAGAGCGTTAGCTTCTCGCGCATATCTTGCATCTTGTTCTGCATTTGATCCATGATTCTTCGGCAGTTGGTGCGAGTGGAGTATCGGTGTGGGCGCTGATCTTCAATCCTGAAAAGACCTGGTACAGTGCAAGAAATAAGATATAGTTCGATAATCACCTGTAATGCAATATGAATATGAATGCAATGCAATGTGTGTCTGTGCATTAGGGAACATCATTCCCCCGATTCTAGTGCGAATGTGCTAGTGCAGTGACAGTGCTAGCAATACGGAGATTGGAGCCGAATCAAAGAAAGCCTCATATATTGCAGAGAAATCCATTAAGCCAAGAATACAATATCACTGAGTACAATAAGAAGGCATGACCTCAACCAACAATCCTGGTGATGGTCAGCGCTATGCAAATAAAGCATCAATACATGAAATGATCAAGTACACTCATAAGCCTGGTACTCTTCTAGTAACTTCTTGGTCTCCGGATGACTTGGTCGGGTAAGCAGACCCTCGACAAGCTGGTTTCTTCTCTTGAGAACGCGTCGCATGTCACCAGCGGTTTCTTCCCATGCCCCTTCTCCGAAGCGATCCTCTAGCTTCCGCTTCTGAGACACAGCTTCGTTCCTGCCTTCGATGGCCTTGTTCAATGCATTCTGGAGACTATACTTGGTCATCACTTCTTCTTCATACTTCTTAATGCTAGCCTTCAACTGCTCTTCGAGGTCAGATATTTGCTGCTTCAATTTATCTTCCCTCTTTTTATTGTTGGTTAGCATAGTGTTGCACCCCAAAATTTGACCAACATTTATTTATCTATCAAGTGTTTGAAAGTTGATACCTTCATCAGAAAGTTCAAGAGATCCTCGGAGGAATTGGTTGAAACCAAGGTTGTGTGCTTCATAGCTTGAGAGTTGTGGGTACTCCCCAGATGATTCTGAGACTTTGAGAATGAACTTGGAGATTTGAGAAAGCCTATGAGATGTCTTGATAGCCATCATAAAGCCCAGAGAGGTCATTGTGCAAGAATTCAGAAGATTCAACCATGAATGGTAAAATTAGGGTTTTGACTGGGTCAATCCTAGATCAGCTGAAGATTTGGAGAAGGTTGAGACCTAATCCAAGGGCCATGAGATCATGGAATGATGTATGGAGATGTTATAAATATGATTCCTAGACCAACTCATCATGATTGAGGAGTTTGAGAAGTTTCAAGTTAGGGTTTCCAAGGATTGTCAGTGAAAAAACCCTAGTTTGATCCCTATCTTCCAGGCAGTTTTAGCTAAAGATGTGATTGATATCTCATCTTCCCCATAACATGAATGTTGTATAGCTTGTTCTTAGCTTTAATTTGAGTGGTAGAAGTCCTTGATAGGATGTGCAGAGCTCAAGTTATGGTTTTGACAAATTACAGGTCAGCTGAGGTGTGTGAATCTGGGTCCTTGAAAGTCACCCAACTTGCAGACAACGTTTTCCCTAGTGGGATGATTCCTATGATTTCTTGGTCAACATGAATGTTGAATAGAATCTTCTTAGCTTTCTAGAGAGTACTATAAGTCCTTGATAGGATTTGTAGAACTCAACTTATGGTTTGAACAAGACAGGGGTATTTTGGTCATTTGGAAGTTATAGGTCATCTTAAGCAAAGGCCATATCTCCTAGTTCCAAGCCTCAAATGAAAAAACTCAAAACATAAAAGTTGTTCAAAATGGGATTTTAAGCCTAGAAAAGTGGTCATGAGTTATTGAAAAAGCTTGTAGCAAGGATTTACAAGATTGGGTAAAAATGACCTAAAAATGGCTTATAAGTTAAAAAAGTTGAAATGGAATTTTGGTTTAGGAGATGTACAAATCCAAAATGGGTCATCCAATATGTCATTTTGACTCCAAACATTATTTTAAAAACAATGGTTCAAGTAGAATTTTTATTTGAGGTCTCAAAATGGGGGTTGCTTTGTAATTTTCATTCTTGCATAATAAGGCAATTTGAGAAACTTGGCATAAGGCAAAGGTTAGCTTGTTTTTTCACTCATTCTCTTTCAATATCTCACAAGGGGAGATTTTAAAGCCAAATTGACAAGCTTGAGGCATGAGATAAGGGATATCCAATGTATCACTTCAAGAGAAGTTCTAAAACTTTCTAGATGATTCCATAAGTTTCTAGATGAATCTAGACTCTTCTTTGGATTGCTATAAGAAGGGTAGATCACCATGAGAAAAAGGTTGGTGATGATTGTTGGTGAGTGGTGAGGTTAGAGTGCAAAAGATTGAAATTCTTCCATTTGCAATTCCATAACAAACTTCCATTCTCTTCCATTTTCCTTCTTTTCTTCTCCACAAACACATTCTTCTGATCCTTAGGAACACTTGCATACTGAGTTAGAGGAAGATCCATGGAGGTTTGAAGCTTCATTGAAGAATTTGCAAGAAAGGCAACTTGATATCAAACACAAGATTCAAGCATTGTTCATCAATCTTTTTGCATACAGAATTCTTATCTTCCATTGAAGATCAATCAGGGAAGGTTGCAGGCATTGAATTGGAGTGAAACCACATCCACCATTACAACTTGACAGGTTGGTGATTTCACTCGTATCACCTTATTTATATGCATTCCATCATAGTTCTAGGGTTAGACTGGTTAAGATAAGGTAGAGGACTGTTTTCTGAGAATTTGAGGAAGTTTCATGAAGTTCCATGGCAGACCCTAATTTCTTTCAGTTTCAAGAATGAGTCGTATGTTGGGTATTGATGGACATAGTATGGCTTAGAATGGTCAGGGTAATATGAGGAACAGGATTATACCATTAGAATTAAGTTGCATTAAGGTTGATCACAGAGAATTATGGTTGAACCCTAATCTTCACGCATTCTGTTTGGACAATACAAGGCATTTCAGAGAAAGTTATGGTCATGGTTGTGTTCCTGGGAGTGAGTAGAATAATTTTGGCGTTGGAATTATTTGATTTCATGGTCACACGAAAGAGAACGCTTGAGGAGAATTCCTGCGTGCATGGTGGTCTCACTGCAAACCCTAATGGTGAAATGGAGAAGATGATCTCCTAGCCGTGGGATTGAGTCCAATCCTTGACCTATTAAGCTGATCGTGCGGCTGCAATTCAAACAAGAAACGGAGGGAAGCCCCACGCTGCAACGCAGTGTTTCATTAAAACTGAAACCATGGGCCTCAGAAACTTGTGCTATTGGCACCCCATCCAGAAGCCCAATCCAATTTTTAACTAAAAAACATTGCTATTCATACCGCCGTTTTACCAATTTCTGTTTAATTTTTCCTTCATTTTCTGAGCGCAGGTGGGCCTTAATATTTTAATATCTGCACCACCCTTTCCTGGCCCAATGGTCAATATAACTGGGCGCAGTTACTCATGACACCCCCCATCCCCTTTTCTTATATTTTCATGTTTTAATTTCTTTTATATTTCTTGCATTTTAATAAATCCATATAAAATTCAAAAATTAATATTTTTCACTTCTTGTTTTTTTCACATGTTCATAATTATGTCTAGAAAAATATAAATAAATAAATTTCCATTTTATTTTCCTTTTAATATTTTTAGCATATTATTCTTGTAGATAGTATTTTTAATTGATTTTAGTTGATACTTAATTTTGTAGAATTTGTTTTAGGACTGTCCCTTAGGATTTTTGGGCCATTCTTTTTGGCATAGTTAGATATTGAATCATAGATCATATAGAATTTAATTCACAATTTGTAGATTAAAATTTGACATAGTTTTCTTGTTTGACATTTAGGTGCTCATAATTAGGGTTTTAGGTTGTATAAGTAGATTTGAACCATTTTGTTTTGGGGTTTATAGGCCAAATTAGTGTATGGGGAATATATGGGTTAAGGGTAAGTATGTATAGAGTCCCCTAGAATTTTGCTAGAATATTGTATGGTACTTTAAGCATTTTTAATTGATTTTTGAATGTATGGTTAGTATGTGTGTTACTTAAAGGCATAGTTTGTATTGTTGTGCTTGTTTTTCTTCTCCTTTGAGTGTGTGAGCTTTGAAGATTGAGTTGAAGACCTTGTGGATCATCATTGAAGCCTTGAAGACCTTGCAGAAGAGCTTGGCTTAGCCTTTGTTTATAGGATCATAAGTGCATAGGTAGAGCCTTAGATAGAATAATTCCATTCAATAAACAAGGAGTGTCTTGTTCACCTCCTTCCTTCTCTGTGACATAAAGTCCCTTAAGGGTATTCACCTCTCTCCTTTGGAGGGATTAGTGACCTTGCCCTCTGAGGTAGAACTTTGAGAGAGCCTTTCCCTTTGATGTTAAGTCCTCAATGGCATCCTTTGGAGGTCAGTGAGCACTTTAACATCCCCACCTCATCTTGTTGACTGAATCTTGTTTGCTGGAGCATCTGAGCCATTGAAGATAGAAGCTGAAGCTTTGAAGAGGGTGATTCCTTGAAGATTGTTGAAGTCTGAAGACTTTGTGAAGAACAAGCTGATACCTGAAGATCCCTGAAAATAGTGAAGCCTGAAGGTGGAGCTGATCAAAGAAGCTGAAGCTTAAAGGGAGAAGATGAGTTGATACTCATATTGTAGGGTTGATACCTGGAAAGCAGTTGATGATTGAAGTCTGAAGACTGGGTTGCTGCTGAAGGAGCTGAGGCTTTCTTCTGTTTTTCTTTTTTGTATTGTGTGTTTTGTTTGATTTGTCTGTTGCATTAGACTAAGTTCATCTAGAATAAGTTCAGTTTAAGAGCATGATTGCATTAGAGGTTGAGTTGCTCCCTCTGCTTGTATTTTTACTGCTTGGCTTTGCTTGCGGGTATTCGGTAGAGCCCAGCTCCCTTGCCCATGTGTTTATTTTGCCTGATGGCACTTCATTTCTTTTATCTGTATGATTGCAGTTTACTGTTTATTGCTTGATAGCATGTTGTTTATTTTCAGTATGATTACTGTTGTTTCATGACTGGCTTGAGGTTGAGACGAGCTTGTGGAGGCTGAAGCCCCACACACATTTCCTCCCTCACTTGCATTGCATGCATTTTACTGTTAAGCTGATGCTTTGTCTGTTTTGGCGTATCATTGACATGATCCCTTAGGACTCTCATTTCCTCTAATGAGGACTTGATGATAGACTTTTAGGTTGAAACCTATGCATGACAACTTCTAGGAGTTGCCTGTTCAAACCTCAACCATAGGATGAATCCATGGCATGATAACAGTAGGACTTGATAGTCTCCCTCCTAGTTGGGCTTGTTCTCTTCTCATCTCAAAACAGTTTAAGATACAGTAATCATGAATGATTTCTTTCGTACGTTACGAGCCTTAAGCTATCTGAGAAAGGATTGTGGGAGAGTTTCTTTTCCACAGTCTGGATGTTTAGTATGGTACCCTTTGGGTGACATGCGATGCATTCACTCTCAGGTCATAGTCTCTAGTGCGGTTGAAATCGCAAACACAATAAAAAACACTTCTTTCAAAACAGAAAATAAACGGTAGTTTCCCGAACTACGTGAGCTCTGATATCTCATGCCTGTTGAGAGTACGTAGGCACAAGATGGCGAAGTCTTGGCGAGCTACCTTCCCCCATAACCCTTCGTAGGCCGAACTACGTTGACTCTGATTTCTCATTCTCTGATGAGAATACGTAGGCATAAAGTGCGACGCTTTGCCGAGTCATTTTTCTTTTCTTTTTCAGCCAGCCTTGATAGGTAGATAGAATAAAACCAACCCGTCCAAGTAAACCAAACAAGCGTGGATCCCGTCGAGTACGACGGACGTGAGGGGTGCTAATACCTTCCCCTTGCGTAACCGACTCCCGAACCCAGACAATGGTTGCGATGACCTTGTCTTACCTTTATTCGTCAGGTTTTTCCGATCGTTTCCTTTCCCGCTCTGAGGGATAAATAACGAAAGGTGGCGACTCTTCTGTTTTGCCGGCATCTTATTTTTGCGCGAGCGACAGCTGGCGACTCTGCTGGGGACTCCAACGGTTCCCTGCGAGTCAATCCTACCGCTTGTGTGTTTGCTTGTTGGGTTGCGTTTATTTATCGCATTTTTACTTCTCGCACTTTATTTCCCGCATTTTATTTCCAGTATAATATGATTATTTGTGTTGTTGTGGGATGGGAGTTCTGATGAGTGAGAAGCGAGATCCAGGCTTGAGTGCACCATAGACTTAGAGTGGAAATTAGTGGGCGTGTGCTTGCTTTGCAGGCACTAGTGTCTCATGAAATCCACGCTCAGACGAGGTTCATCCGGTTGGCTTCACTTTCAACCCTTTGGGTTGAGACGGTTGCTGGTTTGGTGGATTGTCGACTCTGGGGACCGATCATTTGTGATTCAGCTAAGTGAGGCCTCTTCAAGACTTGATGATGCCACTCCTCCTGGGAATCGTATCATCAGTTTTGAAAGTCTGTGATGCTGATGAACGCATAGGATGTCGTACCTTGAGTCAGTCTAGGTCCATACCTGTGAGTGGGATCAGGTTTATTGCAGGAAACTTAGACCTTCAGACTACCTGGTTTTCTTGACAGTGAATCAGTTATGTTGGTACCAGGGTTCTCAGTTGCAGACTCGTCTGTTCTTGACAGAGCAAGGGTTTGATCAGAGGATCCTATCATCGGTTGTATGTCTGTTCTTGATAGAGCAGGCTTTGATCAGTGTATTATCATCAGTGGTTTGTTCTTGATAGGGCAGATTTTGAGTGGGGTCTGAAGATCTCATCAGCAGATGTTATTTGTTCTTGATAGGGCAGATTTTGAGTGGGGTCTGAAGATTTCATCAGCAGCTGTGTGTTTGTTCTTGATAGGGCAGATTTTTGATTTGGGGTCTGAAGACTTCATCAACAGATGTTCCTTGATCTTGCACCTGGGGTCCTTATTATCATGCACTTATTCTTGTCAGAGCAGAATTTTGATCTCGGTCCTATCAGATGGTTATTCTCAGCAGATTAGATCAGTGGTTTTGCACCGGGGTTTCCTTCTCATCAGCGACTGTTGATACTGAATCTCCACAGCAGCTATCCGGATATATTATTGCATGCCTGCATTTTGCATTAGTTTGCGCATTCATCTGCATTCCATTAACGTGTGTCTGTGTTGCAGGTACCGTTTCCCCGATCCCGGATTTCTCGCCTTCTGCTGTTATTATGGCCTCTCTCAGGAAGACTGTTGCATACAAGTTCCCGACCCCCGATGTGTCGAAGCTGACTGGTTTGATAGCCCTGGCAGGGGATTCAGTAAACGACAGGTTCAGGAAGTCTTATGGCAGGTTGCTTAGTCTGGTTTGCAAACCTTCTACGTCCGAGTTAAATGGGTTACATGCTCTTCTGCAGTTTTATGACCCTCCCTTGAGGTGTTTCAATTTTCATGACTTCGTTCTCGCGCCGACGTTGGAAGAGTATGCTGATATGCTGGGTGTGCCTATCAAAAGGCAGATGCCTTTTGTCCACATGGATGCCGAGACTGATCTGGCTGATTTAGCTTCCTCACTCCATTTGAGCGCTTCTGAGTTAGTGGTGACAAGTTGGAACAAGGTCCCAGGATTCTCCCTGTAGTTTCTGATAGCTAAGGCTCAGTAGTGTGCTAAGGACAAATGTTGGGACGCATTCAATGCCATCCTTGCTTTATGCATATATGGCATTATCCTATTCCCCAACATGCCAGATTTCGTAGACTTTGATGCATTCCACATCTTCGCCTCAGGGAATCCAGTCGCTACTCTGATCGGAGACGTCTACCATTCAGTGCATTACAAGAATGAGAACCGGAGAGGGAAGAATGTCTCATGCTGCGTACCGTTGCTGTACAGATGGTTTGATAGTCATTTGCCCAAGAGGGGTTCTTTCGTCTTGTCTGCAGCCACAGCTGAGTGGCTTGAGCGTCTGATGAGTTTGTCGGCAGAAGACATTGATTGGTTCGTTGACAGAGACAGGTTAGGCACCGAGGTGATCTTCAGTTGTAGTGGGTTTCCTAACGTACCTCTGATAGGTAGGAAGGGTTGCATCAACTACAATCCATCATTGCTAGTTCGTCAGTTCGCATATGCTTTGAGGACTCCACCGAAGGAGGAAGAGGTACAGGAATCTCTGTACCTCACGGGTACTCTAGAGGGGGATTTGTTGTCCAAGCTTCAGCATGCGTGGAACAGTATTAGCAAGAGGGGAAAACCTTTGTTGGGAAAGAGCAACAGCCAAGCCTACCCTCCTTATTCAGATTCGATCAGAGCTAGAGCCAGCGCTATAGGGATGCCATTCCCTCACGTCAGACCAGAGAGTCCTCCACCAGTCGAAGAGCCTACCACTGTGTCCATTCATCAGCACAACCAGGTATTAGCCGAGCAGGATGAACTGAAGAGGGCGAATGCAGAATTAGAGAAGGAGTTAGCTCAGCTTCGAAGTGAACGGAATGAAGCCGTGCATGCTCTCAAAAAGCAAACAGAGTTGGTAAACCAACTGGGTGCAGACTTGGCGAAGCAGATTGCTGATCGGGAACGTTTAGGTCAAGACTTCAGGGCTGCTAATGATGTACTAGCTACGAAGAAGCAGCATTTGGAAGAGGCATATCGGAGGATATCTAAATTCGACCAGCATTGGAAGACCTCCATGGCCACCAGGAAGGAGCGAGAGGACAAGCTGATGCTGCAGATCTCTAAGCTGGAAGCCGAAGTCAAGGACAGTGAGCGGAGGTTTGATGAGGAGACCGCCCGCAGGTACGCCGCTGAAGCCCGTCTCAACAAAGCTCTTGCTAACCTGAGGGAGCATAAGCTGATGTTTGAATCTAAGAAGAGGAAACTGGAGGATTGCTTTGGCGAAGGAGCTTGGGAGAGTTCAGTTCAGGGGCTCCAGCATACCATCAGGCAGAGGGAACTACTCATCGAGGGGTTGCTCACTTTGCCAGATCATCCAGAGACGAAGGAATTATTAGCAGAGTATCGCGCCCGTGGCCGTGCTTGACTAGTTGTATTCCTGTTGTCTTGATCTTTGATGTATGCTGACCATCACCAGACTTGTTGGCTGAGGTCATGCTGTTGATTTGTTTGTACTCGCTGATACTGTGTACTGCCTTGACAGGCCTTTTCATATATATATGAGATTGATGTTTCCATGATTGGGCTCGGATTTCTTCTTCCTCTTATTATTATCAGCACTGGCACTAAGGCACTAGGATCGGGGGAAAATCTCCCACGCACATAGACACACGCATGCATCTGCATGAAGCATATTTGCATGGTGTACATTTTATTGCTTTTCCTAACCTTTATTGTTGACAGGTTTTGCAGGTTCACAGGTTTCGGGCTGTTTCTGGTCTCCAGGATTGATCAAAGACTCATCCACCGCTACCCAACTCGCGCTAATCAGACAAGGATCATGGACCAGGTGCAGTCAGATGTTCAAGAGCTCCGTGAACGGATGGATCGTTTCATGGAACTGATGCAGGTGGTCGCTAATGGTCAGGACCAGCTTCGCACTTTGGTTCAACCTCTAATCTCCAGGGTTGACAGTAATGGCATACTTCATGGAGGGGCTGTGCCTACTCCTCCTCCAGTGGATGCTCCACAGAACGTTGTTCCTGTTGCCGGGGGCAACGACAGTGCTAACGACAATCTGATGACTAATATCGGGCTCAACACGGCAGGCGTCGGCAATGGTAGTCTGGGAGCCAATGTTAACATAGGGCCGGTCAACGGCAATGCTGGTGTAGGAAATCTGTTGGTGCCTCAACCGTGGCTGGAGGACCATCAGGATGACGTATTCTCTCAGAGAGGTGTAGAAGCAGAGTTGAATGCTGAAGCTCGACTCAGGTTCAAAGCGCTGGAAGACAAGTTGAGAGACATTGAAAATCAGAACACATTGGGCGTTGACATGTCCAAGCTAGGGTTGATTGCTGACTTTAAGGTACCTCACAAGTTCAAGGTGCCTGTCTTTGAGAAGTATAAGGGTACTACTTGCCCCCGTGTTCACCTTCGATCTTATTATAGAAAGATGTCTGCTTATTCTGACGATGAGAAGTTGCTGATGCACTTCTTTCAAGATAGTCTTTCTAGTCCATCACTCGAATGGTATATGGGTTTGGAGCCTGCTACTGTGCGCACCTGGAAAGACCTCGCTGAAGCGTTCGTCCTCCACTATCAATACAATAGAGACTTGGCCCCCAACCGAGTTCAGCTTCAGAATCTTTCACAGCGGAACAATGAAAGCTTTAAAGAGTACGCCCACCGGTGGCGTGAATTGGCTGCTCGGGTTCAACCGCCGATGGTTGAGCGTGAGCTAGTGCAAATGTTCGTGGCTACCCTTCCTAGAATCTACTATGAAAAGCTGGTCAGTGGCATGTCTGGAACATTCTCGGCTCTCATCACTATGGGCGAGCATGTTGAGAACGGTATAAAGATCGGAAAAATTCAAGGCGAATCATCCTCAGCTGGAGGAAGCAGCAAGAAACCTTACGCTGGCAAGTGTCGAGAGGGGGATGCCAGTGCTGTCACTAATGCTCGGAGAAAGGGCAAGGGCCCTCAGCAGCAGATTGCTAGCATAAATATCCCAGCTGCTCCACCGCAGCCGCCGCAGCCGCAGCAGCAGCAGCAGCCTCAGCAGCAGAATCAGCAGGGGTATAGAAGATATCAGAATCGGGCTCCTCTGACCAATTGTCATTTTGAAACTCCCCCTATGTCGTATGCACAGCTCTTACAAACGTTGCTTCAGCTTCATTTAGTGCAAAAGAGGACAATGGCTCCCTTAGCAGGGGCACCACCACCGGGGTATGACGCCAATGCTACTTGTGATTTCCATACTGGGGCACCAGGCCATACGATTGAGAATTGTAAAGCTTTTAAGCACAAAGTGCAGGACTTGGTGGACGCCAAGGTCATTAACTTTTCTGACAGTGTGCCCAATGTCACCAAAAACCCTATGCCTCATCATAAGGGGGGCAGAGTGAATGCCGTTATCACTGAGGAGAGTGCGGACTTGCTGACTGATGTCAAAGACTTGAAGACGCCGCTTAGTTTTGTCAAGGCTAAGTTGCTGAAGAAGGGCTTTTTTCCTGGATGCGGAGAGTTATGTATGGCTTGTGCTACACTTCCTGATGGGTGTGAGCAGCTGGTCGAAGGTATCCAAAGCCTGATGTCTGAGGGTATTTTGCAGTTCAGCCGGAGCGTTGAAAGTGCATCAGGGGAAGTCGTGTTGGATCAGGCAGATGAAGTCGCTACCATTACTATTCCTCGTCACCCTATTACTATTTCTGCGCCCCGACCTCCTACTATTACTATCACCAGGGCCGGACCAATCCCATTCGAAAGCACTAACGCCGTTCCATGGCATTACGGCGCCGAAGTCTATTGCAATGGTCAGAAGTTAGAGCTTGAGCCGTACGGATCCTCGGTGCAGAATCTTGCAGGAGTCAGTGGCATTACTCGAAGCGGTAGAGTGTTCGCGCCAGCAGAGGTTGCAGCAGAGAAAGTGGTCCGAGCTGACGCTGCGGAAAAGGGTAAAAGCAAGGCTGTTGAAGAGGTCCCTTCTGGGGCAGAAAAAGATTTGCTAGTTAAAGATGCTGAAGAATTCATGCGGTTAATCAAGAAGAGCGACTACAAGATTGTAGATCATCTTCATCAGACTCCGTCAAAGATCTCCATTCTTAACTTGTTGCTGTGTTCTGAGGCGCACCGCAAAGCGTTACTGAAAGTATTAAACGTTGCCTACGTGCCGCAGGAGATATCAGTAAATCAGCTAGAAGAGGTGGTAGCCCATGTTAATGCTGGTAATGGGCTGGGATTCACAGATTTAGAGTTGACTCCTAAAGGAAGAGATCACAACAGCGCCTTGCACGTCTCGATAGAGTGCAGAGGCACTATCATGTCGCATGTCCTGGTGGATACGGGTTCGTCGCTTAATGTGCTTCCGAAGAAGGCACTAATGAAGTTGGATACCCGCGGATTGCTTTGCACGCCCAGTGATCTGGTAGTGAAAGCCTTTGACGGAACTAAGCGCCACGTCTTCGGAGAGTTGACCCTGCCAATTCAAGTTGGTCCAGAGACGTTCAATGCGGTTTTCTATATCATGGATATCATGCCTGCCTACAGTTGCCTCTTAGGTCGGCCATGGATCCATGCTGCTGGTGCCGTGACGTCCACGCTGCATCAGAAGCTCAAATATGCTGTCGGGGGCAGCATAGTAACCGTCTGTGGTGAGGAGGACATTATGGTGAGCCACTTGTCATCCTTTAAATATGTTGAAATGGATGGCGAAATCCATGAAACTCTTTGCCAAGCATTTGAAACCGTCAAGGTGAAAGAGGTAGCTCATGTCGTCACAGAGAAGCAAGAGATGAATCTCTCCTCGTTTAAAGAAGCTCGGGCCGTTGTCGAAGCCGGTTCCACCCCAGGCTGGGGGCATGTTTTGGATATACCAATCAAGCAGGATAAGTTTGGATTGGGGTACTCTCCTGAAGCTGAAGCTTCATCTTCTTCTAGCAGTTCGTCTCGTGGGAAGGGGCCGATCCTATTCACCAAGGGCGGAGTGATTTTCGAAAGCATCAATGCAGCGTCTGAGGACAGCGGGGATAATGATTGTGATCTTGACGCCTGGATTCAACCGAGCAAGTCGGGCGAGCGCCTCAACAATTGGACCATCAAGGAGATTATCCAGCTGACAAGTGAAGAGTAATGATTTGCTTTTTACAATCTTTGTACAACCCTATGTCCTGCCCGGGGCGTAGCGGTTTTATTGCCAGGGCCTTGTTGGATTATGTACATGCATTTTGTTAATAAATAAAAGGCGTTTTCTTCGTACTCAAATATTGTGTTCTCTGTTATTCCTGTTTTATGTTTATTTCGAAAAACAACAAAATGGCAACGAGGTTTGTGCTAACCTGCATATTCTTGCTTTAAACTTAACCCTTGTTATTGCAGGATCCACATGACAGATGACATCGACTCTGGACCCTCTACGGCTCACTACGACTTCGATTGCCCGATCTATCAAGCCGAGGATGAGATTGATGAAGACGAGGACCTCACGGAAGAGTTGGCCCGCTTGTTGAGACAAGAGGAGAAGGTTATTCTGCCTCATGAAGAGGATATTGAGATCATAAATCTAGGTTTTGAAGAGCTCGTCAGAAATGTCAGAGCGGGGGCTGCGCTGCAGAATGATGTCAAGCATAGACTGGTCGAGATGCTTCGAGAGTATAGTGACGTCTTTGCTTGGTCATACGAAGATATGCCCGGACTTGACACTGACATCGTGGTTCATCGTTTGCCGTTGCGAGAGGATTGCCCTCCAGTCAAGCAGAAGCTTAGGAGGACGAGACCAGATATGGCTGTAAAAATCAAAGAAGAAGTCCATAAGCAGTTGGACGTAGGATTTCTAGCCGTTACCACTTACCCTCCGTGGGTCGCCAACATAGTGCCTGTACCGAAGAGGGACGGTAAGGTACGCATGTGCGTCGATTATCGGGATTTGAATAGGGCAAGCCCTAAGGATGGTTTCCCGTTGCCTCATATCGATGTGTTGGTCGACAACACAGCCCAGTTTTCCGTGTTTTCATTCATGGATGGCTTCTCTGGTTACAATCAGATTAAGATGGCACCGGAGGACATGGAGAAAACGACGTTCATCACCCCCTGGGGAACATTTTGCTATAAGGTAATGCCCTTCGGTCTGAAGAACGTAGGGGCCACTTACCAGTGAGCAATGGTAACTTTTTTTCATGATATGATTCATCATGAGATCGAGGTCTATGTTGATGACATGATTGCAAAGTCCCAAACGGAGGAAGAGCATCTGGTCAACCTATTAAAGCTTTTTGAGAGGCTTAGGAAATTCAGGCTGAGGCTGAATCCTAACAAGTGCACTTTCGGAGTGCGGTCCGGAAAGTTATTGGGGTTTATCGTTAGTGAACGAGGGATTGAAGTTGATCCTGCAAAAATAAAAGCTATCCAAGAAATGCCAGCGCCGAAAACAGAAAGAGAAGTTTGTGGTTTCTTGGGCTGAATAAACTACATTGCAAGGTTTATCTCTCAGCTCACGGCCACTTGTGAACCGATGTTCAAGCTTTTAAAGAAAGATCAGGCGATTACTTGGAATGAGGATTGCCAGAAGGCATTCGACAAAATAAAGCAGTATCTTCAAGAACCTCCAATCTTGATACCCCTAGTGGCTGGACGGCCATTAATCATGTACCTGACGGTTCTGGAGAATAGTCTGGGGTGTGTTCTCGGTCAGCACGACGAGACGGGCAGAAAGGAGCATGCCATTTATTATTTGAGTAAAAAGTTCACTGAGTGTGAATCTCGATACTCGATGCTGGAGAAGACGTGTTGTGCATTAGCTTGGGCTGCCAAACGTCTACGACAGTATATGCTCAATCACACCACTATGCTAATTTCGAAGATGGATCCGATCAAGTACGTCTTCGAGAAGCAGGCTCTTTCGGGCAGGATTGCCAGATGGCAAATGGTGTTAACGGAATATGATATTCAGTACGTCTCTCAGAAAGCCATTAAGGGAAGCGTATTGTCTGATTACCTTTCCGAACAGCCAATTAAAGACTACCAGCCGATGAAGTTCGAATTCCCTGACGAGGATATTATGTTTCTCAAAGCGAAGGATTGCGATGAGCCATTGCCCGATGAGGGGCCAGATAGGAAGTCTCAGTGGAAGTTGATATTCGACGGAGCGGTTAATTCCTATGGAAGTGGTATCGGGGCTATCATCACGACTCCTCACGGATCCCACATCCCGTTTACTGCGAGACTGACGTTTCCAGTTACCAACAATGAAGCAGAGTATGAAGCATGTATCATGGGTCTAGAAGAGGCAATTGATTTGAGAATCAAGAATTTATACGTATATGGTGACTCATCGCTTGTAATCAATCAGATTAAAGGGGAGTGGGAAACTCGTCAAGCGAATTTAGTGCCGTACATGAATTATGCCAAGAGGCTGCTTCCGTTCTTCGACCGAGTGGAGCTTCATCATGTACCCAGGGCCGAAAATCAGATGGCTGATGCCTTAGCCACGTTGGCTTCAATGTATAAAGTCAGTTATTGGAATGAGGCTCCAAGAATTGTACTTTCGCGTCTTGACAGACCGGCATTTGTCTTTGCAATCGAGAATGCCGCCGACGGCAAGCCATGGTTCCACGACATCCAGACCTTCCTTATGACTAAGGAGTATCCTGCGGGTGCGTCAACCCAAGATAAAAAGACTCTGAGGAGGCTATCTGGAAACTTTTATCTCAATCCTGATGGAGTGCTGTATAAGAGAAACCACGATCTCGTGCTACTCAGATGTGTAGATGAGAAAGAGGCAAGTACGCTCATGGAAGAAGTCCACGAGGGCACATTTGGTACGCACGCCGGCGGGCACGCCATTGTTGCACCCCAAAATTTGACCAACATTTATTTATCCATCAAGTGTTTGAAAGTTGATACCTTCACCAGACAGTTCAAGAGATCCTCAGAGGAATTGGTTGAAACCAGGGTTGTGTGCTTCATAGCTTGAGAGTTGTGGGTGCTCCTCAGATGATGCTGAGACTTTGAGAAAGTTTATGAGATGTCTTGATAGCCATCATGAAGCCCAGAGAGGTCATTGTGCAAGAATTCAGAAGATTCAACCATGAGTGGTAGAATTAGGGTTTTGACTGGGTCAACCCTAGGATAACTGAGGATTTGGAGAAGGTTGAGACCCAATCCAAGGGCCATGATATAATGGAATGATGTATAGAAATGTTATAAGGATGATTCCTAGGCCAACTCATCATGATTGAGGAGTTTGAGAAGTTTTGAGTTAGGGTTTCTGAGGATTGTCAGTGAAAAACCCTAATTTGATCCCTATCTTCCAGGCAGTTTTAGCTCAAGATGTGATTGATATCTCATCTTCCCCACAACATAAATGTTGTATAGCTTGTTCTTAGCTTTAATTTGAGTGGTAGAAGTCCTTGATAGGATGTGCAGAGCTCAAGTTATGGTTTTGACAAATTACAGGTCAGCTGAGGTGTGTGAATCTGGGTCCTTGAAAGTCACCCAACTTGCAGACAACGTTTTCCCTAGTAGGATGATTCCTATGATCTATTGGTCAACATGAATGTTGAATAGCACCTTCTTAGCTTTAATTTGAGTGGTAGAAGTCCTTGATAGGATTTGTGGAACTCAACTTATGGTTTGAACAAGACAGGGGTATTTTGGTCATTTGGAAGTTATAGGTCATTTTAAGCAAAGGCCATATCTCCTATTTCCAAGCCTCAAATGGAAAAACTCAAAACATGAAAGTTGTTCAAAATGGCATTTTAAGCCTAGAAAGAAGGTCATGAATTGTTGGAAAAGCTCATAGCATGGAATGACAAAGTTTGGTAAATTTGAACTAAAAATGGCTTATAAGTTAATTCAAGTCAAGTTGAAATTTGGTTTGGGAGATTTAGGAGTCCAAAATAGGTCATCCAATATACCATTTTGAATGTAAATAACATTCTAAAAACTTTGGTTTAAACAGAATTTTGATTTGAGGCTCAAAAATGAAGGTTGCTTTGTAATATTGTAACTTGCATCTTAAGGTAACTTGAGAAATCTTCACACAAGGCAAATATGAGCTGATTTTTTGTACACTCCACCTCAATATCTCACAAGGGGAGATTTTGGCACAAAATTGCAAGGCATAACATATGAGATATGAGATTACCAATATGGCATGTCATGAGATTTTCATCACTTTCTAGTGGATTCTAGAAGCTTCTAGTTGATTCCATGGATTGTTATATAACAAGTGAATCATGATGAGTAAGGGGTTGGCAAGGTTGGTGAAGAGAGTGAGAGGAGAGATAGATATTCAAGGGTGAATTCCATTGCAAGCAAGCTTCGAATCTCATGCTACAAGCCTTCACACTCCAAATTGTTGCAAACAGAACTCACACCAACATCTAAGGATCATTGTGAAGAGGCTGCAAGCATTGAATCAAGCCATAGCTGCACCTGCCATAGCCAAGAAACAGGTCTGCACTTTCTCTTCTATCTCTTTAATTATGCATGAATAGAGTAGAATTCTAGGTTAGAATTAACAAGGATGAGTAGGTGATGATATCCAGTGAGTTTGAGAGCCATCCATGGAGTTTGATCTTAGGGCAGTGAATCTTTGATGACCAAGAACTCTTAGCCTAGTGAGTATTAATCTTAGTGTGATAGTATGCTAGAACTAGGGCAACATGAGGGACACATTAGTACCAAGAAATCCAAGAACTAGCAAGGTGCATGACAGTGGAAATTCGTGTGCCATAGGGTTTCTAGCTATCAGTTTGGTCATTAGAGTGAGTCTTGATCAAAGATATTGGTATGGTCTTGTTCAGCGTGAGAAGCTGAGCAATTTTGCTCTTTACATGGTTGAGTTTTATTGAGAAATGAGGGAGTACGATGGAGGAGAATCTGGCACGTGAATGTATGTTCATGGAGGTGTTAGAAACCCTAGAAATATCCAAGGAAGAAGACGATCTGTGGGCCGTTGGATCAGTCTCATTCGTTTGACCTTTTATCCACATCCAACGGTTGAGATTAAAAAAAGAAAACGGAGGGAATCCCTTGGGGGACATACGGTGCCGTTTCATTAAGTGAGAGATCTGGGCTTCAGCAAAATCTTGCTGTTTGCACCCCCTTCGCGGCCCAAACCAGAAAATGAACGTTAAAAAGTACTTCCTGCACCGATCGTTTTTCTTTTTCTTTTGTTTTTTTTTCATTCAATCCTGAGCGTAATGGGCCTAACCAGAGTGCTACGTGCACCCCCCCCCCTCACTCAGCCCAACTGGAATTGAACTGGGGCGTCTTGCTTCTCACACCCCCTCCCCTTTATTCCAATTCTTTTATTTTTAATTCCATTTATATTTCTTGCATTTATAAAATTCATAAAAAATCCATAATTAAATATTTTTTAATTCTTGTTTTTTCTATAGGTCCATGAATTTGTCTAGAAAATATTAAACAAATAAAATTTCCATTTTATTTTCTTTTCATATTTTTAGCATATTATTCTTTTAAATAGCTTTTTAATATGTTTAGTTTGATATCCAATTTTGTAGAATTTCTTTTAAGACCTTACCTTATGATTTTTAATTCATTCTTTTTGGTGTGTTTAGATATTGAATCATAGTTCCCCATAGGATTTAATTCTTGATTTTTAGATTAAAATTTGATTAGTTTAATTAGGTTAGCATTAGGGTACCTAATTAGGGTTTAGGTTATGCATAGGTGAAATAGTTTCATTTTCTTTAGATAGTTTTGTCTTGATTTTTGGGTAGGGGCATATGTGGATGTTATGGGTAGATGTTGTAGACCCTTGTGAATAATTGTAGAATTTTTCCCCTTGTGTTAGTATTTTTAGGTATTTTCTGAAGTTGGCTGATGATTTTGTCTGTCCTGTGGTTATTTGTCTGCCTCTGGGGTTTATTTTGGGGAATTTGTTGTGGGGCTTAGTTTGTTTTGAAGATCTTGTTGAAGAGCATGATGGAGGAGAAGATTGTAGATCAAGACTCAGAGACCCAGAGCTTGGAGATTATTCCCTGTCTGTGAGGTTTGAGATCCTGAAGTTTGAAGGAAGTTCATGGTACTTTCCTGAGGAAGGCACTATGAATGACTTTCATTCTTTCTTCTCACCTCTTCCCTAAGTATCCAATGATGTTGGAGCCAACTTGTGAGTTTAATTTCTCCTGAGGAGGAATGTAAACTGATCACATGTTGTTGAGCCACATGGGATACAATTCCTAAGTGGAAGCCTCCTAGTACTTTCCTGAGGAAGGTCCTATGGGTCTATTCACTTATTTCCATTAGTTCATCTAGGATTTCTTAAGTATCCAATGATGTTGGAGCCAACTTGTGAGTTTAATTTCTCCTGAGGAGGAATGTGAACTGATCACATGTTATTGAGCCACATGGGATACAATTCCTAAGTGGAAGCCTCCTAGTACTTTCCTGAGGAAGGTCCTATGAGTCTGTTCATTTAGTTCCACTAGTTCAGATAGGATTTCCTAAGTATCCAGTGATGTTGGAGCCTGCTTGTGAGTTTAATTTCTCCTGAGGAGGAATGTAAACTGATCACAGTGGTTGAGCCACATAGGATATGATTCCTGAGTATACACCTCATAGTGCTTTCCTGAGGAAGACACTATGAGTCTGCCTACTTAGCTCCCTTTCTTTGGTAAGCTTGCTTTGAAGCTTGAAGACTGGGATTGCTTTCTTGTTTAGGGTTTTGCTTTAGGGCTTTGCTTAGAGTTGATCAGGATTCTGTTTTAGGATTAGAGAGTAGATATAGATGATTCTTTCTCAAGCATGTGTTTTGTTTGCCTAATGGCACTTCATTTCTTTTATCTGTTATTGCTTGATAGCATGTTGTTTATGTTTCAGTACGATTACTGTTATTTCATGATTGGCTTGAGGTTGAGACGAGCTTGTGGAGGCTGAAGCCCCACACACATTTCCTCCCTCACTTGCATTGCATGCATTTTACTGTTAAGCTGATGCTTTGTCTGTTTTGGTGTATCATTGACATGATCCCTTAGGACTCTCATTTCCTTTGATAAGGATTTGATGATAGACTTTTAGGTTGAAACCTATGCATGACAACAGCTAGGAGTTCCCTGTTCAAACCTCAACCATAGGATGAATCCATGGCATGACAACAGTAGGACTTGATAGTCTCCCTCCTAGTTGGGCCTGTTCTCTTCTCATCTCGAAGCAGTTTAAGAAACAGTAATCATGGATGATTTCTTTCGTACGTTACGAGCCTTAAGCTATCTGAGAAAGGATTGTGGGAGAGTTTCTTTTCCACAGTCTGGATGTTTAGTATGGTACCCTTTGGGTGACATGTGACGCATTCACTCTCAGGTCATAGTCTCTAGTGCGGTTGAAATCGCAAACACAATGAAAAACATTTCTTTCAGGAGATAAGCCGTAGTTTCCCGAACTACGTTCGCTCTGATCTTCCATACAGTGTGGAAGTACGTAGGCATAGGATGCGATGTCCTAGCGAGCAATCTTTCCCCCATAATCCTTCGTAGGCCGAACTACGTTGACTCTGATTTCTCATTCTCTGATGAGAATACGTAGGCATAAAGTGCGACGCTTTGCCGAGTCATTTTTCTTTTCTTTTTCAGCCAGCCTTGATAGGTAGATAGATTATAACCAACCCGTCCAAGTAAACAAACAAGCGAGGATCCCGTCGAGTACGACGGACGTGAGGGGTGCTAATACCTTCCCCTTGCGTAACCGACTCCCGAACCCAGACAATGGTTGCGATGACCTTGTCTTACCCTTATTCGTCAGGTTTTTCCGATCGTTTCCTTTCCCGCTCTGAGGGATAAATAACGAAAGGTGGCGACTCTTCTGTCATGCCGGCACCTTATTTTCGCGCAAGCGACAGCTGGCGACTCTGCTGGGGAAGGAACCCAGAATCTCTGGTTCTCCGGTTCCCTATGAGAGTCAATCCTATCGTTTGTGTGTTTGCTTGTTGGGTTGCGCTTATTTATCGCATTTTTACTTCCCGCATTTTATTTCCAGTTTGATATGATTATATGTGCTGCTATGGGAGAGGGATGTTACTATGAGTGAGAAGCCGGACCTGGGCTTGAGTATACACCTAGATATAGTTGCGGAGAAGTAGTAGACGAACCTGTCTGCTGAGCAGGCACAGTTCCCTACGAAAATCTGCGCTCAGACGAGATTCTTGCAGAGGTGCTCCTTTCCGGTCCTGAGGATCTGAGGGGAGTCCAGACGTAAGGATTGTCGACTCTGGGGACCGATCATTTGGAAGTCAGCTAAGAGAGGCCTCTTCATGACTTGATGATGCCACTCCTTCTGGGAATCGTATCGTCACTCATGAAAGTCTGTGACGCTGATGACCGCATAGGATGCCGTACCTTTGTCCGTGGATTAGGTCCATACCTGTGCGTGGGATTGGGATATTCCAGGAAACTTATACCTTCAGACCACCTGGTTTTCTTGACAGCGAATCAGTTATGTTGGTATCAGGGTTCTCAGTTGCAGATTTGACTGTTCTTGACAGAGCAAGTTTTTTTGATCAGAGGATTGTATCATCGAGTGTATGTCTGTTCTTGATAGAGCAGGTTTCGATCAGGATATCGTCATCAGTGGTTTGTTCTGGATGGAGCAGATTTTTGAGTGGGGTCTGAAGATCTCATCAGCAGTTGTTGCTTGTTCTTGATAGGGCAGATTTTGAGTGGGGTCTGAAGATCTCGTCAGCAGCTGTACGTTTGTTCTTGAGAGGGCAGATTTTTGATTTGGGGTCTGAAGACTTCAGCAACAAATATTTCTTGACCGTGCACCCGGGGTCCTTATTATCAGGCACTTACTCTTGACAGAGCAGAATTTTGATCTCGATCCTATCAGATGGTTATTTTCAGCAGATCAGATCAGTGGTTTTACACCGGGGTTTCCTTCTCATCAGTGACTGTTGACACCAAATCTCCACAGCAGCTACCCAGATATATTATTGCATGCCTGCATTTTGCATTAGTTTGCATTATCATTCGCATTCCATTGACGTGTGTCTGTGACAGGTACCGTTTCCCCGATCCAGGATCTCTCGCCTCTTATTGTATTATTACGGCACAACTATTGCGTACGAGTTCTCGATCCCTGATGTGTCGAAGTTAGTCTATCACTGGTACTATGTATATGTGAGATTGTTGTTTCCATGATTGGGCCCAGATTCCCCTCCTTATTATTGTCAGCACTGGTACTAAGGTGCCAGGATCGGGGGAAACCTCTCAAGCACACAGACACACGCATACATCTGCATAAAGCATTTTGCATGACATACATTTTGTGGCTTTTCCTAACCTTTAATTTTGACAGGTTTTTCAGGTGCACAGGTTCCGAGTTGCTTTCGATCTCCAGGATTGATCAAAAACTCATCCACCGCTACTCAACTCGCGCTAATCAGACAAGGATAATGGACCAGGTGCAGTCAAATGTTCAAGAGCTCCGTGAACGGATGGATCGTTTTATGGAGCTGATGCAGGTGGTCGCTAATGGCCAGGACCAGCTTCGTACTTTGGTTCAACCTCTGATCTCCAGGGTTGACAGTAATGGCATACTTCACGGCGGGGCCGTGCCCACTCCTCCTCCAGTGGATGCTCCACAGAATGATGTTCCTGTTGCCGGGGGCAACGGCAGTGCTAACGGCAATCTGATGACTAGTCTCGGACTCAATGCGGCAGGCGTCGGCAATGGTAGTCTGGGAGCTAATGTTAACATGGGGCCGGTCAACGGCAATGCTGGTGCAGGAAATCTGTTGGTGCCTCAACCGTGGCTGGAGGACCATCAGGATGACATATTCTCTCAGAGAGGTGTAGAAGCAGAGTTGAATGCTGAAGCTCGACTCAGGTTCAAGGCGCTGGAAGACAAGATGAGAGACTTTGAAAATCAGAACACATTGGGCGTTGATATGTCCAAGCTCGGGTTGATTGCTGACTTTAAGGTACCTCATAAGTTCAAGGTGCCTACCTTTGAGAAGTATAAGGGTACTACTTGCCCCCGGGTCCACCTCCGATCTTATTATAGAAAGATGTCAGCCTATTCTGACGATGAGAAGCTGCTGATGCACTTCTTTCAGGATAGTCTTTCTGGTCCATTACTCGAATGGTATATGGGTTTGGAGCCCGCTACTGTGCGCACCTGGAAAGACCTCGCAGAAGCGTTCGTCCTCCACTATCAATACAATAGCGACTTGGCTCCCAACCGAGTTCAGCTCCAAAGTCTCTCACAGAGGAACAATGAAAGCTTTAAAGAGTACGCCCAGCGGTGGCGTGAATTGGCTGCTCGGGTTCAACCGCTGATGGTTGAGCGTGAGCTAGTGCAAATGTTCGTGGCTACCCTTCCTGGAATCTACTATGAAAAGATGGTCAGTGGCATGTCTGGAACATTCTCGGCTCTCATCACTATGGGCGAGCATGTTGAGAACGGTATAAAGATTGGAAAAATTCAGGGCGAATCATCCTCAGCTGGAGGAGGTAGTAAGAAACCTTACGCTGGCAAGCGTCGAGAGGGAGATGCCAGTGCTGTCACTAATGCTAGGAGAAAGGGCAAGGGCCCTCAGCCTCAGATTGCTAGCATAAATATCCCAGCTGCTCCACCGCAGCCGCAGCAGCAGCAGCAGCAGCCTCAGCAGCACAATCAACAGGGGTATAGAAGATATCAGAATCGGGCTCCTCTGACAAATCGTCATTTTGAAACTCCACCTATGTCGTATGCACAGCTTCTGCAAACGTTGCTTCAGCTCCAATTAGTTCAAAAGAGGACAATGGCTCCCTTAACAGGGGCACCACCGCCGGGGTATGACGCCAGTGCTACTTGTGATTTCCATACTGGGGCACCGGGCCATACGATTGAGAATTGTAAAGCTTTTAAGCACAAAGTCCAGGACTTGGTGGACGCCAAGGTTATTAACTTTTCTGACAATGTGCCCAACGTTATCAAAAATCCTATGCCTCATCATAAGGGGGGCGGAGTGAATGCCGTTATCACTGAGGAGAGTGTGGACTTGCTGACTGATGTCAAAGATTTGAAGACGCCAGTTAGTTTTGTCAAGGCTAAGCTGCTGAAGAAGGGCTTCTTTCCTGGATGTGGAGAGTTATGTATGGCTTGTGCTACACTTCCTGATGGGTGTGAGCAGCTGATCGAAGGTATCCAAAGTCTGATGTCCGAGGGTATTTTGCAGTTCAGCCGGAGCGTTGAAAGTGCGTCCGGGGAAGTCGTGCTGAAGCAGGAAGATGAAGTTGCTACCATTACTATTCCTCGTCACCCTATTACTATTTCTGCGCCCCGACCGCCTACTATCACTATCACCAGGGCCGGACCAATCCCATTCGAGAGTACTAATGCTGTTCCATGGCATTACGGCGCCGAAGTTTACTACAATGGTCAGAAGATAGAGCTTGAGCCATTCGGATCGACTGTGCAGAATCTTACCGGAGTCAGTGGCATTACTAGAAGCGGTAGAGTGTTTGCGCCAGCGGAGGTTGCAGCAGAGAAAGTGGTCAGGGCTGATGCTGCTGATAAGGGTAAAGGTAAAGCTGTCGAAGAGGCCCCTTCTGGGGCAGAACAAGATTTGCTAGTTAAAGATGCTGAAGAGTTCATGCGACTAATCAAGAAGAGCGACTACAAGATTGTAGATCATCTTCATCAGACTCCGTCAAAGATCTCGATTCTTAACTTGTTGCTGTGTTCTGAGGCGCACCGCAACGCCTTGCTGAAGGTATTGAATGCTGCATATGTGCCGCAGGAGATATCAGTAAATCAGCTGGAAGAGGTGGTAGCCCATGTTAATGCCGGTAATGGGCTGGGATTCACAGATCTAGAGCTGACTCCTAAAGGAAGAGACCACAACAGCGCCTTGCACGTCTCAATAGAGTGCAGAGGCACTATTATATCGCATGTCCTGGTAGATACGGGTTCGTCGCTTAATGTGCTTCCGAAGAAGGCACTAATGAAGTTGGACACCCGTGGATTGCTTTGCACGCCCAGTGATCTGGTAGTGAAAGCCTTTGACGGAACCAAGCGCCACGTCTTTGGAAAGTTGACCCTGCCAATTCAAGTTGCTCCAGAGACGTTTAACACGGTTTTCTATATCATGGATATCATGCCTGCCTACAGTTGCCTCTTAGGTCGGCCATGGATCCATGCTGCTGGTGCCGTGACGTCCACGCTGCATTAGAAGCTCAAATATGCTGTTGGGGGCAGCATAGTGACCGTCTGTGGTGAGGAGGACATTATGGTGAGCCACTTGTCGTCCTTTAAATACGTTGAAATGGATGGCAAGATCCATGAAACGCTCTGCCAAGCATTTGAAACCGTCAAGGTGAAAGAGGTAGCTCCTGTCGTCGCAGAGAAGCAGGAGATGAATCTCTCCTCGTTTAAGGAAGCTCGGGCCGTCGTCGAAGCCGGTTCCACCCCAGGCTGGGGGCATGTCTTGGATATACCAATCAAGCAGGATAAGTTTGGATTGGGGTATTCTCCTGGAGCTGAAGCTTCATCTTCTTCTGGCAGCTCGTCTCGTGGGAAAGGGCCGATCCTATTCACCAAGGGGGGAGTAATTTTCGAGAGCATCAACACTGCGTCGGAGGACAGCGGGGATAGTGATTGTGATCTTGACGCCTGGATTCAACCGAGCAAGCCGGGCGAGCGCCTCCACAATTGGACCATCAAGGAGATTATCAAGCTGACAAGTGAAGAGTAATGATTTGCTTTTTACAATCTTTGTACAACCATATGTCCTGCCCGGGGCATAGTGGTTTTACTGTCAGGGCCTTGTTGGATTATGTGTATGCATTTTGTTAATAAATAAAAGGCGTTTTCTTCGTAATCAAATATTGTGTTATCTGTTATTCCTGTTTTATGTTTATTTTGAAAAAACAGCAAAATGGCAACGAGGTTTGTGCTAACCTGCATATTCTTGCTTTAAACTTAACCCTTGTTATTGCAGGATCCACATAACAGATGACATCGACTCTGGACCCTCTACGGCTCACTACGACTTTGATTGCCCGATCTATCAAGCCGAGGATGAGATTGATGATGACGAGGACCTTCCGGAAGAGTTGGCCCGCTTGTTGCGACAAGAAGAAAAGGTTATTCTGCCTCATGAGGAGGATATTGAGATTGTAAATCTGGGTTCTGAGGAGCTCGTCAGAAATGTCAGAGTGGGGGCTGCGCTGCAGAACGATGTCAAGCATAGACTGGTCGAGATGCTTCGAGAGTATAGTGACGTCTTTGCTTGGTCATATGAGGATATGCCCGGACTTGACACTGACATCGTGGTTCATCGCTTGCCGTTGCGAGAAGATTGCCCTCCAGTCAAGCAGAAGCATAGGAGGACGAGACCAGACATGGCTGTAAAAACCAAAGAGGAGGTCCAGAAGCAGTTGGACGCAGGATTTCTAGCCGTTACCACTTACCCTCCGTGGGTCGCCAACATAGTGCCTGTACCGAAGAAGGACGGTAAGGTACGCATGTGCGTCGATTATCGGGATTTGAATAAGGCGAGCCCTAAGGATGATTTCCCGTTGCCTCACATCGATGTGTTGGTCGACAACACAGCCCAGTTTTCCGTGTTTTCGTTCATGGATGGCTTCTCCGGTTACAATCAGATCAAGATGGCACCGGAGGACATGGAGAAAACGACGTTTATCACCCCCTGGGGAACATTTTGCTATAAGGTAATGCCCTTCGGTCTGAAGAACGCAGGGGCCACTTACCAGCGAGCAATGGTAACTTTGTTTCATGATATGATTCATCATGAGATCGAGGTCTATGTTGATGACATGATTGCAAAGTCCCAAACGGAGGAAGAGCATCTGGTCAATTTATTGAAGCTGTTTGAGAGGCTTAGGAAATTCAGGCTGAGGCTGAATCCTAACAAATGCACTTTCGGAGTGCGGTCCGGAAAGTTATTGGGGTTTATCGTTAGTGAACGAGGTATTGAAGTTGATCCTGCGAAAATAAAAGCTATCCAAGAAATGCCAGCGCCGAAAACAGAAAAAGAAGTTCGTGGTTTCTTGGGCCGAATAAACTACATTGCAAGGTTTATCTCTCAGCTCACGGCCACGTGTGAACCGATGTTCAAGCTTTTAAAGAAAGATCAGGCGATTACTTGGAATGAGGATTGCCAGAAGGCATTCGACAAAATAAAGCAGTATCTTCAAGAACCTCCAATCTTGATACCCCCAGTGGTTGGACGGCCATTAATCATGTACCTGACGGTTCTGGAGAATAGTATGGGGTGTGTTCTCGGTCAGCACGACGAGACGGGCAGAAAGGAGCATGCCATTTATTATTTGAGTAAAAAGTTCACTGAGTGTGAATCTCGGTACTCGATGCTGGAGAAGACGTGTTGTGCACTAGCTTGGGCTGCCAAATGTCTACGACAGTATATGCTCAATCACACCACTATGCTAATTTCGAAGATGGATCCGATCAAGTATGTCTTCGAGAAGCAGGCTCTTTCGGGCAGGATTGCCAGATGGCAAATGGTGTTAACGGAATATGATATTCAGTACGTCTCTCAGAAAGCCATTAAGGGAAGCGTATTGTCTGATTACCTTGCCGAACAGCCAATCGAAGACTACCAGCCGATGAAGTTCGAATTCCCTGACGAGGATATTATGTTTCTCAAAGCGAAGGATTGCGATGAGCCATTGCCCGATGAGGGGCCAGATAGGAAGTCTCAGTGGAAGTTGATATTCGACGGAGCGGTTAATTCCTACGGAAGTGGTATCGGGGCTATCATCACGACTCCTCACGGATCCCACATCCCGTTTACTGCGAGACTGACGTTTCCAGTTACCAACAATGAAGCAGAGTATGAAGCATGTATTATGGGTCTAGAAGAGGCAATTGATTTGAGAATCAAGAATCTAGACATATATGGTGACTCAGCGCTTGTAATCAATCAGATTAAAGGGGAGTGGGAAACTCGTCAAGCGAATTTAGTGCCGTACATGAATTATGCCAGGAGGCTGCTTCCATTCTTCGATCGAGTGGAACTTCATCATGTACCCAGGGCTGAAAATCAGATGGCTGATGCCTTAGCCACGTTGGTTTCAATGTATAAAGTCAATTATTGGAATGAGGCTCCAAGAATTGTACTTTCGCGTCTTGATAGACCGGCATTTGTCTTTGCGATCGAGGATACCACCGACGGAAAGCCATGGTTCCACGATATCCAGACCTTCCTTATGACTAAGGAGTATCCTGCGGGTGCGTCGACCCAGGATAAGAAGACTCTAAGGAGGCTATCTGGAAACTTTTATCTCAATCCTGACGGAGTGCTGTATAAAAGAAATCACGATCTTGTGCTGCTCAGATGTGTAGATGAGAAAGAGGCGAGTATGCTCATGGAAGAAGTCCATGAGGGCACATTTGGTACGCACGCCGGCGGGCATGCCATGACGAGAAAGATCCTGAGAGCAGGGTATTACTGGCTGACTATGAAGTCGGATTGCTTCAGATTCGCGAAGAAATGTCACAAATGCCAGATTTATGCTGATAGAGTTCATGTGCCGCCATGCCCATTGAATGTCATGTCCTCCCCTTGGCCGTTCTCCATGTGGGGCATCGACATGATAGGCAAGATCGAGCCCACTGCATCCAATGGTCATCGTTTCATTCTGGTAGCTATCGACTACTTCACCAAATGGGTGGAGGCAGCCTCGTACGCTAATGTGACCAAGCAGGTGGTAGCTAAATTCATAAAGAGGGACATCATCTGTCGCTATGGAATTCCCGAGCGGATCATTACTGATAATGGTTCGAATTTGAATAACAAGACGGTGAAGGAGCTGTGCCAGAGCTTCAAGATTGAACACCACAACTCATCTCCTTACCGGCCAAAGATGAATGGCGCTGTTGAAGCGGCCAACAAGAACATCAAGAATATTGTTCAGAAGATGGTTGTGACGTACAAAGATTGGCACGAGATGCTGCCGTTTGCCTTGCACGGTTTTCGTACGACGGTGCGTACGTCGACCGGGGCAACTCCTTTCTCCTTGGTGTACGGTATGGAAGTTGTCCTACCGTTAGAAGTGGAGATTCCTTCTTTGCGAGTTTTGGTTGACGTAAAACTCGACGAGGCAGAATGGATTACGAATCGTTTGAACCAACTCAGCCTGATGGACGAGAAGAGGTTAGCATCGATTGCATTTGGTCGCCTGTACCAAAGCCGAATGAAGAAAGCTTATGATAAGAAGGTGCGTCCTAGAAGCTTTCAGACGGGTGATCTCGTCCTGAAGAAAATTCTTCCACCACACTCCGATCACCGGGGCAAGTGGACTCCGAATTACGAAGGGCCGTATGTCATCAACAAGGTCTTCTCATGAGGAGCTTTGTTGTTATCCACGATGGATGGTGAAGATTTTGCATCCCCGGTGAACGCGGACGCAGTTAAAAAATAGTTTGCTTGAAAGAGACCCGCTGGAAAAAAAAGAAAGAGTCCAGGCAAAAAAGGGGCATCCCGGCGAACCAAAAACAGAATAAAAGGTTCGGGCAAAAATTAGGGATATATTGAAAAAATGTACACCCGCGAAGTCGAAAACCTACACTGGGCGGCTTCGGCAAAAAAGGGTATCTCGGTGAACTGAAAACCCGTAAAGGGCGGTTCACGCAAAAGTTAGGGATTTGAATAAGCAAATGACTGCGTTCCGCGTGTGGACTTTCATTGGTTAGTGGTTTGGAAGACCTGAGGGCCGTTTATCTGAATCAATCTCTTCTGAAGCTGAAGCATCGGAGAAGTATCGAAGTCGAGTAGGTCTTAGAGGGATCAACTCATGGTGTTCGTCTATGCCTCGTTGCCGACATTTGTATATACTGATGTATATTTATGTTTTCTTTTTGCGCAGCTTCCTCATTCCAGGAGCTTGCCTCTGTTGTAAAACATTTTTGCCCATTCAGGGGTTTCACCATCAATAAAATGCACATTATTCAGCAATTCTGCTTGTCTGTTTAGCATTTATCTGTTTTATTTGAGAATGAAAACGCCGATGTTTTTTGATAAAATGCGCATACATAAACTTACGGGCCTAGGCCCATTGATTGTTGAAACAATTAATTAACTGAAAATTGTCACGAGATAATAACCTGGATAGGCCCCTTTGAGGAGGGTATCTTGTTTGTTTGCTTGTGTTGTTGCAGGTGTAGCACCTCCCGGAAGATGTGTCGTGCGCGTCCCCAAAGCAGGGCGAGTCCTCCTTCTCCAACAGAGTTCAGAAGTCTCTCCTCCGTAGAATCAGAATCAGAATAGTGAGCATTGATATGTCTCCCCAGGTAGAGATGATTCTCTTCCCCAAGCAGGCGCATCCTGAAGGAACGTCTCCTCATCGGCTGAGTCAAGGGCCGAAGCTCGTATCTCCCCAGCACCGGGTCACAAGTGCAGGTTTCATAGAAATGTTCGGGTACCGAAGCTCGTGTTTTCCCCAGTAAAGTCGCCGAAGCAGGCGTCTCCCCCAGCACTGGGTCACAAGTGCAAGTCTTGTAGGAAGTTGTTCGTACGCCAAAGTATACAGCAACTGTTGGTGCCAGACCGAAGTCTCCAGCGGAATTGAGATTCCCCACCAGAGTCGTATTCTCTCCCGAAGTCGGGTGATTCCCTCTTCCCCAGTAGAGTGTTGGAACAGCTGACGTTGTATTCCCCTGCAGAGTTGCACTCTCCCCCGAAGTCAGATGATTCTTTCTTCCCCGGCGAAATTAAAATTCCTCATCAGAGTCGTACCCTCCCGTTGAAGTAGAATGATTTCTCTCTCCCCGGCTGAGTCCGCAAACCCCCAGAAAAGCAGAATCCTTGGAAGCAGTTGGGACCTTGAGTGGATGTTCCCTAGCAGAGCGTGGGGCAGCTGATGCTGTATTTCCCCAGAGTCGCACTCTCTCCAGCGAAGCAGAATGATTTCTCCTTCCCCAGCCGAGTTTGCAGATATCCACGAGAGTCGAATCCTTGGAAGGTGATCAGACCATGTTTAGTTGTTTCCCCAGTGGGGTGTTGAGCAGCTGAAGTTGTTTCCCCACAGAGTTGTTATCCCCAGAAAAGTAGCCATGACGGCCACGCAGTTTATTCTCGCGATTGATATCAACAAGTCTGGTTTCTCGTAGAGCTTCGTCCCCTGCAGTAATCAACTGAAGTTGTTTTCCATGCAGCAGTCCGCAGAAGATCAATTCCCCAGACAGAGTCCGATTGATGTTGGCATGTCCACGTTCTCCTCAGCAGGATGATTCCTCTATCTGAGTAGTTCGTTCTCCTTGACAGGAGAATTCCCCTTTGGGATTTATTTTGCTGACGGGATTGCATAGCATTGTGCATGACTACATAGCATTTAGCATAAACGCATAACATTCCCACCGTATGGGGCACAGCGGAGAAGCATACGCCTCATAAGCATGATCTAGGTTACTATCATTCTTGTCTTACAGGTGTTCCGCCAAGAGACCAGTTGTTCAGGATGATTCCTGACATTCTCCCCAACGAGGTCGCTTTCTTAAGATGATTCTTGAAGACCCCGGTGTAATCCCCACAGTCGCTCGCTCAAGATGATTTTTGAGATCCCCAGCGAAGTCTTCAGTTCGAGATGATTCTTGAATTCCTCAGCGCGGTTTCCCGAGTTGTTTGCCCAAGATGATGCTTGAGTTCCCCAGTAGCGTCCCCAGCAAGGTTTGCCCAGGAAGATTCCAGGGATCCCTAGCAGATAAAGCCTCCAGAATGGTTATCGGTTCAGGATGATTCTTGAAGGTGCCCGACGGAGCTTGTTCAAGATGATTCTTGAAGTCCTTAGCAGCGTGATATGTTTGCTCCAACAGCGATGTCTAATCTGAAGATTGACCTCGTAAACGCCTGAAGGCAATATCAGAAGGTTCCTGTGAGCTCAGATGTCCTTGTTGATGAATCAACGTGTGGCTGAAGACAAGGTTCCAAAGTGTGTAGACGCAGCTTTTGTATTCAGGGTGATCCGTGTTGGCCTGAAGACCAAGTCAGTTATCCTGAGGTGATGATTGATCGCGATCGAATGAATAGTGCTTCTTCTGACTGAAGTCGAAGATGTTTCTCCAGCTGAAGCGGAGTTTTGCCTGAAGGCAAAGTGTTTGAATCCCCTGAGAGTCATGAATGGCTCAGGATACCATTTCTCTGACTGAGGTCACAGATTCCCCAAGTTGAAGCGAGGGTGCCTGAAGGCAAGGTTATCCCCAAGGTTATGAATGACCTAGGATTCATTTTTCGGACTGAAGGCCGAAGTATATCCCTGGCTGAAGTCGCGGATGCTCTATAGCAGAGGTGGAGTTTCCTGAAGGCAGATCCATGTATCCTTGAAGGCCAAGGACCATTTCTTCAGACTGAAGTCGAAGATACCTCCTGCAGAGTTGCCGACGGGCAAAGTTTACATCCTTGAAGGTCAAGGATGTTAATCTTCAGAAGTACTTGAAGATCTTTTCTAGCTGAAGCTGGAATCGCCGACGGGAAAAGTTTACAGCCTTGAAGGTCAAGGATGTTAATCTTCAGAAGTACTTGAAGATCTTTTCTAGCTGAAGCTAGAATCGCCGACGGGCAGGGTTTCATCTATCTTCAGAAGAACTTGAAGATTCTCCAGCGGATCTGGAGTGGCCAGGGGCCAGGATTTCATTCATCTTCAGAAATACTTGGAGATTTTTTCTAGCTGAAGCTGGAAGTGGCCAGGGGCCAGGGTTTCATATATCTTTAATGTTGAAGTTCTACGGTGGGCAGTGTGCAGCAGTATTCCGATGTTTGTTATGGTTCTGAGGGTGAACCCCAGATCAGAGTGTGCTCGGTTAAGTCTCTCATTCCCAGCGGAGTGGTTTCAAATACGCAAGTGTAACTTTTTGTTCCATTTACCAGGGGTGAACCCCAGGTCAGATTATGTTTTGTTCGACGGCGAGGTTGAATGTTGTTCGACGGCGAGGTTGAACGTTTGGATTTGACGGCGAGGTCAGATTATGTTTTGTCCGGTGGCGAGGTTGGATGTTTGTTCGACGGCGAGGTTGAACGTTTAGATTTGACGGCGAGGTCAGATTATGTTTTGTCCGGCGACGAGGTTGGATGTTTGTTCGACGGCGAGGTTGAACGTTTGGATTTGACGGCGAGGTCAGATTATGTTTTGTCCGACGGCGAGGTTGGATGTTTGTTCGACGGCGAGGTTGAACGTTTGGATCTGACGGCGAGGTCAGATTATGTTTTGTTCGACGACGAGGTTGAATGTTGTCCAGCGGCGAGGTTGAATGTTTGTGTTCGACGGCGAGGTTGAACGTTTGACGGCGAGGTCCGACTCTTTAAATCCCCAGTAGAGATGATGTTTGTACGGCGGCAATGTCTAGTGTCTCTCGAAGTGATGTGTGTTTCCGACGGCGATGTCAGATTCAGTTCTCCAGCGGCGAGGTTGGGTGTTGTGGTCGTCTGAAGGCAATGTCAGAAGAATTTAATGTGGATAACTGACGGCGATGTCAGGTCGATATTTCTCCAGCTAGTTGTTGAGCAGCTAGGGTTGCAGTGGTCGAAAGTTCGTTCCCCGCAGAGTATCGTGTGCTCGTGCAGTTGGCAAATTTTCGGGTTTACCGGTATTCAATCGTCTCGCACCTTGATTGGCTGAGGGCCGTTCGCTTCTCACCCATTCAGGTTCAAGCCGTTTGAATAGGGGTAGCTGTTGCACCCCAAAATTTGACCAACATTTATTTATCCATCAAGTGTTTGAAAGTTGATACCTTCACCAGACAGTTCAAGAGATCCTCAGAGGAATTGGTTGAAACCAGGGTTGTGTGCTTCATAGCTTGAGAGTTGTGGGTGCTCCTCAGATGATGCTGAGACTTTGAGAAAGTTTATGAGATGTCTTGATAGCCATCATGAAGCCCAGAGAGGTCATTGTGCAAGAATTCAGAAGATTCAACCATGAGTGGTAGAATTAGGGTTTTGACTGGGTCAACCCTAGGATAACTGAGGATTTGGAGAAGGTTGAGACCCAATCCAAGGGCCATGAGATCATGGAATGATGTATAGAAATGTTATAAGGATGATTCCTAGGCCAAATCATCATGATTGAGGAATTTGAGAAGTTTTGAGTTAGGGTTTCTGAGGATTGTCAGTGAAAAACCCTAATTTGATCCCTATCTTCCAGGCAGTTTTAGCTCAAGATGTGATTGATATCTCATCTTCCCCACAACATGAATGTTGTAGAGCTTGTTCTTAGCTTTAATTTTAGTGGTAGAAGTCCTTGATAGGATGTGCAGAGCTCAAGTTATGGTTTTGACAAATTACAGGTCAACTGAGGTGTGTGAATCTGGGTCCTTGAAAGTCACCCAACTTGCAGACAACTTTTGCCCTAGTAGGATAATTCCTATAATCTCTTGGTCAACATGAATGTTGAAGAGCACCTTCTTAGCTTTAATTTGAGTGGTAGAAGTCCTTGATAGGAGTTGTGGAACTCAACTTATGGTTTGAACAAGACAGGGGTATTTTGGTCATTTGGAAGTTATAGGTCATTTTAAGCAAAGGCCATATCTCCTATTTCCAAGCCTCAAATGGAAAAACTCAAAACATGAAAGTTGTTCAAAATGGCATTTTAAGCCTATAAAGAAGGTCATGAATTGTTGGAAAAGCTCATAGCATGGAATGACAAAGTTTGGTAAATTTGAACTAAAAATGGCTTATAAGTTAATTCAAGTCAAGTTGAAATTTGGTTTGGGAGATTTAGGAGTCCAAAATAGGTCATCCAATATACCATTTTGAATGTAAATAACATACTAAAAACTTTGGTTTAAACAAAATTTTGATTTGAGGCTCAAAAATGAAGGTTGCTTTGTAATATTGTAACTTGCATCTTAAGGTAACTTGAGAAATCTTCACACAAGGCAAATATGAGCTGATTTTTTATACACTCCACCTCAATATCTCACAAGGGGAGATTTTGGAACAAAATTGCAAGGCATAACATATGAGATATGAGATTACCAATATGGCATGTCATGAGATTTTCATCACTTTCTAGTGGATTCTAGAAGCTTCTAGTTGATTCCATGGATTGTTATATAACAAGTGAATCATGATGAGTAAGGGGTTGGCAAGGTTGGTGAAGAGAGTGAGAGGAGAGAGAGATATTCAAGGGTGAATTCCATTGCAAGCAAGCTTCGAATCTCATGCTACAAGCCTTCACACTCCAAATTGTTGCAAACAGAACTCACACCAACATCTAAGGATCATTGTGAAGAGGCTGCAAGCATTGAATCAAGCCATAGTTGCACCTGCCATAGCCAAGAAACAGGTATGCACTTTCTCTTCTATCTCTTTAATTATGCATGAATAAAGTAGAATTCTAGGTTAGAATTAACAAGGATGAGTAGGTGATGATATCCAGTGAGTTTGAGAGTCATCCATGGAGTTTGATCTTAGGGCAGTGAATCTTTGATGACCAAGAACTCTTAGCCTAGTGAGTATTAATCTTAGTGTGATAGTATTCTAGAACTAGGGCAACATGAGGGACACATTAGTACCAAGAAATCCAAGAACTAGCAAGGTGCATGACAGTGGAAATTCGTGTGCCATAGGGTTTCTAGCTATCGGTTTGGTCATTAGAGTGAGTCTTGATCAAAGATATTGGTATGGTCTTGTTCAGCGTGAGAAGCTGAGCAATTTTGCTCTTTACATGGTTGAGTTTTGTTGAGAAACGAGGGAGTACGATGGAGGAGAATCTGGCACGTGAATGTATGTTCATGGAGGTGTTAGAAACCCTAGAAATATCCAAGGAAGAAGACGATCTGTGGGTCGTTGGATCAGTCTCATTCGTTTAACCTTTTATCCACATCCAACGGTTGAGATTAAAAAAAGAAAACGGAGGGAATCCCTTGGGGGACATACGGTGCCGTTTCATTAAGTGAGAGATCTGGGCTTCAGCAAAATCTTGCTGTTTGCACCCCCTTCGCGGCCCAAACCAGAAAATGAACGTTAAAAAGTACTTCCTGCACCGATCGTTTTTCTTTTTCTTTTGTTTTTTTTCCATTCAATCCTGAGCGTAATGGGCCTAACCAGAGTGCTACGTGCACCCCCCCCCTCACTCAGCCCAACTGGAATTGAACTGGGGCGTCTTGCTTCTCACACCCCCCTCCCCTTTATTCCAATTCTTTTATTTTTAATTCCATTTATATTTCTTGCATTTATAAAATTCATAAAAAATCCATAATTAAATATTTTTTAATTCTTGTTTTTTCTATAGGTCCATGAATTTGTCTAGAAAATATTAAACAAATAAAATTTCCATTTTATTTTCTTTTCATATTTTTAGCATATTATTCTTTTAAATAGCTTTTTAATATGTTTAGTTTGATATCCAATTTTGTAGAATTTCTTTTAAGACCTTCCCTTATGATTTTTAATTCATTCTTTTTGGTGTGTTTAGATATTGAATCATAGTTCCCCATAGGATTTAATTCTTGATTTTTAGATTAAAATTTGATTAGTTTAATTAGGTTAGCATTAGGGTACCTAATTAGGGTTTAGGTTATGCATAGGTGAAATAGTTTCATTTTCTTTAGATAGTTTTGTCTTGATTTTTGGGTAGGGGCATATGTGGATGTTATGGGTAGATGTTGTAGACCCTTGTGAATAATTGTAGAATTTTTCCCCTTGTGTTAGTATTTTTAGGTATTTTCTGAAGTTGGCTGATGATTTTGTCTGTCCTGTGGTTATTTGTCTGCCTCTGGGGTTTATTTTGGGGAATTTGTTGTGGGGCTTAGTTTGTTTTGAAGATCTTGTTGAAGAGCATGATGGAGGAGAAGATTGTAGATCAAGACTCAGAGACCCAGAGCTTGGAGATTATTCCCTGTCTGTGAGGTTTGAGATCCTGAAGTTTGAAGGAAGTTCATGGTACTTTCCTGAGGAAGGCACTATGAATGACTTTCATTCTTTCTTCTCACCTCTTCCCTAAGTATCCAATGATGTTGGAGCCAACTTGTGAGTTTAATTTCTCCTGAGGAGGAATGTAAACTGATCACATGTTGTTGAGCCACATGGGATACAATTCCTAAGTGGAAGCCTCCTAGTACTTTCCTGAGGAAGGTCCTATAGGTCTATTCACTTATTTCCATTAGTTCATCTAGGATTTCTTAAGTATCCAATGATGTTGGAGCCAACTTGTGAGTTTAATTTCTCCTGAGGAGGAATGTGAACTGATCACATGTTGTTGAGCCACATGGGATACAATTCCTAAGTGGAAGCCTCCTAGTACTTTCCTGAGGAAGGTCCTATGAGTCTGTTCATTTAGTTCCACTAGTTCAGATAGGATTTCCTAAGTATCCAGTGATGTTGGAGCCTGCTTGTGAGTTTAATTTCTCCTGAGGAGGAATGTAAACTGATCACAGTGGTTGAGCCACATAGGATATGATTCCTGAGTATACACCTCATAGTGCTTTCCTGAGGAAGACACTATGAGTCTGCCTACTTAGCTCCCTTTCTTTGGTAAGCTTGCTTTGAAGCTTGAAGACTGGGATTGCTTTCTTGTTTAGGGTTTTGCTTTAGGGATTTGCTTAGAGTTGATCAGGATTCTGTTTTAGGATTAGAGAGTAGATATAGATGATTATTTCTCAAGCATGTGTTTTGTTTGCCTAATGGCACTTCATTTCTTTTATCTGTTATTGCTTGATAGCATGTTGTTTATGTTTCAGTATGATTACTATTATTTCATGACTGGCTTGAGGTTGAGACGAGCTTGTGGAGGCTGAAGCCCCACACACATTTCCTCCCTCACTTGCATTGCATGCATTTTACTGTTAAGTTGATGCTTTGTCTGTTTTGGTGTATCATTGACATGATCCCTTAGGACTCTCATTTCCTCTGATAAGGATTTGATGATAGACTTTTAGGTTGAAACCTATGCATGACAACAGCTAGGAGTTCCCTGTTCAAACCTCAACCATAGGATGAATCCATGGCATGACAACAGTAGGACTTGATAGTCTCCCTCCTAGTTGGGCCTGTTCTCTTCTCATCTCGAAGCAGTTTAAGAAACAGTAATCATGGATGATTTCTTTCGTACGTTACGAGCCTTAAGCTATCTGAGAAAGGATTGTGGGAGAGTTTCTTTTCCACAGTCTGGATGTTTAGTATGGTACCCTTTGGGTGACATGCGACGCATTCACTCTCAGGTCATAGTCTCTAGTGCGGTTGAAATCGCAAACACAATGAAAAACATTTCTTTCAGGAGATAAGCCGTAGTTTCCCGAACTACGTTCACTCTGATCTTCCATACAGTGTGGAAGTACGTAGGCATAGGATGCGATGTCCTAGCGAGCAACCTTTCCCCCATAATCCTTCGTAGGCCGAACTACGTTGACTCTGATTTCTCATTCTCTGATGAGAATACGTAGGCATAAAGTGCGACGCTTTGCCGAGTCATTTTTCTTTTCTTTTTCATCCAGCCTTGATAGGTAGATAGATTATAACCAACCCGTCCAAGTAAACAAACAAGCGAGGATCCCGTCGAGTACGACGGACGTGAGGGGTGCTAATACCTTCCCCTTGCGTAACCGACTCCCGAACCCAGACAATGGTTGCGATGACCTTTTCTTACCCTTATTCGTCAGGTTTTTCCGATTGTTTCCTTTCCCGCTCTGAGGGATAAATAACGAAAGGAGGCGACTCTTCTGTCATGCCGACACCTTATTTTCGCGCAAGCGACAGCCATGACGAGAAAGATCCAGAGAGCAGGGTATTACTGGCTGACTATGGAGTCGGATTGCTTCAGATTCGCGAAGAAATGTCATAAATGCCAGATTTATGCTGACAAAGTTCATGTGCCACCGTGCCCATTGAATGTCATGTCCTCCCCTTGGCCGTTCTCCATGTGGGGCATCGACATGATAGGCAAGATCGAGCCCACTGCATCCAATGGTCATCGTTTCATTCTGGTAGCTATCGACTACTTCACCAAATGGGTGGAGGCAGCCTCGTATGCTAATGTGACCAAGCAGGTGGTAGCTAAATTCATAAAGAGGGACATCATCTGTCGCTATGGAATCCCCGAGCGGATCATTACTGATAATGGTTCGAATTTGAATAACAAGATGATGAAGGAGCTGTGCCAGAGCTTCAAGATTGAAGACCACAACTCATCTCCTTACCGGCCTAAGATGAACGGCGCTGTTGAAGCGGCCAACAAGAACATCAAGAAGATTGTTCAGAAGATGGTTGTGACGTACAAATATTGGCACGAGATGTTGCCGTTTGCCTTGCACGGTTATCGTACAACGGTACGTACGTCAACCGGGGCAACTCCTTTCTCCTTGGTGTATGGTATGGAAGTTGTCCTACCGTTAGAAGTGGAGATTCCTTCTTTGCGAGTTTTGGTTGATGTAAAACTCGACGAGGCAGAATGGATTACAAATCGTTTGAACCAACTCAGCCTGATGGACGAGAAGAGGTTAGCATCAATTGCATTTGGGCGCCTGTACCAGAGCCGAATGAAGAAAGCTTACGATAAGAAGGTGCGTCCTAGAAGCTTTCAGACGGTTGATCTCGTCCTGAAGAAGATTCTTCCGCCACACTCCGATCACCGGGGCAAGTGGACTCCGAATTACGAAGGGCCGTATGTCGTCAGCAAGGTCTTCTCAGGAGGAGCTTTGTTGTTATCCACGATGGATGGTGAAGATTTTGCATCCCCGGTGAACGCGGACGCAGTTAAAAAATACTTTGCTTGAAAGAGACCCGCTGGACAAAAAAGAAAGGGTTCAGGCAAAAAAGGGGCATCCCGGCGAACCAAAAACAGAATAAAAGGTTCGGGCAAAAATTAGGGATATATGAAAAATGTACACCCGCGAAGTCGAAAACCTACACTGGGCGGCTTCGGCAAAAAAGGGTATCCCGGTGAACTGAAAACCCGTAAAGGGCGGTTCACGCAAAAGTTAGGGATTTGAATAAGCAAATGACTGCGTTCCGTGTGTGGACTTTCATTGTTTAGTGGTTTGGAGGACCTGAGGGCCGTTTATCTGAATCAATCTCTTCCGAAGCTGAAGCGTCGGAGAAGTATCAAAGTCGAGTGGGTCTTAGAGGGATCAACTTATGGTGTTCGTCTACGCCTCGTTGCCGACATTTGTATATACTGATGTATATTTATGTTTCTTTTTTTTCGCGCGGCTTCCTCATTCCAGGAGCTTGCCTCTGTTGTAAAACATTTTTGCCCGTTCAGGGGTTCACCATCAATAAAATACGCATTACTCAGCAATTCTGCTTGCCTGTTTAGCATTTATCTGTTTTGTTTGCGAATGAAGACGCCGATGTTTTTGATAAAATGCGCATATATAAACTTGCGGGCCTAGGCCCATTGATTGTTGAAACAATTAATTACTTGAGTGTCGTCACGAGATAATAACCTTGATAGGCCCCTTTGAGGAGGGTATCTTGTCTGTTTGTTTGTGTTGTTGCAGGTATAGCGCCTTCCAGAAGATGTGCCGTGCGCATCCCCGAAGCAGGGCAAGTCCTCCTTCTCCAGCAGTGTTCGGTAGTCTCTCCTCCGCAAAATCTGAACACAGGATAGTGAGCATTGATATGTCTCCCCCACGCAGAGATGATTCTCTTCCCCAAGCAGACGCATCCTGAGGGAACATCATTTTCTCAGCTGAGTCAAGCGCCGAAGCTCGTGTCTTCTTTCCCCCGCACCGGGTCACAAGTGCAGGTTTCATAGAAATGTTCGGGTGCCGAAGCTCGTGTTTTCCCCAGTAAAGTCGCCGAAGCAGGTGTCTCCCCCAGCACCGGGTCACAAGTGCAAGTCTGGTAGGAAGCTGTTCGTATGCCGAAGGAGGCAGTAGCTGACGGTGCCAGACTAAAGTCTCCTGCGCAATTGAGATTCCCCACCAGAGTCGTATTCTCTCCTGAAGCCGGATGATTCCCTCCTCCCCAGTAGAGTGGTGGAACAGCTGATGCTGTATTCCCCTGCAGAGTTGTACTCTCCCCCGAAGTCAGATGATTATTTCTTCCCCCAGCAAAATTAAAATTCCTCATCAGAGTCGTACCCTCTCGTTGAAGTAGAATGATTTCTCTCTCCCTGACTGAGTCCGCAAACCCCCAGAAAAGCAGAATCCTTGGAAGCAGTTGGGACCTTGAGTGGATGTTCCATAGCAGAGCGTGGGGCAGCTGATGTTGTATTTCCCCAGAGTCGCACCCTCTCCAGCGAAGCAGAATGACTTCTCCTTCCTCAGCCGAGGTTGCAGATGTCCAAGAGAGCCGAGTCCTTGGAAGGTGATCAGACCATGTTTATTTGTTTCCCCAGTGGAGTGTGGAGCAGCTGAAGTTGTTTCCCCACAGAGTTACTATCCCCAGAAAAGTAGCCATGGCGGCCACACAGTTTATTCTCGCGATGGATATCAGCAGGTCCAAGTTCTCGTACAGTTTCGTCCACTGCAGCAATTAACTGAAGTTGTCTCCCCTGCAGCAGTCAACCGAAGATCAATCCCCCAGACAGAGTCCGATTGATGTTGGCATGTCCACGTTCTCCTCAGCGGGATGATTCCTCTATCTGAGTAGTTCTTTCTCCTTGACAGGAGAATTCCCATTCGGCATTTATTTTGCTGACGGGATTGCATAGCATTGTGCATGATTGCATAGCATTTAGCATAAACGCATAGCATTTCCATCGCGTGGGGCATGGCGCCGAAGCATAGGCATCATAAGCATGATCTAGGTTATTATCATTCTTGTTTTACAGGTGTTCCACTGAATGATCAGTTGCCCAGGATGATTCCTGACATTTCCCCCCAACGAAGTCGCGTACTCAAGATGATCCTCGAGATCCCAGCGAAGTCTTCAGTTCAAGATGATCCTCGAGATCCCAGCGAAGTCTTCAGTTCAAGATGATTCTCGAATCCCTCAGCAGGGCCGTTTGCTCAAGATGATTTGTGGGATCCCCGACACAGTTTCCCGAGTTGTTTGCTTAAGATGATTCTTGAGCTCCCTAGTAGCGTCCCCGACGAAGATCGCCCAGGACAACGCCTGAAACTCCAAGAGAGCCGAGACCTTGGAAGCTGCTCAAGCCGCGATTGGTTTGTCCCTAACAAGAGTTGCCCAGGATGATTTCTGGAATCCCCAACGGAGTGGAGGTCTTTTCCCCAGCAGGTGGTTGGCACTTCCCCAGCAGGTGGTTGGCACTTCCCTAGCAGCAGGCAGGTAGATTGATGTCCCCAGCCGAGCACAGCCATGAGTGGCAGATGAAATATTCCCCAAGCAGATCCCGAAGGATTGTCCAGCAAGCAGAAGTTTGTTTATCCCCGTGAGTTTGAGGACTTGATGACGTGAGTGTCTTGTAGCATGAAGGCTATGTTCCCTAGAAGAATCGTTCCTCAGAGAGCCGTTCAGAACATTTATCGCTTTCCCCGTGCAGAGTATAGCAGAGGATAATGTGTTGATCAGCCTGATGTGATGTGTTCTCCGGAGGAGCCCGTCATCCTCGAGTGTAAGTCCAGATGAGATCGGTAGAAAATGCAGCTCCCTTGAAGGGTAGCTCTTCCTCAGCATAATGGTTACTCTCCCCGAGAGGATGATTCCTCTTTCCAGCATTTATTTTGCTGGGGCATTTCCTGGCATGATTGCATAACATTTACTCAAAAGCGTAGCATTCCGTTCACGCGGAGCATTACGCCCATTTTTCCAGCATTTGCATATGAAGCATGAACCAGTTGGTTACCGTGCCCTCGAACAGAAGTACTTGCTCTACAGTAAAGTTGGTAGGAATCGTCTGAGTGAGCTCTTTCGTTATTCTCCAGCAGTTGTTGAAGTCGTTTGGGTGAACTCTCTCGTCTTTCTGCAGCAAGTTCTACAAGGTTGTTTGGGTGAACCCTTCTTCCTTTTCCCCAGTGAGTCGTCAGGATTGTTTGGGTGAACCCTCATTCCTCTCTCCTCAACAGAGTTGTTAACCTGGTGATTATGTCCGGTGACCCGACATGTTTGCTTTTATTTAGCAACGACTTGACAAGATGTCAAGAGAATAGCAGCGTGATATGTCTGCTCCAACAGTGATGTCTAATCTGAAGATCGACTTCGTAAGCGCCTGAAGGCGATATCAGAAGGGTCCTGTGGATTCAGATTTCCTTGTTGATGAATCAACGTGTGGCTGAAGACAAGGTTCCAAAGTTTGTAGATACAGCTTTTGTTTGCGAAGTGATCCGTGTTGGCCTGAAGACCAAGTCAGTTATCCTGAGGTGATGATTGATTGTGATCAAGCGAATGATGCTTCTTCTGACTGAAGTCGAAGATGTTACTCCAGCTGAAGCGGAGTTTTGCCTGAAGGCAAAGTGTTTGAATCCCCGTAGAGTCATGAATGGCTCAGGATACCAATTCTCTGACTGAAGTCACAGATTTCCCAAGCTGAAGCGAGGGTGCCTGAAGGCAAGGTTACCCCCAAGGTTATGAATGACCTAGGATTCATTTTTCGGACTGAAGGCCGAAGTATATCCCTGACTGAAGTCACGAATACCCTATAGCAGAAGTGGAGTTGCCTGAAGGTAGACCCATGTATCCTTGAAGGCCAAGGACCATTTCTTCAGACTGAAGTCGAAGATACCTCCTGCAGAGTTGCCTACGGGCAAAGTTTACATCCTTGAAGGTCAAGGATGTTTATCTTCAGAAGAACTTGAAGATTCTCCAGCGGATATGGAGTGGCCAGGGGCCAGGGTTTCATTCATATTCAGAAGCACTTGAAGATCTTTTCTAGCTGAAGCTGGAAGTGGCCAGGGGCCAGGGTTTCATATAGTTCTGATGTTGAAGTTCTACGGTAGGCAGTGTGCAGTAGTATTCGGATGTTCGTTATGGTTCTGAGGGTGAACCCCAGATCAGAGCGTGCTTGGTTAAGTCTCATTCCCAGCGGAGTAGTTTCAAATACGCAAGTGTACCTTTTGTTCCATTTACCAGGGGTGAACCCCAGGTTAGATTTGTTCAGTGTGATATTTTGTCCGGCGGCGAGGTTGGATGTTTGTTCGACGGCGATGTTGGATGTGTTCGACGGCGAGGTTGAATGTTCATTTTCAGGTTATATTTTGTCCGGCGGCGAGGTTGGATGTTTATTCGACGGCGAGGTTGGATGTTTGTTCGACGGCAAGGTTGAATATTTGTTTGACGGCGAGGTCAGATTATGATTAGTTCAACGGCGATGTTGGATGTGTTCGACGGCGAGGTTGGATGTTTGGTTGACGGCGAGGTCAGATTAGGTTTATGTTCGACAGCAATGTCGGACTCTTTAAATCCCCAGCAGAGATGATGTTTGTACGACGGCGACGTCGAGTGTCTCTCAGAGCGATGTTTGTTTCCGACGGCGATGTCAGATTCAGTTTTCCAGTGGCGTTGTTGGGAATGTCAAGTTGATCCAGTCTTCTGACGGCGATGTTGGGTGATGCAGATCCTCTAGTTCTCCAGCGGCGATGCGGGGTATTTTGTCAGAGTTAGTTCTCCAGCGGCGAGGCGGGATGTTTCGGGTGATCGACGGCGACGTCGAGTGTCTCTCAAAGTGATGTGTGTTTCCGACGGCGATGTCAGATTCAGTTCTCCAGCGGCGAGGTTGGGTGTTGTGGTTGTCTGAAGACAATGTCAGAAGAATTTAATGTGGATTATTGACGGCAATGTCAGAGTGGTATTTCTCCAGCTGTTGAGCAGCTAATGTTGCAGTGTTCGAAGATTTGTTCCCCGCATAGTATCGTGTGCTCGTGCAGTTGGCAAATTTTCGGGTTTACCGGTATTCAATCGTCTCGCACCTTGATTGGCTGAGAGTCGTTCGCTTCTCACCCAGTCAGGTTCAAGCCGTTTGAATAGGGGCAGCTGTTGCACCCCAAAATTTGACCAACATTTATTTATCTATCAAGTGTTTGAAAGTTGATACCTTCATCAGAAAGTTCAAGAGATCCTCAGAGGAATTGGTTGAAACCAAGGTTGTGTGCTTCATAGCTTGAGAGTTGTGGGTACTCCCCAGATGATTCTGAGACTTTGAGAATGAACTTGGAGATTTGAGAAAGCCTATGAGATGTCTTGATAGCCATCATAAAGCCCAGAGAGGTCATTGTGCAAGAATTCAGAAGATTCAACCATGAATGGTAGAATTAGGGTTTTGACTGGGTCAATCCTAGATCAGCTGAAGATTTGGAGAAGGTTGAGACCTAATCCAAGGGCCATGAGATCATGGAATGATGTATGGAGATGTTATAAAGATGATTCCTAGACCAACTCATCATGATTGAGGAGTTTGAGAAGTTTCAAGTTAGGGTTTCCAAGGATTGTCAGTGAAAAAACCCTAGTTTGATCCCTATCTTCCAGGCAGTTTTAGCTCAAGATGTGATTGATATCTCATCTTCCCCACAACATGAATGTTGTAGAGCTTGTTCTTAGCTTTAATTTGAGTGGTAGAAGTCCTTGATAGGATGTGCAGAGCTCAAGTTATGGTTTTGACAAATTACAGGTCAGCTGAGGTGTGTGAATCTGGGTCCTTGAAAGTCACCCAACTTGCAGACAACGTTTGCCCTAGTGGGATGATTCCTATGATTTCTTGGTCAACATGAATGTTTAAGAGAATCTTCTTAGCTTTCTATATAGTACTAGAAGTCCTTTATAGGATTTGTATAACTCAACTTATGGTTTGAACAAGACAGGGGTATTTTGGTCATTTGGAAGTTATAGGTCATCTTAAGCAAAGGCCATATCTCCTAGTTCCAAGCCTCAAATGAAAAAACTCAAAACATAAAAGTTGTTCAAAATGGGATTTTAAGCCTATAAAAGTGGTCATGAGTTATTGAAAAAGCTTGTAGCAAGGATTTACAAGATTGGGTAAAAATGACCTAAAAATGGCTTATAAGTTAAAAAAGTTGAAATGGAATTTTGGTTTAGGAGATGTACAAATCCAAAATGGGTCATCCAATATGTCATTTTGACTCCAAACATTATTTTAAAAACAATGGTTCAAGTAGAATTTTGATTTGAGGTCTCAAAATGGGAGTTGCTTTGTAATTTTCATTCTTGCATAATAAGGCAATTTGAGAAACTTGGCATAAGGCAAAGGTTAGCTTGTTTTTTCACTCATTCTCTTTCAATATCTCACAAGGGGAGATTTTAAAGCCAAATTGACAAGATTGAGGCATGAGATAAGGGATATCCAATGTATCACTTCAAGAGAAGTTCTAAAACTTTCTAGATGATTCCATAAGTTTCTAGATGAATCTAGACTCTTCTTTGGATTGCTATAAGAAGGGTAGATCACCATGAGAAAAAGGTTGGTGATGATTGTTGGTGAGTGGTGAGGTTAGAGTGCAAAAGAGTGAAATTCTTCCATTTGCAATTCCATAACAAACTTCCATTCTCTTCCATTTTCCTTCTTTTCTTCTCCACAAACACATTCTTCTGATCCTTAGGAACACTTGCATACTGAGTTAGAGGAAGATCCATGGAGGTTTGAAGCTTCATTGAAGAATTTGCAAGAAAGGCAACTTGATATCAAACACAAGATTCTAGCATTGTTCATCAATCTTTTTGCATACAGAATTCTTATCTTCCATTGAAGATCAATCAGGGAAGGTTGCAGGCATTGAATTGGAGTGAAACCACATCCACCATTACAACTTGACAGGTTGGTGATTTCACTCGTATCACCTTATTTATATGCATTCCATCATAGTTCTAGGGTTAGACTGGTTAAGATAAGATAGAGGACTGTTTTCTGAGAATTTGAGGAAGTTTCATGAAGTTCCATGGCAGACCCTAATTTCTTTCAGTTTCAAGAATGAGTCGTATGTTGGGTATTGATGGACATAGTATGGCTTAGAATGGTCAGGGTAATATGAGGAACAGGATTATACCATTAGAATTAAGTTGCATTAAGGTTGATCACAAAGAATTATGGTTGAACCCTAATCTTCACGCATTCTGTTTGGACAATACAAGGCATTTCAGAGAAAGTTATGATCATGGCTGTGTTCCTGGGAGTGAGTAGAATAATTTTGGCGTTGGAATTATTTGATTTCATGGTCACACGAAAGAGAACGCTTGAGGAGAATTCCTGCGTGCATGGTGGTCTCACTGCAAACCCTAATGGTGAAATGGAGAAGATGATCTCCTAGCCGTGGGATTGAGTCTAATCCTTGACCTATTAAGCTGATCGTGCGGCTGCAATTCAAACAAGAAACGGAGGGAAGCCCCACGCTGCAACGCAGCGTTTCATTAAAACTGAAACCGTGGGCCTCAGAAACTTGTGCTATTGGCACCCCATCTAGAAGCCCAATCCAATTTTTAACTAAAAAACATTTCTATTCATACCGTCGTTTTACCAATTTCTGTTTAATTTTTCCTTCATTTTCTGAGCGCAGGTGGGCCTTAATATTTTAATATCTGCACCACCCTTTCCTGGCCCAATGGTCAATATAACTGGGCGCAGTTACTCATGACACCCCCTATCCCTTTTTCTTATATTTTCATGTTTTAATTTCTTTTATATTTCTTGCATTTTAATAAATCCATATAAAATTCAAAAATTAATATTTTTCACTTCTTGTTTTTTTCACATGTTCATAATTATGTCTAGAAAAATATAAATAAATAAATTTCCATTTTATTTTCCTTTTAATATTTTTAGCATATTATTCTTGTAGATAGTATTTTTAATTGATTTTAGTTGATACTTAATTTTGTAGAATTTGTTTTAGGACTGTCCCTTAGGATTTTTGGGCCATTCTTTTTGGCATAGTTAGATATTGAATCATAGATCATATAGAATTTAATTCACAATTTGTAGATTAAAATTTGACATAGTTTGCTTGTTTGACATTTAGGTGCTCATAATTAGGGTTTTAGGTTGTATAAGTAGATTTGAACCATTTTGTTTTGGGGTTTATAGGCCAAATTAGTGTATGGGGAATATATGGGTTAAGGGTAAGTATGTATAGAGTCCCCTAGAATTTTGCTAGAATATTGTATGGTACTTTAAGCATTTTTAATTGATTTTTGAATGTATGGTTAGTATGTGTGTTGCTTAAAGGCATAGTTTGTATTGTTGTGCTTGTTTTTCTTCTCCTTTGAGTGTGTGAGCTTTGAAGATTGAGTTGAAGACCTTGTGGATCATCATTGAAGCCTTGAAGACCTTGCAGAAGAGCTTGGCTTAGCCTTTGTTTATAGGATCATAAGTGCATAGGTAGAGCCTTAGATAGAATAATTCCATTCAATAAACAAGGAGTGTCTTGTTCACCTCCTTCCTTCTCTGTGACATAAAGTCCCTTAAGGGTATTCACCTCTCTCCTTTGGAGGGATTAGTGACCTTGCCCTCTGAGGTAGAACTTTGAGAGAGCCTTTCCCTTTGATGTTAAGTCCTCAATGGCATCCTTTGGAGGTCAGTGAGCACTTTAACATCCCCACCTCATCTTGTTGACTGAATCTTGTTTGCTGGAGCATCTGAGCCATTGAAGATAGAAGCTGAAGCTTTGAAGAGGGTGATTCCTTGAAGATTGTTGAAGTCTGAAGACTTTGTGAAGAACAAGCTGATACCTGAAGATCCCTGAAGATAGTGAAGCCTGAAGGTGGAGCTGATCAAAGAAGCTGAAGCTTAAAGGGAGAAGATGAGTTGATACTCATATTGTAGGGTTGATACCTGGAAAGCAGTTGATGATTGAAGTCTGAAGACTGGGTTGCTGCTGAAGGAGCTGAGGCTTTCTTCTGTTTTTCTTTTCTGTATTGTGTTTTTTGTTTGATTTGTCTGTTGCATTAGACTAAGTTCATCTAGAATAAGTTCAGTTTAAGAGCATGATTGCATTAGAGGTTGAGTTGCTCCCTCTGCTTGTATTTTTACTGCTTGGCTTTGCTTGCGGGTATTCGGTAGAGCCCAGCTCCCTTGCCCATGTGTTTATTTTGCCTGATGGCACTTCATTTCTTTTATCTGTATGATTGCAGTTTACTGTTTATTTCTTGATAGCATGTTGTTTATTTTCAGTATGATTACTGTTGTTTCATGACTGGCTTGAGGTTGAGACGAGCTTGTGGAGGCTGAAGCCCCACACACATTTCCTCCCTCACTTGCATTGCATGCATTTTACTGTTAAGCTGATGCTTTGTCTGTTTTGGCGTATCATTGACATGATCCCTTAGGACTCTCATTTCCTCTGATGAGGACTTGATGATAGACTTTTAGGTTGAAACCTATGCATGACAACTTCTAGGAGTTCCCTGTTCAAACCTCAACCATAGGATGAATCCATGGCATGATAACAGTAGGACTTGATAGTCTCCCTCCTAGTTGGGCTTGTTCTCTTCTCATCTCAAAACAGTTTAAGATACAGTAATCATGAATGATTTCTTTCGTACGTTACGAGCCTTAAGCTATCTGAGAAAGGATTGTGGGAGAGTTTCTTTTCCACAGTCTGGATGTTTAGTATGGTACCCTTTGGGTGACATGCGATGCATTCACTCTCAGGTCATAGTCTCTAGTGCGGTTGAAATCGCAAACACAATAAAAAACACTTCTTTCAAAACGGGAAATAAACCGTAGTTTCCCGAACTATGTGAGCTCTGATCTCTCATGCCTGTTGAGAGTACGTAGGCACAAGATGGCGAAGTCTTGGCGAGCTACCTTCCCCCATAACCCTTCGTAGGCCGAACTACGTTGACTCTGATTTCTCATTCTCTGATGAGAATACGTAGGCATAAAGTGCGACGCTTTGCCGAGTCATTTTTCTTTTCTTTTTCAGCCAGCCTTGATAGGTAGATAGAATAAAACCAACCCGTCCAAGTAAACCAAACAAGCGTGGATCCCGTCGAGTACGACGGACGTGAGGGGTGCTAATACCTTCCCCTTGTGTAACCGACTCCCGAACCCAGACAATGGTTGCGATGACCTTGTCTTACCTTTATTCGTTAGGTTTTTCCGATCGTTTCCTTTCCCGCTCTGAGGGATAAATAAAGAAAGGTGGCGACTCTTCTGTTTTGCCGGCACCTTATTTTCGCGCGAGCGACACGTAGCATTCCAAGTCTTGTTACAAGAAAAGATCTCCCGGTGAGCGGCATCGAGTGCTTTCTTTTTGGATTCCAACATGTCATGGGAGCTTCTGAACTCTTGACCCAGACGTTCGTGCTTCTTTTTCTCTTCAGTCAACTCAGCCCCTAGTCTGTTTACTAGTTCGATCTGCTGTTGGAAAGCATGCACAGCCTTGTTTTTCTCACTGCGCATCTGAGCCAGCTCTTGCTCTAACCCTTCATTGATCTTCATCAGGGCTTCTTTTTCTTTAACAACTTGCTCGTAGGCCTCCCTAGTAACAATGGTTGGTTCTTCCGTCGGAATATGAACAGGGACTGGTGCAGCTGGAAATGGCATCAGTAATTGTCTTGCTCTCGAATCCAAACTCTGTAGGGTGCATAAGCCTGACAATCGTTCTTCCCTAACAGTGGCTTCCCCTTTCTGTTGATACGCATCCATGCGTGCTGCAGCTTGGCTAGTAACTCTCCCTTCAGATCACCGGTGAAGTACAGAGATTCCTGTACTTCTTCCTCCTGAGGTGGGCTCTTCAACGCGTATCCAAACTGGCGGACAAACAGAGAAGGGTTGTAATTGATACACCCTTTTCTTCCTATCAACAGAACATTAGGGTACCCAGAACAACTGAAAATAAGCTCAGACCCCAACAAGTCTCGGTCAAACCACTCAATGTCTTCAGAAGATAGCCTCATCAGGCGCTCTGGCCAGCTAGCTGTAGTTGCACTATCCACAAAAGGTCCCTTCAGAGGAAGATGGCTCTTAAACCACATGTTCAACAGCGGCGCACAACAGTAAACAGTCTTTCCTCTTCTATTTTCATTTTTGTAGTGCAATGAATGATAGAAATCTCCAATCAAAGTGGGCACCGGGTTGCCAGCAGCAAACAGATGGAAAGCGTCCAAGTCCACAAAATTGGGCAAGTTGGGAAACAACACTATTCCGTAAATGCATAGAGCCAAGATAGCATTAAAGACTATCCAACACCCATTCTTGGCATACTCTTGAGCTTTGCCAACCAGAAAATCCAGGGAGAAACCTGGAACCCCAAGCAAAGAAGTCACTAATAGTTCAGCAGCGTTCATGTGCAAGGCCTTAGCTAAGTCCTCCAATTTGGGCTCAGCAGCAGAGTGAATAAAGGGAACCCTGATCTGTACCGGTAGCTCAGTAAACTCCACATACTCCTCAATGGTAGGCCCCAAAATAAAGTCAGCAAACGTGAAACATCTCAATGTCGGGTCATAGAACTGCATCAAGGTGTATAGCCCATTCATCTCAACAGCAGTTGGCTTGCAGACTAGTCTCAACAATCTTCCGTGACTCATTCTGAAACTTCTCCTAACCTCCTCATCAGCAAGGGACATCAGACCAAGTAGGGGAGTAAGGTCAGGTGTAGGTAGCTTATACGCAACTGTCTTCCTCAATCCAGCCATGATCAATACTCAGAAGTCCGGGCACTAGAACCAGGGAATATGCAAATGCACCTGCAGCACAGACACACGTTAATGGGATGCAATGATAATGGGCATGCAAACAATGTAATGCAAGTAACATGCAACAGGGACCAAATGCCATAGCTGAAAAGCCTGAACCATATCAAAAGTCTCAGATAGACCCTCCAGAATTTCTCAAACCCTGGTCTCAGATAGACCTAAAACAAAGCTCCAACACTGGTCTCTGATAGACCCCACAACATAACTCTGACTGGTCTCTGGCAGACCTCATATCATATCTCCAACTGGTCTCTGACATACCTCATATCATAACTCCAACTGGTCTCTGACAGACCTCAAAACTCTCCAACTGGTCTCTGACAGACCTCAGAACTCTCCATAAATACCCAGGATCTCAGATCAAGAAATAACCGGCATCTGAAGGTCTAGTTACCTGCATAACCCCAAACCCTCTCACAGGTAGGTGTCCTAGTAACTGACAAAGGTATGGCATCCTATGCGGTCGTCGGCGTCACAGACTTTCAGGGTTGATGATACGATTCCCAGAAGGAGTGGCATCACCAAATCCTGAAGAGGCCTCACTTAGCCAACTTCCAAATGATCGGTTCCCGGAGTCGACAATTCAGCTGACCAACAACCCCTTCGACCCAAAGGGTAGAAAAAGAAGCCAACCAGAAGAACCTCGTCCGAGTGTAGATTTCGTGAGACACTAATGCAAGCAAAGCCGGCACGCGCCCACTAATATCTACTCTAATTCTAGGTGCACTCAAGCCCAGGTCCGGCTTATCTCTCAATCATAGAATCACCCGTCACAACCCCAATACAACAATAATAATCATATATATAATGCTAAAAATAAAGGTCAGAAATATAAATCCATACAAAATCCTCGACGGGAAAACAAACGCTAGGATTGACTCGCTTAAGGGACATTGGATCCCAAATGCATAAGGAACTATCGCAGTCCTTAGCAGCCAGGGGACATTGGATCCCCAGCAGAGTCGCCAGCTGTCGCTACTGCGAAAATCGGCGCCGGCTGAACAAAAGAGCCGCCACCGTGCGTTATTTATCCCAACGGAGGGAAAGGAAACGCTCAGAGTGAACCTACCGCAAAGACGGGGAAAGGAATGGTCATCGCAACCAAAACCTGGATTCGGGAGTCGGTTACGCAAGGGGAAAGTATTAGCACCCCTCACGTCCGTCGTACTCGACGGGATCCACGCTTGTTTTCGGGTATGGATTGTTATTCTATCTAAACTAAGGGTTAAGGGTTAAAAGAAAAGAAAATGACTCGGCAAAGTATCGCACTTTATGCCTACGTATTCCCGTCTGGAACGAGAAATCAGAGTCAACATAGTTCGCCTACCTACGGGAAAGGAGGGGAAGGTTGCTCGCTAGGATATCGCATCCTATGCCTACATACTTTCATACAGCATGAAAGATCAGAGCAAATGTAGTCCGGGCCACGTACGACACAAGTCTGTCTGGGTTGTTTTTATTCCTTCTGAAAAAGGGCTTTTCTGATTATTGGTTCAAGCGGACAAAAATGACGTTTTGATGAGTTCACATTCTTTTACTGAAGAAGTGTCTTTTATTGTGTTTGAAATCTTATTGTCTTTTTCTGTTTGTTTTGAGAAAGAAGAGACAGAACTCTAACCTACGGTTGCAAAGGGAATTAGACTAACCTAATGTTATCATGCATGGGTTAAGACCTAGTGTCTATCATGTTCCTCTCTTGCGCAGAGAGAAACAGAGATCCTAAGGGAAAAGACGGAAACAGAAACAACAGATATATGATAAAGCAGTAAAATGCATGGATGCAACAATACAAGCGAGGCAAGGGAGTCCCACTCAACCTCGAACCTAGAAAACAATAGGCAAAAGTGAACAGAATTCACTTTCAACCTAACAGGGTAAACAGCAAACAATACAGTCAGGGAAAACCAATCAATACATCAAGAAATATAAACAACACAAAATAAACAGCAACAGCAGCTCTGCATCAACATCTGTCCCCAAGTCATCTCCAAACAGCTATAAGCTTCAAGCAAGCCTCAGTCTTTATCTTCACAGCCTTCAAGCAAAGTCTCTGTCCTCAGTCTTCCATCTGCAATGGCTTTTCTTCAAGTCTCAATCTCCAAGAGGAATATCAGTCAACAAGATGAAATGAATGTTAAACAGTCAATTGCCTACCAAGGGTGGCTCCTTAACTGTTAACATTATACAGACAATCTTCCCTCAAAAGTTATATCTTTCAAATACATTCACTAATCCTTCCAAAGGAAGGAGGTGGATATTTGAAAGAGACTTTGAATCATAGAGAAAGAATGGAGGCAGACAAGGCCTTCCATGTTTGTGAATCAAGCTTTCTACTCTAGAGCTCTGCCTAGCTCCTAAACCCTATACTCCTCAACAGCTGCCAGCAAAGGATACTCCTCATCAACTCTGGAAGTTGGACTTTAATCTCTTTGATCTCCAATGGCCTCATCATCACAGTCTTCAGCTCAACCAATCCCCAAGCAAACCCAATACCCCACACAGACAAATGAAATAACCCTAGAGAGGGCACACCACACAGTCAAACAAATATAAGCAGTATACTGATAGTAATAGGGGAAGCCTAATAATCTATAAGGGATATATTAACTACCCATAATCCCTATAGTCCCATACCCCAAAGATTCAAACTACAACTCCTAAATGAAATGATTCATCATACCTATGTTATCTCCTAAACCCTAGTTTTGGTTTTTCTAATCACACCTAAACAAATCACCTAAAATTAAATCATAAAATCATGAATTAAATTTTATATACAAGATAAAGGTCTAAGCTAATCAACCTAAAAAGAATGGATCAAAAAAATTAAAGCATCTATTCAAACTAAAATCACCAAATTCATGCATTAAACTAAACATTATAAAAAGCTATCAAAAAGAAAAATATGCTAAAAATACAAAAATAACATGGAATGTTAATTTTTTTATATGATAATTTTCTTGACAAAAATATGAACAATATGCAAAAACAACCAATAGAAAACATGCAATTTTCAATTATTTATGATTTTTTAAAGAAATGAAATGAATTGAGAAAAATTAAATGAATTAATATGGCTGAGGGGTGCATCTAGTAATAAAATCAGTTAAAAAAACAAGATGGGCCCAGACTGGGGGCGTGCCTAGCAATGCGCGTCTGGGCCCAGTCAACAGAAAACATAATAAAAATCAAAAAAAGGAAAACGGTGCAGATAGCAAGATTTTTAGTTCATTATCATTGGGCCTTAGAACTAGGGGGCGGGGTTAGTAACAATTGCAAAGCCCAGTCTGAGAATATTAATGAAACGGTGCGTTCTGATTCATAACCTCTCCCTCCAAATTCGTTTTAAATCCTGGCCCTCAGATTAGGAAACAAGTCAAGGTCAAATGGCTGATCGTGCGGCCCAGGGTTCGTCTTCAACCTTGAAACCCTAGGGTTTCAGAAAATCTTCTCACCATGCACGAACCTTCCATCATTCTGTTCTCCCTCAATTCTCCATGAAAGCTCACGATGTAAAAACCAAAAACACTCCATTCTCTTCCCTCTACACAGCCATGGCAATGGTTTCTTCTAAAACTCAACCAAACTTCAAACCTGATAGGTAGAAGCCATAGGTTCCACCATCATGCACTGTCATCAACCATGAGAATTCCTTCCAATCTTTACCCTAGCATGATCTACACCTCTCACTGATCATTATGAGCTATAAACCTAAGATTATCGTGCATTATTCTTGATGTTATAAACCCTAACAGATTTGGTGCATCATTAACAACCTCCATGAAACCTTCTCAAACTCACCAAAATTAATCATCTAACCTATCCTAACAGTTCTAACCCTAGAATTCTCTAACATACTAACTAATTCAAGCAATTCGAATGGATTACCAACCTGGTGTAAATGATGAAAATAGGTGCTGAATTCTTCAAATCTAATGCTTGCAATGCTTGGGAATTGATCAATGAACTTAATTCTTGATTCTGTATGCAATGGATCTTGTGCAAACTCCTTGAATCTTGCAATCACAAAGTTCTTGCTCCTTGGAAGATGAACTTGAACAGCACGAGTTCTTCTTCAAATCAATCAAATTTTGATGGAATTGTAATCTATGAAAGATGTTAATGATGATCAAATCAAGAAAAATGGAAATTGATAGAGATTTTATGGAGTTTGAAGTAGTTTTGCAAAGTGGAAGATTGAAGTATAACTTGGTATTATGAACAAATGAATCACCAACCCATGCATGAAGCCATTCAATTCAATATATAGATGGAATTAGAAACCTCTAGATCTTTGTAGAAACTTCCCATGCACACTTTCCCTTGGATTTGGATTATGTAACTTCCTTTGTAAGTAACCAAGCATAACTTTCAACTCTTGAACCAAACTTAAAAATCCACTTTTGCCAATGTTCTTAAAACATTTTTTCCAATCAAAATGACCTATAATTTCACCCCATTTGGTCAAATTATGAAAAATCTCAATTTTAGGTCATTTTTTATTCATTAAATTCACCAATTTTGAAACCTTGAGCTATGAGTTTTCCAATCTTTCATGGTCACTTTTATAGACTCAAAATGTCATTTTGAGCAAGTTTGATGTTGTGAAGTTTTCCATTTGAAGCTTCCTTGTATGAGTTTTGGGCATAGGCTTAAAATGACCTGTAATTCTTAGATGACCAAAATACCCTTTGCTTGACAAGACCATAAGTAGAGTTACACAAATCATATGAAGGCATACCATACCATTCTAGAAAGCTAAGACAATAAGGAACAACTCTTATGTTTACCAGAAATTCATTTGAAATCTCCTTGAGGGGTAAACGTTGCTTGGAAGACAAGTAACTTTCATAGACAAAATTTCAGATACCTCAGATGACCTGTAACTTGCAAGGACCATAACTTGAGTTCTATAAATCTCCTTAATGTCTTCCACCACTCAAATTAAAGGTCTTGAGATCCTATACATGTTTCATGTTGACCAAGGATCCATTTGAAGCTTGCATTTTGACTTATCTGGCTTGGAAATTTGACCTAAACAAGGGGATTTTACACAGAAACCCTAATTTAGAAACTCCTCTTCTCCTTGATTTCTCTTGATTTCTTCTTGGCACATCACCATATCCTTATTTACATGTCAAATTATGAACCCCAAATCTCTCAAATAGACCTCAATACCCTTCAATCAATCCTTTGACCTAGGGTTGACCTAGAGTTGACCCCAGGTGAAACCCTAGTTGACTGTCTTCAACTGCAACTCTTGTGATCCTATCAATGACTTGCCTCCTTCTCCAAATGAATTTCTAAGTCCTCCCATGATGTCTATATACTCTCCATGCTCAATTCACAGCTCACAACTTCTTTGATGATCTTCAGATACCCTCAGATAGGAGATAGATGCACTGCTTGATCCACTGACTTCTTAGATTACAATTTCTTCCTGATGACTTGGATAAGCTTGAATTTGAATAATAACCTCTTGATAGGCTCATAGAGATGAGAATAGTGCTTGGTCCCTTGTTGGATGACTTGCTATGCTATGCTATGCAGATGATTAGACTATGTACACGACTCTATATGCAAATGCTAATGCAATTGAAACATAAACCAAGTGAAGAAGGTTGAGCAAATTTTAGGGTGCAACAATAACCAAGGCTTCTTTCAATCCAAACACATCCAAAATACCGTTAGGAGAGAAATTGGAAGAGAATGGGGGTGAATACAAGCTGCTAGCAGAATTGGTATGACCATGGCATGTGATTGAACTTTTCATGACATGAGAAATTGAATTTCTCATTAGAAGGATCTAGAGCTTTCTAGATCATCCATACATGGCCTATATATTGAATAGAGGTGGTTCAGATTGAAGGTTGGAGATAATTGAAGGAGAGAATAGAGATTGAGTGTGAAAATTTCTTGCTTGCAACTGAATTCGGTTACACTATTTTCTTCACTTTCCATCCACTTTCTTGAGTGCAATCACTTCCATGGATTCTAGTGAGTGATTCCAGATCATAATCAAGGAAAATTCGTGGCTGAATAGTGTTCTTACTCTCAGATTTCTTTACCTACAACTCAGAATTGGTTCCAAGAATCCAGAGCATTTCCATCCATTTCATTGCATACAGAAGCTTTGAATTGATTCATTGAAGGAATTTGAAGCATTTGAAAGCTTGATTTGAAGGTTTAATACCTCTGTGCACACGAAATTCTCAGGTTAGTAACTTTCAATCTCCAGCTTCAATTAGGTAGAATTAAGAGGAATTAGGATGTTAAATGCATTGTGGATTGATGTAGGAAGGTTTATGGATCATTAATTTGGGAGTTAGTGACCAATTAGGGTTGTTACCATTTTTGGTTGAGATGGTGTTCTTGTGAATCTTGAGGATTTAGATTGAATTAAGGGCATGAATGGACTCCTTGTGAGATTTGGGACAAGATTCATCAAGGAATCGTGGCCTATGGTGGATTCTATAACAAGTTAGGGTTGTAGAATGCTGACCGGAGAATGTCACCGGTGGTGACTTTGGCGCGCAGGTGGCCTGAGTTTCAGAGGTTCAAATTGGGGAAGATGATCCCAGAGCCATTGGATCATAGTTGGACTTTGACTGGAGACCTCATCCAACGGTCACGATTACTTCTAATTTGTGAAAGAGTTCTGAACTAAAATGAAACGCAGCGTTTCATTAATCTGTTGTTTTGGGGCTTTATGCAATAATTGATAACCACACCCCCCTTATGGCCCAATTGCTAAAATGAACTGGATTGCCTTGCTATCTACACCACGTGCTTATCATTTTTATTTTGATTTTCATATTATTTTTCATTTTATTCATGGTTATTGATTAATTCATAAAAAATGGAAAAATAACTCAATTAATCCCATTCTTTTTGCTATGGATTCATGATTGAATCTAGTATTTTTTAGATAAAAAATATTATTATTCCATGAATTTTCTGATTTTATGGGATTTTTTACATTTTAATTGATATTAAAATAATCATATATGGAATCAAGTTAGGCTGCCGAGTCTCCCACTCTCCTTGGATCTGAATAACAACTAGCGCTGAATCGCCATACACATTTAGATTCTTGATCCTCAGATCAATGGCTTCTTCCAACCCCATAATACACGCTTCGTATTCGGCTTCGTTATTGGTGCAAGGAAATGTTAACCTGGCAGTGAATAGGATATGAGAACCATGAGGAGTCGTGATAATTGCCCCAATTCCGCTGCCGTAAGAGTTAACAGCACCATCAAAGATCATTTGCCACTGGGAGCTTTTCTTGGGACCTTCCTCAGGTGGTGGCTCATTGCAATCCTTCATCTTTAGGAACATGATGTCTTCATCCGAAAATTCAAACTTCATTGGTTGATATTCGTCAATTGGTTGTTCAGCGAGATATTCTGATAGAACACTTCCCTTAATAGCTTTCTAGGAAACATTGAATATCATATTCTGTCAAAACCATCTGCCATCTAGCAATTCGCCCCGAAAGTGCTTTCTTTTTAAAGACGTACTTAATCAGATCCATCTTTGAAATTAGCATGGTTGTGTGATTTAGAAGATATTGTCTCGGGCGTTTGGCGGCCCAAGCGAGTGCGCAACACGTTTTTTCCAACATTGAGTACCTGGACTCACAATCTGTGAACTTTTTACTCAAGTAGTATATGGCATGCTCTTTTCTTCCAGTCTCGTCGTGTTGACCAAGAATACAACCCATGATGTTCTCAAGAACTGTTAGATACATTATCAATGGTCTTCCAGCTACTGGAGGTATCATTATCGGAGGCTTCTGCAAATATTCTTTTATTTTGTCAAATGCCCTTTGGCAATTTTCGTTCCAGACAACCGCCTGATCTTTCTTTAACAATTTGAACATGGGTTCACACATGGCTGTGAGATGAGATATAAACCTAGCAATGTAGTTCAATCTACCCAAGAAACCATGAACCTCTTTCTCTGTTTTCGGCGCTGGCATTTCTCGAATTGCTTTTATCTTTGCAGGATCGACCTCGATTCCTTTTTCACTGACAATGAACTCCATCAACTTTCCTGACCTGACACCAAAAGTGAACTTGTTCGGATTCAACCTCAGTCTAAATTTCCTTAGCCTCTCAAACAACTTCAAAAGGTTTACCAGATGTTCCTCCTCTGTCTGCGACTTTGCAATCATGTCATCAACATAGACCTCGATCTCATGATGAATCATATCATGAAAGAGCGTCACCATTTCCCGCTGATAGGTTGCCCCTGCATTTTTCAACCCAAAAGGCATTACCTTATAACAGAAAGTCCCCCACAGTGTGATGAAAGTTGTTTTCTCCATATCCTTCGGCGCCATCTTAATATGATTATATCCAAAAAAAGCCGTCCATGAAGGAAAACGCCGAATACTGCGCAGTATTATCAACCAATACATCAATATGGGGGCGGGAAATCATCCTTCGGGATCGCTTTGTTGAGATCCCGATAATCTACACACATCCGTACATTACCGTCCATCTTAGGTACAAGTACGATGTTAGCGACCCACGGAGGGTAAGTTGTTACGGCGAGAAACCTTGCGTCCAACTCCTTCTGGACTTCTTCTTTGATTTTTACCGCCATGTCTGGCCTAGTTCTCCTAAGCTTCTGCTTGACAAGTGGACACTCTTCACACAAAGGTGTTGCACCCTAAAATTTGACCAACATTTCTTTACCTAGCTTGTGTTTCATCTCATTCACATTAGCATTATCAGTTGCATTTCATTTGCATGTATGCAGGAGATCAAGAGGTATGATTACCAATCAAGAGCACCACAAGACTTTGAAGCTAGCCAAGAAGGTTATTCAAGTGTTCAAGGGTGGATATCTTTGACAGAGAAGTTAAAGGAGTCTCAGAAAAAGTGGTTGAAACCAAGGTTGTGTGCCTCCTAACTTGAGAGTTGTGGGGAGCTCCTCAGATGATTCTGAAGCTATGAGGATGGACTTGAAGCCTTGAGAGAGCTTATGAGATGTCTTGAAAGCCATCATGAAGCCTAGAGAGGTCATTGTGCAAGATTTAAGAAACCTCAGCCATGAGTGGTATAATTCCGGTTTGACTGGGTCAACCCTAGGTCAACTGATGATTTGGAGAGGGTTGAGACCAAATCCAAGAGCCATGTGATGATGGATTGGTGCATTGAGATGCTATAAGGATGATTCCAAGGTCAAATCATCATGGTTGAAGAGTTTGAGAAGTTTCAAGCTAGGGTTTCTAAGGCTTGACAGTGTAAAATCCCCTAGTTTGACCCCTATCTTCAAGGCAGTTTAGCTCAAGATGTGATTGTCATCTCATCTTACCCCCAACATGAATGTTGTAGATCTTGTTCTTAGCTTTAATTTTAGTACTAGAAGTCCTTGATAGGATTTGTAGAGCTCAAGTTATGACTTTGACAAGTTACAGGTCATCTGAGGTATGTGAATCTGGGGCCTTGAAAGTCACCCAACTTGCATCAAACTTTTGCCCAAGAAGGATGATTCCTATGAACTTTTGGTCAACATGAATGTTGTTCCTTATCTTCTTAGATTTCTAGAGAGTACTAGAAGTCCTTGATAGGATTTGTAGAACTCAAGTTATGGCTTTGACAAGTCAAGGGCATTTTGGTCATTTGGAGATTATATGTCATTTCAAGCATAAGGCCATAACTCCTATTTCCAAGCTTCAAATGGAAAAATCTTCAACATCAAACTTGCTTAAAATGATGTTTTAAGGCTATTAAGTAGGTCATGAGATGTTGAAAAGGCTTGTAGCTCAAAGTGATAAAAATGACCTAAAATGGAGGCATAAGTTAAATAAGTCAAAGTTGGAAATTGAAATTTTCAAGCTACATATCCAAACCATGGCATGTAATATACCATTTTGACTCTAGAAAACATTTTAGAAACAATGGTTCAGCCACATTTTTGATTTGAGGTTTAAATCATGGACTTGCTTTGGAAAATGGTTACTTGCATATTAAGGTACATATGCAAAACATAAGGAAAATCAATACACAAGCTAGCAAAGCATCCTAACATATCATGCATCTCATCTAAGGAGCTTTTCAAGTCTGATACAAGTGCTGCAATGAGCCAAACACAAGATGGTACATGAGATGGCTTGAAATCAAAAACTCATGACATGAGAATCTCAAATTCTCATTGGATGATTCCAGAAAGTTCTGGATGGTTTAGAACCATCCTATATATTGATTAGAACTTGCTCAGATGCAAGGTTGGTGAGAGATTAGATAGGAGAGTGAGATTGTCATTTCATTTTCTTCCATTGCAAGTTGAAATCAATTTCTATATTCTGCATCATTTCCATTGACTCTTTCAATCCTAACATCTTCCACTGATCATACTGAATGTGTGCATACCAAATTGAGAGCAAGATCATGAAGAATTGAGAAGATAGCATTTGGATTTTGGGAGCTGCAAGTCACTATCGGATTTGGAGATTCAGGCTTCTTGGATTGAATCTTTTGCAAACAGAAGCACTAACATCAATCAAGGAGTGATTCTGAAGAGTTTGAGGTGTTGAATTGAAGATTTGATCCACCTGTTTCTCAGAAATTTCCAGGTTTGCAACTTTTACTCTACACCCTAATTTAAGCATTGTTAGTTAGATTTGTTAGGTTAGAACGGTTAGAGACAAGTAGGAGATGGATTCTGGAAAGTTTGAGGGCATTTGGTGAGGTTTGAGTTAGTGACACCAATTTTGTTTTGATCAAGAACACGATGTACAGTGAGATATAACATGAGTTTGATAGCAAGATTTAACCAGTGTGAGGTGGTGATCATTCTGAGCCAATCAATTTCAAGAATCGTTAAAGTTGAAGGTTGAGCATAGTTTTGATCTTTGATCGGGTTTAGAGATTGAGGGCATTCCAATTGATTCTAATACCATGGGTGGATTCAGGGTTGAATTTAGAACAGATTAGGGTTTTGAACCATGGATTTTGGTTGAGTTTGGAAGGATTCCGAGTGAGGAAGGTGAGGCAGATGAAGCTCTGCAACCATGGAGCTTTCCCCCATTTTCATGGCTGAGGGAAGAAGATAAGGTTATGGCCGTTGGATCAAGCAAAGACTCATTGACTGGACTCAGATCGTGTGGCTGAGGTTTAATTTCACGTTTTGAAGAGGGAAGTCTGAAACAACCAAACACGGAGTTTCATTAATTGGAGTCTTGGGCTTTATGGCTATGCACACCCCCCCCCCCCCTCGTGGCCCAATGTGGATTTGAACTAGTTTTCTTTACTTTCTGCACCACGTGTTTTTCCTTTTTCTTTATATTTTTGATTGGTTTTCTGATTAAATATATGGGCCTAAGCGCTTTTGCTGCGTGCACCCCCATTTAAGCCCACCATCCATAATGAACTACATATCATTGCTATCTGCACCAAACATTTCACATTTTATTTTCTTTTTCTTCATTTTTCTTTAAACTTTGGAAAATCATATAAAATAGAAAATTAATGATTTTTACGTGGGAGATTTTTCTCCTATTTCACATTGATGTCTAAAAAATTATGAAATCAAAACATTTGCATTTCATGCATTTTTAATATTTTTTGTATATTTTCTATTTTAATAGCTTTTTAATTCACCTTATGTTGATGCATAGTTTTGTAGAATTTTGTTTAGCTAGTTCCCTTTGTATTTTTGGGCCATTCTTTTTAGGATAGTTAGATTAAGACTTTAGCTCCCCTCTGGATTTATTCCATAATTTTGTGATTAATTTTTGATTAGTTTTGAGTAGAATACTTTAGGTTGTGTAGATTTAGGTCAATCCTTAACATAGGTCCACAATAGCACTAGAATTTTGGGTTTTTAGGTCAAGTTAGATATTGGAACATATAGGGTATTAAGGGTAGTTATATAGGATCCCCTAGAAATTATATTAGATTTTAATATAATAGTATACTATTTTTAATTGACTTTTGTAATTGATTGTTGTTTGTGTTGCCCTTGTGGGCTTGTATTTTGTTTTGCTTGGCTTGGTGGGCTTGGTCTTGCTTTGTGGAGCATGGAGAAGCATAGTGGAAGACTTGAAGATTGAGGAAGGAGCTTGAGAGCTTGAAGACTTGTTTGTTTTGTTGTTGTTTTAGGGTTAGGAATTAAGTAGAGCTTAGACTTAGTTAATTTCTTCCTTAAACATGGATGGTATATCTCACCTCCATTCTTCCCCATGATTCAAGGTCCTTCCATGGTATTCACCTCCCTCCTTAGGAGGGATAAGTGATGGTACCTAGGAAGTAGAACTTTTGAGGGAACCATTCTTTTGATGTTGAACCCTTATAGGTCACCTTTGGTGGTCAATAAGCAGTTCAATATCCTAGCTTATCCAGTTAAGTGATTTCTTCTGGTTTGAGTATCTTGAGAGATGTTGGGCTTGAGTTTGAAGATGAAGACTTCATTGAAGAGTATGGAAGAGGATGATTCCCTGAGCATTGCCATTGCAGCTGAAGCTTGTAGATGAAGAGCAAGAAGAACAGGTTGATACTTGAAGACCCCATGAAGATCCAGTAAAGATTGAATGAAGAGCTGAGGCTTAAAAATTGAAGGATAAAGTTGACATTTCCAGATGATTGAAGACTACCCTGAGAAGATGAAGCTTGTAGATGAAGAGAGAAGACCAAGTTGAGACTGGTAAAGCAAAGAGAGCTGAAGCTTGAAGATCAGGTTGATACTTATGAAGAGGATTCAATTGAGATTGAGTGTAGAGCTGAGGCTGGAGGAATAAAGGAAGTTGACACTTACACTGATGCTTGGAAAAATTGAAGGAATCAAGTTAATACTTGTAGTTAAGAGTGAAGCCTGAAGGTAGAATTGACTGAGGAGCTGAAGCTTGGAGAAGAGAGAATAAGTTGACACTTATGTTTGGTGGATTGAAACCTTGGAGGAGCAAGTTGATGCTTGTTAGTGAAGCCGATAGCCTTGAAGGGTGGTTGAAGTCTGAAGACTGGATTGTTGTTAATTGAAAGAGGGAGTTGTTGATCTGCTTTCTTGTCTATTTTCTTTGCTGTATTGATGTGCCTTGTTTGACTTGCTTGATGCATTAGAATAAGTCCATATCTAGACTAACTTTAATCTAGGAGCATGATTGCACTAGAGGTTGAGTTGCTCCTTCTGTTGTATTGTTACTGTATGTCTTTACTTGCGGGTATTCGGTAGAGCCCTGCTCCCTTGCCCATGTGGTTTATTTTGCTTGATGGCATGTTTTACTGTTACTGTATGATTGCAGTATACTGTTTTGCTTGATAGCATGTTGTTCTATTTTCCTCAGTATGATTACTGTTATTCATTCTGGCTTGAGGTTGAGATGAGCTTGTGGAGGCTGACACCCCACACACATTTCCTCCCTCACTTGCATTGCATGCATTTTTCAGTCGTTTACTGTTTACTGTTTCAGCTGATGCTTTATCTGGTTCTGTTTATCATTGACGTGATCCCCTAGGAATCTCACTTCCTTTGATAAGGACGTGATGATTAGAACGTTAGGTTGAAACCTATGCATGATAATTTCTAGGAGTTCCCTGTTTCAAACCTCAACCATAGGATGAATCCTTGGCATGACAACAGTAGGACTTGATAGTCTCCCCCTAGTTGAGCCTGTTCTCTTCTCATCTTAAAACAGCTTAAGATACAGTGATCATGAATGATTTCTTTCGTACGTTACGAGCCTTAAGCTATCTGAGAAAGGATTGATGGAGAGTTTCTTTTCAACAGTCTGGATGTTTAGTATGGCACCCTTTGGGTGACATGCGACGCATTCACTCTCAGGTCATAGCCTTTAGTGCGATTGAAATCGCAAACACAATAAAAAACAGTTCTTCCGTAAAAGACAGAAAACAAACTTCAAACCTTTTTGCCCCGTGGGCCCATAATTCAAAGGAAGCTTTTCTGAAGAAAAGAGTGTCGTTAACTCCCAGTTCTACCGCAAACGGTAACGCCTAAGTCTCCAAGGGTCGAGCTGCGTACACCAAACTGCTGGAATTGTTTGTTAACCCTACTCGATAAAACAGATGAATCTGAATCCCCGTAATCTGTATTATCCCGAACTATGTAAGCTCTGATCTCTCATACCTGTTGAGAGTACGTAGGCACAATACTGACGTATTGGCGAGCTACCTTCCCCAGAACCCGTCATAGGTCGAACTACGTTGACTCTGATTTCTCATTCTCTGATGAGAATACGTAGGCATAAAGCGCGACGCTTTGCCGAGTCATTTTTTCTTTTCTGTTTAAGCCAGCCTTGATAGTGTCGCGGTGAAATTTTGATACCAAACTATTGATTAGTTTGAATCGTTATTCATCTGCAACCGAACTTTGATTTGTCCAAAGGAAGGGATAAAGATCGAAATTCCCACAATGCAATGCAAATGCAAGCTAGATTGTTTAGGTTCGGGGGTTGGTTAAACTTAGGGAAGGTGCTAGCATCCTAAGTTTCTGTAGTACTCTACAGGAACCTCTTGTTTTATGCTGTTTATTGCTAAGGGTTATCTGCTTAATGGTTGAAAGACCTAGTGGTTTATATCTAAGTATACTCGATAAGATGTCGCATCTTATGCCTACATATCCTTACGGGAGTGGAATCAGAGTACTTGTAGTTCCCCTAAAGGGTTAGAGGAGCTCTTTGACTGTGGTCAAAGTTCCTATGGGTTTAGGGTAGTTGTTTTGATTGGGTTTAGGAGAAGAGATGAGTCTTCATGTTAAGGGAGATGTAACCACCACAAGTGTAAAGGGGGTTGTAGGAAAATGGTCTTTGCATCGTCTTAAGAAAAGGGCTTAAGTACTCGGATTGTTTGACGAGTATGCCTTTATCACTCTTAAGGCAAAGTTCCTACATGTTTGATTGTATTGTTGTGGGGGTGGAGATTATATCTCGCTTAAAATGATTAACATCTATTCTCTATTGTGTTTGGAAAAGTTGTATAGTGTTGTTTGTTTGTCTAAGTTGTAGAGATAATGGTCCTTCCTTTGGGGTAGGATCTATCTTAAGCGATCAACTTGAATGGAATCAAGGATCATGGGGAAATGATGCAAACGACGTGCACTACACACAAGTGTTGACTCATGTGTAGGTTTTTTCCTTTGGACGAAAGGTGATGCGATAATGTAAATGCGGTAATGTAAATTGCAATGAATAAGTTGCGGAAATGTAAACCATACACGAACGCATGAAAGCGCTAGGTGAGTGTGTGCTTTGCGGATAAATAAAAGCGGATGAGTATAAAACATACATACGCATGAAAGCACTAAGTGTATGTGCATGTGTCGTGAGAGGATGGAGAGAGGCGTGCACAATTGATTAATCTATGGGAGATTGATTTAGTTTTATAAAATGTTGTTTATTAGTTTTAAGTGAGATTAACTATCAATTAAAATTCTAAGTTTTAAATAAAATGCTACAATGATCTTAATTTTATTATAAAAACTTAAGTGAAATGATTATTTTTATTATGGCTATTATTAAGAGTTAAATTAAATTAATATTGATTTTATTTTAGTGAAAATTAGATTAAGGTTATGAATTAATAGGTTTAAGTGAAGATTTATTAAAAGGGTTTTCTCATTAGATATGTCAATTATTTAAAATAGAGAGAAAAGAAAAAAAGGGGTTTTATTAAAAATTGTTTTAGTCATTAATAAAATGTAGGTTATTTAGAAAATGATTCCCTTAAAATAATTATAAAATGAATTATTTATTTCAAGTTAATAAAAAGGCTTCTTTACTTAGAACATGAGAAAAAAAGTTAAATAGATTTATTGAATAAATAAATTAATAATATTGACTTAATAACAAAATTGAGAAAATTAAATATAAAAAGTTGGTTTTAGTTTTCAGAAAAAAAAAAAAGATTAAAGATTGGTAATGATTAACGGGTTAAATTAAGGTTAAATTATAGGGGTTACGTTAATTAACGGATTAAGTTAGAGTTAGGGTTAATTAACTATAGGGCGCGTGATCTGGTGTGATGCAGGCATAAAGGTTTATCGTGTGGCTGCGTTGTGGGTTGTAGGATATGATCTGTTGGAGATCAAAGGGTGTGTACGTGAGGTGTATAGTATGTGTGTGTGGGTGCAGACATACCATATTATTTTAGCAATTACAATCAGAAAAAGGAAAAGAAACAAAAAAGAAACCCTAGACTCCTTCCCTCCCAGATCGCGTCACCTTCCCCATTTTTCCGTCTCTGTCTCCTTCACGGATCTCCTCCTCTCGCTTCGTATTCTCCTTCCGCGACGTCGTCATTCTTCTCCAACTTGATTCTCCACGAATTCTCCTCTTCTTCGCCTCGTCTTTCTCCCTTTCCTCAATTCCTATAGAATAAACAGAAGACAACAAAACAACAATGTTAGCGAGAAAAAGGGCTCACGGTTTCTTTGAAGGTCTTCGCTAGTTTTGAAGGTGATTGTTGGAGTTGGCGGTGATTTGCATCGGGTCGGTTCTCCTATGGGATATCGGTGCTGACGGAGGGTTTGAGAGTGGTTCAAGTCCACGGTGGGACTTTGAGGATCTCCGGAATAGCAACGTTTACGGTCTTTCAGATAAGTCTCCTCCTTACAGACTTAATTGGGGTTTTAGGATTTGGGATGTTTTCTGTGGATATTGTGAATTTTTTTTTGCTGTGATATTTATGTGTGTTGTGGATTTCTCTGCGTGTTTCTGTGTATCTGAGTATGTGAATTTTCTGGTTGTTGATGTCCCCCCCCCCCCCCCCCCCCCGTTTTCCATCGTGAATCTTGCCTTCTTTATATACTTAAACCAAATGCTGCAAATTATTGATAAATAAATGCCCTTTCCTCTTTTACTCGAACATGTCCGCAGCATGTTCCTTGCTTTAACGAGCTTTCTCTTTTCCATTGAACAGGTCAGACTCTAGTTTTGGAAACAAAGATAATGGTGATGAATGTCAATATCCTGCTGTAAATATGAATCCAAGGTAGTAAGGTTGGCTCTGACCATGACATGTCTTAAAACGCTCAGATTCTTTCCCTACTTGTCTTCGCTTTGACTTAATGCTCGACCACAATCCCTTTTTCCCATCCCTAATTTCTTCAAGTCAGAAAGAAAAACTGCTGCTAACCGTCAAAACCCTTGCTGGTACGTGATTCCGAAGGCTCGATACTGTAATGTGCTTTTTCTTATAACTTCCTAACACGGTTCTACTTCTGTGGATTTCCTTTCTCGCATTCTGTCCTCTACTGTGGGATATGTGTATTTGCTGCTTGGAGTGTTCTACTTTGTGAACGTGTACGAGTGTATATGTGAAGTTTCAGCAATGCCGGTCGAGGTCATCTGATATTGGCGGTCTTTTTCTGGTGAGAACTTTGCTCTTGTCTGTATGATTGTATATTGGAGTGTATTTGTGATTTTGTTTGCTCTTCAATGCTTTTTCTGCTGTGAGTGCTTTTTATGAGACTTTGTTTTCTCGAACATGTGCGTTGATTTTGGTGGAGAGCATATTATGCTTATTTGCGCATATTGCTTTTGTGAGCAAGACCTTTGATTGAATTTGATGAGTTTCTATGCGATTTTGTGGACTTATCATCTCTGATGTTGGTTATTAGGATGCCAACCCCTGTCTAATGTTGTTTATTGTGAATGCAGACTCAGATATTGACGACGGCGCCGGTTATTGCTTAAACTGCTGGGAAGTACACTCCAAGTTTTGCCTGATAAATGTTTCCTACTGCATCAAGGGACGACTGGACTCCTAATGGACAAGCATCATCTGGTGAAAAATTGGTAAGCAGCCGTTCTTACTCAATGGTCATTATGTTAACTGTCTCGAGCAACAATGTCGTCGTAAATATGGATCAATGATGTTGTTTAACTTAATGGTCTTTGGGTTAGGAGTGGTTACGATTCCGTCCTCGATCACCCTTGCTTTAATTTAATTTCATCCATCGGTTTCCTTTTGACAGGTTGAGTGAGTTGCAGTGCTTAAATGAGCTTCTCGGCTCATCGGTATGCCGACAGTGGTAATGAAGTATCATGCCGGTAATTAGAAGAACCTGGTTCAAAGTTGTCTTGGAGATGAGGTAAACCAAGATTCTGGTTGCAAGTCTGAATATTGTCATAAACTGTGCTTTGATTGTTGCTGCATTGGTGCGCTCTTCAGGTACTTGAATACGAGGTTTCATAGTCACTATGGTAGTTGCAATGTCATAATGGATATCTTGTGCCTTAACAATTAGAGCAGTGAGACTTTACTAATTGGCTTTGTGTCTTCAAGTGTGACAGGCTCTCCAGTCCTGGCAGCGGTAGTAACTTCATCAATTATCAGTCTTGAAGGTGTGGTTTATGCAGCAGAAACTCCAGTTAATGTCTTTCCCTTCAAGGATTCAACCACATGTGGGGTGTAGTTAGACGCTAAATTTGAGGTGCCGTAACCAAGCTGACCCTCTCTATTGCCATCCCATGTAAAAAACTTCACTTAAATCAGAAGCTACAGCTGTGCTTGCTTTCTGCAGCAACGGCAACAATTTTGGACTTCAACAAAGATACTCTACGAGCCGTGGGTTGTGTATCGATAGAAGTGTACCCAAGCTATCCCTCTCGATGGGATCCTCAAGTGAACACTTCGCCGCCCTGAGTAGCAATAACAGTATGGTGCTTAGCTGCATCAATTGCCATCACTTTGCGAGAACTTAGACCAGAAGTCACCTGGCGTGCTAGCAAATTAGGTAATTTTCGTTATTGTTTCGGTTATAACTTTGTCGTCATTGCTTTGTTTAAGTAAATACCCCAGTTGCTCACGAAGAAATAACTTGAATTTGTCTATCTTTGACAGGCTTCTGCAGTCTACTATTTGAAAGCTCTCGAAGAATTTCAGTGTTTATAGCGTCGAGCTTAGTGATAGCCTTAGAGCGTCTCTTACTGGCACCCGTTCATGCTTAGCATCTGCTACATCCATGTTACCTTTCTGTTTCGAGAGTGTTGCTTCTACTCTTTGAAGGAGTAAATGGACTTCTAACATTTATTTTGATCTGCATTTGTAGGAGGAGGCGGAGGGGAGAGGGAGTATCTTGGAAAGTGGTGGCTTGCAAGCTTCAAAGGAGTGGACATGGTCCCTCCAGGACATAATTACAACACTGTTTCATTCGTCGGTTAGTTCCTTGAGCATGTACCGCATGTTCGTAACCTACTATTAGCATCTATAATGCTACTACCTTGGAAATACCCCATGTAAAGAGAAATTATAACTTTTATTGTGATTTTCATGAAATAGGTGCGAAGGGTGCGACCTTCTAACGACGCGAGCGGTGGCCATGAAGTCCAACGGAAGCTACAGGGGGAGAAACGCACCCTGCGAATAGTTTCACACAACTCATTGGCCATAGTATTCCTGCTGTTATTGTAATTGGTCATGAGAAAGAGAAGCTCATGAGGCTCCATTGTAAAGTGAAAAATGATTGTAATGTAAATCTTGTTTTTATGAATAAACTTCCTTTCTTCTTGATAGTTGGTGGGCCTTGGTGACCTTGAGTATATGGTTTGTAATAAAACTTAAAAATTGTATCTTGTAAGGTCTTGTAATATGATTTCAACTAAATATCTTTTCTTGTACGGTTTGAGCTTCTCAAAGCTGTAATGAGCTTTTACTTATAAGTTTAAGTTGTGAGTCTTGAAGTGTGATTTAATGCTTGATATTTTGATAAACTTTGAGTTTCCAATGAGGTTCGAAAATCGATTAGCACAATATGAACGTGTGAGACCAAATCCAACATGTGAATATTTGGGATTAGCTCATGCCTCAGGCTTCTCTTTATACTTAAGAATTTAAAAGTCTTAACGCAATTCTGCTATGCCTCTTAAGAACAAACTCATATTGCGACCTTTATCCAAAGTATAATTCGTTGAAAGAACTCGGGATTTTGGTGAACCACTTTATAGTCCTTGAATTTGAAGCTTGAACGAAAACTTGATGAAGGTCGGCTTAGACAGCCTGACATTAATTTGATGTATTTTGTTCAGACTTGAATATAAGTAATTCTCATGAATGACACCAAATGGGCTTCGATTTGTGATGATGCACCCAATCTTGGAATTTGTAGCTTGGACTTAAATCTTAAGTTTGCAAAAACTCAAAATTCCTCTTGCCACAAAAACAATGATCAATCCTCAAATGACTACGTAAATCTTTGAAGCAGGGCCAACCGACTACGTCTTGGAGTATTTAAATTGTGAGAATGAATATTATCTTCATCTAAAATCACTGCATCTGCACATGTTGGTTAGTCATGGTAAACATACTTATAAAAGTAAAATAAGACAAGCAAGAAATGAACACAAGGAGGTGGGATCTTATGGTCAAAAATTAGGGTGCAACAGATGCCCCTATTTAAGTTACTCCTATTCGGAGATATGGAGATTGAAATCTCCGTCTCGACGAAATAGGAGGGACTTAAATATAAACACTGCACGAATTTTTGGCCGCAAGAAGCCACCGAATGCAAATGATATGTAATGATATGAAAAGATGTGAAATGCAAGACAAAGAGGTCCTGTGGGAAAATGGCGTCACAGGGGGAAAACTAGACACCACGCACGGGAAGAACATGCTCAACGAGACCAGACTTCGCGGGGAAAGATTTGACAATCACAAAGTGTTCGTAAATATGTCATGAAGAACTTCATGAGAAAAACCATTTGAGGAATCTACTGTATATGTCAAATGTAATTGATTCGAGATGTCAACTGGAGAAGTCTAATGTCGAGGCTTGTAACTGCATGTAAGGATGCTTTTGTCAAAGTATCTATTGTCAAGAACTTCTAGGGAATCTGCTGTCGAGATTCTATGTTGTAGTCTATTGGAGAAATACTTCCGTCGAAGTCTTCCGGAAGTCTACTGTCAAGATTAACCAGGAAATGAAATGGTACCACCTACTGTCGAGGTCTTCTGGGAATCTATTGTCAAGATTAACCAGAAAATGAAATGGTACCACCTACTGTCGAGGTCTTCTGGGAATCTACTGTCAAGATTAACCAGGAAATGTAAGATGTTTGAATGATTGTTGTTGAAAAAAACTTCCCCGTGCGTCATGGTATGGGTACCATGAGCTGATCTCAGTCTCTGCCCAGAATGAAGAAAACTCGCGAGAGCGTCTTCACAAAGAGGGGTTATAGATTTTGTAGATTGTAAGTTGTAATTGTGAAGCTTTGGCTGTAAGCCATAATGTCGTTGTAAAGCTTCACCGGGGATCTTCGGAAGAGGTGTGGGCCGGTTGAGTTGTAATGTATGTCTTCTCAAATAAAGAGAGACTATTGTGATAAACTTCTTCGACTTCTTCGGGGAGATACCACTTGACGGAAGTAAACTTGTGTGATGAACCCACTGGGGAATAAATTCCTGAAGAGTATCTTGTTGTAGTTGTAAGTATGTGAACTTCTTGAGGTGAACATTTCTCAAATAAAGAGAAAACATCTGTGAAGTCTTCGATAAAACAATCTGATGGGTTTCCGGAGAGATGCCATGAGTTGATGATCTTGGTAAAACCGCTGGGGACAGACGAACTGTCTTGATGAGATTATCATTTTTCGTTTTGAATAAAATGTTGATCAAAACGAGTTGCTCAAATAAAGAGATTGCTCAAATAAAGAGGTTACTTGCAAACCAGATGTAGATTGTTGGAAAGATGTCTTGTAATATTGTTGGAGAGATATTCATCTTCGATAATTATCTTCATGAGGACCTTTTCTGGAGAGCAGAGCGTAAAATGAATGCATACTCCATCCATATTCAGCGGTTTGGAGATATCCACCAATGTGATTGTCAGGGACCGAAATTCAATTCAGGAAATAACTGAAAAGAGACTGTCACGTAAGACCTGACCATAGAGGTATGAATTCAAATGAGAATGTACTGAAGCAACCGTCTTCCACGAGAATCGAACTTTGTGGGGAAAATAGAAATATTGCGCTTTTTCTGCCTATGGGTGACAATTCTATTTGGAAGGAGAAGACACGCCCAACCACTTGTGGATAAACACGACCAAAGCGACAGAATAACACACACACAAAGATGCACAAATGCAAATGTTATGTTATCTATTTATATGATATGTGTATGCTTATGCTGACAAAACAGACGAAAGCAACGACTGAAGATGGGATAAACATCCGACCAATCTTCAAAGATAGAAGTATCACTAGGGATATGCGGAGAACCAGATATAGGATCTCAATCCTGCTTCAAAGCTTCAAAAACCTCAACTGGGGGAGTAGAGAACACTCCACTCGGGGATATAACAACTTGATAAGTCTGAAAGATTACCCTGTTGAAGACGAGGATAAAGATCCACTAGGGGTGGATCAAACTCGTAACTGTGGAAACTTCATGGATAAAAATAAATATCCGCTTTACTGGAGAGGCTCATGCTGGAGAAGATCGATGTTGAAGAAGGTCCATTGAGGAGTACAACACGTCCATTTCACTGGGAAGGTGAAGTAGGAGAAGCAAATCACTGAGGATTAAAATATCATCCACTTCATTGAGGAAGTGAAGTTGAGCAAATCACTAGGAATTTTTCATTGAAGAGCTTCATCGGAGAACTGTCATGACCACCAGAATTAAAATTTACTGGGGACATGAAGAGTGTTTCAGAACAAGGTGACTCTGACTTAATGAATTGTATAATAGTCACCATTTGAACAAAAACTTGTTGAGTGGGAAAGATAATCTTTGCGTCTCAATTGCCCCAAGTCATGAGAAGAGGTCATTCCAAGAGGATTTTACAGAAAACAAGGCGTCCCACTGTTTTCAAACTCTTAGAGAGATTCGTTGAATCTCGACGTAACGGACCCTGATTGACGATATGGCGAGTCTTCAATCTTACTCTAGAGGTGAAGTCAAATTTGCACCGAACAAACCGCTTAGAAATAACTTGCCCCAGTTTAGCAGAGTCTTCGAATTCCAATAGGACAAACTTAATGCTGACGCTTATGTGTAATCTTCTATGATATCAGGCCAAATTAACACGCGTGAAATGTAATCCTGAAACTAGTAATGCAACATACATGTTTGTCTTGAAGTTTTGAAAAAAAAGAGATATCATGACAACAATTTTATAAAGCCAATAAAATTTGAGCATAGCTCATAGGAGTCAGGAAACGTTATCTCATTGAGTATGCTTTCGAAATAATCCTTACTTCAATTAGGACTTTGGAGGGTCATATGCGGGCTTAGTTTATGATTTGTAAAAAAGGGATAAAGGTCAAAGCTTATTTGTACCCATCCATTTTGAAAAATGTCCATTTTTGAGAGGTTTTAAGTGCTTAATCAAGCTGATTAAAAAAAAATTGCCCCAAGTTTAAAAAATGAGGTTGGAAGGGGTTAAAAAGGATTTACTTCTTTATGTCTTTGGTGTTTAGGAGATTTGAAAAGAATGCCTTACATCATCAGTAGGTTTTTTTTCAAAAGCATACATCAAGAGATCTCGCGTTTTACTTCGTCATCCTCCCTCCAATTTCATGCCTAAGCAAGAGATCGGGTAGCATTGGCATTATAATTTATGAAAAATAATTTTGAGTGAAACGAATGGGTTTCTTCAAGACAACCATTTATTGCATTACTTATTCAAAATAAACAAGTTCTCACATGCTAATTATGCTTTTAACCAAAGAAAATAACAAGAGCAAATAAGCACACAAAATGAACAGCTGATCAACACAACAGTGTTCCATTCACGATTGGGCTTCCTCCTTTGAAAGTCAGTTCTTCATTATCAATCATTTCTTGAACTTTTCCTTGGAAAACTTTACATTCTTCAATCTAATGCCCCAATTCTCCATCATGAAATTCACAGCTGGCATTTGAGTCGAACCACGGTGGACGAGACTTCATAATTCTAGTCTTTTTGGGAGTCACTAACGAGTTTCTAGCAAAATATGACCATAGCTGATGGTAAGTCATTGGGATAAGATCAAACCAGCGGGTCTCTTCTTTCGGAACACTCAGAGGTGTCTTCTGATTTTGAAACCGTCTTCGAACCTGTCGATCTTGACGCTGATCTGGAAGAGTCAATCTTCGCTTATGAGGTAGTCGCTGCTTGCGCTGAGCAGTCACTTCAAACTGATGTTGAGGACGAGGTGCTGGAACTGGATCTGACAGGATTGCATTAACATCAACATTTTCTTTCTCTATGGAATCATCAACTGAAATCTCTTCGTCAGTTTGGTTATTCAAATCATCTTGAATTCTTCCACTTTTGAGTGCATTCTCGATGTTTACTCCGACTTCTATAATTTTGGAGAAATCTGATGGTACATCGCCTACCATCCTAACATAATAAGAGTCTGGCAATGTTCTTAGAAACATCTTGCTTAAATCCTTCTCTAGAAGTGGTGGCTGAACTTAAGATTCTAGCTCTTTCCATCGCTGAGCATATTCCCTGAAAGATTCGTCGTCATTCTTACTCATGTTCATCAATTGATCACTGTCTGGAGCCACGTCCAAATTATAATTATACTGCTTTATAAAAGCATCGGCTAAATCTTTAAAAGACTGAATACAACTCCTTTGTAGCTTCATATACCATATCAAGGATGCCCCAGATAAACTTTCTTCAAAGCAGTGAATCATCAGCTCGTCGTTGTCAATATAAGCAGCCATCTTCCGACAGAACATCGTCAAATGATCTCTTGGACAACTAGTACCTTTGTACACTTCAAAGACAGGCATCTTAAAATTCGGAGGAATAATTACACCTGGAACCAGACATGAGTCACGAGCATTAAAATCATATGTATCATCTCCTTTTGTCATCTTTAATTGCTCTTTGAAATCCCGAAGTTCTTTCTCCATTGCTACGAATCTAGGATCGTCTATCTTCGTCTTAGCATGAACATTCTGAAGATTCGGTATAAACTGTGGAAACCGAGAAACTCTCCTATCAACTTGAACAACCAAGTTATCTTGCACAGGCCGAGGTTGTGTAGGAATATCCACTTGTTGAACACCGTCATCAGAAGGAAGATCGAATAACGGATTAGTCACAACTCTTAAACCAGTCGTGGAATCCATATCTTTATTCTCTTTACTATCCTTCAATAATACTTCGAGCTTGGTCAAATGGTCGAGATGTCAACTGATAGAAAAAGACGGAAAGTCGGATGAGGACACAGCAGAGAAGAGACACATGCACATGCAAATGCTAAATGCTGAATGCTAATGCAAGAATGTAACGATGAGAGGTTTCATGGAACTCAAGTTCTTATAAACATTACAGAGTATCAAAGAAAGTTATTTTAATATTTTTTTGATAATGGATTACAGCTAAATATTCTTAGAAGAGTCCCGACATAATAGCTAAATAAAAGCTAATAAAGCCCTAAGGAAGTCCTTCATCGCGCTTGTTGCTTTGTTCCTCCACTTGGATCTCCTTGAAGGTAAGCTTGTCCATGATCAACGTCTAAAGAGTAGTTTGATAGAGGAAAATAAATCCTCCATCTCTTTCTTTGTACTTGTTGGAAGGTGAGAAATGAATCCCTTGTTTACTCGGACCTTCAATATTGATGAAAGCATTTTGGACTTCTAAGGATATTCAATGACAAGGGAAGCCTTTGCATTTGTCTTTTGAGTTTGCTTGATTCTTCGATCGGCGCCCTTAACTTCCTTAGGACATCCAAGTTAGGACTCTTAAAAGAATATTTCAAAACCCTTTTTTTTTGTAATCCCTATTGGTTTCTATAATGTTTATAAATAAACTAGGAATCCCATGAAACCAATGCGATATGATGTTATATGGATGCAACAAGCACATGTAAACACATAGATGCATAAAGACAAACAAAAGGGAGACCCTAGGTTTGCAACGAGCATGGAGCAAGGGTATACCCATTCCCAAAAGGTTGTGGACTAAAGGTTAATTGTACCTGCAGAACAAGGTTCTAAAGGCGTTCTTTCGGATATTATCAACTTCCCAACTAACATGAGGATTAATAATATTCTCAAGAGAACTTCTTTTGAGTGTAGCTTCGCGTAGCACTATTTCGGGACTTACTCCCTTATAGCCCACACTACGCCCTAATAAAGGCCAAAGTGGGGTTAAAGGTAACTACAGTCCTTAGTATCATGGACTCCAATTGAGAATAGTAAAAGTTTTCACGACTAAACTCGTTCAACCGAACCATTTTCAAAAGGGTCTTGTAATACCCCAAATTTTGCCCTAAGATTTGTCGTCGCATTTCATTGCATTTTTATTGCATTTAATCAATTACTAACAAATTTGTGTAGTCGTTTGACTTTTTGCAGGTAAATATCATATGGCATGTATTTTTTTTCTAAAAAGTAAAAATGGCACAATTGGCAAGAGGACATGTGTAAGGAGTTGTGAGTGTGAGAGGTTGAGAGTTCGAATCTCACCTTAGTCACTTTTTGTTTTTTATTATTTTTACTCTAAATTTTTCTATCTTTCATTAAAAAATAACAAAAATAGTTTTTTATTATTATTTAATTATTATTTTCGTATTTTAATTAAATCATTTTATAAAATATTATTTTTTTTCACCTTTTTCTAAATTATTCATAAAAATATCCAAAAAATCATAAAATAAAAAATATTGGAAAAAATTTTGTTCTTTTTATAATATTTTTGATTTTAGGAATCAATAGGATTATTAGTTTTTATTTTAAGTTTATTTTAATTATTTTAAATTAATTAAATTTTATTTTTTCTTAACTAATTACTTAGTTTGGGCTTTAAAATGGGCTTTAGGGACATTATTGACAATTTGGTGTTAACCCTAATTTGTTCCCTATATATACATGTGTTGCTTTGTTGAAAAGGGGGTCAGAAGGTTTTCTTCAGAAAAGAGGAGAGAGAAAGGGAGAAACAAAGGAGATCCCCAGAGAAGAAAGGCGGTCGTTCCCACAACTCGTCAGAAGGATTGGAGCTTTTCAGTGTTCCCTTATTCAAACATTTTTCACATTTACCGAAGCAAACCTCCGCTTCGTAGGTTAAATTACTAAACCTTTTGCCTTTTCATGTTTATATGCATATTTTGCCATGTTAATGTGTTTAGGTCCGTTAAATTACTAAACCTTTTGCCTTTTCATATTTATGTGCATATTTTGCCATGTTAATCTCCATGTGTATTTAGGTCCGTAGATTTTAATATCAAAACCCTTTTTTAACAAAACCCTTTTTTCAAAATCAAAACCCTCTTTTTTATTTATTATTAAAACCTTTTTTTTAGTAAGACCTTTTTTAAAAATTGAAAAGCCTTTTTGTTCCGAAGAAAAAAAAAACCTTTTTGTTCCCAAAAACCTTTTCCCAAAAAAAACTGAAAAGCCTTTTCCCAAAAAAACTAAAAAGCCTTTTTTTGGGATGAAAAACCTTTTTTGTTCTAAAAAAACTGAAAAGACTTTTCCCCCAAAAAACTTTTTTTTATATAATTTAAACTTAATTTTTTTTTTATAATTTTAACTTAAATATTTTTTATTAAAAAATTAAAACCTTTTTTTTATAATTAAAATATTAAAAAAATTAAAACCTTTTCGTAAGGAACTCCTGATGTTTGATGTTTGTCGTGTCATTTTATGTACCCTTTTATTACTTTTCTTTCTTTTGGCATTTCATGTGCATGCTCGAGGTTGAGATGTGCTTGTGGTGGCTACAGCCCCACACTATTTTCCTCCTTCACTTCATTCTAATGTCATTACATATTTTCATATTCTTCATGTTTTCAGAAATGTTTCTTTGTTTCTTTATACCCTCTGCCTTTATTACTTTTCTTATTTCTGTACTTTAATTATTCCTCCATATAATGATTTGTCATATTTTCACATTTTTTTACAGTTTTATCCTTCCGAAGGATTAGGTCCAGCCTTTTGGCCGCCGAGTCAATAGCCTTACCCCTTTAATGGATCAAACCCTTGTTTAGCCTAGGTGTCCCGCCGCGGGCAAAATTGCTTTTATCCTAGTGTTAGGCCAAAATAGTCGTCGTACTCTGTTTTAAGGTTTCCCGCCGTGGAATCCCTAATTTAACCCTATTTTAATCTTAATTAACATTTTTTTAACATAGAGATTGGAGTCTCTGAACTCCACTAAGCATATCCTTAAGATGTGCTTACTTCCCCATTGAAACCTTGGCCACAGTCAAGACGTTTCTAACCTCCCTTTTGAGGGGAACTACAGTTACTCTGATTCCATTCCCGTAAGGATATGTAGGCACAAGATGCGATGTCTTGCCGAGTAAACTTAGAATTAACCCCTAGGTCTTTTTTAATTTTCAATCCTTTGTATATACCCTAAAGCAAAATAATTAATGAAATAAATAAAAAAAAAATAAACAAAAGGTTCCCGTAGAGTACTACGGAAGTTTAGGGTGCTAATACCTTCCCTAAATTTAACCAACCCCCGAACCTTAGATCTCTCCCTTTTAGGTTTTTCCTTTCTTTAACCTTTCCTTCGGATAAATCAAAGACCGGTTGTAAATGAATTAAGATTCAAGTTAATCAATAGCTTGACATCCAAATTTCACCGCAACAGAAGATGGCGACTTCACTAGGGAGTCCTAATTTTTTAGGGTTATCCCTATCTTGTTTATTTTTCTTCATACATTTGTTTCATTAATATTTTTACTCATTTGTATATACGTTGTTCAGGGTACCTGCTTGGGAGTTACTGTGTTGTGAGATAAGTCCTACACCCGGACTTGAGTGACATTATTATAGGATGGTGATATATTCGACGAGGCTTATAGAGAGTGAGTCCCGACTAAGTTGACTCGAGAATCACCGCTTAGTTGAGACACTTTCGAAAATGGTTCGGTTGATCGAGTGTAATTGTGAAAACTTTTACCATTATCGATTGGAGTCTGTGATACTGAGAACCGTAGTACCTTTACACCATCTTGGCCTTATATAGGATGTAGTGCGGGAACTATGTGGGAGTAGTCCTACAATGGTTGCTACGCGATACTACACTCGAACGAGGTTCTCTTGAGAATATTATCGACCCTTGAGTCAGTCGAGAAGTTGATAATATCCAAAAGATGGGCTGATGACTTTGGGCACTTTTTAGAATCCTTGTTCTGCAGGTACAATTAATCTATAGTACACACCACTTTGGGAAGGGTAGACCTTGACTCCATTCATTGTTCCTCTAAAATTAGGACCTTTGTTTGCTTATGTGCGTTTGTGCTTTGCATCCATAAAGCATCATATCATTTCTAGTTTCAAGGAATTCAGCAGTCCTTTGCAAATTCAAGAAGCCCTACATTTCAAAGTCTAAAAAATTTTCCAGCCTTCCTAAAAGGGAATATTTGCAATCGACCGTTGAAATTCTTGGAACCATTGCATGGCATTAACATCATACTCTTGCATTACATTTGTCCCCCGGTTTCTCATTCCCGGTCCTCTCGTCTTCCAGTGTACCTTTGAGTCGTCAAACTGATTCCTCGACACAGATATCAGACTAGAATCGGAACAAGGATCACTTTGATCCTATTCCCATAACTTACACAGAGCTGTATCCTGACTTAGTTCGACAAGGGCTGATCACTACAAAGGCTTTACCACCTCCTCTTAATCCTCCAGTTGGGTTTAGGGCTGATCTAAAGTGTGCTTTTCATGAGGGTGCCTTAGGCCACGACTTGGAGCATTGTTTTGCATTGAAAGCTAGGGTGCGTGAACTGATTAGAGCTGGAATACTTGATTTTACGGATAGTCGTCCGAGCGTCCAGACAGATCCCTTGCCAACACATCAGAATTGAAGCTTTGTCATTGGGCCTTTTTTTTTCTCGTTGTTTGCATTTTCCTTATTTTGTTTAAGTTGTTTGCTTTCAATTATGTTTGTACTTTCATTAATGAAATAAGCATTGCGACTTTTGATTCAATTCATTTCCGTCCATTTATTTGCATCTTTATGCTTTATTTTTCAAATGATTACTTCTTGTCCAAAATTCTGATATGCTAAGATCGGAGGGAGGATGACGAAAACGTTATACCCATAATTGCTGTCAGTATGCTTTCAATCAAACCTTGTTGACGATGTAAGGCATTGTTTCAATTCCCAAACACTGGAGAAATAAGGAAGTTAATCCCTCATCACCCCCTTCGGGCCTAGAAGTTGGAGTTTCTTTCGTTACAAAAAACCCACAATTTTAACCTTGGGATGGGTAGTTCTCAGTTAACTTGGTTGTGTGTTCATACGATACACCTTTCATTAACAAATTTTCCTTCACACACGTCAAACAAGTGTCGAAGATGTTTTCTAATCAAAAGGTCGATGATGGTTCACCGTAATCATTAAAATCAAACAGTCACTTTCCTTCACACACAAAAAATAATATAAAAAAAAATCAAAAGAATCCCGCTAAGTCAAAACCTATGAAGGAGACTTAGGCAAAACTGGGGCATCCCGCTGACTGTAAACTCTAAAATAAACAGTTCAGGCAAAATTTAGGGATAATACAAAGAGATTTTTAAATCCTTATCTTGAAAATCCTCAATGTCAAAACAATCAAATGTTATAGGGAAGTAGTGGCTGCCTTTTCATAGGTCCCTTTGACTTCTGAGTCATCATTGCTACGATCAATGAAATCCCTAACTTATGGGAACCTGAATGCATAGTATGAGTTAACTGAGCATAGGACTGAAGATCATCACGTAGATTGGGTGGGTACAAATAAATTTTGAGCCTTTATCTTTTGTTTCATAAACCGTGAACTAGGCCACATTACAACCCTCAAAAGACCTAATTGAAGCAAGGTTATTTTGAAAGTATACTACAGCAAGGTTGCGTAACCTGACTCCAAAAGATCCTTGCGAATCATTTATTTTGGCAATACACTTTTATTTTAAACTTTGAGGGTCTTGAACCGCCTTGTTCTGACTAACGACTCATGTATTTTCCATCTTTCAAAAATAATTTTTCAAAAATCGCATGAACTTTGCATTACCCTGCTTGTATGAATATTTTTGTTTGCAAACTGGCTTTCCTCTAAGGAATTTTCAAACAATGAGAAACTTGGTCAAGTGATCTTATCAGGGGCAAGTTCCTTTTACATCCTGTCAAAGAATTAGTTCAAGATTTGTTCAAGGCAATATCTTCTCAGATTTGGTTTATCCAGAGAATTGTTCAAGACCTAGACTGGGGCAAGCCCTCCGAGGATACAGCAAAACAGTCGATTCCACGAATCAGACAGCTGAAGCAATTATCAATTCATTTGACCTGGGGCAGTTTACTTGCATAATCCCCAAGCAGTTATTCATCATTCCTACAGTGACTATCAACTTGATACAGTTTAACAGAATGACAGTGATCTCCGTGTTGAGGAATCAGTCCTCCAGTTTTGTCATCTCACAGAAAGAGTCGAGTCTTGTCGTCGACGTCTGCATTTGCATTTGATCATATGTCATAGCATAATTCCTTTACATTTCTATCTTGGGTGCTTTAGTTCCCATTTACATTTCTATCTTGGGTGCTTTATTCCCCATTTACCTCTCTATCTTGGGTGCTTTACTCCCCATTTACATTTCTATCTTGGGTGCTTTACTCCCCATTTACATTTTTATCTTGGGTGCTTTACTCCACATTTACATTTTTATCTTGGGTGCTTTACTCCCCATTTACATTTTTATCTTGGGTGCTTTACTCCCCATTTACATTTTTATCTTGGGTGCTTTACTACCCATTTACATTTCTATCCTGGGTGCTTTACTCCCCATTTACATTTCTATCCTGGGTGCTTTACTCCCCATTTACATTTCTATCTTGGGTGCTTTACTCCCCATTTACCTTCTATCCTTGGGTGTTTTATCCCCCATGTACCTTTTATCCCGGGTGTTTTATTCCCCGTTTACCAGATATTCCTGGATTTACCTAACATCATGGTGTTTTACCCCATTTACTTTTTTTTTCTCCCTGAGGTCGTGTTTTACTCGCATCTTACCTTGTGGGCAAAATTTATTTACTTGGCATCATGGGTGTTTTATCCCCATTTGCGTTTTTTTCCTGAGCTCGTGTTTTACTCGCGTCTTACCTTGCGGACAATTTCTAATTTACTTGGCACCTATCAACAATTCTGTGTCGTGTCTACCCGACGTTCTTCCAGATATGACATGTCTTCTTCCCTAGTGCAATTCCTCGGTGGGTCGTCCCCTGTGACGTTGTTTCGCCTGTATCAGTGCATTTGTCATTTTCATCATACGCATCATATCAGATTCATATCATATTTAGCATTATAGTTCGTTTTGTTTTGTCCATATCATTGCATAGCACTGCGTCTAAAGGCAAAATTTTCGGTTATCTGTATTTAAATCCCTCCACCATGATTTCTCGAGTCTCCGTTGCTCAAATCACCCGGTGAAGTTATTTAAATAGGGGCAACTGTAATACCCCAAATTTTGCCCTAAGATTTGTCGTCGCATTTCATTGCATTTTTATTGCATTTAATCAATTACTAACAAATTTGTGTAGTCGTTTGACTTTTTGCAGGTAAATATCATATGGCATGTATTTTTTTTCTAAAAAGTAAAAATGGCACAATTGGCAAGAGGACATGTGTAAGGAGTTGTGAGTGTGAGAGGTTGAGAGTTCGAATCTCACCTTAGTCACTTTTTGTTTTTTATTATTTTTACTCTAAATTTTTCTATCTTTCATTAAAAAATAACAAAAATAGTTTTTTATTATTATTTAATTATTATTTTCGTATTTTAATTAAATCATTTTTTAAAATATTAATTTTTTTCACCTTTTTCTAAATTATTCATAAAAATATCCAAAAAAATCATAAAATAAAAAATATTGGAAAAAATTTTGTTCTTTTTATAATATTTTTGATTTTAGGAATCAATAGGATTATTAGTTTTTATTTTAAGTTTATTTTAATTATTTTAAATTATTTAAATTTTATTTTTTCTTAACTAATTATTTAGTTTGGGCTTTAAAATGGGCTTTAGGGACATTATTGACTATTTGGTGTTAACCCTAATTTGTTCCCTATATATACATGTGTTGCTTTGTTGAAAAGGGGGTCAGAAGGTTTTCTTCAGAAAAGAGGAGAGAGAAAGGGAGAAACAAAGGAGATCCCCAGAGAAGAAAGGCGGTCGTTCCCACAACTCGTCAGAAGGATTGGAGCTTTCCAGTGTTCCCTTATTCAAACCTTTTTTACATTTACCGAAGCAAACCTCCGCTTCGTAGGTTAAATTACTAAACCTTTTGCCTTTTCATGTTTATATGCATATTTTGCCATGTTAATGTGTTTAAGTCCGTTAAATTACTAAACCTTTTGCCTTTTCATATTTATGTGCATATTTTGCCATGTTAATCTCCATGTGTATTTAGATCCGTAGATTTTAATATCAAAACCCTTTTTTAACAAAACCCTTTTTTAAAAATCAAAACCCTTTTTTTTATTTATTATTAAAACCTTTTTTTTAGTAAGACCTTTTTTAAAAACTGAAAAGCCTTTTTGTTCCGAAGAAAAAAAAAACTTTTTTGTTCCCAAAAACCTTTTCCCAAAAAAAACTGAAAAGCCTTTTCCCAAAAAAACTGAAAAGCCTTTTTTTGGGATGAAAAATCTTTTTTGTTCTAAAAAAAACTGAAAAGACTTTTCCCCCAAAAAACTTTTTTTTATATAATTTAAACTTAATTTTTTTTTATAATTTTAACTTAAATATTTTTTATTAAAAAATTAAAACCTTTTTTTTATAATTAAAATATTAAAAAAATTAAAACCTTTTCGTAAGGAACTCCTGATGTTTGATGTTTGTCGTGTCATTTTATGTACCCTTTTATTACTTTTCTTTCTTTTGGCATTTCATGTGCATGCTCGAGGTTGAGATGTGCTTGTGGTGGCTACAGCCCCACACTATTTTCCTCCCTCACTTCATTCTAATGTCATTACATATTTTCATATTCTTCATGTTTTCAGAAATGTTTCTTTGTTTCTTTATACCCTCTGCCTTTATTACTTTTCTTATTTCTGTACTTTAATTATTCCTCCATATAATGATTTGTCATATTTTCACATTTTTTTACAGTTTTATCCTTCTGAAGGATTAGGTCCAGCCTTTTGGCCGCCGAGTCAATAGCCTTACCCCTTTAACGGATCAAACCCTTGTTTAGTCTAGGTGTCCCGCCGCGGGCAAAATTGCTTTTATCCTAGTGTTAGGTGTTGCACCCCAAAATTTGATCAACAATTATTTATTCATTGAGTGTTTGAAAGTTGATACCTTCATCAGAAAGTTCAAGAGATCCTCAGAAGAATTGGTTGAAACCAGGGTTTTGTACTTCATAGCTTGACATTTGTGGGAGCTCCTCAGATGATTCTGAGACTTTGAGAATGAACTTGGAGATTTGAGAAAGCCTATGAGATGTCTTGAAAGCCATCATGAAGCCCAGAGAAGTCATTGTGCAAGAGTTCAGAAGATTCAACCATGAATGGTAGAATTAGGGTTTTGACTGGGTCAACCCTAGGATAACTGAAAATTTGGAGAAGGTTGAGACCTAATCCAAGGGCCATGAGATCATGGAATGATGCATAGAGGTGTTATAAAGATGATTCCTAAACTAACTCATCATGATTGAGGAGTTTGAGAAGTTTTGAGTTAGGGTTTCTGAGGATTGTCAGTGAAAAAACCCTAATTTGATCCCTATCTTCCAGGCAGTTTTAGCTCTAGATGTGATTGATATCTCATCTTCCCCACAACATGAATGTTGTAGATATTGTTCTTAGCTTTAATTTGAGTGGTGGAAGTCCTTGATAGGAGTTGCATAGCTCAAGTTATGGTTTTGACAAATTACAGGTCATCTGAGGTGTGTGAATCTGGGTCCTTGAAAGTCACCCAACTTGCAGACAACTTTTGCCCTAGTAGGATGATTCCTATGGTCTCTTGGTCAACATGAATGTTTAAGAGCATCTTATTAGCTTTAATTTGAGTGGTAGAAGTCCTTGATAGGATTTGTGGAACTCAACTTATGGTTTGAACAAGACAGGGGTATTTTGGTCATTTGGCAGTTATAGGTCATTTTAAGCAAAGGCCATATCTCCTATTTCCAAGCCTCAAATGGAAAAACTAAAAACATGAAAGTTGTTCAAAATGGCATTTTAAGCCTAGAAAGAAGGTCATGAATTGTTGGAAAAGCTCATAGCATGGAATGACAAAGTTTGGTAAATTTGAACTAAAAAGGGCTTATAAGTTAAAAAGTTGAAAGTGAAAATTGGTTTGGAAGATCTATGAATCCAAAATAGGTCATCCAATATATCATTTTGATTGGAAACATCATTTTGAGAATATTTGTTTAAGCACAATTTTCATTTGAGGCTTTAAAATGGGACATGCTTTGGAAAATTGTTACTTGAATCTTAAGGCAACTTGAGGAATCTTCACACAAGGCAAATATGAGCTGATTTCTTTGTACATTCCTTCTCAATATCCCACATAAGGAGAATTTGACACAAAATATACAAGGTTTAAGGCATGAGATATGAGATGTAGAACTTATCATTAAAGGAGAAAATCAAGACTTTTCTAGATGATTCTAGAAGGATCTAGTTGTTTCCACCCATCACTATAAGAAGAGTGATCCACAAGGTATTGAGGGTTGGTCAGGAAGAGAGTTTTCAGAGGAGAGAGAGAGAGAGAGACATTGCCATTGAAGAGCTTCCTTCAAGATCAAGCAACTTGGGATTTCTTCCACCACAAGCTTTCTTCTTCAAAGCTCTTGCAAACAGAAAGTTTCTCTCCATTAGAGGAGTGTTTGGCACCAATTGCAAGCTCTAAAACCACTTCTAACTCCACTCACCATCACCATTTGACAGGTTGGTGTTCTTCCTATATCTCTTTATTTATAGGTCTTCTGTTAGATTTTTAGGTGTAGGATGAACATGTTAGGATAGTAGACCATTCCCTGAGAATTATAGAGCTCTGTATGAAGTTCCACAACATACCCCATCTTCTTTCAGTTTCAAGAACAGTTTGTGTATGGAGTATTAATGGTCATATTGTGGATTAGAATGGTTAGGGTAGTATAAAGAACATGATCATGCCCTTAAATTTAAGTTTCAACCAGGTTGATGTCAGATGAAATTCAAATGGTACCAGAACTTTAGTCCATCGGGTTTCTTTATTGGTTGCGTTTCTAGAAAATCTATGGCTACAGTCTTGTAGAGGGTGAGGAGGAGATTCATTTTGGTCTGTAGATCGTGTCGTTTCATGGTGTATCGAGGGAGATATAGGAGATGGAAGGTCTGCGCATGGGCTAGGGTTTCTGAAAACCCTAATGGCTGGTTGGAGAAGATGATGCTCCTGCCGTTGGATTCGTTGACAATTCTACCCCATCTACGGTCCAGATTGAGCGAGAAATTGGAGGGAGATTTCAAACGGCCAAACGCACCGTTTTGCTAAATGAAGAGCGTGTGGGCCTATCTCAGAACGCTATCCACACCACCCCCTTTTCAGCCCATTCAGTATTATAACTAGCGTGTCTTGCTTATCACACCCCCTCCCCTTTATTTGAATTCTTTTATTTTTTATTTCCTTTAATATTTCTTACATTTATAAAATTCATAAAAAATCCAAAATTGAATATTTTTTAATTCTTGTTTTTTCTATAGGTTAATGAATTTGTCTATAAAAATATAAATAAATAAAATTTCCATTTTATTTTCTTTTCATATTTTTAGTATATTTTTCATTTTAATGGCTTTTAAATATGTTTAGTTTGGTATCCAATCTTGTAGAATTTCTTTTAAGACTTTCCCTTAGTCTTTTTAACTCATTCTTTTTGGTGTGATTAGATATTGAATCATAGTTCCCCATAGGATTTAATTCTTGATTTTTAGATTAAGATTTGATTAGTTTAATTAGGGTAGCATTAGGGTATCCTAATTAGGGTTTATGTTATGCATAGGTAAGGAAATTTATTTTCTTTAGATAGTTTGGTCTTGATTCTTGGGTAGGGGCATATGTGGATGTTATGGGTAGATGTTGTAGACCCTTGTGAATAATTGTTAGAATTTTCCCCCTTGCTTTAGTATTTTTAGGTATTTTCTGAAGTTGACTGGTGATTTTGTCTGTCCTGTGCTTATCTGTTCATCTCTAGGGTTTATTTTGGGGAATTTGTTATGGGGCTTAGTTTGTTTTGAAGATCTTGTTGAAGAGCATGATGAGGAGAAGATCGAAGATCAAGACTCAGAGACCCAGAGCTTGGATTATTCCCTGTCTGTGAGGTTTGAGATCCTGAAGTTTGAAGGAAGTTCATGGTACTTTCCTGAGGAAGGCACTACGAATGACTTTCATTCTTTCTTCTCACCTCTTTCTTAAGTATCCAATGATGTTGGAGCCAACTTGTGAGTTTAATTTCTCCTGAGGAGGAATTTAAACTGATCACATGTTGTTGAGCCACATGGGATACAATTCCTAAGTGGAAGCCTCCTAGTACTTTCCTGAGGAAGGTCCTATGAGTCTATTCACTTAGTTCCATTAGTTTATCTAGGATTTCTTAAGTATCCAATGATGTTGGAGCCAACTTGTGAGTTTAATTTCTCTTGAGGAGGAATGTAAACTGATCACATGTTGTTGAGCCACATGGGATACAATTCCTAAGTGGAAGCCTCCTAGTACTTTCCTGAGGAAGGTCCTATGGGTCTATTCACTTAGTTCCACTAGTTCATGTAAGATTTCTCAAATATCCAATGATGTTGGAGCCTGCTTGTGAGTTTAATTTCTCCTGAGGAGGAATGTAAACTGATCACAGTAGTTGAGCCACATAGGATATGATTCCTGAGTATACACCTCCTAGTGCTTTCCTGAGGAAGACACTATGGGCTTGCTTACTTAGCTCCCTTTCTTTGGTAAGCTTGTTCTGAAGCTTGAAGACTGGGATTGTTTTCTCTTGTTTAGGGTTTTGCTTTAGGGCTTTGATTAGATTTGATCAAGATTCTGTGTTAGGGTTAGGATTAGAGAGTAGATTCTTTCTTTCTCAAGCATGTGGTCTGTTTTCCTGATGGCACTTCATTTCTTTTATCTGTTCATTGCTTGATAGCATGTTGTTTACGTTTCAGTATGATTACTGTTATTTCATGACTGGCTTGAGGTCGAGACGAGCTTGTGGAGGCTGAGGCCCCACACACATTTCCTCCCTCACTTGCATTGCATGCATTTTACTGCTAAAGTTGATGTTTTTGTCTGTTTTGGTGTATCATTGACATGATCCCTTAGGACTCTCATTTCCTCTGATGAGGATCTGATGATAGACTTTTAGGTTGAAACCTATGCATGACAACATCTAGGAGTTCCCTGTTCAAACCTCAACCATAGGATGAATCCATGGCATGACAACAGTAGGACTTGATAGTCTCCCTCCTAGTTGGGCCTGTTCTCTTCTCATCTCGAAGCAGTTTAAAATACAGTAATCATGAATGATTTCTTTCGTACATTACGAGCCTTAAGCTATCTGAGAAAGGACGCATTCCCTCTCAGGTCATAGTCTCTAGTGCGGTTGAAATCGCAAACATAATAAAAAACACTTCTTTTAGGAGATAAGCCGTAGCCCGAACTACGTTTGCTCTGATCTTCCATGCCGTGTGGAAGTACGTAGGCATAGGATGCGATATCCTAGCGAGCAACCTTCCCCACCTTTCCCCGTAGTAGGCCGAACTACGTTGACTCTGATTTCTCATTCTCTGATGAGAATACGTAGGCATAAAGTGCGACGCTTTGCCGAGTCATTTTTCTTTTCTTTTTCAGCCAGCCTTGATAGGTAGATAGAATAAAACCAACCCGTCCAAGTAAACACAACAAGCGAGGATCCCGTCGAGTACGACGGACGTAAGAGGTGCTAATACCTTCCCCCTACGTAACCGACTCCCGAACCCAGACAATGGTTGCGATGACCTTGTCTTACCCTTTTTCGTTAGGTTTTTCCGATCGTTTCCTTTCCCGCTCTGAGGGATAAATAACGAAAGGTGGCGACTCTTCTGTTTTGCCGGCACCTTATTTTCGCGCAAGCGACATCTGGCGACTCTGCTGGGGAATTGAACCCAGAATCTCTGGTTCTCCGGTTCCCTATGAGAGTCAATCCTATCGTTTGTGTGTTTGCTTGTTGGGTTGCGTTTATTTATCGCATTTTTACTTCCCGCGCTTTACTTCCCGCATTTTATTTCCAGTTTGATATGATTATCTGTGCTGCTGTGGGAGATGGATGTTACTATGAGTGAGAAGCCGGACCTGGGCTTGAGTGTACACCTAGATATAGTTGCGGAGAAGTAGTAGACGAACCTGTCTGCTGAGCAGGCACAGTTCCCTACGAAAATCTGCGCTCAGACGAGATTCTTGCAGAGGTGCTCCTTTCCGGTCCTGTGGATCTGAGGGGAGTCCAGACGTGAGGATTGTCGACTCTGGGGACCGATCATTTGGAAGTCAGCTAAGTGAGGCCTCTTCATGACTTGATGATGCCACTCCTTCTGGGAATCGTATCGTCACTCATGAAAGTCTGTGACGCTGATGACCGCATAGGATGCCGTACCTTTGTCCGTGGAGTAGGTCCATACCTGTGAGTGGGGTTGGGATATTGCAGGAAACTTTGACCTTCAGACTACCTGGTTTTCTTGACAGTAAATCAGTTATGTTGGTATCAGGGTTCTCAGTGGCAGATTTGACTGTTCTCGACAGAGCGAGTTTTTGATCAGAGGATTTTATCATCGGGTGTATGCCTGTTCTTGATAACGCAGGTTTCGATCAGGATATTGTTATCAGTGGTTTGTTCTGGATAGGGCAGATTTTGAGTGGGGTCTGAAGATCTCATCGGCAGCTGTGTGTTTGTTCTTGATAGGGCAGATTTTGAGTGGGGTCTGAAGATCTCATCAGCAGCTGTGTGTTTGTTCTTGATAGGGCAGATCTTGATTTGGGGGTCTGAAGACTTCATCAATAGATATTCCTTGATATTGCACCCGGGATCCTTATTATCAGGCACTTACTCTTGGCAGAGCAGAATTTTGATCTCGACCCTATCAGATGGTCATTTTCAGCAGATCAGATCAGTGGTTTTACACCGGGGTTTCCTTCTCATCAGTGACTGTTGACACCGAATCTCCGCAGCAGCTACCCGGATATATTATTGCATGCCTGCATTTTGCATTAGTTTGCATAATCATTCGCATTCCATTGGCGTGTGTCTGTGACAGGTACCGTTTCCCCGATCCAGGATTTCTCGCCTCTTATTGTATTACTACAGCCTCTCTCAGAAAGACTGTTGTGTGCGAGTTCTCGATCCCTGATGTGTCGGAGTTGGCTATCACTGGTACTACGTATATGTGAGGTTGTTCTTTTCATGATTGGGACCAGATTCCCCTCCTTATTATTGTCAGCACTGGTACTAAGGTGCCAGGATCGGGGGAAAATCTCTCAAGCACACAGACACACGCATACATCTGCATAAAGCATTTTGCATGACATACATTTTACTGCTTTTCCTAACCTTTAATGTTAACAGGTTTTTCAGGTACACAGGTTCCGAGCTGCTTTCGATCTCCAGGATTGATCAAAAACTCATCCACCGCTACTCAACTCGCGCTAATCAGACAAGGATAATGGACCAGGTGCAGTCAGATGTTCAAGAGCTCCGTGAATGGATGGATCGTTTTATGGAGCTGATGCAAGTAGTCGCTAATGGTCAGGACCAGCTTCGCACTTTGGTTCAACCTCTAATCTCCAGGGTTGACAGTAATGGCATACTTCACGGCGGGGCCGTGCCTACTCCTCCTCCAGTGGACGCTCCACAAAACGTTGTTCCTGTTGCCGGGGGCAACGGCAGTGCTAACGGCAATCTGATGACTAATATCGGGCTCAACGCGGCAGGCGTCGGCAATGGTAGTTTGGGAGCCAATGTTAACATAGGGCCGGTCAACGGCAATGCTGGTGCAGGAAATCTGCTGGTGCCTCAATCGTGGCTGGAGGACCATCAGGATGACGTATTTTCTCAGAGAGGTGTAGAGGCAGAGTTGAATGATGAAGCTCGACTCAGGTTCAAGGCGCTGGAAGACAAGATGAGAGACATCGAAAATCAGAACACGTTGGGCGTTGATATGTCCAAGCTCGGGTTGATTGCTGACTTTAAGGTACCTCATAAGTTCAAGGTGCCTACCTTTGAGAGGTATAAGGGTACTACTTGCCCCCGGGTCCACCTCCGATCTTATTATAGAAAGATGTCTGCCTATTCTGACGATGAGAAGCTGCTGATGCACTTCTTTCAGGATAGCCTTTCTGGTCCATCACTCGAATGGTATATGGGCCTGGAGCCCGCTACTGTGCGCACCTGGAAAGACCTCGCAGAAGCGTTCGTCCTCCACTATCAATACAATAGCGATTTGGCTCCCAACCGAGTTCAGCTTCAGAATCTCTCACAGTGGAACAATGAAAGCTTTAAAGAATACGCCCAGCGGTGGCGTGAGTTGGCTGCTCGGGTTCAACCGCCGATGGTTGAGCGTGAGCTAGTGCAAATGTTCGTGGCTACCCTTCCTGGAATCTACTATGAAAAGCTGGTCAGTGGCATGTCTGGAACATTCTCGGCTCTCATCACTATGGGCGAGCATGTTGAGAACGGTATAAAGATTGGAAAAATTCAAGGCGAATCATCCTCAGCTGGAGGAGGTAGTAAGAAACCTTACGCTGGCAAGCGTCGAGAGGGAGATGCCAGTGCTGTCACTAATGCTAGGAGAAAGGGCAAGGGCCCTCAGCCTCAGATTGCTAGCATAAATATCCCAGCTGCTCCACCGCAGCAGCAGCAGCAGCAGCCTCAGCAGCAGAATCAGCAGGGGTATAGAAGATATCAGAATCGGGCTCCTCTGACAAATCGTCATTTTGAAACTCCACCTATGTCGTATGCACAGCTTCTGCAAACGTTGCTTCAGCTTCAATTAGTTCAAAAGAGGACAATGGCTCCCTTAACAGGGGCACCACCACCGGGGTATGACGCCAATGCTACTTGTGATTTCCATACTGGGGCACCTGGCCATACGATTGAGAATTGTAAAGCTTTTAAGCACAAAGTCCAGGACTTGGTGGACGCCAAGGTTATTAACTTTTCCGACAGTGTACCCAATGTCACTAAAAACCCGATGCCTCATCATAAAGGGGGCGGAGTGAATGCCGTTATCACTGAGGAGAGTGCGGACTTGCTGACTGATGTCAAAGATTTGAAGACGCCGTTGAGTTTTGTCAAGGCTAAGTTGCTGAAGAAGGGTTTCTTTCCTGGATGCGGAGAGTTATGTATGGCTTGTGCTACACTTCCTGATGGGTGTGAGCAGCTGATCGAAGGTATCCAAAGTCTGATGTCCGAGGGTATTTTGCAGTTCAGCCGGAGCGTTGAAAGTGCGTCTGGGGAAGTCGTGCTAAAGCAGGCAGATGAAGTTGCTACCATTACTATTCCTCGTCACCCTATTACTATTTCTGCGCCCCGACCGCCTATCATTGCTATCACCAGGGCCGGGCCGATCGCATTCGAAAGTACTAACGCCGTCCCATGGCATTACGACGCCGAAGTTTATTGTAATGGTCAGAAGTTAGAGCTTGAGCCGTTCGGATCAACTGTGCAGAATCTTACCGGGGTCAGTGGTATCACTAGGAGCGGTAGAGTGTTTGCGCCAGCAGAGGATGCAGCAGAGAAAGTGGTCAGGGCTGACGCTGTAGATAAAGGTAAAGGTAAAGCTGTCGAAGAGGTCCCTTCTGGGGCAGAAAAAGATTTGCTAGTTAAAGATGTTGAAGAGTTCATGCGACTAATCAAGAAGAGCGACTACAAGATTGTAGATCATCTTCATCAGACTCCGTCAAAGATCTCGATTCTTAACCTGTTGCTGTGTTCCGAAGCGCACCGCAACGCGTTACTGAAGGTATTGAATGCTGCATACGTGCCGCAGGAGATATCAGTAAATCAGTTGGAAGAGGTGGTGGCCCATGTTAATGCTGGTAATGGGCTGGGTTTTACAGATCTAGAGCTGACTCCTAAAGGAAGAGACCACAACAGCGCCTTGCACGTCTCAATAGAGTGCAGAGGCACTATTATGTCGCATGTCCTGGTGGATACGGGTTCGTCGCTTAATGTGCTTCCGAAGAAGGCACTAATGAAGTTGGATACCCGTGGGCTGCTTTGCACGCCCAGTGACCTGGTGGTAAAAGCCTTTGATGGGACTAAGCGCCACGTCTTCGGAGAGTTGACCCTGCCAATTCAAGTTGTTCCAGAGACGTTCAATACGGTTTTCTATATCATGGATATCATGCCTGCCTACAGTTTCCTCTTAGGTCGGCCATGGATCCATGCTGCTGGTGCCGTGACGTCCACGCTGCATCAGAAGCTCAAATATGCTGTTGGGGGCAGCATAGTGACCGTCTGTGGTGAGGAGGACATTATAGTGAGCCACTTGTCGTCCTTTAAATACGTTGAAATGGATGGCGAGATCCATGAAACGCTTTGCCAAGCATTTGAAACCGTCAAAGTGAAAGAGGTAGCTCCTGTCGTCACAGGGAAGCAAGAGATGAATCTCTCCTCGTTTAAGGAAGCTCGGGCCGTCGTCGAAGCCGGTTCCACCCCAGGCTGGGGGCATGTTTTGGATATACCAATCAAGCAGGATAAGTTTGGATTGGGGTATTCTCCTGGAGCTAAAGCTTCATCTTCTTCTGGCAGCTCGTCTCGTGGGAAAGGGTCGATCCTATTCACCAAGGGGGGAGTAATTTTCGAGAGCATCAACGCCGCGTCGGAGGACAGCGGGGATAGTGATTGTGATCTTGACGCCTGGATTCAACCGAGCAAGCCGGGCGAGCGCCTCCACAATTGGACCATCAAGGAGATTATCAAGCTGACAAGTGAAGAATAATGATTTGCTTTTTACAATCTTTGTACAACCCTATGTCCTGCCCGGGGCATAGTGGTTTTACTGTCAGGGCCTTGTTGGATTATGTGTATGCATTTTGTTAATAAATAACAGGCGTTTTCTTCGTACTCAAAAATTGTGTTCTCTGTTATTCCTGCTTTATGTTTATTTCGAAAAAACAGTAAAATGGCAACGAGGTTTATGCTAACCTGCATATTCTTGCTTTAAACTTAACCCTTGTTATTGCAGGATCCACGTAACAGATGACATCGACTCTGGACCCTCTACGGCTCACTACGACTTTGATTGCCCGATTTATCAAGCCGAGGATGAGATTGATGAAGACGAAGACCTTCCGGAAGAGTTGGCCCGCTTGTTGAGACAAGAGGAAAAGGTTATTCTGCCTCATGAGGAGGATATTGAGATCGTGAACCTGGGTTCTGAAGAGCTCGTCAGAAATGTCAGAGTAGGGGCTGCGCTGCAGAATGATGTCAAGCATAGACTGGTCGAGATGCTTCGAGAGTATAGTGATGTCTTTGCTTGGTCATACGAAGATATGCCCGGACTTGACACTGATATCGTGGTTCATCGCTTGCCGTTGCAAGAAGATTGCCCTCCGGTCAAGCAGAAGCTCAGGAGGACGAGACCAGATATGGCTGTAAAAATCAAAGAAGAGGTCCAGAAGCAGTTGGACGCAGGATTTCTAGCCGTTACCACTTACCCTCCGTGGGTCGCCAACATAATGCCTGTACCGAAGAAGGACGGTAAGGTACGCATGTGCGTCGATTATCGGGATCTGAATAGGGCGAGCCCTAAGGATGATTTCCCGTTGCCTCATATCGATGTGTTGGTCGACAACACAGCCCAGTTTTCCGTGTTTTCATTCATGGATGGCTTCTCCGGTTACAATCAGATTAAGATGGCACCGGAGGACATGGAGAAAACGACGTTTATCACCCCCTGGGGAACATTCTGCTATAAGGTAATGCCCTTCGGTCTGAAGAACGCAGGGGCCACTTACCAGCGAGCAATGGTAACTTTGTTTCATGATATGATTCATCATGAGATCGAGGTCTATGTTGATGACATGATTGCAAAGTCCCAAACGGAGGAAGAGCATCTGGTCAACCTACTGAAGCTGTTTGAGAGGCTTAGGAAGTTCAGGCTGAGGCTGAATCCTAACAAGTGCACTTTCGGAGTGCGGTCCGGAAAGTTATTAGGGTTTATCGTTAGTGAACGAGGTATTGAAGTTGATCCTGCGAAAATAAAAGCTATTCAAGAAATGCCAGCGCCGAAAACAGAAAGGGAAGTTCGTGGTTTCTTGGGCCGAATAAACTACATTGCAAGGTTTATCTCTCAGCTCATGGCCACTTGTGAACCGATGTTCAAGCTTTTAAAGAAAAATCAGGCGATTACTTGGAATGAGGATTGCCAGAAGGCATTCGACAAAATAAAGCAGTATCTTCAAGAACCTCCAATCTTGATACCCCCAGTGGCTGGACGGCCATTAATCATGTACCTGACGGTTCTGGAGAATAGTATGGGGTGTGTTCTCGGTCAGCACGACGAGACGGGCAGAAAGGAGCATGCCATTTATTATTTGAGTAAAAAGTTCACTGAGTGCGAATCTCGATACTCGATGCTGGAGAAGACGTGTTGTGCATTAGCTTGGGCTGCCAAACGTCTACGACAGTATATGCTCAACCACACCACTATGTTAATTTCGAAGATGGATCCGATCAAGTACGTCTTCGAGAAGCAGGCTCTTTCGGGCAGGATTGCCAGGTGGCAAATGGTCCTAACGGAATATGATATTCAGTACGTCTCTCAGAAAGCCATTAAGGGAAGCGTATTGTCTGATTACCTTGCCGAACAGCCAATCGAAGACTACCAGCCGATGAAGTTTGAATTCCCTGACGAGGATATTATGTTTCTTAAAGCGAAGGACTGCGATGAGCCATTGCCCGATGAGGGGCCAAATAGGAAGTTTCAGTGGAAGTTGATATTCGACGGAGCGGTTAATTCCTATGGAAGTGGTATCGGGGCTATCATCACGACTCCTCACGGATCCCACATCCCGTTTACTGCGAGACTGACGTTTCCAGTTACTAACAATGAAGCGGAATATGAAGCATGTATTATGGGTCTAGAAGAGGCAATTGATTTGAGAATCAAGAATCTAGACATATACGGTGACTCAGCGCTTGTAATCAATTAGATTAAAGGGGAGTGGGAAACTCGTCAAGCGAATTTGGTGCCGTACATGAATTATGTCAAGAGGCTGCTTCCGTTCTTTGACCGAGTGGAACTTCATCATGTACCCAGGGCTGAAAATCAGATGGCTGATGCCTTAGCCACGTTGGCTTCAATGTATAAAGTCAATTATTGGAATGAGGCTCCAAGAATTGTACTTTCGCGTCTTGACAGACCAGCATTCGTTTTTGCAATCGAGGATGCCGCCGACGGCAAGCCATGGTTCCATGATATCCAGACCTTCCTTATGACTAAGGAGTACCCTGCGGGTGCGTCTACCCAGGATAAGAAGACTTTAAGGAGGCTATCTGGAAACTTTTATCTCAATCCTGACGGAGTGTTGTATAAGAGAAACCACGATCTCGTGCTACTCAGATGTGTAGATGAGAAAGAAGCGAGTATGCTCATGGAAGAAGTCCATGAGGGCACATTTGGTACGCATGCCGGCGGGCATGCCATGACGAGAAAGATCCTGAGAGCAGGATATTACTGGCTGACTATGGAGTCGGATTGCTTCAGATTCGCGAAGAAATGTCATAAATGCCAGATTTATGCTGATAAAGTTCATGTGCCGCCGTGCCCATTGAATGTCATGTCCTCCCCTTGGCCGTTCTCCATGTGGGGCATCGACATGATAGGCAAGATCGAGTCCACTGCATCTAACGGTCATCGCTTCATTCTGGTAGCTATCGACTACTTCACCAAGTGGGTGGAGGCAGCCTCGTACGCTAATGTGACCAAGCAGGTGGTAGCTAAATTCATAAAGAGGGACATCATCTGTCGCTATGGAATTCCCGAGCGGATCATTACTGATAATGGTTCAAACCTGAATAACAAGATGATGAAGGAGCTGTGCCAGAGCTTCAAGATTGAACACCACAACTCATCTCCTTACCGGCCGAAGATGAATGGCGCTGTTGAGGCGGCCAACAAGAACATCAAGAAGATTGTTCAGAAGATGGTTGTGACGTACAAAGATTGGCACGAGATGTTGCCGTTTGCCTTGCACGGTTATCGTACGACGGTGCGTACGTCGACCGGGGCAACTCCTTTCTCCTTGGTGTACGGTATGGAAGCTGTCCTGCCGTTAGAAGTGGAGATTCCCTCTTTGCGAGTTTTGGTTGATGTGAAACTCGACGAGGTAGAATGGATTACGAATCGTTTGAACCAACTCAGCCTGATGGACGAGAAGAGGTTAGCATCGATTGCATTTGGTCGCCTGTACCAAAGCCGAATGAAGAAAGCTTATGATAAGAAGGTGCGTCCTAGAAGCTTACAGACGGGTGATCTCGTCCTGAAGAAGATTCTTCCGCCACACTCCGATCACCGGGGCAAGTGGACTCCGAATTACGAAGGGCCGTATGTCGTCAGCAAGGTCTTCTCAGGAGGAGCTTTGTTGTTATCCACGATGGATGGTGAAGATTTTGCATCCCCGGTGAACGCGGACGCAGTTAAAAAATACTTTGCTTGAAAGAGACCCGCTGGACAAAAAAGGAAAAAGTCCAGGCAAAAAAGGGGCATCCCGGCGAACCAAAAACAGAATAAAAGGTTCGGGCAAAAATTAGGGATATATTGAAAAAATATACACCCGCGAAGTCGAAAACCTACACTGGGCGGCTTCGGCAAAAAAGGGTATCCCGGTGAACCGAAAACCCGTAAAGGGCGGTTCATGCAAAAGTTAGGGATTTGAATAAGCAAATGATTGCGTTCCGCGTGTGGACTTTCATTGTTTAGTGGTTTGGAGGACCTGAGGGCCGTTTATCTGAATCAATCTCTTCCGAAGCTGAAGCGTCGGAGAAGTATCGAAGTCGAGTGGGTCTTAGAGGGATCAACTCATGGTGTTCGTCTACGCCTCGTTGCCGATATTTGTATATACTGATGTATATTTATGTTTTCCCTTTTTGTGCGGCTTCCTCATTCCAGGAGCTTGCCTCTGTTGTAAAACATTTTTGCCCATTCAGGGGTTCACTATCAATAAAATGCATGTTATTCAGCAATTCTACTTGCCCATTTAGCATTTATCTATTTTGTTTGCGAATGAAAACGCCGATGTTTTTTGATAAAATGTGCATACATAAACTTACGGGCCTAGGCCCATTGATTGTTGAAACAATTAATTAACTGAATATTGTCACGAGATAATAACCTTGATAGGCCCCTTTGAGGGGGATATCTTGTCTGTTTGTTTGTGTTGTTGCAGGTGTAGCACCTTCCAGAAGAGGTGCCATGCGCATCCCCGAAGCAGGGCGAGCCCTCTTTCTCCAGCAATGTTCAGTGGTCTCTCCACCGCAGAATCTGAACGCGAGAAAGCGAGCATTGATATGTCTCCCCAGGCAGAGATGATTTTCTTCCCCAAGCAGGCGCATCCTGAAGGGACATCATCTCATCAGCTGAGTCAAAGACCGAAGAATGATGTCTTCTTCCCCCCCAGCACCGGGTCACAAGTGAGGATTTCGTAGAAATGTTCGGGTGCCGAAGCTCGTGTTTTCCCCAGTAAAGTCGCCGAAGCAGGCGTCCTTCCCCAGCACCGGGTCACAAGTGCAAGTCTCGTAGGAAGTTGTTCGTATACCGAAGTATGCAGTAACTGATGGTGCCAGACTGAGGTCTCCAGCGAAATTGAGATTCCCCCACCAGAGTCATGCTCTCTCCTGAAGTTGGATGATTCCCTCTTCCCCAGTAGAGTGCTGGAACAACTGATGTTGTATTCCTCTGCAGAGTTGTACTCTCCCCCGAAGTCAGATGATTCTTTCTTCCCCGGCGAAATTAAAATCCCTCATCAGAGTCGTACCCTCCCGTTGAAGTAGAATGATTTCTCTCTCCCCGGCTGAGTTCGCAAACCCCCAGTAAAGCAGAATCCTTGGAAGCAGTTGGGACCTTGAGTGGGTGTTCCCTAGCAGAGCGTGGGGCAGCTGATGCTGTATTTCCCCAGAGTCGCACTCTCTCCAGCGAAGCAGAATGACTTCTCCTTCCTCAGCCAAGTTTGCAGATGTCCAAGAGAGCCGAGTCCTTGGAAGTTGATCAGACCATGTTTTCCCCAACAGAGTGTGGAGCAGCTGAAGTTGTTTCCCCGCAGAATTATTATCCCCAGAAGAATAGCCGAGACGGCCGCGCAGTTCACTCTCGCGATTGATATCAGCAAGTCTGGTTTCTCGTAGAGCTTCGTCCCCTGTAGTAATCAACTGAAGTTGTTTTCCATGCAGCAGTCCGCGGAAGATCAGTTCGCCAGACAGAGTCCGATTGATATTGGCGTGCAGTTTCCTCCTCAGCAGGATGATTCCTCTACCTGAGTAGTTCTTTTCTCCTTGACAGAAGGATTTCCTACCCCCAGCATTTATGTTGCGGACGGGATCGCATCATTGTGCATGATTGCATAGCATTGTGTATGACTGCATAGCATTTAACACCGCATAGCATTTGACGTTGCATAGCATTGTGCATGATTGCACAACATTGAGCATAAACGCATATCATTCCCACCGTGTGGGGCATGGCACAGAAGCATAGGCATCATACGCATGATCTATGTTACTATCATTCTTGTCTTACAGGTGTTCCACCAAGAGACCAGTTGCTCAGGACGATTCCTGATATTCTCTCCAACGAGGTCGCTTCCTTAAGATGATTCTTAAAGACCCCGGTGTAATCCCCACAGTCGCTTGGCTCAAGATGATTTTTGAGATCCCCAGCGAAGTTTGTAGTTCAAGACGACTCTTGAATTCCCCAGCAGGGTCGTTTGCTTAAGATGATTCTTAAGACCTCAACGCAGGTTCCCGAATGGTTTGCTTAGGATGTTTCTTGAACTCCCCAGTAGCGTCCCCAGCAAGAGTTGCCCAGGAGGATTCCTGGAATACCCAGCAGAATAAAGTCTCCAGAATGGTTATCGGTTCAGGATGATTCTTGAAGGTGCCCGACGGAGTTGTTTGTTCAAGATGATTCTTGAAGTCCTTAGCAGCGTGATATGTCTGCTCCAACTGTGATGTCTAATACGAAGATTGACTTCGTAAACGCCTTAAGGCGGTACCAGAATGTTCCTGTGGATTCAGGTTTCAGTGCTGATGAATCAGCGCTTATCTGAAGACAGAGTTCAAGAGTTCGTAGATCCAGCTTGTGTATGCAAGGTGATCCGTATTGGCCTGAAGACCAAGTCAGTTATCCTGAGGTGATGAGCGATCGCGATCAAGTGAATAGTTTCTCTTCTGACTGAAGTCGAAGATGTTTCCCCAGCTGAAGCGGAGTTTTTCCTGAAGGCAAAGTGCTTGAATCCCCGAAGAGTCATGAATGGCTCAGGATACCATTTCTCTGACTGAAGTCACAGATTTCCCAAGCTGAAGCGAAGGTGCCTAAGGGCAAGGTTATCCCCAAGGTCGTGAATGACCTAGGATTCATTTTTCGGACTGAAGGCCGAAGTATATCCCTGACTGAAGTCACGGATGCACTATAGTAGAGGCGGAGTTGCCTGAAGGCATATCCATGTATCCTTGAAGACCAAGGACCATTTCTTCTGGCTGAAGTCGAAGATACCTCCTGCAGAATGGCCGACAGGCAAAAGTTTATATCCTTGAAGGCCAAGGATGCTTATCTTCAGAAGTACTTGAAGATTTTTCTAGCTGAAGCTGGAAGTGGCCAGGGGCCAGGGTTTCAAATATCTTTAATGTTGAAGTTCTACGGTGGACAGTGTGCAGTAGTATGCCGACGTTCGTTATGGTTCTGAGGGTGAACCCCAGATCAGAGTGTGCTCGGTTAGGTCTCTCATTCCCAGCGGAGTAGTTTCAAATACGCAAGTGTACCTTTTGTTCCATTTACCAGGGGGAACCCCAGGTCAGAGCAGGTTTGTGTTCGACGGCAATGTTGAATGTATGTGTTTGTTCGACGGCGAGGTTGAATGTTCGTTTGACGGCGAGGTCAGATTATGATTGGTTTGACGGCGAGGTTGAATGTTCGTTTGACGGCGAGGCCATATTATGATTGGTTCGACGGCGATGTTGAATGTGTTCGACGGCGAGGTTGGATGTTTGGACGGCGAGGTCAGATTAGGTTTGTTTCGACGACGAGGTCAGGTTATGTTGGTTTCCGGTGGAGATGTTGGAAGATCATGTTCGACGGCGAGGTTGAATGTTCATTTTCAGATTATATTTTGTTCGACGGCGATGTTGAATGTGTTCGACGGCGAGGTTGAATGTTTGTTTCGACGGAGATGTCAGACTCTTTAAATCCCCAGCAGAGATGATGTTTGTACGACGGCGACGTCGAGTGTCTCTCAGAGCGATGTTTGTTTCTGACGGCGATGTCAGATTCAGTTTTCCAGCGGCGATGTTGGGCATGTCAAGTTGATCCAGTCTTCTGACGGCGATGTTAGGTGATGCAGATCCTTTAGTTCTCCAGCGGCGATGCGGGATATTTTGATTGTCCGACGGCGAGGTCAGACGTAGTTCTCCAGCGGCGATGCGGGGTATTTTGTTCAGTATTGTATTTTCTCTAGCGGCGATACGGGGCATTTTGGGTGATCGACGGCGATGTCAGGTGATTTGGTGTTCCAGCGGCGATGTTGGGTATATCAGATAGGTTAGTCCTCCAGCGGCGATGTTGGGTGTTGTGGTTGTCCGAAGGCAATGTCAGAAGACGTGGATAACTGACGGCGATGTCAGATCAGTATTTCTCCAGATAGTTGCCGTGTAGCTGTTATTCCAGTGGTCGACGAGTTGAGCAGTTGGCAAATTTTCGAGTTTACCGGTATTCAACCGTCTCGCACCTTGATTGGCTGAGAGTCGTTCGCTTCTCACCCAGTCAGGTTCAAGCCGTTTGAATAGGGGCAGCTGTTGCACCCCAAAATTTGACCAACAATTATTTATTCATTGAGTGTTTGAAAGTTGATACCTTCATCAGAAAGTTCAAGAGATCCTCAGAAGAATTGGTTGAAACCAGGGTTTTGTACTTCATAGCTTGACAGTTGTGGGAGCTCCTCAGATGATTCTGAGACTTTGAGAATGAACTTGGAGATTTGAGAAAGCCTATGAGATGTCTTGAAAGCCATCATGAAGCCCAGAGAAGTCATTGTGCAAGAGTTCAGAAGATTCAACCATGAATGGTAGAATTAGGGTTTTGACTGGGTCAACCCTAGGATAACTGAAAATTTGGAGAAGGTTGAGACCTAATCCAAGGGCCATGAGATCATGGAATGATGCATAGAGGTGTTATAAATATGATTCCTAAACTAACTCATCATGATTGAGGAGTTTGAGAAGTTTTGAGTTAGGGTTTCTGAGGATTGTCAGTGAAAAAACCCTAATTTGATCCCTATCTTCCAGGCAGTTTTAGCTCTAGATGTGATTGATATCTCATCTTCCCCACAACATGAATGTTGTAGATATTGTTCTTAGCTTTAATTTGAGTGGTGTAAGTCCTTGATAGGAGTTGCAGAGCTCAAGTTATGGTTTTGACAAATTACAGGTCATCTGAGGTGTGTGAATCTGGGTCCTTGAAAGTCACCCAACTTGCAGACAACTTTTGCCCTAGTAGGATGATTCCTATGGTCTCTTGGTCAACATGAATGTTGAAGAGAATCTTCTTAGATTTAATTTGAGTGGTAGAAGTCCTTGATAGGATTTGTGGAACTCAACTTATGGTTTGAACAAGACAGGGGTATTTTGGTCATTTGGCTGTTATAGGTCATTTTAAGCAAAGGCCATATCTCCTATTTCCAAGCCTCAAATGGAAAAACTCAAAACATGAAAGTTGTTCGAAATGGCACTTTAAGTCTAGAAAGAAGGTCATGAATTGTTGGAAAAGCTCATAGCATGGAATGACAAAGTTTGGTAAATTTGAACTAAAAAGGGCTTATAAGTTAAAAAGTTGAAAGTGAAAATTGGTTTGGAAGATCTATGAATCCAAAATAGGTCATCCAATATATCATTTTGATTGGAAACATCATTTTGAGAACATTGGTTTAAGCACAATTTTCATTTGAGGCTTTAAAATGGGACATGCTTTGGAAAATTGTTACTTGAATCTTAAGGCAACTTGAGGAATCTTCACACAAGGCAAATATGAGCTGATTTCTTTGTACATTCCTTCTCAATATCCCACATAAGGAGAATTTGACACAAAATATACAAGGTTTAAGGCATGAGATATGAGATGTAGAACTTATCATTAAAGGAGAAAATCAAGACTTTTCTAGATGATTCTAGAAGGATCTAGTTGTTTCCACCCATCACTATAAGAAGAGTGATCCACAAGGTATTGAGGGTTGGTCAGGAAGAGAGTTTTCAGAGGAGAGAGAGAGAGAGAGAGAGAGAGAGAGACATTTCCATTGAAGAGCTTCCTTCAAGATCAAGCAACTTGGGATTTCTTCCACCACAAGCTTTCTTCTTCAAAGCTCTTGCAAACAGAAAGTTTCTCTCCATTAGAGGAGTGTTTGGCACCAATTGCAAGCTCTGAAACCACTTCTAACTCCACTCACCATCACCATTTGACAGGTTGGCGTTCTTCCTATATCTCTTTATTTATAGGTCTTCTGTTAGATTTTTAGGTGTAGGATGAACATGTTAGGATAGTAGACCATTCCCTGAGAATTATAGAGCTCTGTATGAAGTTCCACAACAGACCCCATCTTCTTTCAGTTTCAAGAACAGTTCGTGTATGGAGTATTAATGGTCATATTGTGGATTAGAATGGTTAGGGTAGTATAAAGAACATGATCATGCCCTTAAATTTGAGTTTCAGCAAGGTTGATGTCAGATGAAATTCAAATGGTACCAGAACTTTAGTCCATCGGGTTTCTTTATTGGTTGCGTTTCTAGAAAATCTATGGCTACAGTCTTGTAGAGGGTGAGGAGGAGATTCATTTTGGTCTTTAGATCGTGTCGTTTCATGGCGTATCGAGGGAGATATAGGAGATGGAAGGTCTGCGCATGGGCTAGGGTTTCTGAAAACCCTAATGGCTGGTTGGAGAAGATGATGCTCCTGCCGTTGGATTCGTTGACAATTCTACCCCATCTACGGTCCAGATTGAGCGAGAAATTGGAGGGAGATTTCAAACGGCCAAACGCACCGTTTTGCTAAATGAAGAGCGTGTGGGCCTATCTCAAAACGCTATCCACACCACCCCCCTTTCAGCCCATTCAGTATTATAACTAGCGTGTCTTGCTTATCACACCCCCTCCCCTTTATTTGAATTCTTTTATTTTTTATTTCCTTTAATATTTCTTGCATTTATAAAATTCATAAAAAATCCAAAATTGAATATTTTTTAATTCTTGTTTTTTCTATAGGTTAATGAATTTGTCTATAAAAATTTAAATAAATAAAATTTCCATTTTATTTTCTTTTCATATTTTTAGTATATTTTTCATTTTAATGGTTTTTAAATATGTTTAGTTTGGTATCCAATCTTGTAGAATTTCTTTTAAGACTTTCCCTTAGTCTTTTTAACTCATTCTTTTTGGTGTGATTAGATATTGAATCATAGTTCCCCATAGGATTTAATTCTTGATTTTTAGATTAAGATTTGATTAGTTTAATTAGGGTAGCATTAGGGTATCCTAATTAGGGTTTATGTTATGCATAAGTAAGGAAATTCATTTTCTTTAGATAGTTTGGTCTTGATTCTTGGGTAGGGGCATATGTGGATGTTATGGGTAGATGTTGTAGACCCTTGTGAATAATTGTTAGAATTTTCCCCCTTGCTTTAGTATTTTTAGGTATTTTCTGAAGTTGACTGGTGATTTTGTCTGTCCTGTGCTTATCTGTTCATCTCTAGGGTTTATTTTGGGGAATTTGTTATGGGGCTTAGTTTGTTTTGAAGATCTTGTTGAAGAGCATGATGAGGAGAAGATCGAAGATCAAGACTCAGAGACCCAGAGCTTGGATTATTCCCTGTCTGTGAGGTTTGAGATCCTGAAGTTTGAAGGAAGTTCATGGTACTTTCCTGAGGAAGGCACTATGAATGACTTTCATTCTTTCTTCTCACCTCTTTCTTAAGTATCCAATGATGTTGGAGCCAACTTGTGAGTTTAATTTCTCCTGGGGAGGAATGTAAACTGATCACATGTTGTTGAGCCACATGGGATACAATTCCTAAGTGGAAGCCTCCTAGTACTTTCCTGAGGAAGGTCCTATGGGTCTATTCACTTAGTTCCATTAGTTTATCTAGGATTTCTTAAGTATCCAATGATGTTGGAGCCAACTTGTGAGTTTAATTTCTCCTGAGGAGGAATGTAAACTGATCACATGTTGTTGAGCCACATGGGATACAATTCCTAAGTGGAAGCCTCCTAGTACTTTCCTGAGGAAGGTCCTATGGGTCTATTCACTTAGTTCCACTAGTTCATGTAAGATTTCTCAAATATCCAGTGATGTTGGAGCCTGCTTGTGAGTTTAATTTCTCCTGAGGAGGAATGTAAACTGATCACAGTAGTTGAGCCACATAGGATATGATTCCTGAGTATACACCTCCTAGTGCTTTCCTGAGGAAGACACTATGGGCTTGCTTACTTAGCTCCCTTTCTTTGGTAAGCTTGTTCTGAAGCTTGAAGACTGGGATTGTTTTCTCTTGTTTAGGGTTTTGCTTTAGGGCTTTGATTAGATTTGATCAAGATTCTGTGTTAGGATTAGGATTAGAGAGTAGATTCTTTCTTTCTCAAGCATGTGGTCTGTTTGCCTGATGGCACTTCATTTCTTTTATCTGTTCATTGCTTGATAGCATGTTGTTTACGTTTCAGTATGATTACTGTTATTTCATGACTGGCTTGAGGTCGGGACGAGCTTGTGGAGGCTGAGGCCCCACACACATTTCCTCCCTCACTTGCATTGCATGCATTTTACTGCTAAAGCTGATGCTTTTGTCTGTTTTGGTGTATCATTGACATGATCCCTTAGGACTCTCATTTCCTCTGATGAGGATCTGATGATAGACTTTTAGGTTGAAACCTATGCATGACAACATCTAGGAGTTCCCTGTTCAAACCTCAACCATAGGATGAATCCATGGCATGACAACAGTAGGACTTGATAGTCTCCCTCCTAGTTGGGCCTGTTCTCTTCTCATCTCGAAGCAGTTTAAAATACAGTAATCATGAATGATTTCTTTCGTACGTTACGAGCGTTAAGCTATCTGAGAAAGGACGCATTCCCTCTCAGGTCATAGTCTCTAGTGCGGTTGAAATCGCAAACATAATAAAAAACACTTCTTTTAGGAGATAAGCCGTAGCCCGAACTACGTTTGCTCTGATCTTCCATGCCGTGTGGAAGTACGTAGGCATAGGATGAGATATCCTAGCGAGCAACCTTCCCCACCTTTCCCCGTAGTAGGCCGAACTACGTTGACTCTGATTTCTCATTCTCTGATGAGAATACGTGGGCATAAAGTGCGACGCTTTGCCGAGTCATTTTTCTTTTCTTTTTCAGCCAGCCTTGATAGGTAGATAGAATAAAACCAACCCGTCCAAGTAAACACAACAAGCGAGGATCCCGTCGAGTACGACGGACGTAAGGGGTGCTAATACCTTCCCCTTGCGTAACCGACTCCCGAACCCAGACAATGGTTGCGATGACCTTGTCTTACCCTTTTTCGTTAGGTTTTTCCGATCGTTTCCTTTCCCGCTCTGAGGGATAAATAACGAAAGGTGGCGACTCTTCTGTTTTGCCGGCACCTTATTTTCGCGCAAGCGACATTAGGCCAAAATAGTCGTCGTACTCTGTTTTAAGGTTTCCCGCCGTGGAATCCCTAATTTAACCCTATTTTAATCTTAATTAACATTTTTTTAACATAGAGATTGGAGTCTCTGAACTCCACTAAGCATATCCTTAAGATGTGCTTACTTCCCCATTGAAATCTTGGCCACAGTCAAGACGTTTCTAACCTCCCTTTTGAGGGGAACTACAGTTACTCTGATTCCATTCCCGTAAGGATATGTAGGCACAAGATGCGATGTCTTGCCGAGTAAACTTAGAATTAACCCCTAGGTCTTTTTTAATTTCCAATCCTTTGTATATACCCTAAAGCAAAATAATTAATGAAATAAATAAAAAAAAATAAACAAAAGGTTCCCGTAGAGTACTACGGAAGTTTAGGGTGCTAATACCTTCCCTAAATTTAACCAACCCCCGAACCTTAGATCTCTCCCTTTTAGGTTTTTCCTTTCTTTAACCTTTCCTTCGGATAAATCAAAGACCGGTTGTAAATGAATTAAGATTCAAGTTAATCAATAGCTTGACATCCAAATTTCACCGCAACAGGTCTCAACTAAGCGGGATTATCGAATCAACTTAGTCGGGACTCACTCCCTATAAGCCTCCTCGAATATATCACCATCCTATCTTAATTTCTCTCAAGTCCGGGTGTAGGACTTTGTCTCACCACTCATAGATATCAACCCCAAAAGAAAATAAGCAAACACATATACAAATAAGCAGATATAAAGCAATAAATAAATAAACAAGGTAGGGAAACCCACAAGCGGGTCCCTAGTGAAGTCGCCATTTCTGTCGCGGTGAAATTTTGATACAAAACTATTGATTAGTTTGAATCGTTATTCATCTGCAACCGAACTTTGATTTGTCCAAAGGAAGGGATAAAGATCGAAATTCCCACAATGCAATGCAAATGCAAGCTAGATTGTTTAGGTTCTGGGGTTGGTTAAACTTAGGGAAGGTGCTAGCATCCTAAGTTTCTGTAGTACTCTACAGGAACCTCTTGTTTTATGCTGTTTATTGCTAAGGGTTATCTGCTTAATGGTTGAAAGACCTAGTGGTTTATATCTAAGTATACTCGATAAGATGTCGCATCTTATGCCTACATATCCTTACGAGAGTGGAATCAGAGTACTTGTAGTTCCCCTAAAGGGTTAGAGGAGCTCTTTGACTGTGGTCAAAGTTCCTACGGGTTTAGGGTAGTTGTTTTGATTGGGTTTAGGAGAAGAGATGAGTCTTCATGTTAAGGGAGATGTAACCACCACAAGTGTAAAGGGGGTTGTAGGAAAATGGTCTTTGCATCGTCTTAAGAAAAGGGCTTAAGTACTCGGATTGTTTGACGAGTATGCCTTTATCACTCTTAAGGCAAAGTTCCTACATGTTTGATTGTATTGTTGTGGGGGTTGAGATTATATCTCGCTTAAAATGATTAACATCTATTCTCTATTGTGTTTGAAAAAGTTGTATAGTGTTGTTTGTTTGTCTAAGTTGTAGAGATAATGGTCCTTCCTATGGGGTAGGATCTATCTTAAGTGATCAACTTGAATGGAATCAAGGATCGTGGGGAAATGATGCAAATGACGTGCACTACACACAAGTGTTGACTCATGTGTAGGTTTTCTCCTTTGGACGAAAGGTGATGCGATAATGTAAATGCGGTAATGTAAATTGCAATGAATAAGTTGCGGAAATGTAAACCATACACGAACGCATGAAAGCGCTAGGTGAGTGTGTGCTTTGTGGATAAATAAAAGCGGATGAGTATAAAACATACATACGCATGAAAGCGCTAAGTGTATGTGCATGTGTCGTGAGAGGATGGAGAGAGGCGTGCACAATTGATTAAGCTATGGGAGATTGATTTAGTTTTATAAATTGTTGTTTATTAGTTTTAAGTGAGATTAACTATAAATTAAAATTCTAAGTTTTAAATAAAATGCTACAATAATCTTAATTTTATTATAAAAACTTAAGTGAAATGATTATTTTTATTATGGCTATTATTAAGAGTTAAATTAAATTAATATTGATTTTATTTTAGTGAAAATTAGATTAAGGTTATGAATTAATAGGTTTAAGTGAAGATTTATTAAAAGGGTTTTCTCATTAGATATGTCAATTATTTAAAATAGAGAGAAAAGAAAAAAAGGGGTTTTATTAAAATTTATTTTAGTCATTAATAAAATGTAGGTTATTTAGAAAATGATTCCCTTAAAATAATTATAAAATGAATTATTTATTTCAAGTTAATAAAAAGGCTTCTTTACTTAGAACATGAGAAAAAAAGTTAAATAGATTTATTGAATAAATAAATTAATAATATTGACTTAATAATAAAATTGAGAAAATTAAATATAAAAAGTTGGTTTTAGTTTTCAGAAAGAAAAAAAAAATTAAAGATTGGTAATGATTAACGGGTTAAATTAAGGTTAAATTATAGGGGTTACGTTAATTAACGGATTAAGTTAGAGTTAGGGTTAATTAACTGTGGGGCGCGTGATCTGGTGTGATGCAGGCATAAAGGTTTATCGTGTGGCTGCATTGTGGGCTGTAGGATATGATCTGTTGGAGATCAAAGGGTGTGTACGTGAGGTGTATAGTATGTGCGTGTGGGTGCAGACATACCATATTATTTTAGCAATTACAATCAGAAAAAGGAAAAGAAACAAAAAAGAAACCCTAGACTCCTTCCCCCCAGATCGCGTCACCTTCCCCGTTTTTCCGTCTCTGTCTCCTTCACGGATCTCCTCCTCTCGCTTCGTATTCTCCTTCTGCGACGTCGTCCTTCTTCTCCAACTTGATTCTCCACGAATTCTCCTCTTCTTCGCCTCGTCTTTCTCCCTTTCCTCAATTCCTATAGAATAAACAGAAGACAACAAAACAACAATGTTAGCGAGAAAAAGGGCTCACGGTTTCTTTGAAGGTCTTCGCTGGTTTTGAAGGTGATTGTTGGAGTTGGCGGTGATTTGCATCGGGTCGGTTCTCCTATGGGATATTGGTGTTGACGGAGGGTTTGAGAGTGGTTCAAGTCCACGGCGGGACTTTGAGGATCTCCGGAATAGCAACGTTTACGGTCTTTCAGATAAGTCTCCTCCTTACAGACTTAATTGGGGTTTTAGGATTTGGGATGTTTTCTGTGGATATTGTGAATTTTTTTGGCTGTGATATTTATGTGTGTTGTTGTGGATTTCTCTGCGTGTTTCTGTGTATCTGAGTATGTGAATTTTTTGGTTGTTGATGTCCCCCCCCCCCTCCCCCCGTTTTCCATCGTGAATCTTGCCTTCTTTATATACTTAAACCAAATGCTGCAAATTATTGATAAATAAATGCCCTTTCCTCTTTTACTCGAACATGTTCGCAGCATGTTCCTTGCTTTAACGAGCTTTCTCTTTTCCATTGAATAGGTCAGACTCTAGTTTTGGAAACAAAGATAATGGTGATGAATGTCAATATCCTGCTGTAAATATGAATCCAAGGTAGTAAGGTTGGCTCTGACCATGACATGTCTTAAAACGCTCAGATTCTTTCCCTACTTGTCTTCGCTTTGACTTAATGCTCGACCACAATCCCTTTTTCCCATCCCTAATTTCTTCAAGTCAGAAAGAAAAACTGCTGCTAACCGTCAAAACCCTTGCTGGTACGTGATTCTGAAGGCTCGATACTGTAATGTGCTTTTTCTTATAACTTCCTAACACGGTTCTACTTCTGTGGATTTCCTTTCTCGCATTCTGTCCTCTACTGTGGGATATGTGTATTTGCTACTTGGAGTGTTCTACTTTGTGAACGTGTACGAGTGTATATGTGAAGTTTCAGCAATGCCGGTCGAGGTCATCTGATATTGGCGGTCTTTTTCTGGTGAGAACTTTGCTCTTGTCTGTATGATTGTATATTGGAGTGTATTTGTGATTTTGTTTGCTCTTCAATGCTTTTTCTGCTGTGAGTGCTTTTTATGAGACTTTGTTTTCTCGAACATGTGCGTTGATTTTGGTGGAGAGCATATTATGCTTATTTGCGCATATTGCTTTTGTGAGCAAGACCTTTGATTGAATTTGATGTGTTTCTATGCGATTTTGTGGACTTATCATCTCTGATGTTGGTTATTAGGATGCCAACCCCTATCTAATGTTGTTTATTGTGAATGCAGACTCAGATATTGACGACGGCGCCGGGTATTGCTTAAACTGCTGGGAAGTACACTCCAAGTTTTGCCTGATAAATGTTTCCTACTGCATCAAGGGACGACTGGACTCCTAATGGACAAGCATCATCTGGTGAAAAATTGCTAAGCATTCGTTCTTACTCAATGGTCATTATGTTAACTGTCTCGAGCAACAATGTCGTCGTAAATATGGATCAATGATGTTGTTTAACTTAATGGTCTTTGGGTTAGGAGTGGTTACGATTCCTTCCTCGATCACCCTTGCTTTAATTTAATTTCATCCATCGGTTTCCTTTTGACAGGTTGAGTGAGTTGCAGTGCTTAAATGAGCTTCTCGGCTCATCGGTATGCCGACAGTGGTAATGAAGTATCATGCCGGTTATTAGAAGAAGCTGGTTCAAAGTTGTCTTGGAGATGAGGTAAACCAAGATTCTGGTTGCAAGTCTGAATATTGTCATAAACTGTGCTTTAATTGTTGCTGCATTGGCGCGCTCTTCAGGTACTTGAATACGAGGTTTCATATTCACTATGGTAGTTGCAATGTCATAATGGATATCTTGTGCCTTAACAATTAGAGCAGTGGGACTTTACTAATTGGCTCTGTTTCTTCCAGTGTGACAGGCTCTCCAGTCCTGGCAGCGGTAGTAACTTCATCAATTATCAGTCTTGAAGGTGTGGTTTATGCAGCAGAAACTCCAGTTAATATCTTTCCCTTCAAGGATTCAACCACATGTGGGGTGTAGTTAGACGCTAAATTTGAGGTGCCGTAACCAAGCTGACCCTCTCTATTGCCATCCCATGTAAAAAACTTCACTTAAATCAGAAGCTACAGCTGTGCTTGCTTGCTGCAGCAACGACAACAATTTTGGACTTCAACAAAGATACTGTACGAGCCGTGGGTTGTGTATCGATAGAAGTGTACCCAAGTTGTCCCTCTCGATGGGATCCTCAAGTGAACACTTCGCCGCCCTGAGTAGCAATAACAGTATGGTGCTTAGCTGCATCAATTGCCATCACTTTGCGAGAACTTAGACCAGAAGTCACCCGGCGTGCTAGCAAATTAGGTAATTTTCGTTATTGTTTCGGTTATAACTTTGTCGTCATTGCTTTGTTTAAGTAAATACCCCAATTGCTCACGAAGAAATAACTTGAATTTGTCTATCTTTGACAGGCTTCTACAGTCTACTATTTGAAAGCTCTCGAAGAATCTCAGTGTTTATATCGCCGAGCTTAGTGATAGCCTTAGAGCGTCTCTTACTGGCACCCGTTCATGCTTAGCATCTGCTACAACCATGTTACCTTTCGGTTTCGAGAGTGCTGCTTCTACTCTTTGAAGGAGTAAATGGACTTCTAACATTTATTTTGATCTGCATTTGTAGGAGGAGGCGGAGGGGAGAGGGAGTATCTTGGAAAGTGGTGGCTTGCAAGCTTCAAAGGATTGGACATGGTCCCTCCAGGACATAATTACAACACTGTTTCATTCGTCGGTTAGTTCCTTGAGCATGTACCGCATGTTCGTAACCTACTATTAGCATCTGTAATGCTACTACCTTGGAAATACCCCATGTAAAGAGAAATTATAACTTTTATTGTGATTTTCATGAAATAGGTGCGAAGGGTGCGACCTTCTAACGACACGAGCGGTGGCCATGAAGTCCAAAGGAAGCTACAGGGGGAGAAACGCACCCTGCGAATAGTTTCACACAACTCATTGGCCATAGTATTCCTGCTGTTATTGTAATTGGTCATGAGAAAGAGAAGCTCATGAGGCTCCATTGTAAAGTGAAAAATGATTGTAATGTAAATCTTGTTTTTATGAATAAACTTCCTTTCTTCTTGATAGTTGGTGGGCCTTGGTGACCTTGAGTATATGGTTTGTAATAAAACTTAAAAATTGTATCTTGTAAGGTCTTGTAATATGAGTTCAACTAAAGATCTTTTCTTGTACGGTTTGAGCTTCTCAAAGCTGTAATGAGCTTTTACTTATAAGTTTAAGTTGTGAGTCTTGAAGTGTGATTTAATGCTTGATATTTTGATGAACTTTGAGTTTCCAATGAGGTTCGAAAATCGATTAGCACAATATGAACGTGTGAGACCAAATCCAACATGTGAATATTTGGGATTAGCTCATGCCTCAGGCTTCTCTTTATACTTAAGAATTTAAAAGTCTTAACGCAATTCTGCTATGCCTCTTAAGAACAAACTCATATTGCGACCTTTATCCAAAGTATAATTCGTTGAAAGAACTCGGGATTTTGGTGAACCAATTTATAGTCCTTGAATTTGAAGCTTGAATGAAAACTTGATGAAGGTCGGCTTAGACAGCCTGACATTAATTTGATGTATTTTGTTCAGACTTGAATATAAGTAATTCTCATGAATGACACCAAATGGGCTTCGATTTGTGATGATGCACCCAATCTTGGAATTTGTAGCTTGGAATTAAATCTTAAGTTTGCAAAAACTCAAAATTCCTCTTGCCACAAAAACAATGATCAATCCTCAAATGACTACGTAAATCTTTGAAGCAGGGCCAACCGACTACGTCTTGGAGTATTTAAATTGTGAGAATGAATATTATCTTCATCTAAAATCACTGCATCTGCACATGTTGGTTAGTCATGGTAAACATACTTATAAAAGTAAAATAAGACAAGCAAGAAATGAACACAAGGAGGTGGGATCTTATGGTCAAAAATTAGGGTGCAACAGATGCCCCTATTTAAGTTACTCCTATTCGGAGATATGGAGATTGAAATCTCCGTCTCGACGAAATAGGAGGGACTTAAATACAAACACTGCACGAATTTTTGGCCGCAAGAAGCCACCGAATGCAAATGATATGTAATGATATGAAAAGATGTGAAATGCAAGACAAAGAGGTCCTGTGGGAAAATGGCGTCACAGGGGAAAAACTAGACACCACGCACGGGAAGAACATGCTCAACGAGACCAGACTTCGCGGGGAAAGATTTGACAATCACAAAGTGTTCGTAAATATGTCATGAAGAACTTCATGAGAAAAACCATTTGAGGAATCTACTGTATATGTCAAATGTAATTGATTCGAGATGTCAACTGGAGAAGTTTAATGTCGAGGCTTGTAACTGCATGTAAGGATGCTTTTGTCAAAGTATCTATTGTCAAGAACTTCTAGGGAATCTGCTGTCGAGATTCTATGTTGTAGTCTATTGGAAAAATACTTCCGTCGAAGTCTTCCGGAAGTCTACTGTCAAGATTAACCAGGAAATGAAATGGTACCACCTACTGTCGAGGTCTTTTGGGAATCTACTGTCAAGATTAACCAGGAAATGTAAGATGTTTGAATGATTGTTGTTGAAAAAAACTTCCCCGTGCGTCATGGTATGGGTGCCATGAGCTGGTCTCAGTCTCTGCCCAGAATGAAGAAAACTCGCGAGAGCGTCTTTACAAAGATGGGTTGTAGATTTTGTAGATTGTAAGTTGTAATTGTGAAGCTTTGGCTGTAAGCCATAATGTCGTTGTAAAGCTTCACCGGGGATCTTCGGAAGAGGTGTGGGCCGGTTGAGTTGTAATGTATGTCTTCTCAAATAAAGAGAGACTATTGTGATAAACTTCTTCGACTTCTTCGGGGAGATACCACTTGACGGAAGTAAACTTGTGTGATGAACCCACTGAGGAATAAATTCCTGAAGAGTATCTTGTTGTAGTTGTAAGTATGTGAACTTCTTGAGGTGAACGTTTCTCAAATAAAGAGAAAACATCTGTGAAGTCTTCGATAAAACAATCTGATGGGTTTCCGGAGAGATGCCATAAGTTGATGATCTTCGTAAAACCGCTGGGGACAGATGAACTGTCTTGATGAGATTATCATTTGTCGTTTTGAATAAAATGTTGATCAAAACGAGTTGCTCAAATAAAGAGATTGCTCAAATAAAGAGGTTACTTGCAAACTAGATGTAGATTGTTGGAAAGATGTCTTGTAATATTGTTGGAGAGATATTCATCTTCGATAATTATCTTCATGAGGACCTTTTCTGGGGAGCAGAGCGCAAAATGAATGCATACTCCATCCATATTCAGCAGTTTGGAGATATCCACCAATGTGATTGTCAGGGACCGAAATTCAATTCAGGAAATAACTGAAAAGAGACTGTCACGTAAGACCTGACCATAGAGGTATGAACTCAAATGAGAATGTACTGAAGCAACCGTCTTCCACGAGAATCGAACTTCGTGGGGAAAATAGAAATATTGCGCCTTTTCTGCCTATGGGTGACAATTCTATTTGGAAGGAGAAGACACGCCCAACCACTTGTGGATAAACACGACCAAAGCGACAGAATAACACACACACAAAGATGCACAAATGCAAATGTTATGTTATCTATTTATATGATATGTGTATGCTTATGCTGACAAAACAGACGAAAGCAACGATTGAAGATGGGATAAACATCCGACCAATCTTCAAAGATAGAAGTATCACTGGGGATATGCGGAGAACCAGATATAGGATCTCAATCCTGCTTCAAAGCTTCAAAAACATCAACTGGGGGAGTAGAGAACACTCCATTCGGGGATATAACAACTTGATAAGTCTGAAAGACTACCCTGTTGAAGACGAGGATAAAGATCCACTAGGGGTGGATCAAACTCGTAACTGTGGAAACTTCCTGGATAAAAATAAATATCCTCTTTATTAGAGAGGCTCATGCTGGAGAAGATCGATGTTGAAGAAGGTCCATTGAGGAGTACAACACGTCCATTTCACTGGGAAGGTGAAGTAGGAGAAGCAAATCACTGAGGATTAAAATATCATCCACTTCATTGAGGAAGTGAAGTTGAGCAAATCACTAGGAATTTTTCATTGAAGAGCTTCATCGGAGAACTGTCATGACCACCAGAATTAAAATTTACTGGGGACATGAAGAGTGTTTCAGAACAAGGTGACTCTGACTTAATGAATTGTGTAATAGTCACCATTTGAACAAAAACTTGTTGAGTGGGAAAGATAATCTTTGCGTCTCAATTGCCCCAAGTCATGAGAAGAGGTCATTCCAAGAGGATTTTACAGAAAACAAGGCGTCCCACTGTTTTCAAACTCTTAGAGAGATTTGTTGAATCTCGACGTAACGGACCCTGATTGACGATATGGCGAGTCTTCAATCTTACTCTAGAGGTGAAGTCAAATTTGCACCGAACAAACCGCTTGGAAATAACTTGCCCCAGTTTAGCAGAGTCTTCGAATTCCAATAGGACAAACTTAATGCTGACGCTTATGTGTAATCTTCTATGATATCAGGCCAAATTAACACGCGTGAAATGTTATCCTGAAACTAGTAATGCAACATACATGTTTGTCTTGAAGTTTTGAAAAAAAAGAGATATCATGACAACAATTTTATAAAGCCAATAAAATTTGAGCATAGCTCATAGGAGTCAGGAAACGTTATCTCATTGAGTATGCTTTCGAAATAATCCTTACTTCAATTAGGACTTTGGAGGGTCATATGCGGGCTTAGTTTATGATTTGTAAAAAAGGGATAAAGGTCAAAGCTTATTTGTACCCATCCATTTTGAAAAATGTCCATTTTTGAGAGGTTTTAAGTGCTTAATCAAGCTGATTAAAAAAAAATTTCCCCAAGTTTAAAAAATGAGGTTGGAAGGGGTTAAAAAGGATTTACTTCTTTATGTCTTTGGTGTTTAGGAGATTTGAAAAGAATGCCTTACATCATCAGTAGGTTTTTTTTCAAAAGCATACATCAAGAGATCTCGCGTTTTACTTCGTCATCCTCCCTCCAATTTCATGCCTAAGCAAGAGATCGGGTAGCATTGGCATTATAATTTATGAAAAATAATTTTGAGTGAAACGAATGGGTTTCTTCAAGACAACCATTTATTGCATTACTTATTCAAAATAAACAAGTTCTCACATGCTAATTATGCTTTTAACCAAAGAAAATAATAAGAGCAAATAAGCACACAAAATGAACAGCTGATCAACACAACAGTGTTCCATTCACGATTGGGCTTCCTCCTTTGAAAGTCAGTTCTTCATTATTAATCATTTCTTGAACTTTTCCTTGGAAAACTTTACATTCTTCAATCGAATGCCCCAATGCTCCATCATGAAATTCACAGCTGGCATGAGTCGAACCACGGTGGACGAGACTTCATAATTCTAGTCTTTCTGGGATTCATTAACGAGTTTCTAGAAAAATATGACCATAGCTGACTGTAAGTCATTGGGATAAGATCAAACCAGCGGGTGTCTTCTTTCGGAACACTCAGAGGTGTCTTCTGATTTTGAAACTGTCTTCGAACCTGTCGATCTTGACGCTGATCTGGAGGAGTCAATCTTCGCTTATGAGGTAGTCGCTGCTTGCGCTGAGCAGTCACTTCAAACTGATGTTGAGGACGAGGTGCTGGAACTGGATCTGACAGGATTGCATTAACATCAACATTTTCTTTCTCTAGGGAATCATCAACTGAAATCTCTTCGTTAGTTTGGTTATTCAAATCATCTTGAATTCTTCCACTTTTGAGTGCATTCTCGATGTTTACTCCGACTTCTATAATTTTGGAGAAATCAGATGGTACAGCGCCTACCATCCTAACATAATAAGAGTCTGGCAATGTTCTTAGAAACATCTTGCTTAAATCCTTCTCTAGAAGTGGTGGCTGAACTTGAGATGCTAGCTCTTTCCATCGCTGAGCATATTCCCTGAAAGATTTGTCGTCATTCTTACTCATGTTCATCAATTGATCACTGTCTGGAGCCACGTCCAAATTATAATTATACTGCTTCATAAAAGCATCGGCTAAATCTTTAAAAGACTGAATACAACTCCTTTGTAGCTTCATATACCATATCAAGGATGCCCCAGATAAACTTTCTTCAAAGCAGTGAATCATCAGCTCGTCGTTGTCAATATAAGCAGCCATCTTCCGACAGAACATCGTCAAATGATCTCTTGGACAACTAGTACCTTTGTAAACTTCAAAGACAGGCATCTTAAACTTCGGAGGAATAATTACACCTGGAACTAGACATGAGTCACGAGCATTAAAATCATATGTATCAGCTTCTTTTGTCATCTTTAATTGCTCTTTGAAATCCCGAAGTTCTTTCTCCATTGCTACGAATCTAGGATCGTCTATCTTCGTCTTAGCATGAACATTCTGAAGATTCGGTATAAACTGTGGAAACCGAGAAACTCTTCTATCAACTTGAACAACCAAGTTATCTTGCACAGGCCGAGGTTGTGTAGGAATATCCACTTGTTGAACACCGTCATCAGAAGGGAGATCGGATAACGGATTAGTCACAACTCTGAAACCAGTCATGGAATCCATATCTTTATTCTCTTTAGTATCCTTCAATAATACTTCGATCTTGGTCAAATGGTCGAGATGTCAACTGATAGAAAAAGACGGAAAGCCGGATGAGGACACAGCAGAGAAGAGACACATGCACATGCAAATGCTAAATGCTGAATGCTAATGCAAGAATGTAACGATGAGAGGTTTCATGGAACTCAAGTTCTTATAAACATTACAGAGTACCAAAGAAAGTTATTTTAATATTTTTTGATAATGGATTACAGCTAAATATTCTTAGAAGAGTCCCGACATAATAGCTAAATAAAAGCTAATAAAGCCCTAAGGAAGTCCTTCATCGCGCTTGTTGCTTTGTTCCTCCACTTGGATCTCCTTGAAGGTAAGCTTGTCCATGATCAACGTCTAAAGAGTAGTTTGATAGAGGAAAATAAATCCTCCATCTCTTTCTTTGTACTTGTTGGAAGGTGAGAAATGAATCCCTTGTTTACTCGGACCTTCAATATTGATGAAAGCATTTTGGACTTCTAAGGATATTCAATGACAAGGGAAGCCTTTGCATTTGTCTTTTGAGTTTGCTTGATTCTTCGATCGGCGCCCTTAACTTCCTTAGGACATCCAAGTTAGGACTCTTAAAAGAATATTTCAAAACCCTTTTTTTTTTGGTAATCCCTATTGGTTTCTATAATGTTTATAAATAAACTAGGAATCCCATGAAACCAATGCGATATGATGTTATATGGATGCAACAAGCACAGGTAAACACATAGATGCATAAAGACAAACAAAAGGGAGACCCTAGGTTTGCAACGAGCATGGAGCAAGGGTATACCCATTCCCAATAGGTTGTGGACTAAAGATTAATTGTACCTGCAGAACAAGGTTCTAAAGGGGTTCCCAAAATCATTAGCCCATCTTTCGGATATTATCAACTTCCCAACTAACTTGAGGATTAATAATATTCTCAAGAGAACTTCTTTTGAGTGTAGCTTCGCATAGCACTATTTCGGGACTTACTCGCTTATAGCCCCGCACTACGCCCTAATAAAGGCCAAAGTGGGGTTAAAGGTAACTACAGTCCTTAGTATCATGGACTCCAATTGAGAATAGTAAACGTTTTCACGACTAAACTCGTTCAACCGAACCATTTTCAAAAGGGTCTCAACTAAGCGGGATTATCAAATCAACTTAGTCGGGACTCACTCCCTATAAGCCTCCTCGAATATATCACCATCCTATCTTAATTTCTCTCAAGTCCGGGTGTAGGACTTTGTCTCACCACTCATAGATATCAACCCCAAAAGAAAATAAACAAACACATATACAAATAAGCAGATATAAAGCAATAAATAAATAAACAAGGTAGGGAAACCCACAAGCGGGTCCCCAGTGAAGTCGCCATTTCTGTCGCGGTGAAATTTTGATACCAAACTATTGATTAGTTTGAATCATTATTCATATGCAACCGAACTTTGATTTGTCCAAAGGAAGGGATAAAGATCGAAATTCCCACAATGCAATGCAAATGCAAGCTAGATTGTTTAGGTTCGGGGGTTGGTTAAACTTAGGGAAGGTGCTAGCATCCTAAGTTTCTGTAGTACTCTACAGGAACCTCTTGTTTTATGCTGTTTATTGCTAAGGGTTATCTGCTTAATGGTTGAAAGACCTAGTGGTTTATATCTAAGTATACTCGATAAGATGTCGCATCTTATGCCTACATATCCTTACGGGAGTGGAATCAGAGTACTTGTAGTTCCCCTAAAGGGTTAGAGGAGCTCTTTGACTGTGGTCAAAGTTCCTACGGTTTTAGGGTAGTTGTTTTGATTGGGTTTAGGAGAAGAGATGAGTCTTCATGTTAAGGGAGATGTAACCACCACAAGTGTAAAGGGGGTTGTAGGAAAATGGTCTTTGCATCGTCTTAAGAAAAGGGCTTAAGTACTCGGATTGTTTGACGAGTATGCCTTTATCACTCTTAAGGCAAAGTTCCTACATCTTTGATTGTATTGTTGTGGGGGTGGAGATTATATCTCGCTTAAAATGATTAACATCTATTCTCTATTGTGTTTGAAAAAGTTGTATAGTGTTGTTTGTTTGTCTAAGTTGTGGAGATAATGGTCCTTCCTATGGGGTAGGATCTATCTTAAGCGATCAACTTGAATGGAATCAAGGATAGTGGGGAAATGATGCAAATGACGTGCACTACACACAAGTGTTGACTCATGTGTAGGTTTTTTCCTTTGGACGAAAGGTGATGCGATAATGTAAATGCGGTAATGTAAATTGCAATGAATAAGTTGCGGAAATGTAAACCATACACGAACGCATGAAAGCGCTAGGTGAGTGTGTGCTTTGCGGATAAATAAAAGCAGATGAGTATAAAACATACATACGCATGAAAGCGCTAAGTGTATGTGCATGGGTCGTGAGAGGATGGAGAGAGGCGTGCACAATTGATTAAGCTATGGGAGATTGATTTAGTTTTATAAAATGTTGTTTATTAATTTTAAGTGAGATTAACTATAAATTAAAATTCTAAGTTTTAAATAAAATGCTACAATGATCTTAATTTTATTATAAAAACTTAAGTGAAATGATTATTTTTATTATGGCTATTATTAAGAGTTAAATTAAATTAATATTGATTTTATTTTAGTGAAAATTAGATTAAGGTTATGAATCAATAGGTTTAAGTGAAGATTTATTAAAAGGGTTTTCTCATTAGATATGTCAATTATTTAAAATAGAGAGAAAAGAAAAAAAAGGGATTTTATTAAAAATTGTTTTAGTCATTAATAAAATGTAGGTTATTTAGAAAATGATTCCCTTAAAATAATTATAAAATGAATTATTTATTTCAAGTTAATAAAAAGGCTTCTTTACTTAGAACATGAGAAAAAAAGTTAAATAGATTTATTCAATAAATAAATTAATAATATTGACTTAATAATAAAATTGAGAAAATTAAATATAAAAAGTTGGTTTTAGTTTTCAGAAAAAAAAAAGATTAAAGATTGGTAATGATTAACGGGTTAAATTAAGGTTAAATTATAGGGGTTACGTTAATTAACGGATTAAGTTAGAGTTAGGGTTAATTAACTGTGGGGCGCGTGATCTGGTGTGATGCAGGCATAAAGGTTTATCGTGTGGCTGCGTTGTGGGCTGTAGGATATGATCTATTGGAGATCAAAGGGTGTGTACGTGAGGTGTATAGTATGTGTGTGTGGGTGCAGACATACCATATTATTTTAGCAATTACAATCAGAAAAAGGAAAATAAAAAAAAAGAAACCCTAGACTCCTTCCCTCCCAGATCGCGTCACCTTCCCCGTTTTTTCGTCTCTGTCTCCTTCACGGATCTCCTCCTCTCGCTTCGTATTCTCCTTCCGCGACGTTGTCCTTCTTCTCCAACTTGATTCTCCACGAATTCTCCTCTTCTTCGCATCGTCTTTCTCCCTTTCCTCAATTCCTATAGAATAAACAGAAGACAACAAAACAACAATGTTAGCGAGAAAAAGGGCTCACGGTTTCTTTGAAGGTCTTCTCTGGTTTTGAAGGTGATTGTTGGAGTTGGCGGTGATTTGCATCGGGTCGGTTCTCCTATGGGATATCGGTGCTGACGGAGGGTTTGAGAGTGGTTCAAGTCCACGACGGGACTTTGAGGATCTCCGGAATAGCAACGTTTACGGTCTTTCAGATAAGTCTCCTCCTTACAGACTTAATTTGGGTTTTAGGATGTGGGATGTTTTCTGTGGATATTGTGAATTTTTTTTTGCTGTGATATTTATGTGTGTTGTTGTGGATTTCTCTGCGTGTTTCTGTGTATCTGAGTATGTGAATTTTCTGGTTGTTGATGTCCCCCCCCCCCCCCCCCCCCCCGTTTTCCATCGTGAATCTTGCCTTCTTTATATACTTAAACCAAATGCTGCAAATTATTGATAAATAAATGCCCTTTCCTCTTTTACTCGAACATGTTCGCAGCATGTTCCTTGCTTTAACGAGTTTTCTCTTTTCCATTGAACAGGTCAGACTCTAGTTTTGGAAACAAAGATAATGGTGATGAATGTCAATATCCTGCTGTAAATATGAATCCAAGGTAGTAAGGTTGGCTCTGACCACGACATGTCTTAAAACGCTCAGATTCTTTCCCTACTTGTCTTCGCTTTGACTTAATGCTCGACCACAATCCCTTTTTCCCATCCCTAATTTCTTCAAGTCAGAAAGAAAAACTGCTGCTAACCGTCAAAACCCTTGCTGGTACGTGATTCCGAAGGCTCGATACCGTAATGTGCTTTTTCTTATAAATTCCTAACACAGTTCTACTTCTGTGGATTTCCTTTCTCGCATTCTGTCCTCTACTGTGGGATATGTGTATTTGCTGCTTGGAGTGTTCTACTTTGTGAACGTGTACGAGTGTATATGTGAAGTTTTAGCAATGCCGGTCAGGTCATCTGATATTGGCGGTCTTTTTCTGGTGAGAACTTTGCTCTTGTCTGTATGATTGTATATTGGAGTGTATTTATGATTTTGTTTGCTCTTCAATTCTTTTTCTGCTGTGAGTGCTTTTTATGAGACTTTGTTTTCTCGAACATGTGCGTTGATTTTGGTGGAGAGCATATTATGCTTATTTGCGCATATTGCTTTTGTGAGCAAGACCTTTGATTGAATTTGATGAGTTTCTATGCGATTTTGTGGACTTATCATCTCTGATGTTGATTATTAGGATGCCAACCCCTGTCTAATGTTGTTTATTGTGAATGCAGACTCAGATATTGACGACGGCGCCGGTTATTGCTTAAACTGCTGGGAAGTACACTCCAAGTTTTGCCTGATAAATGTTTCCTACTGCATCAAGGGACGACTGGACTCCTAATGGACAAGCATCATCTGGTGAAAAATTGGTAAGCAGTCGTTCCTACTCAATGGTCATTATGTTAACTGTCTCGAGCAACAATGTCGTCGTAAATATGGATCAATGATGTTGTTTAACTTAATGGTCTTTGGGTTAGGAGTGGTTACGATTCCTTCCTCGATCACCCTTGCTTTAATTTAATTTCATCCATCGGTTTCCTTTTGACAGGTTGAGTGAGTTGCAGTGCTTAAATGAGCTTCTAGGCTCATCGGTATGCCGACAGTGGTAATGAAGTATCATGCCGGTAATTAGAAGAACCTGGTTCAAAGTTGTCTTAGAGATGAGGTAAACCAAGATTCTGGTTGCAAGTCTGAATATTGTCATAAACTGTGCTTTGATTGTTGCCGCATTGGCGCGCTCTTCAGGTACTTGAATACGAGGTTTCATAGTCACTATGGTAGTTGCAATGTCATAATGGATATCTTGTGCCTTAACAATTAGAGCAGTGGGACTTTACTAATTGGCTCTGCTTCTTCCAGTGTGACAGGCTCTCCAGTCCTGGCAGCGGTAGTAACTTCATCAATTATCAGTCTTGAAGGTGTGGTTTATGCAGCAGAAACTCCAGTTAATATCTTTCCCTTCAAGGATTCAACCACATGTGGGGTGTAGTTAGACGCTAAATTTGAGGTGCCGTAACCAAGCTGACCCTCTCTATTGCCATCCCATGTAAAAAACTTCACTTAAATCAGAAGCTACAGCTGTGCTTGCTTGCTGCAGCAACGACAACAATTTTGGACTTCAACAAAGATACTCTACGAGCCGTGGGTTGTGTATCGATAGAAGTGTACCCAAGCTGTCCCTCTCGATGGGATCCTCAAGTGAACACTTCGCCGCCCTGAGTAGCAATAACAGTATGGTGCTTAGCTGCATCAATTGCCATCACTTTGCGAGAACTTAGACCAGAAGTCACCTGGCGTGCTAGCAAATTAGGTAATTTTCGTTATTGTTTCGGTTATAACTTTGTCATCATTGCTTTGTTTAAGTAAATACCCCAGTTGCTCACGAAGAAATAACTTGAATTTGTCTATCTTTGACAGGCTTCTGCAGTCTACTATTTGAAAGCTCTCGAAGAATCTCAGTGTTTATAGCGCCGAGCTTAGTGATAGCCTTAGAGCGTCTCTTACTGGCACCCGTTCATGCTTAGCATCTGCTACAGCCATGTTACCTTTCTGTTTCGAGAGTGCTGCTTCTACTCTTTGAAGGAGTAAATGGACTTCTAACATTTATTTTGATCTGCATTTGTAGGAGGAGGCGGAGGGGAGAGGGAGTATCTTGGAAAGTGGTGGCTTGCAAGCTTCAAAGGAGTGGACATGGTCCCTCCAGGACATAATTACAACACTGTTTCATTCGTTGGTTAGTTCCTTGAGCATGTACCGCATGTTCGTAACCTACTATTAGCATATGTAATGCTACTACCTTGTAAATACCCCATGTAAAGAGAAATTATAACTTTTATTGTGATTTTCATGAAATAGGTGCGAATGGTGTGACCTTCTAACGACGCGAGCGGTGGCCATGAAGTTCAAAGGAAGCTACAGGGGGAGAAACGCACCCTGCGAATAGTTTCACACAACTCATTGGCCATAGTATTCCTGCTGTTATTGTAATTGGTCATGAGAAACAGAAGCTCATGAGGCTCCATTGTAAAGTGAAAAATGATTGTAATGTAAATCTTGTTTTTATGAATAAACTTCCTTTCTTCTTGATAGTTGGTGGGCCTTGGTGACCTTGAGTATATGGTTTGTAATAAAACTTAAAAATTGTATCTTGTAAGGTCTTGTAATATGAGTTCAACTAAAGATCTTTTCTTGTACGGTTTGAGCTTCTCAAAGCTGTAATGAGCTTTTACTTATAAGTTTAAGTTGTGAGTCTTGAAGTGTGATTTAATGCTTGATATTTTGATAAACTTTGAGTTTCCAATGAGGTTCAAAATCGATTAGCACAATATGAACGTGTGAGACCAAATCCAACATGTGAATATTTGGGATTAGCTCATGCCTCAGGCTTCTCTTTATACTTAAGAATTTAAAAGTCTTAACGCAATTCTGCTATGCCTCTTAAGAACAAACTCATATTGCGACCTTTATCCAAAGTATAATTCGTTGAAAGAACTCGGGATTTTGGTGAACCACTTTATAGTCCTCGAATTTGAAGCTTGAATGAAAACTTGATGAAGGTCGGCTTAGACAGCCTGACATTAATTTGATGGATTTTGTTCGGACTTGAATATAAGTAATTCTCATGAATGACACCAAATGGGCTTTGATTTGTGATGATGCACCAAATCTTGGAATTTGTAGCTTGGACTTGTTGCACCCCAAAATTTTACCAACATTTATTTACCCATCAAGTGTTTGAAAGTTGATACTTGCATCAGAAAGTTCAAGAGATCCTCAGAGGAATGGGTTGAAACCAAAGTTGTGTGCTTCATAGCCTGAGAGTTGTAGGAGCTCCTCAGATGATTCTGAGACTTTGAGAATGAACTTGAAGCTCTGAGAAAGTTTATGAGATGTATTGAAAGCCATCATGAAGCCCAGAGAGGTCATTATGCAAGAATTCAAGAGATTCAGCCATGAATGGTAGAATTAGGGTTTTTGACTGAGTCAACCCTAGGTCAACTGAAGATTTGGAGAAGGCTGAGACCTAATCCAAGGGCCATGAGATCATGGAATGATGTATGGAGATGTTATAAAGATGATTCCTAGAAAAACTCATCATGATTGAGGAGTTTGAGAAGTTTTAAGTTAGGGTTTCTAAGGATGGACAGTGTAAAAACCCTAGTTTGATCCCTATCTTCCAGGCAGTTTTAGCTCAAGATGTGATTGTTATCTCATCTTCCCCACAACATTAATGTTGTATAGATTGTTCTTAGCTTTAATTTGAGTGGTAGAACTCCTGGATAGGATGTGCAGAGCTCAAGGTATGGTTTTGACAAATTACAGGTCATCTGAGGTGTGTGAATCTGGGTCCTTGAAAGTCACCCAACTTGCAGACAACGTTTGCCCTGGTAGGAGGATTCCTATGATCTCTTGGTCAACATGAATGTTGAAGATAATCTTCTTAGCTTTCTATATAGTACTATAAGTCCTTGATAGGATTTGTAGAACTCAACTTATGGTTTGAACAAGACAAGGGTATTTTGGTCATTTGGAAGTTATAGGTCATTTTAAGCAAAGGCCATATCTCCTATTTCCAAGCCTCAAATGGAAAAATTCAAAACATCAAAGTTGTTCAAAATAGAATTTTAAGCTTAGAAAAGTGGTCATGAATTGTTGGAAAAGCTTGTAGCAAGGATTGACAAGAATGGGTGAAAATGACCTAAAAATGAGACATAACTTAAATGGATCCAAGTTGGAAAATGGTTTGAGAGATCTACACATCCAAAATAGGTCATCCAATATGTCATTTTGAATCCAAACAACATTTTGGAAACAATGGTTCAAACACATTTTTGATTTGAGGTCTAAAAATGGGGGTTGCTTTGTAATGTTGTTACTTGCATATTAAGGTAACTTGGGAAAACTTCACATAAGGCAAGGCTGAGCTTGTTTTTTGCACATTCCATCTCAATATCTCTTGTAAGGAGATTTTAACACAAAACTAAAGGCTTAATGCATGAGATATGAGATATACAACATGTCATTAAATGAGAAATTCCATGACTTTCTAGCACTTTCTAGATGAATCTAGGATCTTCTATGGATTGTTATATATTGAGAGGATCATGATGGGATTAAAGGTTGGTGAATTCATTGGTTAAGAGTGAGGGGGAAAGGGGTATTCAAAGTTTTCTTCAAACACAAGCAAGCCACGAGTTCATCTCTACAAGCTTCATTCATCCAAGATATTGCAAACAGAAATCACTACTCCATTAGAGGAGCATCTTGGAGAAAGAACAAGCTCTGAAACCATCTCTCCATACCTCTACCATTACCACTTGACAGGTTGGTATTCTTCTCCATATCTCATTATTTATGCGCTTTCCATTAGGTTTCTAGGTGTAGAATGTATAAGTTAGGTTAAATGGTTGTTTTCTGAGAGTTAGAGAGCTTCTTGTGAGGTTCCATGGCAGGTCATAGATTCTTTAATTTTCAAGAACAGGCTGGATATAGGGTCTTAATTAGCATATGATAGCATAGATTGACTAGGGTAATATGAGGAACAACGTAGTACCAGTAGAATCAAGTTTGATCAAGATTGATATCAGAGAAATGTGTTGAAACCCTAACCTTCATGCATTCTGTTTGGAAAATCCACGAGGTTTTAGGAGAAGCTATTGGTACCATCGTGTTCAGGGAAGAAAATGGAGCAACTTTGGTCTTTAAGGTTTTGGTTTTCATGGAGAAATGGAAGAGAACGAGTGAGTTGAATATTCGTGCATGGAACCTGGTTCTTTCATGGAAACCCTAGTCTCATTTGGGACGATGACTCTCCACCGTTGGATCTTTCTATTTCGCTTGATTTGTTCACCTCATCGTGCGGTCCCAATTCAAAATCAGAAACAGAGGGAAAGGTCAGCGCAGAAACGCTGCATTTAACTAAGTGAGAAACCCTGGGCCACTGCTATTCACACCCTCGAACCAAGGCCCAATGAAAATAACACGTTAAATTGTTGCTATTCATACCGTCCTCGTATTAATTTTCCTTTTAATTTTTCAAGTGAATTCTGAAAACAAATGGGCCTGCGCGCCTTCGCTATCCGCACCCCCATCCTCTGGCCCATCGTAATAATTGAACTAGGCGCCTCTTCTAAACGCACCCCCTCCCCATTTTCTTTTTTTTCTTATTTTTAATTTCTTTTATTTTTCTTGCATCTTTAAAAATCCATTTTAAATAGGAAAATTAATATTTTTGATTCCTTGTTTTTGCATTAGGTTGATAATCATGTCTAGAAAAATATCAATAAATAAAATTGGCATTTTATTTTCTTTTAATATTTTTAGAATATTATTCTTTTAAATAGCTTTTAAATAGGTTTAGTTTGATACTCAATTTTGTAGGATTTATTTTAGGACCTTCCCTTAATCTTTTTGATTCATTCTTTTTAATGTGATTAGATATTGAGCCTTAGTTCCCATAGGATTTATTTCATGATTTTTAGATTAAAATTTGATTAGTTTAATTAGGTTAGCATTAGGGTACCAAATTAGGGTTTAGGTTTAGCTTAGGAGAGTAAACCATTTTCTTTCAGGAGTTTTGACTTGATTTTTGGGTATGGGATTATAGGGCTATTATGGGTAGGTGCAATAGACCCTTGTGAATAAGCATTAGATTTCCCCCCCCCCCCCCATTCTTTAGTATTTTTGGAGTATTTTCTGAATAGGACTATTTGTGTGGCATGTTATGTGATTGATTGTCTATCTCTGGGGTTTATCTTTGGGGGATTGTTGTGGGGCTTGGTTTGCTTTGGAGACCTTGTTGAAGGAGCATGATGAAGGAAAAGATTGAAGATCAAGACCCAGAGGTTGAGAGGTTGGAGCTTGTTCTCTGTTTGTGAGGTTTGAGATCCTGAAGTCTGAGGGAAATTCATGGTACTTTCCTGAGGAAGGCACTATGGATGCCTTTCATTCTTTCTTCTCACCTCTTTCCCAAGTATCCAATGATGTTGGAGCCTTCATGTGAGTTTAGTTTCTCCTGAGGAGGAATGTAAACTAATCACAGTTGTTGAGCCACATGGGATACGATTCCTAAGTGGAAGCCCCCTAGTACTTTCCTGAGGAAGGTCCTATGGGTCTGTTCACTTAGTTCCCTTAGTTCATGTAGGATTTCTTAAGTATCCAATGATGTTGGAGCCTTCATGTGAGTTTAGTTTCTCTTGAGGAGGAATGTAAGCTGATCACAGTTGTTGAGCCACATGGGATACGATTCCTAAGTGGAAGCCCCCTAGTACTTTCCTGAGGAAGGTCATATGGGTCTGTTCACTTAGTTCCCTTAGTTCATGTAGGATTTCTTAAGTATCCAATGATGTCGGAGCCTTCATGTGAGTTTAGTTTCTCCTGAGGAGGAATGTAAACCAATCACAGTTGTTGAGCCACATAGGATATGATTCCTGAGTATAAGCCTCCTAGTGCTTTCCTGAGGAGGGCACTATGAGTCTGCCTACTTAGCTCCCTTTCTTTGGTAAGCTTGTTTTGAAGCTTGAAGACTGGGATTGATTTCTCTTGATTAGGGTTTTGCTTTAGGGCTTTTCTTAGAGATAGATTAGGGTTTGTTTTGCTTGATAGCATTCCATTTCATTTGTAAGATTGCAGTTTATTATTTATTGCTTGATAGCATGTTGTTTATTTTTCAGTATGATTACTGTTATTTCATGACTGGCTTGAGGTCGAGACGAGCTTGTGGAGGCTGAAGCCCCACACACATTTCCTCCCTCACTTGCATTGCATGCATTTTACTGTTAAGCTGATGCTTTGTCTATTTTGGTGTATCATTGACATGATCCCTTAGGACTCTCATTTCCTTTGATAAGGATTTGATGATAGACTTTTAGGTTGAAACCTATGCATGATAACTTCTAGGAGTTCCCTGTTCAAACCTCAACCATATGATGAATCCATGGCATGATAATAGTAGGACTTGATAGTCTCCCTCCTAGTCGGGCCTGTTCTCTTCTCATCTCAAAACAGTTTAAGATACAGTAATCATGAATGATTTCTTTCGTACGTTACGAGCCTTAAGCTATCTGAGAAAGGATTGTGGGAGAGTTGCTTTTCCACAGTCTGGATGTTTAGTATGGTACCCTTTGGGTGACATGCGACGCATTCACTCTCAGGTCATAGTCTCTAGTGCGGTTGAAATCGCAAACACAATAAAAAACACTTCTTTTAAAACAGGAAATAAACCGTAGTTTCCCGAACTACGTGAGCTCTGATCTCTCATGCCTGTTGAGAGTACGTAGGCACAAGATGGCGAAGTCTTGGCGAGCTACCTTCCCCCCATAACCCTTCGTAGGCCGAACTACGTTGACTCTGATTTCTCATTCTTTGATGAGAATACGTAGGCATAAAGTGCGACGCTTTGCCGAGTCATTTTTCTTTTCTTTTTCAGCCAGCCTTGATAGGTAGATAGAATAAAACCAACCCGTCCAAGTAAACAAACAAGCGTGGATCCCGTCGAGTACGACGGACGTGAGGGGTACTAATACCTTCCCCTTGCGTAACCGACTCCCGAACCCACACAATGGTTGCGATGACCTTGTCTTACCCTTTTTCGTCAGGTTTTTCCGATCGTTTCCTTTCCCGCTCTGAGGGATAAATAACGAAAGGTGGCGACTCTTTTGTCATGCCGGCACCTTATTTTCGCGCGAGCGACAACTGGCGACTCTGCTGGGGGCCGAACCCAGAATCTCTGGTTCTCCGGTTCCCTATGAGAGTCAATCCTAGCGCTTGTATGTTTGCTTGTTGGGTTGCGTTTATTTATCGTATTTTTACTTCTCGCACTTTATTTCCCGCATTTTATTTCCAGTTTGATATGATTATCTGTGCTGCTGTGGGAGAGGGATGTTACTATGAGTGAGAAGCCGGACCTGGGCTTGAGTATGCACCTAGACATAGTTGCGGAGAGTAGTAGACGGACCTGTCTGCGGAGTAGGCACAGTTCCCTACGAAATCTGCGCTCAGACGAGGTTCTCGCAGAGGTGCTTCTTTCTGGTCCTGAGGATCTGAGGGGAGTCCAGATGTGAGGATTGTCGACTCTGGGGACCGATCATTTGGAAGTCAGCTAAGTGAGGCCTCTTCATGACTTGATGATGCCACTCCTTCTGGGAATCATATCGTCACTCATGAAAGTCTGTGACGCTGATGACCGCATAGGATGTCGTACCTTTGTCTGTGGATTAGGTCCATACCTGTGAGAGGGATTGGGTTTATTGCAGGAAACTTTGACCTTCAGACTACCTGGTTTTCTTGACAGTGAATCAGTTATGTTGGTACCAGGGTTCTCAGTTGCAGATTTGTCTGTTCTTGATAGAGTAGGTTTTGATCAGAGGATCTTGTCATCAGGTGTATGTCTGTTCTTGATAGAGCAGGTTTTGATCAGAGGATCTTGTCATCAGGTGTATGTCTGTTCTTGATAGAGCAGGTTTTGATCAGAGTATCGTCATCAGTGGTTTGTTCTTGATAGGGCAGATTTTGAGTGGGGTCTGAAGATCTCATCAACAGGTGTTGTTTGTTCTTGATAGGGAAGATTTTGAGTGGGGTCTGAAGATCTCATCAGCAGCTGTATGTTTGTTCTTGATAGGGCAGATTTTTGATTTGGGGTCTGAAGACTTCATCAGCAGATATTTCTTGATCATACGTCCGGGGTCCTCATTATCAGACATTTGTTCTCGACAGAGCAGAATTTTGATCTTATGTATATGGTCCTATCAGAAGGTTGTTCTTAGCATATCAGATTAGTGGTCTTACACCGGGGTTTTCTTCTCATCAGTGACTGTTGATACCGAATCTCCACAGCAGTTACCTGGATATATTATTGCATGCCTGCATTTTGCATTAGTTTGCATGTTCATTTGCATTCCATTAACGTGTGTCTGTGTTGCAGGTACCGTTTCCCCGATCCAGGATCTCTCGCCTCCTCTTGTATTATTGTGGCCTCCCTCAGGAAGACTGTTGCGTGCAAGTTCCCGGCCCCTGATGTGTCGAAGTTGACTGTCGTTGATGCTATAATACGATTTCCATATATACACGAGATTGATGTTTCCATGATTGGGCTCGGATTTCTTCTGCTTCTTATTATTGTCAGCACTGGCACTAAGGCGTTAGGATCGGGGGAAATATCCCAAGCACACAGATCGTGGCTTGAGGATCATCAGGATGACGTGTTTTCTCAAAGAGGTGTGGAAGCAGAGTTGAATGCTGAAGCACGGCTCAGGTTCAAAGCACTGGAAGACAAAATGAGAGACATTGAGAATCAGAATACTTTGGGTGTTGATATGTCCAAGCTGGGGTTAATTGCTGATTTCAAGGTACCTCATAAGTTCAAGGTGCCTGTTTTTGAGAAGTATAAGGGTACTACTTGCCCCCGTGTCCACCTTCGATCTTACTATAGAAAGATGTCTGCCTATTCCGACGATGAGAAGTTGCTGATGCACTTCTTCCAAGATAGTCTTTCGGGTCCATCCCTCGAGTGGTATATGGGCTTGGAGCCCACTACCGTGCGCACGTGGAAAGATATCGCTGAAGCGTTTGTCCTCCACTATCAATACAATAGCGACTTGGCCCCCAACCGAGTTCAGCTCCAAAACCTTTCACAGCGGAATAATGAAAGCTTTAAAGAGTACGCCCAGCGGTGGCATGAGTTGGCTGCTCGGGTTCAACCGCCGATGGTTGAGCGCGAGCTAGTGCAGATGTTTGTGGCTACCCTTCCTGGAGTCTACTATGAAAAGCTAGTCAGTGGCATGTCTGGGACATTCTCGGCTCTCATCACTATGGGCGAGCACGTCGAGAATGGTATAAAGATTGGAAAAATTCAAGGTGAATCATCCTCGGCTGGAGGGGGTGGAAAGAAACCTTACGCTGGCAAGCGTCGAGAAGGGGATGCAAGTGCTGTCACCAACGCTCGGAGAAAGGGCAAGGGCCCTCAGCAGCAGATTGCTAGCATAAATATCCCGGCAGCTCCGTCGCAGCAGCAGCAGCAGCAACCGCAGCAACAGAGTCAGCAGGGATATAGGAAATATTAGAATCGGGCTCCTTTGGCAAATCGTCACTTCGAAGCTCCACCTATGTCATATGCGCAGCTCTTGCAAACTTTGCTTCAGCTTCAGTTAGTTCAAAAGAGGACGTTGGCTCCCTTAACAGGGGCACCACCACCGGGGTATGACGCAAACGCCACCTGCGATTTCCATACTGGGGCACCAGGCCATACGGTTGAGAACTGCAAAGCCTTTAAGCACAAGGTGCAGGACCTGGTAGACGCCAAGGTTATTAACTTTTCTGATAATGTGCCCAATGTTACCAAAAACCCTATGCCTCATCATAGGGGAGGCGGAGTGAATGCCATTATCACGAAGGAGAGTGCAGATCTGTTGACTGATGTCAAAGACTTGAAGACGCCGCTTAGTTTCGTCAAAGCTAAGTTGTTGAAGAAGGGGTTCTTTCCAGGATGCGGAGAGTTATGCATGGCTTGTGCTACACATCCTGATGGGTGTGAGCAGCTGGTAAAAGGTATCCAAAGTCTGATGTCTGAGGGTATTTTGCAGTTCGGCCGGAGAGTTGAAAGTGTATCAGGAGAGGTTGTGTTGAAGCAGGCAGATGAAGTCGCTACCATCACCATTCCTCGTCAAACTATTACCATTTTTGCGCCCCGACCGCCTACAATCACTATTACCAGAGCTGGGCCGATCCCATTCGAGAGCACTAACGCCGTTCCGTGGCATTATGGCACCGAAGTCTATTGTAATGGTCAGAAGTTAGAGCTGGAGCCGTACGGGGCGACTGTGCAGAATCTCGCAGGAGTCAGTGGTATTACTCGAAGTGGAAGAGTGTTTGCGCCAACAGAGGTTGCGGCAGAGAAAGTGGTCAGAGCTGATGTTGCTGATAAGGGTAAAGGCAAAGCCGTCGAAGAGGTCCCTTGTGGGGCAGAGAAAGATTTGCTTGTCAAAGATGCTGAGGAGTTCATGTGGTTAATCAAAAAGAGCGATTACAAGATTGTAGACCATCTTCATCAGACTCCGTCAAAGATTTCTATTCTCAACTTGTTGCTGTGTTCTGAAGCGCACCGCAATGCGTTACTGAAGGTATTGAACGCTGCCTACGTACCGCAAGAGATATCCGTGAATCAGCTAGAAGAGGTGGTAGCCCATGTTAATGCTGGCAATGGGCTAGGTTTCACAGATTTAGAGCTGACTCCTAAAGGGAGAAATCACAGCAGCGCCTTGCACGTCTCGATAGAGTGCAGAGGCACTATCATGTCGCATGTCCTGGTAGACACGGGTTCGTCGCTTAATGTGCTTTTGAAGAAGGAATTAATGAAGTTGGACACTCGTGGATTGCTTTGCACGCCCAGTGATCTGGTGGTGAAAGCATTTGACGGAACTAAGCGCCACGTTTTCGAAGAGTTGACCCTGCCGATTCAAGTTGGTCCGGAGACGTTTGATACGGTTTTTTATATCATGGATATCATGCCTGCCTACAGTTGCCTCTTAGGTCGGCCATGGATCCACGTTGCTGGGGCCGTGACGTCCACGCTGCATCAAAAGCTCAAATATGCTGTCGGGGGAAGCATAGTAACCGTCTGTGGTGAGGAGGACATTATGGTGAGCCACTTGTCATCCTTTAAGTATGTTGAGATGGATGGCGAAATCCATGAAACTCTCTGCCAAGCATTTGAAGCCGTCAAGGTGAAAGAGGTAGCTCCTGTCGTCGTAGAGAAGCAAGAGATGAATCTCTCCTCGTTCAAAGAAGCTCGAGCCGTCGTCGAAGCCGGTTCCACCCCAGGCTGGGGGCATGTTGTGGAGATACCGATCAAGCAGGATAAGTTTGGATTGGGGTATTCTCCTGAAGCTGAAGCTTCATCTTCTTCATCTAGCAGTTCGTCTCGTGGGATGGGGCCGATCATATTTACCAGTGGCGGAGTGATTTTCGAAAGCATCAACGCAGCGTCTGAGGGCAGCAGGGATAGCGATTGTGATCTTGACGCCTGGATTCAGCCAAGCAAGTCGGGCGAGCGCCTCAACAATTGGACCTTCAAGGAGATTATCCAGCTGACAAGTGAAGAGTAATGATTTACTTTTTACAATCTTTGTACAACCCTATGTCCTGCCCGGGGCATAGTGGTTTTATTGTCAGGGCCTTGTTGGATTATGTACATGCATTTTGTTAATAAATCAAAGGCGTTTTCTTCGTATCCAAATATTGTGTTCTCTGTTATTCATGTTCTATGTTTATTTTGAAAAACAGTAAAATGGCAGCGGGGTTTGTGCTAACCTGCATATTCTTGCTTTAAACTTAACCCTTGTTATTGCAGGATCCACATAACAGACGACATCGACTCTGGACCCTCTACGGCTCACTACGACTTCGATTGCCCGATATATCAAGCCGAGGATGAGATTGATGAAGACGAAGACCTTCCGGAAGAGTTGGCCCGCTTGTTGAGACAAGAGGATAAGGTTATTCTGCCTCATGAGGAAGATATTGAGATCGTAAACCTGGGTTCTGAAGAGCTCATCAGAAATGTCAGAGTAGGGGCTGCGCTGCAGAATGATGTCAAGCATAGACTGGTCGAGATGCTTCGAGAGTATAGTGACGTCTTTGCTTGGTCATACAAAGATATGCCCGGACTTGACACAGACATCGTGGTTCATCGCTTGCCGTTGCGAGAAGATTGCCCTCCAGTCAAGCAGAAGCTTAGGAGGACGAGACCAGATATGGCTGTAAAAATCAAAGAAGAAGTCCAGAAGCAGTTGGACGCAGGATTTCTAGCCGTTACCACCTACCCTCCGTGGGTCGCCAACATAGTGCCTGTACCGAAGAAGGACGGTAAGGTACGCATGTGCGTCGATTATCGGGATTTGAATAGGGCGAGCCCTAAGGATGATTTCCCGTTGCCTCATATCGATGTGTTGGTCGACAACACCGCCCAGTTCTCCGTGTTTTCGTTCATGGATGGCTTCTCCGATTACAATCAGATTAAGATGGCACCGGAGGACATGGAGAAAACGACGTTTATCACCCCCTGGGGAACATTTTGCTATAAGGTAATGCCCTTCGGTCTGAAGAACGCAGGGGCCACTTACCAGCGAGCAATGGTAACTTTGTTTCATGATATGATTCATCATGAGATCGAGGTCTATGTTGATGATATGATTGCAAAGTCCCAAACAGAGGAAGAGCATATGGTCAACTTATTGAAGCTTTTTGAGAGGCTTAGGAAGTTCAGGCTGAGGCTGAATCCTAACAAGTGCACTTTCGGAGTGCGGTCCGGAAAGTTATTGGGGTTTATCGTTAGTGAACGAGGTATTGAAGTTGATCCTGCGAAAATAAAAGCTATTCAAGAGATGCCAGCGCCAAAAATAGAAAAAGAAGTTCGTGGTTTCTTGGGCCGAATAAACTACATTGCAAGGTTTATCTCTCAGCTCACAGCCACTTGTGAACCGATGTTCAAGCTTTTAAAGAAAGATCAGGCGATTACTTGGAATGAGGATTGCCAGAAGGCATTCGACAAAATAAAGCAGTATCTTCAAGAACCTCCAATCTTGATACCCCCAGTGGCTGGACGGCCATTAATCATGTACCTGACGGTTCTGGAGAATAGTATGGGGTGTGTTCTCGGTCAGCACGACGAGACGGGCAGAAAAGAGCATGCCATTTATTATTTGAGTAAAAAGTTCACTGAGTGTGAATCTCGATACTCGATGCTGGAGAAGACGTGTTGTGCATTAGCTTGGGCTGCCAAACGTCTACGACAATACATGCTCAATCATACCACTATGCTAATTTCGAAGATGGATCCGATCAAGTACGTCTTCGAGAAGCAAGCTCTTTCGGGCAGGATTTCCAGATGGAAAATGGTGTTAACGGAATATGATATTCAGTACGTCTCCCAGAAGGCCATTAAGGGAAGCGTATTGTCTGATTACCTTGCCAAGTAGCCGATCGAGGATTACCAGCCGATGAAGTTTGAATTCCCTGACGAGGATATTATGTTTCTCAAAGCGAAGGATTGCGATGAGCCATTGCCCGGTGAGGGGCCAGATAGGAAGTCTCAGTGGAAGTTGATATTCGACGGAGCGGTTAATTCCTATGGAAGTGGTATCGGGGCTATCATCACGACTCCTCACGGATCCCACATCCCGTTTACTGCGAGACTGACGTTTCCAGTTACCAACAATGAGGCGGAGTATGAGGCATGTATTATGGGTCTAGAAGAGGCAATTGATTTGAGAATCAAGAATCTAGACGTATATGGTGACTCAGCGCTTGTAATCAATCATATTAAAGGGGAGTGGGAAACTCGTCAAGCGAATTTGGTACCGTACATGAATTATGCCAGGAGGCTGCTTCCGTTCTTCGATCGAGTGGAACTTCATCATGTAACTAGGGTTGAAAATCAGATGGCTGATGCCTTAGCCACGTTGGCTTCAATGTATAAAGTCAATCTGGGGAATGAAGCTCCAAGCATTGTCCTTTCGCGTCTTGATAGACCGGCGTTTGTCTTTGCAATCGAGGATGCCGCCGACGGCAAGCCATGGTTCCACGACATCCAGACCTTCCTTATGACTAAGGAATATCCTGTGGGTGCGTCAACCCAGGATAAGAAGACTCTGAGGAGGCTGTCTGGAAACTTTTATCTCAATCCTGATGGAGTGTTGTATAAGAGAAACCATAATCTCGTGCTACTCAGATGTGTAGATGAGAAAGAGGCAAGTATGCTCATGGAAGAAGTCCATGAGGGCACATTTGGTACGCACGCCGGCGGGCATGCCATGACGAGAAAGATCCTGAGAGCAGGATATTACTGGCTGACTATGGAGTCGGATTGCTTCATATTCGCGAAGAAATGTCATAAATGCCTGATTTATGCTGATAAAGTTCATGTGCCGCCGTGCCCATTGAATGTCATGTCCTCCCCTTGGCCGTTCTCCATGTGGGGCATCGACATGATAGGCAAGATCGAGACCACTGCATCCAATGGTCATCGTTTCATTCTGGTAGCTATCGACTACTTCACCAAATGGGTGGAGGCAGCCTCGTACGCTAATGTGACCAAGCAGGTGGTAGCTAAATTCATAAAGAGGGACATCATCTGTCGCTATGGAGTTCCCGAGCGGATCATTACTGATAATGGTTCGAATTTGAATAACAAGATGATGAAGGAGCTGTGCCAGAGCTTCAAGATTGAACACCACAACTCATCTCCTTACCGGCCAAAGATGAATGGCGCCGTCGAAGCCGCCAACAAGAACATAAAGAAGATTGTTCAGAAGATGGTTGTGACGTACAAAGATTGGCACGAGATGCTGTCGTTTTCCTTGCACGGTTATCGTACGACGGTGCGTACGTCGACCGAGGCAACCCCTTTCTCCTTAGTGTACGGTATGGAAGCTGTCCTACCGTTAGAAGTGGAGATTCCTTCTTTGCGAGTTTTGGTTGATGTGAAACTCAACGAGGCAGAATGGATTACGAATCGTTTGAACCAACTCAGCCTGATGGAAGAGAAAAGGTTAGCATCGATTGCATTTGGTCGTCTGTACCAAAGCCGAATGAAGAAAGCTTATGATAAGAAGGTGCGTCCTAGAAGCTTTCAGACGGGTGATCTCGTCCTGAAGAAGATTCTTCCGCCACACTCCGATCACCGAGGCAAGTGGACTCCGAATTACGAAGGGTCGTATGTCGTTAGCAAGGTCTTCTCGGGAGGAGCTTTGTTGTTATCCACGATGGATGGTGAAGATTTTGCATCCCCGGTGAACGCGGACGCAGTTAAAAAATACTTTGCTTGAAAGAGACCCGCTGGACAAAAAAGAAAGAGTCCAGGCAAAAAAAGGGGCATCCCGGCGAACCAAAAACAGAATAAAAGGTTCGGGAAAAAATTAGGGATATATTGAAAAAATGTACACCCGTGAAGTCGAAAACCTACACTAGGCGGCTTCGGCAAAAAAGGGTATCCCGGTGAACTGAAAACCCGTAAAGGGCGGTTCACGCAAAAGTTAGGGATTTGAATAAGCAAATGACTGCGTTCCGCGTGTGGACTTTCATTGTTTAGTGGTTTGGAGGACCTGAGGGCCGTTTATCTGAATCAATCTCTTCCGAAGCTAAAGCGTCGGAGAAGTATCGAAGTCGAGTGGGTCTTAGAGGGATCAACTCATGGTGTTCGTCTACGCCTCGTTGCCGACATTTGTATACTGATGTATATTTATGTTTTATTTTTGCGCGGCTTCCTCATTCCAGGAGTTTGCCTCTGTTGTAAAACATTCTTCGCCCATTCAGGGGTTCATCATCAATAAAATGCATATTATTCAGCAATTCTGCTTGCCTGTTTAGCATTTATCTGTTTTGTTTGCGAATGAAAACGCCGATGTTTTTTGATAAAATGCACATACATAAACTTACGGGCCTAGGCCCATTGATTGTTGAAACAATTAATTACCTGAATGTTGTCACAAGATAATAACCTTGATGGGTCCCTTTGAGGAGGGCATCTTGTCTGTTTGTTTGTGTTGTTGCAGGTGTAGCACCTTCCAGAAGATGTGTCGTGCGCATCCCCGAAGCAGGGCGAGTCCTCCTTCTCCAGCAGAGTTCAGTAGTCTCTCCTTTGCAGAGTCTGAATGTGAAGCCGTGAGCATTGATATGTTTCCCCAGGCAGAGATGATTCTTTTCCCCAAGCAGACGCATCCTGAAGGAACGTCACCTCATCAGCTGAGTCGCGCGCCGAAGCTCGGATTCTTCCCCAGCACCGGGTCACAAGTGCAGACTTCATAGAAATGTTCGGGGGCCGAAGCTCGTGTTTTCCCCAGTAAAGTCGCCGAAGCAGGATTCTTTCCCCCCGCACCGGGTCACAAGTGCAGGTTTCGTAGGAAGCTATTCATACACCGAAGTATGCAGCAACTGATGGTGCCAGACTGAAGTCTCCAGCGGAATTGAGATTCCCCACCAGAGTCATACTCTCACCCGAAGTCGGATGACTCCTTCTTCCCCAGCGGAATTGAAATTCCTCATCAGAGTCGTACTCTCCAGTGAAGTAGAATGATTTCTCTCTCCCCGACTGAATTCGCAAAACCCCCAAAAGAGCCGAATCCTTGGAAGCAGTGGGGACCATGAGCGGATTCTCCCTAGCAGAGTATTAAACAGCCGATGCGGTATTTCCCCCAGAGTCGCACTCTCTCCCGAAGTCAGATGATTCTTTCTTCCCCAGCGAAATTGAAATTCCTCATCAGAGTCGTACTCTCCAGTGAAGTAGAATGACTTCTCCTTCCTCAGCCAAGGCTGCGGATGTCCAAGAGGGCTGAGCCCGTGAAAGTCGATCAGACCATGATTGGTTTTTCCCCAGTGGAGTGTTGAGCAGCTGAAGTTGTTTCCCCACAGAGTTATCATCCCCAGAAGAGTGACCGAGGCGGCCACGCAGTTTATTCTCGCGATTAATATCGCTTTCTCTCAGCAGGTCCAGGTTCTCGTGGAGCTTCGTTCCCCTGCAGCAGTCAACTGAAGTTGGTTCCCCTGCAGCAGTCCACCGAAGATCAATTCCCCAGACAGAGTCCGATTGATATTGGCGTGTCCACGTTCTCCTCAGCAGGATGATTCCTCTATCGGAGTAGTTCTTCCCCCTTTGACAGGAGGATTCCCCCCTCGGCATTTATTTTGCTGACGGGATCGCATCATTGTGCATGATTGCATAGAATTTAGCATAAACGCATAGCATTTCCACCATGTGGGGCATGGCGCCGAAGCATATGCATCATAAACATGATCTAGGTTGTTACCATTCTTGTTTTACAGGTGTTCCGCCGAAGGATCAGTTGCTCGGGATGATTCCTGACCTTCTCCCCAACGAAGTCGCTCGCTCAAGATGATTTTTGAGATCCCCAGCGAAGTCTTCAGTTCAAGATGATTCTTGAATTCCTCAGCAGAGCCGTTTGCGCAGGATGATTTGTGAGATCCCCAGCGCAGTCTCTAGAGTTGGTTGTTTAAGTGGATACCTAGAGTCCCCGGCGAAGATCGCCCAGGACGATTCCTGAAACTCCAAGAGAGCCGAGTCCTTGGAAGCTGCTCAAGCCGTGATTGGTTTGTACCCGGCAAGAGTTGCCTAGAAGATTCCTGGAATCCCCAGCAGAATAAAGTATCCATAATGGTTATCGGTTCAGGATGATTCTTGAAGGCGCCCGACGGAGTTGTTTGTTCAAGATGATTCTTGAAGTCCTTAGCAGCGTGATATGTTTGCTCCAACAGTGATGTCTAATCTGAAGATTGACTTTGTAAACGCCTGAAGGCGATATCAGAAGGTTCCTGTGGATTCAGATTTCCTTATTGATGAATCAACGTTTGTCTGAAGACAAGGTTCAAAAGTTTGTAGATACAACTTTTGTATGCAAGGTGATCCGTGTTGGCCTGAAGACCAAGTCAGTTGTCCTGAGGTGATGATTGATTGCGATCAAGTGAATAGTGTTTCTTCTGACTGAAGTCGAAGATGTTTCTCCAGCTGAAGCGGAGTTTGCCTGAAGGCAAAGTGTTTGAATCCCCGTAGAGTCATGAATGGCTCAGGATACCACTTCTCTGACTGAAGTCACAAATTTCCCAAGCTGAAGCGAAGGTGCCTGAAGGCAAGGTTATCCCCAAAGTCATGAATGACTTAGGATTCATTTTTCGGACTGAAGGCCGAAGTATATCCCTGACTGAAGTCACGGATACTCTATAGCAGAGGCGGAGTTGCCTGAAGGCAGATCCATGTATCCTTGAAGGCCAAGGATCATTTTCTTCAGACTGAAGTCGAAGATACCTCCTGCAGAGTTGTCGACGGGCAAAGTTTACATCCTTGAAAGCCAAGGATGCTTATCTTCAGAAGTACTTGAAGATCTTTTCTAGCTGAAGCTGGAATCGCCGACGGGCAAGGTTTATATCCTTGGAGGCCAAGGATCCCATCTTCAGGAGTACTTGAAGATCTTTTCTAGCTGAAGCTGGAAGTGGCCAGGGGCCAGGGTTTCATATAGCTTTGATGTTGAAGTTCTACGGTGGGCTCAGTATGCAGTAGTATTCGGATGTTCGTTATGGTTCTGAGGGAGAACCCCAGATCAGAGAGTGCTCGGTTAAGTCTCTCATTCCCAACGGAGTAGTTTCAAATACGCAAGTGTACCTTCTGTTCCATTTACCAGGGGTGAACCCCAGGTCAGAGTTGTTCAGTGTTGTATTTTCTCCAGCGGCGATGCAGGGTATTTTGATTGTCCGACGGCGATGTCAGATTTAGTTCTCCAGCGGCGATGCGGGGTATTTTGATTGTCCGACGGTCATGCGGGGTATTTTGGTTGTCCGACGGCGATGTCAGATTTAGTTCTCCAGCGGCGATGCGGGGTATTTTGATTGTCCGACGGCGATGTCAGGTTTAGTTCTCCGGCGGCGATGTTGGATGCTTGTTCCCCCGAGTTATGGTTGTTCTTGACGGCGATGTCAGGTGATTTGGTGTTCCAGCGGCGATGTTGGGCGTTCCTCAGAATGTTGTCTGTTTCTGACGATGATGTCATGTGATTTAGCTCTCCAGCGGCGATGTTGGGTGTTTTGGTTGTCTGAAGACAATGTCAGAAGGATTTAACGTGGATAACTGACGGCGATGTCAGATCAGTATTTCTCCAGCTAGTTGCCGTGCAACTAGTATTGCAGTATTCGAAGATTTGTTCCCCGCAGAGTATCGTGTGCTCGTGCAGTTGGCAAATTTTCGGGTTTACCGGTATTCAACCGTCTCGCACCTTGATTGGCTGAGAGCCGTTCGCTTCTCACCCAGTCAGGTTCAAGCCGTTTAAATAGGGGCAGCTGTTGCACCCCAAAATTTGACCAACATTTATTTACCCATCAAGTGTTTGAAAGTTGATACCTTCATCAGAAAGTTCAAGAGATCCTCAGAGGAATGGGTTGAAACCAAAGTTGTGTGCTTCATAGCCTGAGAGTTGTAGGAGCTCCTCAGATGATTCTTAGACTTTGAGAATGAACTTGAAGCTCTGAGAAAGTTTATGAGATGTCTTGAAAGCCATCATGAAGCCCATAGAGGTCATTATGCAAGAATTCAAGAGATTCAGCCATGAATGGTAGAATTAGGGTTTTTGACTGGGTCAACCCTAGGTCAACTGAAGATTTGGAGAAGGCTGAGACCTAATCCAAGGGCCATGAGATCATGGAATGATGTATGGAGATGTTATAAAGATGATTCCTAGACCAACTCATCATGATTGAGGAGTTTGAGAAGTTTTAAGTTAGGGTTTCTAAGGATGGACAGTGTAAAAACCCTAGTTTGATCCCTATCTTCCAGGAAGTTTTAGCTCAAGATGTGATTGTTATCTAATATTCCCCACAACATGAATGTTGTAGATCTTGTTCTTAGCTTTAATTTGAGTGGTAGAAGTCCTTGATAGGATGTGCAGAGCTCAAGTTATGGTTTTGACAAATTACAGGTCATCTGAGATGTGTGAATCTGGGTCCTTGAAAGTCACCCAACTTGCAGACAACTTTTGCCCTGGTAGGACGATTCCTATGATCTCTTGGTCAACATTAATGTTGAATATCATCTTCTTAGCTTTCTAGAGAGTACTAGAAGTCCTTTATAGGATTTGTAGAACTCAACTTATGGTTTGTACAAGACAAGGGTATTTTGGTCATTTGGAAGTTATAGGTCATTTTAAGCAAAGGCCATATCTCCTATTTCCAAGCCTCAAATGAAAAAATTCAAAACATAAAAGTTGTTCAAAATAGCATTTTAAGCCTAGAAAAGTGGTCATGAGTTGTTGGAAAAGCTTGTAGCAAGGATTGACAAGAATGGGTGAAAATGACCTAAAAATGAGACATAACTTAAATGGATCCAAGTTAGAAAATGGTTTGAGAGATCTACACATCCAAAATAGGTCATCCAATATGTCATTTTGAATCCAAACAACATTTTGGAAACAATTGTTCAAACACATTTTTGATTTGAGGTCTAAACATGGGGGTTGCTTTGTAATGTTGTTACTTGCATATTAAGGTAACTTGGGAAAACTTCACATAAGGCAAGGCTGAGCTTGTTTTTTGCACATTCCATCTCAATATCTCTTGTAAGGAGATTTTAACACAAAACTAAAGGCTTAATGCATGAGATATGAGATATACAACATGTCATTAAATGAGAAATTCCATGACTTTCTAGCACTTTCTAGATGAATCTAGGATCTTCTATGGATTGTTATATATTGAGAGGATCATGATGGGATTAAAGGTTGGTGAATTCATTGGTGAAGAGTGAGGGAGAAAGGGGTATTCAAAGTTTTCTTCAAACACAAGCAAGCCACGAGTTCATCTCTACAAGCTTCATTCATCCAAGATATTGCAAACAGAAATCACTACTCCATTAGAGGAGCATCTTGGAGAAAGAAAAAGCTCTGAAACCATCTCTCCATACCTCTACCATTACCACTTGACAGGTTGGTATTCTTCTCCATATCTCATTATTTATGCGCTTTCCATTAGGTTTCTAGGTGTAGAATGTATAAGTTAGGTTAAATGGTTGTTTTCTGAGAGTTAGAGAGCTTCTTGTGAGGTTCCATGGCAGGTCATAGATTCTTTAATTTTCAAGAACAGGCTGGATATAGGGTCTTAATTAGCATATGATAGCATAGATTGACTAGGGTATTATGAGGAACAAGGTAGTACCAGTAGAATCAAGTTTGATCAAGATTGATATCAGAGAAATGTGTTGAAACCCTAACCTTCATGCATTCTGTTTGGAAAATCCACGAGGTTTTAGGAGAAGCTATTGGTACCATCGTGTTCAGGGAAGAAAATGGAGCAACTTTGGTCTTTAAGGTTTTGGTTTTCATGGAGAAATGGAAGAGAACGAGTGAGTTGAATATTCGTGCATGGAACCTGGTTCTTTCATGGAAACCCTAGTCTCATTTGGGACGATGACTCTCCACCGTTGGATCTTTCTATTTCGCTTGACTTGTTCACCTCATCGTGCGGTCCCAATTCAAAATCAAAAACGGAGGGAAAGGTCAGCGCTGAAACGCTGCGTTTAACTAAGTGAGAAACCCTGGGCCACTGCTATTCACACCCTCGAACCAAGGCCCAATGAAAATAACACGTTAAATTGTTGCTATTCATACCGTCCTCGTATTAATTTTCCTTTTAATTTTTCAAGTGAATTCTGAAAACAAATGGGCCTGCGCGCCTTCGCTATCCGCACCCCCATCCTCTGGCCCATCGTAATAATTGAACTAGGCGCCTCTTCTAAACGCACCCCCTCCCCATTTTCTTTTATTTTCTTATTTTTAATTTCTTTTATTTTTCTTGCATCTTTAAAAATCCATTTTAAATAGGAAAATTAATATTTTTGATTCCTTGTTTTTGAATTAGGTTGATAATCATGTCTAGAAAAATATCAATAATAAAATTGGCATTTTATTTTATTTTAATATTTTTAGAATATTATTCTTTTAAATAGCTTTTAAATAGGTTTAGTTTGATACTCAAATTTGTAGGATTTATTTTAGGACCTTCCCTTAATCTTTTTGATTCATTATTTTTAATGTGATTAGATATTGAGCCTTAGTTCCCATAGGATTTATTTCATGATTTTTAGATTAAAATTTGATTAGTTTAATTAGGTTAGCATTAGGGTACCAAATTAGGGTTTAGGTTTAGCTTAGGAGAGTAAACCATTTTCTTTCAGGAGTTTTGACTTGATTTTTGGGTATGGGATTATAGGGCTATTATGGGTAGGTGCAATAGACCCTTGTGAATAAGCATTAGATTTTTCCCCCCTTCTTTAGTATTTTTGGAGTATTTTCTGAATAGGACTATTTGTGTGGCATGTTCTGTGATTGATTGTCTATCTCTGGGGTTTATCTTTGGGGGATTGTTGTGGGGCTTGGTTTGCTTTGGAGACCTTGTTGAAGGAGCATGATGAAGGAGAAGATTGAAGATCAAGACCCAGAGGTTGAGAGGTTAGAGCTTGTTCTCTGTTTGTGAGGTTTGAGATCCTGAAGTCTGAGGGAAATTCATGGTACTTTCCTGAGGAAGGCACTATGGATGCCTTTCATTCTTTCTTCTCACCTCTTTCCCAAGTATCCAATGATGTTGGAGCCTTCATGTGAGTTTAGTTTCTCCTGAGGAGGAATGTAAACTAATCACAGTTGTTGAGCCACATGGGATACGATTCCTAAGTGGAAGCCCCCTAGTACTTTCCTGAGGAAGGTCCTATGGGTCTGTTCACTTAGTTCCCTTAGTTCATGTAGGATTTCTTAACTATCCAATGATGTTGGAGCCTTCATGTGAGTTTAGTTTCTCCTGAGGAGGAATGTAAGCTGATCACAGTTGTTGAGCCACATGGGATACGATTCCTAAGTGGAAGCCCCCTAGTACTTTCCTGAGGAAGGTCCTATGGGTCTGTTCACTTAGTTCCCTTAGTTCATGTAGGATTTCTTAAGTATCCAATGATATCGGAGCCTTCATGTGAGTTTAGTTTCTTCTGAGGAGGAATGTAAACCAATCACAGTTGTTGAGCCACATAGGATATGATTCCTGAGTATAAGCCTCCTAGTGCTTTCCTGAGGAGGGCACTATGAGTCTGCCTACTTAGCTCCCTTTCTTTGGTAAGCTTGTTTTGAAGCTTGAAGACTGGTATTGATTTCTCTTGATTAGGGTTTTGCTTTAGGGCTTTGCTTAGAGATAGATTAGGGTTTGTTTTGCTTGATAGCATTCCATTTCATCTGTAGGATTGCAGTTTACTGTTTATTGCTTGATAGCATGTTGTTTATTTTTCAGTATGATTACTGTTATTTCATGACTGGCTTGAGGTCGAGACGAGCTTGTGGAGGCTGAAGCCCCACACACATTTCCTCCCTCACTTGCATTGCATGCATTTTACTGTTAAGCTGATGCTTTGTCTGTTTTGGTGTATCATTGACATGATCCCTTAGGACTCTCATTTCCTTTGATAAGGATTTGATGATAGACTTTTAGGTTGAAACCTATGCATGACAACTTCTAGGAGTTCCCTGTTCAAACCTCAACCATAGGATGAATCCATGGCATGATAATAGTAGGACTTGATAGTCTCCCTCCTAGTCGGGCCTGTTCTCTTCTCATCTCAAAACAGTTTAAGATACAGTAATCATGAATGATTTCTTTCGTACGTTACGAGCCTTAAGCTATCTGAGAAAGGATTGTGGGAGAGTTGCTTTTCCACATTCTGGATGTTTAGTATGGTACCCTTTGGGTGACATGCGACGCATTCACTCTCAAGTCATAGTCTCGAGTGCGGTTGAAATCACAAACACAATAAAAAACACTTCTTTCAAAACAGGAAATAAACCGTAGTTTCCCGAACTACGTGAGCTCTGATCTCTCATGCCTGTTGAGAGTACGTAGGCACAAGATGGCGAAGTCTTGGCGAGCTACCTTCCCCCCATAACCCTTCGTAGGCCGAACTACGTTGACTCTGATTTCTCATTCTCTGATGAGAATACGTAGGCATAAAGTGCGATGCTTTGCCGAGTCATTTTTCTTTTCTTTTTCAGCCAGCCTTGATAGGTAGATAGAATAAAACCAACCCGTCCAAGTAAACAAACAAGCGTGGATCCCGTCGAGTACGACGGACGTGAGGGGTGCTAATACCTTCCCCTTGCGTAACCGACTCCCGAACCCAGACAATGGTTGCGATGACCTTGTCTTACCCTTTTTCGTCAGGTTTTTCCGATCGTTTCCTTTCCCGCTCTGAGGGATAAATAACGAAAGGTGGCGACTCTTCTGTCATGCCGGCACCTTATTTTCGTGCGAGCGACAGGACTTAAATCTTAAGTTTGCAAAAACTCAAAATTCCTCTTGCCACAAAAACAATGATCAATCCTCAAATGACTATGTAAATCTTTGAAGCAGGGCCAACCGACTACGTCTTGGAGTATTTAAATTGTGAGAATGAATATTATCTTCATCTAAAATCACTGCATCTGCACATGTTGGTTAGTCATGGTAAACATACTTATAAAAGTAAAATAAGACAAGCAAGAAATGAACACAAGGAGGTGGGATCTTATGGTCAAAAATTAGGGTGCAACAGATAGGTAGATAGATAAATCAACTCGTCCAGTAAACACAACAAGCGTGGATCCCGTCGAGTACGACGGACGTGAGGGATGCTAATACCTTCCCCTTGCGTAACCGACTCCTGAACCCAGACAACGGTTGCGATGACCTTGTCTTATACCTTTTCGTCAGGTTTTTCCGATCGTTTCCTTTCCCGCTCCGAGGGATAAATAATGAAAGGTGGCGACTCTTCTGTTCTGCCGGCACCTTATTTTCGCGGAAGCGACAGCTGGCGACTCTGTTGGGAACTTGATAGTTTCCTGGGATCCAACGTCCCGTATGCGAGTCAATTTGGGGATCCGACGTCCCCTGCAAGAGTCAATCCTAGCGCTTGTATGATTACTTGTTGGGTTGTGTTTATTTATCGCATTTTATTTCCCGCATTTTATTTTCAGTATGATATGATTATCTGTGCTGTTGTGGGAGGGGCATTCTGATGAGTGAGATGCCAGACCCAAGCTTAAGTGAACATAGCATTAGTTGTGGAAATTAGTGGGCGTGTGCTTGCTTGGCAGGCACTAGTGTCTCATGAAATCCATGCTCAGACGAGGTTCTCCCGGTTGGCTTCTCTTTCAACCCTTTGGGTTGAGACGGTTGTTGGTTTGGAGGATTGTCGACTCTGGGGACCGATCATTTGTGATTCAGCCGAGTGAGGTCGTTTCATGAGCTGGTGATGCCACACCTTCTGGGTATCATATCACCCCTCTTGAATGTCTGTGACGCTGATGAACGCATAGGATGCCGAACTTGAGTCAGTTTAGGTCCATACCTGTGAGCAGGGTTGGGTTTATTGCAGGAAACTTTGACCTTCAGACCACCTGGTTTTCTTGATAGTGGATCAGTTTTGTTGGGATCTGAGGATCTCATATGCAGATGTGTATTTGTTCTTGACAGAGCAGGTTTTTGATTGGGATTAGAAGATCTTATCATCAGATGTATATTTGTTCTTGACAGAGCAGGTTTTTGATCGGGATCAGAGGATCTTATCATCAGATGTGTATTTGTTCTTGATAGAGCAGGTTTATGACTGGGGTCTGAGGATCTCATTATCAGATGTTTTTTCTTGATAGAGCAGAGTTTTAGTCATCAGTTGTTTGTTCTTGACAGAGCAGATTTTTGGTCCTGTATCAGAGGTCCTTATTATCAGATGTGTGTTCTTGACAGAGCAGGTTTTTGGTCCTGTATCAGAGGTCCTTATTATCAGACGTTTGTTCTTGACAGAGCAGAATTATGGTCCTATGTATATGGCCCTATCAGATGGTTGTTCTTGACAGAGCAGATTTGTGGTCCGATACCAGGGTTTTCTTCTTATCAGATACAGTGGTTGTTCTTGATAGAGCAGCATCATGGTTTTGTTGATATAGAATCTCCGCAGCATAGTTGCCTTGATCTGTTGCTGCATGATTGCATTTTGCATTATTTTGCATACTCATTTGCATTTCATTAACGTGTGTCTGTGTTGCAGGTACCGTTTTCCCCGATCCAGGATTTCTTGCCTCCTATTGTATTGTTATGGGTTCTCTGAGGAAGACCGTGGCTTACAAGTTCCCTGCCCCTGATGTGGTTCGGCTGACCGGTTTGATTGCTTTAGCAGATGATTCTGTGAGGGATGAGTTCAGAAAGTCTTACAGCAAATTGCTCAGTTTGGTTCGTAAACCTTCTGCGTTCGAGTTGAATGGGTTGCACGCTCTGCTGCAGTTCTACGACCCTCCGTTGAGATGTTTCACTTTCTAGGATTTTGTTCTCGCACCCATGCTAGAGGAATATGCTGATTTGTTAGGTGTGCCTATTAAGAGGCAGATGCCTTTTGTTCATATGGATGCTGAGCCTGATCTGGCTGGTTTAGCTCCTTCACTTCATCTGGATGCCTCCGAGTTGGTATTCTCTAGTTGGAACAAGGTCCCCGGGTTCTCCTTGCAGTTCTTAGTGGGAAAGGCTCAGCAGTGCGCCAAAGACGGATGTTGGGTCGCGTTCAACGCCATTCTCGCCCTGTGCATATATGGCATCATTTTGTTCCCCAATATGCCCGATTTTGTAGACTTCGACGCATTTCATATCTTCGCATCAGGGAATCCAGTCCCTATCTTGATAGAAGATGTCTACCATTCCGTCCACTACAAAAACGAGAACAGAAGGGGCAAGAATGTCTCGTGCTGTGTGCCCTTGCTTTATAAATGGCTTGATAGTCATCTGCCCAAGAGGGGTCCTTTTGTTTCGTCTGCAGCCACAGCTGAGTGGTCCGAGCGTTTGATGAGTTTATCTGCAGAGGATATTGAATGGTTTGAAAGAGATAGGTTGGGTACCGAGATTATCTTTAGCTGCAGCGGGTTTCCAAACGTGCCTTTGATAGGCAGGAAAGGCTGTATAAACTACAATCCGTCTTTGCTGGTCCGACAGTTCGCGTATGCTTTGAGAGCTCCGCCGAAGGATGAAGAGGTACAGGAATCTCTGTACCTCACTGGTCTTCTAGAGGGGGATCTGTTATCCAAGCTTCAGCGCGCCTGGAATGGTATCAGTAAGAGGGGAAAACCATTGCTAGGAATAAGAAATAACCAAGCCTACCCTTCGTATGTGACTTGGATCAGAGCCAGAGCAGATGCTATAGGAATGTCGTTTCCTCATGCTAAGCCAGAAAGCCCTCCAATGATTGAAGAGCCTACTACTGTGCCCATTCAGCAGCATAATCAGGTGTTAGCTGAGAGAGATGAGTTGAAGAGGGAAAATGAGGAACTGGAGAAAGAATTGGCTCAACTCCGAAGCGAGAGGAACAAAGCCGTTCATTGTTTCAAAAGGCAGACAGAGCTGGTGAACCAGCTAGGTACAGACCTGACTAAGCAGATAGCCGAGCGTGAGCGCATGGGTCAAGACTTCAAAGCTGTCAACGACGTACTGGCTACGAAGAAGCAACACTTGGACGAAGCGTATCGGAGGATATCCAAGTTCAACCAGCACCGGAAGGCCTCCCTAGCCACCAGGAAGGAGCGGGAGGATAAGCTGATGCTACAGATCTCCAAGCTGGAAGCCCAGGTGAAGGATAGTGAGAAGAGGTTTGATGAAGAAACCGCTCGCAGATACGCCGCCGAAGGCCAGCTCAACAGGGCTCTCGCTAACCTGAAGGAGCGCAAAATGACGTTTGAGTCCAAGAAGCGGAAGCTAGAAGGTTGTTTCGGCGAAGGAGCATGGGAAGATTCGGTCGAAGGTCTTCAGTACACCATTGTGCAAAGGGAATTACTCGTCGAAGGGTTACTCACGCTGCCTGATCATCCAGAAACGAAGGAGTTGTTAGAGGAGTATCGTGCCCGTGGCCGTACTTGACTATTTATATTCCTTTTGTTTTGATCATTGTTGTATGCTGACCATCACCAGACTTGTTGGCTGAGGTCACGCTATTGATTCATCTTGTACTCGCTGATGTTGTGTACTGCCTTGATGGGCTTTCTTTATATATGAGATTGTTATGTCCATGATTGGACTCGGACTTCTTCTTATTATCAGCACTGGCACTCAGGCACTAGGATCGGGGGAGATCTCCCTAATGCACAAACACACGTTTGCATTTGCATGAAGCATTTGCATAACGAGCATTTTGTTGTTTTTCCTAACCCTTTTGTGTTTCCAGGTTGTTTCAGGTAGTTCCAGGATTGATCAGAGACCTATTCACCGCTATCCGACTAGAGCTAATCAAACCAGGATCATGGAGCAAGTGCAAACTGATGTTCAGGAACTCCGTGAAAGAATGGATCGCTTCATGGAGCTCATGCAGGCGGTCGCCAATGGCCAAGATCAGCTCAGAACCTTGGTTCAGCCCCTGATTTCGAGGGTCGATAGCAATGGCGTACTCCATGGTGGGACTGTGCCTACTCCTCCACCAGTTGAAACTCCACAGAATGGTGTTCCCGTGACCGGGGGAAACGGCAGTTCCAACGGCAATGTGATGGCCAACATCGGACTCAATACGACGGGCGTCGGTAATGGAAGTCTGGGAGCTAATGTCAATGTTGGGCTGGCTAATGGCAATGCAGGTGTTGGGAATCTGTTTGGGCCTCAGCCATGGCTAGAGGATCGTCAGGACGATGTGTTCTCTCGGAGAGGTGCTGAATGGGAGTTGAATGCTGAAGCACGCTTAGATTCAAGGCACTAGAAGATAAGATGAGAGATATCGAGAATCAGAATACTTTGGGCGTTGATATGTCCAAGTTGGGACTAATTGCTGATTTCAAGGTGCCTCCCAAATTCAAGGTACCTGACTTTGAAAAATATAAGGGCACCACTTGCCCTCGTGTCCACCTGAGATCGTATTACAGGAAAATGTCAGCTCATTCCGAGGACGAGAAGTTGCTGATGCACTTCTTTCAAGACAGTCTTTCCGGGCCATCCCTCGAATGGTACATGAGTCTGGAGCCTACTAGTGTGCGCACGTGGAAGGATCTTGCTGAAGCATTTGCGCACCACTACCAATACAATAGCGACTTGGCCCCGAACCGAGTCCAGCTGCAGAATCTGTCGCAGAGGAACAATGAAGGGTTTAAGGAATACGCCCAGCGGTGGCGTGAGTTGGCAGCCAGGGTTCAGCCGCCGATGGTTGAACGTGAGCTCGTGCAGATGTTCGTAGCCACCCTCCCAGGGGTTTACTATGAGAAGTTGGTCAGCGGTATGTCCGGAACCTTCTCAGATCTCATTATCACGGGTGAGCACATTGAAAATGGGATCAAACTGGGGAAAATTCAAGGTGAGTTATCCTTAGCTGGAGGAGGGGGAAAGAAACCTTACGCTGGCAAGAGACGGGAAGGAGAAGCGAGCGCTGTGACCAACGCTCGAAGGAAGGGTAAAGGCCCTCACCAGCAGGTGGCCAGTATAACTATCCCGGCAGTTCCACAGCAGCAGCAACCGAATCAACAGGGATACAGAAAGTACCAGAATCGGGCACCTCTGTCGAACCGTCACCTCGAGACACCGCCCATGTCGTACGCGCAACTCTTGCAGACTTTGCTTCAGCTACAGTTGATCCAGAAGAGAACGCTGGCTCCCTTGACAGGGGCGCCGCCGCCAGGTTATGACGCAAATACAACTTGTGAGTTTCACTCAGGGGCACCCGGCCACACAATAGAGAACTGCAAAGCCTTCAAGCATAAGGTGCAGGACATGATGGATGCCAAGATCATCAACTTCTCAGATAATGTGCCAAATGTCATGAAGAATCCTATGCCGAATCATAGGGGAGGCGGAGTGAACGCCATTATCGAAGACGAGAGTGCGGACTTGTTGACTGACGTCAGAGATCTGAAGACGCCACTTAGCTTCGTTAAAGCTAAGCTGCTGAAAAGAGGGTTCTTTCCAGGTTGCAGAGAGCTATGTATGGATTGTGCCACATGTTCTGATGGATGTGAACAGTTGATAGAGAGAATTCAAAGTCTGATGACTGAAGGGATTTTACAGTTTAGCCGGAGGGCCGAATGTGGATCAGGAGAAATAGTGCTGAAGCAAGCTGATGAGGTCGCCACCATCACCATCCCTCGCCGGACGATAACTATTTCTGCGCCCAGGCCGCCCACAATTACCATCACCAAAGCTGGGCCGATACCCTTCGAAAGCACTAATGTTGTCCCGTGGCATTATGGGGCTGAAGTCTACTGCAACGGACAGAAGTTGGAGCTAGAACCTTTTGGATCGTCTGTGGAGAACCTTGCAGGAATCAGTGGTATTACTCGCAGCGGAAGAGTGTTTGCACCACCAGAGGTCATGGCGGATAAAGCGGTCAGAGCTGATGCGGCCGATAAAGGTAAAAGTAAAGTCGTTGAAGAGATCCCACGTGGGGCAGAAAAAGACTTACTTGTCAAAGATGCCGAGGAGTTTATGCGGTTGATTAAAAAGAGTGACTACAAGATTGTGGATCATCTCCATCAGACGCCCTCGAAGATTTCCATTCTGAACTTGTTGCTGTGCTCCGAAGCGCATCGCAACGCACTGCTGAAGGTGTTGAACGCCGCATATGTACCGCAGGAAATATCAGTGAATCAGCTAGAAGAGGTCGTAGCCCACGTAAATGCCAGAAATGGGTTAGGTTTCACAGACCTGGAGCTGACGTCGAAAGGGAGGAACCACAATAGCGCCCTGCACATCTCGATAGAGTGTAGGGGCACGATTATGTCGCACGTGTTGGTGGACACGGGTTCATCGCTTAATGTTCTTCCGAAGAAGGCATTAATGAAGTTGGATACTCGTGGAATGATTTGCACACCCAGTGATCTGGTTGTGAAGGCGTTCGACGGAACTAAACGACATGTTTTCGGGGAGGTGACCCTGTCAATCCAAGTCGGGCCGGAAACGTTCGACGCGGTCTTTTATATTATGGACATCATGCCTGCCTACAGCTGTCTCTTGGGCCGGTCGTGGATCCATGCCGCTGGTGCCGTGACCTCCACGTTGCACCAGAAACTCAAGTATGCTGTCAGAGGTAGCATTGTAACCGTGTGTGGCGAGGAAGATATAATGGTGAGCCATTTGTCATCCTTCAAGTATGTTGAGATGGATGGAGAAATCCATGAGACTCTATGCCAAGCGTTTGAAGCTGTCAAAGTGAAGGACGTAGCTCCTGTAGTCACAGAAAAGCCAGAGATGACTCTCTCCTCATTTAAGGAAGCTCGGACCGTTGTCCAAGCCGGATCTACCCCAGGCTGGGGGCGAATTTTGGAGATACCTAACAACCAAGATAAGTTTGGGTTGGGATATTCTCCTGGAGCTGAAGCTTCTTCTTCTAGCAGTGCGTCGCGAGGTAAGGGGCCGATCCAGTTTACCAGTGGCGGAATGATTTTCGAAAGCATCAACGCGGTGTCTGAAGACAGCGGAGATAACGACTGTGACCTCGACTCTTGGATCCAGCCAAGCAAGCCAGGTGAGGGCCTCAACAATTGGTCCGTCAAGGGTATCATCCATATGACAAGCGAAGAGTAATGATTTACTTTTTCTAATCATTGTACAACCCTATGTCCTACCCGGGGCATAGTGGTTTTATTGTCAGGGCCTTGTTGGATTATGTACATGCATTTTGTTAATAAATCAAAGGCGTTTTCTTCGTATTCAAATATTGTGATCTCTGTTATTCCTATTTTATATTTGTTTTGAAAAACAATAAAATGGCAATGGGATTTGTGCTAACCTGCATATCCTTGTTTTAAACTTAACCCTTGTTATTGCAGGATCCACATAACAGATGACATCGACTCTGGACCTTCTACGGCTCACTTCGACTTTGATTGCCCGATATATCAAGCCGAAGAAGAGATTGATGAAGACGAAGACCTTCCTGAAGAGTTGGCCCGCTTGTTGAAACAAGAGGAGAAAGTTATTCTGCCTCATGAAGAGGAGATTGAGATCGTGAATCTGGGTTCCGAAGAACTCGTCAAAAACGTCAGGATAGGGGTTGCATTGCAGAGGGATGTCAAGCGAAGATTGGTCGAGATGCTGAGAGAGTATAGTGACGTCTTTGCTTGGTCATACGAAGATATGCCCGGACTTGACACGGACATCGTGGTCCACCACTTGCCGCTGCGAGAAGATTGTCCTCCCGTTAAGCAGAAGCTTAGGAGGACGAGGCCAGATATGGCCGTTAAGATCAAAGAAGAAGTGCAGAAACAGCTTGATGCTGGCTTCTTAGCGATCACCACTTACCCTCCGTGGGTCGCCAACATAGTACCTGTACCGAAGAAGGACGGTAAGGTACGCATGTGCGTCGATTATCGGGATTTGAATAGGGCGAGCCCTAAAGATGATTTCCCGCTGCCTCATATCAATGTGTTGGTCGACAATACAGCCCAGTTCTTCGTGTTTTCATTCATGGATGGATTCTCCGGTTACAATCAGATCAAGATGGCGCCGGAGGACATGGAGAAAACTACGTTTATCACTCCCTGGGGAACATTTTGCTATAAGGTAATGCCTTTCGGTCTGAAGAACGCAGGGGCCACTTGCCAACGAGCTATGGTAACTTTGTTTCATGACATGATTCATCATGAGATTGAAGTCTATGTTAATGACATGATTGCGAAGTCCCAAACGGAGGAGGGACATCTGGTCAATTTGAGAGGCTTAGGAAGTTCAGGTTGAGGCTGAATCCTAACAAGTGTACTTTCGGAGTACGGTCTGGAAAGTTACTGGGGTTTATCGTGAGCGAAAGAGGCATCGAGGTTGATCCTGCGAAAATAAAAGCGATACAAGAAATGCCAGTTCCAAAAACAGAAAAAGAAGTTCGTGGTTTCTTGGGCAGAATAAACTACATTGCAAGGTTTATCTCTCAGCTCACGGCCACGTGTGAACCGATGTTCAAGCTTTTAAAGAAATATCAGGCGATTAACTGGAACGAGGATTGCCAGAAGGCATTCGACAAGATAAAGCAGTATCTTCAGGAACCTCCAATCTTGATACCCCCAGTGGCTGGACGGCCACTAATCATGTACTTGACAGTTCTTGAGAATAGTATGGGGTGTATTCTCGGTCAGCACGACGAGACGGGCAGAAAAGAGCATGCCATTTACTACTTGAGTAAAAAGTTCACAGACTGTGAATCTCGCTACTCGATGCTGGAGAAGACGTGTTGTGCACTAGCCTGGGCTGCCAAACATTTACGACAGTACATGCTCAATCACACCACCATGCTAATTTCGAAGATGGATCCGATCAAGTACGTCTTCGAGAAGCAAGCGCTTTCGGGCAGGATTGCCAGATGGCAAATGGTGTTGACATAATATGATATTCAGTACGTTTCCCAGAAGGCCATTAAGGGAAGCGTATTGTCTGATTACCTTTCCGAACAGCCGATCGAAGATTACCAGCCGATGAAATTTGAGTTCCCTGATGAGGATATCATGTTTCTCAAAGCGAAAGATTGCGATGAACCGTTGCCCGACGAGGGGCCAAATAGGAAATCCCAGTGGAAATTGATATTTGACGGGGAGGTTAATTCGTATGGAAGTGGCATTGGGGCAATCATCACGACTCCCTACGGATCCCACATCCCGTTCACTGCGAGACTGACGTTTCCAGTCACCAATAATGAAGCGGAGTACGAAGCATGCATCATGGGTCTAGAGGAGGCAATTGATTTGAGAATCAAGAACCTAGATGTATATGGTGACTCGGCGCTTGTGATCTACCAGATTAAAGGGGAGTGGGAGACTCGCCAATCGAATTTGGTGTCGTACATGAACTATGCCAGAAGGCTGCTCCCGTTCTTTGATCGAGTGGAACTCCATCATGTGCCCAGAGCAGAAAATCAGATGGCTGATGCCTTAGTCACGTTGGCTTCAATGTATAAAGTCAATTTTTGGAATGAAGCTCCAAGAATTGTCCTTTCTCGTCTTGATAGACCTGCATTCGTCTTTGCGATCGAGGAAGCCGCCGACGGCAAGCCATGGTTCCATGACATCCAGACTTTCCTTATGACTAAGGAGTATCCTGCGGGGGCGTCAACCCAGGATAAGAAGACTCTGAGGAGGCTGTCTAGAAATTTTTATCTCAATCCTGATGGAGTTTTGTATAAAAGAAACCACGATCTCGTGCTACTCAGATGTGTAGATGAGAAAGAAGCAAGTATGCTCATGGAAGAAGTCCATGAGGGCACATTTGGTACGCACGCTGGCGGGCATGCTATGACGAAAAAGATCCTGAGAGCAGGGTATTACTGGCTGACGATGGAATCTGATTGCTTTAAATTCGCGAAGAGGTGTCATAAATGCCAGATTTATGCTGATAAAGTTCATGTGCCGCCGTGCCCGTTAAATGTCATGTCCTCCCCGTGGCCGTTCTCCATGTGGGGCATCGACATGATAGGCAAGATCGAGCCCACTGCATCTAACGATCATCGTTTCATTCTAGTAGCTATCGACTACTTCACCAAGTGGGTGGAGGCAGCCTCATATGCTAATGTGACCAAGCAGGTGGTGGCTAAATTCATAAAGAGGGACATCATCTGTCATTACGGAATTCCCGAGCGGATCATTACTGACAATGGTTCGAATTTGAATAACAAGATGATGAAGGAGTTGTGCCAGAGTTTTAAGATTGAACACCACAACTCATCTCCTTATCGGCCGAAGATGAATGGCGCCGTTGAAGCGGCCAATAAGAACATAAAGAAGATTGTTCAGAAGATGGTGGTGACCTACAAGGATTGGCACGAGATGCTGCCATTTGCACTGCACGGTTATCGTACAACGGTACGTACATCAACCGGGGCAACCCCTTTCTCCTTAGTGTACGGTATGGAAGTTGTCATGCCGTTAGAAGTGGAGATCCCTTATTTGCGAGTTTTGGTTGACGTGAAGCTCGACGAGGTAGAATGGATTACGAACCGACTGAACCAACTCAGCCTGATGGACGAGAAGAGGTTAGCATCGATTGTGCATGGTCTTCTGTACCAAAGCCGAATGAAGAAAGCTTATGATAAGAAGGTGCGTCCTAGAAGCTTTCAGACGGGTGATCTCGTCTTGAAGAAGATTCTTCCGCCACACTCCGATCACCGGGGCAAGTGGACTCCCAATTACGAAGGTCTGTACGTCGTCAGCAAGGTCTTCTCGGGAGGAGCTTTGTTGTTATCCACGATGGATGGTGAAGATTTTGCATCCCCGGTGAACGCGGACGCGGTTAAAAAATACTTTGCTTGAAAGCGACCCGCTGGACAGTAAAAAGAGAGTCCGGGCAAAAATGGGGCATCCCGACGAACCATAAAAAAGGAAAAAGGTTCGGGCAAAAATTAGGGATATAAATTGAAAAAATGTACACCCGCAAAGTCGAAAACCCGGATGGGCGACTTTGGCAAAAAAGGGTATCCGGTGAACTGAAAACCCGCAAAGGGCGGTTCACGCAAAAGTTAGGGATTTGAAAAAGCAAATGACTGCGTTTCGCGTATGGACTTTCTTTGTTTAGTGGTTTGGAAGACCTGAGGGCCATTTATCTGAATCAATGTCTTCTGAAGCTGAAGCCTCGGAGAAGTATCGAAGTCGAGTGGGTCATAGAGGGATCAACTCATGGTGTTCGTCTACGCCTCGTTGCCGACATTTGTATATACTGATGTATATTTATGCTTTATTTTTTGCGCGGCTTCCTCATTCCAGGAGCTTGCACCCGTTGTAAAAAATTTCTACCCATTCAGGGGTTCGTTATCAATAAAATGTATACTATTCAGCAATTTTGTTTGCCTGTTTAGCATTTATCTGTTTTGTTTGCGAAAAAGAACGCCGATGTTTTTGATAAAATGCGCATACATAAACTTACTGGCCTAGGCCACTGATTGTTGAAACAATGAATTACTTGAACATTGTCACGAGATAATAACCTTGATAGGTCTCTTTGAGAAGGGTATCTAGTCTGTTTGTTTGTGTTGTTACAGGCGTAGCATGTATCAGACAGCGCGCCGTGCGCATCCCCAAGCAGGATGATTCCTCCTTCTCCAGCAAAGTTCAGCAGCCTCTCCCCGCAGAGTCTGAACACGAGATCATAAGCATTGATATGTCTCTCCAGGCAGAGAAGATTCTCTCCCCAATCAGATGCATCCTGAAGGAACGTCATCTCCTCAGCTGAGTCATTCACCAAAGTGTGCAGCAACTGATGGTTCAAGACTGAGGTCTCCAGCGTAATCGAGGTTCCCCACAGAGTCGTAATCTCCCCAGCAAACAGAATGATTTCTTCTTCCCCAGCCGAGCTTGCAGATCCCCAAGGGAGCCGAGTCCTTGGAAGCCGCTCAGGCCATGATTGGTTTTCCCCAGTGGAGTGTTGAATAGCTGATGCTGTGTTTCTCCGTCGGAGTCGTTGTCTCCAGGAAGGTTAGCCGTGAAGGCCGTGCAGTTTATTCCCACAATTGACATCACTTTCCCTCAGCAGGTCCAGGTTCTCGTAGAGTTTCGTCCCCCTGCAGCAGTCAACTGAAGTTCACTTCCCCACAGCGCCCGATTGAGATCGGCGTGACCCTTTTCTCCTCAGCAGGATGATTCCTCCCCCTATCTGAGTGGTTCTTTCTCCTTGACAGGAGGATTCTCCCTTCAGCATTTATTTTGCTGACGGGATCGCATCATTTTGCATGACTGCATAGCATTTACCATGAACACGTAGCATTTCCACCGTGTGGAGCATGGCGCCATTGCCGAAGCTTATGCATGATAAACATGAGCTAGGTTGTTACCGTTCTTGTTTTGCAGGTATTCCGCCGCAGAATTGATTGCTCAAGATGATTCTTGAATTCTCCCCAACGGAGCCGCTTGCTCAAGATGATTCTTAAAGTCCTCAGCGAAGCCTTCGGCTCAAGATGATTCTTGAATTCCCCAGCAAGGTCGTTTGCTTAAGATGATTCTTAAAATCCCCAGTGCAGTCGCCAGAGTTGGTTGCTCAAGTTGATGCTTAGAGTCCCCATCAGAGTGTTTGCGCAGGATGATTCCTGAAATCTCCAGCTGAGCTATTGGTCCAAGATGATTTATTGAAGTCCCCGACGGAGTTATTTGTCCAAGATGATTCTTGAAGTCCTCAGCAGAGTTGATTCATCCAGAATGATTCCTGGATCCCCGAAGCAGAGTTACTTGATAGTTCTCCAGAATCCCCAACGGAGGTGTGTCATCCCCAACAGGTTTCTGAAAAGCGAAGTTGAAACTTCTCTCGAAGACTTGATGATTGAAGTCCGACCGTGTTAACGAAGCATTCCTCTCAGCTGATGTGGAGTGCCTGATGGCAGAAGTTTGGATATCCCCAATTGGTCCATGATTGACCGAGAATTCTATTCCCGACTTACTGATGGAGTCCGGCTGATGCCCGAAAGTTTTCTTTGAATGCCCGATGGCATGACTAACTTGATTGTTAACCTGATGAATCCCGAGGAATCTTGATTCCTGACGGCATGATCGATCATGTATTACCGGTTACCGTGTGACCAATTCCCCAGCTAGTGTCGTGCAGCTGGCATGTCAGTTTTCGAAGATTTGTTCCCATCAGAGTACCGTGTACTTGCGTAGTTGGCAAATTTTCGGGTTTGTTGGTATTCAACCGTCTTTTACCTTGATTGGCTGAGAACCGTTCGCTTCTCACCCAGTCAGGTCCAAGCCGTTTGAATAGGGGCAGCTGTTGCACCCTAAAATTTGACCAACATTTCTTTACCTAGCTTGTGTTTCATCTCATTCATATTAGCATTATCAGTTGCATTTCATTTGCATGTATGCAGGAGATCAAGAGGTATGATTACCAATCAAGAGCACCACAAGACTTTGAAGCTATCCAAGAAGGTTATTCAAGTGTTCAAGGGTGGATATCTTTGACAGATAAGTTAAAGGAGTCTCAGAAAGAGTGGTTGAAACCAAGGTTGTGTGCCTCCTAACTTGAGAGTTGTGGGGAGCTCCTCAGATGATTCTGAAGCTATGAGGATGGACTTGAAGCCTTAAGAGATCTTATGAGATGTCTTGAAAGCCATCATGAATCCTAGAGAGGTCATTGTGCAAGATTTAAGAAACCTCATCCATGAGTGGTATAATTAGGGTTTGACTGGGTCAACCCTAGGCTTGACATTGTAAAATCCCCTAGTTTGACCCCTATCTTCAAGGCAGTTTAGCTCAAGATGTGATTGTCATCTCATCTTACCCCAAACATGAATGTTGTAGAGATTATTCTTAGCTTTAATTTTAGTACTAGAAGTCCTTGATAGGATTTGTAGAGCTCAAGTTATGACTTTGACAAGTTACAGGTCATCTGAGGTATGTGAATCTGGGGCCTTGAAAGTCACCCAACTTGCATCAAACTTTTGCCCAAGAAGTATGATTCCTATGAACTTTTGGTCAACATGAATGTTGTTCCTTATCTTCTTAGCTTTCTAGAGAGTACTATAAGTCCTTGATAGGATTTGTAGAACTCAAGTTATGGCTTTTACAAGTCAAGGGCATTTTGGTCATTTGGAGATTATAGGTCATTTCAAGCATAAGGCCATAACTCCTATTTCCAAGCTTCAAATGGAAACATCTTCAACATAAAACTTACTTAAAATGATGTTTTAAGGCTAGTAAGGAGGTCATGAGATGTTGACAAGGCTTGTAGCTCAAAGTGATAAAAATGACCTAAAATGGAGGCATAAGTTAAATAAGTCAAAGTTGGAAATTGAAATTTTCAAGCTACACATCCAAACCATGGCATGTAATATACCATTTTGACTCTAGAAAACATTTTAGAAACAATGGTTCAGCCACATTTTTGATTTGAGGTTTAAATCATGGACTTGCTTTCGAAAATGGTTACTTGCATATTAAGGTACATATGCAAAACATAAAGAAAATCAATACACGAGCTAGCAAAGCATCCTAACATATCATGCATCTCATCTAAGTAGATTTTCAAGTCAGATACAAGTGCTGCAATGAGCCAAACACAAGATGGTACATGAGATGGCTTGAAATCAAAAACTCATGACATGAGAATCTCAAATTCTCATTGGATGATTCCAGAAAGTTCTGGATGGTTTAGAACCATCCTATATATTGATTAGAACTTGCTCAGATGCAAGGTTGGTGAGAGATTAGAGAGGAGAGTGAGATTTCCATTTCATTTTCTTCCATTGCAAGTTGAAATCAATTTCTATATTCTGCATCATTTCCATTGACTCTTTCAATCCTAACATCTTCCACTGATCATACTGAATGTGTGCATACCAAATTGAGAGCAAGATCATGAAGAATTAAGAAGATAGCATTTGGATTTTGGGAGCTGCAAGTCACTATCAGATTTGGAGATTCAGGCTTCTTGGATCGAATCTTTTGCAAACAGCACTAACATCAATCAAGGAGTGATTCTGAAGAGTTTAAGGTGTTGAATTGAAGATTTGATCCACCTGTTACTCAGAAATTTACAGGTTTGCAACTTTTACTCTACACCCTAATTTAAGCATTGTTAGTTAGATTTGTTAGGTTAGAATGGTTAGAGACAAGTAGGAGATGGATTCTGGAAAGTTTGAGGGCATTTGGTGAGGTTTGAGTTAGTGACACCAATTTTGTTTTGATCAAGAACACAATGTACAGTGAGATATAACATGAGTTTGATAGCAAGATTTAACCAGTGTGAGGTGGTGATCATCTGAGCCTATCAATTTCAAGAATCGTTAAAGTTGAAGGTTGAGCATAGTTTTGATCTTTGATCGGGTTTAGAGATTGAGGGCATTTCAATTGATTCTAATACCATGGGTGGATTCAGGGTTGAATTTAGAACAGATTAGGGTTTTGAACCATGGATTTTGGTTGAGTTTGGAAGGAGTCCGAGTGAGGAAGGTGAGGCAGATGAAGCTCTGCAACCATGGAGCTTTCCCCCATTTTCATGGCTGAGGGAAGAAGATAAGGTTATGGCCGTTGGATCAAGCAAGGACTCATTGACTGGACTCAGATCGTGTGGCTGAGGTTTAATTTCACGTTTTGAAGAGGGAAGTCTGAAATAACCAAACGCGGTGTTTCATTAATTGGAGTCTTGGGCTTTATGGCTATGCACACCCCCCCCCCCTCGTGGCCCATTGTGGATTTGAACTAGTTTTCTTTACTTTCTACACCGCGTGTTTTTCCTTTTTCTTTATATTTTTGATTGGTTTTCTGATTAAATATATGGGCCTAAGCGCTTTTGCTGCGCGCACCCCCATTTAAGCCCACCATCCATAATGAACTACATATCATTGCTATCTGCACCAAACATTTCACATTTTATTTTCTTTTTCTTCATTTTTCTTTAAACTTTGGAAAATCATATAAAATAGAAAATTAATGATTTTTACGTGGGAGTTTTTTCTCCTATTTCACATTGATGTCTAGAAAATTATGAAATCAAAACATTTGCATTTCATGCATTTTAATATTTTTTGTATATTTTCTCTTTTAATAGCTTTTTAATTCACCTTATGTTGATGCATAGTTTTGTAGAATTTTTTTTAGCTAGTTCCCTTTGTATTTTTGGGCCATTCTTTTCAGGATAGTTAGATTAGGACTTTCGCTACCCTCTGGATTTATTCCATAATTTTGTGATTAATTTTTGATTAGTTTTGAGTAGAAGACTTTAGGTTGTGTAGATTTAGGTCAATCCTTAACATAGGTCCACAATAGCACTAGAATTTTGGGTTTTTAGGTCAAGTTAGATATTGGGACATATAGGGTATTAAGGGTAGTTATAAAGGATCCCCTAGAAATTATATTAGATTTTAATATAATAGTATACTATTTTTAATTGATTTTTGTAATTGATTGTTGTTTGTGTTGCCCTTGTGGGCTTGTATTTTGTTTTGCTTGGCTTGGTGGGCTTGGTCTTTCTTTGTGGAGCATGGAGAAGCATAGTGGAAGACTTGAAGATTGAGGAAGGAGCTTGAGAGCTTGAAGACTTGTTTGTTTTGTTGTTGTTTTAGGGTTAGGAATTAAGTAGAGCTTAGACTTAGTTAATTTCTTCCTTAAACATGGATGGTATATCTCACCTCCATTCTTCCCCATGATTCAAGGTCCTTCCATGGTATTCACCTCCCTCCTTAGGAGGGATAAGTGATGGTACCTAGGAAGTAGAAATTTTGAGGGAACCATTCTTTTGATGTTGAACCCTTATAGGTCACCTTTGGTGGTCAATAAGCAGTTCAATATCCTAGCTTATCCAGTTAAGTGATTTCTTCTGGTTTGAGTATCTTGAGAGATGTTGGGCTTGAGTTTGAAGATGAAGACTTCATTGAAGAGTATGGAAGAGGATGATTCCCTGAGCATTGCCATTACAGCTGAAGCTTGTAGATGAAGAGCAAGAAGAACAGGTTGATACTTGAAGACCCCATGAAGATCCAGTAAAGATTGAATGAAGAGCTGAGGCTTAAAAATTGAAGGATAAAGTTGACATTTCCAGATGATTGAAGACTACCTTGAGAAGCTGAAGCTTGTAGATGAAGAGAGAAGACCAAGTTGAGACTGGTAAAGCAAAAAGAGCTGAAGCTTGAAGATCAGGTTGATATTTATGAAGAGGATTCAATTGAGATTGAGTGTAGAGCTGAGGCTGGAGGAATAAAGGAAGTTGACACTTACACTGATGCTTGGAAAAATTGAAGGAATCAAGTTAATACTTGTAGTTAAGCGTGAAGCCTGAAGGTAGAATTGACTGAGGAGCTGAAGCTTGGAGAAGAGAGAATAAGTTGACACTTATGTTTGGTGGATTGAAACCTTGGAGGAGCAAGTTGATGCTTGTTAGTGAAGCCGATAGCCTTGAAGGGTGGTTAAAGTCTGAAGACTAGATTGCTGTTAATTGAAAGAGGGAGTTGTTGATCTGCTTTCTTGTCTATTTTCTTTGTTGTATTAATGTGTCTTGTTTGACTTGCTTGATGCATTAGAATAAGTCCATATCTAGACTAACTTTAATCTAGGAGCATGATTGCACTAGAGGTTAAGTTGCTCCCTCTGCTTGTATTGTTACTGTATGGCTTTGCTTGCGGGTATTCGGTAGAGCCCTGCTCCCTTGCCCATGTGGTTTATTTTGCTTGATGGCATGTTTTACTGTTACTGTATGATTGCAGTATACTGTTTTGCTTGATAGCATGTTGTTCTATTTTCCTCATTATGATTACTATTATTCATTCTGGCTTGAGGTTGAGATGAGCTTGTGGAGGCTGACACCCCACACACATTTCCTCCCTCACTTGCATTGCATGCATTTTTCAGTCGTTTACTGTTTACTGTTTCAGCTGATGCTTTATCTGGTTCTGTTTATCATTGACGTGATCCCCTAGGAATCTCACTTCCTTTGATAAGGACGTGATGATTAGAACATTAGGTTGAAACCTATGCATGATAATTTCTAGGAGTTCCCTGTTTCAAACCTCAACCATAGGATGAATCCTTGGCATGACAACAGTAGGACTTGATAGTCTCCCCATAGTTGAGCCTGTTCTCTTCTCATCTCAAAACAGCTTAAGATACAGTAATCATGAATGATTTCTTTCGTACGTTACGAGCCTTAAGCTATCTGAGAAAGGATTTTTGGAGAGTTTCTTCTCAACAGTCTGGATGTTTAGTATGGCACCCTTTGGGTGACATGCGACGCATTCACTCTCAGGTCATAGCCTTTAGTGTGATTGAAATCGCAAACACAATAAAAAACAGTTCTTTCGTAAAAGACAGAAAACAAACTTCAAGCCTTTTTGCCCCGTGGGCCCATAATTCAAAGGAAGATTTTTCTGAAGAAAAGAGTGTCGTTAACTCCTAGTTCTACCGTAAACGGTAACGCCTGAGTCTCCAAGGGTCAAGCTGCGTACGCCAAACTGCTGGAACTGTTTGTTAACCCTACTCGAAAAAACAGATGAATCTGAATTCCCGTAATCCGTATTATCCCGAACTACGTAAGCTCTGATCTCTCATACCTGTTGAGAGTACGTAGGCACAATACTGATGTATTGGCGAGCCACCTTCCCCGTAACCCGTAGTTAGCCGAACTACGTTGACTCTAATTTCTCATTCTCTGATGAGAATACATAGGCATAAAGCGCGGCGCTTTGCCGAGTCATTTTTTCTTTTCTGTTTAAGCCAGCCTTGATAGGTAGATAGATAAATCAACTCGTCCAGTAAACACAATAAGCGTGGATCCCGTCGAGTACGACGGACGTGAGGGGTGCTAATACCTTCCCCTTGCGTAACCGACTCCCAAACCCAGACAACGGTTGTGATGACCTTGTCTTATACCTTTTCGTCAGGTTTTTCCGATCGTTTCCTTTCCCGCTCCGAGGGATAAATAACGAAAGGTGGCGACTCTTCTGTTCTGCCGGCACCTTATTTTCGCGGAAGCGACAAAAGGAAAGCAATGAACCACGATATCGGTGTCAAGATCGGGCATATCTTCGTATGAACAAGCAAAGATATCATTATACTCACAGAGCATTTTAACCAATCTTTGCTTGGCATCACTCTGCAATGCAGCCCCTATCCGAACATCTCTTCTAACTTCCTCGGTACCCAAGTTGATGATCTCAATTTCCTCCTGATGAGGCAGAATGATTTTCTCTTCTTATTTCAGTAGTCTGGCTAGCTCTTCCGGCAGGTCTTCATCTTCATCAATCTCTTCTTCGGCTTGAAAGATCGGATTATCAAAGTAAAAGCGAGTCATAGACGATTCTGGAGCGGTGTCATCTGTAATGTGAAACCTGCAATGATGATGATTTAATGCTTAAAAGGATAGGCAAACAAGGAAAAACCACATTTCCATTTTATTGTTAAAAATAAAACAAGAAAGACAGAGATCACAATATTTTAATGCAGAAAAACACCCTTTGATTAATTGATAAAATGATTGTTCAAACATAAACAAATAGGTCCTGAAGACAAAGACTGCTATGCTCCGGGTAAAGCATAGGGCTATACAATAATCAAGAAAACAAATCATTATCTTCTTTTGTCACTTGGATGACTTCTTTGATGGTCCAGTTGTTTAGGCTCTGCCCAGGAGTACACGGCCGAATCCATGTATCCATGTCGCAATCACTGCCACCTTCTTCATCAGATACATTGTTGATCTGCTCAAAGATCACCCCACCGCTGGTAAATTGGATGGGTCCCTTATAGCGTGGCACGCTCTGTGAGGAGGAAAATGGGTTGTATCCCAGTCCAAATTTGTCTTGCTTGTTGGGGATGTCCAGAACTTGACCCCAACACTGAGATGCCTTGGACTTCACCACTGCCTGGGCTTCTTTAAAAGATGACATGGCAACCTCAGGTACTTTGCTCACATCCGGCGCTTTCTCCTTAATCTGCACAGTCTCGAAAGCCTGATATAAAGTCTCATGGATCTCGTCGTCAACCTCGACATATTTGAACGAAGACAAATGACTTATCATAATATCTTCTTCCCCACAATCAGTAACAACATTGCCACCCACCATATATTTCAACTTTTGATGCAAAGTTGACGTAACAGCACCTGCTGAATGGATCCATGGTCGTCCCAACAGAAAGCTATACGCTGGCTGAATATCCATGATATAAAACACAACATCAAAACCTTCCAGACCAACCCGGATCGGAAGGGTCAATTCCCCAAACACGGACCTTCTGGTCCCATCAAAAGCTCGAACCACCAAGTCGCTTGGGGTGCACATTATCCCTCGGGTATCTAGCTTCATTAGAGCCTTCTTAGGTAGCACATTCAGTGACAACCTGGTATCCACCAGCACGTGCGACATCACAGACCCTCTACATTCTATAGAAATATGCAGCGCCATATTATAATTTTGTCCCTTAGGCGTCAGATCCAGATCAGTAAAACCCAACCCGTTACCAGCATTAACGTGTGCCACTACTCCCTGGAGCTGATTCACAGATATCTCATGTGGCGCATATGTTGTATTCAGGATTCTTAGGAGAGCGTTTCTATGTGCCTTAGAGCACAGCAGCAACGACAGAATGGAGATCTTTGACGGTGTTTGCTGTAAGTGATCTACGATTGTTGCACCCCAAAATTTGCCCAACATTTCTTTACCTAGCTTATGTTTCATTTCATTAGCATTATCATTTGCATTTCATTGACATGTATGTAGGGGGTCAAGAGGTATGATTACCAATCAAGAGCTATACAATACTTTGAAGCTAGCTAAGGAGGTTATTCAAGTGTTCAAGGGTTGATATCCTTGTCAAAGAAGTAAAAGATCCTCAGAGAGAGTGGTTGAAGCCAAGAGGGTGTGTCTCCTAACTTGAGAGTTGTGGGAAGTCATTAGATGATTCTGAAGCCATGAAGTTAGACTTGAGGTCTTGAGAGAGCTCATGATAAGTGTTTAAGATCACTTTGAGGCCTAGACAAGTCATTGTGCAAGATTGAGAAGCCTCATCCATGAGTGGTGCAATTAGGGTTTGACTGGGCCAACCCTAAGTCAACTGATGATTTGAAGAAGGTTGAGACCTAATTAAAGAGCCATGTGATCATGGATTTATACATTGAGATGTTATAAGGATGATTCCAAGGTCAGCTCATCATGATTGAAGAGTTTGAGAAGTTTCAAGCTAGGGTTTCTAAGGCTTGACAGTGTAAAATCCCCTAGTTTGACCCCTATCTTCAAGGCAATTTAGCTCAAGATGTGATTGTAATCTCATCTTGCCCCCAACATGAATGTTTTATAGCATGATCTTAGCTTTAATTTGAGTTCTAGAAGTCCTTGATAGGATTTGTAGAACTCAAGTTATGACTTTGGCAAGTTACAGGTCATCTGAGGTATGTGAATTTGGAGCTTGAAAGTTGTCCAACTTGCATGGAACTTTTTCCCTAGAAGGATGATTCCTATGAACTTTTGGTCAACATGAATGTTGTTCCTTATCCTCGTAGCTTTCTAGAGAGTACTATAAGTTCTTGATAGGATTTGTAGAACTCAAGTTATGGCTTTGACAAGTCAAGGGCATTTTGGTCATTTGGAGATTATAGGTCATTTCAAGCATAAGGCCATAACTCCTATTTGCAAGCTTCAAATGGGAAAATATTCAACATCAAACTTGTTCAAAATGATGTTTTAAGGCTAACCAAGAGGTCATGAGAGGTTGAAATTGCTTGTAGCTCAAAATCACAAAAATGGCTTAAAATAAGGGTGATTTTCAAATGAACCAAAGATGGAAATTGGTATTTTTGATCTACATGTCCAAACCAAGGCATGTAATATGTCATTTTGATTGTAAAACACATTTTAAGAAAATTGACATTGCCACAATTTTGACTTGAGGTTTAATTTGTGAACTTGCTTTGAAAAGTAGTTACTTACATCATAAGTAACATTTGCCAAACCAAAATTCAAGGCATAACCAAGGCTTCTTTCAATCCAAACACATCCAAAATACCATTAGGAGAGAAATTGGAAGAGAATGGGGGTGAATACAAGATGCTAGCAGAATTGGTATGACCATGGCATGTGATTGAACTTTTCATGACATGAGAAATTGAATTTCTCATTAGATGGATCTAGAGCTTTCTAGATCATCCATACATGGCCTATATATTGAATAGAGGTGGTTCAGATTGAAGGTTGGAGATAATTGAAGGAGAGAATAGAGATTGAGTGTGAAAATTTCTTGCTTGCAACTGAATTCGGTTACACTATTTTCTTCACTTTCCATCCATTTTCTTGAGTGCAATCACTTCCATGGATGCTAGTGAGTGATTCCAGATCATAATCAAGGCAAATTCGTGGCTGAATAGTGTTCTTGCTCTCAGATTTCTTCACCTGCAACTCAGAATTGGTTCCAAGAATCCAGAGCATTTCCATCCATTTCATTACATACAGAAGCTTTGAATTGATTCATTGAAGGAATTTGGAGCATTTGAAAGCTTGATTTGAAGGTTTAATACCTCTGTGCATACGAAATTCTCAGGTTAGTAACTTTCAATTTCCATCTTCAATTAGGTAGAATTAAGAGGAATTAGGATGTTAGATGCATTGTGGGTTGATGTAGGAAGGTTTATGGATCATTAATTTGAGAGTTAGTGACCAATTAGGGTTGTTACCATTTTCGGTTGAGATGGTGTTCTTGCGAATCTTGAGGATTTAGATTGAATTAAGGGCATGAATGGACTCCTTGTGAGATTTGGGACAAGATTCATCAAGGAATCGTGGCCTATGGTGGATTCTATAGCAAGTTAGGGTTGTAGAATGCTGACCGGAGAATGTCACCGGCGGTGACTTTGGCGCGCAGGTGGCCTGAGTTTCAGAGGTTCAAATTGGGGAAGATGATCCCAGAGCCATTGGATCATAGTTGGACTTTGACTGGAGACCTCATCCAACGGCCACAATTACTTCTAATTTGTGAAGGAGTTCTGAACTAAAATGAAACGCAACGTTTCATTAATCTGTTGTTTTTGGGCTTTATGCAATAATTGATAACCACACCCCCCTTATGGCCCAATTGCTAAAATGAACTGGATTGTCTTGCTATCTACACCACGCGCTTATCATTTTTATTTTGATTTTCATATTATTTTTCATTTTATTCATGGTTATTGATTAATTCATAAAAAAATGGAAAAATAACTCAATTAATCCCATTCTTTTTGCTATGGATTCATGATTGAATCTAGTATTTTTTAGATAAAAAATATTATTATTCCATGCATTTTCTGATTTTATGGGATTTTTTACATTTTAATTGATATTAAAATAATCATGTTTGATGCTTTATTTTGTTGAATTTGGTTTGATCATGTGATGATGATTCTTGCCTTGATTTTTTGTGTGTAGCTAGAATAGATATGCATGTTCCCCCTAGATATTTCTCACATTTTTGTGATGAATGTAGGTGTTAGTTCTAGGTTGAGACTTTAGGTGCTCCATTTTTAGGGTTTATGGTTGATACCTTGTGGTTTAGATCTTGTTTTTAGGACTTGGTGGATGATTCAACCTCTGATTTTTGTAGGATAGATTCATGATTGAATTAGGATACCTTAGGAATTTTTGTAGGAATTTGAAAGGTAGTTTTCTATTTTTGTTTGATTTTAGTTTAGATACTAACTTTAGATGATTCTAATGCACTAATTCAACTAGATTGACTTCTTTAGTTCCCTTAGATTAGGGTTTTCTCTCTCTTGCTCTTGGGTGATGATGAAGGCAAGATTGAGGATGCATTGGATTGCTTGAAGAGGCTTGGATGTGAGGATCTTCCCTTCTTTTGGTGTAGTGTTGATTAGGTGTTAAGATTAGGGTTTTGTAGGCAGAGCTTATAGATAGATTCTCTTCCTTCATAAACATGGAAGATGTTGATCACTTCCATTCTTCCCTATGATGTAAGGTACCTTTGTAAAGGCTTCATCCATCCTTTGGTAGGATGTGTGGATCTTTGCAAGTTGGTAGAACCTTTGAGGGTCCCTTTCTCTGATGATAGGATGCTTAGTGGTGACCTTTGGTCTTCACTCTGCTACCAATCATCCCAACTTTGCTCTTGATGGATGCATCTTTCTCCCCTGTTAGAGGATGGAGTTACTTGCTTGAAGAATATTGAAGGATGAAGTTGATACTTCTTTGTGTTTGAAGATTACTCTGAGAACCTGAAGCTTGTAGATGAAGAGGAGCAATTTGATACTTGTAAAGAGGGGAGAGCTGAAGCTTGAAGGCCAAGAAGAACAAGTTAACACTCGTGAAGAAGATCAAATTGAGATTGAGTGAAGAGCTGAGGCTTGAGGAATAAAGGATGAGTTGATACTTATGTTGAGACATTGAGAGCCTGAAGGAGTCAAGTTGATACTTGATATGAGGAGTGAAGCCTGAAGGTGGAATTTACTGAAGAGCTGAAGCTTGAAGAAGAAAGAATAAGTTGATACTTTTGTTTGATGTGTTAGAAGCTTGGAGAAGCAAGTTAATACTTGCTATTGAAAATGGTAGCCTTGAAGGGCAGTTGAAGGCTGAGGACTAGACTGATGTCAGAGGAGCTTTGCTGTGAAGCTGTGGGAGTGGTTGATTTGCTTTCTTTCTTGTCTGTTTGCTGGTTGTGCAACTGTATTGATGTGACTTGTTTGATTTGCTTGATGCATTAGAATAAGTTCATATTTAGATTGACTCAAGCTAGGAGCATGATCGCACTAGAGGTTGAGTTGCTCCCTCTGCTTGTATTTTTACTGTATGGCTTTGCTTGCTGGTATTCGGTAGAGCCCTGCTCCCTTGCCTATGTGGTTTGTGTTTTGCTTGATAGCATGTTATTTCCTCTGTATGATTACGGTTATTCATATCTGGCTTGAGGTTGAGATGAGCTTGTGGAGGCTGATGTCCCACACACATTTCCTCCCTCACTTGCATTGCATGTATTTTACTATATATCTGTTTACTGTTTAAGCTGATGCTTTATCTGTTTCTGTTTATCATTGACATGATCCCTTAGGACTCTCATTTCCTTTGATAAGGAAGTGATGATTAGAAATTTAGGTTGAAACCTATGCATGATAACTTCTAGGAGTTCCCTGTTTCAAACCTCAACCATAGGATGAATCCTTGGCATGACAACTGTTAGGACTTGATAGTCTCCCTGTAGTTGTCCCTCTCTCTTCTTATCTTCAAACAAATTAAAATACAGTAATAAAGGTTAACTGACGTCGTACGTTACGAGCCTTAAGCTATCTGAGAAAGGATTGTTAGAGAGTTTCTTTTCAACAGTCTGGATGTTTAGTATGGCACCCTTTGGGTGACATGCGACACATTCACTCTCAGGTCATAGTCTCTAGTGCGATATTGGTTGCAAACATCCATAAAAAAACAGTTCTTTCGTAAAAGACAGAAAACAAACTTCAAGCCTTTTTGCCCCGTGGGCCCATAATTCAAAGGAAGCTTTTTCTGAAGAAAAGAGTGTCGTTAACTCCTAGTTCTACCGTAAACGGTAACGCCTGAGTCTCCAAGGGTCGAGCTGCGTATGCCAAACTGCTGGAACTGTTTGTTAACCCTACTCGAAAAAACAGATGAATCTGAATTCCCGTAATCCGTATTATCCCGAACTACGTAAGCTCTGATCTCTCATACCTGTTGAGAGTACGTAGGCACAATACTGATGTATTGGCGAGCCACCTTCCCCGTAACCCGTAGTTAGCTGAACTACGTTGACTCTGATTTCTCATTCTTTGATGAGAATACGTAGGCATAAAGCGCGACGCTTTGCCGAGTCATTTTCTTTTCTTTTTAAGCCAGCCTTGATAGGTAGATAGTAAAACCAACCCGTCAGATAAACACAACAAGCATGGATCCCATCGAGTACGATGGATGTGAGGGGTGCTAATACCTTCCCCTTGCGTAACCGACTCCCGAACCCAGACAGCGGTTGCGATGACCTTGTCTTATACCTTTTCGTCAGGTTTTTCCGATCGTTTCCTTTCCCGCTCCGAGGGATAAATAATGAAAGGTGGCGACTCTTCTGTTTTACCGGCACCTTATTTTCGTGGTAGCGACAACGATCTTGTAGTCACTCTTCCTGATCAACCTCATAAACTCTTCTGCCTTCTTCAACAAGGACTCTTTCTCACCAGCCTGGGAACTCTCTTCAACCACAGCTTTTCCTTTACCCTTATCAGATTTCTCAGCATTCACCTCAGGAGCTGAAAATATTCTTCCACTTCGGGTTATCCCTCCTACACCTACCAGATTATCAACAGAATCCAATGGAGAACCTTTTAGTTCCTGCTTCTGACCAGTACAGTAAATCTCGGCTCCGTAATTCCACGGAATAGCTTTGGTACTCTCATAAGGTATGGATCCAGCTTTAGTAATTATGATAGTAGGCAGCCTTGGTGGCGCAAAAATAGTGATAGTCTTGTATGGAATCGAAATTGTTGCAACTTCATTCTTTTCTTCATCAACTATTTACCCATCTTTCTTCTCTAACACTCAGTCAAATTGTAAAATACCATCATTCATCAGCTTCTGAATATGACTCTTCAGTTTCTCGCATCCCTCAGGATGGATCAAACACTCAGCACAAGCTTTGTCACAACCAGGGAATACCCCTCCACTCAACAATTTTTCCTTCATGAAACTCAACGGAGTCTTCAAATCTTCAACATCAGCTACCAAGTTCAAACCCTCCTCCTCAATAACAGCATTAACCCCAACTGCCCCATGATTAGGCATGGGATTCTGCACGACATTGGGTGCATCATGAGAGAAATTGATGGCTTTGCTGTCTATAAGGTCTTGCACCTTATGCTTAAATGCTTTACAATTGTTGATGTTGTCTCCGGGAGCACCGAAATGAAAATCTCATCTAGCATTAGCATCGTATCTGGATGGTGGTGCACCAGGCAAAGGAGCTAAAGTCCTTTTTTGAATCAATTGTAATTGCAACAAGTGTTGAAGCAACTGCGAGTATGGCATCGGCGGTGCATCAAACTGCCTGTTTACTACTCTGCCTCGATCCTGAAATCTGCGAGGAGCATAATTTTGTTGCTGCTGTTGTGGTTGTTATGGTTGCGACACTGCAGGAATCGTAATGCTAGAAACCTAAGGTTGCTATTGACGGTACTGCTGACCTCTACCCTTATTTTTGTTTTGGGGACCTGAGACTGCATTGGTTTTCCCTTCTCTTCTTTTATTGCCTAAACTTTTCTTAACTCTTCCAGCTGAGGATCCTTTACCGGCCTGAATTTTACCCAATTTGATTTTGTTCTCAACTCTTTCTCCTGTGCTGATTAGGTCTGAAAAACTTCCTAACATGTTGCTGATTAGCTTCTCGTAATACACCCTTGATAGCATGGCAACAAACATGTCTATTAATTCCCTCTCCACCATGGGAGGTTGTACTTTGGTGGCCAATTCACGCCATCTCTGGGCGTAATCTTTGAAGCATTCATTATTCCTCTGAGATAAATTATGCAATCGGACCCTGTTCGGTGCTAGATCACTGTTGTATTGATAATGTTTGATAAGAGCCTCAGCTAAATCCCTCCAGCTTCAGATGTTAACTGGCTCTAGCCCCATGTACCATTCCAGGGACGGACCAGAAAGACTGTCCTGGAAAAGGTACATAAGCAGCTTCTCATCGTCAGAATAGGTGGACATCTTGCAGTAGTAAGAATGAAGATGAACCCTCTGACAGGTTGTCCCCTTATACTTATCAAAGTCCGGGACTTTGAACTTCAGAGGAACCTTCAAATTTGGAATCAGCCCCAAATTGGCCATATCCAACCCCATGGAATTCTGACTCTCATAACTCTTCATCTTTTCCTCAAGCAAATTAAACCTCCTGTCTGCTTCAGTTGGAAGACCAGCACCAACATCTCTCATAGAGAACACATCCTCTTGATCATCCTCCTCCCACTGAGGGGCAATATTCCCATGCAAAGCACACGTAGGTCCGATAATATGAACTCCTGTCTGATTTCCTCCGCCCGGAGGGATAACAGTTGTTGGGATAGCAGTATTAGCATGTGGGGTGACATTGTCAGTAGTAGGAGGTATGGTAGCAGTTACATCATGAAGAACACCACTCCCGTCAACCCTAGCAGTTAACGATGCACTAAAGTTCTCAGCTGCTCTTGGCCATTGGCGAGCCCTTGCATCATAGCCATGAACTAGGCCATCCTGTCGCGAAATTCCTGAAGTTCAGCCTGAATCTGATCCATAATCCTGCGTTGATTTCCCCGAGTAGCGTAGCGATGAGTTGCTTGGTTGTCAATCCTGAAACAAACTGAACAAACCATAGAGATAAGGTTAACGGTTTCAGAGCACCTGCGATGCAAAATGAGAAATGATGCAATATGCAGACATGTAAATATGCGTTAAGGAAAATTCCCCCTTGATTCTGGTTCTGTGAGAACAGCAAGACAATGGAAAGCCAACAGATAAGCACAACAAACTCCTCATAAATAAAATGAGAGCTAAGATTTAATGTACAACACATCACTGCATACAAGAGAATCAAAATGACCTCATCCAACAGATCTAGTGATGGTCAAGATACATCATAACAACAAACTACAAAGAGAGGAAAAACAATCAAGCACGACAGCAAGCCTGGAAATCCTCCAATAACTCCTTCGTATCTGGATGATCTGGCCTATCTACCAACTCCTGGATGAGCAACTCTCTCTGGTCAATGATGACCTGCAAGCTCTAAACATAATCCTCCCAAGCATCCTCACCAAACACTTCCTCAAGATTAGATCTCTTCACATCTGCTATTGCCTTATAGTCCTCCAAGGTTGCAAGAGCTTCATTCAGTCTGCAGTCGCTTTCGCGTTGGCATGAGGATTCAGCTATAACCTACTCATCTCTCACCTGGATCTTAGCCTTCAACTTAGAAATTTGTTGTCGCAATCCGTCTTCTCACTCTTTGTTGTTAGCTAAAGTAGCGTTCCATTAGTCATTAACTTGGAGATCTCTACATATGCTTTATCCATCTCCTTCTTCTTAGAACTAAGAACATCACTGACACTCTTCAGATCTAAGCCTACGCGCTCTCGAGCGTGAATCTCTGCATTTAGCTCTCTACCCAACTTATTCACCAATTCAGTTTGCTTCTTAGATGAAAAAGTGGCTTGATTTCTCTCGCTTCGGAGCTGAATAATCTTTTTTTCCAATTCCTCGTTTTCCTTACGCAACTCCTCCTTCTCAGACCATAGATGATTATATTTGTGGATATCAACAGTAGTCGGCTCCTCAATCAACAAAAGATACAAAGGCTCACAAGTTGGAAAGGCATCAATAATCTCCTAGCTCTCTCCTAAATCCAGGTTACATAAGGATCATAAGCTCTACTGTTGCTCTTACCCAAGGAAGCCTTCCCTCTACGGTGAATCTTGTTCCAAGCTTTCTCTACTCTGATCAGGGTCTCATTCTCAAGCAAATCAGTGAAATACAGAGATTCATGTATTTCCTCGTCCTTCGGGGGTTCCCTCAAAGCATATCCAAACTGCCTTACTGCAAGGGTTGGGTTGTAGTTAATACCTCCTTTCCTTCCAATCAACGGGACGTTAGGAAAACCACCACAGCTAAAGATAATCTATGTACCTAACTAGTCTCTGGAAAACCAAACAATATCCTCAGAAGTCAAGCCCATCAGTCTCTCTGACCACTCTGAGGTACTTGCAGTATTAACAAAAGGACCAGCCTTGGGAAGATGACTCACAAACCATCTATATAAAAGAGGTACGCAGCAAGACACATTCTTCCCTCTCTGATTCTCATTCTTATAATGCATAGAGTGATACACATCCCCCAGAAGTGTAGGCACAAGAGTTCCCGAAGCAAAAATGTGGAAAGCATCCAAATCCACAAAGTCTGGAATATTTGGAAACAACATTATACCATATATGCACAGAGCCAAGATGGCATTAAAGACAATCCAACAACCCTCTTTTGCAAAGTGTTGAGCTTTACCAACCAGGAAAGATAATGGAAATCCAGGCATCCCATTTCATCTAACCAACTTCCCTTCTAATTCTGAAGTATCCAGATGAAGTGCATTAGCAAGCTTAGTCAGATTAGGTTCGGCTTCAGTATGATAAAAAAGCATCTGATCAAGAATAAGAACTCCTAACAGCACAGAGAACTCCTCCAAAGTAGGTGTCAACACATAACCCGAGAAAGTGAAACACCTCAACTGCGGATCATAGAACTGACACGATCCCAAAGTAGAGAAAATGACCCAAATGGTCATTTTCTATAGGTTTTAAATAATGAAGGTTTTAAAATCCTCGAGAACTAACGCTTACAAATCGGAGACTTCATCAATTCGGAAAATAAAATAAAATTGAAAAATGAAGAAGAAATTAAAAAAGAATTGTCGCTACCGCGAAAATAAGGTGCCGGCAAAATAGAAGAGTCACCACCTTTCGTTATTTATCCCTTAGAACGGGAAAGGAAACGATCGGAAAAACCTGACGAAAGGGTATAAGACAAGGTCATCGCAACCATTGTCTGGATTCGGGAGTCGGTTACGCAAGGGGAAGGTATTAGCACCCCTCACGTCCATCGTACTCGATGGGATCCATGCTTGTTGTGTTTATCTGACGGGTTTGTTTTACTATCTACCTATCAAGGCCGGTATAAAAAGAAAAGAAAATGACTCGGCAAAGCATCGAACTTTATGCCTACGTATTCTCATCAGAGAATGAGAAATCAGAGTCAACGTAGTTCGGCTAACTACGGGTTAACGGATGGGGAAAGGTGGCTCACCAATACGCCAGTATTGTGCCTATGTACTCTCAACAGGTATGAGAGATCAGAGCTTACGTGGTTCGGGCTAACTACGGGTTAACGGATGGGGGAAGGTGGCTCGCCAATACGTCAGTATTGTGCCTACGTACTCTCAACAGATATAAGAGATCAGAGCTTACATAGTTCGGGACAATACGACTAGACAGGGTGTTCTCGATCACACGGGGGTGAGAGAAAAAACTGACGATACTAGCGTACGCATTCTAGCAGTTAGGTGTATGTTTCTCGCTCGACGGAGACTTAGGCGTTACCTGTTTGCGGTAGAACGGACGTAGTATGTCAGGTTTTAAAGGTATGGGAACCTACGGGTTCTGGAACTACGGTTCGGTCTCGATTGCACTCGGGCAAGAGAAAGGGAACATTAGTCGTTAACGGGAAAGTCTCGATCGCACGACAGCGAGAGAACAAAGAAATTAGTTGTTAGTGTGCTCGCTAGGACATCGCATCCTATGCCTACATATTCTCGTCTGATACGAGAAATCAGAGCAGCTGTAGTTCAGCTAAATACAGCAAAACCGGGGAAAGGGAAAAAGGTAAAAGGGAGCTCGCTAGGATATCGCATCCTATGCCTACGTACTCTCGTCTGGCACGAGAGATCAGAGCAAACGTAGTTCGACGGGAAAACGAGTCTCGATTGCACAGGGGCAAGAGAAGGGGTCTCGATCGCACGACAGCGAGAGAAAAGGGTTTCGATCGCACGGGGGCGAGAACCAAAAGGAAGTAGGCTTACGCCTAAACGGGAAGGAACTTGGGATACACACGCACGAACCTAATACGTAGGAGCGAGTGTGTCGTATATTACCCAAGGGACATATACTAAACACCCTAAAAGATCGAGGGGAGACCGCTCGATTGTCATTTCCCACGTATCTAACGCTACAGCTCACAACACTCGACGGTTGCTTGAAGACTTGAATAACAAATATGATGCTGAACGAAACGGCTCCGTTGGCTCCTGACATGCGCGCAAGCTCCATTCCAATCTTCTCCTCTCTAGATCCTTAATGAGGACGCTCGAATCAAGAACAATGTAACGCTTAGACCTTCATGGTTCGACTTATACGAGAAATCGAACTCTAAGAGGTAGCGTATTGATGTCCGTGTCAAAGACAAGATAGAGAAATGATATCGACAATCATTCTCCAATTGAATCATGTCACACGGCCAGCCAACAATAAAATTGAAGATAAAATCAGATAGAAAAGGAAAATAGGAGAGAAATCCAATACAAAATGGAAATAGTATGCTACTCCTAAAATACAGCAATTAAATTCTACTAGAAAATATTCTAAAGAAAATGCATATGAAAAATAGCATACAAAATTCTATCTAAAATATTCTATAAAGAAAATTAGAATGAAAATTCTATATTAAATCTAAAAACAATAGAACATAAATCCTATATTAAAAATCTATAGTAATATTCTAACTATGAAAATAATCTCCTAAAAGAAAATAGGAAAATAAAACTACACTATTACAATCAATCATCCAATATAAGGGGAATTGAAAATTGTAAAGGGAGGGGGTACAATCTGCAAACCGGGGTAAAACAGAAAAGACAGCCACTCTGGGCCCAGCCTACAATACAAAAAAATTCAGAAAATAAAACAAAATAAAACTGGGGGGTGCGCCAGGAACTTGGAGGTGTATGTCCAGCAATGCGTTGTTTGTTACTGGGCCCAGCCCACTCGTAACACAAAAACTGAGGAAAGGGGGTGTGAAGAAAAAAAAGGGGTACGAATCCAAAAAGTTGATTGGGCCCAATGGCCCAAACGTCCAAGGGAGTTCAGAAGCTCCTTCGCCTTCCTCACTTCCAATTCATTCACCCTGAAACCCTAACTCTCCTCTTTGCTCACCAGCTGTCGCCGCAGACTTCTTCCTTCCTCACCGTCTCAACCTTAGACCCCCGCGCCTCAAACCTCTTCAATCTCCAACTCGTTTCAGTTTTCAAACCTCTCCCTCCGATCTCATACTCTCTTTCTCCTTCTTCTCCTAGATCTTGATACAATATCTGGAGATCGTAGTTCATAGTGAAGATGGTGATTCTCGAACGTTGGAAGTTCAAATCTAGATTTAATTCAAGTGGCATACGAAGGTTGCTGAAGATTTACGAACGGGTGGATCAAGATCTGGAAAATATGTTGAACATTGAAGGCTCTTGAAGGTAGTAGAGTTCTGGGAATCTCTTGATGAACATGGTTGTTGGATTTCTGGAGAACAGTTAGGGTGTACGGATGAAGGTTTCTTGAAGATTGATATGAGGATCTTTGAAAAAATTCTGGAAACAGTTACGAAGTTGTTGAAGGTTCTCCGGTGGAGGTTTCTTGCAGCTTCTTGAGGGTTTCTTCGAAGATGAACACGAAGAACGAGATGGTGATTTCTGGGGAGTTTGGATGAACATGAAGAATGTATTTGAAGTTTCCGGCGGGTAAGATGAATTTTCCGGCGAGGTTTTGCAGTTACCGGTGACGGTTGGATGAAGAAGATGAATGTTCATCGGTGACTTGCAGTTTTCCGGCGAAGAAACAGTTACCGGTGATGGTTAAGGTGGCTCCGGCGGCGGTTGCATGGCCGGCCGGTGAAGGGAGGAAGGTGAAGGGGGAGGAGACACGTGGCTCTGTGCATGCAGGGGAGGGAGTGAAACGTGGCTTGCATGTAGAGTGTGGAGGGATGAGGTGTCCAACCCTGAGACAGAGAGAGAATGAATGGGAAATGAGGTGGCTAGCAGAGAATACACACGCGTGGACTACTTATACGCATGACACATCGCACGATTTGGACTTGGGCCCCCACAATCAGACACCTGGCCCACGAGTTATGATAAACTCTGAATTAAAACTTGATTAACAAACTAAGACCCCATTAATAAAGCACTTAAGACTCTAATGATTACCTAATTAAAGCTTAATTAAATGTAAAACGAAAATTAATGCTAAGTAATTGAAAACCACTAATCAATTCTCCTAATTAATCATAATTAAAAAATGATTAAACTCTAATTAATCTCTTTAAATTCTAAAAAGAAATTAAACTCTAATTAACCCTATTAATTCCTAACTCTATTAAAAATAGAAAAAGATCTATTAAACCTATTTAAAAAAATCCTAGAAAAAGAATTATCCTATTAAAAATCATTTAAAAATCTACTTAATATCTAGAACTAATAATCTTATTAAAACTATTTAAAAAGAATTACCTATTTAAAATTCTAAAAAAACTATTAAATCTATAAGAATATATTTAAAAATTCCTATTTAATATCTAGAAAAGTCAATTAAATCCATTAAAATCCATGTAAAAATTCTAGGAAATAAAGGGAAAAATCTAAAAAAATGCGAGGAAGCCGATTAAACTGATAAATGCGCGATCATATCGAAATAAACGGTAAAAACCGGACATCGAGATGTCCTAAAAAACAACAGCGAGAGTTGAAAACACCGGGACGAGCACTAATTGTCAAAATAAATCCTCGTATTCGAAATGGTATGAAACTGCCTGAACGTGATCCGAGGGCTGTAATCCCGATAAAGTCAATCTGACTGAAAAAATACAATGTACATAGTATGCAAATGCAAAATGAAATGAGTCGAAACATGAGCCAAATTGCGATAAGTAGTTGGTCAAATTTTGGGGTGCACCAACTGCCCCTATTCAAGCGGCTTGGACCTGAAGGGTTGAGAAGCGAACGGCTTTCAAACATTCAAAGGTAGAAGACGGTTGAATACAAAAAAAGAACCCAGAAATTTGCCAACTGCACAAGTACACGGTACTCTGATGGGGACAAATTTTCGGAAACTGGAATAATAGCTGCATGGTAACTAGCTGGAGAAAAACTGATCTGAATCTCCGTCAGGATGATTCTCTGATTTATCTGATATCCTTGCATCCTCAAATCATCGAGGGATCACCGGTTACACGGTAACTGGCAATCTGCCGCCTGCACAAGTAAACAATACTCTGATTGGTAGAAACATCTTCGAAACTGAGCATGACAGTTGCACGACAACTCTGCTAGGGAATTGGTCACACGGTAATTGGTGAAGGGTCTAATCTCAAATCTCCGTCAGAATGATCATCTGATTTCGCTGTAGATCTTCGTCCTCAAGTCATCTTGGGGTCACCGGTTACACGATAACTGGTAATGGATGGTTGATCATTCCATCAGGCATTCTTCGTCATAGCAGAAGAATTCCTTATCGTCACCTATGGACTCATCGTGTCGCTAGGCACGTCGACAACATCTTTGTCAGACTTCATCAGTAAGTCAATAAGGGATCACCGGTTACTCGATAACTGGTGAATGGCTACTCTCAAATCTCCGTCAGGATGATCATCAGATTTCGCTGCAGCTTCTTCCTCAAGTCATCAAGGGATCACGGGTCATTCAGTAACCGGTGATACATAGCTGATATTGTCGTCAGGCATTCTGCGGCACTACGGCAGAAGGATTCCTCGGGACTCATTAGGTCATTAGGAACTTTTTAACAATCAAGTTAATTATGCCATTGGGCGTTCGAAGAAATCTCGGGAGTCAGTCGGACTTTATCAGAAAGTCGGAAATAGAATCCTCGGTCCATCATGATCCAAATAGGTATATCCATTCTTCTGCCATCAGGCACTCCGCATCAGCTGGGAGAACTACTTCGGCATCGCAGCTGGACTTCATCATCAAGTCAGTGGTTTTGGCACCGCTACCGGACTTCAATCATCAAGTCTTCAAGGAAATTTCAACTTCTATGTTTAAGACCTGCTGGGGATGATAAATCTCCGCTGGGAATTCTGGAGAACTATTGAGTAACTCTGCTTCGGGGATTCAGGAATCATCCTGAATAAACTCTGCTGAGGACTTCAAGAATCATCTTGGACAAATAACTCTGCGGGATATTTCAGGAATCATCCTGAGCAAACACTCTGCTGGAGATTCTAAGCATCAACTTGAGCAACCAACTCTGGCGACTTCACTAGGGAATTCAAGAATCATCTTGGACAAATAACTTCGCTGGGGAATTCAAGAATCATCTTGAACCAATAACTCTGCAGGAGAACACCTGCAAAACAAGAATGGTAACAACCTAGCTCATGTTTCATATGCATATGTTTGACAATGGCGCAATGCTCCACACGGTGGAAATGCTACGCTTTTTAGGGTAAATGCTATGCAATCATGCAAAATGCTACGACCCCGTCAACAAAATAAATGCTGAAGGGAGAATCCTCCTGTCAAGGAGAAAGAACCGCTCTGATGGAGGAAGGAATCATCCCGCCGAGGAGAAGAAGTTGCGCCAATCTCAATTGGATTCCGCCTGGGGAAAGGAACTTCAGACAACTGCTGCAGGGGAATAAGGTTCTTCGAGGGCCTAAACCTGCTCAACCGGGTATACGAACCACAACTGCTGAGGAAACGATATCAATTGCAAAAATAAACTGCACAGCCTTCACAGATAGAACTTTCCTGGAGATAACGACTCTGTTGGGGAAATACAGCATCAGCTATTCAACACGCTACTGGGGAAAACCAATCATGGCCCGCACGACTTCCAAGGACTCGGCTCTCTTGGGGATTTGCAAACTTGGCTGGGGAAGAAGGAATCATCCTGCTTGCCGGGGGGAACACAACCCTGTGGGGAATTTCAATTCTCCTGGAGACTTCAGTCTGAAACTATCGGAGGCTGCACGCTTGCGAATAGTCTTCTACGAGAAAACTGCATATTGACCCAGTGCTGGGGAAATAAACCCAAATCCGCTTGTCAGGGAAAACTTCAATCCTAAACCGTTGGGAATGTACAATCAATCTGCCGAGGATGGCTACACTCTGCCGGGGATATCAATCTTGCCTTGCTGAGGATAATCTTGACCCTACTATGATAAAGGACAAATGCAATCTCAACTTGCTGCAACCTCAAACACCTGAGGAGAGTCAATCTTAACTGTACATCTCTGCTGAAGAAAATTTCCTGATTTAACAACATCACCCCCTAAGGGAATACAGAACACCAATCATGGAGAACTGAGATCATTCGAACCTCGTGTCAGGGAACGTGATATCACATGTCACCGGGAATATCGGGCCAGGTACAATTAGGCTTTTTCTAGTTTAGGGATAGGTTTATGGTGATAAGGATTTATTTCTGGTTACCAACAAAAGTGGATTTGAAGGGGACATACTAGACGAGAACTAGCATTCGAGGGTAGACTACCAGACGAGAACTGGTGGCAAAAGAGTTTAAGTTGTCAGACGAGAACTGACTTCTAGGTTTTGGATATCAGACGGGAACTGATTTCTGGTTTGCCAGACGAGAACTGGGCTTTAAAACTGCGTTAGCCAGACGAGAACTGGTTAAACAGTGGGTCAAGGAAAAGGCGACCAGACGGGAACTGGTTTAAAAGCTGACACGCACCAGATGAGAACTGGTATTCTAAGAAAGGTGGACCAGACGAGAACTGGTTACCGGTTTGCCAGACGAGGACTGGGCTTTGGAGGTTTGCTAGGCGAGAACTGGGCTTTGGAAATGACTTTGGTTACACGGTAAGTAACAAGTTTAGGCTGTAAGACAACAGTCCAATGACAATAAGGCTTCTTCAGAAGGTTCAGGTTATCTGGTAGGGTAATGACACGATTCCCCGACACTCAACTCTTGTTGGGGTGAACAAACTCGTATGAACAACTTGCCCCAGTGTAATTCAACTTGCCCCAATCCGACTCTTGGGAAAATTCATTCTGAACAGAAAGCAGCTTGTCACGAGGCGACCTCGAGATGGCTTGCCCCGGTATCTATACAACGGAAGGATTCATCCTCAACTAACCAACTCTCAGCATGGCTGGTTTCAATATACTCCTGAAGTAGCTTGCCCGTGAACGAGCGTTGAGCGACTTAACCTGCTCTAATTGAACACTGGAGGGATCCGCCCTCAAATCACAGGAGTTCTAGATAACTTCCCCTGATTGGGTCTCAAGAAGATTCACTTCCGATCAACTGCTTCTTGAACAAACTGTCCCATAATCGCCCGATCCTTCGGGACTTGTCCTCAGACTAACTGATTCCAAACTCTCTGGAAGTCGATGCCCCCAAGTTCATAGGGCTTCACAGCATACCGTTCTGATCCAGACTACTAAACGATTCAGTCTTGATTGACTATTCCCTGTTAGAATTCCTTCATATCACCTACCGACCTGCAATTAAAATTTTCTATTCACGAATGGTAATTTTAATGCAATGTTCATGCAGATTTCAGAAAAAAATGTTGTCACTCATTTACCTGTCATGATAGTGAGTGACGAATGAACCAACAGTTCAAACGTAGTGCTAATTTGATCAGTGACAAATACAACAAGGATATGATTAGCAAATCATGTAGGATTCAGGTGACTCAACCTTATCGTAATGCGCTTTCAGAATAAACCATGCCTCAATTAGGTCTTTTAAGGGTTGTATCGTGGTCGGGTTCACGATTCGTGAAATAAAGGATATTAGGCTCAAGTCATGATTCGTACCCACCCCTTCTACGTGATGATCTCCAATCCTAATGTTCAGTTAACCTAGCACGAGCGCTCACCTCTATGAGGAATGTTAGGAACAATGGTTAAGGAACTCGCCAGGTTTACAGAGTGACAGATACTCCTCTTTCGTTTTTGGTGTCTGTATCCACACGACTTGGTCCTTGTTTGAGGATTTTTCTGTTGAGATCCTTTCACTTTATTCTTTTGATTCCCTAATTTTTTCCTTGACTGACTCTTTCGATTTCTTTTGAAGTCCAGCGGGATGCCCTGGTTTTTGCCTAAGTATTTTCTTTCCAGCTTTTCTTTTCTTTTTACTTAGCGGGCTCTCTTTTTCTTTTTTTTTGCTTGGAACAATTCGTGTGACACTGGTTGTCTTGCTTGCTCCGAAAGGGTTATAACCGTCTCACTCCTGATCGGTGAGGTTTAACCACTGCGGTTGACGAGGTACGACCTCTTGAGAGAAATAAGTTGTGATTGGTCCTCGAAAGGCAACACTCCTCTATAAGACTTGAACGCTCGGTCAAGCTAACTGACGACTACCCTGCCCCGGGTTAAGATGAGATGGTTTAAAAGGTCCGAAAGAAACTCCTACTTCTTGGCTCGAAGTGGCTAACGAGGGACTAACTCCTTATATCTCCAGTGTTTAGGGAATTTGAAACAATGCATGTACATCATAGGCAGGGTTTTATCCGAAAGCATATGATCCTCGGCTATGAGTATTCAGTTTCGTCATCCTCCCTCCAATCTTTGCTAATCATAGTGATAAAGTGGAGTAAATAAAATACAAGTGTCAGTGCAATGCAATAAATGAGTGACAGCGACATGATTATTTCAGAAAAATGCATAGTCACTTTATCAATATTACCATTCGAAACAAACAATGTTTAACAGCAAGTAGTAACTAACAGAAAGGAAACTACAAATGCAAATGATAAAAAGTCTGAGGACTGCCAATGTTGAGGATGTCTGCCTGTCTGGACCATTGGCCTCTGGAAATAACCCTCTGAATCTGCAAGCTCAGACAGCTGAGAGGTTGTCATGCACAACCAAAACTCCTTCTGGAAAGGAAATGCACCCTTTGTTGATCAATTGTTGCACTTTTGCCTGAAAAGCTTTGCAATCTTCAGTTGAATGCCCCGGGGATCCACCATGATATCCATACTGAGCATGGGGATTGTACCCGGGAGGGTAAGGCTCTGGCACGGGCTTAAGAGCTTTAGGTTCCACCAAAGAATTCTGAATCTAATGTGGCAGAATCTGGCTATACGGCACAGGCACTGGATGAGAAGGAGCATTCCTTCGTTCCAAGTTGTTACGAGGTCGGTTCTGATTCTGACGCTGATTCTGATAACCTCGGCCATAGGCTCGTGGATTTGCAAGAGGAGCAACATAATATTCCAGATGTGGTGCCCTAGGCACAATTGTCTGTCCAGAATAACGAGACACAGAGGATACCGACCGCTGAGAAGACGAAGAACCAACAGATTTCACCTATTCGTCTTGAGGATACCCGACATCTGTCATGATTGCATTGACCATAGTTTCATCTTCAGTTTGAAAGCTACAGAGAGATTCGGTTTCACCAGCCTGACTGCTCGAAACATTCTGAATTCTTCCAGTTTTTACACCATACTCGATGCGCTCTCCTGCCCTTACCAATTCAGGGAAATTTGGTGCACTTCCAAGCATTCTTTCAAAGTACGGGCTCTGCAAGGAGTTTACGAACATGCCTTTTAACTCTCGGTCTAGAAGCGATGGTTGCACTCTAGCAGCAAATTCTCTCCATCTCTGAACATACTTCCTGAAAGGTTCATTGTTCTCTTGAGACAATTCTTGCAGCTGTATGCGACTAGGAGCTACATCAAGATTGTAGTCATACTGCTTCAGAAAAGCATTGGCTAAGTCCCCCGATGATCGGATCTGATTACCCTCTAACTGCATATACCAACTTAGAGATGCCCCAATCAGACTGTCTTGAAAGCAGTGAATCATCAACCTGTCGTCGTGCACAAACGAAGTCATCCTTCGGTAGAACATCACCAGATATTGCCTCGGGCAACTATCTCCTTTGTACTTTTCAAACCTCGGCGCTCTGAACTTCGGAGGTAACACTAGGCCAGAAACCAGACACATGTCTGCAGCATTGGGGTTAACAGCATCTTTAACTTCTAAGGCTTTGAATCTTTCATCCAACGCACGAAACCTTTTAGCATACACGAGAGCTAATGGGTCTTCAGTATTTGCTATCGGGACCTCTCTTCGGAAATTTGGCACAGGGAAAACAACACCCTGATAGTCTGAGGTATCAATAGAAGGAGAGCATTTACTTCGGACAACAAACTGCTCATGTAGATCACGGTCTTCAACAGAAGGCTGTACAAGTCGAGTTGCAGTAAGGTTGTTCACTTGCGGAAAGTCTTCATCAGGCATAGAACCATACAAAGGATTGGACGTCATAGTGGAACCTGACAAGGTATCAACAAACTGGAAGTTGCTCTCTGACATAACTACCAACAACTTTCAACTGACTTCACTGCTTGATCCTGCTCAAATCTGCTTCAACCCCTTGGTCGTCTTCTAACAATCAACCCTTGCTCAGACCAAACACCGGAGAATCACCCTTGAAGCAAAACAAAGGCTGGATAAGAGCTCTGGCTAGCTGGAGAGTGCTATGCAATATGATGCAAATATTATTATGCATATGCAATGCAAGATGCAGCAAACACGGGATCACAGCCCCCACAAAGCTCTGATTACTGTTGCGCTGGTGACGGGATAAGTTTGCTCTGACGAGAGAAAACCAAAATACTGGGTAGGCTGGAAGTCAAGTTTCCTGCAAAAACCCTCCCACTCACGGGTATGGACCTAAACTGACACAAGTTCGGAATCCTATGCGGTCATCAGCATCACAGACTTTCAAGAACGATGGTACGATACCCAGAAGGTGTGGCATCATCGTCTCTTGAAGCGACCTCACTTAGCTGAATCCCAAATGATCGGTTCCCAGAGTCGACAATCCTCAGATCCGACAGCCCCTTGAGTCCAAAGGACCGATAAGAAGTCATCAAAGAGAACCTCGTCTGAGTGTGAATTACATGGGAACTGGTGCAAGCAAAGCAAGCACGTCCACCACTAATCCACTCTAATACTATGTATATGCTCTCAAGCCTGGGTCTGGCTTATCACTCATTAGAGCTCCCCTTCCATAATAGCACAATAGCAACAGATAATAATATAGTGTGGGAAATGTAAATACATCAGTAATATACAACATACAACACACCAAAATAAACACCCACAGACAAGTAAACAAGCGCTAGGGTTGACTCTCACACAGGGACGTTGGATCCCCATGAAACTATCGCAACTCCCTAGCAGAGTCACCAGTTGCTGGGGATGACCCAGACAGTTAGGAAGAAAATCCAAGGCGAGACTCGCATAGGGAACCATCGTAGTCCCCAACAGAGTCGACAGTTGTCGCTACCGCGAAAATAAGGTGTCGGCAAAACAGAAGAGTCGCCACCTTTCGTTATTTATCCCTCAGAAAGGGAAAGGAAACAATCGAAAAAACCTAACGAAAGGGTATAATACAAGTTCATCGCAACCATTGTCTGGATTCAGGAGTCGGTTACGCAAGGGGAAGGTATTAACACCCCTCATGTCCATCGTACTCGATGGGATCCACGCTTGTTGTGTTTATTTGACGGGTTTGTTTTACTATCTACCTATCAAGGCCGATATAAAAAGAAAAGAAAATGACTCGGCAAAGCGTCGCACTTTATGCCTACATATTCTCATCAAATAAAGAGAAATCAGAGTCAACGTAGTTCGGCTAACTACGGGTTAACGGATGGGGAAAGGTGGCTCGCCAATACGTCAGTATTGTGCCTACGTACTCTCAACAGGTATGAGAGATCAGAGCTTATGTAGTTCGAGCTAACTACGGGTTAACGGATGGGGGAAGATGGCTCGCCAATACGTCAGTATTGTGCTTACGTACTCTCAACAGATATGAGAGATCAGAGCTTACGTAGTTCGGGACAATACGGCTAGACAGGGTGTTCTCGATCACACGAGGGTGAGAGAAAAAACTGACGATACTGGCGTACGCATTCTAGCAGTTAGGTGTATGCTGCTCGCTCGACGGAGACTTAGGCGGTACCTGTTTGCGGTAGAATGGACGTAGTATGTCGGGTTTTAAAGGTATGGGAACCTACGGGTTCTGGAACTAAGGCCCGGTCTCGATTGCACTCGGGCAAGAGAAAGGGAACATCAGTCGTTAGCGGGAAAGTCTCGATCGCACGGCAGCAAGAGAACAAAGAAATTAGTTGTTAGTGTGCTCGCTAGGACATCGCATCCTATGCCTACATATTCTCGTCTGATACGAGAAATCAGAGCAGCTTTAGTTCAGCTAAATACAGCAAAATCGGGGAAAGGGAAAAAGGTAAAAGGGAGCTCGCTAGGATATCGCATCCTATGCCTACGTACTCTCGTCTGGCACGAGAGATCGGAGCAAACGTAGTTCGACGGGAAAACGAGTCTCGATTGCACAGGGGCAAGAGAAAGGGTCTCGATCGCACGACAGCAAGAGAAAAGGGTTTCGATCGCACGGGGGCGAGAACCAAAAGGAAGCAGGCTTACGCCTAAACGGGAAGGAACCTAATATGTAGGAGCGAGTGTGTCGTATATTACCCAAGGGACATATACTAAACACCCTAAAAGATCGAGGCGAGACCGCTCGATTGTCATTTCCCACGTATCTAACGCTACAGCTCATAACACTCGACGGTTGCTTGAAGACTTGAATAACAAATACGATGGTGAACGAAGCGGCTCTGTTGGCTCCTGACATGCGCGCAAGCTCCATTCCAATCTTCTCCTCTCTAGATCCTTGATGAGGACGCTCGAATCAAGAACAATGTAACGCTTAGACCTTCATGGTTCGACTTATACGAGAAATCGAACTCTAAGAGGTAGCGTATTGATGTCTGTGTCAAAGACAAGATAGAGAAATGATATCGACAATCATTCTCCAATTGAATCATGTCACACGGCCAGCCAACAATAAAATCAAAGATAAAATCAGATAGAAAAGGAAAATAGGAGAGAAATCCAATACAAAATGGAAATAGTATGCTACTCCTAAAATACGGCAATTAAATTCTACTAGAAAATATTCTAAAGAAAATGCATATGAAAAATAGCATACAAAATTCTATCTAAAATATTCTATAAAGAAAACTAGAATGAAAATTCTATATTAAATCTAAAAAAAATAGAATATAAATCCTATATTAAAAATCTATAGTAATATTTTAACTATGAAAATAATCTCCTAAAAGAAAATAGGAAAATAAAACTACACTATTACAATCAATCATCCAATATAAGGGGAATTGAAAATTGTAAAGGGAGGGGGTACAATCTGCAAACTGGGGTAAAACAGAAAAAACAGCCACTATGGGCCCAGCCCACAATACAAAAAAATTCAGAAAATAAAACAAAATAAAACTGGGGGGGTGCGCCAGGAACTTGGAGGTGTATGTCCAGCAATGTGTTGTTTGTTACTGAGCCCAGCCCACTCGTAACACAAAAACTGAGGAAAGGGGGTGTGAAGAAAAAAAAAAGGGTACGGATCCCAAAAGTTGTTTGGGCCCAATGGCCCAAACGTCCAAGGGAGTTCAGAAGCTCCTTCGCCTTCCTCACTTCCAATTCATTCACCCTGAAACCCTAACTCTCCTCTTTGCTCACCAGCCGCCGCCGCTGACTTCTTCCTTCCTCACCGTCTCAACCTTAGACCCCCGCACCTCAAACCTCTTCAATCTCCAACTGGTTTCAGTTTTCAAACCTCTCCCTCCGATCTCATACTCTCTTTCTCCTTCTTCTCCTAGATCTTGATACAATATCTGGAGATCGTAGTTCATAGTGAAGATGGTGATTCTCGGATGTTGGAAGTTCAGATCCAGATTTAATTCAAGTGGCATACGAAGGTTGCTGAAGATTTACGAACGGGTGGATCAAGATCTGGAAAATATGTTGAACATTGAAGGCTCTTGAAGGTAGTAGAGTTCTGGGAATCTCTTGATGAACATGGTTGTTGGATTTCTGGAGAACGGTTAGGGCGTACGGATGAAGGTTTCTTGAAGATTGATATGAGGATCTTTGAAGAAATTCTGGAAACAGTTACGAAGTTGTTGAAGGTTCTCCGGTGGAGGTTTCTTGCAGCTTCTTGAGGGTTTCTTCGAAGATGAACACGAAGAACGAGATAGTGATTTCTGGGGAGTTTGGATGAACATGAAGAACATATTTGAAGTTTCCGGCGGGTAAGATGAATTTTCCAGCGAGGTTTTGCAGTTACTGGTGACGGTTGGATGAAGAAGATGAATGTTCATCGGTGACTTGCAGTTTTCCGGCGAAGAAACAGTTACCGGTGATGGTTAGGGTGGCTCCGGCGGCGGTTGCATGGTCGGCCGGTGAAGGGAGGAAGGTGAAGGGGGAGGAGACACGTGGCTCTGTGCATGCAGGGGAGGGAGTGAAACGTGGCGTGCATGCAGAGTGTGGAGGGATGAGGTGTCCAACCCTGAGACAGAGAGAGAATGAATGGGAAATGAGGTAGCTAGCAGAGAATACACACGCGTGGACTACTTATACGCATGACACATGGCACGATTTGGACTTGGGCCCCCACAATCAAACACCTGGCCCACGAATTATGATAAACTCTGAATTAAAACTTGATTAACAAACTAAGACCCCATTAATAAAGCACTTAAGACTATAATGATTACCTAATTAAAGCTTAATTAAATGTAAAACGAAAATTAATGCTAAGTAATTAAAAACCACTAATCAATTCTCCTAATTAATCCTAATTAAAAAAATGATTAAACTCTAATTAATCTCTATTAATTCTAAAAAGAAATTAAACTCTAATTAACCCTATTAATTCCTAACTCTATTAAAAATAGAGAAAGATCTATTAAACCTATTTAAAAAAATCCTAGAAAAAGAATTATCCTATTAAAAATCATTTAAAAATCTACTTAATATCTAGAACCAATTATCTTATTAAAACTATTTAAAAAGAATTACCTATTTAAAATTCTAGAAAAACTATTAAATCTATAAGAATATATTTAAAAAATCCTATTTAATATCTAGAAAAGTCAATTAAATCCATTAAAATCCATGTAAAAATTCTAGGAAATAAAGGGAAAAATCTAAAAAAAAATGCGAGGAAGCCGATTAAACTGATAAATGCGCGATCATATCGAAATAAACGGTAAAAACCGGACATCGAGATGTCCTAAAAAACAACAGCGAGAGCTGAAAACACCGGGACGAGCACCAATTCTCAAAATAAATCCTCGTATTCGAAATGGTATGAAACTGCCTGAACGTGATCTGAGGGCTGTAATCCCGATAAAGTCAATCTGACTGAAAAAATGCAATGTACACAGTATGCAAATGCAAAATGAAATGAGTCGAAACATGAGATAAATTGCGATAAGTAGTTGGTCAAATTTTGGGGTGCAACAAGAATAGAAGGTGGTCTTAGGTTAGTCACCATTTATCAATAGTTTGACTAACGGTGACTTTGTTTGTTTCGTCAATGACCCTAAATAATGAAAGTGAAATCTAAGATAAAATCAAGGAAAATAACATTAAAAATAAAAATCAAGAATGTTACAAAACAAGTGTCAATTTATTTAGCAAAATGATTAGTAAAACTATTAACAAAAATAAATTAAAAAATTCAAATTAAAAACATAAAAAAAAACTTAAAAATAAATAATGAAAAAAAGATAGGAAGGAGGATTTTAACATGAATTAAAAAGAAAAGAAAAGAAACAAAATGAGAAATCACTTGGGCTTTTAACCCATCATTATCATGTCAGTAGGCGGTAAATGAGGTGCTAGAAAATAATCACAGGCCATGAGGCCCAAAGCAAGGACCCCTTAATAAAACAAAAGGGGAACATTGGTCACCCTGCCACCAGCCACAAAACCACGATTAGCATAAAAGAACAAGACAATGTCTCAGTCACCTTTTTTCATTTTCTTACAATTTTCTATGCCATTTTCAGCAGAACAAGATAATGAAAACACACGCTTAGAATCGTGCATCATCATCGCATCAAACGAACAGAAAAGAAAGATTGTTTCTGACCTTCTGACGCGTGAATCGAATCGGAAATCTTGCTCAACCTCTTGCTTCGACCCGCAACATCAAGTCTCGACCTAGGTTCGTGTATTTTAATTCAATCTTCGGTTTTCTTTCACTCTATTCCTCTTCTCTGTTTTGTTTTTACAAGGAAAATTTGGAGTTTTGAAGGTTCGGTTTTAATTCTGAGATTTGGGGAAAGAGATGCGACGGACGTAAAAGGGGTTTGAAGGAGGAGATTTTGTTGTGGTTTTTTTTCCAGATTTTGAATTGGAAATAAGGGAGGATTAGGTCCACTATTTTGGATATGGTCGAAGGGGTCCCCAAGTTGAGAGAAAATAATGTCCCGATTTTGTTGCTGCAGAACCTTTTTATCAAGAGGTTTTTGGTGTGTTTGAGTGGGTCTGTTGCAATTGGTGAGGCGAGGTTGTGTCAATTGTGTTTTTTTTATCGCGGAATTTGCATAGTGGTATCATTTGTGGTGGCTTGGTATCGTACGAGTTTTGTGAAAGTCGTACGAGCTGGAAAGCAAGCTGATTGTTGCGTTGGTCTGCATACAATTCAAGGACATGTTTTTGTTTTTTACTAAGGTGCATCCTCTTATGAAGCATGTTGCTGGCCACGTTCATTTCTTCTTTCTTAAATTAATAAATGGCATAGATACGTATCGTAGACCACAGATTGTAGGGTGCGGGTCGTGGAGGTCTTTCTCACTTTGGACCACATGATTATGCGGGATTTGTGGACCATTTTTTGTATGTTGTTGTGATGGATATTTTTTTCATTTATGAGTTTCAGGTTTTCAATTGGGGCGTGGTCATGATTTACAATGCGTAGGAAGCTTCTTAGAGAATTCTCGTTCAGAATGATGGCTGGTCCTGACGTGGTGTGTGGGCCTGTGGAGGAAGGAAAGCATTCGAAGCCCAAAATCTTTATGACCTCCTTTCTGTTTTTTTTATTGTTGTATTAATTTCTTTGTGATGGGTTTAGTATAAAAATCACATAATGGTCCTTCATTTTGTGTCTATTTTTGTTTGTATTATTTTTGGTATCAACTTTGAATGGGCTTGGAATTAGAAAATTTTGTGGTGATGTAAAGATTATCGTAAATTCAAAAAGGCACGGGCTTCCAAACAAATGGACAATGGAATTTAATTTTTGAGCTTGAACTCTATGCTTGATAATCATGCTCATGCTCGAAACCTCGATCTTTGATTTAGAATAATCAAGACATTAAAATGAATTTCTATTCTTGAATTCTTCACTAACAAATAAAATAAATCCAATTGGACCAATCACATAAATCTTGCATCGTGATCTCAATCTTGAAACACGCCCCTGCCTAATTGACAAATTAAGTTATACTACATATACACCAACACCTGACATCCTTGCATGAAACTCAGCTTAAATCAATTCATCCTCATGCTGAAAGCGATACATATATATTTTTATTATCAGAATGACAATCAGTAGATGGATAAACAAATGAGAACAAATACATGTAGGACAAATTTGGGGTATGACAACAGTATCTATTGAGGAGTAAATTTGGAGGTTGATATTACATAACACCCACTTATTCCAAACTTTCAGAATCCTCTGAGGACATTGAGCTTATCTTTAAGATTTTCCTCTCCAAAACATGCCAACATCCTTTCCAAGATTGTCCTTATGCAAACAGAGGTCTGACTACATAATTATGTTATATGGAATGAGACTCTTGGAATAAACATTAACCACAAAACCAATGGACCTAAAAGCCCTCTACTCTAGACACGCGTCACGAAATGCAGAGCCCGAGATGTAAAGTTATATATTCCTTTTGAACTAAACCAAATTGAAGAATACCATAATTATTTCCAATTGAAGGGTAGAACTTGTTCAACCTTTTTTATTTTATTTTTTTGGTATCCTTGTTAGGTAAAATCTATTAATCCTTTTTTATTTTTTTTTGCATAAGGTCTCATTTTTTATTGGAAATATGATCATAAACTTAGTTTCCCCTGTTGGGAGAGAATATGGTAGTTGAATGGTTTACAGTGGGTTTAATAATCTACTCCTAAAAAGACCAATTTTCAAAAATATTTTCTTTTTAAAAACGTGCATCCGTCCACTCTGTCAATCGACTTTATAAAGATGTTTTTGTTAAAATTATTTTAACTGAATAGTTACATCAAATATAAAAGTAATGAGGTAATAATACCAAATTAAAAAACTTAAATTTGTCTCTAATGCAAGAATTAAGTTCACACAGACTCAAATCCAGTAAGTCTGAATTATGTTTACATACCTAAAGCTAAAACTCTCAATAACGCTACCTTTACATGGTATCATTCAAATTCCCAATATACTTGGCTATCAATTCATGTGAATGATATTAACTTGTAGAAGTAATGTCTGTCTTTTGGAGAAGAATGCATCCAAGGCCTATCTCGTTCCTAGGCATGAAGTTGTTCATATTCTCAGTCAATAAAATATTGTCATTTGATAGTTTTTCCAATTTTGACAATCTCAGAAGAGTTTTATGAAACCTTTCCATTGGTGTCAGCTTCTTTACAGGTGAGCGTTTCTTTCGAGGAATTTTAAAGTCCCAAGTATTGATATTGATTGCACCTGATAAAGATATTAACAATTAAAAGTATATATCCAAATCACATGTTATAAGATAATCAATGGTGTGTATTATTTGAAGAATCTAAGATATTAATGTGTAAATATCATAATGAGATTGATTGCATATTATTATCAAAATCAAAACATTTATTGGAACTTTTTTCAAATAGAAAATATAATATATAATTAAAGGGAAAAAGTCGCCCACCCAAAATAATTTTTTTTGTTATCAAATAGCAAAAAAAAGTACCAGACTAATAACACTAATGAAACACAAATAACAAAGCGAGCAAATAAACAAACAAAATAGCAGAAGAAAGGGATACAAAATAAAAGCATTCCAAAAATACCCCACCAGCCAATCAACCAAAGAACCATAAATACCCCACCATAAAATCAATTAAAAAACACTCACATCACTATTTTTTTTAAAGTGTCAAGCATATAAAGTACATGAGTTGACAATAAACCAATCAAGATTTCATTTTAAAGGTAGAAAATAGATATTTTCTTCCACATCCATTCCACTTGTTGATGAACTACAAAAAGGATGTTGTCCCAAGAAATTAAGATTGACCATACAAAAGAATGCAGATAATAGCAAGCCAATATCAAATTCTCAACCTATCACCCAACTAAATAAATAAAACAAAAAAAGAAACTTAGGATTTCTAGGGAGAATTTATAAGCATCCTAACCCCTTAGAAATCTTATATCACACAAAATATGTTGTTTCACAAGTAACACAAAGGTGGTAAGTATATTTTACCACCCCTACCCACATGACAAGTAATCTCATGTGAACCAACTATAGCCATGCGTTTAAGAAGATTCTCTCTCAATTAAGGATATTATCTTGCAAGAGTTGTTGAGAAAAAAACACCACTATTCAAAGAGGCCAGCTAACTCATGTGAGGGAGAATCGACTCCTCAAAGTGGTGAAGAGAAGTGGGAGGGGTGAGTAGCTCTAAAGGATAAAAAAAGTCCATTTTACCAAGAATATCACATCCCTAGCATGACGCTACCACTATCTATGTGTAACTAAGGAATGATTTATTCCCTAAAAAAACAGAATAAAATTTAGAAACCCACTCCAACTCATACTCAAAAAAGATATCATCTACCTCATTTCTCAAACTAGAGTTTCGTCATCCCACAACCAACCTCACCCACTAAATGCTCCTTTCATATGAGATACTAAAGAGCCTAAGGACCATAGTTTTAATATGGGTGGATCCAACCCATAAGTCATCCTAAAAAGAAGTATTAAGACTATATTCATAGGAAACAACTTGTTTGAGCTAAGAAGAGACACCTTTTCCACCAAATGGATGTGGAATAGAAACTAAAACCTAACCCCAAAAATGAGGAAATAGAGAGAATATCCTATCTGGATGAAAGGATATGAACCCAAAGATCAGATGAATAAAAGATCAACCTCCTTCTCTATTTGGACAGAGGGTCTATATTAACCAAGCATAAATCACAGACCCTAACACACCTTTGACCATAGGCTTGTATACATCAAACCAATAAACTTAAGAAATATTAATGTCACCCTTCACACTACCCCAAAGAAACCTCCTTTGAATCCTAACTAACTTCTTACCAACCTTAATAGGCCTTTTCATGAAAGACAAGAAGAAAAATGAATAAGATTAAGCATTTAATTAAGTAAGATCACCTAACCCTCTAACTAATATATCTATGCTTTGACACTAGTAATCTCGTAGGTAACAAATCTGCTAACGGATACCACATAGTTTCAAGGTGGGAATTACCCTCTAAAAGAAAATCATGATACCTAAAAGGGAGGATCTAAAGCTTATAGTGGATAAAATCACAAGTTAAGTTCGAAAAATCATAATCGACTTTAACACATATAAGGTCACTCTTCGTAGAATTGAACTAGAGGCTCAAAGCACTCTCAAAACCTCTAAGAATAAATTTAATAAGCCAAATATTCTCAATAAAGGTATTGACCCGGATCAAAGTTTTATCATCATGTTGAAGATGAGTGAACACAAGATCCAACAAGCCCACACTAAAATAAGAGAAAAATCAAACTCAATAGCCCGACAGAGATATAGGACAAAATCACCCAGCTAAGCCAGGGAATTTATCTTAGGGATCAAGGTCAAAAAATAAGAGGAAAAACTACAAGAAAGAAAAGAAAGACAATGAAGTTGATAAAACATGTTCCCTAAATCAACTCTAAGTAGGTACCAAAGTAATTTTAAAAAATTAAACTTTTTAGAACCAAGACTCTTACGACCATCACACTAAGTCATTACTCAATCTAATTTGGGGAGAAGAAACTTAGTCAAGGAGGAAAATTATTCTCTTCATAAAGAGAACAAAAATCAACTTTGTATAGGAGAGGAATATCAACAAGAGGATTTTGAATGTTATTGGAGAAATAATTAACAATCTCTTAGAGAACTTCAAACATCCCTTTAATCCAACCATCACAAACCTTAAGAGCCAAAATAGCATTTCTCTTACTCATGGTTTTGACACAAGCATCAAAAAAACTAGTATTGACATCATCATCCTTGATCCACTAGGTTTTAGACCTCTAATTGAATGAGAATATTTAATATTTATCAAAGAACAGATTTTACCAATATCTTTGTTCCAAGGTGTAGCCCAAACCTCAAAAGACTACCCTAATCAACTCTAGAATATAGAGAATACATAGAGATAAGGACATACTTTGGAGGCCGATATTACCAAACACCCGAGTATTCCAGACTTTCAGAACCCTTTAAGGATATTGAGCTTATCTTTAAGAACAAAAGCTTTCCATCCAGATGCTAGAGAGACACACCAGTTAGAGTGAATCACTTGGTCAAATTACTATGAGCTAGTTGGTGTGTGTTTTTAATCTAAAAGACTTAGGACCCCGCGTCTAATTTGAATGATAAAGAAAGATAAAACAATAATCATGTACATCTTTAATAAATGGGAATTGAGAAGCCACACTCAGGATTGCACCACCTATTAACACGAGAACTATGTCTAGCCTACTAGCAATCCCCCTGTTACTTTGGACCAAGTAAAATTCCTACCTAAAAGGGGAATTTCAATCAACCTCATATATGAAATGAATTTTCTAAAAGATGAACAACAAGCACTCTTAAAACGACTATAAGATCCACCAATCTCAAAATTGTTACTACCAGAGCAAACAAAATTAAAATTCCTAAAAACACACAAACATGCTCTCCAAGATTGTCCTTATGCAAACATAGGTTCGACTAAATAAATCTGTTATTTAGAATGGGACACTTGGATAAACATTAACCATAAAATCAATGGAACTAGAAGCCCCCTACTCTTGACACACACCAAGAAATGTATAGCCTAAGAAGTAAAATTATATATTCCACTAGAACTACACCTAATAGAAATAAGACCATAACTATTACCAACAGAAAGGTAGAACTTGTTAAGCCTTTTTTTAATTTTTTTGGTATCCTTATTAGGTATAACTTGTTAATCCTTTTTAATATTTTACACAAGGTCTAACTTTTTCTTGGAAATATGATCATCAACTTAGTTTCCCATGTTGGTAAAGAATATGGTAGTCGAATAGTTTATAGAGGAGTTGGATAATCCGTTCCTAAAAAGACTAATTTTCAAATATATTTTCTTTTTAAAAACATGCATCCGTTCATTCTATAAATTGATTTTGTAAAGATATTTTTGATTAAATTTTTTGTAATTGAATACTTACATCCAATATAAAAATAATGAGGTAATAATACCAAGTAAAACGACTTAAACTTTCCTCTAATGCAAGACTAAAGTTCACACAAACTCAAATTCAGTAATTATAAATTATGTTTACACATCTAAAGCTAAAACTATCAGTTACGCCACCTTTACATAGTATCATTAAAATTACCAATATATTTGGCTATCTATGCATGTGAATGATACTAGTCTGTAGAGGTAACATCAGTCTTCTAGAGAAGAATGCATCCAAAGCCTATCTCATTACTAGGCATGAAGTTGTTCATATTCTCAGTCAATAAAATATTTTTATTTGATAGTTTTTCCAATTTTGACAATCTTAGAAGAATTTTATGAAACCTCTCTATTTGTGTCAGTCTCTTTACGAGTGAGCATTTCGTTCGAGGGATTTCAAAGTCCCAAGTATTGGTATTGATTCCACCTGATAATGATATTAACAATTAAAAGTATATACCCTAATCACATGTTACAAGATAATCAATGGTGTATATTATTTGAAAAATCTAAGATATTAATGTGTAAATATCAAAATGAGATTGATTGCATATTATTATCTAAATCGAAATAATTATTGGAAACTTTTTTAAATAGAAAATATAATATATAATAAAGGGGAAAAAGCCGCCCACCCAAAATAAAAAAATTGTGTTATCAAATAGCAAAAGAAGTACCATACTAATAGCACCAATGATACTAAAATAACAAACTGAGCAAATAAACAAATAAAATAGTAGAAGAAAGAGATACAAAATAAAAAGCATTAAAAAAAACTCAAAATAAATATAAAATCAACCCCAATGCAAAGGGATAAACTATATATCTCAAATTATCTAAACCTCCATCAAAAGAACCAAAGAACCAAGAATACTTCAACACAAAATCAAGTAAAACCCCATTGCATCACTATTTGAAAAAAAAATGTTAAGCAGATAAAAACATGACTAGACAACAAACCTACTAAGGTTCCCTTTTAAAGGTAGAAAAATGTTGTATTCTTCCACATCCTTCACACTTGTTGATGAATTACAAAAAGAATATCGTTTCAGGAAATCTAGATCGACCATACAAAAGAATGCAGATAATAGCAAGCCAATCTCAAATTCTCGACCTACCACCCAACTAAATAAAAAACAAAAAAAGTGACTTATGATTGCTAGGGAGATTTTATAAGCACCCTAACCCCTTAGAAATGATATACCACAAAATATAAGTCGACTCACAAGTCACAAAATGGGGGTAAATCTATTTTACCACCTCTACCCACGTGACAAGAAATCTCATGTGGGTTAACTATAGCCATGCATTTAAGAAGATTCTCTCTCAATTAAGGGTATTGCCTTGAAATAGTTATTGAGAAAAAAACACCACTATACAAAGATTTTAGCTAACTCAAATGAGGGAAAATCAACTCCTCAAAGTGGTGATGAGGAGTGGGTGGGGTGATTAGCTTTTAAATGGTAGAAGAGTCTAGTTTACCGAGAACATCATATCCTTAGCATGACGTTACCACTATATATGTATAACCAAGGAATGACTTTTTCCATAAAAAATTGAATAAAAGTTAAAAAGTCACTCCAACTCATACTAAAAAAAAGATATCATTTACCTCATATCTCAAACTAGAACTTGGTTCTCCCACAAACAACCCTCACCCACTAAATGTTCCTTCCGTTTGAGATACTAAAAAGCCTAGGGGCTATAGTTTTAATATGGGTGGATCCAACCCACAAGTCACCCTAAAAATAAGTATTGAGACCATATTCATAGGAAATCAACTTCTTTGAGCTGAGAAGAGATACCCTTTATCCACCAAATGGAGTTAGAATAGAAAATAAATCCTAACCTCAAGAAATAGGAAATATAGAGTGTCTCATATCTAGAAAAAAGGATATCAACCCAAAGATCAGACGAATAAAAGATCAAACTCCTCCTCCATTTGTCCAGAGGGTCCATATTAACCAATATAAAATCATAAACCCACCTTTGTGCATAGGCTTCTATACATCAAACCATAAAGAAACCTCCTTTGAATCATAAATAACTACTTACAAAATTTAATAGGCCTTTTCATGAAATACAAGAAGAAGAAAAATAAGACTAAGCATTGAATATAGTAAGATCACCTTACCTCTAAACTAGTATACCTATGCTTTGACACTAGTAATCACATAGGTAACAAATCAGCTAGCAGATACCACATATTTTTAATGCGGGAGTTACCCATCATAAAGAAGACCAAGATATCAAAATGGAGGATCTAAAGCTTATAGTGTAGAAAATCATAAGTTAAGTTCAGAAAAGAAGAATCAACCTTAAGATCCAAAAAAGCATTTCTCCTACTCATGGTTTTGACACAAGCGTGGAAAAAACTAGTGTTAGCATCTTCCTCCCAGAGTCACCAAATGACCTCTAAATTATTGAGAGTCTTTAATATTTAACAAAGAAAAAATTTCACCAACGTCTTCATTCTAAGGCCCAACCCAAACCTCGGAAAGACTCCTCTAATTAGCTCTAGAATCTAGAGAATATATAGTATCTCTTGAGGACTCAATTTGGAGGTTGATAGTACGAAACACCTACGTATTCCAGAATCTCAGAACCCTTTGAGGACATTGAGATAAATGTTAAGAACAAAAGCTTTTCATCCAGGTGCTAGAGAGACACACCAACTAGAGTGAACCACCTAATCAAATTGCTATGAGCTAGTTAATGTTTTTTGAATCTAAAGGACCTAGAACCCTACATCTAATTTGAATAATTAAGAAAGATCAAACAATAATCATGCATATATTTAGGAAATGAGAACTTAGAAGCCACCCCAACTAATTCCACCACCTATCAAACATGAGAATTCTATCTATCCTACTAGCAATTTTCCTGTAATGTTTGGACCAAGTAAAATTCCTCTCTAAAAGAGGAGTTTCAATCAACCCCGTTTAAGAAATGAATTTTATAAAAGATGTACAAGAAACACTCTAAAAAAGGCTATAAGATCCATCAATTTCAAACTTGTCACTACCAGAGCAAACAAAATTAAATTCTCCCAAAACACACCAAGATTGTCCTTATGCAAACAAAGATCTAACTACATAACTATATTATCTAGAATCAAACTCTTGGAATAAACGTTAACCACAAAACCAATGGATCTAAAAGCCCCCATACTCTAGACACACACCAAAAAATGCAAAACCCTAGAAGTAAAATTATATATTCCACCTGAACTACACCAAATTGAAATAATACCATAGCTATTACCAACAGAAGAGATAAAACTCTAATCACAAAAGGGACTATCCCTACATCCATTAACTTATACAAAATGTTTTTTCACCTTATTCTTCCGCACATTCAAAGAGCACATCAACATCAACAGACACTTCCCCATAAAGGTAAAGGTGTAGCCAATTCTTCTAGGTCATTTTAAAACTACCAAACTAAATCTTTGAGAGAAAATAAGTAAGATTTTAAACATTTTTTTACCCTTGAAATTTAACAAAACCAAAACGAGCATTGAAATCATCAAGAGAAACAATAACAGCTACAACAATGTAATAAACATGTAATTAAGTAATTACTAATTTTGTTACCTGAAGTTTTGTTTGAAACCTTGAGACCTTTATCATTAGCTTTTTCAAGGTTAAGGTGTAATAATCGGTTTTGCAGAGCAATTTTTGGGAGATAATTTTCAAGAGTTCCTTTCGCCTTGAAACGTGATCCACAAGCGTTACACAATATTGACTTTCCATTTGGTCCTTTACGCCAAAGTGGAGTTGCTGCTTAAATTAAGTTAACATATAAATAAATAATAAATAAATACGTAAGAGTAATAATAATGAAAGATAAGATTTTCCATAAAAAAATTGTAATTTTCATTAACTTCTATTTGAAATACTAAATGTGGTTATAGATTGTGTAAAATCCAAAATTCCTTTTTAGTTTCCAAGCACCAAAATAGAGGAAAGTTGATGAACTGTTTAAGCAATGTTCAAGTAGGCTTAAAATTAACAAATACAAAAGAAAATAAGAAAACAATGTTCAATGTTTATGGATCCATATTCAAAATCTTGACGAGGAAAGTTAAAGGCCACACTCATATTTTTAGAGTGGACTACTCATACAATTTACACCAAATTGTCAAGATAGACACTATCATGATGTTACTTTCAATTGTAGTCCAGAAGGGTTGGAAAATGTACCATTTTTATGTTCAACAACTAAAAAAAGAATAAAAAGAGAAGGTTTATCTTTTCAAGAAGGACCTTTGTGGATTGAAGGAGACACTAAATGTCTGGTACAACATAATTGATAAGCATTTATTGAGTTTGAGATTTGTAAAAAGCTTATATTAATATACTCATTGCATTAAATACAGTGATGTCATATTCTTGATTATTCTTTTATCAATTGATATTTTGTATTTGTCAAAAATATGCAATAAGGGTAGTTCTGTATTTGAAGGATTGTTTGTGGTGTTTAGGATTGTTGATGGTGTTTAGAGCTAACTCATGTAGAGTAATGAGAAGTTTTATATATGTGGTTTCTAGATTAGAATCATTAAATCCATTTCAACTTTAAGGTTAAGGTATTTATAGAGACCTCTAGGGTCTTGATCTTAGGAGCGTGAGATATGGGAGTCATTATTCCTCCTATTATCATGGGGAATGTGATTCTCCATTATGTTAGTATGCAATGACACGCCACTCCCCACATTTCATAAGTGGGTGAGAGATAGAGTGACCCAAGCTTAATACAAGTGAGTGTTTTGACCAGTTGGCAATTAGAATCCTAAATTCAGGTGCCTTTGGTTCTAACCATATGCTCACCCTATGCGAGTGTGTCTTACTTGCCTTTGGATTAGATTCTCTTAGGAACAATGAAATTATCCTAGCATATTATTCCTCAAGCACGAGGTCTTGAAGAGGGTGAATGGATTAAATCATAAGAAAAAGGTAATTTGTTTGTGGTTGAGACTTAGATAGTCGAGTCCCTCAGGTGAGACTCCATAGAGGTGAGCTTCTCCATCATTTGGGCCCTTGTTCATAGTCAAATCCTTCAAGTGTTTCTTTAGAGGGGTAGTCCCTTAAGTGTTGCTTTAGAGGTCGAGTCCCTCAAGTGTTTAAGTATTTGATGCTTATGCACACCTTTTGCTATTTTTTTCATCATTTACGGATTCTTTTGCGTTTATTTTTTACGTCTCTCGGGCCTAGCACATTTCTTATTGAGGGTGATTCCCTTAAGTTTTTCTTGAGTTCTTTTAGAAGAGGATCTTCTAGTGGGGGTCTAGCAAACATATTTCCTCTAAGGGCAGAAAATACCACTCTTTAGGGATCCAACATTCATATTGACCCTAAGGGCGACAATGATTCCTCTTTGGGGATCCAACATTCATATTGCCTTTAAGGGTGGAAAGGATTCCTTTTGAGGATCAAATATTCATATTGCCTCTTAGGGAGAAAAAAATCCCTCTTTGAGGATCTAACTTTCATATTGCCTCTAAGGGCAGAAAGGATTCCTCTTTGAGGATCCAAAGTTTGTATTTCCTCTAAGGGCGAAAATGATTACTCTTTGAGGATCCAATATTCTTATTTCTTCTAACTGTGACAAGGAATCCTATTTGAGGATCTTGCATTCATATTGCCTCTAAGGGTTACAAATATTCCTCTTTGAGGATCTAATATTCAATCATTCATCAAATTTAATGATGAGCCTCCTTTTGAAGGTTCTCCACTTTGTGGGAAGATGCTAACAAAATAATTTTGATGAAGTTTATACATCCGCGGATTAAATGCATCTCGATTTATTAAATTAAAAATTGTAAATGACTAACTGTAATAATATCTTAGATTAACTAAGTTCTAGGTTCTAAGAATGAGTATTCCATCCATCTCTAAGAATTTGTAAACTCCATGAGGTAACTTTTGACATATCTGGTATGGACCTTCCCATTTAGGTTGTACTTTATATAGGAAACCTAGTAAAAAAACCTGTATGAGCACAAGGTTTCCCTCCTGCAATTCCCTTGAGACCACTTTGGCTCCCCTTTGTTAGGCGAAGCATTCTCCTATATGGGGAACATCATGGGTTTTGTTGATCATATCGGCTACATATATAAGTCTAACCTTACTTTTCTCTTCATTTAACTAAAACGCCTCCATGTGGGCGTATCAATTTTGACAGGCAGCATGGCATTAACTTTATATACCATTGTGAACAAGTTTCTTTGGTAATTGAATGAGGGTGGTGTAATATGATCATAATAATTTGTGGTGTTATTTGTCCCATAACCCTTCGACTTTGTCCAGCTTTTTCTTTATCACATCCAATATTAGCTTGTTCCCCGACTCGACCTACCCGTTTTCCTACAGGTGGACAAGTGAAACGAACTTTATCTTGTATTCCCAAGTCTTGACAAAGTCGGCCATAATGGAGCTAGAGAATTGTGTAACATTTCCTGAGATGATAACTCATAGTAAATTGAACTGACATATGATCCACTGTAAGTAGAAACGAAAAACCCTTTTTATTGTGATTTGGAGACGACTTCAGCTTCTATCTATTTCCTGAAGTAGTATACTCCAACAATCAGGAGCTACCGTTGGACGGGTGCCTTTGGAAAAATGCCTACTATGTTTACGCTTCATTAGTAAAATGGCCATGGCGACGTGACAAAGTAATGGACCTCGGCTGGTGCATGATGTATGTTGACATGTCTTTGGCATTTTTCATATCTTTTAAAGAATTTTGCATTACTCTTCATTAGAGTGATCCAATAACAACCATCCATAAATAATTTGCGAGCAAGGGCTCGCCCACCAATGTGACTACTGCATGTTCCTTGGTGGATCTTCGTTAAGACCAAGATGATTTTCCCCCTAGACATCTTAGTATGTGGGGGGGGGGGGGGGGGGGGCTTTCACATCTTACAAAGATTTCCAAACATCATGGTATACTTTGCTTTAGTTTTTTAGATATTTTTTTGCTTCCAGCTCATCTAATGGGAGTTTGTTTGATAGTATATAGCATATAATAGGTGACATCAAACTGGTGCTCAAGACAATTTCAAGAGTATTGGTTTCCTTCGCCTTAATGTTGCGGGTGGCTAGAGTTTCTTAAATGACAGTACGATTATGACCTAATCTTTTTGTGCTAGCGAGCTTGGAAAGAAGATCAACCCTAGATTTTTCCCCTAGACACATATGTTATCTTAAAAGCTTTGAAGTGTTCAGATAATTCACATACCTTTTTCAGATATTTGATCAACTAATGCTCTTTTATTTGATATTTTCCGATGACCTGATTCACCACTAATAGTAAATTGCTTCTGGTCTTAAGGCTTGAAGCTTCCATCTTAAGGGAGATGACCATACCGAAGATAAGGGCCTCATACTCGACTTTGTTGTTGTTATCTTTAAGCTTAAACTTCAAGGGTTTCTATATTAGAAGGTCTTTTGGTCCCTCTAGTATTATTCTAGTGCCAAATCCTTTTAGGTTTGAGGAGTTGTCCATATGTGGGAAGTCTCCTTATTTGGAGGCTAGCTAAACTCTGATAGAAAATCGCATAACACTTGCGAATTGATGCTCCCTCTGGGTATATATTGGATATTTTACTCAGATAACTCCGCTTTTTAGAACATCATCCTTCCTAAAAGATCCAACTTCTTTAGAACTTGTCAAATGAGGTGGTTGGTTTTCACCATGACACATTACCTTTGTAAGTATGATCTGAGCATCCTTGCAGTTATTATGACTTCAAAAGTGAGTCTCTGGATTTTGCGGTACATGGCTTCGGCGCCTCTGAACATCTTGCTCATGAAGTAGGTTGGTTTCTCCACTCTATTTTTCTCTTGGATGAGCACCAAGCTCATCGTGTGGTTAGTAATAGACACATATAGATAGAGGGGTGTGGCCGTGTCTATACTTGTCAATATGGGGGATGTCTCCAAGAAGGCCTTGAAACTTGAGAATGCCTCCTTGTAGTCCCCTGTCTATTAAAATTTCTCTGTCTTCTTCAAAGTGGAAAATAAATTAAATGCCTTGTCACCTAAACAAGAAAGAAATCTGAATAGGGCGGCTAACCATCTTGTTATTTTTTGAACATCCTTAATATTTATTTGGTTTCTCATGTTGATATAGCTTGAAACTTGTTTGGATTCACGTATATCTCTGTAATGGGTATCATAAATCCCAAGAAATTACTTTCCTACATGCCAAGAGATCACTTAGTGGGGTTTAAACGCATGTTATACCTCTTAGATAACTCTAAGATGTCTTCTAACTATGCAACATGGTTGTCCCCCATTGAAGTCATCATGATCATATCATCGATGTAGACTTCTAAGTTTCATCTTATCTGTTTTCAGAATACGACACCTATTAATCTTTGGTAGATGGATCTCACGTTCTTAAGTCCAAAGGGAATGGCATTTTAGGCATCCATAAAACTCTGTGTTTTTTAAACCAGAGGACCCATTAATAAGTCGAACAATATTGGTAAATGAATATTGATCCTTAGGGAAGGCGACATTTAGGTTAGGGAAGCTGACACACATGAACCAGTTGTTTGACGACTTTCGGACCAAAACAACGTTAGCCAACCAAGATGGGTATTTACCTAAGTTATGAATCTGGCACTTCTCAGTTTCTTAACTTCTACATCAACGGTCATGCACTTTTCCTTGGACACATTATGCTTCCTATGGGATACTGGTTTCATAGTGGAATCAATGGCAAGGCAATGACATACCACAACGAAATCTCCCCTAGCATGTTGGCGGGAACCCAGGAGAATACGTCAATATTTCTCCTCAATAAGGTAACTAACTCCTTCTCCTTAGCCTCGCATAAAGAGGTTCCTAGTTTGGTGACTTGGAATTCTAAGGGTCCAATTTAGACCTCTTTTAAGTCGTCTACAGGAGTGAGTATTTCATTCTCTGTCTCCATTATGAAGTCTAAATTTGTAGCATCAATTTGTTGTGGGCCTAGTCGTGGAATGGCAGTTGTGACTATCTTTTTTCTTCTCATTTCAAGACTTCTTTAGAAACATTCATGAGGGATATCTTGGTTCCTTTGGACTACCCCCACTAGACATTTTGGTAGTGGATCCTTCATGCTCAAATGTAAAGTGGATAGGACACCCTCTAATTGGTTGAGGATAGGCTATCCCACGATGATGTTGTATGGGGACGAGGCATTTACTATGAGGTTTTTAACCTTGATTTTCTTTGCATTTTCATCCAACCTAAACTTCGTCTCGAGCCTTGTGTGGAATTTCATCTGTACATGCTTGCCTGAGAGACCAACTAACGAACTTCGGAATGCCCATATGTCATATGGAACAAGCTAAAGTCTCTTAAAGGCGTCCCACAATAGGATTAGCGAGTATGATGTCCGTCGTCAAAACCTTCATGAAATTCTTCCAGCAGGAAGACTTGGATTCTCCATAACTAAGTAACCCTCATACATTGGTGTTGACGACGACATTTACACTTTGACTCACCATCATGCTAGGGAAGGTGACTAAAGTGATTGGTGAATGACAATGAGTGTGGTCCAGGTTAGTTTTACTAAGGCCCCCACTGTGGGTGCTAATTGTATTTCCTAAAAAAGTACAATGAGAATAATCTTATATTTGGAGGGTTGTTTATGGTGTTTAAAGGTTTTGATGGTATTTAGAGTTAGTTCACCCAAAATAATGAGAAATTCTATATATGTGATTTCTGGGTGAGAATCATTTGATCTCCATCAAACCTAAGGGCTGAACTATTTATAGAGATCTCTTGAATTTAGATCATTAGATCTAGGGAGTGTTCATTCCCTATTCTCTTATGAACGTGGGATGTTGGAGTTGTCATTTCTCATATTATCATAGAAAATGTAATTTCAATTTAACTGATTTTTTTATCTAATTAGTATGCAAGCACACGTCATTCCACACATTTTATAAATGGATGAGAGACAGACTAACCCAAATCTAATATATAAGAGTGATGCAACCAAAAGCATAACTTTGAGCGGCATGTGGTGTTAACCTTATGCTCGCTTTACGCTAGTGTGTGTGACTTGCCTTTGGTAGGCATGGCAAAAAAACTCGGACCTGTCAGAGCTCGCCCGGACCTGCCCCGATATTAGCGGGGAAAATCCGGTTTGAGTGGGTACGGGTGCGGGTGCGGGGAAAACCCGACTTTTAATTACGGGTGCGGGTACGGGTGCGGGGAGACACTAAGACCCGCCCGCACCCGGTCCCGCCCCGCCCCCGAATAATGCATTTTAGTTTAATACTCTTATTTTACTTATTTTAATATTCATTTATTAATTATATTTTTAATTAAATTATTAATACCTTTATTGCAATTAAAATAATTAAATTAATCAAATTAATATTTATTTACTAATTAAAATTTTAATTAAATAAATAATTAATTTATTAAAATAATTAATTTTTTAGTAAAATTATTAATTTTTATTGCAATTAAAAAAAAATTAATTTTTTTTCGGGTGGGGGCGGGGCGGGTGCGGGTGCACCCGTTCTCTACTGAGGGCGGGTCTGGGCGGTGAATTTTTACCCCCGATTGAGTTTGGGGGCGGGGGCGGGTGTGTTACATGGAGGCAGGTGCGGGTGCGGGTATAAGAAAACCCGCCCCCGACACGCCCCGTTGCCATCCCTAATATTTTATCTTAGACACAATAAAATTATACTAAATATATATATTTTAATGTGTGAAAAATATATATTTTTGATTGTTGAACTTAAGTTAAAAATAATGAAAGAATTTGATATGACAAAACTTTGATTAATAACTTATTTGTGAATATGTGCTATAATTTCTAATTTAAGTATTAAATATATGTATTAAAATCTATTTTTTAATATAGACCAGATTAAAAGTTAAGTGGTTCATTTCGACCAATAATCAAAGTAATTTGGCCTCATCAATCATGGGTCCAAAATTAAAATACTATTTGTAAATAATCCGTATAATAGTTTCTTTATCCTATAAAATACCAATCATTTTATTCTTAGAATAATAGTCTTTAAATTTTATTTATTTATTAATCTGTTTATTTTTTTATTTTCTTTATTTTAAGTCTTTATTTATTTTTATTTTTTGTTAAATCTTTAAATATTTTTTAAAAGTCTTTTATGTCTTTTTTTTTAAGTTTTATTTTTTTTAATAAGTCTTTAATAACTTTTTACAAAGTCTTTATTAATTAATTTCTTTATATCCATTTATTACAGTCAAATGGTATGGTTTTGGGGATATGCATGCATCTCAATATTTAGTCCTCTAACCATAAATATTAAAATAAGTATGTATTGCTGACTATGTTAATAACAAAATAAATTAATAGAATATAATTTTTTTAAAGAATAATTTAGATTGAAATCCATGTTGACACCTCAAAACTACCACTATGATTTGCAAATTTCTAATAAATATTAAAAACGAAAAATACAAATAAGAGAGACTTTATGACGAAAGACAATATTTTAATTTCATCTATTCACATGATTAATGAGTAGACGAAAGAAATACGTGCATGAAGGTGCTCATCCATTGAGTTGGCGAGCACTTGAATATTTTAATATTTTTTTATTTTTTCATGTTTAAGTACTCGCCAACCTAATGGACGAACACTTTTATATACACATTTTCTTTATCTGCTCATCAATTCAGTGGACGACACTTAATGATATTAAGACATTTGAGTAGTTTTTCTTTAAAATAAAATATTTTAATATATAAATTTCAAAAAAGAGTAGAACAGTAAAAAAAAAAAAAAAAGTTGATAACTTATTAAAATTCTTTATATCTTCGGAGGGATGCATCATTTAAAATCCGATACCTCTCAATTAAAATTATCTCAAAATAAAAACATTAATAAATTAAAAATAAAAATAAATAGAAGATATGACTTACAATCAATTCCACAATGCGTACATGGACCATTCATCATGAAATATAACCAATTGAATTTGAATCAACAAAAGTGAAGCCTCTGAAAAAGAAAACAAAAAGAAAGGAAAATCAAAACAACAATTAAAAACCTATATAAGAGAATTAAATAAATAAAATAGATTTCTAAACAGACATAACTCTATTTTTTAATAATTTTTTGTTATCTGTCTGTGTAAAAAACTAACACAAACCTGTGAAAGAAAAAAGAAATATCTTTGATCAAACTTTCATTGAGAGCTTCTCTGCTCTCTTTCAGTTTCATTCAGATTCACTTTGATACATCCTCATTTATAGTTTTCAAACAAAATAAAGGATTATTTTAGTTATCTTTAAAAAAATTAAATAAAATTAATTATTTTAAATATGTAAATGATTATATATATATATATATATATATATATATATATATATATATATATATATATATATATATATATATATATATATATATATATATATATATATATATATATATATATATATATATATATATATATATATATATATATATATATATATATATATATATATATATATATATATATATATATATATATATATATATATATATATATATATATATATATATATATATATATATATATATATATATATATATATATATATATATATATATATATATATATATATATATATATATATATATATATATATATAATAAAGTCAAATTTTATTGAATAAAAAAGAAAAATATATATATTTTTAATTATTTTCTTATACAATTCTTGCATATATACTTTTTTTTTAATATTGTTTTTTGTTTTTATTTTAGTCACTCTAAAATTTATTCATCTTGAAATTGATCTCTCTAATATCTAGAGTATGTGATCCTAATCCTTACTATTAAATACTATAATTATATTACAAGAATTAATATCAATATAAATAAATTTTACAAGAATTGTAGTAAAATATTGATGCCTAAAACTTTAAAAGTAGCAAATGTCTAAGAGCAACTTTAGTGCAGGGTTGTTAAACTAAAATTTTGTATAGCTTACGTTAGTAATAAAAAATTTGCATTATAGTAGAACTGACATGACATCCAAATGAATTAAAATTTAGTTTCTATTATCTATATAGTTAACGTTAACTATGTGAAATATATTATAATATTATTTATTTAATTAATAAAATATTTCAAAAACATTAAAGTAATGAAATGATATTTGAAAATAGTGAGATCAAGTTTTGGTTTCTTATAGACAATCATCGTTAAAGTAAAAACTACTCCAATCAACTATAAATTTTTTAAATCCTACTAAACATTTTGAACCCACAAAAAATATCTTAGTTTACTCTCATTAAAGATATTTTATAAAAACTAAAGCTAAAATTATTTTTAATGAAACTATCATAAAACAAAATTATATTTTCAAGAATAAAATACATATCCAAACAAAAAAAAAAAACTTTAGTGAGACTTTATTTATTCCTATTGTTAAAATAGAAAATAATTTTTATTTTTCAAAATATTTGAAATCCCACGTTAGCTAAAAAAAAATAGGCCACATTGGCCAAACCAATAGACAAGCACCATTTATAATGGTAGTATATAAATGGGTTCCTTTAATTTTTAAAAATTTCAACTTGGTTTCTATTTCTCAAAATTTTAAATTTACCTCAAAATTTTTAAAAATTATAAAAATGAACAAAATTTTTTAACAATGAATAAGCATACTAATCTATCCACACCAAGAATTTAGAAATGAATATATTTTAATTTAATTATTTGAAAATCACATAGTTTTTTTCTTTCTCTTATATTTATTTAAGTGTCATGTTTTAAATCACACCACATACGTAATGATGTAAAATTATTTAGATGAATTGATTATTTATATATTATTATTTAAATTATTTTTAAAAAAATGAAAAATCTAAAGATTTTAGTATTTATTTGTAGTTTCAATGATAGTTGATTATTCCATGTTATCAGGATGTATGACCACATATTTGACATGCTTAATTTTGAATTTTTAATATTGTAAAATAATTTATAATTAATCTTGGTTTTTTATTTGAAAAAATAATAGCTAGTATTTCAAAACCTGCAATATGAATTTAAAACTGTTCAAATCTCATAAAAAAAATTAAAAAATTAATATGAAAAAATTAATAATATAAAGAATAATTTATTTCAACTTAATTTCTAATAATTTGCGATTATTTAATTTACTAATTTCAATACACTATATATATATATATATATATATATATATATATATATATATATATATATATATATATATATATATATATATATATATATATATATATATATATATATATATATATATATATATATATATATATATATATATATATATATATATATATATATATATATATATATATATATATATATATATTACTTAGTAAGATATTCGTGCATCTACATAAGTAAATTTATTTAATGCAATATGTAATATATTTAGATGCATATGTATATTTAAATAAAAAAAATCAGAGAAAAAATATTTTCACATTTAAAAATAAAAAAATTAATTTTTAAAATAAATTTAATTGTTGATTAAAATAAAATAAATATTATCCTGAAGTGACCCGTGAGATTGAAAGTTACTGTAGTGTACCATTATTAAATATTATTCAATTTAATACAATATAAAATGTATTTAGATACATATGACAATTTAAACTTTGTTATTTAATTGTAAAATGAACAAGGTCATATAAACTCAATTGTATTAAATAATCAATAAAAAATATTAAGAAAATAGATATGTGAGATGAAGAAAAAAATTCACATTTGAAAATAAAGAATATTTCTCTCAAATAAAGAGAATTGTTAATTTAAATAAAATAGATATTGTCCTGACAGTAAACCGTGAAAAGAAAAGTTAGTTGTCTACATCGTTATTGAGGATTATTCAATTAGATACAATATAAAAAGTATTTAGATATGTGATTGCATTCTTCAACTTAGCCACGTATTGAATGATGTTAAAACTAAGAGTATGACTAAGACTTAGCATTTTTATGTATTAGACGATATCAACCAAAACTTAGATGTGCATTGAATCATTTTAGCCCTAGGATGCATAAAAATATTTTTAAAAAGTTTTAGGCATGCAATACACATAAAAAAAACCAAGTTATATGTGTAAACGCAGCTGCATAGGCCGACCTATAGGATCTCAGGCCGACATATAGAAGTTTTTGCTTCAGTACAGGCCAACACATATAATTACACGTCGGCTCCCACGCTCCAATGTTGAAGTTAGTGGATTATGTCCATAGTTCGTCTCCTTTAGGCTGACCTGAACACCTTGACAAAATAACCTATTGCTTTCATAGGCCAACCTGTAGCCTTCAAAAAATATAAATTTTGTTTTGCATCTTATTTTTTCTTACATTCTTTTTTTCCTAAGAACAAGGATTCGACCGAGTGAAGGCCTTAGAACAAGGTGGTTTCCTTGCAAAGGAGTGGAGCGAGACAGTGAATCGTGTTCGGGAATCTTGGGTTCAACAAGTGTGTGCTCGGGATAATCAGAGGATTGTCGCTACATTGTTGGTGACTTGATCAAGCTTTAATTAAGGATTTGGAGGTGGTTGAATCAATAACAAACCATAGGGATTGTGGGGTTAGAGTTCTTCACATTTTGTATAAATATTTTTGCAAAGATAAGGTTAATTGCAAGTATCTCAATTCTATTTCGTATTGAGGGAAGATGTACCCATATCGAGGACGATTAAGGAACTGCCTAAATAAATCTTTGTGTCTCTTTTATCGCTTTATTTTCATTTAATTGTTGTTCTTGCAAATTATCGATTTCGTTGTTGTTTCGATTAATTATATTGGAAATTATTTTCAACTATCTTTTAAAGTGTTGTTGTTGATATAATCTGTCGTACCTCGAAAAATACGATCCTCGCGATGGACGCGAAAATACTGTTCGAAACAAAGTCGCCACCGAACTTTATTCATTCCAAGGATGAAATTGGAAAATATCGATAAAACCTTAAAAGGGATAAGAACATGGTCATCGCAACCAATATTCTAGGTTCGGGAGTCGGTTACGCAGAGGGAAGGTATTAGCACCCTCTACGTCCGTTGTACTCAACGGGAACCTCTTGATCGATTCGAGAGTAAAGTTAGTTACGCTTGTTAGTTTTCTTCTAAGGTTTCTCCTATAGGGGGAATGTGTGGTTTTAAGATAGGGTGCTCGCCAAGGATTAGGGCCCTTGTTCCTACGTATCTTCACTTATAAGAAGTAGAAAATCAGAGCGTTCGTAGTTCGTGGGACTATGGGAAAAAAAGGGGGATTGTGCTCGCCAAGATCATCGCAATCTTGTGCCTATGTATTCTCATTGATAAATGAGAAATCAGAGCAGCCGTAGTTCGGCTAACTACGGTAAAAGGTTTGGTAAACGAACGAGTGTTTAGGTCGCATTCTAACTGCTAAACGTTGGCTTGTCTGCTCGCTAAGGGAGGATGAAGCACGAGTTTGTTATGCGCGGAAGAAAGGTCTAAACAATGTTCTTTCGGAAAGTGTTTGGGCTAGAAATCGCACGAGGGCGAGGAATTAGGTTTATCGTATTGGATGTTTTGGTTTAGGAAAGAGAATGGATTTGAATAGGTTTAAGGTTTCAATTGCACGGGGGCAAGAAATAGGAGTTTGGTTAGGTAATTTGATGGAGAATGACGACTATTCGATAAACGAGACGTCGACCTCGCAATCAATTAATCGGGGCATTGTTGGAATGCTAGATCCCAACAACACTTTTTTTCATTCAATTAATTATGAAATTGTATTTGAATGGACAATGACGATATTTGTCCAAATAGTTAGGGCACGTGTTTTATAGACGAAAGGTCGAGTGATCCACAACCTAAAGCGTACGTCCCAAGAGTGGTTACTCAAGAATTCAAGGAATGCGAGACTCCAAGAACTCAATTCTTTCGTAATTTAATCAAGAAAATAGTTTGGATTCGACGTATGGTTTAGAAGCATACGAGGGTTTATACTCAATCACACGGAGGTGGGGAACGAGGTTAGACGAGTTGAATGTTTAGGAGGAATGACGACTATTTGATAAACGAGACGTCGGCCTCGTAACCAATTAGTCGGGATATCGTTGGAATGCTAGATCCCAACGACATCTTTTTCATCCCATTAATTATGAAATAGTGTTTGTTGGACAGTAAATACTTGTCCAAATAATTAAAGGAGGTATTTTAGAAACGAAAGTTCGAACGACACATCATTCAAGGCGTACACCTCAATAGTAGTCACTCTCGAATTCGAGGAATGCGCGACTCCAGGAACTCGATTATTTCGTGATTTAATTTAGAAAAAATAATTTGAATGGATTAGCGTACTCGGACTAGGCGCGCTAGGTATTCTAGAAAATAAGATCGGAAGGATCACAACTCAAGGTGTGCACCTCGAGAGCGATCGCTTAAAAATTCAAGGAAGGCGAGATCCAAGAATTTAATTGTTTTGAAATTTGTTTTAGAAAGATTGTATAATTTGATTGAGAAAAATAGTCTTAATTTTCACATATAAAATAAATTAATAAATTGCTTATATATAAAAAAAAGATTTTGAAAAAAAGCTAATAATAACTAATTGTTTTGAGAAAAGTTTAATATCTTAGAAAAATATTTTAACTTTAATAATAAAGTAGTTTTTTTTAAGTTTAATATTTAAAATATTATTTGGTAATAATTTAGAAATATATATTTTTTTTAAAGAAAGAATAATTGAAATTTTCTTATAAAAATATCTAATTAATATAAGTGGATTTAAAAATATCTTTTAGGATTTAAATGGACTAACTAATTGAGGTAAGTAAAACATGAACATTAATCGATAAGAATAAGTAACAAAAATAAATAGCCAATGAAATTTAATGAAAACTAATCAACAAATTAACTAATAAACAAGTTAATTAATTAATTAATTAGTGAAATTTAATCTACAAATTAACTAATTAGTGAATTAATGAATTTATGTAGTCTTAATAAAATTTCAATCTAAAGGACAAGTACCACCTTCATATATCAAATGAGTCTTCAATTTTATGAAGAAAACTTGACAACAGTAATGGTGAAAAAGCATGGTGTTCACATGAATAAACCAGAAATTATAAAAATACTGCAATGGTTAACTTAAAATGAATCGCCAACCAGAAATTATACCACAGTCAATGTAAACATAAGCAACAATGTGACTTTAGTGAATCCATTATTCTACATCACGAAAAAAAAAACCTGAGAAATATTAAGCAACCACCAAATTGATTGCAATTTCTTAATAATGTAAAACTGATGCATCATGAAATTTTAAATTACCATCACCGTAAGATTCATCATGAAAAGAGTAGAAAACACGGACATTATCGACATATTCTAAAAAGACTGCACAAAGAAACAAGTGTGAAGAACTTAATGTCGACAAAGCATCCTATGATGTGAATTTAAAACAACGAACTATGCTACAACAAAAATGATGCGTTACCGATCGGAGTCGTGTCTTGAGAAGTGGTGCCTTTTATTTCGAACCTTAGCTTCACATGAGATCCCCTGCTTGGATTGCTTGTCGGTGTTGTTGCGAAGTCGAATCTATGTGAGATTTGAAGATGTTATGTTGTTGCTGCTCAATCTTTACTTTTCCTTCCTTGAACCCACAAACCTCTAACTGCAGAAACAACGACTCTCTTGATACGCTGCAATTTCACGGGATTTCATCGAACAACTTCTGCACGTCTTCTATATGTTTGTCGAGCCCTTGTTGCCATCGCCTGTTAAACTTGTTGAACTCAAACTTTGTTTTACAATAACAGCAGCATCAGCCTAGCGTTACCAAGCTCGTCGAATCCGCATGCTTCGCAATGTTCTAATCACGCCCAAAAATCAAAGGTAACCTGCAGTAATCAACTAATAATCGGCAGCATCAACCCATCACCGAAATTATAAATTCACGCATTATACAACAAAATATATTGTCTTTTTCAAACTCATTGCAGCAACATCAAACAACAACTGAGCTTTTTCAGAACCAAAACCACATACTTAACAATAGCAGCCAACACTCAAATTATCCAAACACGATTACGGTACTGCTATCAACTCAGTAGTATTTACAATCTGAGATGGCTAATCTTAAAACAAACATAAAGCGAAACAAAACCTGCAAGCTTAAATAAACTCAACAATCACCCACAAGTTTCTCACGGCGTCATGAATAACAAAACTCAGTTACCCAACTCAGTAGGTTGAACCAGAGTATTCCACTCTAACACACAATCGAATTGTAATCGATAGTTGAAAGGTGTGTAAATGACAAACATAATTTACGAACACGACATATATACCAACAACTCAGCAGTAATGGCACCCTGTTATATGTCCATATTAATTTCAACAACGAAACAGCGCCAAGACCATTATCCACAAAACACTATAAGCAGTCAAGGGTTAAGACAGAATTGAAACAATAGAGTGGAAGAACAAAATTATCAGAATATCAAAACAGGATAATTGCCGAAACAAACAAACAATTTCAGTGATACAACAGGGTATTTACATTTGTTAATCTATCTCAGAATCGTAAACATCATTTCACAATCAACAACTTGGAAGCTAACAACGTCATTAACACGCACAATCCAGCAGCTACTCTATGATATCGAAAACGTGAAAATAGGATAAGCAAAATAAACAGGCTCAAATTGGAAGAAAAACCAACCAACGAAAATGGACTCGAGAAAGAGCAACGTTGCTCGAGTCGTCGCAAACGCCGAAGAATATTGCCACTGAGATACCGAGTCTGTGTTGCTTCTGAAACTAACCTCGTGCACGACTCCAAACGCTGAAAGCCACTACAAATACCAGCTGAAATTATTGCTCGAACACGCGACGCTGAAAGTTGTTGTTGTGACAAGATTTTATCGGTGATCCGTTGTAGTGAAGATTACTAAATGCTCTTAGTCAACTCCAAACTTTACTTGAGACTGGGGGATGTTGTTCGGGTCAACACTGAAGTGAGTGGCCTCAATCCTCTTGGAGAATACCGTCAAAGATCTTCCATAACCATGGCTGACTTCTTCACGATTACAAACCCAAAGCTCTCACAGATCGAAAACAAAAAAAGGCTTGAGTTATTGTAGGCTTGATTTACATGGTTCGAGGCCTGGTGTTGTTGATGAAAAGGATAAAGAGGGAAAGGGGATTTTCGAAGGAGAGTGGCGACTAGGGTGAAGATTAAGAGGGTTTGGTTTCTTTTTCGGTGAGAGTTTCCAAAGGAGAAGATAATGGTGGAGGCGTGGCGCCGGATTTTGGGAAGGAGAAGAGGTTTGGATTTCGTTGAGAGTGAGGAGATGGGATCGAAAAAATGGAGGAGAAAGGGTGTCTAGGGTTTCGGCGGCCGTTTAGGGTTCTGATGAACAATGATTCCATCCCTTGATCAATTTTTCTCCTCTTTCTTATAACAAAAAAAATCAGAGCAATTTCTCAGCGTAGGCCCAATGGGCCTCGTCCAATTCCACTTCTGATTCATTTTTTTTAATTATTTTCTTTCTATTATTTGTTAGCATCTGTTACTAATATTGACCAATATAATAATTACAAGCTAAATTAATATTAACAACTATTACGAACTAAATGTTAACAAGATATAATAACTAAAACTAAATTAACATGATAACAACTATTTAATACATAAATATTAACAATAATCAATAAATATTAACAATTAATAAAAAAAATTTCTTAAATCCTAAATAATAATATTATCAACAAAATAATAAAATTCTTATTTTACAAACCTATTAAAATAAAATAAAATAAAATACTATTATTAATGTTATAAAACTATATACTTAATGTAGTCTAAAAATATTAATTATCAAAATTTAAAAAGGAAAAATATTATGAAAACACAATAGCAACAAAAAAAATAATTTTAGGCCACGTGTCACACTTTTATTGGACAAAAAATGAAAAATTATTTGGAAAGCACTCAATTGCAAGCGGACACGTGTTCAAATAACTAGAAATTAAACAAATAATGCAAAAACGAAATAAAAGCAAAGATGCAAAAATATTCTAAAATGGGTGGGACAAATTTAGGGTATGGCAGATGCCCCTATCTAATTGCCTTGAACCTAAGAGAATGAACAACTGCATGGCGTTCATTTTTAGGGTGGAAGTCAATTAGATACAAAAAAGACCCTGAAATTTGTCCGACAAGTAAAGTACAGAGATTAGGTATACCAGAACGGGATGACAAGATGCAAAATAGATGAACGAGATAACCTGACATTCTCTGGGTGGTCGAAGCAGTCCCTTATCCAATAAGGTTCCTCGCGATACCAAAGTTGTATCTCTGAACACAAACGAGATTTCTTCGGGTGGTTGAAGCAGTCCCTTATCCGTTAAGGTTCTTCGCGATACCGAAACAATATCTCGGATGATAAAGTTGCTGGGGAAATTGTAGAATAGAATTCCTGTCAGAGGAAAAGCGTTGGCCAAACTCTGCAGGGGAAAAGCCTTCAAGAAACTCTTTTAAGGATAACCTCTGCTTGGGGGAGCAATAAGAGCAACGACTGCTAGGAACCATCATCAACAACTGTATGGTTAAAGAATGACTTGCTGGGGATAGAATTCCTTGAACACATGCGACGTTAACTCTTTCCAGAGAAATACTGCCGACTTTAATAGAGGAGCGACCAAGATGCTTGCAAACTGATCCTGGATCCTGCTATGCCATGTCGCTGGGGACAGAAATGCCATGCTCTGTATGATGTGCAAATATGCAAATGATGCAACTGCTATGGAAATAAGATGCGTATGAAAATGATATGCAATGCATATGAGAATGCAACCGGGTAACTGGATTTGGTAAGGCTTTATTTTTGGTTTCCAACGAAGGATTATTGGGATTAAGTGCAGCAGGGTGAAAATATTTACGGAGTATATCGGTATGTCAACTCGGGGGTTGAAAAAGGTAAATATCGACTCGGGGGTCGAGAGAAAAAATATAACAAAGATATCGACTCAGGGGTAGAGAAAAAATAAAGACATATCAACTCGGGGGTTGAAGAAGAATAGCAAATATCGACTCGGGGGTCGAGAAAATAAAAGGCAATATCGACTCGAGGGTCGAGGAAAATAAAGGTAAATATCGACTCGGGGGTCGAGAGAAAAAGGAAAATATCGACTCGGGGGTCGAGAAAAACAAAATATCAACGCGGGGGTTGAGAACATAAAGAACAACATCAACTCGGGGGTCGGAAAAAACAAAATATCAACGCGGGGGTTGAAGGAGGAAAAGGAAAATATCGACTCGGGGGTCGGAAAAAACAAAATATCAACGCAGGGGTTGAAAGAGGAAATGATCGTGCTATGTATGCGTATGATACATGTCAATTATATGATGCATATGTGCATGCAAGCAGGAGATTGGTTTTATGAAAGTGCCAACAAGGGTGAACTTTTAATAGTTGCCAATACAAATTGGACTTTAGGAGATACCAAGCGGGGTTGGACTTTATGTAATTTCCAATAAAATTGGACTTTTGGGTTTTACGGGATGCCAACAGAAGTAGACTTTATTTGGTGAAAGAATTTGACTTCTCGACACACGGTATCTGATAATGATATGCTCATAAGACAAATGTGGATGTTCTCGGTGCTTCAAGTTAGATCCTTGCAGAAGTTGGCTGCTTATTCCTGGGAGAACCTTAACTTCTAGCCAATGTGCCATGACGACTTACAAATGTTGAGCGTAGCGACATAAGCAAAGCATGTTGAATATGCGAGCGTAGCGACTTAACCAATGCATGTTGATCGTGCTTTTGCTCTGCCCCAAGGCTTTTGACGCTTGTTGATCTCGGCAATTACTGGTGTCTGACATGGTCAGGTTGACCAACTTTGAAAGCAAGGAGGGAAACATGCCCCTGTTTAACCAGTCTGCCCCATACTGTAGAGTGTTTGAAGGTTTTTCCTTAAAGGCTTATACCATGACATGGTCTGTGATGATTTGCCCCAATGTTGGGATTTTGCAGCGGTCTGCCCCTGTTTGAACCTCGGAAGGACCTGCCCCAGATTCTCAGGCTTATGAGAAAGTCTTGATTCAGGTCAACATAATGAATGATCAAGTTCCTCTTTGATTGTTCTTTTGTTGGAATTTCCATAATGCCAAGTACTGACTTGCAGTTAAAAGTGTTTATTCAAAAATGGTAATTTTAATGCGACATTTATGCAAAATTTGAAAGGATCATTTATTAGAATGATGTGACAGTGTATGACGAGTGGACTATTAGTCCAAACGCAGTGCTAATTTATCTGGTGCGAAAGATATAGCAAGAACATGACACCAATATAGAAGGTTAGCAAATATGTAGGAGTCAGTTTACGCAACCTTGTTGTAGTATGCTTTCAGAATAAACCCCGCCTTAATTAGGTCTTTTGAGGGTTGTAATGCGGTCTGGTTCACGGTTATTAAACAAGGATATAGGGCTCAAAAATTAATTTTAACCCACCCATTCTTCGTAATGAACTCCAGTCCTACATTCAGTTAATTTTGCACCTGCGCGACGGTGTAAACTTGATGGTTCAAAGTTTGCCTGAAATGGCAGCCACCTTTATTTTGATGGATGTTAGTAACCCCTTGATTTGGGTGGCCACTGAATCTTATTTTGTTTTTGTCGAGGGTTCGAGGACCTCTTTTTGGTTTTGTTTTTGATCCCTAACTTTTGCATGGACTGACTTTGCTTGTCAGATCCATCGGGATTGCCTTGATTTTTGCCTAAGTCTCCTTTTGAGGTGTTCGACTTAGCAGGCTTTTGAATTTTTTTTGAAGGATTTGTGACTGCCAAGTCATTGGTCATTGATGAACCTTCATGACTTTTGGATTTTGCCTCGTGATTCGAGTGCGTAATCGGGTTAACTGAATACTACCCATGCCCCAGGTTAAGCGTAAGGGTTTAGCAATCCGAAGGAAACTCCTACTTCTAGGCTCGAAGTGGTTGACTAGGGACTAACTCCTTATCTCTCCGGTGTTTGGGGATTTGAAACAATGCCTGTACATCATCGGCAGAATTTTATCCAAAAGCATACCATCAACAATTATGGGTATTTCGTTTTCGTCATCCTCCCTCAAATCTTTGCTAAACAGCAGTGCGATAAAGGAAGTGGAGTGAAATTTTTTTTGTGATTTTTTGTGCAATAAGTGAGAAAATGTGAGTGAATACGAATGGATTTGATCAAAAACATGCATAATTATCACATTAGCAATACCATTAATAAGAAACAGTGTCTAAAAGCAAGTAGCATTATAACAGAAAAGAAACTACAAATGCGTAAAAACAATATGGAAATTGCCAGTATTGAGGAACCGGGCTTTTCTCTCTTGCATCACAGTTGAGCTACCCTTCTTGCTCATCGATACCAGTATGATAACCTTCTTCATATCTACTCTCTGCAGCTTCTTCCATGTCATGGACTGATGAACTTACTTGACCAGATGAAGGTTTGATGTTGATATGAAGTCCTTGAGGTGTGAACGAGATTAGCTTGGACTCGATCAGATCTTGAACCTTATTCTTGAACGGTTTGCAATCTTCGGTCGAATGCCCCATGGCATCAGCATGGTAGCCGCATCGTGCATTGGTGTCAAAGCCTGGTGGATATGGTGGGATCACAGGATCTAAGCTCTTTGGCACTATCAGTCCACTACTAATCAAACGTGGTAGCACGTGATTGTATGGCATTGGTAATGGATCAAAGTGTCTCTTTGGTCTTTGATTATAGTAACGTCGTCGTTGTGGAGCATGTTGATGTGCAACCTGCTGTTGATAATGGGGACCTCTATTGATAGGAGGATATTGACCATGTGAAGAGATTGGAGTCACACAGGTAGACCCATAGGATTGCTGGCTTTGAACAGTCGAGATGATTGGGTACTGAAGATAAGGCACCGAGGATGGAGCATGGGGAGTGTCCCTGATCGTGTTTATCTCATCCTTTTCTTCCTCTTGGGAGCTGACAACTGATTCACTTTCACCAGCTAGGATGTTCGAGATGTCATGAACCTTTCCACTCTTGAGATAGCTCTCGATACGTTCTCCTACTGAAACCAAGTCAGAGAAGTTTGATGTCCCATTGCCCATCATCTTTTCCAAATAGGGTTCTTGCAAAGACTCTATGAACATGTCAACCAATTCCCTGTCCAAGAGCGGTGGTTGGACGCGAGCAGCTACCTCTCTCCATCTCTGAGCATACACTCTGAAAGACTAGTTTTCCTCTTGAGATAGGCCTTGCAACTGTATGCGGTTGGGAGCCACATCAAGATTGTATTGGTATTGTTTCACAAAGGCATTGGCTAAGTCCGACCATGACTGGACATGGCTATTCTCTAGCTGCATGTACCAACTCAATGATGCCCCACTCAAACTGTCTTGGAAACAGTGAATCATAAGTTTGTCATTGTGAGCATAGAACGTCATCTTTCTGCAAAACATTACCAAATGTTGCTTTGGATAGCTATCTCCTTTGTACTTTTCAAAATTTGGCATCTTGAACTTTGGAGGTATCACAAGTCCGGGTACCAAACACATATTCAAAGCATTCAGATCAGAAGTATCATGCCCCACCATGGCTTCAACTTTCTCTTCCAACACACGACATCTTTTAGCAAACTCAACATCCCGAGGTCGTTCAACATTCCCCACCAAGCTTGCCACTTGGGAATTCGGTGTAGTGAATGCGAAACTATGGTACTCAACAGCATCAAGAGACGAGGTATGTTCATCCTGAATAGTGTGACGCTCTTGTATAACCTGGTCTTCAACAGGAATCCGCACAGGCTGAGGTATGACGTTCTCAGTGACTATAGGCTGTTGAGGGTTGTTCTCTCTCCTTGCCAAGGCTAACATAGCATCCACAAGCTGGTCCAACTGGTTCTTCATTAAGTCAACATCTGCTCTTGATGCAAACTGGTTCTGCTCTTCTGAACTCATGATTCTTCCCAAAGTTGCTTCAAGTTTGATACGGGTGTCGGGAGATCAACTGCGGATTATGGACAAAGGATGGATGAGCTTTTTGGTTTTGGAAGACGATATGCAGTGCAAATGAAATGCAGGTGCAATGATATGCGGATGCAATGCAGGCACAAACAAGATCCAGGAAAACATAAGCAGGTCAAAGCGCCCTAACCGGTAGACTATACAAGGCAAGTTCTAGATTCTGTACCCACAGACCCACTCACGGGATAGCTTCTATGTTGATGGATAAGGTTCCCAAGATCACGGACACCAATTGCATCAACATTATGCAACAGGCTAGCTGGATTATAATGAGAGTACGATAGGGTCTCTCCTGAGCGGAGTCCTCATGCTAGGCACACGAGGAGCGGGTCCTCGGAGACTAACACTACACGACTACCAATATGGAAACTGGTTCTACGAGTGGTTTCCAGAGTCATGGACCCTTCATGAATCAAATCGTGCAACAGGCTAGCTGCGTTACGATAGGATCTACGAAAAGGTCTATTCTGGAGGAGCTTTCATGCTAGGCACACAAGGAGCGAGTCCTTTGGGACTAACACTAATCACTACCAATTCTAAGCTATATTTTCTCTCTTCTTTTTCCAAAGCTCGGGTGTAGAACTTTACTTGCAATGCTATCCCCGAATCCAGCAGGCAGATATAATAAACCGCATACGATAGAAAGAGAAAACAATAAATAAACAATAGGAGAGAAAACATAAAGAAAACAGTTAAGCAAAAGGTTAGTACTCTCAAATCGAGTCAAGTTAGGCTTGACTCTCTCTTGCATAGGGCAATGCATAGTCCCCAGCAGAGTCGCCATCTGTCGTACCTCGAAAAATACGATCCTCGCGATGGACGCGGAAAATACTGTTCGAAACAGAGTCGCCATCGAACTTTATTCATTCCAAGGATGGAATTGGAAAATATCGATAAAACCTTAAAAGGGATAAGAACATGGTCATCGTAACCAATATTCTAGGTTCGGGAGTCGGTTACGCAGAGGGAAGATATTAGCACCCTCTACGTCCGTTGTACTCAACGGGAACCTCTTGATCGATTCGAGAGTAAAGTTAGTTACGCTTGTTAGTTTTCTTCTAAGGTTTCTCCTATAGGGGGAATGTGTGGTTTTAAGATAGGGTGCTCGCCAAGGATTAGGGCCCTTGTGCCTACGTATCTTCACTTATAAGAAGTGGAAAATCAGATCGTTCGTAGTTCGTGGGACTAGGGAAAAAAAAAGGGGGATTGTGCTCGCCAAGATCATCGCAATCTTGTGCCTACGTATTCTCATTGATAAACGTTGGCTTGTCTGCTCGCTAGGGGAGGCTGAAGCACGAGTTTGTTATGCGCAGAAAAAAGGTCTAAACAATGTTCTTTCGGAAAGTGTTTGGGCTAGAAATCGCACGAGGGCGAGGAATTAGGTTTATCGTATTGGATGTTTTGGTTTAGGAAAGAGAATGGATTTGAATAGGTTTAAGGTTTCAATTGCACGGGGGCAAGAAATAGGAGTTTGGTTAGGTAATTTGATGGAGAATGACGACTATTCGATAAACGAGACGTCGGCCTCGCAATCAATTAATCAGGGCATTGTTGGAATGCTAGATCCCAACAACACTTTTTTCCATTCAATTAATTATGAAATTGTATTTGAATGGACAATGACGATATTTGTCCAAATAGTTAGGGCACGTGTTTTATAGACGAAAGGTCGAGTGATCCACAACCTAAAGCGTACGTCCCAAGAGTGGTTACTCAAGAATTCAAGGAATGCGAGACTCCAAGAACTCAATTCTTTCGTAATTTAATCAAGAAAATAGTTTGGATTCGACGTATGGTTTAGAAGCATACGAGGGTTTATACTCAATCACACGGAGGTGGGGAACGAGGTTAGACGAGTTGAATGTTTAGGAGGAATGACGACTATTCGATAAACGAGACGTCGGCCTCGTAACCAATTAGTCGGGATATCGTTGGAATGCTAGATCCCAACAACATCTTTTTCATCCCATTAATTATGAAATAGTGTTTGTTGGATAGTAAATACTTGTCCAAATAATTAAAGCAGGTATTTTAGAAACGAAAGTTCGAACGACACACCATTCAAGGCGTACACCTCAATAGTAGTCACTCTTGAATTCAAGGAATGCGCGACTCCAGGAACTCGATTATTTCGTGATTTAATTTAGAAAAAATAATTTGAATTGATTAGCGTACTCGGACTAGGCGCGCTAGGTATTCTAGAAAATAAGATCAGAAGGATCACAACTCAAGGTGTGCACCTCGAGAGCGGTCGCTTAAAAATTCAAGGAAGGCGAGATCCAAGAATTTAATTGTTTTGAAATTTGTTTTAGAAAGATTGTATAATTTGATTGAGAAAAATAGTCTTAATTTTCACATATAAAATAAATTAATAAATTGCTTATATATAAAAAAAAAGATTTTGTAAAAAAGCTAATAATAACTAATTGTTTTGAGAAAAGTTTAATATCTTAGAAAAATATTTTAACTTTAGTAATAAAGTAGTTTTTTTTTAAGATTAATATTTAAAATATTATTTGGTAATAATTTAGAAATATATTTTTTTTAAAGAAAGAATAATTGAAATTTTCTTATAAAAATATCTAATTAATATAAGTGGATTTAAAAATATCTTTTAGAAGCTTTGAGTGAAAAACGGTTTTGAAAAATCGAAAAATGGAACAACCACAACTCAAGGGCGTTCGCCTCAAGAGCAATTGTCCATGAACTCAAGGAGTGCTAGACTCCAAGAGCCCACTACTTTCGTAAATTTTTTTTTTAAAAATATTAATCTAAATAAACATGGTTTTAATTTTGTTTATAAGATATTTTAAAATCCAACTGTTGTCTAAAAACAAAATAGTAATTAGGATTTAAGTGGACTAACTAATTGAGGTAAGTAAAACATGAACATTAATCGATAAGAATAAGTAACAAAAATAAATAGCCAATGAAATTTAATGAAAACTAATCAACAAATTAACTAATGAACAAGTTAATTAATTAATTAATTAGTGAAATTTAATCTACAAATTAACTAATTAGTGAATTAATGAATTTATGTAGTCTTAATAAAATTTCAATCTAAAGGACAAGTACCACCTTCATATATCAAATGAGTCTTCAATTTTATGAAGAAAACTTGACAACAGTAATGGTGAAAAAGCATGGTGTTCACATGAATAAACCAGAAATTATAAAAATACTGCAATGATCAACTTAAAATGAATCGCCAACCAGAAATTATACCACAGTCAATGTAAACATAAACAACAATGTGACTTTAGTGAATCCATTATTCTACATCACGAAAAAAAAAAAACCTGAGAAAAATTAAGCAACCACCAAATTGATTGCAATTTCTTAATAATGTAAAACTGATGCATCATGTAATTTTAAACTACCATCACCGTAAGATTCATCATGAAAAGAGTAGAAAACACGAACATTATCGACATATTCTAAAAAGACTGCACAAAGAAACAAGTGTAAAGAACTTAATGTCGACAAAGCATCCTATGATGTGAATTTAAAACAACGAACTATGCTACAACAAAAATGATGCGTTACCGATCGGAGTCGTGTCTTGAGAAGTGGTGCCTTTGATTTCGAACCTTAGCTTCACATGAGATCCCTTGCTTGGATTGCTTGTCGGTGTTGTTGCGAAGTCGAATCTATGTGAGATTTGAAGATGTTATGTTGTTGCTGCTCAATCTTTATTTTTCCTTCCTTGAACCCACAAACCTCCAACTACAGAAACAACGACTCTCTTGATACGCTGCAATTTCACGGGATTTCATCGAACAACTTCTGCACGTCTTCTATATGTTTGTCGAGCCCTTGTTGCCATCGCCTGTTAAACTTGTTGAACTCGAACTTTGTTTTACAATAACAGCAGCATCAGCCTAGCATTACCAAGCTCGTCGAATCCGCATGCTTCGCAATGTTCTAATCACGCCAAAAAAACAAAGGTAACCTGCAGTAATCAACTAATAATCGGCATCATCAATCCATCACTGAAATTATAGATTCACGCATTATACAGCAAAATATATTGTCTTTTTCAAACTCATTGCAGCAACATCAAACAACAATATCTGAGCTTTTTCAAAACCAAAACCACATACTTAACAATAGCAGCCAACACTCAAATTATCCAAACACGATTATGGTACTGCTATCAACTCAGTCGTATTTACAATCTGAGATGGCTAATCTTAAAACAAACATAAAGCGAAACAAAACCTGCAAGCTTAAATAAACTCAACAATCACCCACAAGTTTCTCACGGCGTCATGAATAACAAAACTCAGTTACCCAACTCAGTAGGTTGAACCAGAGTATTCCACTCTAACACACAATTGAATTGTAATCGATAATTGAAAGGTGTGTAAATGACAAACATAATTTAAGAACACGACATATATACCAACAACTCAGCAGTAATGGCACCCTGTTATATGTCCATATTAATTTCAACAACGAAACAACGCCAAGACCATTATCCACAAAACACTATAAGCAGTCAAGGGTTAAGACATAATTGAAACAATAGAGTGGAAGAACAAAATTATCAGAATATCAAAACAGAATAATTGCCGAAACAAACAAACAATTTCGGTGATACAACAGGGTATTTACATTTGTTAATCTATCTCAGAATCGTAAACATCATTTCATAATCAACAACTTGGAAGCTAACAACGTCATTAACACGCACAATCCAGCAGCTACTCTACGATATCGAAAACGTGAAAATAGGATAAGCAAAATAAACAGGCTCAAATTGGAAGAAAAACCAACCGACGAAAATGGACTTGAGAAAGAGCAACGTTGCTCGAGTCGTCGCAAACGCCGAAGAATATTGCCACTAAGATACCGAGTCTGTGTTGCTTTTGAAACGAACCTCGTACACGACTCCAAATGCTGAAATCCACTACAAATACCAGCTGAAATTATTGCTCGAACACGCGACGCTGAAAGCTGTTGTTGTGACAAGATTTTATCGGTGATCCGTTGTAGTGAAGATTACTAAATGCTCTTATTCAACTCCAAACTTTACTTGAGACTGGGGGATGTTGTTCGGGTCAACACTGAAGTGAGTGGCCTCAATCTTCTTGGAGAATACCGTCAAAGATCTTCCATAACCATGGCTGACTTCTTGACAATTACAAACCCAAAGCTCTCACAGATTGGAAACAAAAAAAGGCTTGAGTTATTGTAGGCTTGATTTACATGGTTCGAGGCCTGGTGTTGTTGATGAAAAGGATGAAGAGGGAAAGGGGATTTTCGAAGGAGAGTGGCGACTAGGGTGAAGATTAAGAGGGTTTGGTTTCTTTTCCGGTGAGAGTTTCCAAAGGAGAAGATAATGGTGGAGGCGTGGCGCCGGATTTTGGGAAGGAGAAGAGGTTTGGATTTCGTTGAGAGTGAGGAGATGGGATCGAAAAAATGGAGGAGAAAGGGTGTCTAGGGTTTCGGCGGCCGTTTAGGGTTCTGATGAACAGTGATTCCATCCCTTGATCAATTTTTCTCCCCTTTCTTATAAAAAAAAATCAGAGCAATTTCTCAGCATAGGCCCAATGGGCCTCGTCCAATTCCACTTCTGATTCCTTTTTTTTATAATTATTTTCTTTCTATTATTTGTTAACATCTATTACTAATATTGACCAATATAATAATTACAAGCTAAATTAATATTAACAACTATTACGAACTAAATGTTAACAAGATATAATAACTAAAACTAAATTAACATGATAACAACTATTTAATACATAAATATTAACAATAATCAATAAATATTAACAATTAATAAAAAAATTTCTTAAATCCTAAATAATAATATTATTAACAAAATAATAAAACTCTTATTTTACAAACCTATTAAAATAAAATAAAATAAAATACTATTATTAATGTTATAAAACTATATACTTAATGTAGTCTAAAAATATTAATTATCAAAATTTAAAAAGGAAAAATATTATGAAAACACAATAGCAACAAAAAAAATAATTTTAGGCCACGTGTCACACTTTTATTGGACAAAAAATGAAAAATTATTTGGAAAGCACTCAATTGCAAGCGGACACGTGTTCAAGTAACTAGAAATTAAACAAATAATGCAAAAACGAAATAAAAGCAAAGATGCAAAAATATTCTAAAATGGGTGGGACAAATTTAGGGTATGACATAATCACAATCACTTTGGTTGTGATTGGATTTTTACATCAAAAAAACAATTAGAACTTTCAAACGTGATCAATCGCACACAAAGTGTTCGATATATTTAGTATTTTTATCGCATTGTATTCATTAGAAATAGGTTTTACGAATAGTTTTGTAATTGATTGATCTGCGAATTAATTGTTGATTGAACAATTTGTGTTCATTATCATTCCATCGTTTTCATTATGCATATCCAAATTTTTCGATAGTAGATTCGGTTAGACGATTCGATTCAGGTTGTTTCTACTATGGCATACTTTTTAAAAACAAATTTTTGCCAAGAATTTTTGGTTTCAAATTTGTGATCTATTCGCCCCCCTCTAGATCGAAGTCTATCGTCTAACAAGTGGTATCAGAGCTCCAGTTAATTTCGTACTTGAGATTTACTCTTTAGAAGAATGGCTACCTAACATAAGGGAGCGCACAATACAGCACCAATTTTCACTGACAAAAATTATGGCTATTGAAAAGCTCTTATGTGTATTCACATCAACTCCATTGACAAAGGTATATGGGACACTATCCAAAATTGTCCGAATGAAATAACTACGACCAATGCGGAGGGTGTTACATGACCTAAATCAGAAGCACAATGGGATGCTAATAATTGGAAATTATGGTCACATGATTGGAAAGTGAAAAACATCCTCACATGAGCTTTGGGTGTTGATGAGTTTTATCGCGTTTCTCATTATGAGACTGCCAAAGCTATGTGGGACACATTAGAGATTTCTTGTAAGGGAACTAATGATGTCAAGCAAGCTAGGATCAACACATTAAATCAAGAGTTTGAGTTGTTCCGTATTGAGCATGGTGAAACCATTACGGATATGCAAAAATGGTTCACACATCTCATAAATTGGTTAAATGCGCTAGGTAATCCTATTTACAATGAACTTGATACTAACAATTTTTTGAGGTGTTTAAGTAGGGAATTGAAGCCTAAGTTAATTTCTATCAAGGAGGTAAATGATCTTAAGTCGCTTGATCTTACAACTTTGTTTGTAAGTTGGAAGAACATGAGTAAGAGCTCACTTGCTTAGTAAAATACGGGAAAGAATATGAAAAGAAATTGAAGAAAGAGAAAGGGAAAGAAGTCCATATCTCTAAAGACTTCTATTTCAAGGCCTTCTCATAATGAGTAAAGGGATTGTGAATCTAACGATGACAATGAATCTGACGAAGAAGATATATGACTGTTTATAAAGAGAGTTAACAAATACATGTTGAAACATGACAACAAATATCCCGAAAAATACCATGACAAATCAAGAAGTTTATCAAGTTCCTCAATAGAAGATGAGAATAAAAAGGGGAAGTCTCGAAGTACTTGTTACAATTGTGGTAAACCTGGTCATTTCAAGCCGGAGTGTCCTAAAACCAAGAAAAAAAGGAAAGAGATTGTCACAAATCGTCTAGAAAATTTAGAAGAGCATATGCTGCTTGGGAGAGAGAAAGTGATTCATCAAGTGATGAATCGACCAAGATTTTCTATATGGCAAACAACAGAAAGAAAAAGGTTGTAAGTCACTTTAAACTTCAAGCTTCTCATGATTTAGCTTTTTCTGAACTTCAAGAATCTTTTGAAAATCTAAAAAGACAAGCAAAAGATGCTTTCAAAAGATTAGCTTCAAATAAACGTATTATTTCACATTTAGAAGTTAAGATTTCAGAAAATTAAAAGAATAGAACTAAGGAAATGCATGTTAGATATTCTAACGGATCAAGATGAGGATCCTAAATTCTTATGGTTTGGTTGTGAAACTTGTCACATTTGGCAAATGGAGTCAATGACTCCAAAAGCTAAATTAAATAAGGCTTTGCAACCTAAGGTTACTTTTGCTGTAGATACTTCCAAATATGACTTACCATCTTATAATTCTTATCGAAGGTATAATTACGTTAAAAAGGAACCAAATAGAAAAAATATTATCTTCTCTTAACTTGTATTGTCAGTATTGTTGAAAAAAGGGTCACACCATTGCTAAGTGTAAATTTAGGAAATTTTTTGTTCCTAATGGTGCCTTTCAATGATTTCCTAGATGCAACCAATGTTTCACTAATCCCCAAGGACCCAATGAAGATTGGGTACCTAGCACTATTTGTTAATCATGCATGAAAAATGTCTTGACTCTATGAAAGAGAGAGTATGGAATCTCGTTTGTGGAGCATCAAGGCACAACACGACGACATGTTCTTATTGCTTTGATCTTTGTGACTAAAAAGGTGGACCGTGTTACCAATCAGGTTAACTCGCTATATTTTTTCTTTAAGTTGTAAAAGTGTGTGAATGATTACTAATGTTCTTTTTAAGAAGTGTCGAAAAGGTATTATGTTCAATAATGTTGGCTTATCTTCAAGAAGACATACTCAAGTGCATCAAATTGGGAGTGACCAACCTAAGATGATGAAACATGAGGAGGAGTAAGATAATCATCATGATTGAAAAAGATTGGCAATCAAAAATCAAGGATAATCATCAAGTCAATCACATAATGGATACATTATTAGTCACACTTTCAAATACTTGTAGAAGAAGAAAAGCGGTAAGAGTGTTCTGGTATCGATTGTGTTTTATGGCACGTGTAGCATTTGTTTCAAGTTTCGTTCTAAAATTCTTTGTGGAATGCAAGTGCATCCCCCTTCATGTATACAATGAGGTAATATTGTTTCAATCCTTTTTCTTATTACGTATGTAAGTATTTCTTTTACCTGATTATTTCGTGAAGATATGTGATGAACTATATGTGTGAAATTTGTGATATGTGTTGACTTCAAAAAATTTCAATGTGATTATTGTATATTGCATTTTATATGTTTATAGTAGCTACTCATAATTGTCTTCATATGTCATTTATATCTTGAACTAACTCATGCATGAATTTTACATGATTGCATGATTCAAGCAAGCAAACCATAAAAAATTATCATATGCATGGGTCTTTAATCGATTTAGTGTGCATGAGTCAATCTTGAGTCAATATTGGTCTCTAAAAGTCCATTTGAATCAATTTTTTTTGGTTGTAAAGTCTTCAGGTCAATACGAGGTCGTACAGGTCGACCTATGCCAATTGAATTTGGCTTTTATCCTAACCGGTACAATAGAGGTCAACCTAATCTTATATAGGCCAACTTATACAAATTAAAACTTTGCATTTTTCACAAAAACTACTGTATAGGTCGACACACATTCGTACAGGTCACCCTATGACAATAAGTGGACGAATTATTGCATATTTGACCATAATTCTTCATCTTCTTGCATTCATGGTTGATTCATGAATCTGTTCCCGTTGTTATTCAAATTTTAGTCAACCATTGTAACTCCTTTTAGTGTCCTTAACTCTCCACTATTTTTGCTAAATTCATTTCATTAAATCATTCAACCTTCCATGTTCTTGAAACTGAAATTTTTTGCATTCCTCATTCTCTATAAATTGTCATCACTTTCTCTTCATTCTTCAAATATCAAATCATTGTCAAATCTCTCTTAACACATCCAAATGGCTGCAAAAATTGTAAAAAACAAAAGTGACATGGGAAAAGCTGCCGCATCCTCAACCATTTCAGAAAATGTGGTGTCTCTGGTTTCAGACAATTGTGTGACAGAATTTGAAGAAAAGTTTCTGCACCGCCTTGTCATGAAACAACATGTGCGGAAGCATGTAGTAGTTGGATCTTTGGAAATTCCAGAATTTGTTCGAGTTGTCGAATAACAACAGATAAACTATTTTCTGCAGTTGGCGCAGGACTACAACGAAGATCTTGTTCGAGTGTTCTATTCTGGATTTCATGAACATAGCGGATCTCTGTTCAAATTCACTATTTGAAACAAGTTCTATAAGGGTACTTATGACATTTGGAAGAGGCTGTTTAATATCACTATTAGGGATCCTGTAACGCCCATCTTAATTATCTCGTTTTTCTGTGTATTTGATTTGTGGTGTGCCTTCTGTGTTAGGGATGTGGTTGAGTGCGATAGCGTGTAGCCCTCAAGTTGGAGATTAATTAATAATTTTGGACTTTGGTATTAATAATAATATTTATTAACGATAATTTAATTAATAATGGTAATATTATTATTATTATTAGTATTATTATTATTAATGTTATTATTATTAATATTTTTGAGTAAATAAAAAATGGAATGAAAAGGAATTGGGATGAGGGGCATTGTGGGAATATTGAAATTAGAGAAGAAGAACACGTAAGAGGAGAAGAGAAAGGGAAACACGATCAAGAGAAACTTGGAGAAGAATAGCAAGGTGAATTGGAGCAAGAAGAAGCTAAGAACATCATTAGGGCAAGAGTTTTCAGCATTCGAACGAGTTATCGAGGTAGGGGGGGAGGGGGGAAATCGGGTCAATTTCGGTAGTTGCATGAATATTAGGTAGAAGGGGATTTCCCTAACCCCATTATATTTTGATGATGATGTGGTATGAATGTGTGATTCTGAGTTGCTGATAGTGAGTTGATTCTATTGCATGTGATGAAGTGTGATTGTTTGGGTGAATTCGGGGTTCCAGGTAGTTCGAAGTTTTAAGCCGGAAGTGATTATTTTGGTATAGCCGAGAGTTTATCGGGTGAAATCGAGAGGAGACTCTGTAATTAAATTGTTTCATGTTGTTCTGATATTGTGGGAACTGAGTTGGGAAGAATCGGGCGAGTTTGGAGATCTTCGCCGACTCTGAGCAGTTTTTTCTTTTTTTTGAATTCACAGGCGTTTGCTAGCTGCTTCGCTGAGCGAGCTGGTAGCGAACCTTCGCTAGGGGTTCGCTGAGCGAACGAGGTAGTGAGTGCTTCCAGAATGCCTATAGTTGGCTTCGCTAGGATGCTCACGGAGCGAGCGTGTAGCGAGCATTCGCTGATGCTTCGCTAGGCGAGGGAGCCAGTGAGCATGACAGTATTTTGTGTTTTGTGCTGTCCTGTTCTGTTTTCTTGTGGTTTGGGACCCTTGCTGGTCGTGCTTGAGAGTGAGCTTGAGTTTGGTTTGTGGGGAGTGTAGGTGTGATATTTGAACGTGATTTCTATGATAATTGTGTAATTATAAATATTTGAATTAGTGTGTATCATATATGTATGATGTATAAAATGTGATCAGAGGATCGTATGCAAGGTGTGTGCTTGTGTTTACTGTGTGTATTGGTGTATGCAAGTCATGATGCATGTTTATATGCTCAGGGTGAGCATGGTAGGGATAGATCGTTGCTCGGATGGAGTGTATGCGATCTGTCCTGAATTTGATCATAATGTGCTCTTGTGTGGAGGGTTGATGGCCAGGTGCCCATTGGTTGCGCTCGAGGAGCGTGGTAGGGATAGATCGTTGCTCGGATGGAGTGTATGCGATCTATCCTGAGTTTGTTTATATGTGCTCAGGGGGAGCATGGTAGGGACAGATCGTTGCTCGGATGGAGTGTATGTGATCTATCCTGAGATTGGTTGATGAACCATTGAGTCGGTACCGCATATCATGGGTTGAGTTGCATGTGTTTGCATTGTTGTATATGCTGTGATGGCGTGGGACGGTAGGTCCGGGATGATGTGTGTGAATTGATGATTGTGTGTTACTGCCTTTTATTCATGTACGTATTTACCGTTATATTTTGATCGTGATTTCTCACCCCTTGCTTTTGTTGTGGCCTGTGCTTCTTCGGAAGTACAGATAACTCAGGTGTGTAGCTAGCTTAGATTGTGGCGAATCGATTCGTAGGGATGCTCTGATACGTAACACAGGGGATTTTTGGGAGTTTATTATTTATTTGTTGATTTTGTGTGCCCCTGTGGCGTATCATGTTCTGTTGGACCCGTTGTGATGGATGTATCTTGTATATTTTGGGCGTTGGCCGTACATGATGAATATGACGTTTATGTATATGATGTGAATATATGTATACATTTCCGCTGTTTAATTATCGAGAATTCGTTAATGAAGATGTTTGTTGATGTTTATTTCTGTGCCATCCCGTTGTGATTATGGTGACTCTGATATTTGTTTATTTTAATTGCATTTATTTTATTTTGGGGAACGGGGTGTTACAATCTGGTATCAAAGCAGGTCGGTCCGTCCGGCCAGTGTAGTGTTTTGAGTCTGTCCTTAGGATAGAGGTTGCGTGTCTTTTGACCCAGTGTTGTTTTGGTTGAGCAGTATGGCAGGGAGGAATGATGTTGTGTTGGCTGCAGCTATGCAAGTGATGGCGCAGGTGGTTGCTAATCAGAACCACGCTGAGGGTGCGCAATTCAGGGATTTGGCGCAGTTTCAGAGTAACAAGCCGTCGACGTTTCAAGGATGAATTTTGGACCCTGAAGCAGCGCAGAAGTGGCTTAAGGCGATTGAGAAGATCTTCAAGACGATGGGTTGCAGCGACGAGCAGAAGGTGAGGTTCGGTACTCACATGCTAGAGGGGGAAGCGGAAGCTTGGTGGGACAACAGTCGCTAGAGGTGGGAGACTGCAGGAACTCCAATTACTTGAGATGTTGTTCGCACTGGTTTTCTAGAGAAGTATTTTTCGAAGGATATCAAAAGTGTTAAAGAGATATAATTTCTAGAGCTGAAGCAGGGCAATATGACGGTGGCCAAGTATGCGGCTAAGTTTGAGAATTTGGTGCAGTATTGTCCTCATTACAATACTGATGGAGCGATGACCTCTAAGTGTTTGAAGTTCGAGAATGGGCTGCATCCTGAAGTCAAGATGGGGCATAGCTTGTCAGAAGATCAGGGATTATCCTGAGCTGATAAGCCGAAGCAGAATTTATGACAATGACAACAGGGCGAGGATTGCGCATTACAAAGCTGCTAATGACCGTAAGGGTAAGAAAAGGTTTGGTGGTACTCCCTACAGTGTTCCTACTAATAAGGGGAAGTTCAAGGGTGCTCATGATAAGAATCCTAGAGAAGGGAGATCGTTTGCTGGTGGGAAGTGTTTCTGGTGCGGTGGCACGGGCCATCAGGCCAATGATTGTTCTCAAGAGATGAAGAAATGCTTCAAGTGTGGTAAGCCAGGCCACGTGAAGGCTGATTGTCGAGTTGTTATGCCTACTTGTTATAACTGTGGTGAGAAGGGCCACATCAGTACGCATTGTGAGAAGCCGAAGCCGTCTCAGGTGCCTCAGACCAGTGGCAAAGTGTTTGCGGTGGTAGGAACTCAAGCTGTGAGTGAGGATTGTTCTATCCAAGATACTTGTTTCATCAATAATGTTCCCTTGTCTGCTATGATTAATACGGGTGCTACCCACTCATTCATCTCTGTTGATTGTGTGAAGAGGTTAGGTTTGGTGTCGACTACTCTTGAGCGGTGGATGACTATTGAGACTCCCTCTATTGGTTCAGTGACTACTTCTTTAGTGTGTTTGAAGTGTCCGCTAACTATTTTCGGTAGAGATTTTGGTGTGGATCTGATTTGCTTGCCTCTTGGTAAACTGGATGTTATTCTGGGTATGAACTGGTTGGAGTTCAACCGAGTCTACATCGATTGTTTTCAGAAGGTGTTGTTGTTTCTTTCTCTAGAGGAAGAAGCATTGGCGGATTCTTTTTCTGGTAAGGAGTTGAGGAATTTGTTGGAGGATGAGGCTAAAATGTTTGCTTTATTTGTAACATTGTCAGTTGACAGCAAAGCGTCACTGGAAGAGTTAGCGGTGGTGAATGAATTTCCTGAAGTGTTCCCTGACGATATTACTGAGTTGCCTCCAAAGAGAGAAGTTGAGTTTAGCGTTGACCTTATACCTGGTATGGGGCCTATATCTATGGCGCCGTACAGGATGTCAGCTGTGGAATTTGCTGAATTGAAGTCTCAGATTGGAGAGTTGTTAGATAGGAAGTTTATCAGGCCAAGTGTGTCGCCGTGGGGAGCTCCATTGTTGTTGGTGAAGAAGAAGGATGGTAGTATGCGTTTGTGCATTGATTACCGGCAGTTGAATAAAGTGACCATCAAGAACAAATATCCTCTTCCAAGGATTGACGATTTGATGGATCAGTTGGTGGGAGCTCATGTGTTTAGTAAGATTGATTTGAGGTCGGGTTACCATCAGATCAGAGTGAAAGAAGGTGATATTCAGAAGACGGCGTTTAGGACTCGATACGGACATTACGAATATGCAGTTATGCCTTTTGGAGTGTCGAATGCCCCGGGAGTGTTCATGGAGTATATGAACCGGATCTTCCATTCTTATTTGGATAAGTTTATTGTTGTATTGATTGACGATATACTGATTTATTCTAAGTCTGAGGAAGAGCATGCCGAACATTTGAGGATTGCTTTGCAAGTGTTGAAGGATAATAAGCTATTTGCGAAACTGTCGAAGTGTGAGTTCTGGTTGAAGACAGTGAGTTTCTTGGGGCATGTTATTTCTAGTGATGGTATTTTGGTGGATCCATCCAAGGTGAGTGCGGTGTTGCAGTGGGAACCGCCAAAGACAGCGACTGAAGTTAGAAGCTTTTTGGGTCTGGCAGGGTACTATCGAAGGTTTATTGAAGATTTTTCTACTTTGGCTTTGCTGTTGACTCAGTTGACGAGGAAGATCAAGCTTTTGTGTGGGATGCTGCTTGTGAAGAGAGTTTTGTGGAATTGAAGAAGAGATTGACTACGACACCGGTGTTAGTGTTACCGACTCCGAGTAAACCGTTTGTGGTGTATTGTGATGCGTCTAAGATGGGTTTGGGCGGAGTTCTTATGCAGAATGGTAAAGTGGTAGCGTATGCTTCGCGGAAACTGAGGGTGCATGAGCGGAATTATCCTACTCATGATTTTGAGTTGGCTGCGGTGGTTTTTGTATTGAAGATCTGGAGACATTATTTGTATGGTTCGAGGTATTCAGCGATCATAAAAGTCTGAAGTATTTGTTCGATCAGAAAGAGCTGAATATGAGGCAGAGGAGGTGGTTGGAATTTCTGAAGGATTATGATTTTATCCTAAGTTATCACCCGGGAAAGGCTAATGTGGTAGCCGATGCTTTGAGCAGAAAGGCGATTCATATGTCAGCTATGATGGTGAAAGAGATGGAGCTTATTGAGCAGTTCAGAGATTTGAGTATGGTTTGTGAGACTTCGGCAGATTGCGTGATGTTGGGCAAGTTGCAGGTGAACAACGATTTCTTGGATATGATTAGAGAAGGCCAGAAGCTTGATGTGAAGCTAGTAGATGTGATGTCTAGAGTGGGGAGAGACTCCGATAGTGATTTCAAGTTGGATGGTTCAGGTGTGTTGAGATTCCGAGGTAGGATTTGTGTGCCGGATAATGATGAGCTGAGGAAGTCGATTTTGAATGAAGGACATCGTAGTGGTTTAAGTATTCATCCGGGAGCTGCAAAGATGTACCATGATTTGAAGATGTTTTGGTGGTCGGGTATAAAGAGAGATATAACTCAGTTTGTGTATGCCTGTTTGACGTGTCAGAAATAGAAGGTGGAGCATCAGAAGCCTACTGGGTTGATGCAACCGTTAGAGATTCCAGTTTGGAAGTGGGATTGTATCACCATGGATTTTGTTACAGGTTTGCCGAGCACAACGAGAGGATTTGATGCCATTTGGGTAATTGTGGATCGGCTTACGAAGTTTGCACATTTTGTGCCGGTTAGTATAAGTTTTCCGTTGGAGAAGCTAGCAGAGATTTATATTCAGGTGATTGTGAAGCTGCATGGTGTGCCGTCGAGTATTGTGTCGGATAGAGATCTGAGGTTTACTTCAGAGTTTTGGAAGAGTTTGCAAGGAGCTTTGGGTACTGAGTTGAAGCTGAGTTCAGCTTATCATCTGCAGACAAATGGGCAGTCGGAGAGAACTATTCAGATGTTGGAAGATTTGTTGCGGGCTTGTGTGTTGGAAAGAGGTGGTGCGTGGGATACTCATTTGCCATTGATTGAGTTCACGTACAACAACAGTTACCATTCCAATATCGGGATGGCACCGTTTGAAGCTCTTTATGGTAGGAGATGCAGAACTCCTTTGTGTTGGTATGAGTCAGGTGAGAATGTGGTTTTGGGGCCAGAGATTGTGAAGCACACTACTGAGACAGTTCAGATGATTCGTGTGAAGATGAAAGTATCTCAAGATAGGCAGAAGAGTTATCATGATAACCGGAGGAAAGAGTTGGAATTTAGTGAAGGTGATCACGTGTTCTTGAGAGTTAACCCAGTGACCGGTGTAGGTCGTGCGTTGAGGTCTAAGAAGTTGGATCCAAAGTTTATTGGGCCATATCAGATTCTGCAGAGGATTGGTGCTGTGGCTTATAGGGTGGCGTTGCCGCTTGAGCTTTCGAATTTGCATGACTTGTTTCATGTGTCGCAACTTCAGAAGTATGTTGCAGATCCGTCTCATGTGATTCAGAGAGATGAAGTGCAAGTCCGGGAGAATCTTACCGTTGAAGCGATGTCGTTGAGGATCGAGGATCGTAAGATGAAGTTACTCAGAGGGAAAGAGATACCCTTGGTGAGAGTGGCTTGGGGAGGTGATGCAGGAGGCAGTGTGACCTGGGAGTTGGAAAGCAGAATGCAGGATGCGTATCCAGAATTGTTTCCATCAGGTATTTTCGAGGACGAAAATAATTAAAGTGGGGGAGAGTTATAACGCCCATTTTAATTATCTCGTGTTTCTGTGTATTTGATTTGTGGTGTGCCTTTTGTGTTAGGGATGTGGTTGAGTGCGATAGCGTGTAGCCCTCAAGTTGGAGATTAATTAATAATTTTGGACTTTGGTGTTAATAATAATATTTAGTAATGATAATTTAATTAATAATGGTAATATTATTATTAACATTATTAATATTATTATTATTAATGTTATTATTATTAATATTTTTGAGTAAATAAAAGAATGGAATAAAAAGGAATTGGGATGAGGGGCATTGTGGGAATCTTGAAATTAGAGAAGAAGAAGAACACGTAAGAGGAGAAGAGAAATGGAAACACGATCAAGAGAAACTTGGGGAAGAATAGCAAGGTGAATTGGAGCAAGAAGAAGCTAAGATCATCATCAGAGCAAGAGTTTTCAGCATTCGAACGAGTTATCGAGGTAAGGGGGGGGGGGGGGGGGGAATCGGGTCAATTTCGGTAGTTGCATGAATATTAGGTAGAAGGGGATTTCCCTAACCCCATTAGATTTTGATGATGATGTGGTATGAATGTGTGATTCTGAGTTGCTGATAGTGTGTTGATTCTATTGCATGTGATGAAGTGTGATTATTTGGGTGAATTCAGGGTTTCGGATAGTTCAAAGTTTTAAGCCGGAAGTGATTATTTTGGTATAGCCGAGAGTTTATCGGGTGAAATCGAGAGGAGACTCTGTAATTAAATTGTTGCATGTTGTTCTGATATTGTGGGAACTGAGTTGGGAAGAATCGGGCGAGTTCGTAGAGTTTCGCCGACTCTGAGCAGTTTTATTTTTTTCTGAATTCGTAGGCATTCGCCAGCTGCTTCGCTGAGCGAGCTGGTAGCGAACATTCGCTAGGGGTTCGTTGAGCGAACGAGGTAGCGAGTGCTTCCAGAATGCCTCTGGTTGGCTTCGCTAGGGTGCTCGCGGAGCGAGCGTGTAGCGAGCATTCCCTGATGCTTCGCTAGGCGAGGGAGCCAACGAGCATGACATTATTTTGTGCTTTATGCTGTCCTGTTCTGTTTTCTTGTGGTTTGGGACCCTTGTTAGTCGTGCTTGAGAGTGAGCTTGAGTTTGGTCTGTGGGGAGTGTAGGTGTGATATTGGAACGTGATTTCCCTGATAATTGTGTAATTATAAATATTTGAATTAGTGTGTATCATATATGTATGATGTATAAAATGTCATCAGAGGATCGTATGCACGGTGTGTGCTTGTGTTTGCTGTGTGCATTGGTGTATGCATGTCATGATGCATGTTTATGTGCTCAGGGGGAGAATGGTAGGGATATATCGTTGCTCGGATGGAGTGTATGTGATGTATCCTGAGTTTGATTATAATGTGCTCCTGTGTGGAGGGTTGATGGCCATGTGCCCATCGGTTGCGCTTGGGGAGCATGGTAGGGATAGATCATTGCTCGGATGGAGTGTATGCGCTCTATCCTAAGTTTGTTTATATGTGCTCAGGGGGAGCATGGTAGGTATAGATCGTTGCTCGGATGGAGTGTATGTGATCTATCCTGAGATTGGTTGACGAACCATTGAGTCGGTACCGCATATCATGGGTTGATTTGCATGTGTTTGCATTGTTGTATATGCTGTGATGGCGTGGGACGGTAGGTCCGGGATGATGTGTGTGAATTGATGATTGTGTGTTACTGCCTTTTATTCATGTACGTATTTACCATTATATTTTGATCGTGATTTCTCACCCCTTGCTTTTGTTGTGGTCTGTGCTTCTTCGGAAGTACAAATAACCCAGGTGTGTAGCTAGCTTGGATTATGGCGAATCGAGTCATAGGGATGCTCTGATACGTAACACCGGGGCTTTTTGGGAGTTTATTATTTATTTGTTGATTTTGTGTGCCCCTGTGGCGTATCATGTTCTGTTGGACCCGTTGTGATGGATGTATCTTGTATATTTTGGGCATTGGCCGTAAATGATGAATATGACGTTTATGTATATGATGTGAATATATGTATATATTTCCGCTGTTTAATTATCGAGAATTCTTTAATGAAGATGTTTGTTGATGTTTATTTCTGTGGCATCCCGTTGTGATTGTGGTGACTCTGATATTTGTTTTTTTTAATTGCATTTATTTTATTTTGGGGAACGGGGTGTTACAGATCTTGATGCTGAGGATGAACCTAATTCGTTGGTAACAAACATCCACATTTATACGAATTTTGAGTGGAATACTCATCTCAACGAGATGCGCAAAGCCCTTAAGCCATATGAATTTCATGAAGCCATAGTAGTCATCCAACTCAAGATGGTTCCAAGAATTTTTCTTTGGTTAGTTTCACATATCTTACACCCAAATAAAGGAGGGCATTCAAGTGTAAACAGTGCATAAATACACCTTGTGTATACCCATATGCACAAGATTCGTAGCAATTGGCCATATTACTTTATCTTCCGCATGTTCACCATTAAGGAATGTAATAAAGGTACATCCTTCAACTACACATCAATGATCTTAAAACTTTTCAACTATTTCAATATCAGTGTGCCAAACCTGCTGCTCATCTCGCCTGACCCAGTTCAAGAATTCTCCCAACATAACTTAACAAATATGGGGTAATTCTAGGATGAAGAACGTCAAACGTATTACCTCATATTGGGAAAGCATGGATGGAAGGTGTACAATTTTGATGATCCTACATAATATATTGACTCCACTACTGAGCAACAAAATGGGGACGATGAGCCTATGCAAGATGTGGAACATGTAGTTGTTCATAGTAATAATGATGCTCGTGAAGATCAATGCTCCGTCACTTTTCTTCTTCAAAATCTGTTGATTAAGCAAGATGCTCAAATGACTCCAGTTCGTAATATGCAAGAACATAAGAAGACCCAAGATGAAAAATTTGAAACCTTTGCATCTTTCATCACAGAGAAACTGATCTCCTTGAAGGATGAGATGGATGCAAACATAGCCTCTACTATTGTAAGGGTTAATCATATGGTTGCTGCCCAAAATGAAAATCATCATCACCACTCACAATTCTATCAAGAAATGTGTAACTTCTTGGACCGTCAGTTCGGAAGCCATGGTCAAGGCTTGTTTTATGAAGTGAGGCTTGGAGGTCGCGGAAGAGAATGATGTGTATAGTGTTTGTCATCTTTGTCGTGTCTTAGGATTCATTTCATGATAGTCATGCATTCAATTTTTCATTTATGTTTCCATGCATTTTCATTTAGTTTGTTTTGATGTTTGCTGTTTTGGTTTATGAAATGATGCAATGCTTGTATTATGATTAATTACAATCAATAAAAGTGATTATTATGTGATTTATTAAGAATTGTGCAATTTACGTATGTGTTTTATGTGAGTGCACCTCTTATTCTTTGCAATTTTCTCTGTGTAGTATATATTATATGTGAATTGTGCCTATACATGATGCTTCTAACAATTTACTTCTTTTTCTCCATTTGATGTTATCAAAGGGGGAGAAGATTATGAAAAGGATCATACACAAATTTAGGGGGAGTTATTGTGCATTATGCACAACTTTATGGGGGTTATTCAGTGCACCGAAGAAAAACACAAAGGCTATGTGGCTATGAGATTCAAGTTTTTCCATCATAAAAAAGGGGAAGTATGTGAGTGCATTCTTCAACTTAGCCATGTTTTGAACGATGTCAAAACAAGGATGTCATACCCCAAATATTACCCCTAGATTCCATCATCATTTGCATAGCATCCAACACATTTTAGGTGTGTCATTCATGCATAGCTAACCCTCAAAATTATCAAAATATTGTCTTGCTTTGCTTTGTTTGTGAATTAGGGTTTGCATCAAGGAAATTATGGGTGGATTAGTCAAAGTCTTGGATTGATCATCAATATATCAAGTTCTCATGATCAAGAGTTTCCATATATCAACAATCAAGTGTATTGTGGCCTCATTACAAGTTTATCATGTTTCAAATTCATCTGGTCCACAAATTAGGGTTTATGAGCCAAAGTCAATTACACCTTTGACTTTTGACCAAGATATGATCTCAAGCCCTGAGGTGTGATTCAAGAAACTCAAAGACACCTTTGGAGTCCATCCATAGTGTTAAAATAGCTCAAGAGTTTGATTTCATTGAAGTATGCAATTTGGATTTCATTTGATACAAAAGTCAACCACTGATCAAAGTCAAGTTTGACTTGACTTTTTTGGTCCAACTGGCCTTCTCAAGGTGAATTTCATAAAAATATGTTTTCTGAGTGAATTTGATCAAGATAAATCAAGAAATACGATGTTACTTGCAAAAAGGGCAACAATGAAGAAATTGAAATTTTTTCCAAGTTATGCAAATTCATGTTTTTTGCCCAAGTTTCCAAGACCATAACTTCCTCATCAAGCAACCATTTTCTTTGCTCTAAAGACCAAATTGAAGAGTTTACTACATACTAAAACTTTGTTCTATGGGACGATTATCAAAAGATGCATAGATTAAGAGTTATGAAGCCATGAAATGGAGGTTTCATTACTTTTTGAATAAGAAAACTTAGAAAATTTTCCAAAAAAATCTGCCTTGTCATGTAGCTCACTTGTTGGCCATTTTTCACCATGATCCCTTTTGATTCAAGAAAAGTTGTCAACATAAAAGTTATAGAGGATGTTTCAAGCTTTCCAAAGATTCCAATAACACAATTTTATCATATTTGACCTAGGAGTTTTGAAGAGATGAAGTTAGCCTTCAAAATCTGAATTTTGGTTCATGTTCATGGAAAGTTCTTACTGCAAACCCTAGCCAAAGCTATGCAATCATGCTTTACAGACCATATTACTTGCAAATCTCCCTCTAATCAGAAGTTTACACAATTTTGTGATGCATTGTCCAAAGATTTGAGCTATTAACCAAGTTGTAATGCCATTTATGGATTGTTTTGCAAGAAAATTCATAATGCCATTTGCATAAAGTGACTTTAATCAAGGAGTCAACTTGTCTTAAAACCACAAAAATCCATGAAATTACCACTTTGAATCTAACCAAGCCATTTGCTTCAAACTTGGTTCTACATAACCCTTAATCCATTAACTTTTCCCTATAAATAGAGGATAATTACTCAGTCTAAAACAGACATAAAACACATAAAGAAACATTTCGAAACATCCCCACCTCAGAATTTGCATCAAAACCTCATTTGTGCCAAAAACCTTCACTTTTCACAAACCTGTCCAAAACACCCAACAGCCAAAAATCTATCAAACCACCCATCCACACACATCACAAAACACATAAAAAATGTGTTCCAACCATCATCTCCGTCGAAAACCCTCAGAATTAAAAAGTCAACCTTCAACACTTATTTGTTTGACTTTTTGCATAAAACACCTCAACACTTCATTCTGACCTTTTCCAATCCAACCAAGTCTTCAAACGCATCCATAAACATATATTGAGCTGTTCCAAGTGTCATTTCACAACTGTAACACCATTTTCTTACAGTTCAAGTTTGCACCTTTAACCTTGGCAAGATAATTCGTGCAGAAAGCTTGAAGTGGTTCTAAAGCAACCCAAGCATCCCAAAAGCATCAAATGAGGTTAGGGAAGCTTTCTGAATCATCACACACTTTCTGTAACCACTTGAAGAAGCATTGGACCTTGCTCTAATAGGTATGCCTTTTCAACTTTGAACTCACTCATACATGCATCATTTGTGTTTAATTTCTAAAGCAAAAATGTAGTATTTCATGTGTATATGGTGTACCCTAAGTCAATTGCAATGTATCATGTGTGTATGTGAAGTTTTGCCTCTCTAAACAGTTAGGGTTCATTCTAGTTTTGATGTGACAATGTTCTATTCTTTGATTTTAAGTTCAACTAAAATGTACCATTAGATTGCTCATGAAATTTCAAGTAAGTTTGGTTTTTACATTTCTGCATTTCATTGAGAGATTAGAGAGTTAGCATTTTGAAGAAAATCCAAAATGGGGGTTGAAGATGATGATCAGATGACGCACATTGTTTCATTATGGGTCTTGTTTTAATATTTATTTTTAAATTGCCACGTTATTCTTGAATCGGCATTGCACCATGATGGAGAGAGAGTGTGTTTGGAGTGTGTTATGTGCTTAAGGTTTGGGGTTCGAATCCCCCTCGCCCTAGACCTTTTGGTTTTTTATTTTGCATATTTTTTACATGTTTGTTTCATATATTATATGATGCGCGCATTGGCTTCCAATCCTAGGCAACTGGCGTAGTGGCTAGTCGTTTAAGATGCAAACCAGATGGCGTGAGATCAACCCATGTGTGGACCATTTGCTTTATTTTTTATCACTTGTGTGTTTCATGTTTTTTTTTCCTGTTTTCTTTTGATCATATCTCTCAAACTATTTATCATTTTGGACTTATTTTTTTCACGCTCCTTATTTATAATGTCTATTTTATTAATATGTCAAAAATTCCAAAAATATTAATTACTTTTTTCCATTTTTACTATGTCAAAAACATGCCTCTTTTATGTGATTTTTTTAGCACTTTTCATGATGTTATTGGTTTGCTTCCTTAGCCTAATTGTTCAAAAACGTTTATGTGCTTATACCATGTAATGTTATGTCTTATACCATGCTTAAATGTGTTAACTTTGTTATTCATCTTTTCCTAAATGATTGAAATTGTTAATATGTACACAAATGTTTAAGCATGCTTATATCTCCTAGGGTTTAGGATTGGTTTTATCCTTATCATGCTCTTGCTCCTCATTTTGTATGAATGTTGTTCCCTTTTAGGGTTAGGTCTTGCTTTCACTTATGTGTTTATAACCCTTGTGATATTTATTTATATTTGTATATTATAAATGCATGTCTTGTGATGTCTAGCTTGTTTTTATTATTAAGTGGTATCTTAAACTTGTCCATGACTGTTTGAAATTTTAATTTGTTTTCAGGATTAAGTGGTTTTAGTGTCAACCCTAAGCCATGTCACAATCTTGACCTTAGTTCATGCTTACTCTAATTGTTCACACTTGAACTTTTCATCCATTTCCTTGTCCATATGATGATAGGTATACCTTTTGATTTTATCCATGCATGTTTGACATTGTTATATCCATGATCCACATGTTAATTTGAACCTCTTTTTTGATATTGTTATATCCATGATTCATATGTTGATTTGAACCTTTGTTAGATATTTTTATATCCATGATTCACATGTTGATTTGAAACTTTGTTTGATATGGTTACACCCTTCCTTTATGATTGATATTGTTATATCCTTCATGTCTATGATGATGTTGTTGATGTTGTTACATTTATGTCCATGCTCATATGTTTTTACTTAGGTGATTATATTCCATGCTCACATGTTATTTTTATGAACATGCTATAACATGTGATACTTGTGTTGTTACTTTGGTCTTGTTAGAACTGTGTCCCATGTATGCTTTGACTATGCATCGTCCATGTTTGTGTGTTCATCATTGGTTATTTATGACTTTGTTAAGTCTTTTCTTAGATTTTGTCACATCTACCTTCATGTGTTGGTTGTTACCATGTTCATTTGACTTTGTTATATCTCATTTCGTTTCATGTGATCCTTTGATTGATATCATGTTTGAGTATCTTCTTTGTCACTTATTATTCACCTTGATTGAAGTCATTTTTGAACATCATCTTTGTACCTCTTTATCCACTTTAGTTGATATCTTGTTTGAATGTCATTCTATGTCATGTGTTGTTTGCTTTAATATCATATTTTAATATCATTATTGTTCATCTCATCCTTATCACTCATATACTCATATTTATTTTGACTTTGTCAAGTCATGCCCTAGTGATGTTAGCTTGTTAGCTCTCTTTCTTCTCTTTTCTTTTGTTTCCTAAATCCAAGGGAAATATTTCTTTTGTTGACTTTATGTCATAGATAGTATAACATTCCCTCAACTACCCCTTTTGACTTTGTTAACTCATTAACCTTTCAACATAGCCTTAGATTAGAGTTTGTAAACTCTTTGACTTTGTTAAGTCATGCGAGTGTTATTGTTATAAAAATTTACTTTCCCCTTTGGAACCTTGATCACTATCAAGTGTTCTTCACCCGTAGTTAAGTGAATCACGATTTTTATGATTCCATCCTTGTTAGGATACGTAGGCATAAGACTCTAAAGTCTTGACAAGCACACTAGCAATAAATCTCCTTAGGTTCCACATCTCGTAAAACCCAAAACTAGAACATTTCTAAACATTAGCTAGAAAATTCCCACAACACAAATGCTTTAAAGAGGTTCCTATAAGATACTATAGATACTTAGGGTGCTAATACCTTCCCTTAGTATAACCAACCCCGAACCTTTAGATCTCTTCACATTGTTGTTATATTGCATAATTGGGGTTTTATTCGATCTTTTCCCTTTCCTTTGGATAAATTAAAGTTCGATGGTGAACATTCAATGTTTTGTGATTCAAGTTAATATAATAGTTTGATATCTGATTCTCACCACAACAAAAATAAAGACTTCACTGGAGACACCCAAGAGGGTCAAGCCTATCTTGTTTGCATTTGTGTTATTATTTTTGCTTGCTTGTATTGTTTTTCAGATTTTCAGGGTGGTGACCTTTGTGTGGTGAGGTACGTCATAACCCAGACTTGAGTGTACATAAATAAGATAGAATTGTGGTATAATCAAAAGTTAACTGTTGAGAGTAGTCCTAACATGATTAACATATGATATAATCATGCTCAGTGGAGGTTCCTTTGAGATTAATGATGCCATGCGAGTAGTCATATTGGCATTACTTTTTTCAACCTGGGAGTCCATGAAGCTGAGGACCTTAGTATCCCTTCATCCCTCTTAGCCTTTTTAGAATGTAGTGCAATGATTATCCAAGTGTATACCTGAGGTAGTTGTCATGCGATACTACACCCAGATGAGTTTATCTTGAGAATATTATTAGCTCGCATGAGTAGTCGTGCGAGCCAATAATATCTGAAAGATGAATCGATGACTCTAGGAACTTTGTAGAACCCGTTGTACAGGTACAATAAAACCATAGTAAATATTCTTGTGGGAGGGTTAATCCTTGGCTCTATGCTTGTTGTTGACCCTTAAACCCGTATGTAACCTTGTTTGTATGCATTACATCAACATACATTTATGAAAAACAATTGGTTTCAAAGAACTCAGTTATCCATTTCTTTGCAAAAATCAATAGTTATCATGGATTATGGGAAGAGAAACACTAAGAAGTAAAACTTCAAGAAACCTGATGTGATAGAGTTGAGAAAGCTAGGGCCTATTGTTTCCAGTCTTGGGTATTTCAAAAAACACTATTGGAGACATTTGGGTACTATCAAGGCCAAGATGGAAGATGGAGTTCTTAGCATACTTGTGCAGTTCTACGATCCCCTCTACCATTGCTTCACATTCTCATATTACCAACTTGTACCTACTTTAGAGAATATTCATATTGGGTTGGTCTGCTAGTGTTGGATAAGAAGCCTTTCAGTGGTTTGGAAAAGATTTCCACACCTCAAGACATTGCAAATGCCATTCACCTAGAAGCATTCAAGATCAAAGCTAATCTTACTTCCAAAGGAGGAATCAAGGGTTTTCCTTCCAAATTCTTGATAGAGAAAGCCACTTTCTTAGGCAAGGAAAACAATATGGATGCCTTCAAAGCTATCCTCGCACTACTCATTTATGGCTTGGTTTTGTTCTCAAACATTGATGATTTTGTTGATGTTAGTGCTATCCGAATCTTTCTAATTAGACATCCAGTACCTACGCTTCTTGGTGACACTTATCACTCCATCCATCATAGGACCCTAAAGGGAGGGGAACTATTCTGTGTTGTGCTCCTCTACCTTACAAATGGTTTGTTTCACACTTGCTTTGAACTGAACTCTTTAAGGAAAATCCAGACAAACTCAGATGGTCTCAAAGGCTCATGGCTCTTACTCACACATTTGCATTGGTATGATCCAGCTTATGACATGGAAGTAATCATTGATAGTTGTAACAAGTTTCTTAATGTACCTCTTCTTGGTATCTGAGGGGGAATTAGATATGATTATATTCTTGTAAGGCGTCAATTTGGGTTTCCTATGAAGAAAAAACCTAGCAAAATTCTGTTGGCAGGTTTCTTTTATCTTAACAAGGAACCTAGTGCAAATTAGAAGGACAAAGTTATGCATGCTTGAAACATAATTCATATGAAGAGTAAGGATCAGTTAGGGAGGAGAAATTATATAGCCTTTTAGCCTTTCACTTAGTGGGTTCAATCTAGAGCTTGCGACCTCAAGATGCCTTATCTTCTTGAAAGACCTTCACAGTCAATTGTTGCATTATAGTCTACCATTCATATCCAGCGTATGGAGGAGTATCAAAAAGTTTTAGCGAGGATGAAGCTAGAGAGAGATACTTGGGAAGGAAAGTATCATGCCATCAGTGTTGAGAAGATAGAGTTGAAGAAACAGCTAAAAGAGAAAGAAGACTTGATCGAGATACTTGAGAGGCATGTTGTGGAGAGACATGAGGCACAAGAGAATTTATTTTTCTCTAGCGTGCAACCAGTTCCTAGAATTCATAAGTATTCAGATATTCCTCCCACATCAGGTGCTTGGAAGAAGATCATTGACAAGCTTGTGTTAGAGAAGACACAGTTGACAAAGCATAAGAGGAAACATCAGCAGGGAGTGAGCCTTCTTTAGATGGGATTCCTTAGGACCCATTAGACTTAGCTTTTTCCTCTTGTATTTTGGGTATCTTGAATTGTACTTCAAAGATGTAATCTTCCTATTATCAATGAAATGAAGTTTTTTAGTTTTTTCTAAAATGTGTTATTCCTTTTAATGTTTGCAACTTACTTCTTGAGGTTCTTGAAACCATTAAAATTGCATTTGCATTGCATTTATCCATATTTGTATCTCTTTTGCATAAGCTCATACCGTTGTCTCCTCTCTGGTTTCCACATTGAGTCCTTCACACCAGTAGACCACCAGAGCTCAAGTATGACGAAGGATGGCTGAGCAAGAGCAAGAGATTGACAGAGTCAACAATGAACTTAAAGACCTACGAGGAAACGTAAGACAGATAATGGAGATGTTGCAAGTGACTCGTCTAAAGATGGATACCCAACCCACAGTGGTTTTAGAAATTACTAATCTAGTGGTTGATCCTCAGCCTGCAGTGACTACTCCAGGAAATTGGCCTCCTTTTGGTCTTCCTCCAGGATTTTTGCATAAACCTCTTACAGTTCCCACTACTCAACAAGCTGTTCCATTAGTTCCCGAGACGCATCATATAATCCCTACCTTCGCATCATCTACTATGCATACTCGAGTGAAACCTTACTTTAATGAACAATAACAAGTGTATGATGTCCCTGATATGTCTGAAGATGGGGATGAACAACATGAAAAGCTAAGAGAGAATATCAAAACCATTGAGAAAAGGTTGAGAGCTTTGGAAGGCGATCAGGTTTTTGGTGTTGCTGCAATGGAAATGTGCCTTGTGTCTGGATTGGTTATCCCAGAAAAATTCAAAACTCCAAACTTTGATCAGTATGAAGATGATACTTGCCCGAAGAATCATCTCATCCTGTATTGTAGGAAGATGGCAGTTGTAATACCCTAATTTTTACCCCTAAGATCCCACATATTATTTAAATCTCATACCACAAACAAGATCACAAGCTTTGGTTCTCCTGCCTTTCTTTATGGGTTTATTTTTTTAGGGGGATCACCAGAAACCTGTGTTTTTTCTTTGTTTGCTTTTTTTTTAAATGTTCATGTTTGCTAACCCTAACCAAAATACCAAAAATATGTTTGTTTTTCCTTTACTAACTCTTTTTTAGGAAGAGGTTTGGATCAATAACACCAATCAACAGTCCCTTAGCTCGAATGAAATTCATCTGAAAAAGTCAAAGTTGATCTGCAAACAATTCAAAGTCATTTGATCAAGAGTTTCCCAAGATTTGATTGTTTATTTATCAAGAGACTCTAAGGTTCATGTGTTTATTTCCATTCCTTCTTTGACAAGTTAAAAGAATCGAGATAGAGCCAAGAAAACACACCAAAAAGCCATTTTTCTCATTTTTCATTGTGTTAATCGATTAACCAAAATATGCCTAAAATTGGTTAATTGATTAGTCACGTGCAAAATTATGAAAAATGAGTCAAATTCAAATTATGCTTCATTTTGGCACCAACGTTCACTTATTTCATCATGAGAATATTTTAGATCACCTCATTTTAATTCCCCTACCTCATCATAATTTATTATCATCATACACCCTCATTAATCACCATTTGATCTTAATTTTTCCTCCAAATTCAATTTCCAAGCCTAAATCAAATTTCAAACCACCAAAATTTCCAAGCCTAAATTCTATAAATAGAGGCCTCATTTCATTCATTCTTCAAGCTTTTGATAGCAAAATTCACCTTTCTAAAATTTCTCTCAATTCCTTTCAACCACCAAATTCACAAAATCTCTTTCTTCCATTAAAAGTTAGTAAGCTTTTCATTGAAGCTTACTAACCTTTGAGATAAACATCTATCAAAACACTTCTTCAACATCATTCTATAGATCAAGGCTTTGGAGTGTGGTTTTTGAAGTTGATTTGAAGCATTTTTAGATTTTGAAGTGGTAAACTATTGTTCCACCATTTTTGTGCTTGATTTATCTTCCACAATGTGATCTCTTGTTGATTCTTGTTGCTTTATCTTTGGATCTTGCAAATTGTGTTTTGTTGGTGTTATTTGCTGTTGTGTTACTTGAATTTTCGTGCTCAATTTCATTCATGATCATGAGGTGTTTGAAGAAATGACTTAATCATGAATGCTGCTTTTTTTCAAATTTTGTTGTTGTTCTGCCTGTGTTAATTGATTAACCAATTTGTACATGAAATGGTTAATCGATTAACACAAGTCAGAATGTTCTTTTTGACTTGTTTTGGGACTGTTTTTGTTCCTTTTCTTCCTTCTTCCATTTCCTTTTGTTTTTCCTTGAATTGTGATGTTTGTTGATTAAATTTCTCTTCAAATTCTATGGACTTTGGGTGTTTGATGAAGTTGGATAAATCTTTATTGATTCAAATCTATCTTTAAATATATCATTAGATTCATTTTAGGTGCTTTGAATTAGTGATAAGTTTAGTGCTTTAATCAACCAAGAAGAGTGATGTAACTTGAAGATGGAATGATTCAAATGTTGTGATTCAATTTGGCTTCCCTTCTCCCGTCTTCTCTTTTTTTGTTTTGATCAATGAAAATATTTAATATGATTGGAACTTGTTTCATGTTTTTGATGAAGTTAAGATCGTTACCTATTTTTGTTTCGTGCGGTATTGCTTTCGGGGGGCGATCTACATATCTTCTCTCTAGCATACATTAGCACAAACATTATTATTGACCGACCTCAGATAGTCATGGCTTCTATATAAGTCCGATTACGATTGCTTAACATAGCGCTAAATTGTCCCTAAATTGGAATTAAGTTGTTTTTGTAAGTGAGTTATTAATCTCCTAATCATCGTAGCATGGTTTGAGATAGATCGCTTCCTTGTCGTTGAAGGAGTTAGTTGGCATACTCGTTGATTAAATCCAAGTTGGATCCCTTCCTTTAATGGTGTATGGGCTTGTGTTCTCATTCTTATGGTGGATTGGTCGAGTATTCTCTAAAAAACGACAAAAATTGTTGTCCATCATTAACAGTGACATACTAACACTAATTTTACCTTTAATTGTCATTCATCTTTATGCTCTTTACTTATTGTCATTTACTTTTATGCTTTTATTTTTATCATTTCATATGATATTATTATCATCTTATTTTCTTTTTGTCCATTTGGACTTTTATTTGTCCTTTTGCTCTTTTTTTCTCTTTGTCCATTTGGACCATACTTCTCTTAAGACATTAATAAATACTTAAACACTAAAAGACTTGGTTCTCCTAAATCTGGACTGTTATGACCTTATGCTTCGACTTTGTGACTCAAACTTCGGACTTAGTTCTAGGATCCTTGCCCTTTGCTCTTGGAGATTTGAGACCTTGAACTTTGGTGTTGTTTTTTGTCTATTTGTTTGGAAAAATTCTGTGTGTAGGTGTTGATATTTTGACATTATGAAAATCATCTGATACATGACTCTCCTAATTGACTTTTGAACCTTAGAATGACCTCTCTTTGACCTTGCTTTGGCTTAATTTGGGATTTCCTTCGAAGCTTTAACAATCTGGTTATTATGTTTGTGGTTTAAATCCAAAAGGAAGAGGATTGCTTATGTTGACTTCTTGTCAAGTGTTAGCTCCTTGTGTGGTTAGATTTTCCCATCTCTAGCTTTTATTTTTCTTTCTAGGGTAGTCACTTCTTCTCCTCCCCTTCTTCAATTTTCAAAATCTCCTCCCTTTTTCAAAACCTTATTGTTTTCAAAGTTAAACCACTTTCATAAAAAACTTTGAATTTTGTCAAGTGATTTTTAAAACTTTGTTTCTTTAATAAATGTCAGTCAATGTTAATCATACCTTGAATAATTTCAAAATCCAAACTTTTTGTGCCTTTGGGCACTTTTTCATTGAAACATTTTCAAAAAGTTTAGACATTAGTGATTTTCATAGTTGATATGTAATTGTCCTATTCCCCATAGTATTTAAGAAGTTGACATTTTCCACTTTGATGTTGAGTGATAGACTTGTTGATTTTAATCTAAACTAAATCCTCCATTTTAAGGTGATGTAAATGTTGTCTTATACTTGTGGGCGACTAGTTGTAGTTTTCTCCTTAAAATAACGACTTGTCTTTACATTTAAAATCAACTATAAAAATCATTTTTGTTATTTGTACCATGAAATACGAGGTTTTGATCCTATATTGCACTTTGTGGGTACGTAGGCATGAGGCGATAAGTCTCTCCAAACACAAAAATCTAAAAAAATACTTCTTTTCTCATCTCCCCAATCTCATTTTCAAACAAACCTTTTCAAACCAAAAAACATAGATATCTCAACGGGTTCCTATAGAGTACTATAAACTTTTTGGGTGCTAACACCTTCCCTTAGCGTAACCAACCCCCTTACCCATTATTTGTTCGTTCTTGTTTTAGAATTGTTTAGGTTTAGTTATCTCTTTTTCCTTTCCTTTTGGATGAAATAAAAGTGCGGTGGAGACTCTTGCATTTTGAGTTAAGTTAATCAATAGCTTACACTCACAAATTTTCCTGCTACAGCAGCCCACATGGATAATGATAAGCTCATGATCCATTTTTTCTAAGATAGATTGAAAGGTGCCTCTTCCAAGTGGTACTTGATCCTCACTACGCCAGAAATGAGTTTTAGCAGCGCATCCTTTAGCAGCGCTTCTTAAAAAAGCGCTGCTAAAGGGTGGGTAAAAAAAAAAGAAAAAAAATTTCCTACCTAAGACAGCGTTTTTGAAAAAGCGCTGCTAAAGGGGGGCCCTAAGAAAGCGCTTTTTAAAAAGCGCTGCTAAAGGGGGGGCCTAAGAAAGCGCTTTTAAAAAGCGCTGCTAAAGGGGGACCTAAGAAAGCGCTTTTAAAAAGCGCTGCTAAAGGCGTCCCCTTTAGCAGTGCTTTTTCTATAAAGCGCTGCTATATGGCATTGCTAAGGCACCCTAAGAAAGCGCTTTTAAAAGCGCTGCTAAAGGGGGACCTAAGAAAGCGCTTTTAAAAACGCTGCTAAAGGGGGCCCTTTAGCAGCGCTTTTTCTATAAAGCGCTGCTATATGGCATTGCTAAGGCACCCTAAGAAAGCGCTTTTAAAAGCGCTGCTAAAGGCCTTTAAAAGCGCTGCTATAGGTATTAGTATTATAATTTTAAAATACCCTCCAGAATTTTAAGAGAAACAGAATAGTCATGCAATATTTCTTTTCTTCTTTCTTTCTCCTCTGGCGAACGACCCATTCAAAGTTTCGTTGTTGTTGCCGTCACCCGCCGTCGACCGTCGCCCTGTTTCGTTGGATTGCGCCCCCGTCGCCGTTCACCGTCCGTTTTCGAGTCTACATTGCATTGCATTTCCACCATTGTTAAGGTATGTGAAGTTTTACTATGGTTTTCTTGTTTTTTTTTCTTTTCACCATTGTTGGTATTTGAAGACATTAAAGGTTTTGAAGGTTTTTGTTAATACTGTTATCTAAATATTGATGGTTTTTCTTTTCACCATTGTTGGTATTTGATGGTTTTTCTAAATATTTGATGGTTTCTGAGTTGTTGACTAAATAGGTAAGAAAAATTATTAATAATTCATAGTAAAATTATTAATGTTGTTTGATGGTTTCTTTGCATAAAATTATTAATGTTGTTGACTAAATATTGATGGTTTCTGAGTTATTGATGGTTTCTGAGTTGTTGTTGTTTTTATTGAGTTATTGAAGGTTTAGTGAAGGTTTTTAGTGTTGTTTTGTATTGAAGGTTTGAGGACATGCAAGTAAATTTGAGTTCAAGTATGATACGTATACTATTGTTTTTGTTGTTGTGTATATATGTTACGTTTGAGGACATGCAAGTAAATTTTAGTGTTGATACATATACTGTTGTTGAGTTATTGTTTTTGTTGTTGAGTTCAAGTATGATACATATATTGTTGTTTTGTATTGAAGGTTTGAGGACATGCAAGTAAATTTTAGTGTTGTTGTGTAGAAATGACTTATTGAAGGTTTAGTGAAGGTTTTATATGTTGATATGTTATTATGTTATTGTTGCACCCTAAAATTTGCCCAACCTTATTCCTTGGGTTTATGTTTCACTATCATTAGCATTTGCATATAGAGTCATGTACATAGTCTAATCATCTGCATAGCATAGGCATAGCAAGTCATTCAACAGGGGGCCAATCATTATTCTCATCTCTAGAAGCCTATCAAGAGGTTATTATCCCAATTCAATCTCATTCAAGTCATCAGGAAAGAATTTGAAAGTAAAGAGTTCAGCAGATCAAGCCTTGAGTCCATCTCCTAGCTGAGGGTATCTGAGGGTCAACAAGAGGGTTGTGAGCTGTGGATTGAAGGCATGGAGAGTATCTAGACATTATGATAGACTTAGAAAGTCATTTGGAGAAGGAGACAAGTCATTGATGAGAGCACAAGAGCTATAGCTGAAGACAGTCAACTAGGGTTTCATCTGGGTCAACCCTAGGTCAACCCTAGGTCAATTGACTGATTTAAGGGGCATTCAAGTCTAGTGGAGAGATGTGGGGTTCATAATTTGACATGGAGAATAAAGATATGTTGTTATGCTAAGAATAAATCAAGAGAAATCAAGGAGAAGAGGAGGTTCTAAATTAGGGTTTCTAGGTAAAATTCCCTAGTTTAGGTCAAACTTCCAAGCAAAATAAGTCAAAATGCTAGCTTCAAATGGCTTCTTGGCCAACATGAAACTTGTAGAGGATCTCAAGACCTTTAATTTGAGTGGTGGAAGACATCAAGGAGATTTATAGAACTCAAGTTATGGTCCTTGCAAGTTACAGGTCATCTGAGGTATCTGAAATTTTGTCTGTGAAAGTGACTTGACTTCCAAGCGATTTTTACCCCTCAAGGAGATTTCAAATGAATTCTTGGTCAACATAAGAATTGTTCCTCATTGTCTTAGCTTTCTAGAATGGTATAGTATGCCTTCATATGATGTGTGGAACTCAACTTATGGTCTTGGCAAGCAAAGGGTATTTTGGGCATTTGTGAATTACAGGTCATTTTAACCTATGTCTAAAACTCATACAAGGAGGCCTCAAATGGAAAAACTTACAACATCAAACTTGCTCCAAATGGGATTTTAAGTCTAGAAAGAAGGTCACAAATTGTTGGAAAAGCTCATAACATGAAGTTGCATGATTGGTCCAAATTTGAACTAAAATGGCTTATAATTTGAATAAAGTCAAGATGAAAAATGGTTTGGGAGATTTACAAGTCCAAATGGAGACTTCCAATATATGATTTTGAATGGAAAAGACATTTCAAAGACAATGGTTCAAGCACTTTTTTGAGTTTAGTGGAAAAAATCAAAGTTATCCCTAGTTACTTGCATTTTAAGAAACATAGCCAAAATGGATCAAAGTTGGAAGGCAAGGGAATGTGTAAGATGGATCTAGAATGTTCATGTGAGCCCTATATATTCATGAAATGAAGATTGATCAAGGGTTGGATCCATTTTTCACAAAAATCTCACAAATTCTCTCATTCTTTTCTCATTGCAATTTCACTTCAATCTCACAAAATCCTCATCAATTTTCATCCACATTGATTCTCCTACATTCAATCATCATCCTGGATCATAATTGAAGCAAAGATTTGGTGGTTAGAATCCATTTTCGTGCACTTTCTTCAAGAACATACAAGCTGCAAATTCAGTTGTAGATCAAGATCCAAGCCAAGTTTCATCCAAATCTTGCAAACAGAATCGAGTACATCAAGAATGGATCAAGATTGAAGCCTACAAGAGCCTGGATCCACGTGATTACTCAGCCTCCATTAAAGCTTGCTCAAGGTGCAAATCTTTCTAACTTATGCAATCTAGGGAGATTTAGTTAGTTTTACTAGTATATTCATGGTCCATGCTGTTAGGAGGTTAGTTTAGATGAATTTGAGGCTGAATAGAGGTGATTGTTAGCAGGTGCACCAAACTGTTAGGACCTAGAACTCTTAGGTTAGTGCATCATAAGCTTAGCTTGATAGATCAGAATGATAACCATTAGTCATAGGTTAGATTAGTGTAAGTTTGATTGAGAATTGTGATGGCGAGTTGCAGAGTGTTTTCATGGAGTCAGAAGTTGTTGCGCTCGGGTTGAGTGGTGTGTTGAGTTTCAAAGCAAGCAAAGACCATAGGATTATAGAGGGAGAGATTCTGAACATTTTTCATGTTTATATCGTGATGTGTTGTGGACTGTAGAATGAGAACAGATTGGTAGAAACTGGTGCGTGCATGAGGGTTCATGGCAGAAACCCTAATTCATTTGATCCATTGGAGAAGACGAAATCTGGATCGTCTGTTTTGTGTTAGACTTTTGACTTGGGAAGCCATCGTATGGCTGAGATTTGAAGCAGAATTTGGAGGGAGATGTGTTGGTGCCAAACGCACCGTTTCATTAATTGAAACGGGCGGGCCTGAGTGAATGTTGATATTCCCACCCCCAGTACCAAGCCCAAATCAATTCTGAACGTGGAAACCCTTCTATTTTCACCCCCCTGCGTGTTTTTATTTTTCATGGTTTCTGACTTTGTTCTGGGCCTTAGTAAATGTGCTACGCACACCCCCCATTGTTGGCCCATCCTGGATATAACTGGGCGTGTTTGCTGAATAGACCCCCCTCCCTTTATTTCATTATTTTTCTTTTATATTCTTTAATTGTTTTTTATGCATTTTCATAAATTCATAATAAATACATAAAAAATCATTTTTAATCCATTCTTTTTACACTATTTTCTTTAGGATGTCTAGAAAATTATAGAAAAATAAAATTGCATTTTTATTTTCATTTCATATTTTTTCCATATTTTCTAAATAAATGTCATTTTAAATAGTTCATTTCATGCATGATTTTAGTAATTTTTGTTCTATTACATGCTTTCATATTTTTTGTGCATTCTTTTTAGGGTGTTTAGATTAGATATTGAACTTGTAGGAGCAATTTAGTTCCCATTTTTAGGAATTAATTTTAGGTGCTTAATGAATGCTTGAACAACATGAACCAATTAGGGTTTTTAGGTGATGACTTAGGAAGTTTGATTTCATTTCCCTTAGGACTTAGGATTTAACTAGTTTAGTTATGGGACTATAGGGGCTATGGGTAGCTATTAGATCCCTTAGAGAAAAAGTCAGGACTCCCCTACTGCTATTAATACTGTCTGTATATCTGATTGACTGGTGTGGTGTGCCCTCTGGGGATTAGTGCTTGCTTGTTTGGGTATTGGGATTGTTTGGGGACTTGGGGAAGCTGAAGATTTGAGGAGATGAAGACCATTGGAGATCCAAAGATTGAAGATCAACTGCCAGAGTTGAGGAGGAGATTCTTGCTAGCAGATGCTGAGGAGACTAGGGTTTAGGAGCTAGGCAGAGCTTTAGATTAGAAAGTTTGTTTTTCAAACATGGATTGCCTTGTCTGCATCCATCCTTTCTCTATGATTCAAAGTCTCTTTCAAATATCCACCTCCTTCCTTTGGAAGGATCAGTGAATATATTTGAAAGATAGAACTTTTGAGAGGAAACTTTCTGTTTAATGTTAACAGTTGATGAACCACCCTTGGTAGGTAATTAACTGTCTAACATTCATTCACTTCACTCTTGTGACTGATTCCTCATCCTGGAGGTTAGAGCTTGAAGAAAAGCCACTGCAGATAGAAGACTGATGATCAAAGCCCTTGCCTGAAGGCCATGAAGATGGAGATTGATGCTTGTTGAAGCCTGTAGCTGATTGGAGATTACTTGAAGCTAGATGTTGATTCAGAGCTGCTGATGCTGTTTCTTTTGCTGTTGTATTTCCTTTGCTGATGTATTGATTGGTTTTCTGGACCGTATTGTTTGCTGTTTACCCTGCTGGGTTGAAAGTGAAGCCTGTTCACTTTTATCTATTGTTTTCTAGGTTCGAGGTTGAGTGGGACTCCCTTGCCTCGTTTGTACTGTTGCATCCATGCATTTTACTGCTTTACTGTATATATCTGATATTGTTTCTGTTTCTGCCTATCCCGTAGGATCTCTGTTTCTCTCTGTGCAAGAGAGGAGCATGATAGACACTAGGTCTTAACCCATGCATGATAACATTAGGTTAGTTTGATTCCCTTCGCAACCGTAGGTTAGAGTTCTGTCTCTTCTTCCTCAAAACAAACAGAAAAACACATAAAGATTTCAAACACAATAAAAGACACTTCTTCCGTAAAAGAATGTGAACTCATCAAAGACGTCATTTTTGTCCGCCGGGACTGCTAATCAGAAAAACCTTTTTTCAGAAGGAATAAAATCAACCAAGACAAGCTTGTGTCTTACGTGGCCCGAACTACGTTTGCTCTGATCTTTCATGTTGTATGAAAGTACGTAGGCATAGGATGCGATATCCTAGCGAGCAACCTTCCCCTCCTTTCCCGTAGGTAGGCGAACTACGTTGACTCTGATTTCTCGTTCCAGGCGGGAATACGTAGGCATAAAGTGCGATACTTTGCCGAGTCATTTTTATTTTCGTTTTATTTTCTTTTCAACCCTTGACCTGTAGAATAGATAGAATAACAATCCATACCCGAAAACAAGCGTGGATCCCATCGAGTACGATGGACGTGAGGGGTGCTAATACCTTCCCCTTGCGTAACCGACTCCCGAACCCAGGTTTTGGTTGCGATGACCATACCTTTCCCGTGTTGTGCGAGGTTTACTCTGAGCGTTTCCTTTCCCTCCCGTGGGATAAATAACGCACGGTGGCGACTCTTCTGTTCAGCCGGCGCCGATTTTCGCAGTAGCGACAGCTGGCGACTCTGCTGGGGATCCAACGTCCCCTGGCTGCTAAGAACTGCGATGGTTCTTATGCATTTGGGATCCAACGTCCCTCGAGAGAGTCAATCCTAACGTTTGTTTTCCCGTCGAGGATTTTGTATGGATTTATATTTCTAACCTTTTATTTTTCAGCATTATATATTGATTATTATTGCTGTATCTTGGGGTGTGACGGGTGTTCTGATATTGAGTGAGAAGCCGGACCTGGGCTTGAGTGCACCTAGAATTAGCGTAGAAAGTAGTGGGCGCGTGCCGGCTTTGCTTGCATTAGTGTCTCATGAAATCTACACTCGGACGAGGTTCTTCTGGTTGGCTTCTTTTTCTACCCTTTGGGTCGAAGGGGTTGTTGGTCAGCTGAATTGTCGACTCCGGGGACCGATCATTTGGAAGTTGGCTGAGTGAGGCCTCTTCAGGATTTGATGATGCCACTCCTTCTGGGAATCGTATCGTCAACCCTGAAAGTCTGTGACGCCGACGACCGCATAGGATGCCGTACCTTGTGCCAGTTATAGGGCCACCCACCTGTGAGGGGATTTGGGGTTATGCAGGTAACCAGACCTTCAGATACCGGTTATTTCTTGATTAGAGATCCTGGGTATTTATGGAGAGTTATGAGGTCTGTCAGAGACCATTTGGAGATGTGTTTTGAGGTCTGTCAGAGACCATTTGGAGATGTGTTATGAGGTCTGTCAGAGACCAATTGGAGATATGATTTGAGGTCTACCAGAGACCAGTGGGAGTTATGGTTTGAGGTCTGTCAGAGACCAGTATTGGAGCTTTGTGTTAGGTTTATCTGAGACCAGGGTTTGATGACTTCTGGATGGTCTATCTGAGACCTTTCTTGATTGGGTTCAGGCTATTCAGCTACAGCTTTGGTCCCTGTTGCATGTTACTTGCATTGCATTGCCTGCATATCCATTACCATTTGCATTTCACTAACGTGTGTCTGTGCTGCAGGTGCATTTGCATTTCCCTAGTTCTAGTGCCCGGACTTCTGAATATTGATTATGGCTGGTTTGAGGAAAACAGTTGCGTATAAGCTACCTTCACCTGATCTTACTTCTTTGCTTGGTCTGATATCTCTTGCTGATGAAGAGGTTAGGAGAAGCTTCAGGATGAGCCATGGGAGATTACTGAGATTAGTCTGTAAGCCCACTGCTGATGAGATGAACGGGCTATACACCTTGATGCAGTTCTATGACCCCGCATTGAGATGCTTTACTTTTGCTGACTTCATTCTAGGACCTACCATTGAGGAGTATGTGGAGTTTACTGAGCTTCCCGTGCAGAACAAGGTTCCCTTTATTCACTCCGCTGCTGAGCCCAAGTTGGAGGACTTAGCCAAAGCCTTGCATATGAACGCTGCAGATCTGTTATTGACTTCTTGGCTTGGGGTGTCAGGTTTCTCTCTGGATTTCTTAGTTGTCAAAGCTCAAGAGTACGCCAAGAACGGTTGTTGGGTGGTTTTCAATGCTATTCTGGCTCTATGCATCTATGGAATCGTGCTGTTTCCTAACTTGCCCAACTTTGTGGATTTGGATGCTTTCTATCTGTTTGCTGCAGGCAACCCAGTGCCAACGCTGATCGGAGACTTCTACCACTCATTGCACTATAAGAATGAGAACCGAAGAGGAAAGGTTGTTTACTGCTGTGCTCCTCTGTTGAATATGTGGTTCAAGAGTCATCTCCCCATGAAGGGACCATTTGTAGACAGTGCAACCTCAGCCAGTTGGTCAGAACGCCTGATGAGGCTATCTTCCGAAGACGTTGTGTGGTTTGATCGAGACCTGTTGGGGTCTGAGCTCATCTTTAGTTGTTCTGGGCACCCTAATGTGCCGCTGATAGGAAGAAAAGGGTGTATCAATTACAACCCTTCTCTATTCATTCGCCAGTTCGGATACGCACTGAAGAACCCGCCTCAGGAGGAAGAAGTACATGAATCTCTGTACTTCACAGGGGATGTGAAGGGGGAGTTATTAGCCAAGTTGCAACATGCCTGGACGCGTATTAACCGCAAGGGGAAGCCGTTGTTAGGAAAGAACGACTGTCAGGCCTATGCACCTTATAGAGCTTGGATTCAGGAGAGGGCTAGTCAGTTATTAATGTCATTTCCAGCTGCACCCGTCATTGTTCCCATCCCGGCAGAAGTGCCAACCACTGTTTCTAGGGAGGCCTACGAGCAAGTTGTGAAGGAAAAAGAAGCCTTGATGAAGGTCAACGAAGGGTTAGAGCAAGAGCTAGCTCAAGTACGCAGTGAGAAAAACAAGGCTGTATATGCTTTCCAACAACAGATTGAGCTAATGAACAGATTAGGGGATGAGTTGACTGAGGAAAAGAAAAAGCGTGAACGTCTGGGGCAAGAGTTCAGAAGCTCCCATGACATGCTGGAAGCCAAAAAGAAGGCGCTCGACGCAGCACACCGAGAGATATCTTCTTGCAATAAGACTTGGAATGCTACACTCACTAACAATAAGAAGAGGGAAGATAAGCTGAAGCAGCAAATTTCCGACCTCGAAGAGAAGTTGAAGTCTAGCATCAAGAAGTGTGAGGAGGAAGTGATGACCCGGTATAGTGTCCAGCATGCACTGAACAAAGCAATCAAGTCCAGAGATGAAGCAGTGTCTCAGAAGCGAAAGCTAGAAGATTGCTTCGGAGAAGCAACCTGGGAAGAAACTGCTGAAGACGTACGCCGTGTCCTTAAGAGGAGAGACCAGCTTGTTGAAGGACTGCTTGATCGACCAAGCCATCCGGAGACCAAGAAGTTGATAGAAGAGTACCAGACTTTTGGGAGGATTTGATCATTTCATGTAGTAACTTGTATGCTTTATTTGCATCGTGCTGACCATCACCAGGATTGTTGGTTGAGGTCATGCCTTCTTTGTACTCTCAGTGATACCCTGGGCTTATTGATTCTCCCCGCAATATATGAGGCTTTCTATGATTCAGCTCCGATATTCCTATTGTCAGCACTGTCACTGCACCGGCACCTTCGCACTAGAACTGGGGGAATGAACTTCCCTAATGCACAGACACATTGCATTGCATTCATATTCATATTGCATTACAGGTAATCTTTGAATAGTGTCTTACTTCCCGCTTGTACCAGGTACTTAACAGGATTCCAGATCAACATCCGCACCGCTATTCTACGCGCTCCAATTGTCGAAAAGTCATGGACCAAATGCAGAACGAGATGCAGGATGTGCGCGAGAAGCTCGCTCTCTTCATGCAAACCATGGAAGCTATAGCGAAAGGGCAAGAGAATTTGCAGGCCATGGTCCAGCCTCTGTTGGCTCGCAGCGCTGGTCATGGTAATGAAGATCATCAGTCTGTCCGGGTTGATACTGCTCATGGAGACGGTACTCCCACGCCAGTGGCGCCGCCTGTAATCAATACACCTGCTGCTAACGTCAACAACGCTACCGCTGCTGTGAACGGTAACGTCGGAGTTGGGAATGAAACTGCTGTCCATAATGCTGGGCTGGGTGATGTCAATTTGGGAGATAATCTAGGAGGCAATGGCTTTGTCAATACTGGATTCGGATTCAACGATCAGGGATTCGATAACACTGGCAAGTATGGCTTTAATGCTCAAGGCTTTGGGCAAGATGGGTATGGTATGGTCAATCAGGGTTACGGAGGCTTTGGAAACGGAAATGGTACTGGATTTATGGCTTTTGGTCCCGCTGGAGGTGTTCAAGGGTACGGCAACAGAGGCCGAGGTCCGGGGATGAATCAGATCAGAGCTGGACGTAATAATGCATATGATGGGTACGGGGCTGGAAACGGTATGTGGCAAGAGGATCAGCAGGAAGACGCCTTCTCCGGAGGAGGTTTTGAAGGGCCGATGGATGATTCCCAAAAGATTAGAATGCTGGAAGAGCAGATGAAGGGAGTCCTAAACCAGAGTGCTGTGGGTTTGGACATGGCAACTATGGGCTTGGTACCTGGCTTGAGGGTGCCAATTAAATTCAAAGCTCCTGCGTTTGATAAGTACAAAGGAGACACATGTCCGAAAGTGCATGTACGAGCTTATTACAGAAAGATGTCTGCATACTCAACTGATGAAAGAATGCTAATGCATTTCTTTCAGGATAGTCTATCGGGCCCTTCCCTAGAGTGGTACATGGGGTTGGAGCCAACTGATATCAAGACATGGAAGCAATTAGCAGAGGCGTTTGTAGCCCATTACAAGTATAACAGCGACTTGGCACCCAATCGGGTCCAGTTGGCCGGGCTTTCGCAAAAGAAGGGGGAGAGTTTTAAAGAGTACGCGCAAAGGTGGCGCGATATGGCTGCCAGGGTCCGTCCTCCGGTGGAAGATAAGGAAATGAATGATATGTTTGTCGGCACATTCACCGGGCTGTTTCATGATATGCTGTTTCACACGTCTCTGGCCAGTTTTTCAGACCTGATTCTAATGGGAGAAAAGATTGAACGTAACATTAAGCAAGGAAAGTTCCAAGTCGAGGAATCGACTGCATCTGGCAGTAATAGGAAAGCTTATGGTGGGCGCCGTCAGGGCGAAGCCAGCGCGGTATTTGGAGGCCGAGGCAGGGGAAGAGGTCAATATCGTCAGCCGCAGCAGGTGTCGAGTGTTACTATCCCATATCAACAACAACCACTCCAGCAACAACAACCGGTTCAGCAGCAACCAATGCCACAGCAGCAGCAGCCTCAGCAGGGGGCACAGCAAGTTCAGCGAAGATTCCAGGGCAGTAAACCGAGAAGAGTGTTTGAGAAGCCTCCCTCAACCTATGCCGATTTATTGCAGACATTGTTGGGATTGAATCTGGTAGAGAAAAGAACTCTGGCGCCGATAACGGGAACTCCCCCGTTCGGTTACGATGCAAACAGGCACTGCGAGTTTCACTCTGGGGCCCCGGGTCACGATATAGAAGGTTGCCATGCTTTTAAGCACGTTGTGCAGGATCTTTTGGACAACAAGACTATCAATTTCGGAACGGCAGGTCCGAATATAGTCCAGAAACCCATGCCTAATCATGGGGCGAACGCCATTCTGACTGAGGAAGGTCTGAATCTTATCATGAATGTTGAAGATTTAAAGACGCCGCTGAGCGAGATAAAGAGCCGACTGTTACAAGGAGGTGTTTACCCAGGATGTAACGAGTATTGCTTAGACTGTTGGACCCTATCTGGGGGGTGTGAGGATTTGAGGAAAGGCATTCAGGCTTTAATTGATGAAGGTATATTGCAGTTTGATCGAGCGGCAACTGACGAGCCCGCAGGGGCAGTAGTGGATAATCAGAGTAATGTGGCCACGGTAATGATTCCGCGGAAGACGATCACTATTGCAGCACCAGCTCAGCGACCACCGATTACCATAACTAAGGCCGGGCCAATCCCGTACGAGAACACGAAAGCAGTCCCATGGTCATATGGGCTAGAGGTGTATTGTGATGGGATAAAGATTGATGTTAGCAAGCAGTCAGCGGAGATTGTGGATAATGTTATTGGTTCAGGAGGCATGACGAGGAGTGGCAGGATCTTTATATCTCCTGAAGTGGAGGCGGAAAGACTAGCGAAAGGAAAAGGGAAAGCGGTTGAGAATGTTCCGGTACAAGCAAGTGAAAAAGAAGCGGCATCGAAGGATGTAGAAGAGTTCATGCGCTTGATTCGGAAAAGTGATTATAATATTGTGGAGCATCTGCAGCAGACACCGTCCAAAATATCTATCTTGTCATTGCTCTTATGTTCGGAAGCTCACAGAAATGCTTTGCTGAAAGTCCTGGACACTTCTTTTGTACCCCAAGACGTCTCCGTAAATCAGCTAGAAGGAGTGTTGGCACATGTGAATGCGGGCCACAGCTTGGGCTTTACCGACTTTGACTTGACTCCGAAAGGGAGAGATCATAATATGGCATTACACGTATCTGTTGAGTGTAGAGGATCGGTAATGTCGCACGTATTGGTTGACACCGGATCATCTTTGAATGTGCTGCCCAAGAAGGCGATGATGAAGCTGGATGTTCGAGGAATTTTGTGCACACCCAGTGACTTGGTAGTCAGAGCATTTGACGGCACGCGGAGAACAGTCTTTGGATCAATTACCTTGCCTCTGCAAGTGGGGTCGGAAGTGTTTGCAACTGAGTTTTATATCATGGATATACAGCCTGCGTACAGCTGCTTGCTGGGAAGACCCTGGATTCATGGGGCAGGGGCAGTCACGTCTACCCTGCATCAGAAGTTAAAGTATATGGTCGGAGACAGCGTAGTCACCGTGTGCGGAGAAGAAGACATCCTGGTCAGCCATCTATCTTCATTTAAATATGTGGAAGTCGACGGGGAGATCCACGAGACGCCCTGCCAGGCATTCGAAGGTTTGCGCATCAAGGACAAGGGTCCCGGGCCGAGCAAAGTGCCAGAGATAGCTGTCTCATCGTATAAAGAAGCTCAAGCTCTAGTAGAAGCAGGAGAAGCCAAGGGCTGGGGCAAAGTGCTGGACATTCCCGTGAAAATGGACCGGTTTGGACTGGGGTACCGACCGTCGTCATCTACTCCTTCCGTAGGGGCCCCCCATTTCAGAAAGTCAATCACCATCTCTGCCAGTGGAGTATGTCATGAAACTGTCAATGCTGCTTCAGAGTCTGATGAAGGAGACAGCGACTGTGATATGGATGCCTGGATTCAACCAAGCACGCCAGGACAAGGACTGTGCAACTGGTCTATTCAGGAGCTTGTTCCTGTGACTTTTAAACAGTAATGCTTTGCTTTATTAATTGTTGAATAATCTGATGTCTTGCCCGGGGCATCAGGATTTGCTTAGGGCTGTGTTGTTATGAACATTACGCGTTAATCATTAAATAAATGGCGTTTTCTTCTCATGTGCAAATACCGTAATCCCTGTCTTTCCTGTTTTGTATTTTTCAATAAAATGGCAATGTGGTTATTCGCTTTATACGCATTTTGAAGCACTTAACCATTCCTTTTGCAGGATAACATTTTCAGATGACATCCTTGAACCACCTATGACTCGTCCCGACTTCGATCACCCGGTATTCCAGACCGAAGAAGAGGTTGTCGAAGATAGCGGCGTTCCTGAAGAACTGTCTTGGTTAGTGAAGCAAGAGGAAAGAGCCATTCGGCCTCACGACGAGGTCATTGAAATTATCAATTTGGGGTCGGAAGGGGTTGAGAAGAATATTCGTATCGGGGCTGCACTGCAAAGTGATATCAAGCGAAGACTGGTTGAAATGCTCCGAGAGTATAGTGATGTATTCGCTTGGTCATATGAAGATATGCCGGGGCTCGATACAGATATGGTTGTGCATCGCCTGCCACTGAAAGAAGATTGCCCTCCGGTCAAACAAAAGCTTCGCAGAACGCGACCAGATATGGCAATGAAGATCAAAGAGGAGGTTCAGAAACAGTGGGACGCTGGTTTCTTGGCTGTGACGAAGTATCCCTCATGGGTTGCTAACATCGTACCAGTGCCAAAGAAAGATGGCAAGGTTCGAATGTGCGTGGATTATAGAGATTTGAATAAAGCAAGCCCAAAAGACGATTTTCCACTTCCTCACATTGACGTGTTAGTTGATAATACTGCTCAATACTCTGTATTCTCCTTCATGGATGGCTTTTCAGGCTATAATCAAATTAAAATGGCGCCAGAGGATATGGAGAAGACTACTTTCATAACGCCTTGGGGAACATTTTGCTACAAAGTGATGCCCTTTGGTTTGAAAAATGCTGGGGCAACATATCAGCGTGCGATGACGACTCTTTTCCATGACACGATGCATAAAGAGATCGAAGTTTATGTTGACGATATGATTGCCAAATCCCAGACGGAGGAAGAGCATCTGGTGAATCTGCTGAAGTTGTTTAAAAGACTTAGGAAGTTCAGGCTGAGGCTGAACCCTAACAAATGCACCTTCGGGGTGAGATCGGGTAAACTGCTGGGGTTTATCGTAAGCGAAAGAGGGATAGAGGTCGATCCTGCTAAAATAAAAGCGATTCAAGAAATGCCGACGCCTAAAACAGAGAAAGAGGTGCGCGGGTTTTTAGGGAGATTGAACTACATTGCTCGGTTCATATCTCACCTAACGGCCACGTGTGAACCATTATTCAAGCTGTTGAAGAAAGATCAAGCTGTGACGTGGAACGAAAATTGTCAAAAGGCGTTCGATAAAATAAAGAAGTATCTGCAGGAGCCTCCCATTTTGATACCCCCAGTGGCAGGGAGACCCTTGATAATGTATTTGACGGTTCTTGAGGGAAGCATGGGTTGTGTTCTCGGTCAACACGACGAGACAGGGAGAAAAGAGCATGCGATCTATTACTTGAGTAAGAAATTTACAGACTGTGAATCTCGATACTCAATGCTGGAGAAAACTTGTTGCGCGCTAGCTTGGGCCGCCAAGCGGTTGAGGCAGTACATGCTGAATCATACAACCATGCTCATCTCGAAGATGGATCCAATCAAATATATATTCGAAAAGCAGGCGTTGTCAGGTAGAATTGCCCGTTGGCAGATGGTCTTGACTGAATATGACATTCAATACGTCTCGCAAAAGGCTATAAAGGGGAGTGTGCTGTCTGAGTATCTGGCGGAGCAGCCTATTGAAGAATACCAATCGATGAGGTTTGATTTTCCTGACGAGGATATCATGTACCTCAAGATGAAAGATTGCGAAGAGCCGTTGCCAGACGAGGGGCCAGACTTGGGTTCTAAATGGAAGATGATTTTTGACGGAGCTGTGAATGCTTACGGTAGCGGAATAGGGGCAATCATCACGACGCCACACGGGTCGCACATCCCGTTTACTGCCCGATTGACCTTTGCCGTCACTAACAATGAGGCCGAATACGAAGCTTGTATAATGGGGCTTGAAGAAGCTATTGATTTGCGAATCAAACATCTAGACGTATACGGAGACTCAGCTCTGGTGGTGAATCAGATCAAAGGGGAATGGGAGACACGTCAGCCCAATTTGATACATTACATAAATTATGCAAGGAGATTGTTGCCTTTCTTCGACAAAGTTGAATTGCATCACGTACCGCGGGCAGAAAATCAAATGGCTGACGCCCTTGCCACTTTGTCTTCCATGTACAAGGTCAACTTCTGGAACGAAGCTCCCCAAATCACTATCTCTCGGTTGGACAGGCCAGCTTATGTATTTGCTATTGATGAAGCATCTGATGACAAACCGTGGTATTTCGATATCCTTAATTTCCTGAAGAATAAAGAGTATCCGGCTGGGGCATCCAGTCAAGATCAGAAGACTCTCAGGAGATTAGCGGGCAATTTCTACTTGAATCCGGATGGCGTCTTGTACAGAAGAAACCACGATTTGGTGTTGTTGCGTTGTGTAGACGAGAAAGAGGCAAAGCTTCTCATGGAGGAAATTCACGAAGGTACCTTTGGTACGCATGCTGGTGGACATGCTATGACGAGAAAGCTGCTGAGGGCAGGTTATTTTTGGCTGACGATGGAAACTGATTGTTTCAAGTTCGCGAGAAAGTGCCACAAGTGCCAAATCTATGCTGACAAAATACACGTGCCTCCAAGTCCTCTGAATGTAATGTCATCGCCATGGCCATTCTCGATGTGGGGAATCGATATGATTGGAAAGATCGAGCCGACGGCTTCTAATGGGCATCGGTTCATCCTAGTAGCAATCGATTATTTCACCAAGTGGGTGGAAGCGGCGTCTTACGCGAATGTAACGAAGCAAGTGGTGGCTAGATTCATCAAGAGAGATATCATTTGCCGATATGGGATCCCCGAGCGGATAATCACGGATAATGGTTCAAATCTGAACAACAAAATGATGAAGGAGCTCTGTCAGAATTTCAAGATCGAACATCACAACTCCTCCCCTTACCGACCCAAGATGAATGGCGCTGTTGAGGCGGCCAATAAGAATATCAAGAAGATCGTTCAGAAAATGGTGGTGACCTATAAGGATTGGCATGAAATGCTACCTTTTGCTTTGCACGGTTATCGTACGACGGTACGCACATCAACCGGGGCAACTCCGTTCTCGTTGGTATACGGAATGGAAGCGGTATTACCATTGGAGGTTGAGATCCCTTCTCTGAGGGTATTGCGAGACGTTCAGCTGGACGAGGCAGAATGGGTAACGAATAGATTGAACCAACTGAGTTTGATGGATGAGAAGAGGCTAGCTTCTCTGGCATACGGTCGTTTGTACCAAAGACGAATGAAGAAAGCGTACGACAAGAAGATACTTCCGCGAAGCTTTCAGACGGGCGACCTTGTGCTGAAAAGGATTCTCCCGCCGCAAGCAGATCACAGGGGCAAGTGGACCCCCAACTACGAAGGGCCATACGTTGTCAGTAAAGTCTTTTCAGGAGGAGCGTTGTTGTTGTCCACCATGGACGGAGAAGACTTTGCGTCACCTGTGAATTCAGACGCAGTTAAAAAATACTTTGCTTAAAATAGACCCGCTGGACAGAAAAAGAGAGTCCAGGCAAAAATGGGGCATCCTGGCGAACCAAAAACAGAATGAAAGGTTCGGGCAAAAGTTAGGGATAAAATTGAAAAAATGTACACCCGCGAAGTTGAAAACCTACACTGGGCGGCTTCGGCAAAAAAGGGTATCCCGGTGAACTGAAAACCCGTAAAGGGCGGTTCACGCAAAAGTTAGGGATGTGAAAGGCAAATGACTGCAGTCCGAATTTGATACTACAATGAGCATCAATGCGGGAGGATATGGTGGAGGAGCCAGTTATCGGATACAATCTCTTCAGAGGTGGGGATACCGGGAAAGCATTAGAGTCGGACGAGTCATGGGAGGATCAGTTCGTGGTGTTCATCTGCATCCCGTTGCCGACATGTGTACAAAATTTAATTTGTCAAAATATTCATGTTTCTTGTGTATACTTATGTATTTGCTTTGCGTAGCTTCCTCTTTTCAGGAGTTACATCCCGTGTACAAAAACTCCGCCCATTCAGGGGCCCGATCAATAAAATATGTTATTCAGTACTTGATAATGGTTCTTTACTGTTTTGTGCATGATAAAACGCCTACGTTTGATGAAACTAGCATGAGTATAACATCACTGGCCCTTGCCAACAATTGCTAAAGCTTTGAATTAACTGAGTGTAACGTCACTAACCTGAATTGATTTGATTGCATAGGCTTGTCGTGTCTTATTTGTGTTGTTACAGGGATCATAACCATACGAGGAAGGTGATCAAAAGAGTGTGATAACGAAAGACTTGACCCCTACATAGGTCATGCATGTTCCTCCCGAAGAAGGAAAGAATTCCCCAGCTAGCCGTAGCTTATCCAAAGGACGTGCTCCAGAAAAGTTGTTTGTCTTCAACAGAGTTTGGCGATTCCAAGATCGTAAGGCTGTATTCAGACAGGTTCATCTTTCCCCGCAGGGTCAGGCACTCTCCCCCAGCGGAGTCAGTTAATTTTCCCCAAGAGAATCATCCCATCCCCAGCGGAATTCTCTTTGCAAGTGTTTTCATTCCTTCCAGTGGAACTCAAAGATTGTGACTCTCCCCAGCAGAGTTGGTGGTGGGTCCTGTCATTTATTTTGTCAGAGATACGGTGTAATATCAGTTTGCGTTCCAGCAGAAAGTCCGATCGTATTATGCACATCTGCTATTCCCCAGCAAAGTTATATTCCCCAACAGGATGCTACTTCAACAAGGTGTTTGGTTTAAGTTCCTAATTTCCCAGCAGGGTTGACTTCACCCTTCCAGCATTTATTTTGCTGGAATAATTCTGTAGCATCTGGCTATCCCCGGCGGGGTCAGCATCATCCTTCCGGCATTTAGTTTGCTGAAGCATTTCCTGTATTTTAGCAGTTCAGGGGGAGAGAACTCTTGCTCAAATGAATTACCAAACTTTTAAGATCTCGGCATGAGACATCCAATGATAATGTCAGTTTCGGCAGTATTCCCCCACAGAGTCAGCATGATGAGATTCTCTTTGTCTCTAACAGAGTCGTTTATGCAAATGTCTCTTATTTTCCCCGCCAGAGTTACCAGGATAAGTTTCTCTTTATTCCCAGGCAGAATTAGTTGTCATCAGGGGTTCCATGAATCAGAATTTCAGAGGCCACCGCCGGTTATCAGAACAGGCGTCCGATAGTTGGTTTCCAGACATCCCCAGTAGAGTCCGTCTCAAAGTCGCTGTCACGTCAGTGCTAAGAAGTTTGTGGGTGAGGATCACTGGAGAACTAAGTCCTGACGTGGACAATTTATTCCTATATTGACGGGATTTCTTCAGAAGTGGGCGTCCTAACGTGGACAGGTTTATTTCCCCGGATTGGTGGGGTGTGTTAGTCCTATCGTGGGCAGATTCGGGTTCTCGAAATTAGTGGAATAGGAGGTCATGACGTTGACAAAAGTGATTACTCTTTGTGTTGGTGTCCTGACGCGGACCAGTTACTCTCAGCAGTTATCTTTTTTCGTGTTGGCAAAGCAAGGGTCCTGACGTGGACAGATCAGACCAGTGTGTGAGTCCTTACATGGGCAAGTCTTATTTCCTCAGCGGGTCGAAGACGCCTGAGTCCTAACGTGGACAAATCAAGACGAGATCAGTGTCCTGACGTGGACAAGTCAAAGAAATTATTATTCCTGACGCGGAAAGAGTGGAGTCCTTACGTGGACAGGTTAAGACGGCATTCCTTACGTGGAAAAATGTAGTCCTGACGCGGACAAAGCGGAAAGAAGTTGGTATTCCTTACGTGGAAAGATCGGAGTCCTTACGTGGACATATCAAGAGCATCCCTTACGTGGAAGAAAAATGGTTTCCTTACGTGGAAAGACGAGTTTATTCCTTACGTGGAAGGATTGAGTCCTCACGCGGACATATCAAGATTGATTCCTGACGTGGAAAGAAATGGATTATTCCTGACGTGGAAGAGTTGAGTCCCGACGCGGACAGATCAAAGAAGTTATTCCTAATGTGGAAAGATTGGAGTCCTGACGCGGACGTGTCAAGTGGTATTGGAGTCCTTACGTGGACAGATTGATATAGTTCTCCTTATGTGGAAAGAGGATGGCTTCCTGACGTGGAAAGATGAAAGGGTTAGTCCTGACATGGACAGATACAGAAGAAATGATTCCTAACGTGGACGATGTTATTCCTAACGTGGATGATGCAGTTTATGGAAATGCAGACGAATTATCCCCAGCGGAGTTGCCGAGATTTTTCTGGGTTAACAGCAAATGGAGTCCTAACGTGGACAGGTTCTAGTTGAGATTTCTTCGTATTGATGACAGACAGAGTCCTAACGTGGACGAGCAAGCAATTTGTTATGACAGAATCCTTTTCAGAACGATGAAGACAATCCCCAGCACGGTCGCGCGAGATCAGTGGGTTGCTGTAACAGTCAGATTCAGCTGATGAATGTCGTTCCTCAAGCATGAGCGCAATTTAGTTTTGCGGTTGGCAAATTTCTGGTTTCACTAGTATTCAACCGTCTCGTACCGCGAATGTCTGAAGGCTCCGGGCTCTTCACCCAATCGGGTCCAAGTCGCTTGAATAGGGGCAGCTGTTGCACCCTAAAATTTGCCCAACCTTATTCCTTGGGTTTATGTTTCACTATCATTAGCATTTGCATATAGAGTCATGTACATAGTCTAATCATCTGCATAGCATAGGCATAGCAAGTCATTCAACAGGGGGCCAATCATTATTCTCATCTCTAGAAGCCTATCAAGAGGTTATTATCCCAATTCAATCTCATTCAAGTCATCAGGAAAGAATTTGAAAGTAAAGAGTTCAGCAGATCAAGCCTTGAGTCCATCTCCTAGCTGAGGGTATCTGAGGGTCAACAAGAGGGTTGTGAGCTGTGGATTGAAGGCATGGAGAGTATCTAGACATTATGAGAGACTTAGAAAGTCATTTGGAGAAGGAGACAAGTCATTGATGAGAGCACAAGAGCTATAGCTGAAGACAGTCAACTAGGGTTTCATCTGGGTCAACCCTAGGTCAACCCTAGGTCAATTGACTGATTTAAGGGGCATTCAAGTCTAGTGGAGAGATGTGGGGTTCATAATTTGACATGGAGAATAAATATATGTTGTTATGCTAAGAATAAATCAAGAGAAATCAAGGAGAAGAGGAGGTTCTAAATTAGGGTTTCTAGGTAAAATTCCCTAGTTTAGGTCAAACTTCCAAGCAAAATAAGTCAAAATGCTAGCTTCAAATGGCTTCTTGGCCAACATGAAACTTGTAGAGGATCTCAAGACCTTTAATTTGAGTGGTGGAAGACATCAAGGAGATTTATAGAACTCAATTTATGGTCCTTGCAAGTTACAGGTCATCTGAGGTATCTGAAATTTTGTCTGTGAATGTGACTTGACTTCCAAGCAATTTTTACCCCTCAAGGAGATTTCAAATGAATTCTTGGTCAACATAAGAATTGTTCCTCATTGTCTTAGCTTTCTAGAATGGTATAGTATGCCTTCATATGATGTGTGGAACTCAACTTATGGTCTTGGCAAGCAAAGGGTATTTTGGGCATTTGTGAATTACAGGTCATTTTAACCTATGTCTAAAACTCATACAAGGAGGCCTCAAATGGAAAAACTTACAACATCAAACTTGCTCCAAATGGGATTTTAAGTCTAGAAAGAAGGTAACAAATTGTTGGAAAAGCTCATAACATGAAGTTGCATGATTGGTCCAAATTTGAACTAAAATGGCTTATAATTTGAATAAAGTCAAGATGAAAAATGGTTTGGGAGATTTACAAGTCCAAATGGAGACTTCCAATATATGATTTTGAATGGAAAAGACATTTCAAAGACAATGGTTCAAGCACTTTTTTGAGTTTAGTGGAAAAAATCAAAGTTATCCCTAGTTACTTGCATTTTAAGAAACATAGCCAAAATGGATCAAAGTTGGAAGGCAAGGGAATGTGTAAGATGGATCTAGAATGTTCATGTGAGCCCTATATATTCATGAAATGAAGATTGATCAAGGGTTGGATCCATTTTTCACAAAAATCTCACAAATTCTCTCATTCTTTTCTCATTGCAATTTCACTTCAATCTCACAAAATCCTCATCAATTTTCATCCACATTGATTCTCCTACATTCAATCATCATCCTGGATCATAATTGAAGCAAAGATTTGGTGGTTAGAATCCATTTTCGTGCACTTTCTTCAAGAACATACAAGCTGCAAATTCAGTTGTAGATCAAGATCCAAGCCAAGTTTCATCCAAATCTTGCAAACAGAATCGAGTACATCAAGAATGGATCAAGATTGAAGCCTACAAGAGCCTGGATCCACGTGATTACTCAGCCTCCATTAAAGCTTGCTCAAGGTGCAAATCTTTCTAACTTATGCAATCTAGGGAGATTTAGTTAGTTTTACTAGTATATTCATGGTCCATGCTGTTAGGAGGTTAGTTTAGATGAATTTGAGGCTGAATAGAGGTGATTGTTAGCAGGTGCACCAAACTGTTAGGACCTAGAACTCTTAGGTTAGTGCATCATAAGCTTAGCTTGATAGATCAGAATGATAACCATTAGTCATAGGTTAGATTAGTGTAAGTTTGATTGAGAATTGTGATGGCGAGTTGCAGAGTGTTTTCATGGAGTCAGAAGTTGTTGCGCTCGGGTTGAGTGGTGTGTTGAGTTTCAAAGCAAGCAAAGACCATAGGATTATAGAGGGAGAGATTCTGAACATTTTTCATGTTTATATCGTGATGTGTTGTGGACTGTAGAATGAGAACAGATTGGTAGAAACTGGTGCGTGCATGAGGGTTCATGGCAGAAACCCTAATTCATTTGATCCATTGGAGAAGACGAAATCTGGATCGTCTGTTTTGTGTTAGACTTTTGACTTGGGAAGCCATCGTATGGCTGAGATTTGAAGCAGAATTTGGAGGGAGATGTGTTGGTGCCAAACGCACCGTTTCATTAATTGAAACGGGCGGGCCTGAGTGAATGTTGATATTCCCACCCCCAGTACCAAGCCCAAATCAATTCTGAACGTGGAAACCCTTCTATTTTCACCCCCCTGCGTGTTTTTATTTTTCATGGTTTCTGACTTTGTTCTGGGCCTTAGTAAATGTGCTACGCACACCCCCCATTGTTGGCCCATCCTGGATATAACTGGGCGTGTTTGCTGAATAGACCCCCCTCCCTTTATTTCATTATTTTTCTTTTATATTCTTTAATTGTTTTTTATGCATTTTCATAAATTCATAATAAATACATAAAAAATCATTTTTAATCCATTCTTTTTACACTATTTTCTTTAGGATGTCTAGAAAATTATAGAAAAATAAAATTGCATTTTTATTTTCATTTCATATTTTTTCCATATTTTCTAAATAAATGTCATTTTAAATAGTTCATTTCATGCATGATTTTAGTAATTTTTGTTCTATTACATGCTTTCATATTTTTTGTGCATTCTTTTTAGGGTGTTTAGATTAGATATTGAACTTGTAGGAGCAATTTAGTTCCCATTTTTAGGAATTAATTTTAGGTGCCTAATGAATGCTTGAACAACATGAACCAATTAGGGTTTTTAGGTGATGACTTAGGAAGTTTGATTTCATTTCCCTTAGGACTTAGGATTTAACTAGTTTAGTTATGGGACTATAGGGGCTATGGGTAGCTATTAGATCCCTTAGAGAAAAATTCAGGACTCCCCTACTGCTATTAATACTGTCTGTATATCTGATTGACTGGTGTGGTGTGCCCTCTGGGGATTAGTGCTTGCTTGTTTGGGTATTGGGATTGTTTGGGGACTTGGGGAAGCTGAAGATTTGAGGAGATGAAGACCATTGGAGATCCAAAGATTGAAGATCAACTGCCAGAGTTGAGGAGGAGATTCTTGCTAGCAGATGCTGAGGAGACTAGGGTTTAGGAGCTAGGCAGAGCTTTAGATTAGAAAGTTTGTTTTTCAAACATGGATTGCCTTGTCTGCATCCATCCTTTCTCTATGATTCAAAGTCTCTTTCAAATATCCACCTCCTTCCTTTGGAAGGATCAGTGAATATATTTGAAAGATAGAACTTTTGAGAGGAAACTTTCTGTTTAATGTTAACAGTTGATGAACCACCCTTGGTAGGTAATTAACTGTCTAACATTCATTCACTTCACTCTTGTGACTGATTCCTCATCCTGGAGGTTAGAGCTTGAAGAAAAGCCACTGCAGATAGAAGACTGATGATCAAAGCCCTTGCCTGAAGGCCATGAAGATGGAGATTGATGCTTGTTGAAGCCTGTAGCTGATTGGAGATTACTTGAAGCTAGATGTTGATTCAGAGCTGCTGATGCTGTTTCTTTTGCTGTTGTATTTCCTTTGCTGATGTATTGATTGGTTTTCTGGACCGTATTGTTTGCTGTTTACCCTGCTGGGTTGAAAGTGAAGCCTGTTCACTTTTACCTATTGTTTTCTAGGTTCGAGGTTGAGTGGGACTCCCTTGCCTCGCTTGTACTGTTGCATCCATGCATTTTACTGCTTTACTGTATATATCTGATATTGTTTCTGTTTCTGCCTATCCCGTAGGATCTCTGTTTCTCTCTGTGCAAGAGAGGAGCATGATAGACACTAGGTCTTAACCCATGCATGATAACATTAGGTTAGTTTGATTCCCTTCGCAACCGTAGGTTAGAGTTCTGTCTCTTCTTCCTCAAAACAAACAGAAAAACACATAAAGATTTCAAACACAATAAAAGACACTTCTTCCGTAAAAGAATGTGAACTCATCAAAGACGTCATTTTTGTCCGCCGGGACTGCTAATCAGAAAAACCTTTTTTCAGAAGGAATAAAATCAACCAAGACAAGCTTGTGTCTTACGTGGCCCGAACTACGTTTGCTCTGATCTTTCATGTTGTATGAAAGTACGTAGGCATAGGATGCGATATCCTAGCGAGCAACCTTCCCCTCCTTTCCCGTAGGTAGGCGAACTACGTTGACTCTGATTTCTCGTTCCAGGCGGGAATACGTAGGCATAAAGTGCGATACTTTGCCGAGTCATTTTTATTTTCGTTTTATTTTCTTTTCAACCCTTGACCTGTAGAATAGATAGAATAACAATCCATACCCGAAAACAAGCGTGGATCCCATCGAGTACGATGGACGTGAGGGGTGCTAATACCTTCCCCTTGCGTAACCGACTCCCGAACCCAGGTTTTGGTTGCGATGACCATACCTTTCCCGTGTTGTGCGAGGTTTACTCTGAGCGTTTCCTTTCCCTCCCGTGGGATAAATAACGCACGGTGGCGACTCTTCTGTTCAGCCGGCGCCGATTTTCGCAGTAGCGACAGTTATTATGATGGATTTCTCAATGTTTATATGATATATATGTTATTATGGTTTTATATGTTTAGTTAGGATTTCTCAATGTTTAGTAAGGGTGTCATTTTGGTTTAAGGATTATCTAGTAATTTTAATATGATTTGTTTTGGTGGATTATCTAGTATTTTTAATATGATTTGTCTTGGTTAATTATTAATATGATTTTAATAAAATTTATATTTTTTCTGCTATAGGGGTTACCTGTGAAGAGCAAAGCTGTGATCGTTTCCAAGCATCCTATTGCGTAGCATTCTTAGAAGTTAGTGATTTCCTTACAGGTATTCTCTGTTTTTTTTAACTTTTATAGTTTAATGTAGATTACTCAATTAGTATGGATAAAAAATGGATGTCTGGTAATCGATTGTCAAAAGAGTACGAGAATGGGGTATCGAAGTTCGTTAAGTTTGCTGTTGAACACGCCAAAGACCCTAGTAGGATCGCATGTCCTTGCTTAGGATGCTGTTATGGGCGTCGAGTTGACGTCGTTCAGTTGGAATCTCATTTAATGAGACATGGAATTGATCGAAGTTACGCATGTTGGACATTACATGGTGAGATAAGTAACGAGAATGTTGAACCCGGGAATAATACGACATGTGCTTCAAAGGACAATGTCAGAGATACATATGATTGTGATCGAGTCGAAGAGATTGCAGAAGCACTTGAAGAAGATCTTCAAGATTGTCCCAAGATGTTTGAGAGGTTGGTAAGCGATGCAGAGAAACCGTTGTATAAAGGTTGCACTACTTTCACAAGATTGTCCGCGGTATTAAAGTTGTACAATTTAAAGGCGGGTAATGGATGGTCGGATAAAAGTTTCACAGAGTTGTTAGCCCTACTTCAAGAGATGCTTCCGGAGGATAATGTTCTTCCCAATCGTACCTATGAAGCTAAAAAAATGTTATGCTCTATTGGCATGAGCTATGATAAGATACATGCTTGTCCAAATGATTGCATTTTGTTTCAAAATGAATATGCATCATTAAACGAGTGTCCTAAATGCGGTGTATCTCGGTATAAGAAAAAATTGTCACCAACAAAAGTATTATGGTATTTTCCTATAATTCCGAGATTCAGACGCATGTTTCGTAGTGAAACAGATGCAAAACACCTGACTTGGCATGCAGATGATAGAATTGTAGATGAGAAGTATCGACATCCGGTAGATTCACCACAGTGGATGAAAATTGATAATGATTATCCTGATTTTGGAGAAGAAGCTAGAAACTTTCGCTTGGCATTATCGACTGATGAAATGAATCCGCATGGTCTGAGAGTATCTCACATTCTACCTGACCTGTAATTATTATGATTTATAACCTACCTTAATGGCTATGTATGAAGCGTAAGTACATGATGTTATCTATGTTAATTTCTGGCCCTAAACAACCAGGGAATGACATAGACGTATACCTGACACCTCTAATCGAAGACTTAAAGAGTTTGTGGGAGAACGGTGTGGAGGTTTATGATGGATATAGGAAAGAAAGTTTCAATTTGAAGGCGATGTTGTTTGGCACAATTAATGATTTCCCAGCATACGGAAATCTATCGGGGTATAGCATTAAAGGTCAATGTGCGTGTCCTATCTGTGAAGAAAACACAGATTGGACGCGGTTGGAATTTGGTCAGAAGAATGTCTTTCTTGGTCATCGTAGATTCTTAAATTCTAGTCATCACTACCGTGGGTGGAGAAAAGCATTCAATGGAGATTCAGAACAACGTAAAGCTCCACCTACATTGACCGGCGAACAAATTTTTGAAAAGGTGAAAGATGTGAGTACTAAGTTTGGCAAGCTTTTTGCTCATACGCTTGTCACGCGTGGGTGGAAGAAGAGGTCAATTTTGTTTGAGTTGCCGTATTGGAAGTCGTTGTATGTAAGACATTTTCTTGATGTTATGCATATTGAAAAAAATGTATTTGAAAGTGTTATTGGTACGTTACTCAATATACAAGGAAAGTCTAAGGATGGCCTTAAAGAAAGAAAGGACTTGGTAGCAATGGGAATAAGGAATGAATTAGGACCCTTGAAGAAAGGAAACCACACATATCTACCACCTGCTGCTTATACTCTATCTAGAAAGGAGAAAAAGATACTGTGTAAGTTTCTGAGTGAAGCTAAAGTTCCAGAAGGATACTCTTCAGATATTAGAAGACTTGTTTCTATGAAAGACCTCAAGTTAAAAAGTTTAAAGACACATGACTGCCATGTTATAATGGAACACTTTCTACCAATAGGTATACGTTCTATTTTGCCAGAAAAAGTGAGAGGCGCAATAACTAAATTGTGTTTTTTCTTTAGGTCAATCTGTAGTAAGGTGATAGATCCTGCGATCTTACCAACATTGCAAAGAGAAATAGTTATTACTTTGTGTGAGCTTGAAATGTATTTTCCTCCATCATTTTTTGACATAATGGTACATCAAGTTGTTCATCTTGTGAAAGAGACACAACTGTGTGGACCTGCCTATATGAGATGGATGTACCCTGTTGAACGTTATATGAAAATATTGAAAGGGTATGTGAAAAACCGAAGTCGACCAGAGGGATGTATTGTTGAACGATACATTGTTGAAGAAGCTATTGAGTTTTATACTGAATATTTGTCCAACGTTCAATCCATTGGCCTCCCAAAATCTCATGTTGTTGAAAAAATAGATGGTAAATAGTTAATTGGAAATAAAGTTGTGACAGTTTCAAGGGATGAACGGGAGCAAGTGCATTTGTATGTTCTGCACAATGACATTGAGGTTGAGCCGTATGTTGAAATGCACAAGGACGTTCTCCGAGGTTTAAATCTGAATAGAAATGAAAATTGGATAGTACATGAGCACAATCGAAGTTTTATAACATGGTTCAAGGAGCATATTTTTTCAAAGTTTTATTCTGATCCCGCTTCAATAACAGAAAGGTTGAGATGTTTAGCATATGATCCAAGTTTGCATATGTTTTCTTATAGCGCATACGCAATTAATGGATACACATTTTATACCAAGGAACAAGATGATAAAAGTACAATGCAAAATAGTGGTGTCATCGTGCTTGCCGAAGCAATGCACATTTTCTCGTATTATGGGGTTATCGAGCGCATTTGGGTGTTTGATTATGAGAAGTTTAAGATTCCTATCTTTGGATGCAAGTGGGTTGAAAATAATAGTGGCATACAAATGGATAAATCAGGTTTTTTGAAAGTGGATCTTAATAAGGTGGGTTACAAAGATGAGCCTTTTATTCTAGCCACGCAAGCTAAACAAGTGTTCTATATCACTGATCCGACAAGTACGAAATGGTCTATAGTTCTTTTTTCCAACAAAGTAATTGCTGATAACATTGGAGAAAAGGGGGATGTTTATGTTGAGAATGAATCTTATATTACAGATGATCCAGATGAAAATATTAGAGCGGACGAATCATATATTAGAAATGATCATAACGAGGGAATTTGGATCAATCCATCTGTCCGTGTTGTTAAGAGACAAGTAAACCCCGTTACAACGAAAAAAAGAAAGAGATGTTAAAGGTACTTGTAACATGTTTTTCTTATTTACACATGTCTTATTTATACCATGTTTTTCTTATTTCTTATTTATACCATGTTTTTCTTATTTACACATTTCTTATGTATATATTTGTTATTTACATATTTGCATGTCATTCATTTGATACTTTGGTTTTTCTGAATTACAGGTATATATATTATGGCTAGCAACGAGGAAACATCACATGATGGAAAACAAACAACAAAAGACGTGGAAGGCGATATTAAAAGAGGCATAACAATTATGAAAAAAATCATTCGTGCGAGAGATAAAGGAGTAAAGTATGATGTCCATTGGAATAAAAGAGATCAGTTAGTTGAGCCTAACGGTGCGTTGCTAACAAGTTACATCGGAGCACTTGTACGTTCGCAAGTTCCGATTACTTGCGATAATTGGAGAATTGTTTCATTACAACCGGCTAAAGATAAGATTTGGACCGAGATTCAGGTATAATATTGGAATTGTTTAATTATTGTTGACATTTACGTCTTTAAATTAAATATACTAACATGTTATATGTATGTGTGTTTGTTTGCAGAGATCTTTCAATATTGAAGATCGTAGGAGAAAATATTGTATTCAATTGGCCGGAAAACGCTTGAGGGGATTTAGAGTGTTTTTAACAAACAAGTTTCTAAAAGATTCTGAAGGAAACTTTGTTGACTCAGAGCGTCCGATGAAGTACGCGGATTTGATTTCGGAGGAAGAATGGGAGACGTTTGTTGCAAAGCGAAGATCAAAAGAATTTGAAGTAAGTACAACTTATCATGAACTATGTATAGTATATATACTTCTTCCATGTACAGGAGTTCTGATAAACTTTTTTTTTCAGGTTGTTAGTGGCGTAAATCGTCAACGGGCATCAAATCCTGCATATCCATACAGAAAGGGCCGGTTGGGATATGCAGGATTAAAACAAAAAATAGTAAGTACATATAAATGCTTTAATATGATATATTTACAAAAAATAGTAAGTATATATAATAGGATACAATGCTTTATTATCCGTCTTAATGCGTAGTTGGAAGAGGAGAAGAGTGATGCGACATCTCTTCCAGACCATGTAGTATGGAAGGCTGCCCGTGTGGGACGAGATGGAGTCGTTCAGGAAGAAGTTCAACAAGTCTTTGAACAATATGTAAGTACAACATTATCTTTGTCAGTAACTGATCAAAAGTGTGTAATATATTTATTTATGTTTTTATCTATATTTCAGGAGACTCTGTCCTAGACCATAACTCCCACCGAGGACAATGATTGCAGGAGCTTACTGAGCCGGGTGCTGAATATTCCTGAGTATTCTGGGCGTGTGAGGGGTAAGGGATTTGGTGTCACTCCATCCAAACTATATAAGCAGCCAAAGAAAAAAAATCCAACCAATAAAGAAGTGATGGAGACTTTGGAGGAATTGAAAGCACAAATCCGTGAATTACAGAAGGATAAGGAGAGATACATGGCGGAAAGACGCGCTCCAGAGGGTAGAGCTACTAGTGATAAAGATAGTACCGGTTGTCCGCAGAAGCTTCCAGAGGTAATTGTATATATTACATTGAAATTAATTTAGCACACTTTACTTAATTGACACATTAACTGATCATTATTTGTTTAGGGCATTTCACTTTGCCGGCTATACCAGATGATATTTCAGGCGCAACAGTGGTGGGAGACGCAATAGGAGCGTATGTGGCATGGCCGACAAATCTGATTTGCATAGATGATGAGGTAGGTTGAACCTTTTAATACTCAAATGTTTTATGATCCATACATGAAAGTTATTCTTACATCTACATTTTCTTATTTACATGATGATCTTAGACTCCTATAAAATCCAAATCAAAAGATGATAGATTTATTGTGCGGGATACCGATTCAGCTGCATCAAAGAAACAGGTACTACTACAGTTACATGACTATCTTGTTATACATTAATTACTGAACTTATATATGACTTTTAGGTTCATGATCAGCAGTCGCAACAAGTCAGCAAGGGTAAGATGCCTGAAACTTCCAAGGTTCCCAGAAAAGCAATTGTTCCTCGATTTAGGATGTGCCTTGAAACATATGTCGGAACATCAGATGTGCCTGAGGGTGGCGTCCGTCAAATACACATGGAGGCAGGTATTTTCGGTTTTGAATATCCCGAAACAATTGCTAAGGAGGATTTTGATCAGGTTTTCAACCATTCTGAATTGGGCGTCGGTGTTATGCATTCATACATCAGGTACTTCGATCCATTTTAATTAAATAATTGAACATTTTAAAATTTGCTTGTTTAACTTAATATTCTAATGTTGATTATGTTTTTTTAGGTTCTTGTATGACAAGTTATTGGTCCCGAATGAATTGACTTCAGTATTCGCATTCTTATAATAGACCAGTCACCAGATACAGTCAAAGAGTACACAGTGCAGAGATTTATGCGCGCAACTACGGAGAAGTTGTTCTTGTTGCCATATAACACTGGCCATGGGTTAGATTTTATTCTAATTTCATTTATTATAATTGTTCGATTTTTCCCTTTCTATATATATAATATTTCCGTCTAAACTGTTGTCTTATTTTATAGTGGATATTGGTTGTTGATCGCAATTAATCCGACGAAAGAAATAGTGTATTATATAGATTTATTGGATGGAGATACAACAAAATATGAAAATCTGAGGAACTTTGTTGATACGTAAGTGATGAGATATACTATTGTCTTTAATTATATATCTTTATTTATTATGTGACGTTGTTCTAAATATGCGTTTATATTATGTTAGAGTTATACAAATATTCAGAGCACAAAGAGATGCAGCGGTGCCAAAAAGTAAGGCTAACAACATCAACTGGATCAGAGTGGAGGTATATTCTCGCATGTTTCTACTTGATAAAACTATTTAAACTATATATCCAGATAAATGTTCGTTTGTTTTTTCCATTTACAGTGTCCTCGGCAGCGCAATGGTATTGACTGTGGATATTTTGTATTGCGCTTTATGAGGGAAATTATTCTTTCTAGTCAACTTGAGATTCCAGTCATGGTATGGATCAATTCATTATATAAGTTATATGATTCATTTTGATAATTATCTGATACTTCATCTGAGTAATTAGTTTTAAACTTAAATCTTATTCGATCTGTTATATTATGTAGTATTATGATGAATTCAAGTGCGCTACTTACACGAAAGCAAAATTGGAAGAAATTAAAGAGGAATGGTGTCAATTTATTCTTGGGTTGAGAATTGTATAGAGTTATCGGATTGGAAGACTTATAATTATATGTGAATTGAATGTATTTGTGTTGTTGTAATTCTGAGGATCGAATTTCGTTGTAACATATTTAAACAGGTTTATGTGTATATTAAAATGTTTATGAACAAAGTCATGAGTTACAATGTATCCAAAGTTTTGAATTGTACATATAAGGCCAAAGTTTGAATTGTATATTTAAGGCCAAAGTTTGAATTGTATTTATAAGGCCACAGTATTGAAATAAATGCCTGAATTATAAGCAGGTTTGTGTAATATAAGCAGGTTGTTGGTAAAATATACAAAACAGGGTGAATATTTTTTTAAAAAAAAATTTAAAATCTGGGACATTAGACAGCGCTTTTACATAAAAGCGCTGCTAAAGGTCACAAATATTACGCTACAAAAGCGCTGCTATAGGTTTGGAAGGGGGGGGGTCTAAGACAGCGCTTGTAAAAAGCGCTGCTAAAGGGGGGGGGGTCTAAGACAGCGCTTTGTGAAAGCGCTGCTAAAGGGGGGGATGGTTGGTGGAATTATGTAGCGCTTACAAAAGCGCTGCTAAAGGGCTAAAGAAGCACTGCTAAAGGTGCTGCTGAAGGGAGCTTTTAGCAACGCTTTTTCATTGAAAAAAAGCGCTGCCTTTACCTTTAGCAGCGCCACTTTTGGCAGCGCTTTAAAGCGCTGCTAAAGGTCTTATTTGGCATAGTGCCTGGATTAGACCTGTATTCACTATTTTCAAGACTTATCATATGCTTTTATAAAGCATTACAAGTATAACATGGATTTGGCCCCTGACAGAAGGCAGTTGTTGAGCATGTCACAAAAGAATTGTGAATCACTCAAAGAATATGCTAGCTTCTCTGACCTAGTAGTTGTAGGTATCAAAGTTGAACTTGGTTTGAAAAATGGAAAAATGGTCAACGCGACTGGGAGTTCCAACAATAATGTCAAGAAGTCTTCTAGCAATTTCACAAAAAGAAAGAAGGTGAAACAAGTGCAGTGATGACTAGTCGAAGGAAAAATTATTCTTGGAAGGAACAACAGCAACAACAATGCTATATTCAATTGCCAACTTACCTAGTTCAATTCACTCAATAACCATATGCAGCAGTAATCACACCTTTTTTTAATCAACAAGTTCCCATGTATCAACCTGTGCAACCAGCTCCTACTTACTAGCCAATTCAAGTTGCACCAACATATCAACGAGCACCCAACGCTCTAGCCTATCAAAAACAAAGAACTCAACCTCCACGCAAAAATGCTCCCGTTCAAAACAGAAGGTAGGGTGGCAGACCTCATATTGCCCCCATTCCAATTACTTACACAAAATTAAACCCTTTATTATTGCAGAGAGGGTTGGTGACTCCAATATCTTTGGGTCCACCACCTAATCTCTTCCCCCATACTACAATCCCAATGCCCACTGCACATTCCATGAAGGTACATCAGGACATGATTTAGAAGGTTGTTATGCTCTAAAAGACATTGTGAGATAGTTGATTGAAAAAAAGATCCTCCCATTTGGAGATTCAGGACCAAATCTCAAAAATAACCCTTTTCCTGTTCATGGGGCTGTCAATGCCATTGATGAAGTGTCTAATGAAAATTTGATCCTAGATGTTGCTGAAATCAAGACTCCTCTGCGAACTTTCCATGAAAAATTATTAGAAGCGGGATTGGTCATGATTTTCCATGAAAAATGTGAAGAATGTGATGTTTGTCCTAAAGGATGTGAGTTGGTCCAAAAGGACATCCAAAATTTGATTGATGAAGGTTTTTTGCAAGTGAGTAACAATGTGATAAAAGATGAAGTAAAAGTAATTAAGTATATTTTCAATTTACCTAAGTCAAATGACAAAATACTAGTTTTCAATTTACCGAAGCCAGTCTTCAATATTCCAGAACCTATCATTGTTCAGCCAGCTAGTCATCCGAAGCTAGTGGTTATCCGAAGACCTTGTCCGTTCCCTTTTGAAAATACCAGAGCAGTACCATGGAAATATGATGTGACTGTTATTAACTAAGAATTTGGAAAAATTAATCAAAAAGAAGGTTTGAAGATTGTTAATGCAGACATAACCAATATTGCAAGGGCGAGTAAAATGACTTGTAGCGGTCGCATCTACACTCCCCAATTCAATAAGGCCCCATCAAAATAGACGGTTGCTACAATACTCACCAAAGACAAAGAAGTAATTCCAACTGATGAAGATGTTGAGTTTCTGAGAATTATAAGGAAGAGTGACTATAAGATCATTAACTAGTTACATCAAACCCCGTCAAAAATATCTATCATGTCTCTCCTAATGATATCTCTAGCTCATATAAGTGCCTTGTAGAAGTTACTAGCTCAAGCTCACATAACTCATGACATCTTTGTTGGCCAATTTGATGGAGTAATTGCCAATATCACAGCCTGTAACACTCTCAACTTCTATAGAGGAGATTTACCAAAGGAATTCCATAACCATAACCGTGTGTTGCACATATCTGTGAAATGCCAAGGTGATGTTTTAGCAAGAGTCCTTGTGGATACTGGTTCCTCTCTTAATGTTTTACTGAAAAGGACACTTGCTAAGTTAGCTTTCCAAGGGGCAGAGATTAGGCCTAGTGCTTTGATTGTTAAGACGTTTGATGGATCACGTAGGATAGTGATTAAGGAGGTAGATCTGCCTATCTTGATTGGACCGTATATGTTTGATATTACCTTTCAATTCATGGGCATCAATCCTGCATACAGTTGTTTTCTAGGAAGACCATGGATACACGCTGCTGGGGTAGTGGCCTCTACTTTGCACCAAAAGATGAAGTTCATTGTTGACTATAAATTAGTGATTATTTTTGGAGAGGAAGACCTTTTGGTGAGCCATCTCTCTTTGTTCCGATATATGAAGTTGATGATGATGCTTTGGAAACTTATTTCCAAGCTCTCGAAATAGCCAATGTTATCCTTATGGAAGTTGAAGAACCTGCGGGGAAGGTTAGACCATCCTTTGCATCTTTGAAGAGTATGAGGTCAACCATTGAAGAAGGTAGTTCCGAAGGCTGGAGGGAGGTTATTGATGTCAAGGTAAAGCTTGGCCACTTTGGGTTGGGTTACAAACCAACCGCTAATGAAGGAGCATCAACTTCTACCAAGGGTTGTCTGAAGAGTGTCCAAAAGGTGTTTGTCAGTGCAGACTATCAAGTCAATGTAATTGATGAAAATTATGAAGATGAAGATATGAATAACTTGGTGTTCCAATGTGAAGCTGCCGAACAATTGAGACACAATTGACATCCCTGAGATCATTCCCATGTCAAAGTAATTTTTTGTTTTTCTTTTGTTTTCAAAAATCCATAGCTTTTCCCAAGGCTATTGGATTGTTTTGTAGGGCCATCTATGCATTTTCAAAATCAATATCAATGAAGACATTTTGTTTAAATTCTCAGTTCATTTACTGTTTTTTTTTTCTTCGTTTTTTACTTTTAAAGAAAATGGCAATCTGTTCAAAACTACAAAAAAATTTCCTTTTGCATTTCTTTGTTCTTTTAATAAAATCAAATCATTCAAACATGCAGAATAATCAAAAATCCTATTGAATCTAGTGACTTTACTTCCACTCCTAACTTTGATTCACCCATCTACCAAGATGAAGAAGATGATAAGGAAGATTATGACACTCATGATGAACTATTAAGAATGCTTGAGTATGAATACACAAATGTCCAGCCACATCAAGAGAAGGTAGAGAAAATTAACCTTGGCACAGAAGAAGAGAAGAAAGAAGTCGAGATTGGTACAATGCTTGGGGCAGATATCAGAGAAAGATTGGTCAAGCTTCTATGAGAGCATGTGGATATGTTTGCATGGTCATATCAGGACATGCTAGGGTTAGACACAAACATAATTGTTCACAAGTTGCCACTTTGACCAGATTGCCCGCTAGTAAAGCAGAAACTCCCAAGGACTAGACCAGACATGGCTCTGAAGATTCGAGAGGAAGTCAAGAGGCAGTTGGATGCAGGTTTCTTATTAGTTGAAAAGTATCTTCAGTGGGTAGCTAATATTGTGCCAATACCTAAAAAGGATGGAAAGGTCAGAATGTGTGTAGATTACAGAGATTTAAACAAAGCTAGTCCAAAAGACGACTTCCCTCTACCACATATTGATACGTTGGTGGACAACCCGCTCATTTTGTTGTTTTCTCTTTCATGGATGGCCTCTTTGGCTACAATTTGATCAAGATGGATCCTGATGACATGGAAAAGACCATGTTCATTACCTCTTGGGGAACATATTGCTATAAGCTCATGCCTTTCGGTCTCAAGAACGCAGGGGAAACCTACCAAAGGGCGATGGTCACCCTCTTTCATGACATGATGCATAAAGAGATTGAGGTTTACATTGATGATATGATTGCAAAATCTCAGACGAAGAGGACCACATGGACCATTTGTTGAAGTTGTTTGAGCGACTCAGAAAATTCCAGTTGCGTTTGAATCCTACTAAGTCCATGTTTAGTGTCCAATATGGAAAGTCACTTGGGTTTATTGTTATTTGACGCATAATTGAAGTAGATCCCGACAAGGTCAGAGTAACCCAAGAGATTCCAGTCCCACAAACTGAAAAGCAAGTTATAGGTTTTCTTGGACGATTGAATTACATTTCCAAATTTATCTCCAACATGATCGCTACATGTGAACCTATCTTCAAGCTACTTCGCAAGGATCAAATTATTAATTGGAATTCCGACTGTTAACGAGATTTTAAGAGGATTAAAGTTTATCTGCAGGAACCTTCCATCTTGATTCCCCCTGTTCTAGGGAAGCCTTTCTTCATGTATTTGACTATGCTTGAAGGATCTATGGGTTGCGTACTAGGCTAACATGACGAAACCGGACGAAAAGAACATGCCACTTATTACTTGAGCAAGAAGTTCACTGATTGTGAAAGTAGATATTCACTTTTGGAGAAGACTTGTTGCCCTCGAGCATGAGCTGCTAAACGTCTCAGGAAAAACATGATTTGTCACACTACTTTATTGATCTCTAAAATGGATAAAATAAAGTACATCTTTGAAAAGTTTGCTTTGACTGGAAGACTTGCCCATTGGCACATGTTTTCATCTGAGTACGACATCCAGTATGTAGCCCAAAAGTCCATCAAAGAAAGTTTTTATCTGACTACCTTACAAATCAACCTGTCAAAGACTGCGAGCCTCTAAAGTTTGATTTCCCTAGGGAAGACATCATGTTGGTAAAATATTACGAAGAACCAGATTCTGCTGAAGGTCCTGAGCTAGGTTCCCATTGGAAGCTGATGTTTGATGGTTCCTCTATTTACAAGGGGCATGGTATAAGAGTTGTTCTGATGAACCCCAATGGTGGTTATACTCCTTTCATAATGAGGTTGTGCTTCAAATGCACAAACAACATATCAGAATATGAAGCATGCATCCTGGGCATTGAAGCTACAATTGATCTCTGGATCAAGATCCTTGAGGTATGTAGAGACTCAGGTTTGTTAATCTACCAAGTCAAAGGTGAATGGGAAACCCATGATGAAAAGTTGATCCCATATCGTGCCTACATTGTAGAGCTAATAAAGTATTTCAATGAAGTCACCTTCCGTCATGTCCCAAGAACATAAAATCATATAGTTAAGGCTCTGGATATGTTGGCCTCCATGTGTCAAGTCGGATTCCTTAATGAAGCACCGCTTATTCGAATTGAATGAAAAACTGAGCTAGCCTATTTTCAATTGGTTGAAGAAGAAGCTGATGGGAAACCATGGTTCTATGACATAAAGAACTACTTACAAAACCAAGAATATTCAGCAGATGCAACAACTCTCGATAAGAAGAGTTTGAGAAGATTGGCATCCAAATTCTTCTTTAGTAATGACGTGTTATACAAGAGAAACCATGAAATGGTTCTGCTTAGATGTGTGGATAGACACGAAGCAAACCTGTTGATCAAATAAATTCACGAAGGATCGTTTGGAACTAATGCCAATGGACATGCTATGTCTAAAAAGATCTTGAGAGTTGGATACTACTGTTTAACCATGAAGCCCGATTGTTTCCAATATGCCAGAAAATTCCACAAATGCCAAATTTATGCTGACAAGATGCACGTGCCTCCAACACTGTTGAATGTTATATCAACACCTTGGCCTTTCTCTATGTATGGAATTGACATGATTAGAGCAATTGAGCCCAAAGCTTCCAATAGTCACCGTTTCATCTTGGTTACGATTGACTACTTCACCAAATGGGTAGAAGTTGCCTCCTATACCAATGTGACAAAGCAAGTGGTTACCCGCTTCCTCAAAAAAGTGATTATCTTCCATTTTGGGATCCCAAGTCGAATCATTATGGATAATGGGACAAACCTGTACAACAAAACTATGAAAACGTTATGTAAGGGTTTCAATATTGAGTATCAAAACTCTTCCCCTTACCTTCCAAAAATGAATGGAGTTGTTGAAGTCGCAAAAAAAAAATTAAGAAAATCCTACAAAAGATGGCGAAAACTTACAAAGATTGGCATAAAATATTACCATTTGCTTTGCACGGATACCGAACTTCAGTTCAAACTTCAATAGGGGCAACCCCTTTCTCTTTGGTGTATGGGATGGATGCAGTCCTCCCAATCGAAGTAGAGTTACCATTCATGAGGGTCTTAATGGAGACCAAACTGGACGAAGCAGAGTGAATCCAAGATAGGTTTGGCCAGCTGAACCTCATTGATGAGAACCGCATGACTGCAATGTGTCGTGGTCAATTGTACCAAAAACGGATTACGAGGGTGTTTGACAAGAAGGTCAATCTACGAGAATTTAGAGAAGGAAAGATCGTACTTAAGAAAATCTTGCCAGTTCACAAAGACTTACGCAGAAAGTGGACTCCCAATTATGAAGGCCCATTTGTTATGAAGAAAGCCTTCTTTGGAGGTTCACTAATTCTTATCTCTCCACAAAGTTGACATTTGCATATTATGATCATCCACATCGTGCCTAATCATGTGCATTTGGCATTAACCCAGGTCTTTATTGTTGGCTATATCCCTTTAACCCCAAGTCTAATTATTACTAGCATCTTGTTAAAGAATCTTTGGTTGTCACCAATCCCCTACCGAAGTCCAGTCGTCACTGACGTTCTTGTTTGAAAATCCAATTATTATTGGTATTAATAATCTAGTTGTCACTAGTCCATTCTTGAAGTCCAATTGTTACTGGCGTGCTCGTTAAAAATCCAATTGTTATTGGTATCTTATGTCGATGACCTTTGAAGTTCGTTTGTTATTGAGATTCCATTCAATTATTATTGGTATTCAAAGTCCAATTGTTATTGGCACTCTTATCCAACTACTTTTGGTATTTTAAGTTTGGTTATCACTAACATCCCCTTTAAAGTCCAGTAGTTATTGGAATCGATATGTTAGAAGTTGCTTGTCACCTTTGTAGCGGTCTCAGTCCAATTATTTTGGCATATAGGGAAGAGTTTAATTACCCTGTTTCTTCTTTATGTTTTCTGAAGAACATGTTTGACTTCTTCTTGTTAAGGAATTTCCAGCAGCTTGAATGTATTATGGTCAGAAAACTCCAATGTTTGGTTTGATATCTTGTTAGAAGATCATTTTTTGTTTGGTTTGATCTCTTGTTAGAAGATCTTTCTTGTTTGGTTCAATCTCTTGTTACAAGATCTTTCTGCTTTGGTTTGATATCTTTTTAGAAGACCTCTTTCTTGTCAATTATATTCTAGAGTGTCACTCGGTTATGTCTGAACCAATTGATGAACCACTTTGGATATCCCCCAGTTTGTTTATGTTTCCCTAGTATATGTCATCCCAAGTGAGTTGTTACCCATTGTCGTTGACATTATCCTTTGCTTTCATCATTCTCTACATATCACATTTATCATTCATCATAAATTACCATACTATAGTTCATTGCATTTCACAACATTGTCCCTAGCATGTACATAGAGAGATCATTTGTCCATAGCATAGCATGCCATTACATCTAGGGGAGAAATCTCTGGTTTTTCTATATTTAAATACCTTTCACCCTGATTTCATGAGGATTGTCATCACCCATGTCATCCGGTAAATTTATTAAAATAGAGGCAACTGTCATACCCCAAAATTTACCCATAGATTACATCATCATTTGTATAGAATCCAACATATTTTAGGTGTGTCATTCATGCCTACCTAACCCTCAAAATTATCATAAAGTTGTCTTGCTTTGCTTTGTTTGTGAATTAGGGTTTGCATCAAGGAGATTATTGATGAATCAGTCAAAGTCTTGGATTGATCATCAATATATCAAGTTCTCATAAAGCTATGCAATCTTGCTTTGCAGACCATATTACTTGAAAATCTCCCTCTAATTATATGTTTGCACAAGTGTATGATGCATTTTCCTAAGATTTGAGCCATTAACCAAGTTGTAATGCCATTTATGGATCGTTTTGCAAGAAAGTTCTCAATGCCATTTGCATAAAGTGACTTTAATAAAGAAGTCAACTTATCTTGAGCCTCTACATTGTTCCTTCTGCACACAAACTCTCCTTGGCACAGAAGCAACATCTCAGTAGGTTCAACCACTCTAGAAAATCATTGTACTATGCTTTGAAACCACCAAAATCCATGAAACTACCACTTTGAATCCAACCAAGCCATTTGCTTCAAACTTTGTTCTGCATAAACTTCAACCCATCAACCTTTCCCTATAAATAGAGGACAATTACTCAGTCTAAAACAAATATAAAACAAACAAAGCAACATTGAGAAACATCCCCACCTCAAAATTTGCATCAAAACCTCATTTGTGCCAAAAACCTTCATTTTTCACAAACTTGTCCAAAACACCCCATAGCCAAAAATCCATCAAACCACCCATCCACAGACATCACAAAACACATAAAAAGGTGTTCCAACCACCACCTCCATAAAAAACCCTCAAAATAAAAAATTCAACCTTCAGCACTCATTTGTTTGACTTTTTGCATAAAACACCTCAACACTTCATTCCGGCCTTTTCCAATCCAACCAAATCTTAAAACACCATCCATAAACATGTCTTGGGCTATTCCAAGTGCCATTCCACAACTGTAACACCATTTTCTTGCAGTTCAAGTGTGCACCTTTCACATTGGCAAGACGAATCGTGCAGAAAGTTTGAAGTGGTCCCAAAGAAATCTAAGCATCCCAAAAGCATCAAAGGAGGTCAGGAATGAATTTTAAATCATCACACACTTTCTGTAACCACTTGAAGAAGCACTGGACCTTGCTCCAATAGGTATTCTTCTTCAACTTTTAACTCACTCATACACGCATCATTTGTGTTTAATTTCTGAAGCAAAGATGTAGTATTTGATGTGTAGATGGTGTACCCTAAGTCAATTGCAATGTATCGTGTGTGTATATGAAGTTTTACCTCTCTGAACAGTTAGGGTTCATTTTAGTTTTGATATGATAATTTTTTATTCTTTTATTTTTAGTTCAATTAAAACGTACCATTAGATTGCTCATTAAATTTCAAGTAAGTTTGGTATTTACATTTCTGTATTTCATTGAGAGATGAGAGAGTTAGCATTTTAAAGAAAATAGAAAATGGAGGTTGAAGATGATGATTAGATGGCGCGCATTGTTTCATTTTGGGTCTTGTTTTACTATTTATTTTTAAGTTGCCACATTATTCTTAAATAGGCATTGTGCCATGGTGGAGAGAGCGTGTATTTGGAGTGTGTTATGTGATTGAGGTCTGGGGTTCGAATCCCCCTCGCCCGAGACCTTTTGGTTTTTTATTTTGCATATTTTTTACATGTTTGTTTCATATATTATATGATGCGCACATTTTCTTTCAAGCCTAGGCAACTGGCCCAGTGGATAGTCTTTTAAGATGCAAACCAGAGGGTGTGAGTTCAACCTATGTGTGGACCATTTCCTTTCTTTTTTATCACTTGTGTGTTTCATGTTTTTTTTCCTATTTTCTTTTGATCATATCTCTCAAATTATTTATCATTTTGGAGTGATTTTTTGCACACTCCTTATTTATTATGTCTATTTTATGAATATGTCAAAAAATTCCAAAAATAGTAAAAAAAAATCCATTTTTACTATGTTAAAAACATGCCTCTTTTATGTGATTGTTACTTATATGCTTATATTCCATGCTCACATGTTATTGCTATGAACATGCTATGATATTCCATACTTGTGTTGTTACTTTGGTCTTGTTAGAATCATGTCTCATGTATACTTTGAGTATTCATCATCCATGTTTATGTGTTCATCCTTGGTTGTTTATGACTTTGTTAAGTATTATCTTAGATGTTGTCACATCTACCTTCATGTGTTGGTTGTTACCATGTTTATTTGACTTTTTTATATCTCATTTCATCTCATGTGATGTTTTAATTGATATCATCTTTGAATATCTTCTTTTTCACTTATTATTCACCTTGATTGATGTCATGTTTGAACATCACTTTCTCACTCTTTATCCACTTAAGATGATATCATATTTGAATGTCATCCTTTGTCATGTGTTGTTTACTTTAATATCATGTTTGAATATAATTCTTGTTCATCTCATCCTTATCACCCATATACTCATATTTATTTTGACTTTGTCAAGTCATCCCCTAGTGATGTTAGCTTGTTAGCTCTCTTTCTTCTCTTTTCTTTTGTTGCCTAAATCCAAGGGAAAGATTTCTTTTGTTGACTTTATGTCATAGGTAGTATAACATTCCTTCAACTACCGCTTTTAAATTTTTTAAGTTATTAACCTTTCAACATAGCCATAGGTTAGAGTTTGTAAACTCCTTGACTTTATTAAGTCATGTGAGTGTTATTGTTATAAACACTTACTTTCCCCTTTGGAACCATGATCACTATCAAGTGTTCTTCACCCGTAGTTAGGTGAACTACGATTGCTCTGATTTCGTCCTTGTTAGGATACGTAGGTATAAGACTGCGGATTCATGGCAAGCACACTAGCAATAAACCTCCTTAGGTTCCCTATCTCATAAAACCCAAAAATAGAACATTTCCAAATATTAGCAAACAAATTACCATAACACAAATACTTTCAAGAGGTTGCTATAGGATACTCTAGATACTTAGGGTTCTAATACCTTCCCTTAGTATAACCAACCCCTGAACCTTTAAATCTCTTCGAATTTTTGTTACATTACATAATTAGAGTTTTATTCGATCTTTTCCCTTTCGTTTGGATAAATTAAAGTTCGGTGGTGAATATTCAATGTTTTGTGATTCAAGTTAATATAATAGTTTGATATCTGATTCTCACCGCGACATTAGAGTATGACTTAGACTTAGTGTTTTTGTATATTGGACGGTATCAACCAAAATTCAAATGTACATTGAATCATTTTAACCCTAGGATGCATACAAATGTTTTTGAATAGCCTTAGGCATGCAATACACATTAAAAACCAAGTTATATGTGTAAACACAACTGCATAGGCCGACCTATAAAAACTTTTGCTTCAGTATAGGGTGGAACATTACACGACAGCTCCCACGCTCCAATATTGACGTCTGTAAATTTTGTCCATAGATCGCCTCCTTCAGGCCGACCTATTGCTTTCATAGGCTGACTTGTAGCCTTCAAAAACATAAATTTTATTTTGCATCTTATTTTTTCTTGCATTCTTATTTTTTCCTAAATTTTACACACATATTTATAATCATACATGCACCTTCATCTAGCAAGATACTAGTGAATTGCCTATACGAAAACAAATTACAAAGCATTTACATCATCTTCAACCTCTCTTCTATGCATATACATAATTGAACTACACATAATCATTTTTCGAATGGGTGACCATCTAGATTAGGATTGATAACATCCAATTAGGTTGGTGTAACCAAGAATATTGGGTCGGGATCTTTGCGTGTTTCAAATATGAAAACCAAGATGGGGTTTTCCTTCAAGATCAGTATGATTTAAAGATTTTGGACAAGATCACGTCAACACGGATTCGAATGAGTGAAGGCCTTGGGACAATGTGGTTTCCTTGCAAGGGAGTAGCGTAAGACGATGAATCGTGTTCGAGAATCTTGGGTTCAACAAGTGTGTGTTTGGGATAATCAGAGGATTGTAGCCGCATTATTAGTGACTTGATCAAGCTTTGATTAAGGGTTTGAAGGTGGTTGAATCAACAACAAACCGTAGGATTTGTGGGGTTAGAGTTCTTCACCTCTTGTATAAATATTTTTGCAAAGATAAGGTTAATTGCAAGTATCTCAATTCGATTTTGGATTGAGGACATACGTACCCATAGCGAGGCCAATTAGGGAACTGTCTAAACAAATCTTTGTGTGTCATTATCACTTTATTTTTCTTTAATTGTTGCTCTTACAAATTATCGATTTCGTTGTTGTTTCGATTAATTCGATTGAAAATTGTTTTCAACTATCTTTTAAAGTGTTGTTATTGATATAATCACAATCACTTTGATTGTGATTGGTTTTTTACATCAAAAAACAATTAAAATTTCCAAAAGTGATAATCGCACACAAAGTGTTTGATAAATTATCTTTGAATATTTTTATCGCTTTGTGTTCATTAGAAATAGGTCTTACAAATAGTTTTGCATTTGATTGATTAGTGAATTAACTGTTGATTGAACAATTTGTGTTCATTATCATTCCATTGATTTTCATTACGCGTATTCGAGCTTTTCGATAGTAGGTTCGGTTAGACGATTCAATTCAGGTTGTTCCCGATGTGCCATACTTTTTGAAAATAATTTTTTGCCAAAAGTTTTTGGTTTTAAAACTGTGATCTATTCACCCACCTCTAGATCGAAGCCTATCATCTAACAAGATACACATGTCAATTTCAAATGAGTTACTTAATTTTAAAATAAACAATGATCATATAAATTCAATTATATTAAATTACCATATAAAAAAAGACACACGTAAGATGGAGAAAGAAAAAAATTTGATATTTAAAAATAAATTTTTTGTCTCTCAAATAAAAACAATTGTTGATTAAAAATAATATAGGTATTGTGTTGTAATGACACATTAGTTATCCCAACAATTTGATAAAATAATTTGTTAATTTTATTATTGAATCGTTTTTTAATAACTATAAGTTATTTTTTTAATGAATATGAATTAATTTTTTTAATAATTATAAAATGATTACATTTTTATTTTGAGACAAAATTTTGTATTTGGAAATTTAATATTTTTCTATGTTCTTTACGTTAAATTAAAAAATGTTTCAAATTTTGTTATTATACTTAAAAAAAATGAAAAAAGAAAAAATGAAAAGAAAAAAATTAAAATAAAAGTGAAAAAATGTGGAGAAAATTTGAAATTTAAATTGAGAAAAGAAAAGAAAAAATGGGAAAGTTAAAAGTAAATAGTAAAAAATGAATGTTGTGACAAATTGAGATAATTTTTTTTATTTAGTATTTGTTAGTTACAAATATAGTTTTTGGTTAATAGAATACTTTGAACAAGAAAAAATATATTAAAAAGTTTGATAATAATTAATTTTAATAAAGAAATAGTTGATATGATCATGTTTAAAACTTTATGGGATTTTGTATTATTAAGTAATAGTAAAATAAACGCGCACTTGAAGAAAATAAATTTATGAATTTTAAAAAAAAGAAAATAAATTTATGAATTTAAAAAAAACAAAGAACGTCAAAATAAATTAATTGTTTCTAACTTTCAAAATATTTTAATATATTAGACCTTGTGGAAAACTATGAAAAATACTACTCCCTCTGTTTTTTTTATAAGTCGTTTCAGACTTTTTACAGATACCAAGGAAGTTATTAACTTTTGCTAATTTTGTAAATATATTATAGGGTATTCCAATATTATCCTTTTTAAAAACACTCAAAATCTCTTGTTTTAAAATATACCAGATTAATCATTATGATTTGTCGATGGAATATCTAGATTGCATTTATTCCAATATATTCCATGAATAAAACATTAAATTAATTAAATTTATACGTGTCTTTTTATATCCTACCTAATTCCTTATTTTTCTCCCTCTCAAATTTGCCATCACTCACCAAAAGATACGCTAAAGCACTCTGGGAGAAAAAATTAAGATTTTTTTTGTTAAATTTTTCCCTCCAAATTCTTATGGCTCTTCATTAATTTTTTTTTTTCAAATTTCCCTCTAAATATTTCATTGTACTTCTTTTTTGTATTATCAATTTTCTATAAATTTAGACTAACCTGTATTATGATATTAAAATGGCTTTAAATCACATTGATCTCAATATTATTCTAATGGAAGAGGAAGAATATGTTTATCAACTAAATGCAAATATAGTACCTAATCTACCCGATTTAAATATCAATATTGGAGAAAGTATTGATCTTAATACCATTCCAAATATGCACATATCTCAGATATCTTTGGAAGAAGATACTCATGACCCCATTGGTAAGTAACAAAATTATCACGCTCTTTATACCTTATTTGTTTGTTTCTTCATGACCCTTAAAAAAATCTCTAGAATTTAATTGGTTTATTTTTTCCTTACTTATCATGTGAGTTTTGTGTGTTTTCTCACCCTTTTCATTTTTTTCTAATGGTATATAGGTTTTCTACTTTATCTGTGTTATTATAGAAAACAACAACATACAAAATGCTGATGATGATGATGTGGAAAACAACAACGTACAAAATGAAGAAAATGATGTGGAAAATAACATTCATGTCAACATTGAATCTGAATTTGGTATCATAATTTTTCTTTTAATATTTTTAAATTAATTCTTTTTAATCAATGTAATTAATATGTTAGTTTTCTCATATGTACAGATTCAGAAGTAATCACACAGAGAAGGATGTTATCGAATTCTGAGAGAAGGATTATATATGAGGCTTTATTAGAGAAAAGTGTTGATGGAAAATTAAAAAAAGGGTGACCAAATTAGTGTCTTCTCTGTTTTCAGTTAACATACGCACAATACAACGTATTTGGAAACTTGCTGAGAACAGAGGAGTGCATGCTGATGTGACTCATAAAAAGGTAGGAAATTGTGGACGCAAAAGAGTCCATATAGACCTTAATCTAGTGCGTGACATTCCTTTAAAGCAAAGAACCTCTATTCGATCTCTTTCTCACGCATTAGAAGTAGTACAAGCACATTAGTAAGATCTTTAAAGTTGAGAGAAATAAGAAGACATTCAAATGCTATCAAACCTTATTTTAACAGAAGAAAATAAGAGAGCTAGATTACAGTTTTGCGTTGATATGCTAGATAGTGATAGCATACATAATAATGATCCCAGTTTTAAAGGAATGTATAACATTGTTCACATTGACGAAAAATGGTTTTATATGAAAGAAAAGTCAAGAAATTTTTATTTGGTACAGGATGAAGAAGATCCCATTCGTACTTGTAAAAGTAAAAATTTTATACCAAAAGTTATGTTTCTAGTTGCCATAGCTAGGCCAAGATTTAATTTGCAACAAAACGTAATATTCAGCGGATTAATTGGTGTATATCCTTTTGTCATACAAGAGCCTGCTAGAAGATCTAGTGTAAATAGACCTGCATGTACACTTGAGATCAAAGCAATGACGTCAATTACTAAAGATGTTATGAGAATATTTCTTATTCAGAAAGTGTTACCCGCTATTAAAGAAAAATGGCCAAGAGAAGAAATCGGTCATCCGATATTCATTCAGCAAGATAACGCAAGAACACACCTTCATTGTGAAGATGAAGAATTTCGTCTAGCCGCCACACAAGATGGATTTGACATTCGATTAATGTGTCAACCTCCAAATTCACCTGATTTAAATGTTTTAGATCTTGGTTTTTTCAGTTCAATACAAGCCTTACAACATAGAAAGTCTCCTAATTCTATTGATGAACTTGTGAGTACAGTTGATATGTCTTTTCAAGAATTTGAAGTTACCAAATCAAATCATATATTTTTAACACTTCAATCATGTATGATTGAAATTATGAAAGCAAGAGGTTCCCACAACTATAAAATTCCACATATGAAGAAAAAAATGTTGGAAGCTAGAAACCAATTGCCAACACGTTTAAAATGTGATAACCAATTGGTGCAAGATTTTATGGGATATTTAGATATTGTTGCTGATAATTAACCATTTTAAAATTTCTCTATTTGTAATTGGTTATTCAGAAAAAAAGTAAGTAAAGGGTTATGTTCTTTCCTTATAAAATTTCTTTATAATGGGATATTTTAAACCAAACAGTAAATTATTACGTACTTTTAATTCACTTGATTAACTAAAACAATGGAATAAAGACTTACAGAAATGTAACTATAGTAAATAAGGATTTTAAAAATCTCTTCAAATGAAAATAATCATTCCAAATCAAAGATAATTATAACAATATTAAATTTTAATAAAATCTTGAAAGATAAATCTTGTGTAATTTCTTCCATTCTTCTTTGCGTACTGCTTCATCTGAAGTTTCATCTTCCTCGTCTGGAAATTTGATTAAATCTATCAATCCATTATCCGGAAGGATATTTAAATCAATGGAATCTTCTTCGTCTTGTTCATCCACGGAGTCTTGTATGATTTCTTAAAAAATTGGATCTTCATCATTTTCTTTATCGGTAACCTTATCAGAAACTATAGAATCTTCTACTATTTCTATCGATGGAATTTTGGGATATTCCATTGCCAATTTTTTAAAGAATTTTTTTGTTATGATAGGAAGAAGGATTAAAAAATGCACAATATATAAAACTTGAGAATTCACTTTGAGGAGAGATATTTCTGAGTTTTAATTGGGAGTTAATATATTCTTAAGAGAGAGGAATTTTGAAAAAATCACAAATTAATATAGAGTTTTATGAGAGGAAGACTTTTTCTATAAAAAGTTGGACTAATGCATTGAAAAACAATATTCATAATGTCACTCTGCATTGGAATACAAGATTCACTGAATTATGAAAATTATAGAAAAAAGAGATGAATTAAGGGTATTTTAGGAAGAAAAAAATTAATTCTACATAGAAATTACAAAACGACTTATATTATGGCACAATGTTTTTTTCCAAAACGACATATAATTAAAAACGGAGGGAGTAGTACACTCACTAATATTTAGAGGTCAAATAATAAATGAGTTAAAAAACCTTCTATATATAATCTCAACCTCAGAGTGAATTAGCCACTTAACCATTTTAGACATATTAAAAAATGTAAATTAAATTTAAAAAATAATGTTTTTATCAAAGTATTCATAGTCGAATATTGAAAGTGATTAATACAATATTAATTAAAATATATAATTAAATTAATTAATTAATTTTACATTGTAAATTAAAATAAGTAGCTCATTTTAATACTTTTTTTACAAATAAATAGTTCATTATGAGATAGAAGAATAATTGGCCTAAGTGTGGTTTGGTTTTTCAAAACAAATATTAAAGACTGAAATTTTCTCATAATCACAGCATGTTTCAAATAAAATGACAGATTATTTAGTGTTGAACCTTTTCATTCTCAACTAGATTAAAAAGCATCAATTTCCTTTCTAAACTATCTGTGTCTTTATGCAAATATGTTTGTTAAATCTGATTCAAGGTTGGTATACTATACAGATTTTGATTGGTATAGAAACAGAGTTGACAAAAGAAGTATTTCTTGATATTTCTTCAAATATTTGAAAGGTCTCATTTCTTGGTGCTCCAAGAAACAACTAGTGGTTGCATGTGAAGACAAACTTTTAACACGTTTTAATGAAGATAAGATCAATCATTTCATTATTAAAGAAGAATAAAAATATCTTGAAGACTTGATCTTGTTTACTAGTTTTTGTTCATCATATAAGGTATATGGAATTCATAACATATACAATCTTAGTGCTCAACTTTTAATCATGCATTGAAATGTTTTTTTTTTTTCATATTTAAACCATGTTAAATTAGTTTCAAACATAATCTTTTGAATTGGAAAAATCAATAAATGTTACATAAGTTTGGTTCATGTACTTAGAAATTTTTTTAGTTTTTAGACATGGCAATCGATTACACAAAAGCAACAATTGATTGTATATCTTCCTGTCAGATTTAAAACTGCATTTTCCAGGCATGACAATCAATTTTCATCTTGGTACAATCGATTGTCACAAGGCAAGTTTTTAAATGTTACATGAATGACAATCGATTGTCATATATGTGCAATCGGTTGTCACTAGAAATTTTCTGAAAAATGCATTGTTTCTCAACACCTTTTCATCAAACCTTTTCATATCAATACATTATTATTTTAAGAAATTCTTGCAACCATTGCCATGATTTTAGAATGGTTGTTTCATCACTATAAATACAATTCAAATTTTTATTCTACATTCACCTCTTTCAAAATAATTACCAAATCTCTCTGAATATTTTCCATAACAGAATCTCATACTTAGATACTTTGTGAATCACATTTTCATATCATATTCATCAAAGTATCATTGAGAACTTATAGATTATTTTTTATTGAATCTTCATATTTAAAAGAGAAGAAGACTTTATTCTTTTGAATAAGTCTTAACCATTCTACAAACTTCATTTATTTCTATTTATTATATATGTTACAAATTCTCAAGTATCAAGGTTGTTGTGAATCAGATGTCTTGAAACAAAATATAAAAGGTTTCTTTATGATCAAGAAACACACAAGGGTTAGGGTTGTAAATCAGATGTCTTGAAACAAAATATAAAAGATTTCTTTATGATCAAGAAACACGCAAGGGTTAGGGTTAACAAAGAAAACAAGGTAAAATAACAAGGAACAACAAAGATTGGTTATAAATTGTTATTCTTTTCTTTCTCTTAGAAACAAGATTATAAGTATACAAGAATAACAAAATAACCTCTCTCTCTTGAAATTAGGATTTTATCTTCCTATTTTTCCTTATATCAAGATGAGAGACTAGCATGCTATTTATAAGAAAATTAGCACACTAACCTAATAGGCTTTTTAACAATTATCCATTACAAGCTAACTTAGGGTACAATCTAACTTAAATAATTGGGCTTACAAGAAAGACCCAATTCAACATGCTAACAAATCTAACAATATTGACTAATGCATGTTAAATAAACTTCGACTACAACACGCAATACTCCGACAGAAGCATGCGAACAGACTTCGACATCATGTTTAATACCCGTCGAACCAGAAGCTATCATTCGACCATACTAGAGTTCGATCCAATATCTCACAAATATCCACCTTGGAACTAACACTATAACATCAAGAAACTAGCTTTCTTCATGCAGCTTTATCAACTGCATATAGTGGAAAAACTTGTAACTGAGCAACGTCTTGGTGATCATACCTGCAACATTATGATCTGTCGAAACCTTCAGCACTTGGACTTCTCCACGCTCGATTACCCCTCTGACGAAATGCATCCTCACATCAATGTGCTTGGTTCTCTTATGATATGCTGAGTTCTTCGACAAGTGTATTGCACTTTGATTATCACATTTAAAACAAGTGTTGTCAAAATAGCCTCCTCCCAAAACAAATTCTTCAATCCAGCACTAACCAACGTGCATCTAACCCTTTCAAGGATTGTTCGATTGAATCTCTCAGATAAACCATTTTGTTGAGAAGTACCTGCTAAAATATTATACCTTACAATCCCAGACTCAACACAGTAACTGTCAAACGCTTCAACGCAGAACTTAAGGCCATTGTCGGTTCTCAGTCTCTTAACCTTTTTGCCAGTTTGAGTTTCGACCAGAATCTTCCAACTTTTGAAATTCTCAAAAGTTTCATCCTTCGCCTTCTGGATGAATATCCATAGCTTTCTAGAATAGTCATCAACAATGGATAGAAAATACATTGCACCTGAGTGTGAATGATTCGTTGAAGGCCCCTAAAGATCAGCATAAATGTAATCCAGGCATTCATATGATCTTTGTTTTCCTTTGTTAAACTTCTCCCTACAGGATTTACCAAATATACAAGATTAAAAAAACTTTAACTTTTCGACTTTGTCACCACCTAACAGGTTCTGCTTCCCTAATTCGACCAAACCTCTTTCACTGATATGGCCCAATCTTGTGTGCCATAATTTTGTCTTCGACACAGGTTTCAGGGATGCAACATTTGTCGAACCACTTACAACCTCAGCCTCAAGGGTACATACCTGACTTCAGTCAATAACCTTATTGAATCATCATGGAGCTTGAATCTCACAGATCCAATACCTTCAATTTTGTAAGATTTGTTGTTTCCTCGCAACACTGATCCGCCATCTTGATCACATAGCTCCTCGAACAACTCTCTGTTTGAAGTCATGTGTAAAGTGCAACCTGAATCCATAATCCACTCTTTTCTTGAGTCGCCACTTAAAACCACAAGAACATCAGATGAGTCAAAGTCATCTTGAACAGTGGGTGCGTTTCCATTATCTCCATGATCTTTCAGGCATTCAGGGCACACCTTTCTTGTGTAACCCTCCTTCTTATAGTGATAACATCAAATACCAGATGTTTTGCCACTATAAGACTTTTGTTGACTTTTACCTTTCTTCTTGTAGAACTTACCATCCTTTCGCAAGAATTTTCCCTTAACGGCCAAACCTTTGCCCACCGTCGAAGGTTTATGCTCCTTTCGTTCATTCAAGTCCTTAGCATACAAGTCTGATTGAACTTCTTCAAAGCTCAGGGACTCCCTTCCATACAAGAAAGTTTCTTTGAAGTGAGCATGTGTCTTGGGCAAAGCACACAATATCAACAGTGCTTGATCTTCATTACCAATCTTCAAATCAATATTTTCAAGATCAAGAATCAGCTTGTTTAACATATCCAACTACTCAGCCAACACTTTGTCTTCACTCATCTTGAATGAATACAAAGCTTGCTTCAGGTAGAGTCGATTCACCAAGGATTTGGTCATGTACAAACTTTCAAATTTCACCCATAACCTCGATGTTGTAGTCTCCTTTGATACCTTCCGAAGAACCTTATTACCAAGGCTCAACAATATTCCGATGTGGGCTTTCTCAATCATGTCCATCTTTTCTTTTATCGTTAATGCAGCATCTATGGTTGCCTCTCCCTTCAATGCTTCCAAACAAACCTGCTGAACCAGTATGGCTTTCATCTTCGAGCACCACAGACAGAAGTCGTTCACTCCGGTAAACTTTTAAATCTCATACTTTGTTTAAGTCATCTTCTCCATGCTTACAACACCAATTTATTGTGAATCAAATGTCTTGAATCAAAATATAAAAGGTTTCTTTATGATCAAGAAACACACAAGGGTTAGGATTAACAAAGAAAACAAGGTAAAATAAAAAGGAACAACAAGGATTGATTATAAACTGTTTTTCTTTCCTTTCTCTTAGAAACAAGATTACAAGTATACAAGAATAACAAAATAACCTATCTCTCTTGAAATTAGGATTTTATCTTCCTATTTTTCCTTATATCAAGATGAGAGACTAGCATGCTATTTATATGAAAATTAGCACACTAACCTAATGAGATTTTTAACAATTACCCATTACAAGCTAACTTAGGGTACAAGCTAACTTAAAAAATTGGACTTACAAGCAAGACCCAATTCAACATGCTAACAAACCTAGCAATATTGACTAATGCATGTTAGAACAAACTTCGACTACAACATGCATTACTCTAAAAGCAGCATGCGAACAGACTTCAACCTCATGCTTAATACATGTCAAATTAGAAGCTATCCTTTGACCATACTAGAGTTTAATCCAATATCTCACAATGGTCTTTACTTATTGTCCAGGATTATTGGAGATAAGTGTGTTGTAAATCACAAGAAGATTGTTCTTAGTGATTGTCTTAGAGGCTTGTACAAAAAGACTAGGATTGTCTTGCCCATAAGATCTAACAATATTAAAATCTCATACTACTTAAGGGGATTGGATTACTCTAGGATTGTGAGGGAAACCAAGATATATTGTCGATGTTCTTTACATTTCCGCATTCTATTCCTTTCTAAACACTATCTAACCAGAAAGTTAAAAGCAGTGTTTCACTAAACCAAAAATCGATCAAAGTACCTAATTCACCCCCCTCTTAGGTGCACCATACACTTACAATTGGAATTATAGAAGGTTATAGGTAGCTTATTCTTAAAGATCTATAATGGTTTGTGTAAGTGCAAATCCTGTTTTCAAAGATGGTGACAACAACAATAAACCTTCACTAATTTCTAGTGAATACTTTAATTTTTGGAAATTTTGGACGAAGGCTCATTTGGAAATGCAAGGAGAAGAAATATGGGATGATGTTTAAAATGGTCCATATGTTTTTACAAGTGTTGTCAAAATTCGGATGAAGGCTCATTTGGAAATGCAAGGAGAAGAAATATGGGATGATGTTTAAAATGGTCCATATGTTCTTACAAGTGTTGTCAATGGTGTTGGGACGCCAAAGATTAAAAGCACTTGGGATGAAGATGACAAGAAAAAAGTTCTCTATGACAAGAAAGCAATCAACCTACTTCAAAGTGCACTTAACATGGATGAATTCTTTGGTGTCTCTCAATGTACAACGATAAAGAAAATATGGGATATATTGGTTGAAATTCATGAAGGAACCGTTGAAGTAAAGAGATCTAGATTGAATACTTTAACTCAAGAGTACGAGTAGTTTAGAATGCAACCCGGAGAATCAATCCCCGCATTACAAAAGAGATGTGTGCACTTGAAAAATCACTTGATTGCTCTCAGTAAGACTTTTAGTAACGATGATCTTAATCTTAAAGTGCTTAGGTCTTTAATCGGGGAATGACAACCAAAGGTGACAACAATATCATAAAATAAAATTCTTTCTACCATGACGCCCGCATCCTTATTCGAAAAACTTTAAGAACATGAACTTGAACTTGGAAGATTAGAAAAGCATGAGAATCAAGAGAAGAATCCCAAAAGAATTGCCTTGAAAATTGACATAAAAGAAGAACAAAAAGAATATGATGCTTCGGAAGAAGATGAAAACTTCATGCTCCTTGTGAAAAGGCTTGGTATGTTTTTTTGGCAATAATGAAAAATCTTTTAGTTATGAAAAACGAAAGAAATTTTCAGAAAAAATGATGCTTCCACTTCAATACAAAATTTCACTTTCTATGAATGTGGAAAGCAAGGACCCATAAAGACAAATTGTCTAAAACACACCAATAAGAGGGACTTGAAAAGTAGAAAAGAGATAACATATAAAAGAGCCTACATTGAATGGGATGATAATGAAATAAGTTCATCATCCGACTCAGAAAGCGAAGAATATGAAAATATTTCTTTGATGGTATCACACTATTCCGATGATGAAAATGAAGAGGCTAGTAATAGTTTTTTCCTTTATGGTAATGATGCTCAAGGTGTTATAGATGAACTACTCAATGAATGCAAAATTTTGTACAAAACAGTGTTAAAACAAAAGAAACAAATTTTATCTCTTGAAGAAAAGATTCGCACCATGGAAAAAGATTTTGAAGTTGAAAAATAAAACCTTGTTGAAGAACAAAAACAAAATTTTACATGCAAAAAGTGTGAGTCACTTTCTTTCCAAATTGTCCAATTGAAAAAATTCTTGAAAGATATGAAAAATGACAAATTTGATTGAATGGTGTCGTTACTCAAAAAAAGGTATTCTAATGATAAAATTGGTATTTGTTATTCTAAATTTTATGAATCAAGTTCTAAAAAAACAATCTTTATTAAGGCTAGTAACCAATCCACTAAAGAGAAAGTGAACAAAGCAAAAATTGCTCATCATTATCCTAAAAGGAAAATATTTGTTAAAATGAAATCTTATGTTCCTAGGTATAGAAGTAATTTTGTTCCTACTTGTTTCTATTGTGGTATAATTCATCATACGCCTAATGCTTTCTATGTAAGGAACTTTAGTGTGGAAAGTGGGCATTATGTGTGGGTCGAGAAAGAAACTAATTATGAAGCACCCAAGGAAATTTGGGTACCTAAAAAACTTAATTTGTTTTGTAGGTGTGCTTGAAAACCACTTCAAATCTATGGTATCTTGATAGTGGTTGTTCTAAGCATATGACCGGAGATATGAGCAAATTTTCAAATCTAGTGCTTAAGACCAAGGGTTATGTCACTTATGGGAACAACAACAAAGGAAATATTCTTGACGTATGCAAAGTTGGAGCACCACCTTTAAAATCCATTGAATATGTTCTTTATATTGAAGGACTAAAGGTTTCAAAATTAAGTTCACCAAGGATGAATGCTTGATTGAAGATGAAGCCACTCATGAGGTAAAAATCAAAGGTAAAAGAATTAATAATTTTTAATGATTTCTTTAGATGATTTATCTTTGAAAGTAAAACGTCTCATGGTAAAAAAACAATGACTCGTGGCTTTGACATAAAAGATTTGCCTAAATTCATATGGAACATTTAAATAAACTATTCAATAATGATCTTGTCATTGGTTTATCTAAGATAAACTTTGTCAAAGATAAATTATGTGATACTTGTCAAAAGGGAAAACAAATCAAATCAACTTTCAAACCTAAGAATGTGATTTTTTACTTCAAGGCCACTACAATTGTTGCATATGGACTTGTTTGGTCCATAAAAAATGAGAAGCTTCAGAGGTAATGTATATGCTTTAGTTATTGTTGATAATTTTTATAGATTTTGTTGGATACTCTTTTTAGTACAAAAAAGTGACACATTCAAGGCATCCAATAAGTATGCTAAGCAAATACAAAATGAAAAATCACTAAAGATTGCATCAATTAGAAGTCATCATGGAGGAGAGTTCCAAAATGCACCTTTTGAAGAGATTTGTGAAGAACACAAGATCTTTCAGAAATTTTCACCATCATGGACTCCACAACAAAATGGAGTGGTGGAAAGAAAGAATCAGTCTCTAGTACAACTTGCAAGAACAATGCTTAGTGATTCAAATCCACCAAAATACTTTTACTCGAATGCGGTAAGCACGACATGTCATGTAAGTAATCGGGTTATTATAAAGCTAATATTGAAAAAGACTCTATATGAACTCTTCAAGGGAAGAAAGCCAAACACTGCTCACTTTCATATCTTTGGATGCAAGTGTTTTGTCCTCAACAATGACAAAGATAATCTCAGTAAGTTTGACGAAAAATCTGACAAAGGTATATTTCTTGATTACCCTCTTACTCGTAAAGCTTATAGAATTTATAATAAAAAGAAATTTAACTATAGAAGAATCAATGCATGTTTACTTTAATGAATCTAACCACTCTAAAGAGGATATAGTTGTTTATGATGATGATGATGGTATTTTAGAAGTTCCTATGGAAGATGTTTCCATAGTCAACAATGATGATCAATCGAAACATAAAGAGGATCAGATTTAACACGAGACAAATCATAGTGATCTTCCTAAAGAATGGAGAACCCATCGTGATCACCCAATTTATAAAGTTATTGGTGATATAAGCCAAGGTGTAACAACAAGACTAACTCTCAAGGATGATTGCTTGAATATAGCATTTGTTTCTCAAATAGAACCCTAAAAAATTGATGAAGCCTTAGAAGACGACCAACGGAAACTTACCATGCATGAAGAAATAAATCAATTAGAAAGGAATCAAGTTTGAGAAATTGTTCCTAGGCCAAGTGGTCAACACATCATAGATGCCAAATGGGTGTTTAAGAACAAACTTAATGAAAATGGTATAATTGTTCGAAAAAAAGAAAGGTTGGTGGTGTTGCACCCTAAAATTTGCTCAACCTATTTCACCTGATTTATGTTTTAATTGCATTGACATTTGCATATTGCATCATGTACATAAACTAATCATTTGCATAACATATCATATCAAGTCATCTAACAAGGGATCAAGTGCCATTCTTATCTAAAGAATCACATAAAGGGTTTTATTCAAGATTAAAACCATCCAAGCCATCAAGAAATGTTTGAAGCTTTGAGAAGGTTGAGTGTCAACAGGTGGATTCTTCTCCTAATTTGAGGTGTACTGAGGGTCTTCATTGGGGGTATGAGCTATGAATTGAGGGTATGGAATATGTACAAAGCTTATGAAATGCCTAGAGGGTCATATTGAAGATGAGACAAGTCATTGATTCAAGTACAAGAGCCATAGTTGAAGTGCAGTCAACTAGGGTTTCATCTGGGTCAACCCTAGGTCAACTGAGTGATTGAAGAGTATCAAGGCTTAATTGGAGGTTTTGGGGTTCATGAATTGATGTGTTGATACATGTGTGGTGTTGTGCCAAGGATAAATCAAATAGAATCAAGAGTAGGAGGAGTTACCAAATTAGGGTTTCAGTGTAAAATCCCCTAATTTAGGCCTAACTTCCAATCCAGATAAGTCAAAATGCAAGTGTCAAATGGATTCTTGGCCAACTTGAAACTTGTATAGCTTCTAAATAGATTTAATTTGAGTACTAGAAGTATTCAAGAAGATTTGTGGAACTCAAGTTATGGTTCTTGCAAGTTATGGGTCATCAGAGGACACTGAAATTTATCTGTGAAAGTCACTTGACTTCCAAGCAACTTTTGCCCATCAAGGAGTTTTCAAATGGATTCTTGGCCAACATAAGAATTGTAGGGCTTGATCTTAGATTTTATTTGAGTACTAGAAGTCCTCAGGAAGATTTGTGGAACTCAAGTTATGGTCTTGGCAATCCAGGGGTATTTTGGGTATTGATGATTATAGGTCATTTTTCCACATAGGTCAAAATCTCCATCTTCCACTCCTCAAATGGAAAAATATTCAACATGAGATGTGTTTAGAATGGTGTTTTTGGGCTAGGTAAGAGGTCATGAGAGCTTGAAAGGGCTTGTATCACAAAATTGCAAAAATGGCCTAAAATAAGGGTGAATTTTAAATGAACCAAGGATGAAAATTGGGATTTTTGATCTATAAGTCCAAACCAAGCCATATGGAATACCAATTTGATTGGAAAACATATTTTGAAAACATTGACATTGCCACATTTTTGAGTTGAGGAGTAATTTAATGACCTCCTTTGTAAAATGGTTACTTACATCATAAGTAACAATTGCAAAACCACTCTTCAAGGCATAACCAAGGCTCTAATTAATCCTAACACATTCAATATGTCATCTAAGGAGAATTTGGATCAGAATGAGGTGCAAATACAAGCTTGAAACTCAGCTGCCATATGTGAATTTCTCATGACATTTTCAAATGCAAGAGATGTGGAACTTCTCATTGGATCAATCCAGAAGTTTCTAGGGCTTTCATTCATGTTCTATATAAGGATTAGAAGAGGTTCAAAGCATTGGTTGGTGGAGATTGAGGGAGAATTGAGAGATTGCATCTTGAGTTTTCCATTTGCAAAACAGAATTGGTTACAACAATTTGATCCATTTCAATCCATTCTTTTGTCTTCAATAGCTTCCTTTGGTGTTGGTGAGTGATTCCAGATACAATTCAAGGCAAGATTGGTGCAAAATCGTGAGAGAGCATTTTGGATTCATCTCTTGCAAGTCAGAATCGGATTCAAAGATTCAAGAGGTTTCAATCCAATTTGATGCATACAGAAGCTTGATCATACTTCATTGAAGGTATCTGGAAGATCTTGGAGCTTGATTTGGAGGTTTTACCACTCTGTTCATCCAAGATTTGCAGGTATGTAAATTTCATTCCCTGGCTTGATTCATGCAGAATTGCTAGGTTTTAAGTGGTTAGATTCATTATAGATGATGGTTAGGACGTTTTTGGATTGGTTTGGAGTGGATTGGTGACAATTTAGATAGGTGACCAATTTCTGTTTGAGCTTGGTTCTTGTGATTCTTAGAGGATTAATAGTGTTTAGATGATGGTAATTGATCAGTGTAACATGTAGTTCATGGTAGTACCTTTAATTTCAAGAATGGTGACCATCGAGACTTGGTGATTTCTCTGCAACTTTGGTCGGGTTTAGCTTATGAGAGTGAATCAATGATTTTGGAGGGTGGATTTGAGTTCAGGGTGAAATTTGGAGTGGATTAGGGTTTTTATTTGATTTGATTGGTGAGGTTTGGGGTTAGCTTCGTCGGAGAAGACGGTGGTTGGACCACCGGACCACCACCTGAGAGTATGGCCTTCGCCTGAGCTAGAGGTAGGAGATGATGCCCCAACCCTCAGATCACGTTGACCTGTTGACATCTTCACGCATCCAAGGGCCACGATTCAAACTGAGAATTGCCTCCAAGCCTTTGAAACGCAGCGTTTCATTTATCCAGTCAGCTGGTGACTGGATCCCCACGTGGACGCGCCCCAGCTCTCAGATGCGCTTACCAGTCCATGGATCCAAGGGCTCCCATTTTATTTCAGCTTTTTATTTTCTTTTTTCATTTTAAATTCATTTTAGTTTTATTTTTAATCCATTTGATTTTTAAAAATCATAATAAATCCAATATTGATCCAAAAAATATTTTAAAAATACCTCCATGATCCTGGATTTATTTGTGATTTTATGAAATTAATAAATCTCATTTTCACCCATTTTTCAATTTAATTTGATTTTCTCCATTTTATTAATTTCTTTAATTTTGTACATTTGATACATGATTTTGTGGATTTTAGTATGATCAATTGGTATATGATTTTTGATTGATTCTTGTGAGGTTGATTAGATTAGAGATGCATGCTCCCTTAAGGATTTTTCGCATATTTTTTCTGATGAAATTTAGGTTAGTTTTGAATAATGAACTTTAGGGTGCTAGGATTAGGGTTTTTCAACACTTAGGTGTAGTTTAGGGCATAGTTTTGGGGTTTTAAAGTTAATTTAGGCCTTGGGTTTTATGTGGGGTATAGGGTACATAGTTAGGTTCCCTTAGAAATTAATCTAGGATTTTAGGATGAGCATTACTATTTTCTTTGATTTTTGCAAATTGGTTGTTATTGGTGTGTTTCCCTCTTGGGATGTTGTTGTGTTTGTTGGGTTTTCGGCATTTCAATTGGGTGTTGGGCTTGGGATTGGTTTGTTGGAGTTAATGAAGGCTTTGGAGATGATGGGAGACAAAGGATGGAGCTTGAAGCATGAAGATTCTCATCCTTGAAGGTTGCTTTTGAAGACTTAAGAGATAGGAGAAATAGGGAGAGCTTTAGAGTAGACTGATTTCTTCTGTCAAACATAGAGAGCTTCTTGTGTCTCTATTCCATCCTATGACACAAGGTCCCCCAAAGAAGTTCCATCTCTCCTTAGGAGGGATGTAGAGCATGCTTTGATTGGGTAGAACCTTGAGGATACCTTTCACTTGCTATGATAAGATCTTAGTGATTTCCCTGGGTTATCATTAAGCCTCTTAACATTTCAATTTCATCTCTTAGTTGATTCTCTCCTGTGGTTGCTTGCCTTGAAGATGGAAGCCTATTGAAGATGAAGTTCATTGAAGGTTGGTGAAGATGAAGCTTGTGCCTGTCAAAGCTGGGTATCTGTTGAAGATTAGGGTTTTGCTGTTGTTTGAAGCTGTCTATTTGTTGGGGTTCAGTGCTTGCCAGAGCTTGGAGACTTTTGAAGACAGGAGCTTATCTAAAGCTTGGGGATCCTTGAAGAGTGAAAATGGGGTCTTGCTGGGAGAAGTTGTTACTGTCAACCTTGTTGCTGTTGATCAACTGTAGCTGTCAGAGCTGTTGCTGTTTGAGTTGCTTACTGTAGGAGTTGGTGTTGCTGTCAGAGCTGGTGTTGGGTTTTATGTTCTTTTTCTGTATTGTTTGTTGGCTTGATTCAGCTTGCCCCATAGGTTTGAAGTGAAGTTGTTTCACTTTGCCTATTGTTTTCCCCAGGTTCGAGGTTGAGTGGGACTCCCTTGCCTCGCTTGTATTGCTGCATCTCATGCATATTTACTGTTTACTGTATATCTGTTTCTTTTCCGTTTATCCCCTAGGATCTCTGATTTCCTCTGTGCAGGAGGGAATTATGATAGACATTAGGTGTTAATCCATGCATGATAACATTAGGGTAGTTTTGATTCCCATTTCAAACCCTAGGTTTTTTAGAATTTCTTTCTCATCTCAAAACCATTCAAAACACAGTATTAAGGATAATCAATGTCGTACGTTACGAGCCTTAAGCTATTTGAGAGAGGGTTGCTGGAGGGTCACTCTTTAGTAATCTGACTGCTTAGTGTGTTACCCTTAGGGTGACAAACGACGTAGTCACTCTCAAATCATAGTCTCTAGTGCGTCAGAGATTGCAAACATCGTAAAAAACAGTTCTTGCGTAAAAGACTGAAAACAAACATCGAAGTGTCATTTTTGTCCGCTTGGACCCGTAATCAGGAGAAAACCTTTTCAGAAAGATAAAAAACAGTCAGACAAATTTGTGTCTTCCGTAGCCCGAACTATGTTTGCTCTGATCTTTCATGCTGTATGAAAGTACGTAGGCATAGGATGCTGTATCCTAGCGAGCAACCTTCCCCTCCTTTCCCGTAGGTAGGCGAACTACGTTGACTCTGATTTCTCGTTCCAGACAGGAATACGTAGGCATAAAGTGCGATACTTTGCCGAGTCATTTTCTTTTCTTTTTAACCCAGACCTATAGTGTAGATAGAATAACACACCCTTATATAGAAAACAAGCGTGGATCCCGTCGAGTACGATGGACGTGAGGGGTGCTAATACCTTCCCCTTGCGTAACCGAATCCCGAATCCAGGATTTGGTTGCGATGACCATTCCTTTCCCGTCTTTGCGTTAGGTTTACTTCGAGCGTTTCCTTTCCCTCTTTTGGGATAAATAACGCACGGTGGCGACTCTTCTGTTTAGCCGGCGCCGATTTTTGCAGTAGCGACAGGTGGCTCAAGGTTATAATCAAGAAGAAGGAATCAACTTTAAAGAAACATTCGCTCTAGTTGTAAGATAGAAGATATTCGTTTATTACTTGATTATGCTTGTTCATTAAAATTTTCAATTATTCCAAATGGACGTCAAGAGCGCCTTCTTGAATGGATACATCAATGAGGATGTCTATGTCAAACAACCTCCCGATTTTAAAGACTTCAAGAATCCTTCACATGTACTCAAGTTGAAAAAGCTTTTTATGGCTTCAAGCAAGCATCAAGAGCATGGTATGATATACTTAGCAACTTTCTATGTGAAAGAGGATTTGAAAAACGTAAAGATGATAATACTTTGTTTATTAAGAAAATTAAAAAATCATACTTTATTAGTTCAAATTTATGTTGACGACATGATATTAGCTTCAACAAACAAAGAACTATGCGAAGAATTTTCACTGATGATGCAAGGAGAATTCAAAATGTCTATGATGGATAAAATGAACTATTTTATTGGACTTCAAATTAAGAAACTAAATAATGGCATCTTCATCAACCAACCCAAGTATCACAAAGAATTATTGAAAAGATTTTATATGGACAATTGCAAAGTGATGGCTACTCTAGTGGGATTCGAAATGTATGTAGATCAAGATGAATATGGTGTTTCAATTGATACACAAAATATCGAGGTATGATTGGTTGATAATTATATTTTGCGGAAAGTCGTCCTGACATCATGTTTACTGTTTGTTTTTGTGCCCATTTTTAGCTAATCCAAAGGAGTCTCATCGCTCCGCCATTAAAAGAATTATGAAGTATCTCAAAGGGGCAACCAATGTTGGTCTATGGTATCCAAAAGATAGTGTTTTCAATTTAATTAGTTATCCTGACATAGATTATGTAGGTAGTAAAATTTATAGAAAAAGCATAAGTGGTATTTGCCACATACTAGGGAATGTACTAGTATCGAGGGCTTGCAAGAAACAAGCATGTGTTGCTCTTAGCACTACAGAAGCACAATACATAGTAGCGAGTAGTTGTTGTGCACAAGATTTTTTTTCTTTTTTCTTTTTCTTTTCTTTTTCTTTTTCACTTTTTTCTTTTTGTTTCAAACTTTTTCTTTTTCTCAACCTCTTAACAACCAACCTTTCTTCTCCCCAACTTGAATACAACCAATCATGTACTGTGAATGCTCCTAACTTATTAGGCTATGAAAAAATCCAACCACAAATCATGGTTATGGTTCAAGAAAAATATTAGAATCCTTACAAAAATGAGCTCAACACTAACATGGATTCTAACAAAGGCTCAAAGGAGGTAAGCAAATTCTCACTCACTCATAAGGTAGATTGACTATTTGGTCAAGTGGTTATGCTCAAAATAAATAAATAAAATGCCTTGATCATTTTAGTGCTATCATACAAATTAACACAAATACAAGATTAAACATAATTCAAACAAGTTAAACAAGAAAGTTGGTCTCCATGTAGTTTAGTAAATAATGGAAAGGTTCTTCACATTGATTATGAACTAAAGTGATTCAAAATTGAACAAAAATTGTAAGAGAATAAATGACATGTTATTTGTATAAAGCCTAAGATTCATAAACATGCTATGTTGTAAAAAACAATAAACACATACATTGATAATGCAACTTTCTTTCAAACTCTTATTACCACTACACATTTTCTTGTTGAAACACTCAAACATGAAAATTCACAAAATGCATCCTCAAGCTAATCAAAAACAAAACTTGAGAAAAAACACAAAAATTTTCTAAAAACTAAACACTAATTACTAACACATATTAAAACAAATTCAAAAATGGGTGAAAATGGACAAAATAATGGGCGTGCTAAGCGCAAATAGGCTTGCTCAGAATTTTCAAAAATGGAACTTCTTTTATGAAATCCATATGTTAACACTCTATACTAACTATACTGCTAAATATAAAGTTGTACAAACTCAAAAACCGTTGGATTAACTCCCAACAATTGATTGTTTCATATCGTTAGCTCGACGTATTTATTGTGCTTGGCTAGTAACTTCCTCACAAACATGTCAATGCTTTTCTTCAAAGCACAAATCTAAAGAAAGTGTCCTAACCAAACACTTGAACAAACGTTACAGGAACAAAATATATACAACACTTGAACAAACATAAAGGAAAACACATATGTACAAGTTTGTATGGAAAAGAAGTATGGAAGATAAGTATAAACAAGTATGGAAAACAATTATATACAAGGATGAAAAAAAAAAAAACAAGTATCTGTACAAGCATATATACAATATAGAAAATTATTTACAAAGCTTAGAAATATAGAAACTATCACAATGCTTTCAATGTCTACACCAATCTCTGACAACAACGCCATTTTTATCGAACTGCAGTATAACGGAAATAAGCAAAAGATTTGGAAGAATTCCCTCCGAGTTTTTATTTCCTCCACAAGGATCGGTGCGAGGGAAAGAATACCATTCAAAAAATCTCTATTTATAAGCTTGGTTTGAATGGTTTGAAAGTAAAATAAAAAAATAAAAACATATGAACAAGTAAAGAATACATTCTTTAAGGAAGAGAGAACTCGTCGAGATTGAATTTAATCTATCCATCAAATACTTAAATATACCGATCAGTTGTACACAATCTACAATAGTCGACAATATCATCATGTATCCACCATAGCAGAGTTTATGTCTAACGCAAAGTTGAGAGAACAACCGTATTGTCTCATCGGTGATGTTTCACACAATTCGACAACACAGAGCATTAAGAACCGATACCCACTATGAATATTAGTGCTCAATCTATCTCTAGAGTTTAGAACCTAATAGATGTTCATCCTAGTTCTAGATCTGAAGAGTATATGTCAATAGCAACTCAAATCCAAACATAAAACAAGGATAACATTGATATAGATTTGTAAAATAGATCTTGTACAAAGACATGATCAATACATACATATATATATATATATATATATATATATATATATATATATATATATATATATATATATATATATATATATATATATATATATATATATATATATATATATATATATATATATATATATATATATATATATATATATATATATATATATATATATATATATATATATATATATATATATATATATATATATATATATATATATAATCAAAGTAAACTTACAAACAAACCCCAAAAATAAAAAATAAAAAGAGAAGAAGGAAGATGAACCGGAAACTCTCACGGTGTCAAGACGATTGATGCAAATCCAATTCTAGATCATCAAGATGCAGCCTCTAATGTTGTTTTCTAAGTCTCTCTACTCAAAAAATGTGTTACTGGAGTTGGGGTTAAAAGATCCAAATACATGCCCTAAAAATCTATGTAAAAAGTGAATAAATAGGGGCTGGACATCACTGACCGCACTCAGCCTGCTCAGAGGGCGCTTAGCGCCATAAAAAAAACTAGTTTCTTATTTTCTTCATAACTTGCAAACCGTAACTCTGATTTACACACAATCAGAAGCATTGGAAATTATTCAATACTCTATAAGACAATGACTAAATAATATTGCTTGAATACCTACAAGAAATGAAATAAAACAATCAAAGTCAACGATATTTACATGATAATGCACAATATACACTATAACATAAACTATACAAAATGTACACAAAAGTTGATGTTTATTGGTATAAAACGTATGAATAAAGTCGATGAGTTCTAATTATTCACAACAATTTAGAACTCATCAATTCCCCCCCCCCCCCCCCCATACGTAGGTGATATTGCACCGAATTAGGTTAACAATTTTATGTGTTCTTTACCGCTTTATGATTTAATGCATGTAATATATTAATTTGGTATAAGACATTGTACACATTGTTCCAAATATTGTGTCCAACACCATTGCATTTCATTACATTCATGTCTTTGCATGTGCATTTTCTTTTCGCATTTTTCTCATTCATATTGTCTCATCTTCAATTCTTTCACCCTGAGTCCTCTACGCCCATACAACACCAGAGCTCAAGCTCGTAGAAGAATGGCAGAACATAATTAAGAACTTGATTGTGTCAGTAATGAATTAGAAGATCTACGGGGAAGTGTAGGGCAAATTATGAAGATACTACAGGTTATGCGTGCAAACATGAATGCTCAGCCCACTGTTGTTTCTGAGATTGCCAATACAGTTGTGGATCCTCAACCAGCTATTGTTGCTACTGAAAGTGTACCTCCATACGGTCTTCCACCAGGTTTTGTGCCGGCACCTACTACAGTTTCCATTGTTCAACAAGTCCAATAAGTTGTTCTTATGGTTACCGAAGCTCCTCATGTGGTTCCAACTTTTGCACCAGCTGCTGTGCATACCCATGTGCAACCTTACTTCGATGAGCATCAACCATCATATAATGTCCCTGACATGAAGGAAGATGAAAATGAACGTCATGAGAAACTCAGAGAAAATGTGGAAATTATTGATAAGAGGCTGAGAATAATGGAAGGAGATCAAGTCTTTGGTGCTGCTGCCAGAGAAGTGTGTCTTGTATCTAGTCTGGTTATCCCTCCAGAGTTCAAAACTTATAGCTTTGATCACTATGAAGGAGCTACGTGCCCAAAAATCCATCTAATCATGTACTATCGAAAAATGGCCGATCATGTTGATAACGATAAGCTGATGATTCATTATTTCCAAGACAGTTTGAAGGGTGCTTCGTCGAAGTGGTATTTAAGTCTGGGTCAGTCTCACATTAAGAGTTTCCAAGATCTGTCTGATGCTTTCATCAAACATTATAAGTACAACATGGACTTGAGTCCTGACCAAAGGCAACTGTTAAGTATGTTCTAGAAAAGTTCTGAGTCATTCAAGGAGTACGCTTAGAAATGGAGAGAGACCGCTTCACAAGTGGAACCTTCTTTGACTGAAAAAGAATTGGTCGATTGGTTTGTCGACACTGTTCGTCCTGAGTTTTATGAAAGAATGGTTGGAAGTGTGACTGCTAATTTTCTGATATTATTGTTATTGGTGTGAAGGTAGAGCTGGGTTTGAAAAGTGGAAAAATGTCAAGTACTGTTGGTAATTCAAGCTCCAACAGAGACCATGCTAAGAAACCTTCATGTAGTTCTCACAAGAAGAAAGAGGGTGAAACTAATGTCGTGATATCATGCAGAAGAAACAGTCAACCTTGGCAACATCAACAAAACTATATTCAACAAAAAGGTTACCTGTTCAGTTTGCTCAACAACCATATGTGGCTACTGTTACACCTGCTTTTAATCAACAAGTTCCTACATACCAACTTGTGCAACCGGCTCCTGCTTATCAACCACCGGCCTATCAACCTCCTCCTGGTTATCAGCCTGCCCAAGCTCCACCCAATTATTAACGAGCGCCCAACTCTCTTGCTTATCAACAGCTGAAGAATCAGGTACCTCGCCAGAATGTTCCTAATAGAAGACAGTATAAGAATCTATCGAGTTGTACCCTTCATTAGTGAAACAAGGTTTGATAACTACAAGGGCTTTAGGCCCACCTCCTAATCCATTTCGACCTAATTACAATCCTAATGCTCATTGTTTGTTTCACAAAGGTGCGTCGGGCCATGATCTAGAAAGTTTTTATACTCTCAAGCACCTTGTAAGAGAGTTAATGGAGAAGAAGATTCTGTCCTTTGGTGATTCTCAGCCTAACGTTAAGAATAATCCCTTGCCCACCCATGGGTCTGTTAATGCTATTGATGAGGTATCTGACAAGAGCTTAATTCATGATGTCTTCGAGATTAAAACTCCTCTCTGAGTCTTCCATTCAAAGCTGTTTGGGGCACGTTTAGTGAATGTTTGCCATGTTGGTTGTAAAGATTGTGGTGTCAATACCAAAGGGTGTATTATGGTGCAGAATGACATTCAAAACTTGATCAATGATGGTTTCTTACAAGTGAGTAGCAAAGTGAAGAAGGAAGAAGTTGCCGTAATTGAGCCCATTTTCAACTTGCCAGAACCAGGTGATAAAGTGCCCATTTTTAATTTGCCAAAATCAAGTTCTGCAGTACCTATTTTCAGTGCACCATGTTTTATGTTCAGCATACTAGAATCTGTTGTTGCTTCTGCAGTTAATCCTCCAAAGCTGGTGATCATTTAAAAGCCCAGTCCCTTTCATTTCAGAGACTCTAAAGTTGTACCTTGGAAATACGATGTGACAATGATTGACAAAGAATCTAGGAAGGTTATTCCGAGAGAAGAATTAAAGAGTGTTAGTGAAGATGTTACTAATATAGCTAGGGCAAGCAAGATGACACGCAATGGTCGTATTTATACTCCCCGTTTTAATGAGGCTCCGCCTAAAGAAAATGTTACCATTGGACCTGCCAAATACAAAGAGAAAGAGGTGGCTGTAAATGATGAAGATGCTGAGTTCTTGAGGATTATCAAAAAAAGTTATTACAAAGTCATTGATCAGATTCACCAGACTTCTTCTAAAATCTCAATCATGTCTCTTTTGATGAGATCACCTATTCACCGAGCTGCATTACAAAAGTTGTTAGATCAAGTTCATGTTGCCCAAGATATTACTACTGGCCAATTTTATAGTGTGATTGCCAATATTACTGCTTGTAACACCCTTAGTTTCAGTAATGAGAAGTTACCAAGAGAAGGTCAGAATCACAACCGTGCTTTACATGTGTCTGTGAAATGCCAGGAAGATAATTTACCAAGGGTGCTTGTAGATATTGGTTCCTCTTTAAATGTTTTACCTAAGAGGGTTCTTACAAAGTTGGCTTACAAAGAGACTGAAATGAGACCTACTTCTTTGATAGTCAAAGCTTTTGATAGTTCCCGCATAATTGTAATTGGAGAAGTGAAGCTACCGATCTTAATTGGTCTGCATGTATTCGACATCACGTTCTAAGTGCTGAATATAAACCCTACTTACAGTTGTTTACTTGGAAGACCGTGGATCCACACCGCTAGTGCCGTAACTTCAACATTACATCAGAAGATGAAATTTTTGATTGATGATAAATTGGTAATTGTGCATGGTGAGGAGGACTTGATGGTAAGTAACTTGTCTTCATTTTGTTATATAGAGGATGCTTTCGAAATTTCTTTCCAAGCATTTGAGATAGCCAACGGTGTCCTTTAGGAAGTTGAAGAATCAGTGGGCAAGAGTCATCCTTCTTTCGCATCTTTCAAGAGTACTAAATCAACAATTGAAGGAGGTGTACCAAAAGGTTGGGGAGAGGTGATAAATATCAAGAAAAAATTGAATCGCCATGGGTTGGGTTACAATCCAACTAATGATAGAGCTTCTACATCTACCAAAGACCGCCCGAGGACTATCCAAGAAGTGTTTGTCAGTAGAGGTTTACAAATCAATGTTGTTGAAGATGATAATGAGGAAGAAGACTTAAACAACCTGGTATTCAAATGTGATGCAACTTTGGATGATTGGGAAGCAATAGAGATCCCAATAATTTTTCCTTTGTCAAAGTAATTTATTGTCTTTTATTTGTTGTTTTCAAACAAAAAAATCCATAGTTATGCCCAAAGCTATTGGATTATTTTGTAGGGCCACCTTTTTACTTTTAAATGATTATCAATAAGTGCATTTTGTTAAATTCTCGTTGTTTCATTTACTATTTTTCGCTTTTACCTTTAAAAGAAATTCGCAATCTTTCAAAACTAAGAAAAAAGAACATCTTTCTCTTGCATTTTTGTGCCTTTAATAAAATAAGTCATTCCAAACATGCAGAATAATCCTAAACCACGTTAAATCCGGCAACCCTGCTTTCACGCCTAACTTTGATTCGCCCATTTATCAAGCTGAAGATGAGGGCGAGGAAGATTTTATTAATCTTGGCACCGATGAAGAAAAGAAAGAGGTCAAGATTGGTACAACATTTAGGGTTGATGTTAAACAGAGGTTGGTCAAGCTCCTAGAATAATATGTTGATGTGTTTGCATGATCGTATCAAGATATGCCCGGTTTAGGCACTAATATTGTTGTTCACAAGTTGCCACTTAAACTAGAGTGCCCACCTATAAAGCAGAAACTTCGAAGAACTAGACTTGACACGGCTTTGGAGATTCGAGATGAGGTTAAGAAACAACTTGATGCAGGTTTTCTAACAGTTGCAAAGTACCCTGAGTGGCTAGCCAACATCGTGCCAGTACCCAAAAAGGATGGTAAAGTCAGAGTGTGTATGGACTACAAGGATTTGAACAAAGCAAGCCCAAAGGATGATTTCCCTCTACCACATATTGATACACTTGTGGACAATACAACCCGTTTCGCAGTTTTCTCTTTTACGGATGGCTTCTCTGGTTATAATCAAATTAAGACAGACCCTGCTGATAGAGAAAAGACTACATTCATTACCCCTTGGGGAACCTATTGTTATAAAGTTATGCCCTTTGGTTTGAAGAACGTAGGGGAAACATATCAAAGAGTGATGATTGCTCTCTTTCATGACATGATGCATAAAGAGATCGAGGTGTACATTGATGATATGATTGCCAAGTCCCAGAGTGAGGAGGACCATTTGGGTCATTTGCTAAAATTATTTGAACGACTCAGGGAATACCAGTTGAAACTAAATCCTGATAAGTGTACTTTTGGTGTTAGATCTGGAAAGTTACTTGGATTTATCGTCAGCCAATGAGGAATCGAAGTAGACCCTGATAAAGTCCGAGCCATTCAAAAAATGTCTATTCTGCAAATTGAAACACAAGTCAGAGGTTTTCTTGGACGCCTGAATTATATTTCAAGATTCATTTCCAATATGACTTCAACCTGTGAACAAATATTCAAGTTACTCTGCAAGGGTCAGATTATTGACTGGAATTCTGATTGTCAATAAGCATTTGAGAAAATCAAGGGTTATTTGATTGTTCTTGAGAAGTCTATGTGTTGCGTGTTGGGCCAACACGATGAGACTGGACAAAAAGAACATGCCATCTACTATTTGAGCAAGAAGTTTACTGGTTCTTAAAGTCGGTATTCACTTTTGGAAAAGACTTGTTGTGCGTTAGCATGGGCTGCTAAGAGTTTCAGGAAATACATGATCTGTCACACTACTTTGTTAATCTCAAAAATGGATCCACTAAAGTATATTTTTGAATAGCCTGCTCAGATTGGGAGACTTGCCTGTTGGCATATGTTGTTATCCGAATATGACATCCAATATGTAACTCAAAAGGCTATTAAAGGAAGTGTCTTGTCAGATTACCTTGCAGACCAACCGATTGAGGATTATGAGCCTCTAAAGTTTGACTTTTCTGACGAAGACATTATGTTAGTGAAGAAAGACTGTGAAGAACCAGGTCCTGATGAAGGCCCCGAGCTAGGTTCTCGTCGGAAGATGATGTTTGATGGTTCATCTAATTACAGTGGACATGGCATAAGCATCGTCTTGATGAATCCTAGTGGTGGTTATACCCCTTTCACAGCAAGGTTAGACTTTGAATGTACAAAAAATGTTATCGAGTATGAAGCATGTATTCTAGGCCTTGAAATAACTATTGACCTTCGAACCAAAGTTCTTGAAATGAATGGAGATTCAACTTTGGTGGTCTACCAAGTCAAGGGAGAATGGGACACACGAGATGAGAAGTTGATCCCATACAGAGCTTACATTGTTGAAATGATTGAATACTTTGATGAGATCACTTTCAAACATGTCCTGAGGACTGAAAACCATATTATCGATGCATTAGCCATGTTAGCCTCAATGTGGAAGGTTATATTTGTTAATGAAGCACCACTCATTCGAATTAAGCGCAAGACTGAACCCGCATATTGTCAACTAGTTGAAGAAGAAACCGATAACAAGCCATGGTTCCACGACATTAAGAATTATCTGCAAAACCAAGAGTATCCGACCAATGCTACAACTCTTGACAAAAATACTTTGAGAAGATTGGCATCCAAATTCTTCCTCAGTAATGATATGTTGTATAAAAGAAACCACAACATGGTCCTGCTCAGATGTGTTGACAAACGTGAAGCAGACATGTTACTTCAAGAAATTCATGAGGGAACATTTGGAACCAACGCCAATGGTTATGCTATGTCAATGAAAATTATGAGAGTTGGGTATTACTGGTTAACCATGGAATCCGATTGCATCCAATATGCCAGAAAATGCCATAAATGCCAAATTTATGCTGATAAGGTTCGCGTACCTCCAAGATGTTGAATGTTTTATCATCACCATGGCCTTTCTCAATGTGGGGCATTGGCATGATTGGGGCAATTGAACCTAAAGCTTCCAACGGCCACCAATTCATTTTAGTTGCCATTGACTATTTCACAAAATGGGTAGAAGCTGCTTCTTATGCCAAAGTAACTAAGCAAGTGGTTGTCTGTTTCCTTAAGAAAGAGATTATCTGCCGTTATGGAATTCCAAGCCGAATCATAACAAATAATGAGACTAATATGAATAATAAAACCATGAAGGAATTGTGTAAAAGTTTCAAGATTGTGCACCACAATTCTTCTCTTTATCGTCCTAAAATGAATGGAGCTGTTGAAGCTGCGAATAAAAACATTAAGAAAATCCTACAAAGGATGGTGAAGACTTATAAAGATTGGCATGAAATGATACCATTTGCTTTGCACGAATACATAACCTCAACGTGAACTTCAACAAGGGCAATCCCTTTTCATTGGTGTATGGAATGGATGCGGTCCTTCCTATCGAAGTAGAGATACCGTCCTTGAGGGTATTGATGGAAACCAAGCTTGATGAAGCATAATGGGTCCAAGAAATATTTGACCAGCTGAACCTCATAGACGAGAAGCGCATGACTGCAGTGTGCCATGGTCAGTTGTACCAGCAATGAATGAAGAGGGCATTTGACAAGAAGGTACGAATCCGAGAATTCCGAGAAGGAGAGCTTGTACTCAAGAAAATTTTGCTAGTTCATAAGGACATGCGTGGAAAATGGATGCCCAATTATGAAGGCCCATTTGTTGTGAAAACAGTTTTCTCAGGAGGATCATTAATTCTCATAATAATGGATGGTGAAGAGCTTACACATCCTATAAACTCTGATGTAGTTCGAAAATATTATGCCTAAAAAACCCGCTAAGTCGAAAATCTGAAAAGGCGATTTAGGCAACAATGGGTATCCCATTAGATCATAACCTATGAAGGAGATCCAGGAAAAAATTAGGGATGAAAATAAAAATAATAAGAGCTCGCTAAGCTGAAAACCCGAAAGGGCGGTTTAGGCAAAAATGAGCGTCCTTATGGATTGAAAACCCGAAAGGGCGATCCAGGCAAAAGTTAGGGACAAAAGTCATTTCACTACATCAGATGATGTTCATCTTTATAGAATATCAAATCCAATCCAACCGCTCTCGTCAGAAGCAAGACTTTGGGAAGTCTTAGTTATTAGGATTAGTAAGTGTCGTTGGATTCAATGTAACCTTTCCCTATTGCTAATTTCAATTGTAATACTCCATGGAGCCTTGCCATTAGAAAGCTACCTTTCTTGAATAAAATCATACTTTTTGCCTATTCAATTTTTCCATTTATGCTTTATATTTCTCTTGTTACGCAAAACGTTATTTGTTATAATATTTTTTTGAAAGTGAAAATTTTTTGAATTCAAAACCTCCTTTTTTTGAAAACATATCGAAAAAGATACGAAGTTGCTTTGACCTTTGGAATGATCTGAAGGAAATCATTGTTCCTCAGAAAGTCTTAATGTTGCAGAAGCACTTTTAGACCAATTTTCAGCAAAATTCCCAGTGAACCATAAACTGACAACACTCTTGGACCGATCCTGTAATCATTAATGATTTTCAAAATTGCAGGGAATCTCCCTAGTATCCGCCATCTGATACATGTTTATTGATGTTGAGGGTTCGCTCCCCAGTGGAGTCATCTTTGTTCCTCATTGAAGTTACTCTATAAGCTGCCTTAACTCCATACTTCCTAGATGAAGTGGATATTTATTTTATCTTCTACGAAGTCTCAATTCATAGGCGATTATTTCTAGTGGATGTTATCCTCTTTGACAAGGAAACCAGATTCGTGGTGGCAACCCCTCAGGTGAAGTTGTGATGTTATATCCCCCAAGTGGAATACCTTTTCCCTAGAAAAGTTTTTTGAAACTTGAAGCAAGACTATGGTTCTGCCTATGAATTTCTATCCATCTCTTGATATATGTATCCTCCTTGCAGAGTTTGGACGAGTATCCTCGTCAAGATGTTTATTTCAATCTCCAGTTTACATCCCTCGCCTGTTTTGTCAGCATAAGCATAAGCACGACATACATTCATTCATAGCATGTTTGATACCTTGTTGTATTTTGTCGTTAGCTTTGTCTATGTTCACCACCAAGTAACTGGGTTTTTCGTCCCTCTCAAAGTAGAGTTGTCAACCCTAGGCATAAGAAACCTACTCTTACTAATTTCCCCACAGAGTTCAACCCTCGTGGATGACGGTTGTTTCAGTTATCTTTTTCATGCCTGGGTAAGATAAATTCTCATTCGAGTTCATTCCTCGATTGGTAGAGTCTTGTTTGACCGTTTCTTTCTAGTTTGTATCCTAGATTGAACTTTGGTCCCTGGAGATTATGTTTAAACCCAATTAGGTCACCAAACCTAGCTTGAGCGTGCATTTATTTTGCACTATGAATCTCAAAGAGGAATCTTTTACAAATCTTCATTGCTGATAAGTGGCAGTCTCTCCTGAGAAGCTTATCCAATTTCTTTATTTTCCAATGATAAGTGGCAGTCTCTTCTGAGAAGCTTATCCAATTTTGTTTATTCCAGCAACAAGTGGCAGTCTCCCCTGAGATGTTTGTTTCCGTTTGCCTCTCCAGATAAGTGGCAGTCTCTCCCGAGAAGCTTATCATCTTTTCCCATAAGTGGCAGTCTCTTTGAGAAGCTTACCCTTTTCTTTTTTTGGTGGTGTGTAAGTCCCTTTCGATGATAAGTGGAAGTCTCTTTTGAGAAGCTTATTAGGGCGTTTCCCCATGAAGTCCAATTATTTTGGCATACAGAAGAGTTTAATTACCCTGTATCTTTCCTGATGTTTCCTGAAGATCCCATTTGATCTCTTTGTTTAAGGAATTTCTAGAAGCTAGGATGTTTGTTTGTTGATTGAAAGATCCAACATTTGTTTGCATGATCCTACTGCTATGTGGATCCTGCTTTATCTTTTGTCCTAGAGTGTCAATCGGTCATGCTTAAACCTGTTGGTCAACTACTCTGGATAGTCCCCAGTGGAAACCGTATTTCCAATTCTACCTCCAGTGAGGATCTTTTATTGTCTTTCTTTCTAAAGTGTCAGCCGGTCATGCCTGAACCTGTTGATCCATCACTTTATACTTCCTCAGTTTACTTTCGTTTCCTCAGTGCGTTATCATCCCCGGTGAGTGGTTATACATTGTGTTGGCTTTATCCCTGTTTGCTTTCATTTTCGTCTGCAATTTGCATTATCATTCCATCATTTTCATCATATTAGAGTTCATTGCATGTCAGCATTTGTAGGATAATTTTCGTTTGTCCATAGCATTGCATCTAAGGGAAAAATTTCGGTTATCTATATTTAAATACCTTTCACCATGATTTCATGAAGAGTCTCATCATTCATGTCATCCGGTAAAGATATTTAAATAGGGGCAACTGTTATACCCCAAATTTTTGCCTTAGATTCTTTGATCTGTTGCATATTATCTAAGGCAATCATACATGCATGAGCTAACCAGTTTATTAGATTTTGTTTGTTTCATTTGTGAAGTTAGGTTTGCTGAAGAAAGATTGAAAGTCATGAAGGCTTTGTGTGTGTGCTCGTAGTTCTCTACAAGTTGTGTTGATTTCCTATGGAGATACAAGAAATATATGCCCTCATTCTTTTGGTCACTTAAATTAATACAAGATCATTCTCCTCATTGTTTCTTGGAAACTCCCCCAAGGAAGATTAGGGTCTTCTGTCCTTTAGTTTCAAGAATGATCATTTGAGAACTGAGGGCATGACTCTTGTGCCAAGTTCATTTTCGATTGTGAGAATAACAAGGTCCATAACTTATGTTTTTGAACTTAAGAGAATGAAGTTACAAGGGTTCTCACTCCTGAATCCACAAGTTTTGCAAGAATATGGTTCCTATTTCACCATGAAGAACTCATTATCCAAATATTCGGGTTACAAATTCAAAATAAGTCGTTTGGCATAACAATATTTTCATATGATTAAATTCATCAAGATAGAGATAATTCAAGTCATGAGTTACATGGATCATGTTAAATCCAGGTTCACATTTTAAAAGTCAAAACTTCATTATAAGGTATTCAAAAAACTCCAGGAGTCAAGCGTAAGATCCAAGAAAGTTCTATTTTAAAGTCGAAAGGTTTGAAAGTGCAAGGCTAAGGTCATATGGGAAACCATTTTGAATATTATGGATTTACCATCAAAACACAAAGTGATGTATATGTTCACATTAGTCCTTTACATACTTTGATTTGATTTCGCTTGCGAAATGTCGATGATCAAAACCATCACCATTCGAGGACTCAAGTTACAACATAAAGAGATTTTTTCTTTTTACGTGATTTTCAAGGGTTAGAATACACCAATGTTTTTTTTCAAGGTTTATGTTCGAATTTAATTCATTTAAATGTAAAGTTTGAGTTCAGATTACAAACCCAAGCGTAAAAGCCTCACTACATTTCCATGTTTCAAAACTCAAAAAAAATAAATAATGTTCATGTCATTACATTGACAAGAATCTCACATTTGGTACAAGTGCTCTTAGAAGGAAATCTAACCTAATGGAACCTCTACCTATAACCCAAAGTTTCATTTGATGGCAAAAAGTTATAAGATAAGCTTTTAATTAATTCCATAGGCATGTTTTTGTGTCGTCATTTTATGGCAAATTGAAAGAAGAGAAACGTTATTCCCCTACACGGCCCGCCACCGACCTGCTCCCATTGTTAATGCATACGTGCGTAATTCAGGTTCCTAGATCTTTCCTAGGTATAATCAACCCCCGAACCCTAGATCTCCCGCATTATTTTTATAATGCAATTAGGTATTTTCATTCTTTAACCTTTCCTTTGGATAAATCAAAGCTCGACGGTGAACTTAAAGATTTGCGATTCAAGTTGATCAATAGCTTGGCATTCGATTCTCATCGCAACAATAGGTAACTTGATTTGAAGCTTTGAAGTTCAAGAATTTTGACCTTAAAGTGAATGATCTAAAACTAGGTCATCCAAAATAACCTTGACTAGAAAGGATCATAACTTGAGCTCCACACATGGAAATGATGAGTTCTTACACTTTTTGGAAAGCTTAGATGATGAAGAACAAACTTTATGTTTGAAGAAAGTTAAGGAAAAGCTTAGATCCACATGAAAATTGTCATGGAAGAGGGGGGGGTCCTTTGATGCCCTCTAAATCTTTTTTACTTTGTAAAACCAAATTGAAGACATCATAACTTGAGGTGTGTAGATCCAAAGGATGAGTTCTTGTACTCAAAAGAAATCATGGAGAACAAGGAACAAATCTCATGTTTGATTAAAAATGAGATGGAGCTTGTATCATGATGAAACTTGTCAAGGAAGTTAAGTGCTAAAAGAGGGGATTTTACACTTAGAAACCTCTAAAACCCTAATTTAGCAACATCTTGATCCTTTTACCAAAGAGAGAGTATGATTCATAATGATGAAATTGCTTGATTGATCTTTCCTAAATGGGATTTGTGTACTAAAATGACAAAAACCCTAATTTCACAGCTTCAAGGAATAGGTTGTTGGTTCCAATGCTTGTCCATGATCCAGATGAAATTCAAGTATGATAAGATAACATGAATTCCTTGAGACTTGAGGAATCCAAAAGCTTGAGAAATTAACTTAACTTTCCTTGAGAAAAATGAACTCTTGAGGCAAGTCAAAATCCTTTGAGTTCTCTTGTCTAGAGCTTGAACCATGCACTCATGAAGATGCAAATGCTAATGCTAATGATAATGATATGGAGGTTAAAGGTTAGGGTGAAAAAGAGGGTGTGACAGATGACCCTATTTAATCTCCTTGGACTTGAAAGTGAGTATGACAAAGGCCTTCTCAGAGTCAAGGTACAAGGAAATTAAATACAAGAATACCCAAAGTTTTCAGCTAACCGGGGTGAAATGCATCAGGATGGAATAACAAGATGGCTTTAAAATAGGCATATGTCAAAAGATAATAGGTAGTTTGATGGATTGATTGGTTATGAGGGATATATGATGATATGCTCAAGATGCAATGCAAACGAACACAAGTGCTTTGCCAGTCCTGAAAGGGGAAGCACCCCTGCAGTAATAGATGATAAATAAGGTTTAAGAGATATTCCTCCTACTAAAGGCAGGGAGGACTCAAGATTTATATAGTGAGATATTCCTTCCACAAAAGATATCAAGGACTCATGGGATATAATGAAATAAATCTTACCAAAGGTAGAGATCCTAACAATCAAAAAGTGAGATATTCTTCCTATAAAAGGTAGAGAAGACCCTGGAACGAAAGGCTTGGAGAAAAGATTCCTTTCTACAAAGGCAGAGAGGACCCTAAAATGAAAGGTTTGGAAAAAAGATTCCTTACACGAAAGGCAAAAAGGACTTCAGAACAAAAGGCTTGGAGAGAAGATAAATTCCTTCTACATCACATAGAGGAACTCCCTTCTAGATAACACGATTGAATAAATTTCTGCAAAAGCATAAAAGACTCATGAACAAAATAATATGAGATGATTCCTCCTACGAAAGGTAGCAAGGACTCCAGAATAAAAATCTTGGAGAAAACTTCCTTCTAGGAAAGGTAGAAAGAACCCCAAAACTAAAGGTTTGGAGAAAATGGTCCCAGTATAACAAGTAAAAGATATTTCATTGGGGAAGAAATGATCTTGAAAATTTCTGCAATAAGCAAAAAAGACTCCTGAGCAAAGGCTAGGAGAAAACTCCTCCTACGAAAGGTAGTGAGTACTCTAGAACAAAAGGTTTGGAGAAACAAATTTCTTCTATGAAAGATAGAGAAAGACACCAGAACAAAAGGTTTGGGGAAACAAATTTCTTCTACGAAAGGTAGAGAAAGACACCAGAACAAAAGGTTCGGAGAAAAGGTCTACAAAAGGTAGGATACTATGTGGGGAGAAGAACATAATACGCAAAGACAAACTGCTGAGGATAATGTGCAAAAGGAACAGTCGGGGATGGAAAGGTGCAAAATTCACAAGCCAAAAGTCTTACAAAGACAATGTGAACAAGACTCCAAACGGTAGGTTGAGGGCAATAACCATCCATGTATAAGGTATCAGAATAACATTAACCTTACAGGCACAAAGACAAAGGTGTCATTCTTGTGTAGCGACCATTCAGTTCTTGGCCATATAGGCATCAAACTTTCAAATTGATCGACGATACCTAATACAAAGTTTTGTCGTGTGTAAAAGATAGCAAAGACGCTTACAAAAGGAAAGCGAAGGGATAAGAATCCGTGCAAAAGGCAACAAACAAACCTACAAAAGGTAGGTGAGGAGATATCTCATGCAAAAGGCAATGAAGGTCTTACAAAATGTAAGGTGAAAAGAAATTGTTCAAAAAGGCACAAAAGGAGTTGCAAATAGTAATCGTTGGAAGAGACAATGTCCACGAGAATGCTTTACCCTCTATAGGAACAGGCTAAACAAGCGTGCAAATGATGCAAAAATGTTGGGGATATGAGAGACTGGAGTGACAGTCGTGCCAAACATGGCTGGGCTTGCTGGGTAAAAGGGGATATGTAAGGTGAAAGGTACAAGTCAGAGGAGGTTTTACAAGGCAGTGCCATCCGAAAGGGGATTTACAACCAAAAGGTACCAAATATGATTGGGATTTGGGCTGGATAGGGAACGAGCTTGACTTCCCGACACCATTTCTTCATGACGCAATCATGTTTTGGAGATGCTAGGACTCCCAACTTTTGTGCCAATTTCCCTTGGGCTAGATGATTCTTGTCTTGACCAAGTCACTTTGTGGTTTCAATGGTGTTGCTTTAGGTCATGGTCACCCTATAAACACCCTAAGAGGAGAAGTAATCTCATACTTTCTTTCCACCACAATATTATCATCCCTAAAATCAAATGCAATACTTATTACCAATAAAACAAGTTTTGCAATCACATGGTATGAATTAGAGGAGAAAACTTTTTGATGAAAATAATCTTTATTGATGAAGACCCATAAACAAGCAAATTACAAGAGGAGGAAATTCCTAAAAGAGGTAATTTCTTTGAAAGGAAATGGATTAAAAAAATAATGGCAATGTTGAAATCGGTTTCCCTCGAGTTTCAATTCTGCTATGACCCATATATCTCTGAAAACCCTTTATGCCTTGCTTTTGAGTGTAACTATTGCATTGATCCTTCCCAATTAGATTTTAATGATCAAGGAGGAAAATTCACACGTCCTCTCAAAATGCAGTTTTTGCCTTTTGAATCCCTAACTTTTGCCTAGACCGCCCTTCTCGGGTTTTCAGCTTACCATGATACCCATTTTTGCCTAAGTTACCTTTACGAGTTTTTAACTTAGCAGGTTATTTCTTTTTTTCCCTAATTTATTCCTGGATCTTCTTCTTTTTACATGGTCCACCAGGACGCCCATTTTTTGTGTGGATTTTCTTTTTGGTCCACCGGGCCTATCTTTTAGGCTTAATATATTTTAACTGCATCTGAATTCACAGGGGATGGAAGATCATGACCGTCCATGGTCGAGAGAATCAAGGCTCCACCAGAGAAAACCTTTTTTCCACCACATATGGACCCTCATAGTTCGGTGCCCATTTTCCCCTTGGATCGGTGTGAGTTGGCTGAGTTTTCCTTAAGACCAGGTCTCCTGCTTGTCGCGGGCTAACTTTCTTGTCAAAGGCCCTCTTCAATCGCTTATGGTATAATTAACTATGAGAGATGGTCGTCATGCGCTTATCATCAATGAGATTAAGCTAGTCAAGTCTTGCTTGCACCCATTCAGCTTCGTCTAGCTTGACGTCAGCTAAAATCCTCAAGGAAGGAATCTTTACTTTAATAGGCAGCACTGCTTCCATTCCATACACGAGAGAGAATGGGATTTCCCTAGTAAAAGTGCACACTGAAATGCGGTAGCCATGCAAGGCAAATGGAAACATCTCGTGCCAGTCTTTATATGTTCTCACCATCTTCTGGACGATCTTCTTTATGTTTTTATTCGCCACCTCAACAGCTCCATTCATCTTTGGGAAATATGGCGTCGAGTTATAGTGCTCGATCTTGAAGTTTTCGCACAACTCCTTCATCATTTTATTGTTGAGATTCGAACCATTGTCAGTAATGATTTTGTTCGGAACTCCATATCAGCAAATAATCTCTTTCTTTATGAAACGGGCCACCACTTGCTTAGTGACGTTGGCGTAAGATATGGCTTCCACCCATTTGGTGAAATAATCAACGGCCACTAAGATGAAATGGTGTGTTCGTTGGAGGCAGTTGGCTCGATACGTCTGATTACATCTATGCCCCACATGGAAAAAGGCCAAGGCGAAGTCAACACATTCAAAAGAAGTGGTGAAGCATGTACTTTGTCTGCATATATTTAACATTTGTGACATGTCTGGACATGACGATAACAATCTGTTTCCATTGTCATCCAGTAGTATGCTGCCCTCAAGATCTTCTTAACCATAGTGTGGCCACTGGCATGTGTCCTGAAAGACCCTTCATGCACTTCATTTATGATACGTTCTGCTTTGTGTCTATCCACGCATCTGAGTAGAACCGAATCATAGTTCCTCTTGTATAACACATCACCGTTGACGAAGAAATTTGACGAAAGCTTCCTAAGATATTTTTTGTCAGTGATGGTGATGCCTTCTGGAGATTCTTGTGTTTCTAGATACTGCTTGATATCATAGAACGAAGGATGAGCATCAACTTTAAGCTCTATGACGTTATTTGCCAGGAAATAAGCAGGTTCGTCAAGGTACTCTAAATGAATGGTCGGTGCCTCATTCTTCCACTTGACTTGGAACATAGATTCTAATGTTGCTAGAGCATCTGCCAATTGGTTGTCTGCTCTGGGGATGTGGTGAAAAGTAATCTCATCAAGGTATGGGTTTAGCTTCAATACGTGATCTCTGTAAGGGATCAACTTGACATCAAGTGTTTCGTATTCCCCTTTGATTTGGCATAAGACAAGAGCAAAATCTCCATAGACTTCTAAAATTTTGATTCTATTATCAATGGAAACTTCAATCCCAAAGATACAGGCTTCATACCCAGCCATATTATTAGTATATTTGAAGTATAATCTAGCACTGAATGGTAGATGAAATCCAGTTGGGGAAGTAATTATTGCCCCAATTCCACAACCTTTAGCATTTGCGGCACCATCGAACACGAGCATCCGTCGCGATCCTGGTTCGGGTCATCATTTGGGTCGGGCATTGTATAGTCTCTGGCAAACATGATGTCTTCGTCAGGAAAATTGAAGTGCATAGATTGGTAATCATCCATAGGTTGGTGGGCAAGATAGTTAGATATCACACTTCCTTTGATGGCCTTCTATGTGACATACTGGATGTCGTACTCTGTAAGTACCATTTTCCACCGAGCCACTCGTCCGATGAGAGCATGCTTTTCAAATACGTATTTGAAAGGATCCATCTTGGAAATCAGAAGAGTTGTATGGGTTAGCATATTTTGTCTTAGGCGCTTTACAGCCCAAGCTAATGCACATCACGTCTTTTCGAGCATTGAATATCTCGTTTCACAATTGTTGAATTTCTTGCAAAGGTAGTAGATTGTGTGTTCTTTCCTACCAGTTTCATCATATTGACCCAATACGCATCCCATGGATCCTTCTAACACTGTTAGGTACATGATCAGAGGCATCCTAGCACTAGAGGCATCAAGATCGGTGGTTCTTGCAGATAGTCTTTTATTTTCTCAAAAGCTCTCTGACAATTATCATTCCACACAATAACTTGATCTTTTCTGAGTAGTTTTAAGATGGGTTCGAAAGTGGCCGTCAGATGAGATATGAATCTTGCAATGTAATTCAATCTCCCAAGGAAACCTCAGACTTCTTTTTCAGTTTTAGGTTCTGGTATGTCTTGGATAACTTTGACCTTATCTGGGTTGACTTTAATCCCTTTGTGGCTTACAATAAAACCTAGTAGCTTGCCAGATCTCACACCAAAAGTGAATTTGTTGGGATTTAGTCTCAGTCTGAATTTTCTTAGTCTTACAAAAAGCTTTTCCAGATGAATGAGGGGCCCTTTCTCAGTTTGGGACTTTGTGATCATATCGTCTATATAGAATTCAATTTCTTTATGTATCATGTCATGAAAGAGAGTGACCATAGCTTGTTGATATGTTGCACCTGTGTTCTTAAGTCCGAACGACATAACTTTATAGCAAAAGGTTCCCCATGGGGTGATAAAAGTTGTCTTTTCCATATCTCCGGGAGCCATTTTGATTTGATTATAGCCAGAAAATCCATCCATGAATGAAAAGACAGAGAACTGGGTTGTGTTATCCACTAGTACGTTAATGTGCGGCAGAGGAAAATCATCCTTTGCACTCGCTTTATTGAGATCTCTGCAGTCAATGTACATTGTACCTTCTTATCTTTCTTCAACACGTGAACAATATTTGCTACCCATTATGGGTAACTGGACACTGCCAAGAAACCAGCGTCTAGGTTCTTTTGAACTTCCTTTTTTTTATCTTAAAGGACATCTCTGGTTTTGTTCTCCTCAATTTCTGCTTCACTGGCGGGAAGTCTTCCTTGAGAGGCAATTTATGCACTACAATGTCTTCATCCAGACAGGGCATGTCCTTGTAGGATCAAGAAAACACGTCATTATACTCTCGCAACAACATGACCAACTTTGTCTTCATTTCTGCTTCTAGGGTGGCACCTATCTTGATCTCTTTGGCGTCATCTTCAGTTCTGATGTTGATGACTTCAATCTCTTCTTGATACGGTTGAATGACCTTCGACTCTTGTTTCAACAGTCTAGCCAACTCCTCTAGGAGATTACAATCTTCCTCGCAATCTTCACCAGCTTGGTAAATTGGATTATCAAAGTCATATGGGACCATAATAGAATCGTTATCAATAAGAACAGAAGAAGATCTGCACGATGGATGATTTCATGCTTTTGTTTTAAGAAAAAGTAAAAAGGAAAATGCTTAAAAAACATTGCTTTTTTATTTATATGCAAAAATAAAAAATGAAAGAAAGAGAGCACAATTGAATGCAAAATTTATGTATTGATGATAAGTTCGTGCTTAAGCGAAAGTGCCCTACAACATGATCCATATGCCTTGGGCAGAGCATAGGATTTCAGGAAAACAAAAACAAAAAAACAGGGAATTACTCTTCCAAAAGAGTCACTTCAGAGATTTCCATAATGCTCTAGTTGTTTAGTGTTTGATTGGGTGTTCTTAGGTACACCATACATGGTTCTTCAGGAATTTCGTCTTCGGTTTCTAGAAATGTGACTTAACCATCATCGAGATGGCCTCCAATAGTAAAAACCAATGGAGTCGCAAGTCCTTTACCTTTGTTAGAGGTGTTCTTCTCTTGTGCTTCCTGCTTGCTAGTATAGCCTAGACCGACACCATTTTTATGTACTAGCAATTCCAACACTCTGCCTCATCCCCGAGGGTTTCCTTCTTCTATAACCGTTTTTGCATCCTTCCATGTCACGATCGAAGATGCAAGTTTTTCATGAATCATCTCAATATTAATCACCTCAAAAGCTTGGAACAGAGTTTCGTGCACTTCTCCTCCCACCTCAACATACCAGAAAGAAGCTAAATGGCTTACAAGAACATCTTCTTCCCCCTTAATGACAACCATTTGGTTGTTGATCATGAATTTAAGCCTTTGATGAAGGGTTGATGTCATGACACCGGCTGCATGGATCCATGGTCGACCGAGAAGGCAACTGTAAGCAGGATATATGTCCATCACATAGAATGTGATAATAAACGTGTGTGGCCCAATCTTAATTAGGAGGTCAACCTTACTAACAACAGCCCGCCTGGCTCCGTCGAAAGCCTTCACAATCGTCTAACTAGGTTTCATCATAAGTCCTTCTATAGACAACTTGCATAGCGAATTCTTGGGTAACACATTCATTGATGACCCAATATCAACTAAAACTCGGGAGAAAACAACATCCACACACTCCACAGGGATGTGTAAGGCCTTATTATGATTCTTACCCTCAGGGGGTAATTCTTTGTCATTGAAACTTAGAATATGGCCGGAAGCTATGTTTCCTACTACCTCTTCAAATTGCACCACAAATATTTCTTGAGGCATATGAGCGGCCTTCAAGAATTTCAACAACATCTCTTGGTGAGTTTTTGAACACATCAGCAGTGATAACATGGAGATCTTTGAGGGAGTTTGGTTGAGCTGATCAACCACTTTATAATTGCTTTTTTGTATAACCCTCAAAAACTCCTCCATTTCTTCATTAGAAACAACCTTCTGCTTGGAAGACTGCCCCTGTTCAGCGGTAACTTGTTTTCCAACATATTTGCTGGGAGTACCATGGTTGTTAATGGGCGGTGGTGTTGGCGCAAAAACTCTACCACTCCTGGTGATGCCGCTGGTCCCAACATGGATTTCTACTTCCTTCTTCTCTTCTAGGAAATCCTCTTCCCCAACCTTCTACCCGTTAAGAAAGACAGCTTGGTCGTATACCCAAGGAACAACTTTTGTGCTCTCGTAAAGAAATAGAGCAGGAGTTGAAATAACAAGCTGGCATGATTCATCACATAGGATCTGTAAAGGAATAGAGGTCTGACCATACACATTATCCCAGTCTTCCTCATCACAAAGAATTGTCAATGGAGTACAAGTCGGGTTATTAGGGAGATCCCATGGTTCATCTTCATCATTGTATGGTATATCTAGTGCATCAAAAGGATTATCGAGGGTGGTAACTTATTCATCTCTTGAAATTTGTTCTACCACGAACACACCTTTATCAATCAGACTTTGGATACCATTCATTAATTTAATACAGTCTTGAGGATTAATCAAACAAATGTGACAGTCTGCCGGACAACCGGGATAAATGTTCTTTAATAAGAGTTTCTCTTTAACAATAGAAAAATATGTCCTCATTTTGTCAATGTTTAAAACCAATTGAATCCCTCTAGAGTCCTCAATCATATTCGTGGCATGATGATGAAGAGGCATGGGATTTGTCTTAATCTTTGGAGTATTTCTGGTAAAATTAATCGCTTTCAAGTCAATGAGGTCTTGAATAACATACTTCAGAGTTTTGTAATTTTCGATGTTGTGGCCTGGAGCGCTAGAATGGAACTCGCAGTGTGCATTGGCATCATACCAAGGGGAAGGATAGCTGGAGGGTGCCTAATCTCCCTTAATTGCACTAACCCACCTTTCAAGGTATGGAAGTAACCTAACATACGTTGACGGAATTGGGTCAAATATTTTTTTCTGGCATTCGTTGTCTCTGTTGGCCTTGGTACTGGTTCTGATGTGTTTGATATGGTTGTTGTTGTCGAACTTGTTGTTGAGCCACATGTTGGCTAACAGGGATATCATGTGATTGTTGATGAGGAGTAACAGCAGCGACATAGTGGTAACCTTGATGTGCTTTTCCTTTTCCCATAAAAGCGGCATTGGCTTTTCCTTCTTTCTTCTTTGTGAATCCTTGATACTTTTTTTTTGGTCCGATCAAGGATCCACCAGCGTTTTGAATTTTCCTAGCCTTCATCAGGCTCTCCAATCTTTCACTGACCATAACAACTTCTGAAAATACTGTAGAAGTGGTAGATATTAAGCGTTCAAGGATCGGACCTTGCAAAGTTCCCATGACGATATCAGTTAATTCCTTTTCAAACAATGGTGGTTGCACCTTTGCAGCTAAACCTCTCCATCTTTGCTCGAAGTCTTTGAAGGATTCATTAGGCTTCTGAGTCAAATTTTACAGTTGCGTGCGGTTCGGAGTCATATCAACGTTATACTGTAGTGCTTTACAAAAGCATATGTCAACTCTTTCCAATTCTTAACGTGAGAGCGTTCAAGTTGCATATACCACTCTAGGGAGGCTTCAGTCAGATTGTCTTGGAAGAAATGGATCAGAAGCTTCTCATCATCTGAGTAAGCAACCATTTTCCTACAATAAGACCTGATGTGGGTCTTAGGATAGCTATTACCCTTATACTTCTCAAAGTTAGAATGATGAATTTCAGAGGTATTTTGACTCTGAGCACAAGGCAGATTTTAGCAGCGTCCAACCCTAGCACATCAGGACCTTGCATTGCTCTAACAGTTTCTTGCAAAGCATTGAACTTCTTCTCCAAGTCAGTATTTGGTGGTCCAAAAACATCCACAATTGAATCATCACGGGGACTGTAGAAGTCTTCATGGTCATCATAATGAAATAGGGGTGGAAGCGTACCACTGGGAGGAGGAACTTCGCCACCGGGTGGAGGAACTGCGCCAGCGGGAAGGGGATTGCACCACCTGAGGTCAGAACTACGCCAACAGGAACATGGATTGCACCACTTGGGGTCGGAACTGTGCCAGCAGGAACATGAGGGTTAGTAGCATTTCTCTCTGCAGCTTGCCTTATTTCTTCTTGCCCTCTAGCCATATTTTGAATCACCTCCATCAGCTGAGTGATCTGGGTCCTCATATTCTGCATCTCTTTTCTCATGACGACTTGATTTTGCTCCAACTGATCTATGATCCTTCTTTGATTATTTCTTGTGTTATAGGAGTGTCGGGAAGTCATCTTGTCCTACTGCAGAAGGGTAAGTGGTTGTGAGATTGGGTTTCATGGAATGCAAAATGATGCGTATGTATATGCAATACTTTGAATGATGCTCAAAAGACTCTTGAGACCTTGTGATTATCATATGTATTATAGAAATGTGATCAAACAGTAACATGCACAGTTTTGAAACCAAAAGCAGCACTTCATTATATCCAGGAAATATCAAATACAAATGACTAATCTTTGTTCAATAAGCTGAATACAAGAGTTTTTTAAACAAAAGAAAGGACTAAATAACTAAAAGGTCTTCTTTTGGAGGTGTTCCTTAAGTTTCTTCGACTCAAACACAAATCTACCAACCATCTGATCACAGACCCGAATGAAGTGGTGGACTGAAGGGGGGATATTGTTTTTATCCAAATCTTGAATTACGCTTTCCAACCTTCATGGGACGTCACGAATCATGAGATTTCAATACTCTATCAGATTATTATGTCTAGCACGGTAAATGTCTAAAGTTGGCTGAAAAAGTCTGAGAGACTCCACGTGAGTGTCCAATAATTTGTTAAGTTGAGCCTCCCTCTTGAGCCATTATGAACTATCCCTCTTCAAAACTTCAAAGCGGTCCTTCCAATGAATGGTCGTTCCTTGAGCAGTTTCCAACTCTAAGTACTTATCGTTCGACATATTAGGAGTGATTTATGAAACTTTTATTGCTTCTTCTTTGAGCTGACGCTCATCTTCAGTTAAAGTCAAGGTACCTCTTAGTTGTTCTTCAAGACCATCAATATCATCTTCGAGTTTTTCCCTAGTCCTCTTTTTTGTAGCAGAAGCTAGTTCACAAAAATGCCATGCTCTTTCATAAGATTCTTTGGCCTCTTTCAAGCGCTGCCGAAGAGCCTTCACCGATGCATCAGCCCCTTGAAAACCATTTTGATACATGATCCTTAAATATTTTTCTAACTTCAACTTTTTTCTACTTTCGGCTGCTTGATCTTGTTCAACTTCCATCTTTCTTTTGAATTGACCATTTTCCACACCAGCTTGGTGATCTTGGTTTTCCTTAGTCAACTTTTCCACTAACCGCTTCAGCTTCTCATATTCTTCCATGGACACATGAGTGGGAACAAGAGGCTTCACTTGCATGGGAGGTTCAGGAGAAAATGGTAACAACCTTTCTGCCACTCTAGCCAACAACCATCTATTGTATGGTTCTTTAGCCACACAATTTTTTGCTTTCAACTCCCCTCTTCCTTTTGTATGGATCTTGGTCCATGCCTTAGCAATTTTTTTGACAAATCCAGGATCTTCTGCTTTGTTGAGCAAAAAAAAGCTTTGGATCTTCTCTGCCTCGGGCGCATCTTCCATAACATAACCCAATTGACGTAGTGCCATAATTGGGTTGTAATTAATACAGTCTGCTCTTCCAATCAGAGGTACGGTATAGAATTCCCCACAATTGAAAATAATTTCCACATCATAGTACTCATGGGAGTACCAAGCAATGTCATCTGCTACCAAAGACATGATGCGCCTAGACCACTTTAGTTTCTCCTTGTTCTCCATAAATGGTCCCTCCTTTGGCAAATGAGAAACATACCACTTGAATAATAGATGAGAACAACATTGAACCATTCCTTTTTTCTTCTCACTCCTCCAATGAATGTAATAGTAAGTGTCAGCAAGAAGGGTGGGAATAGGATTCTTTTGAATGAAGAGAGTAACAACAACGATGTCTATGAAATTGTCTATATTTGGAAAGAGGACAATCCCATAGATTATCAAAGCGAGAGAGATACCAAACCTTTCCCAATCTTCATTAGTCTTCTAGTGAACAACCTTGTCAAGCAAAAACTTCAGGGGGAATCCATGAGTGCCTCCTTTGTTGTCCAAACTAGCATCAACCTCTTCTTTAGTCACGTGGAGGGCAAGAGCAATAACAGGAGATTTTGGCTCTTCCTCCAAACCGGTCTAGATGGGTTGGTCCTTAATCTTGATATTTAGCAGGTGGGAATATTTCTCAAGAGTGGGGGCCAACTGGTAATTCTAGAAGGTGAAACATCTGAGTAGAGCATCATAGAATTGTGCCATAGCAAATAGATCCCAAGTATCTACACCAGAATGAAGAAGGTCAAGTAACTTCCCATGTTCTCCTTGAAAGTTGATTTTGATAGCCTTTGGAACGCCAATCAAAAGGTATTGGATGACCTCCAACTTTGGCTCTCTAAACTTCAAGGAGTTAGTGCTTCTCTTGTTTCAGTCAGTCATTTTTCAGTAATACCTAAGATAATCATAGTCTCTTAAGTCCCTTGATATGCAAAAAATGTTATGCAATGCAATGCTCATGAATGCACACCAGAACATGTATGCAGAACAAGGATCAAGGTTACAGAATCTGCAGGACAACACGATAAAGTATCTCTCACCTCAGGTAGGCAATCTATTGGTTTATAACAGGGCATCCCAAGGGCTTTCAAACAAGGTCCCACACACTAACCCTCAAAAGTTTTCCACCATAACGACTACTCGTAAGATGGTAATCCCTTTAAAGGATGAGCATACAGTTATGTCTTAGTAACCTTTAGAATAGGGTTCTACAAAAGGTCCTCAGAATCACGAACTCTCAGGTCGAAAATAAAGACGCCATTATGACTACTTGTAAGGCATAATCATCCCAAAGGGGCCCCATCTGAGCGGTGGAAGTTAAACCAACTCAACGAGTCCTAAGTCTTGCAAATAAGAAAGCAACCACCTCCTAGCTTAGTGTATACTGGAAAAGCTCGGGTAGAAAGCCTTTCTCCTCACAAACCATCCCCAATAAACCCAACAGATAAGAGAACGCATCATGATAATAAAGCAACAAAAGCAAATAAATCACACATATGACAAGCAAACTAGATTTGGCTTGCTAGAGTGAACCAACTCCCCAACAGAGTCGTCAAGTTGTCGCTACTCGAAAAAATGAAACAACGGAGAGGCAAAAGTGGAAAAAAATAGAAGAGTCGCCATCGAACTTTATTTATCCCAAAAGGGGAAGGGAAAACATCGAGAAAACCAACAAGAAGGAAATGGATAAGATGGTCTCGCAACCAAGAGAAAGGGTTCGGAATCCGGTTATGCGAAGGAAAGGTATTAGCACCCCTCACATCCATCGTACTCGATGGGAAGCATTTGCTTGTCTATATGTGTAAGGATGTTGCTAAAAGATATTGCCTTCTAAGAGTGTTCTAAAGGGAGATAAAAGGGTATGAAACAAAAATAGAGAGAAAAGAGAAGGTGGAAAGAGGGAGGAGACTCGGTAGAACTTCGTGGTCCTATGCCTATGTATTCTCAATAGGTATGAGAAAGTCAGAGTCAACGTAGTTCGGAGGGCTGCGAGTGAAGAAAAATGGAAGTGTGCTCGCCAAGGATTGGGGCCCTTGTGCCTACATATCTTCACTTAAAAGAAGTGAAGAATCAGAGCGTCCGTAGTTCGGACTATGGTTTGTTGGTGTTTTTATAGATAATGCCAACGTACGCATTCTAGCAGTTAGGTGTATTACAACTCATTTGTGGAGTCTTAGGCGTTACCTGATTGCGATAGAACGGATGTAACATGTCCTTTTTGAAAAGAAATAGTTTTCGCCATCAAGGCAAGATGTCACATTTGATTGGTTGAGGGTTGTTTTAAGGGTGAAATAAGTCCTCAGATAGTAACCCCTTGCGGGTAGTACCCAATTCTTTATCTCAAAAAATTTATTATGAAAATAGTGTGGCAAATATAGTCACGTCTTTGTATTAAAAGATGAGTACCGAGACCACACATTCTTAAATGAGTATCCTAATACTCGGAGAGGAAGAAGTCTTCACTCAATCCTCTCTCTTTAGTTCAATATAAAGATAACCTTATTCTCTTATTAAAGATGTTTTGATTTTGAATGGTAAGTGCTTTATAACAGTGAACCCTAAAGGTAATGTTAAGCACTTGGGATAGGACAGGGCCTTCGCCTAACCACTCCACAACTATCCAAGTATATTAGGAAAAGAAGTTTGAAAATGCACTTGGTACAAGACCAAGGTTTTTAGACTCATGGAGACAAAAGAAATATAGAAAAGGTTTTGAAAAGAAAGGGTGGTGAATAGATCAAGGTAGGTTGATGGCGATGCACGAAGAAATCGACTTACAAAGGTGGAATCCATACAAGGTTATGATGGGTTAATACCAAGAGATGAGAAACGAGGAGAGGTGGATCCCTAAGATACAAACCAAGTTAAATGATTTGACATTGTATCAAGTCTTATTTGTCCCTTTTATTGAAAATGTGTTCTAACCTAGATTCATTTTATCTTTCTTAACCAACAAGCAATCAAGCATAAAAGAAAACTAAGCTATTACATTGTAAATAAGGAGAGGGAAACATAGTGCTCACCAAGGGGGGAGATGATATATGTTACATGGAAGATATGAGTAAGGATGTACGAAGATGCACTAAAAGAGAAATATCAAAAACAAGACAAAAGGTTAAATTCAACAAGATAAGCAATGAATGGTCATAAGTGCATAAACATGTAAAACATGAAGCAATTGATCAAGACGTGTAATATATGAGATGAAAACAATATGGGCAGCAACCACATCAATTCACAAATCATCAAAGATCAATAAGGCAAGATATGAGAACAATCTCCAAAGCATGCACAAAATACAAGTCAAACAATCTCACAATGAACAAAGGATCATGTGAAGTGTGTGTGAGGTAATGTGATCATGAAATGAGGGCATAAACACATTGACCAACAAGTTAAACATCTTACATGAAACATATAAGGATCAACAAACTTCAACTAGCACATGTAAAGAAGTATCAAAACAAGACTAGCTCAAGAGGTAGTTAACTGAACACTCAAACAATGCTAAACTTGTAAAATCAACTAAAAAAAAGGAAAAAGGTTCAAAGATTATGAAACCAAAGCAAGAAGAACCTCAAGGAAGTATGTTATCATATTCCAAAATGCCACAAGCTATAATCAATCTTAACTAGGTCAAGGGATCCATAAGCTAGGCATATGGCTCAAACATGAGGAATTATCAACCACCCTCAAAGAGGCTTCCACCAAAAATAGTAATACACTCAAATAAAATCCCAAAAAATAAGCAAACATAATTTCAAAGACATACTTAAGCAACTGAAAAAGATGGGAAGAAGACAGGCTAAGGATAATGCTCAAAATGGTTGAATCATACAAGTTATGCATCAAATCGGGGGTAAATGGAAGGTCAAAAAGTGAGAAATGGAAAGTCACCTTAGGTAACTCAAACCAAGCTCAAAACATCATCATATAACCCTCATTCAATGGTCTTAATATAGCTAAGAAACTAGCCTCAAATGATGAGTATAAGTCACTCAAGTCCTCAACCCTAATGCAAGAGTATCAATGGAAGTACTCACTCAAATTAAATCCAAAATAAATGAAAAATAAATAAATAAAAATAAATAAAATTATGAAAATTAACACAAGACATCAAAGAAACAGAAAATCAAAATTTGGTATTTTACAAATGTGTGGAAGTATTTAAAATAAAATAAAATGAGAGAGTGAAAATAAAAGAAAAATAAAAAGAAATAAAATGAAATGGGGTGCATCAGGAATTTCAAAATGAATTGAATCCTAGTTCAATGCGCATATGGGCCCAAATCAGGGGCATGAAAAGAAAAATTCCCCAGGCCCAATCCAAATGAAATAAAACTCATCCAAAAAGAGAAACACACTGTTTCATTAAAGGATGTGGTCTTCCACATCACTTTTCAACGCATGCGCGCGCAAAGTCAACTGCCAACTCAGACAAACACCTTAGTTAACACCTCAGACACCGGAGCCCTAGCTCCGGTCATCTTCTTCGGTGAGCCTCACCGGTGATCCCTGTATACTCAAATAAAAATCAAAACCTCATACATATTTTTGAAGGAAATCTCATGAGGAACACGAATCTGGCCATAGAATTTAAAAAAGATTCATCTAACATGGTGAAAACTCAGCATGAAAGTTTGACACACAAACTGAAAATTGTTCAAACAAGCATAACAACCATTCAAACATTTCCTACACAAGGTAGGGCTTCAGATGCAACCAACATGAGCTTATATTTATGCCTAGAAGGAGAGATTCAGAATGATAAATTTTACCTAAATGGAGTAACTCTGTTGGTCCTTCAAAGTGTTTTTAGGCTTCAAATAAAACCCTCCAATGGACTGCTTGTATCCCAGTGATGAAGAATCAAGCAAAAGGAAAGCATAATCTTCAGCGAAAAATCAAACTCGAAGAGAGAGAAAGTAAGAGCTTTTTGAAGTGATTTTTATCTCTTTCTCTACATAATCATTTCCCTCTCATGTTAGGGTTTATGTATCCTTTATATATGAGGGTTTAGGAGTGTTTTTTGGAACCCGTGATGTGTGAATGGCTTGTTTTGCAAACTTGCCAAAAAAAACTCAAAAGAGAGTGTACACAGATTTGGGATGGTTGGCACACCACTTCGGGTCAGCATTGAGTACAAATGAGGGTGAGAAAATGAATTTGGATGATTATAAATGAAGGAAATGAATTCGTTGGATGGTTTGGTGATTTCCATACATGGTGTAAAAATTTGAAAATGCTTGAAAATGTGAAGAAATGTTTGCCCATTTTGGGTAAAGTTTGGTGTTGTCATGACATGATGATGATATGGTACAAAAGAGAGGCAAAACCAACCAAGATTGTGACTTGAAAAGCTAGAAAAATCAAACTAGGTCACATATCCATGTATTCATGTTCATCATGCACTAAACTTCCTTGTAAATCATCAAATGACATGGAATTTGAGGTCATGGTGTTGGCAAGATCTTAAGGAACAAGTTTCATATTATAGGTAACTTGATTTGAAGCTTTGAAGTTCATGAGTTTTGACCTTGAAGTGAATGATCCAAAACTAGGTCATCCAAAATGACCTTGACTAGGAAGGATCATAACTTGAGCTCCGCAGATGGAAATGATGAGTTCTTATATTTTTTTGGAAAGCTTAGATGATAAAGAACAAACTTAATGTTTGAAGAAAGTTGAGGAAAAGCTGGGATCCACATGAAAACTGTCATAGAATAGGGGGGATCCTTTGATGCCCTCTAAATCTTTTTTACTTTGTAAAACCAAATTGAAGACATCATAACTTGAGGTGTGTAGATCCAAAGGATGAGTTCTTGTACTCAAAATAAAGGTTGAAGAGCAAGGAACAAATCTCATGTTTGATGAAAAAGGAGATGGAGCTTGTATCATGATGAAACTTATCAAGGAAGTTAAGTGCTAAAAGAATGGATTTTACACTTAGAAACCTTAAAAACCCTAATTTAGCAACATCTTGATCCTTTTGCCAAAGATAGAATATGATTCATGATGATGAAATTTCTTGATTGATCTTGCCCAAATGGGATTTGTGTACTCAAATGACAAAAAACCTAATTTCACAGCTTCAAGGAATAGGCGGTTAGTTCCAATGCTTTTCCATGATCCAGATGAAATTCAAGTATGATAAGATAACATGAATGCCTTGAGACTTGATGAATCCAAAAGCTTGAGAAATAAACTCAACTTGCCTTGAGAAAAATGAACTCTTGACCCAAGTCAAAATCCTTTGAGTTCTCTTGTCTAGAGCTTGAACCATGCACTCGTGAAGATGCAAATGCTAATGCTAATGATAGTGATATGGAGGTCGAAGGTTAGGGTGAAAAAGAGGGAGTGACAATTTATATATTTGTTCATATCTCTCTTGTTAAGAATTGGAAAGTCTAAATTCCCCAGCCTCCTCTTGGGCTTAGTACAAGGACCCACAGACTTCTTAGAAGCATCCCCAACCTCCTTTTGAGCTTCATACAAGGACCCTCAGACTTCCTAAAAGTATAGGATAGGCCCTAGTCATCCCTACATCAATTCCCATGAAAGATAATTGACAAAAATATAAAACACAAGTACATTGAACAAAACAAATTATATTAATAATAACATATCAATAAGGTATAATTATTATCAATATAATATTTATTATAATTAAAAAATTAATTTAATTATTTTATTAAACAAATTTTGTATACCCACAATAGATGAGTTATAATCATACAAATTAAAAATATTTATATTTTATTTTAAAATAAAAAAAATTATATAATTGTATCTACGATACAAATTAATAAAAATTACTCAAAAATATAACATTCATCATTACAAAAAGAGTTATTAAACTATAGGAACTTTAAAATATTACAGTATCATCTTGTAAAATATTATAATGTCATGTCAAATGATTCTTAAATTAAGGACAAATCATTATAACAAATAAAATGAATCTAATATGTTCTAGCAATCATGACTTTTTTTTTTGGTTAGTAGCAATCATAACACTTAAATAAATTAATTAACAATAATGTTATTACAAATCAAATATATTTTCATAAAAGATATTTTAGACTAAAATTTTAAAAATATACAATTCTCATATAAATAATTTACCAAATATGGGAAGAGTCCACTAAATCAAGAATGTAATTTTAAAATCAAATAAAGAATTTTGATGTAACAAATAAATAGAGTAAGATGTATCAAATTATCAATATGCACATAAATAGTTGACAGAATAATGTACTTTCATTTATCAAGAATATAAATTCACAATGAACAAAAAATTCTATATAATATAGAATACAGGCTAATCAATGCAAAATTCATTATTTATGCTATATATTGTCACACTAAATATTTTATTGATCAAATATTAATTGTTTGGACAAAAGAAAAACAAATTAATAATTTTGGAATATCATAAAATGTCATAAGTGTCCCAACACTTATTAAATTTTCAACAACAATGGTAAAGTTTATTTTTTATAAGAAAATTATAATTGGGTCGTACCCATAAATTATGCCCAATTTGATATCAGAGATTTGAGAACAAAAATCAACAATTTCTTATAACTTTTGTTTGTGATAATGGGATTTAGAGATGTTCGATATTAATTCATAATTTAATTTGTTGAACAACGAGAATGAAACTTTAATTGTTCCGAGTTTTTTTTTCGCCAAAAACCTTGTAGAATGCATCAATTTTTTTTTTAAATATCTCAGCAGAAATTATGAGAGGCATCTGATTCACATTAACATATATGTAAAAATAGTAATCATTCAAAAGTTTTCATACTATCAAATATAAGAGCAACTTTAATGCAGGGTTGTTAAACCAAAATTTTGTATAACTTACTCTATTAATAAAGAATTTGCATTATAGTAAGGCTGACATGGCATCTACGTGAACTAAAATTTAGATTCCATTATCTATATAGTTAATGTTAACTATGTGAAATATATTATAATATTATTTATTTAATTAATAAAATATTCCAACAACATTAAAGTAATGACATGATATTTAAAAATAGTAACGGTGATATTATAATTTTTTACCTTCTATAAATTCTGTAGAAACTTTAATTTTTTTTACACACAATTTTACTTCTAATTTTTTTTTTCATTTTCAATCTTATTTATTTATAAAATGGATCCCAACCAATGAAATCTTTATTATAATTAACTCTCAGTGACAGTTCTCAAAATTTTCAAATGTGTCTGCGACCATCGCTCCTTATTGCCGACGGTTCTCAAAATCTCCAACCTTTTATGTTTCAATCACCGCCATTCTCTACCGGCAACAATTCTCAATATAGCTTACCGTTTATGTTTCAACCACCACCAACCATCGACGTTGTAGAGTCTCCTAACGTTGAATCAGAATCACCGTTTATAATAAAATATATTTAATATTATTTCTAAGTTTTTAAGGTAAATTTTATTAAAAAAATTGTATGCATTTTAATTAAAATAATTAAATCTATGGTAACTTGAATAAAAAATATAAAATGTGGGGTCAAATTTTAGTTTCTTATAGACAATCATCATTAAAGTAAAAACTACTCAAATCAACTATAAATTTTTTAAATCCTTTAAATCCTACGAAACACTTTGACCCCACAAAAAATATTTTAGTTTATCCATTTAGTTTACTTCCATTAAAGATACTCTAAGTCAAACCTTTTTATTGTGTTGCTAATACTTAATATTATTCTTATCCACCTAATTTATTAAGAATATGCGGAATCATGTGTGGATCTCAATCGACAAAATAAATATATAATATTCCATATCAATTTTAAAATAATTGATTGAAACAACCATTTTTTTTAATAAATAATTGATTGAAGAGAAAACTAAAAAGAAATTTAGAGATGAGATATTACTATAATGGGTAGAAATATAATCATAACATACTTCATTGTTGTAAATAATTTTAGAGATGGTTCATGTCATACAAAATTTAAGTATTCAACTAAAAGTTATAATTTATATATTTTACAACTTGATAGTCATAATATGTATCAACCATACGCTGATATTAATTGATAGATTTAATGGAAGTAGATAAACACAAATTATAGCATATTATAATATTATTGAATAATTAAGAATAATAAGAACGGTATATTTTGGAAAATTTAAGAGACGACTGTCTGAAGAGAATACGAGAGAATTATTAGTCTCATTGTTGTTTAGGATTTTCAGAGTATATTAATTGTCTAATGGGACAACCCTTAAATAGATAAACGGCTCAAGGATCTCTTATTAGATTTAACTTAATGGTCCAACCAATCATTCAAACACAAAACTCAATCAAACAATTCATCTATTTAGTGAATAATAATACTAGACCATACTATAACTAATTAATAATTAAATTATGTCAATCTATATTTGATTAATTAAATTTTATATATATATATATATATATATATATATATATATATATATATATATATATATATATATATATATATATATATATATATATATATATATATATATATATATATATATATATATATATATATATATATATATATATATATATATATATATATATATATATATATATATATATATATATATATATATATATATATATATATATATCAAAAAATTTATGAGGATTCATTTATTATAATTTTTTTTTTACCAAGATCATTATGGAATGAAAAAAGAACATCAAAGTCAATTAATGTTTAATTTTTATAAATATTTTTTTATATGTAAGTCTTCATGGAAAATTGTGAAAATATTAACTACATTCACAGATGTTTAAAAGTCAAATAACAGGAGGAAAAATATCTTATATATTAAATTTACCTTAAAATTGTCATCATATAATGAAGGCTAGAGATAGTATATTGAATAAGAAATAAATATGATAATTTGTTACCTAAAGAAAAACTTTAAAATTGAGACTATAATAAAATAGATATTAATGTCATTGTCATATTTATGCTATAAAACCATCACTCAGGTCTCTCTATTAAGCATTGAAAATTATTTAACCAGTAAGAGTTATTTATATCAATTAATTAAAAGATGGGTGAGGGAAGAGGCAGTGTCAATAGTGCAAGTCTTATTACAATGTTAGTATTATTTATGTTTGTGTTTCATCCTAATATGATTCATGCAGAAACATACACAGTTGGTGATGCCAAAGGTTGGTCCTTTGGTGTTCAAAACTGGCCAGCAGGAAAAACTTTCAAAGCAGGTGACATACTCGGTAAGCATCTTATTATTATTGCATCATCGATAAATTAATTATTATTAGTATTATCTAATACATGTTTTAAATTTTAACTATGGTGTCCATGCAGTATTCAACTATCCCCCTTTGATACACAATGTGGTGACAGTGAATGAGTCTGGCTTCAGTTCATGTGTGGCTCTTGGAGGATCTGGATTACATGTGTCTGGAGCAGATAAAATCACACTTGTTAAGGGAATGAACTATTTCATATGTGGTGTTCCTGGTCATTGTAGTCAAGGACAGAAAATTGCAGTGAATGCTAGTTAAGCATTAAATGTATTCTATTCTTAAATAAATAATTAATATTCTTAAAAATTAATTTCTTTGCAATGAGGAAAAATATCACCTCATGATATTTTTCTGCGATTCCTGACCGTTGGATTAATTTTAACGGTTTGATCTCTTCAGTTATTTAATGGAAATTTTTTCTTTTCTGTCATTGGATAATTCAGAAGGCTGAAATTAAAGCAGAAGGGGCAGGAGAAAAAAGACGTAGCAAGAGAGGATCAATGATGTTATTTCCCTAGTTATGTTTTTGCAATTCTATTTTTCTTGAAGCAAATGTATTGTTACATAAGATAATTGTTTATGTGAATTTTTTTTATAATAAAAAATATATTGAATATAAATTACTATAATAATTAATAATTTAAAAAAAAAATCAAAATGACCAACAAATGAACAGCCGTTCGCCATTTGAATTGGCGAAAGAGTGTAAATGGAAAATAAGTTCTAGCCAATTTGCCGTTTAGATTGGCGAATGAGTTCATCTAATTTTTTTCTAGGGTTTCGCTTTTATTTTTTAAATTTGTTTATTACTATCTATATGTTTTTATATTTTTTAATAGCTATATATTTTTATATTTTTAATTATTATTATTTTTTTAAACATAATTATTATTAATAAACTTAAAAAAATTAGGTTTAAATGATAAAATTAATTTTTGAATTAATAAACTTGAAATAATTAATTAAAATTTAAATTACATTAAGAAAAAATTACAATTACAATTGAACAAAAGAAAAAAACTAATGACCGGCTCTATCCAAGTAACCATCGGTGCCACATTATGGGGGACGTGGGTTGCAACGAGGTCTACGACGAGGTTGTTTTGGTGTGTCCGGTCTCTGTGTGTTGAGTTGTGGAGGAGGGTATGGTTGGGACGACCCCGACATATCAAATAGAGTTTGCATCATTTGACCCCAATAGTCAGGAGGTCCACTGTCAGCGGCGCTTCCGTAGTCAAGCTCAATGCCCATGTTTTCGAAGGATTGTCGGGGAGGTTGGGTGGAGTATGGAGGTATGGTTGTCCAAATGTGTACATGGAATTGGGTTGGTCTAGGTGTGTTGGTTGTTGTGGGGTGTGGTAGTCAAATAGTGGGTGGTTGGAGGGGTAGTTGGAGGGGGTAGGGTCAAATGAGCGGTCTGGGCTATAGGTGGAGAGGGTAGGCTCAAAAGACGTATCAGGGTTGTAATGGTAAGGTGGTTGAGGATGGGATTGGGTGGGTGGCATGTAAGATTGTCGTTGTTGATAGGGGGTATTTGTTGGCATGTATGGGTTTTCGTAAGGCTGGTTTTGGGCACTGAACTGTTGTTGTGGGTTTGACGAAGAATCACGTTCCCTTGGATCGGCCAAATAGGTTGGCTGGGACAGGAAAGGCTGAGATGTCGTGACAGACCTAAACCAAGTCATATATTGAAGACTTGGCCTAGCCCCGTGCACAATACAGTCGGTTAAGACGTATTGCCTTCTTTTTTTCCAGTGTATACGCAACTCCTTCCAATCACTGACACTCTACTGTGCATCTACCCGCTTTTGATGCCACTGCCCCAAGTCTACTGGAGCATCTGAAATATCCCGATGCATCCCAAATTGTAGTTTCACCCGATCACTTTGGTGCATCTCCACCGTAGTGAACCTAATTATGGGTGTCGTTGATGTCCACACAGCGGCATCGTCGGGGTTGGGCTCGTGGTCGAGACCCTCGTACGGCATCCAGACAAACTACAATAAAGTTGGACAATTAAGTTAGACAGAGTTTGAGAGGTTTATGCATATACATTAAAAAAATTAATGGTAAATAACTTACATCATCTGGCCCAAGGTGGTCGATTAGGTTGCGGTATTGAATTATAGAGTGCCTTGGACATCTTTGATAATTCATCCCTGGAACAGACCACCTAAAAAAATAAACACATCTCAGAAATTATTAACTGAAAAAGAATATGTAGTTGCTAAATAATCTTGAAAAGATACTTACTTGTTGGCGTACGGGAACGTAAAAGAATTCCTGTTTATTGGAGCAAGCATTGGCATCCTAGACCAACCCCACGCTTGCAGAAGATAAGCACAACCATAAAAAGTACAGATTTTTTTTTTGAAGTTTCACAAAGTGCGCTATATAGATGGGCGAGGATAGCTGATCCCCAGCTATATTTGCACACTTTGTTAATATTCCGCAATAATGGTAAATACATAGTATGGACGGTATTTCCAGTGCCATTTGGAAATAAAAAGTGCCCGAATAAAATCATAATATAGCATCGAGTTTTGAGTATTTTCTCATACTCGGTGCTATCATCAGTTAAGACAATACAGTTGTATTGTTCTCTAAGGTATTTTAAATTAATTCCCTGACCCCTCGGGTGGCCCTCGCTTTCCGCCTGAGGTCCGTCCGTACAAAGAGGGGCGCCCAATAAATCTTCGCAAAGTTGGTCAGGGACACCGACTTTGCCGTTGACGGCCTTACCATCGATGTGTAATCCGAGCAACATGTGAACGTCCTGAAGAGTCACAGTACACTCACCAAAAGGAAATGTATGTGTCTCCGGTCTCCAGCGTTCTAACAACGCTTGAATAAATTTCATGTCGAGGGAGTAAGATTTGATTTCGATCAAATCACGAAACCCACAATGAGTAAGGTAGTTACGTGTCTCCACAACCTAACTTATGTTTGATCTCCGATCGGCACCCATCCATCGAGAGTGCATACAACAACCATGACAACGTTGGCAGGATCCTCCCTCGACCCACGTCTATTGCATAAGGCATATTGCCCAAAATTTCATGCGGGAAATCAAGGACAAGACGCTGCGAAAGAAGGTTGTGAATGCGGGATATGCACTAACTGAACCCACATTCAGATACTACCGGGACGAGATCAGACTGAACAACGCGGACACATTAAGATGGATCGATAGCATTGATAGGGAGAAATGGACACGGGCATACGACAATGGGGTGCGATGGGGTCACATGACAACTAACCTCATCGAGTCAATGAATTCTGTTTTCAAGGGAATCCGAAACCTCCCAATAACTACCTTGGTAAAGGAAACCTATTTTAGGCTAGAATCACTCTTTGATAGAAGACGTATGAAGTGGGGTTCGGTATTACAATCAGGCCAGCTGTATAGCGATACTTCAATGAAATTCATGAAAGAGGAAGCTTCCAAAGCCAACACACATGTGGTCACAATCTTTGACCGTACAACTGGTTGGTTTAGTGTTTCGAGTCTATGGATCACAACGAAGGAAGGCCTAGGGGATGTTACCGTGTTGAATTGGATAAGAGCTAGTGTGATTGTGGAAAGTTTCAAGCATTTCGTATATCGTGCTCTCATGTCATAGCAGTATGTTCCAAGTTGCGCCAGGACCCAACCAACCTTCTTTCTGCAGTTCACCAAGTCATTAGTCTATGCAATGTCTACACATGCAGCTTTCAAGTGGTGGCAAATGAGGACTATTGGCCTCAATACGAAGGTGAAATTGTTTGGCATAATGACTTGATGCGCAGACAGAAGAAGGGTCGGCCTAACAGCACTCGCATTCGAACTGAGCTGGATACTGCAGACAAGTTGGTGAGATTGTGTAGTTCGTATCGGCAACCAGGACACAATCGAACAAAATGTCCTAACGTAGGATCAAGAAGCAGATCATAGTTTCATATTTAATCTTGTCCTGTTAAATCAATATCAAATTCCATTTGATTAATAGCAACTTTTATAAGATTAATAGCAAATTTCATTAGAATAATACTAGGTTTCAATCAATTAAAACCATAGTTAAATGACACAACAACAACATGACAACAAAACACTGCGCGAAGGCAACATAAATTAAATAAACATAACAACAACGTAAAGACTTAAAACAGAACACTGCACCAAAGTGTCTACGATATCACGACCATCAACTTTATCTTCTTGGGTGTCAAAATCATCACAAGGGCACTAGCATCATTTTCCACTTTTCTCCATTCACGAGTAACTTCGTTTCTCCCGGTCTCCTCGACCAGCCTCTCGATTTTCCTAATCTTTTCTCCTGGACCAATGTCTCCTTCTCGCCAGCGGTTCAGTTCCTTGTGCAAGTGCTCCAACGTCTGCGTATTCCAGAGGAGCACCTTCATCGGAGGCTTTGTTGGTGAAAACACAACTAGGGCATTTCTTTTCATTAGATCGAACGTTGGAAAAGGTTCCTCCGATGCTGATGACGACAACGAAGAACGTTGATTTAGAAATGCAGACATTCTAGACTCCACTCAACTCGAACTGCACTAACACTTTAGTCTTTTGGGATATAATGTTGTGAAAACATACATGTGTTTGCGCTCGTATTTATAGTTAAAAAAATAGTACGTACCCTATATGATATGACTTAAATAACCTTACAACATTTATACACTCAAAATTTGCTCAACACTATATTTTTATTTTGTATTTAAACCTAAATTTATTAAACCAGTTTAAGTTTATTGTTTATTAAACATAAATTTATTAAATTAATTTGAAATTATTTTTATTTAAACCTAATTATTGTAAGTTTATTAATTAAAAAATAAATTTTAACATTAAACCAAATTATTTTAAATTTATTAATTCAAAAAATAATTTAAACAATTAAATCTAATTTTTTAAAGTTTATTAATAATATTTATGTTTAAAAAAATAATAATAATTAAAAATATAAAAAAAAATTCGTTTTTAATTTTTTAAAACATTAAATGAAATTAAAAATATAATCAAAATATAAAAACGGAAATGGATGGAAATGAAACCCTAGCAAATGACCTCATTCGCCAATTGCCCTGGCGAAACCTTTTAACCTTGACCTCATTCGCCAATTGCCCTGGCGAATTGTCTTCATGTTGGCCTAATTTGCCATTCCATACGGCGAACGAATGCTGGTAAGCTAGCTAGTTTGGAAAATATCTTGAAATATTACTTATTTTGATAAATATAATTTAATATATAATAATTATAAAAAAAAATTATGTTTATGTTATTTATAAAATTATAATATTATTTTTAAAATTTTAAAATGTTCAATGTTTTTTTTTTGACGAAATTTTTTTAATGTTAAATATGAAGAAAATTGTGAATAATTAAAGTATACCCAACACTTAAAAATATTTTTTTTTCTTATGATGCATCCTTACCAATGATTATATCTCTTGCATGAAGAACTTGTTAAGTATTAACAAGTGTGAGTAGGGTGGATAATAGTCCCACATTGGATAGAAATGTGGTGACTTGAGTATTTATAAGTGAGAGAACCCATACACCTATTACCTTAAGGTTTTTGGTGAGTATGTGGTGTGTCTCTCACAAAGGTTGCTCTAGAAAAAAAGTCCCACTATGTTCAATGCTCCCTAGTTGAAAGTCCAACAGTGGTATCAGAGCCTGGTTCGAATAAAGGGAACGACTTACTTGTATCGAAAGTGGTTGAGTGTCTCGTTGAAGATGTCAACGGCGGTAAAGGGTGCAGTTGCATAGTTAAAGTTTCCGCTTAAGGGAGAACATTGGGATAGACTCACACTTGAGGGAGAGTGTTAAGTATTAACAAGTGTGAGTAGGGTGGATAATAGTCCCACATTGGATAGAAATATGGTGACTTGAGCATTTATAAGTGAGAGAACCCATACACCTATTACCTTAAGGGTTTGGGTGAGTATGTGGTGTGTCTCTCACAAAAGTTTCAATAATTAAAAATAATCCAACAAAATTGTTATTCAATAATTAAAAATAAATTAATCGCGAACAAATGACATAACTTCTACTCAAGTCAAAATGAATATAATTTGTAACAAGAGAAGTTTGCTCCTACATCATTAGTTGTGATTAAATATAAGTCTTAAAGAGAACATGAACTCATAACCTAATTGTGATTAGGGTTTTCAAAATATCTGAATGAGTGGGTATAACCTTCATCTATTTATATAATATCAAAATATGTGCACCATTCCTTACAATATACTATGTTTATATAATTCATGCTGGTGCACCATAAGAGCACACCCTTGAGTCATAATAAATGTTGTCAACAATATTTATTCATCTATTTAACATTATAAAACTTTACTACATATATATACTTTAAAGTAATTAATAGGGTATCACATTTTAGTCATAACTAATGTTCTATGAAACATGCTAACTATTCTTAAGAGTATATTACTTTCAAGAAACATAATAAACAATAAATTATTTTAAAAAATTATTAACATGATACAAGTTCTAAATTCAAACTTAAAAGAATTGGCTTCAAAAGCTTTATACCAATAATCTCTCATATGAATCAGACATATATCTAATATATATAAATTTAGTATGACCATAGTCATTCTATTGAGCAAAATGTACTATTAGAAAAAACACATTTAACTTCAGACGCAAAATGTATTTAATCTCAACTATAGAGACGAGGTAACGAAAGACGTTATGAAAAATGCAAACTTTACCTCTCGATTTTTTAAAAATCGACGGGTATATAAAAAGGTCATGGGTTCAATTCTTATGAATATCTTTTTAGAATTTTGAAATGGCTATACCATATTTTCACCTCGGTTATCTCATAAAACCGAGGGGTAAAACAAGTTTGAGTTTATTAAATTTAATGTGGATTGCTTATTTAACTAAATCTCATATAACTTCTCAAAATTAGTTAGAAAAATACTTATCTGAATAATTGTGTTATATTTGAAGACCAACTTACATTAATTAGTGATTTTGAAGTTTCTTGCAACTCACCATTCATCTCACACTATTTTATGGTTAAAATCTCTTCAATGTTTCAAGTTCTTTATTCAAAATTTTCTTTTCTACTAATTCATTTTTAAAAGCATAAAACTTGATGCTTTGAAAAATGAACAAATATGAAAGAAAGTTAAAGAAAAACTAGAAGTATTGGAGAAATTTTAACTATAAAACAATGCTAGATGAACGATGAGTAGCAGAATGTTAGAAAACCATTAATACATGTAAGATAAGTTTCAAATACAACATAATTTTGCATATAATCATTTTCAAAATCAATTTACTAGGTTATATGTTCAAAGAGGTATTTATGAAACAAACAACCGACATTAGATATAATAAACTCAACTAGACGGAAAAAGATGAGAGTTGTACAAAGAATTACAAAAAACATAATCTTAATATCAATATAAACAACAAAAACAATAAGAAAACAACAACATCAATAAACAACAACAATATCAATAACAACAATGTCAACAAACAACCTTTAAAATTTAGGGTCTCAACAACAAGAACAACAACACCGACAAAACAACATCAATAACAACAAGAAAAACTATAGGGTTTCAGATCTCAACAAAAATAACAACAACAACAACAACAATCAAAACAACAAGAAAAACTATAGGGTTTCAGATCTCAATAACAACAACAACAATAATATGACAAAAATATTAGTAGTGATGTTTGACATACCATATCTCTGAAGAAGAAATAAAAGAAAATGATTTGGATCTCAAAAGAAAAAAAGAGAGTCATAAAGACATAACATCTTCATATTGAAGATGATATGTGATTATGGCTCTCGTTGTTTAGGGCTCTTCGTTATGGTTCAGTTTGTGTTGTTTAGACAAATGAAACTGAATGTTACAAGTTAAAGCTATATATATCAGAGAAACATATTCACCTCGGTTGGTAATAAAACTGAGGTGAAAAGTAGCGTACTTTTAAATTAAAAATAAATTCAATAATGTGTCACTTTTAATGAGATAAAAACATAAATTGAGGTTGTTGGAATTTGAAACATATACACTAAATAGGTTTACCCCCCCCCCCCCCCCCCTCCCCCTCGTTAGATTCAACAAAACCAACACACAAGCCGTTGACAGCTTTTCCAAAATTCTTTAAACTTTCTTCATAGTGACATAACACTACTTCCTCTCTAATACTGATAAATCAAACTCTCGATACGCAACATGATCCTCTATATTCTTCTAATACATCAAAACACCATTGGTTGCACAACCCTTGGCTCACCAACTCAAGTGTGGAAAATTCCACTCCAAACGGATACGCAGTTGTAAACCTATGGCAAAAAACACGAATCACACTCATTGCAACATCTAGACATATTACATCAACAATTACTCAATTCCATGTCACTACCTTCTCGTCACATAGAGCACTGTAATGACTCCCCACGCTCTTAACCTTGCGTTATTCCCAATTACGTTCCTCCCGTTACTACAGGGTCGTAGAAACAACATTCTGCACATAGAAGGCCATTCAATACATCTTCAACTTCTCGAAATGGTTGAAGATTTAACCATACCAATCTTGTGTCCCGTATCTTACTTCCTTTAGTAATCTCCAGAAGTCACCATTCCACTCTTTATATACTTAATCTCGGGGTCTATTGTCGTAGCACCCACACCAAACGCGAGTCTTAACTAATCGATTAATTTAACTCCTTGACCATCCAAACACACATACAACATGGGTTCTCAATCTCGGACCAGTTCCTGAAATTAAGTCTTTCACAACCCCACTTCACATCCTGGCCCTGTAATACTTATCTTGTCAGGATAATTTTCCAGACATCCATAACTAATCAGAAATTGCCAACCTCCTACTTTCATTAGCACTCAAAATCTCATCAACATTCAACATCTCGTCACTGTCCTGCGTCGACTTCTCAGAACAATCCTTAAGCACTTGGCTTCACTCCAAACAATTCACTGCACACACCATCTAAGCTCGCAAGACACGTCTATCCCATCCAACACAATCCCAACTACGAGCTACAACTCCTTTCTTGCAGCATCCTGGAGAATCACAAGCTTCTCCCCCACTTTGATCATTCCTACTTCTGCAGACAAAGGCTAAACAACAAACACGTACCAACAGTGTTTCACACACATGTCGCGTACGAGGGAACAACCAACAAACACAACTTGGCCGGACGGACCGACCTGCTCTGATACCACTTAATGTAACGCCCCCTTTCTATACCCCCAAATAACACAATTAAATCATTTAGGCACGAATTAAAAATTCCATCAGAGTATATTTATTTCATGGTATAAAAGCAGTGTGTCACATTATCCACGAAACGTCCACATGAATATTAATGTTTATAAAGAAATAATTCAAAAGGGGTAAATCTCAACTAAAAGGAATAAAAACATGGTTCTTAAAATAAGCATATTCATGTTTTCTGTTAAAGCAGAAGATTAAAACATTGAATTACTTAAGACATGATAAAATACAAGTACACGTCATTAGGTTGTTCGTAACACCAATCACAGTTTATCAAACATCATCAACTATTACATACATATATATATATATATATATATATATATATATATATATATATATATATATATATATATATATATATATATATATATATATATATATATATATATATATATATATATATATATATATATATATATATATATATATATATATATATATATATATATATATATATATATATATATATATATATATATATATATATATATATATATATATAATGTATCACGAAGATACTCTACAAGTCTAGCTACCCGACGTTACATATCAGAGCGACCGACTCAAGAGAAAAGGAGCTATACTCCAAAATACACCTCCAGCAATCCTAATCTGCAATGCCTCATAGAGCATCATAAAACAACAGAAGGGTGAGAAATATTACCATAATAACAAATGCATATAATTATGTATACAAACCATCATAAAATACATATATGCCACATTTCTCGATCAATTCGCACACTCACCACTCCCACATCAACATATCGTATATATACATATACATATGCACACTTCTCCTAACAGTCACATATACATTATGTTTCTTTTACCGCCAATTATATAAGCATATACAATCGTCCTTATATAATTCACATCGTTTTCGCATAAATATTTACAACATGTTTATTCCATTGTTAATTCACATAAACATCTACATTCATGTTTTATTTCACCAATGCATCATATGAAGATAACAACATGCAACTCATAGAGACCGACACACGACTCTATGCAGATGCAAATGCGGTACCGACTCATTTCAGCAGGTTCAATTGAAGAACCAAAAATAACCATCGCTCACACCCTACAAGGGCACACGAGGTTCTGCAGATTCTCTGAGGAATCAATATAACCATCGCAACATACGAGGTTCTGCAAATCCTCCAAGGGATCAATAAAATAACCATCGCTCACACCCCACAAGGGCACACGAGGTTCTGTAGATTCTCCGAGGAATCAATATAACCATCACAACATACGAGGTTCTGAAAATCCTCCGAGGGATCAATAAATAACCATCGCTCACACCCCACAAGGGCACACGAGGTTCTGCATATTCTCCGAGGAATCAATATAACCATCGCAACATACGAGGTTATGCAAATCCTCCGAGGGATCAATAAATAACCATCACTCACACCCCACAAGGACACACGAGGTTCTGCAGATTCTCCGAGGAATCAATATAACCATCGCAACATACGAGGTTCTGCAAATCCTTCGAGGGATCAATAAATAACCATCGCTCACACCCCACAAGGGCACACGAGGTTCTGCAGATTCTCCGAGGAATCAATATAACCATCGCAACATACGAGGTTCTGCAAATCCTCCGAGGGATCAATAAATAACCATCGCTCACATTATTTAAACATGGTTCACATTTACAATCATCATACATCACATACGAGCAATACGTACTTGCAAATATCGTGCCAAACGGCCATAGACTCAATCACATCCACCATGCATTTTTAATCAATTTAAACAATGCATCGCATATGCCAAAAGGCCACATATTCACAATCAATTCATAATCTAGGATTCACGCCATACGGCTACCCACAACACACATAACAACATATAATTAGTCATCTCAGACAAGGAATGATCGCAACCAAACCACACAATCAATCCACGAATGGAAAGCACAAGAAAAGAAAACATACTGCTGTGTTCGCTAACCTTCGCCTGGCGAACCTTCGCTACCCATTCGCCTGGCGAACTTGCCAACAAAGACCACTGGGATTCATTCTGGAATTACTCGCTAGCACACTCACCTGGCGAACCTTCGCCACACTCATTCGCCTGGCGAACTTGCCAACGAACACAGGGTGTTTGGTTCTGACTTGATTCGCTACTGTTCGCTAGGCCTCGCCTGGCGAAGCCTCGCTGCCATTCGCCTAGCGAACCTGCGAGATCAGAACTTCCATGGCTGCTCAAAAGCCCAAACCTCACAAAACCAACCGATTTAATCCAAATTAGTTCTAGTAGCACAACCCACTCATCACCCGACTATACTACACCGCCTATTCCAAATTCTAACCGATAAAACTCAGTTTCTACTGATTAAATCCACTTCCGGCCTAAAAATGGAAAAATGTAGGAAACCCCCAACAAATCCAAACACACACATGCATAATCATACATATTGATTAAGATAGTAAGATTTCACACCCTTACCTCGATTAATCGGAAGCTAGAAGTCGTTCTTGAGCTTTTCCGAGCTTTTCCTTCTTTTTCCTTCTACTTTCTCTTCTTCCTCCACTTTCCTTTCATGTTTTCTATTATTTATTGTCGTTCCTCTTCTTCCCATATATATATATGTATCCTGCCTTCCTATTTCTCTTCCAATTATATTTCTTCTCTTAAAATATTTGTCAATTCATTTTCTCATAAAATATCTCCTCTTGACATTGGTTGGAAAACATCTGATAAATTCTCATGATTCTACCAAATAGAATAAATCAGTTAAACTCAATAATTCACTTAAACCATACAAACCAACTAACCAGTACAATTAATCAGTTATTAAAAATCGGGCTGTTACAGCCTCATCCAGTTTAACGTCAACCAGAACTCTCAAAGAAGAAATCTCGATTTCCAATGGTAGGACAACTTCCATACCATACACTAGTGAGAAAGGGTTTGCCCTAGTTGAAGTACATACCGAAGTACGATATCCATGTAATGTAAAGGGCAACATCTCGTGCCAATCTTTATAGGTCACAACCATCTTCTGCACAATCTTCTTTATGTTCTTATTGGCTGCTTCAACAGCGCCATTCATCTTCGAGCTATAAGAAGAAGATTTGTGATGTTCAATCTTGAAACTCTGGCATAGTTCCTTCATCATCTTGTTATTCAAATTCGAACCATTATCAGTAATTATTCTTTCGGGCACTCCGTAACAACAGATGATGTCCTTTTTGAAAATCGAGCCACGACCTGTCTGGTGACGTTGGCAAAAGAAGCTGCTTCAACCCACTTAGTGAAATAATCAATTGCCACTAAGATGAAGCGGTGTCCGTTGGATGTGGTCTGCTCTATCTTACCGATCATATCAATGCCCCCCATGGAAAAGGGCCAGGGAGACACCATGACATTCAGAGGACTCGGCGGCACATGCATCTTATCAGCATAAATCTGGCATTTATGGCATTTCTTGGCGTATTTGAAACAATCAAACTCCATAGTCAACCAATAGTAGCCTGCCCTCAACAGTTTCCGAGACATTGCATGTCCGCCTGCATGCATACCAAAAGCGCCCTCGTGGACTTCTTCCATAAGTAAACCTGCTTCTTTTTCGTCCACGCATCTCAACAGAACCAAATCAAAGTTTCTTCGGTAGAGTACATCATCCTTGTTCAGACAGAAGTTTCCAGCCAATCTTCTCAAGGTCTTTTTATCCCGGCTCGATGCCCCAGGCGGATATTCCTGATTCTTGAGAAAGTTTCAGATATCATAATACCATGGCTTCCCATCTGAAGCTTCCTCTATTGGAAATACGAACGCTGGCCTATCGAGGCGGGAGATGATAATTCTCGGAGCGTCGTTCCAATAATTCACCTTATACATCGAGGATAATGTAGCCAAGGCATCTGCCATCTGATTCTCCGCTCTTGGCATGTGATGAAACTCTACCCTGTCGAAGAAGGGTAACAACCACCTTGCATAGTTCATGTAGGGAAACAAGTTAGGCTGACGAGTCTCTCATTCTCCCTTGATTTGATTGACTACTAAAGCTGAATCACCAATAATATAAAGGTTCTTGATTCTCAGATCAATCGCTTCTTCAATTCCCATGATACATGCTTCATACTCAGCTTCGTTATTGGTGCAGGGAAATGTTAACCTGGAAGTAAATGGTATGCAGGAATCGTAGGGAGTCGTAATGATTGCCCCAATTCCACTACCATAGGAGTTAACAGCACTGTCAAAAATCATTTTCCAATGGGAGCCTATCTCAGGACCTTCATCCGGTAACCGCTCATCGTAATCTTTCATTTTCAAGAACATGATATCCTCATCAGGAAATTCAAACTTCATCAGCTGATAATCATCGATTGGTTGCTCTGGAAGATATTCTAACAGAACACTCCCCTTGATAGCCTTTTGGGAGACGTATTGAATGTTGTATTCTGTCAAGACCATCTGCCATCTGCCATCTGGCAATCCTTCCTGAAAGCGCTTGTTTTTCGAACACATATTTAATCGAATCGATCTTCGAAATCAGCATGGTTGTGTGATTCAGTATATACTGCCTTAGGCGTTTGGTGGCCCAAGCAAGTGCACAACACATCTTTTCTAACATTGAGTATCTGGATTCACAATCTGTGAACTTCTTACTCCAATAATAGATGGCATGTTCTTTTCTTCCTGTCTCGTCGTGTTGACCGAGAACACAACCCATGGAGTTCTCAAGAACTGTCAAGTACATTATCAATGGTCTTCCTGCCACTGGGGGCATCAGTATCGGAGGCTCCTGCAAATATTCTTTTATTTTTTCAAACGCCCTTTGGCAATTTTTATTCCAGACCATCGCCTGATCTTTCTTTAACAACTTGAACATTGGTTCACATGTGATTGTAAGGTGAGATATGAACCTTTCAATGTAGTTCAATCTACCCAAGAAACCACAATCCTCTTTCTCTGTTTTTGGTGCTGGCATTTTCTGTATGGCTTTTATTTTTGCAGGACCGACCTCGATTCCTTTTTCACTGACTATGAACCCCAATAGCTTTCCTGGCCGTACACCAAAAGTGCACTTGTTCGGATTCAACCTTAGTCTGAATTTCCTTAACCTCTCAAACAACTTCAATAGATTCACCAGATGCTCTTCCTCCGCTTGTGACTTTGCGATCATGTCATCAACATAGACCTCAATCTCATGATGAATCATATCATGAAATAAAGTAACCATCGCCCGCTAATAGGTTTCCCCTGCATTCTTCAATCCAAAGGGCATTACCTTGTACCAAAAAGTCCCCCACGGCGTGATAAAGGTTGTTTTCTCCATGTCCTCCAGGGCCATCTTGATCTGGTTATACCCGGAGAAACCGTCCATGAAGGAAAACACTGGATACTGAGCAATATTATCAACAAGCACATTAATGTGGGGGAGCGGGAAATCGTCTTTCGGGCTCGCTCTGTTTAGATCACGGTAATCTACACACGTCCTGACCTTACCATCTTTCTTAGGTATAGGCACAATGTTAGCGACCCACGAAGGATAGTTCGTCACGGCAAGAAATACGGCGTCCAACTGCTTCTAGACCTCTTCTTTGATCTAAACTGTCATGTCTGGTCTGATTCTTCTTAGCTTTTGTTTCACAGGCGGGCACTCTTCTCGAAGAGGCAAGTGATGAACCATAATATCCATATGAAGTTTGGGCATATCTTCGTATGACCAAGAAAAGACATCTTTATACTCTCGGAGCATTTCTACCAGTCTTTGTTTGACATCATCCTCTAAAGCAACTCCTATCCTGACTTCTTTTCTGTATTCCTCTGTACCCAGGTTGACGACTTCGATCTCCTCCTGATGAGGCAAAATTACCTTCTCTTCTTGTCTCAGAAACCTGGCGAGCTCTTTAGGCACATCTTCATCTTCTTCAATCTCTTCTTCAGCTTAAAAGATTGGATTATCAAAGTCATACCGAGTCATAGACGAGTTTGAATCGGTGGCATCTGCTATGTGAAACCTGCAATGATGATGATTTGATGCTTAAAATGATATGCAAACAACATAAACCACATCACCATTTTATTGTTAAAAATAAAACAAGAAAAATAAGGATCATAATATTTGAATGCAAAAACTCCCTTTGATTAATGATAAAACAATTGTTCAAAGCATAAACAAGAATAAGGCCCTACAGACAAAGACCATTATGCTCCGGGTAGAACATAGGGCTACACATAATCAGAAAACAAGATAATTACTCTTCACGGGTCACTTGGACAACTTCTTCAATAGTCCAGTTGCTCAGGCTTCGGTCGGGAACACATGGCTGGATCCATGCATCCATATCACAGTCACTATCACCCTCATCCTCGGACGCAACGTTGATTCGGTCAAATATCACCCCACCGCTTATAAACTGGACTGGTCCCTTGTAGCGTGGAGCGATCTATGAAGAAGAAGACTACGGGTTGTACCCCAATCCAAACTTATCTTGTTTATTGGGGATGCTCAACACTTGCCCCCACCCTTGAGATGATCCAGACTTTACCACAACTTGCGCTTCTTTGAATGAAGACATAGCAACCTCAGGAACTCCGCCCATAACTAGCGCCTTCTCTCTGACCTAGACTGCCTCAAACGCTTGGCATAGAGTCTCATGTATCTCCCTATCAACTTCCACATACTTGAACGAGGATAAATGGCTGATCATGATGTCCTCCTAACCACAGACGGTGACAATGTTACCCCCCACCATATACTTTAACTTCTGATGCAAGGTCGACGTCACTGCCCCTGCCGAGTGAATCTAGGGCCGACCTAACAAGCAACTGTATGCTGGTTGGATATCCATTATGCAGAAGATAATGTCAAAAACCTCCGGGCCAACTTGGATAGGAAGAGTTACTTCCCCGAACGCAGACCTTTCCTGTCCCATCAAATGCTCGCACAATCAGATTGCTAGGCGTGCATATTACTCCTTGGGTGTCAAGCTTCATCAAAGCCTTTTTGGGCAACACATTAAGTGAAGACCTAGTATCCACCAGAACATGGATAATACAGCTCCTCTGCACTCAATGGAAATGTGCAGGGAGTGATTGTGGTTTCTCCCTTTAGGTGTCAAGTCCAGATCAGTAAATTCTAATCCATTTCCAGCATTCACATGTGCCACCACTCCTTCCAGTTGGTTCACTGATATCTCTTGTGGCACGTACGCAGTGTTTAGAATCCTCAGAAGGGCATTCCGATGTGCCTCAGAGCATAGTAATAATGATAAGATTGATATTTTTGACGGGGTTTGTTGTAGATGGTCCACAATCTTGTAGTCACTTTTCCTCATTAGACGCATGAATTCCTCAGCATCTTTCAACAAAGCATCCTTCTCACCCCCTTGAGAACTTTCTTCAACAACATCCTTTCCCTTTCCTTTATCTGGTCTTTTAACATTAGCCTCTAGAGGTGCAAACACCCTCCCACTTCTCGGCATTCCGCCTGTTCCCACCAAATTATCCACCGAATTAGATGTCGTTCCCTTCAGCTCTTGTTTTTTGCCATTACAAAATACTTCAGCCCATAATTCCACGGGATCGCTTTAGTGCTTTCGTAAGGCACAGGCCCTGCCTTGGTGATTATAACGGTAGTTGGCCTCGGCGGCACATATATGTTAATGGTTCTAAAAAGAATTGAGATTGTGGAAACCTCATCCTGCTCTTGACCAATCATCCTCTCGTCTTTCTCTTTACCAATTCTATCAAATTGTAGCACACCTTCATTCATTAATCTCTGCACATGATTTTTCAAGTCCTCACATCCCTCAGGATGAGCCAAACAACCTTCACAGTTTTCCATATAGCCTGGAAACACTCCACCTATCAACAACCTACTCTTAACAACACTCAAAGGAGTTTTCAGCTCTTTAACATTGGCCACTAAAATCAAATTCTCTTCCACAATAGAATTTACCCCAGCCGCTCCATGGCTGGGCATAGGATTCTGAACAACATTGGGCGCATCATTTGTAAAATTGATTGCCTTGCTATCTATAAGGTTTTGAACCTTATGTTTGAAGGCCTTACAATTGTCTATATGATGGCCGGGAGCACCTGAGTGAAAGTCACATCTGGCGTTTGTGTCGTACCCTAGGGGTGGCGTGCCAGTCAAAGGTGCCAGCATCCTCTTCTGAACCAACTGCAACTGCATCAAATGTTGTAACAATTGTGAGTACGATGTTGCACCCCAAAATTTGCCCAACCTTTTCTTTACCTAGTTTATGGTTCATTGCATTTTCATAGCATTAGCATTTGCATACCATTGTCGATATACAGGGGATGGAGAGAGGCGTGCCTAGAAAGAGGAGATTACCCAAAGCTTATAAGCCTAAGAAAGAGGTCTTATTCAAGCTATCAAATGCTTATCATCATCAGAAGAAAGTCAAAGTTCTTTGAAAAGACAGATGAATGAATATGGTTCACCTCCTATCTTGGAGGCCCTGGGAAGATCATCAGAGGATATTGAGTCCATGTTTATGGATGGAGAATATTATATAAGCTCATTGAATGTCTTAAGGGTCATTGAGGAGCTTGTTCAAGTCATTACATCATGTGCAAGAACCCACAGTCAAGAGTGTTGCATCTAGGGTTTTCATTTGGTCAACCTTAAGTCAACTGTGAAGTTGGAGGAGATAAAGACTCAATTCCAAGTCTTTGTGATAATGGAAGGGTGTGTTGAGATATATAAGATGTTATTCCATGATCAAACCAAGAAGAATCAAGAGTGTGAGAAGTTGCTAAGCTAGGGTTTCTAAGCTTGTCAGTGTAAAATCCCCTATTTAGTGCCTAACTTCAAGACCACATATCTCAAGATAAAAGTTTCATCTCATCTTGACTCCAACATGAAACTTGTAGATCACGTTTCTAGATTTTGTTTGAGTACTAGAAATTATCCATTGGGTTTCTAGAACTCAAGTTATCATGCTGACAAGTTATGGGTCCTCAGATGAATGTGATTTTGGTCAACAAAAGTCAACCAACTTCCAAGAAATTTTTTACCTAGAAGGATGTTTCTCCTCACTTTGACCCAAACATGAAAGTTTTTCCTTATGATCTTAGCTTTCCAAAAAGTACTAGAAGTCCTTCATCGTATTTGTATAGCTCAATATATGAAGCTTGTAAGGCAGGGGTATTTTGGGAAACTTTGATTATCGGTCATTTTGGTTATAGGTTAATTTCAAAACTTTGCACACTTCAAATGGAACTTTCTCCAACTTCAAACTTGCACCAAATGAGCCCAGTTTCATCATTAAACCATCACTTATCATGTGTATGGCTTGTATGTGAAGATTGGTGAAGGAATTTCCATGAAAAAGCACTTGAAAACCATGATTTGGATTAAATTCATTTTGAACCATCACATGACATGTTTATGCATTTTTTGAGTCACTTGAATGCATCAAATTCAATGACAATTTTAGAATTGAGTTTTGGTGGTCAAAACCATGCCAAATTCCAAGTTACTTCACCATGAAGCAACACATCCAAGATCCACCACAAGATGGTTTCAAGGGATCAATTGTGTCCCTTAGATCACCCAATACCATAAGCAATGGGTATGAATCAGTTTCAGAGTTGTTAGATCCATTTTCATGCGTGCATTTTGGAGATTCAAACCAAATTTTTGGACTTTTCCAATTGACACAAACAGGCCATGATTGGGTCTCCATTCAATCTGGATCCATTCCATATAATGCCCAGATGCTTCACAAGTGCCCAGTGTGGATTTTCGGTGGAATTTGGAGCAGAATTCAATTGCAAAAGTGAAGAGAAAAGTGAAATCACGTTTTCGAGAATCAAGCAAATTCAATCCAATTCAAGGTGATAGCAAGCTCCATTGAAGTTCCTTGAAGCTTTCTGGTTGATTTCCCCTAAGTTTCATCAACAAATCAAGGCCCAACGGAGGCACTCTGTTAGGTAAGTCATTCTTCACAAATTCTCTCTGATTATGCATCAATCAACTGCCATTTTCATAGATTCATGATCCCCTAGCACCATAGATCATTTCTGGATAGGTTTAATTGTTGTTCTTGACAATTCTTGGATGTTGCTTGAAATTGATTTGATTCGTATCGCTTGATTTAGGAGAGATTAATGAGAACTAAAGCTGGATTAGTGATCAGTGCAACGCGTATATGAGTTTAGACTCAAGAATGATTGATTTTGATTAGGTTTTGATCCACCTGCGTTTTTGTTCAACCGGAGAAGATGACCGGAGCAGGGTGGCTCCGGCGTCTGGTTATTCTCCTCAGGTGCTTACGTGTATAGCCATCTCATCCCTTTGAAATTTTGACTGAAGTGATCTAACGATTTGGATTGCTTCTCATCCTTCTTTGACCATCCATGTTTCATGTTGAATCCACCTAGGATTAGTGAAACGGTGAGTTTCACTCACCTGGCTTCAGGCTTTGGATCTTGGGCCTTGGACTTCTTTTGACACCTCCCCTAAAGCTGGCCTATAGAACACAACTGCTTATATTTGCTTTTTGCCACATGTTTTTACCATTTTATTTTCTTTTCAATCTTTTTTCCATTTTATTTACTGTTTAATTTTAATCCAAATAAAATACTTCAATGCATCTAAAAATCTTGAAAAAATTATTTCTATACACTTTATCATGTTAAATGATTTTACAAAATTTTCACTTAATTGTTTAAGCCATTTTCCAATTAAAAATGATTTTTGCATTGTGAGGTATTTTAATTGGATTGAAACTGTACATCCCATGTTCTTGATTTTATTTTGTGATGAATTCTTCATGTTAATGGCTGATTTTTCTTTAGCATATTCTTGACATATTAGATATTTTTGTTGGACAATTTTGCCCCTGCTTGGGGGCATTTTGGTTAGGGTTTTAGGACTTGTTTAGTGACCCCCGATTCCCTTTGTCCATTTGAGGTACCCTTAGGGTTTCACCTCTGTTTGCATAGTCTTGTTTAGACTTTTTCCCCATAGCTTTGGCCCTTGGTTCCTAACACCTTTGGGGCCATATAGGATTTTATTTGGATTTTTTGAGTTCGTTTGCTATTTTTAGGGTATTTCACAGGTTAGGTGTCCTATAATTGAAGCTCACCCACATGCTTGAACTAATAGGCCTTGAAAATGATATTTGTGCAAACTTTTGAACACCAACTCTTGCTGTTTTATGCCCCTAAAATGTTGAAGCATGTATAGGTTCAATTATAGGTCCTAATGTGGTTTGTAACTTGTTGATACTTGCCTTTCTTTCAGGACTTTCTTTTAGGGTTTTGCTTGTGCACATGGTGAATGTTTATTATCTTTTACATGATTTCTTTGCATTCTTTGGTGCATTTTTTTCATTTACTTTGTGTACATTCTTCCCTCATCTCTTTCTGTCCTTGGACTTTAGGATCCTACTTATGGAAGCTTGGTCCCTCCTTTGGAGGAACTTAAGACATGCCATAAGTAATGAGTCTTTGAGCACCATTTGTGTGATTTATGTGCATATTGGATGTAGTATGTTTGATTGAGCAACCCTTATGAGTTCCCTTGATTCTCACTTTGACTCTCATCATCTCATTCAATCCTCTCCTTCTTTCCCCTTTCATGTTGTATGATTTTGTGCATTAGGATTGAGGTATGCATGTTGTAAGCTTTTCTTTCTCTTCATTTCCTACTTGCATTAATAAAGGTTGAGATGTGCTTGTGGAGGTGTTCACCCCACACTATTTCCTCCCTTTGCTTGTGTGTTGCATTGCATATGCATTCATTCATTCCTATTTCATGTCTTATATCATGCTCTCTTCTTATCTTTTCTTACCATGCTCCCTTAGGACTTCCAATCTCCTTATTTAAGGATGATTGTGATAGACACTAGGTTTCAATCCATGTATGAGAACATTAAGTAGAATTCCCTTTAACCTCAACTATAGGTTCATCTTGCATGACAACTACTAGGTTTGAACTAGTTCCCTTTAGTTTGTCCTCTCTCTTTCTCATCTCAAAACAACTTCAAAATACTTAATAAAGGTTAATGAATGTTGTACATTACGAGCCTTAAGTACCTGGAAATGGTGATTGGGGAGTTTCCTCTTGATGGCCTAGAGTGTTTAGTGTTCATCCTTTGGGTGATGTGGGATGCATTCGCTCCCAAGTCATAGTCTTTAGTGCAATATGAATTACAAAGAATTCAAAAACATTTCTCCTTAAAAGACACAAAAACAAATGATCAAACTTCATTTTGTCCCTTGGGACCCCTTAATAATGGAAAACCTTTTCATAAACGAGAGTTTCATTAACTTTTAGTTCTACCACAAACAGGTAACGCCTAAGTCTCCCATGGTCGAGCTGCATACACCTAAATGTTAGAATTGTTTGTTAACCCTACTCGGGTAAAACATTTGAACCAACTGGTGTTCTTGTTTAGCCCGAACTACGTTTGCCCTGATTTCTCGTACTGTGCGAGAATACGTAGGCACAAGACGCGATGTCTTGGCGAGTAACCTTCCCCCTTTTCACCCGTAGTTAGTCAAACTACGTTGACTCTGAGTTTCCCATTGCACGAGGGAATACGTAGGCCTTGAGTGGCGATGCTCTGCCGAGTCACTTTCCTTTTCTTTTGTCACTGATACCTTTAGTTAGATAGATAAACACACCCTTTTAGATAAACAACTAAGCGTGGATCCTATCGAGTACGACGGACGTGGGGGGTGCTAATACCTTCCCCTTGCGTAACCAACTCTCGAACCCAAAATTTGGTTGCGATGACCAATCTTATCCCTTTTTCCATCAGGTTTTCTCTGCTCGTTCCCTTTCCCTCGTTGGGATAAATAACGAACGGTGGCGACTCTTATGTCATTGTCGGCCTCCTTTTTCACAATAGCGACATACGACATTGGTGGTGCGTCAAAATGTTTGTTCATAGTCCTTTTACAATCTTGGAACTGCCGCGGAGCGTAATTCTGCTATTGTTGTTGTTGTTGTTGTGGACGTTGTTGTGTCGTTGTTGTTGTTGTTGTTGTGGCTGTACTGCTGGAATAGCAATACTCGCAACCTGAAGTTGTTGCTGATGATATTATTGATTTATGTTTCTATTTCTGTTGTTATTCCTGTATCCTGAGACCGCGTTCGTCTCTCCTTCCCTTTTCTTGTTACCAAAATTCTTCCTACCTCCTCCAGACGAGGATCCCTCTCCCGCTTGGATCTTTCCTAATTTAATCCCATTTTCAACTCGTTCACCAGTGATGATTAAATATGAAAAGCTACCAGACATATTCCCTACCAACTTCTCATAGTACACACCAGGCAGTGTAGCTACAAACAGATCAATAAGTTCCCTCTCCACCATGGGAGGTTGAACCTTTGCAGCAAGTTCGTGCCACCTCTGGGCGTATTCTTTAAATCCCTCATTACTCTGTTGCGACAAATTCTGCAACTGCACACGGTTAGGTGCCAGATCACTATTATATTGATAGTGTCTGACGAAAGCCTCTGCCAAGTCTCTAATATTGACCGACTCCAAACCCATATACCACTCCAAGGATGGACCAGATAGGCTATCCTGAAAGAAATGCATAAGCAACTTCTCATCATCAGAGTACGCAAACATTTTCTTGTAGTATGAACGAAGATGCACCATGGGATAGGTCGTCCCCTTGTATTTGTCAAAGTTTGGGACCTTGAACTTTGGAGGGATCCTCAGACCTGGGATGAGTCCCAAGTTTGACATGTCCAGACCGAGAGAATTCTAATTTTCAAGGTTCCTCATCTTCTCTTCTATCAATTTGAACCTCCTGTCTGCATCCGGCTGCAAACCTGCTCCCAGATCTCCCATGGAGAAAATATCATCTTGTTCGTCCTCCTCCCACTAAGGACCAGTATTTCCATGTACAGCGCATGTAGCCCCTGGAACATGGACTCCAGTCTGGTTACCTCCGCCCGGAGGAATAACAACGGTTGGGATAGCAGTGGCATGAGGACTGCCATTGCCAGCCGGAGGAGGAACATCAGCGGCCCCACCATGCACAACTCCACTTCCGTCAACCATAGCAATCAGAGGTTGAAAGAGTGTTCTCAGCTGTTCCTGACTGTTAGCGACCCCTTGCATCAGGTCCATGAATTGCGTCATGCAGTCACGGAACTCCTGTAGCTAAAGTTGAATTTGGTCCATGGCCTTCTGTTGAGTCCCCATTGTTGAATATCGGTGAATGGTGTGGTCTTTAATCCTGAAATAGTGCTGAGAAAACCACAAAAAGAAATAAGGTCAATAGAACCAGGAATACCTGCAATGCAATATGAAAAAAATGATGCAAAATGCAGACATGTAAATATGGTTCAGGAAAATCTTCCCCTTGATTCTAGTTCCACGGGAACAATAGGAGAATGAAGAGCCAACAGATGGAGCCACACAACTTCTCTCAGAAATAAAATAAGAAACAGAGTATCAATACACAACACACCACCAAGAAAAATATAGCTGAGTCAACACAACCTCATCCAACAATCCCGGTGATGGTCGGAGTACAAAATAACAACATACGAAAGAGAAAATGCATCAAGTATGACAGCGAGTTTGAAATTCTTCCAATAACTCCTTAGTATCAGGGTGATCAGGCCTAGCAATCAATCCTCGGATAAGCAACTCCCTCCTGCTGATGGTAGCTTACAAGCCTTGAGAATAATCTTCCCAGACGCCCTCCCCAAATGCATCTTCAAGTTTAGGCCTCTTCAGATCTGCTTTCAACTTATACTCCTATAACGTTGCAAGAGCTTCGCATAACTTGCGGTCGCTTTTGTATCAACGAGAGGATTCTCCTGGATCTACTTCATCTTTTACACAGAGTTGAGTCTTCAACTTGACAATCTGTTGACGAAGTCCATCTTCTCTTTCTTTGTTATTAGTCAAGATAGCGTTCCATTGAGCATTGAACTTGGATATCTCTAAATGCGGTCTCTCTAGATCCTTCTTCTTATCTTTGAGAATATCACTGGCACTCTTCAAGTATCGACCTACTCGCTCTCAGGCGTGAATCTCTTCTGTCAATTCCCTACCCATCTTGTTCACTATCTCTGTTTGCTTCTTGGATGAGTGGGTAGCCTGATTCTTTTCCCTTCTAAGCTGACTGATTTCCTTCTCCAATTCTTCGTTCGCCTTGCGTAGTTCTTCTTTTTTAGCCCACAGTTGATTGTATTTTTGAATATCAACTGTCGTTAGTTTTTCAACTATCAGGGGATACAAAGGTTCTCTGACTGGAAAGGGTAGCAACAGTCTCTCAACTCTCTCTTGGATCCATTCCACATATGGTCCATAGGCTCTGCAATCGCTCTTGCCCAAAGAAGATTTTCCTTCACGGTGAATTTTACCCCAAGCCTTTTCCAATCTGATTAAGATCTCAGTGTCGATTGAACCGGTGAAATACAGAGATTCCTGTATTTCTTCTTCCTTCAGAGGTTCTCTTAGAGCATAACCAAACTGTCTGACTGTGAGAGCAGGGTTATAGTTAATGCCCCATTTCTCCCAATCAATGGAACATTGGGGAAACTACCACATCTGTAGACAATCTCCACACCTAAAAGGTCTCTGTTAAACCATACAATATTCTCGAAGGTTAAACCCATAAGTCTTTCTGACCAATTAGTAGTGTCAGAGATGTCAACAAAAGGACCAAACTTAGGTAGATGCGAAATAAACCATTTGTACAGGAGAGGCACACAGCATGAGACACTCTTCCCTCTCTTGTTCTCATTCTTATAATGGACAAAATGATAAACATCTCCTAAGAGCGTTGGCACAGGATTCTTGGAGGCGAAGATATGAAAGGCATCCAAGTCAACATGATCTGGGATGTTGGGAAACAATATTATACCATAGATACAGAGAGCCAAGATAGCATTGAAAACAATCCAACATCCTTCTTTTGCAAAATGTTGAGCTTTAACCACCAAGAAGGGTAATGAGAAACCAGGTACACCATTCCTCCAACTCATCTTTCCATATAATTCAGAAACATCCAAGTGAAGAGAATTTGCAAGCTTTGTCAAGTTCGGCTCTGCCTCAAAATGGTAGAAAGGCATCTGTTCTAGAACTGAAACTCCTAGAAGCAAGGCAAATTCTTCCAAAGTAGGCATCAATACATATTCAGGGAAAGTGAAACATCGCAGCTGAGGATCATGGAACTGAAGCAATGTATGAAGACCTCCTAACTCAAACAATGAAGTTTTGCAGATATAACTCAGAATCTTCCCATAGTCTTTCTTGAAATGCTCCATCACACTGTGACCAACTGCAGAGATCAAACTGAGTAAGGACCCTATATCTGGTGTTGTAAACTTGTACACTACTGTTCTCTTCAAGTTGGGGTTCATGCTGACAGTGGATTAGATTACTATAATCAAGGAGAAAATATGCACCTGAAACACAAATACATGTCAATGTTAAAATACAAATGAGTATGCAAATGCAACAGGAGATCAAGATTGATGTGCTGCTGACTGAGATGAACTAGCGCTTCGCTTTGGCGAGAACATAACACAACACTGATATAAAGAACCCACTATATCAAGGACCAAAAGTTCACACTGACGAGAAAACCAGGTAGGTTGAAGGTCAAGGTTTCCTGTATAACCCTCCCCACTCACAGGTATGGACCTATCTCTGATAAGGTTCGATATCCTATGCGGTCATCAGCGTCACATAATTTTGAGAAACGATGATACGTTCACCATTTTTGGTTTGGCATCATAGTCTAATGAAGCGGACTCACTTAGCTGACTCCCAAGTGAACAGTCCCCAGAGTCGACAATCCTCAGATCCAACATTCTCTCAACTGTCCGAAACAGACTGGAAAGGTAGTCATCAAAGAGAATCTCGTCTAAGCGCGAATTCGTGAGGACTAGTGCATGCTGCCATACAGGTCCATCACTACTTTCCACTTCTAATGCTAAGGTTATACTCAAGTCTGGTATTTGGCTTATCACACAATGGAATCATCCCACCTAACAGCACAATAATAACATGATACGATGCGAGAAAGTAAAATGCAAATGCGATAAAATATAGATACAACATAAATGCACATATATACACACCCAAAGATAAAACACACAAGCGCTAGGATTGACTCGCATAAGGGATGGGAATCTTTCCCTAGCAGAGTCACCAGCTGTCGTTACTGCGAAAAAAGGGTCAGAAAAGACAGAAGAGTCGCCACCGTTTGTTATTTATCCCAAAGAGAGGGAAAGGAAACAATAAGAGAAAACCTACGAAAAAGGGAAAAGACAGGCCATCGCAACCAAATCTTGGGTTCGGGAGTCGGTTACGCAAGGGGAAGGTATGAACACACTTCACGTCCGTTTTACTGAACGGGATCCATGCTTGTTGTCTAATATACAGGTGAAAAACTATCTAAAAGCTGGCTCACAAGGATAAAAGGAAAGAAAAGAGACTCGATAGAGCATCTCCGCTCTATGCCTATGTATTCCCTCGTGCAATGGGAAAGTCAGAGTCAACGTAGTTCAGAAGACTACGGGTGAAGGTTGCTCACCAAGACATCACCGTCTTGTGCCTACGTATTCTCATCTGGTTTGAGAAATCAGAGCAAACGTGGTTCTGGATGACACGACCACAGGTTGGTTCAAGTGTTTTAACTGAGTAGGGTTAAACCTTCGTTCTAGCAGTTAGGTGTATTGTTGCTCGACCATTGGAGACTTAGGAGTTACTTGTTTGCGGTAGAACCAAGACTTAACACACTCTTTCTGAAAATGATTTTCAAACAATCCCGGAGGATAAAAAAGGTTTGATGTTTTGTTTTGTGTTTTTTAAACAAGAAATGAATTAAGTTAAGTTTGTAACTCATGTTGCACTAAAGACTATGACTTGAGAGTGAATGCATCGCATATCGCCCAAAGGGCATACGCTAAACACTCTAGACAGATTGAGAGGAGGCCCCCCAACTATCATTCCTTAAGATGTTTAGGAGATGAGAAGAGAAAGACACAAACTCTAAGGGGGATTGATCAACCCTAATGTTCTCATGCAATGTGATCCTAAATTGGGATTAAGAGGGGAAAAATTTATCCTAATGTTATCATGCAAAGGATTGAACACCTAATGTTTCTCCTACTCCTATCTTAAATAGAGGGACTAGGAATCCTAAGGGATCATGGCAAAAGACCAAGTAAACAAGAGATAATCCAATCATAAATGAAAAGGAGAATGAAAAGAAGTTGACTTAAACAAGTCAGAAGCAATGCAAACATGATATGCAAAGATGAAAAGATGGGATATGAGAAACAAATAATGTAATCAAAGACAAATGATCAAAACAAGTTGACTTAAACAAGTCAAAGAAGAGTGAGATGAAATGGGAGAAGTAACAACTCCTACAACCATTCAAACATCCATCACTTACACAATGGCTAAGCATAAAACAAAACCAAAAGGCCATGATCAAAGAGAATATGGGAGAAAGAAACTTGGGCAGTAAGCACATGAACATTATCTCAACCAAACATCCAACATTGATCATGCAAAAGAAATGAACAAACAAGTGCTAAAAGTGATTCATTACTCAAGACAAAACCCAAAGTGAAAATATGGACACCAAATCATCTTGAATAAGAGGTGAAACACATGGGGAAGAAGTGGATCATCAAGAGGAAAGCCTTAAATCAAGTCAGAAACAAGATACAAGCACAAACAAGATCATGGCAAGTGTAAGAAACAAAGTTTCAACACAAACTCCACACCTAAGACAAATGGAGAAGCATGATTTCAAAGTAACTTATAAAACAAGTTACATAAGTGTATGACCTAAAAACCAAGAACCAGTACCTCAATCATGTTATAAACAAGTATCAAAGCTCATAGGGTGCATATGGGATCCATAAGAGTCATTTCCCAAAGGAACTAGGTCAAACTAGTTTGTATGAACCTCTCCTAAGATGACTTGACTTGCAAGCTTCATAAAAAATAGGAAAAATGTTCAATAAGTTTCAAATAAAAAGCAAAAATTAACCAATTCTAAGGGAAAACAGAAGCCAAAGTCTCAAGGTCATATCCATCTCAAGGCATCACCAAACAATTCAAGAATGAATGGTGCTCCACCTTATCGAGCCTATATCGAGGGGCACTAAAAGTCAACTCAAAGTCAACATAAAAATGATCAATGGCCATTCAAAATCACCCTAAAAGATGCCTCAATCCCTCACCTAAGTGAGGGAGAAGCCATGATCATAGGGGATAAGGATTTGAAGTCCAAACAATCATGATCAAATGAAGACAACACCAAAAAACACTTTTACTTGCAAAATTAAAATAAAATGGAAAATAAAAATAAAATCAGAAATAAGAATTATGGAAAATTAAATAAGACTCCAAAGTATAAGAAAATATTTTTTTGAGAATTTTTTGATCATTAAAAGTATTTTTAATTAATTAAAATGAAAACATAAAATCAAAATAAAATAAAATGAGATAAAATAAGTGGGAGGTGCATTAGCAAATGGAGAAAGAACTGAAAACAAGCATCAGCACAAATGGGCTCAGAACTGTGGAGGTGTGGATAGGAAAAGAGGCCTAAACGACCCAAGGACTCAGGATTAATGAAACTATGCGTTTCATTAATCTTATGTGGAGTCAACACAACACATGGCACGAGTCAAACGAATCAGGGCAAGCCAACGCACGAGGTCAAACGTTCAAACCCAATCCACATCAGACTGGCCTGAAACCCAACCAAACGCCAGAGCTAGGGCTCCGGTCGTCTTCTCCGGCGAGCTCGCCAGAGCTCAGAGAAAAAAACTCCATAAAAATGGTGAATTCTGGTATGGTTCGAAAGCTGAGACTACAAGGAGTGTGAATCCAACCACCATTTCTTAAAAATGTTTTTAAATAGAGAGAATCAAAAGCTTAAAATTCAAGATTCACATTCTAAAACTTCATTAAACAGCCACCAAAACATATCAAACATGGCCTACTTCACGTAGGGCTTTAGATGCAACCCAAAAGTCCCTAATTATATGCCTAGAATGGGAGAAATTAAAAGTGGAAACTTACTGAACGGAGCAGCTCCGTTGGCTCTTTCAAAGCTTGCAAACTTCACCCTCTTGCCTTCAATTTGTTCCTCAGACTTTGATGAAGAAGATTCAAGCAACAATTTGAAGAAATTCACTCTGAAATAGTTGAATCGAAGATGGAAAACTTTGGAGAATTTTTTGAGATATATGAACTCTCTCACGCAGCAACCTTCTATTCTGGTGATTAGGGCAAGCTTCTGAACTTATATATGAGGGATTTGATGGCTCCATGCAGGCCCATAATGCTTATTTGGTGAGATTTCAAAAATTGCCAAAAATATTACATTTCCTCATGCACACGAGTTTGGTACTTTTTACACAACAATGGGTCAGCAAAATGAAGTTCATGAGGTGTATAAATGAAAGGAATTGGCTTTGGCTTTGTAAACCTCTCATATACCAAGTTTGAATTCATTTGAGTATAAATGAAAGGAAATGGGGCATATTATGGCTTTTCATGTTGGTCCATTTGTGGTAAATCTCCTTGTGGCATGTGATGGTGTGAACAAATAAAAAATGAGGCCAAAAGGTGACTTGTAATGCAAGATACTTGAACCATGACCAAAAGTCAACATTTCACCTTTAAAATGATCCACATGATCACATAATGCACCAAACTCCATGGATTTTGAGTCCATTGTGAAGGTAAGACCCTTAAGCACAAGTTTCATGTTGGTCAAAATAAGGATCTGAGGCCTATAAATTCATGAAAAAGACCATTGAAACAAATGACCTATAATGAACTTTCCAAAAATACCATTGACTTGTTAAGACCATAACTCGAGCTCCACACATGAGAATGAGGACTTCTAGGACTTTTTGGAAAGCTAAGACCATGAGGAACAATCTTCATGTTCACTTGAAATTGAGGGGAAACTTGATTCTAGGTAAAACAATTCCTTGGAAGTGGGTTGACTTTTAGTTGACCAAAATTCTCTTCATCTGAGGATCCTAACTTGTTGGTATCATAACTTGAGATGTACAAACTCAATGGATGAGTTCTTGTACTAAAAAGAAAGATAAGAACATGCCCTAAAAGTCTCATGTTTTCATGAAAATTATCTTGAGCTTGCATCATAGGTAAAGTTTCCTTGAAGTTAGGCGCTAAAGAAGAGGATTTTACACTGAAATCATTTGAAACCCTAATTTAGTAACTTCTTGCACCCTTGATTCCTCTTGATTTGATCTTAAAATGATATCCCAAATACTCTAAGATAAATTCACATGGCCTCAATGACTTAGATCCAAGTCTTGAACCTTCTCAAGTCCACAGTTGACTTTGGGTTGACCAGATGAAACCCTAGTTCCATATCTTTTGATTGTGGCTCCTGCAGATGAATTGAATGATTGCACAAGCTCCACAGTGACCCCTAAGATACTCAATGAGATTTTGCACCATGTCTTCTCCAAGATAGAGACCTCATGAATCCCTCTGATGATCCCCAAGATAGGAGACAACATCCACACACCAATCTCTCCTTTCAAAGAGCTTTGAACCTTCCATGATGATGATAAACACTTGATGGCATGCACAAATGCTCTTGCTTGAGCTTGAAACCAAAGAGACCCTCCTCCTGAATGGCACAACAACTCCTGATCCTCTTATTAGAACCAATGCTATACAAATGCAAATGCTAAATGAAATGAAACATAAGCCAAGTACAAGAAATGGTTGGTCAAATTTTGGGGTACAACAGTAGGCACAAGACGGAGATGTCTTGGCGAGCAACCATCACCTGTAGTTTTTCGAACTACATGGACTCTGAATTTCCCATTGCACAAGGGAATACGTAGGCATAGGGCGGCGATGTCCTATCGAGTCTGTTCTTTCCGTTCACCCCTGTTTAGCAGTAGCATTAGATAGTTTTCACCCATAGATTAGACAACAAGCATGGATCCCGTTGAGTACAACGGACGTGAGGGATGGTCATACCTTCCCCTTGCGTAACCGAATCCCGAGCCCAAGATTTGGTTGCAATGATCTTGTTTTTCCCCTTTTCGTCAGGTTTTCTTGGATCATTTCCTTTCCCTCTCTTTTGGGATAAATAACAAACGGTGGCGACTCTTCTATCTTTGTCGGCTCCTTTATTGCAACGATGCAACAATAGGCGACTCTACTGTTTTTGTTAATGTAATGAGTGTGTTTCTTTTGAAGTAATTCATTCGTGTTCACTCATATATATTTCTATGCATGGCAATACCAACACTTTCTTACTTAAACTCTTTGAGGGAGGATGATGAAGCAAAAACACAAAATCTCTGGTCGTATGCTTATGGATAAAACCATGTTGATGATGTACAGGCATTGTTTCGAATCCCCTAACACCGGAGATATAAGGAAGATAATCCCTTGTCAACCCCTTTGAGCCTAGAAGTAGGAGTTTCTTTCTGAAAACAAAAAAAAACCCTCAATCTTAACCTGGGGAAGGGTAGTCTTCAGTTAATTTGACCAAACGTTCAAATTTCAAAAAGAGCGTACATGTAAGGATCCATTACCTTCATCCTTCACAATCCCACAATGGTTACACCTCATTAATCAAGGAATGAGGCAGTCAACCCTTTCACAGGAATCAAGACAGCTAGTGTCACACGATTTATTTGATAAAAAAGAATTAAAAAAAAAGCCCGCTAAGTCGAATCTTGAAAACAAGTGACTTGGGAAAAAATTAGGGTATCCCACTGAACTTTAAAATCAAAAGTTCAAAAGAATCAGTCTAGGCAAGATCAGGGAAAAGAACGGGAAATGAAAAGGAGAAAAAAGGAAAAATCCTCAATAAAGAACAAAGTCGTGTGATTATAGACACCAAAGATAAAAGGGGTGGCAGTCACTTTGAAAATCTTGTGGGTTCCATAACCATCACTTATGCCATTCAATAACCTTTTTGAAAGGCGAGTGCTTGTGTCGAGTTAGCTGAACATAGGACTGGAGAACATCAAGGAGAATGGGTGGGTACAAATAAATTTTGAGCCAAAAATCCTTTTTCCTAAAACCGTGAACTAGGTCAAGTTACAACCCTCAAAAGTCCTAATTGAGGCAGGGTTTATTCTGAAAGCGTACTTCAACAAGATAGCGTTCCTAACTCCCATGAGTTATGCTAAAAGACTTTGTTGCTATTGCATGTGCATGATTTCCTTTCATTCAAAAAATCAGTGTTGCATTTTAACTAGTGACTTGTTCACAAAGTTTGGCGATATCTTTTCAACAAAAACTTCAAGAGTAGCATGTGTGTTGCATTAGAATTTTCATTCTCAAAATAAACATTATCTGCTTGCATACAGGTATTTGGCATCAATGAGGTTTACATAATGAATGTCAGTAAAGAAGTCTTATCTTGTCAGGAGGAAATTTTTGGACAGGACCGTGTGGCCAATGGACTCGGTCAGAAGATGTCAATCTGGGGCAATTACGTCAAGAAGTTCCCCCAAAGTTCAGTTAATATGGGGCAGTTATTTCAAGAAATCTCTATAAGGATCGGTTAATCTGGGGAAATCAAGTTGAGAGTCAGCAAAGTTTTTCGAAGACCAATCAGACAGAGGCAAAGTTACTTCGAAGGCTCATGTTGAAACAGATCATCTCAAGAGCACGAAGATTTATCCTCTCTAGAAGACGGTTAGTCAGAGTCAAATCTCTGAGGTTCAGTTGTAGCAGGATATCGCAAGATTCATGTTGATAGCCAATGTATGGCACCCCCAGTAGAGTTAAAGCTTTTCGGTGAAGACTTTGGTTTCTCCCCTAGCAAAATTTCAACGAATATCCTTCCTAGCAAGACCTAAAGAGTTTGATGCTTCCCCAAGCAGCGACAAAATCATCTATAATAGACAAGGTTCATTCATGAAATGCTTATCTCCATCAAGGGTAAAAGTCTAATGGTTGTTGACATTTTCCAACATTGTGCTAAGTAGAATTCTTCAACTAGGGATTGAGGATCTATAACTTTTCCAGCAAAAGTTAGCATATTTGGTCATCGCCCCAACAGAGGAGTGAGTCTGGCATCATCCCCTAGTAGAGGGGGTATCATCTTTGGTTATTATTTTTCTCTCCTAGTGAAGTCGCCAGTAGTGGTTGGTTTCCCTGGAAAGTTACAGCCTAATCGTCCTTGGTGTTTCCCCAACAGAGGTGATATATTTCCCCATGGAGGGACAGAAGATCAAATCTCAGTGATTTTCCCCCAGAAGTTGTCTGTTGTTCCTACTGTCGTTTAGAATAGAAGTTTGGTTGGGATATCGAGCAGAGTTATGATCCCAGAAATAGTTCAGTTTATCATCCCCGACAGAGTTGGCTTCGTCTCTTCAACATTTATTTTGCTGGAGTGGTCTTTTTGCATTATCATAAGCATTTTGGCATTGCATATCATAAGCATCATTGCATTGCATCCTTAAATGCGTAGCATTTCCATTTCGTATGGAGCATTACGCCATAAAAAGAAAAATCAAACATATGTATGTGAAGCATATGCCAGTTTTGGTACCTTTTGCGGCAACCCGAATCACCCTTCAATCAAGACAATGACATACCCCCAACAGCCTTTTTGGTCAACTCATCTGCTTACTTTCTTTTGGGTTTTAGATCATACGCCGATCATACTTTGTCCATTAGCCCTTTGATGATGACATCCCCAAGCAGGTTTTCTTTCGGTCAATTCCTATTGACGATGTGTTTCCCCAGTAAAGTCGCCAAGTCCCTTTCACTGTTGTGATTCTCTGAATTGTTTCATTTCAGTCAATTCCTATTGACGAGGTGGTTTTGAAGTTAACTGATGTGATCTTTGGATTTGGATCTCTTTCCGTCAATTCCTATTGACGATGTGGTGGATCTTTGGATTTGGTGTTCTTTCCGTCAATTCCTATTGACGATGTGGTTTTTAGGATTCACTGATGTGTTTCTCTAGATTTGGTTTTCTTTCCGCCAATTCCTATTAACGAGGTAGTTTTGAAGTTCACTGATGTGATCTTTGGATTTGGTTCTCTTTCTGTCAATTCTTATTGACAATGTGATGGATCTTAAAATCTGGTGTTCTTTCCGTCAATTCCTATTGACTTTGTGGTTCTTAGAATTCACTGATGTGTTTCTCTTAATGGTTTCCTTTCCATCAATTCCTACTGACGATGTGGTTCTGAAGTTCACTGATGTGATATTTGGATTGGGTTCTCTTTCCGTCAATTTCTATTGACGAGGTGGTTATTTGGATTTGGTGTTCTTTCCGTCAATTCCTATTGACGAGGTGGATCTTTGGTTTGGTTCTTTCCGTCAATTCCCATTGACAGTGTCGTATTTCTTTATATATGGTGTCCTTTCTGTCAATTCCTATTGAAGATGTAGTTCTGAAGTTCACTGATGTGATATTTGGATTTGGTTCTCTTTCCATCAATTCCTATTGACGATGTGGTTTTAGGATACACTGATGTGTTTCTCTGAATGGTTTTCTTTCCGTTAATTTCTATTGACGATGTGGTTCTGAAGTTCATTGATGTGATCTTTGGATTTGGTCTTCTTTCCGTCAATTCCTATTGACGATGTGGTTTTGGGATTCACTGATGTGTTTCTCCATATTTGTTTCCTTTCCGTCAATTCCTATTGACGATGTGGTTTTAAGGTACATTGATGTGCTCTTTGGATTGGTTCTCTTTCTGTCAATTCCTATTGACGGTGTGGTTTTGGGATTCACTGATGTGTTTCTTTGGATTTGGTTCTCTTTCCGTCAAATCCTATTGACGATGTGGTTTTGGGATTCACTGATGTGTTTCTCCGGATTTGTTTTCTTTCTGTCAATTCCTATTGACGAGGTGGTTCTTTGGATTTGGTGTTCTTTCCTTCAATTCCTATTGATGATATGGTTTGAGGATGCATTGATGTGTTTCTCATGAATGGTTTTCTTTTCGTCAATTCCAATTGAGGATGTGGTTCTGAAGTTCACTGTTGTGATCTTTGGATTTGGTTGTTTCCGTCAATTCCCATTGACGATGTGGTATTTCTTTGGATATGGTGTTCTTTCCGTCAATTCCTATTGACGATGTGGTTCGGAAGTTCACTGATGTGATCTTTGGATTTGGTTCTCTTTCCGTTAATTCATATTGACGATGTGGTTTTAGGATTCACTGATGTGTTTCTTTGAATGGTTTTCTTTCCGTGAATTCCTATTGACGATGTGGTTCTGATGTACACTGATTTGATCTTCTTTCCGTCAATTCCTATTGACGATGTGGTTTTGGGATTCACTGATGTGTTTCTACGGATTTGTTTTCTTTCTGTTAATTCCTATTAACGATGTGGTTTCGAGGCTCACTGATGTGTTTCTCTAGATTGATTTTCTTTCCGTCAATTCCTATTGACGATGTGGTTTTAAGGTTCACTGATGTGGTTTCTCTGGATTTGATCTTCTTTCCGTTAATTCCTATTGACGATGTGGTTATGAAGTTCATTGATGTGATCTTTGGATTTGGTCTTCTTTCCGTCAATTCCTATTGACGATGTGGTTTTGGGATTCACAAATATGTTTCTCTGGATTTGTTTTTTTTCCGTCAATTCTTATTGATGAGGTAGTTCTTTGGATTTGGTGTTCTTTCCGTAAATTCCTATTGACGATGTGGTTTTAGGATGCACTGATGTGTTTCTCCTGAATGGTTTTCTTTCAGTCAATTCCTATTGACGATGTGGTTCTGATGTGATCTTTTGATTTGGTTTTTTTTTGTCAATTCCTATTGAGGATGTGGTTTTTGGATTCACTGATGTGTTTCTCCGGAGTTGTTTTATTTCTTTCAATTCCTATTGACGAGGTGGTTATAAGGTTCACTGATCTTTGGATTTGGTTATCTTTCTGTCAATTCCTATTGAAGATGTGGTTTTTGGATTCACTGATGTGTTTCTCCGATTTGGTTTCTTTCCGTCAATTCCTATTGACGATGTGGTTTTGAGGTTTAGTGACGCGATTCTCTGGATTTGATTTTCTTTCCGTCAATTCCTATTGACGATGTGGTTTGGAGATTCACTAATGTGTTTCTCTGAATGGTTTTCTTTCCGTCAATTCCTACAGACGATTTGGTTCTGAAGTTCACTGATGTGATCTTTGGCTTGGTGTTCTTTCCGTCAATTCCTATTGACGATGTGGTTTTGAGATTCACTAATGTGTTTCTCTGGATTTGGTTTTCTTTTTGTCAATTCCTATTGACGATGTGGTTCTGAATTTCATTGATGTGATATTTGGATTTCGTTCTCTTTCCGTAAATTCCTATTGGCGATGTGGCTCTGATGTTTACTGATGTGATCTTTGGATTTCGTTCTCTTTCCGTCAATTCCTATTGACGATGTAGTTTTGGGATTCACTAATGTGTTTCCCCGGATTTGTTTTCTTTCCGTCAATTCCTATTGTCGAGGTGGTTCTTTGGATTTGGTGTTCTTTTCGTCAAATCCTATTGATGATGTGGTTTTAGGATGCACTGATGTGTTTCTCCTGAATGGTTTTCTTTCTGTCAAGTCTTATTGACGATGTGGTTTTAAGGTTCACTGATGTGATCTTTGGATTTGGTGTTCTTTTCGTCAATTCCTATTGACGACGGGTTTTGAAGTTCACTGATGTGGTCTTTGGATTGGCTTTCTTTCCGTCAATTCCTATTGACGATGTGGTTTTGAGATTCACTGATGTGTTTCTCCAGATTTGTTTTCTTCCCGTCAATTCCTATTGACGATGTGGTTCTTTGGATTTGGTTTCCTTTCCGTCAATTCCTATTGACGATGGGGTTTTGGGATTCACTGATGTGTTTCTCTAGATTGGTTTTCTTTCCGTCAATTCCTATTGACGATTCGATCTTCGTATTTAGTTCTCTTTCCATCAGTTCCTATTGACAATGTGGTTTTAGGATTCACTGATGTGTTTCTCTATTTGATGTTCTTTCCGTCAATTCCTTTTGACGATGTGGTTTTAAGGTTCACTGATGTGATCTTTGGATTTGGTGTTTTTTCCGTCAATTCCTATTGACGATGGGGTTTTGAAGTCCACTGATGTGATCTTTGGATTGGTTTTCTTTCCGTCAATTCCTATTGATGATGTGGTTTTGGGATTCACTTATGTGTTTCTCCAGATTTGTTTTCTTCTCGTCAATTCCTATTGACGATGTGGTTCTTTGGATATGGTGTTTCTTTCTATGAATGGGAATTCAAGATGTGTTTATGTGGTTTGAGGATCACAGGTGTAATTCTCTAGTATGTTTTCTTTCCATCAAATTCTTTTGACGATGTATGACTGAGCTCAATTGCATACATCCTCATCGACTGCAAATTTTTAGGTTCTTTTTATATTCAATCACCTTCTACCTTGAATGTTTGAAAGTCGTTGCTATCATACCTTCAAGTCCAAGTCGATTGAATAGAGGCAGATTTAGCACCCCAAAATCTTCCCTTTCGTTTTAACCATAACTGGCTTTTGTTTCTTTGCATTTTGCATTTCGGCATATCATAGCATTGGTTTTTGAGGCATGGGATCAAGGTTTTTACATGGCTCAGGTTCCCTTTTATTGTAAGGGTTTAAACAGCGAGCGTTAGAGGCTCCGACATTTATTTTTCCCAATAATCGAGCGGTCGATTTTATTTTATTCAGCAGATTAGTTTCGACTTAGGAGACGGTGCACAGGCTATCTCAGGTGTTCTCACAGTTACCATATTCAAGAGAAAGTTTCAGAGGCTTAGTAGAGCTCAAAACAAGTGGCAACGAGCAATTGTACAGGATTCCCTCCATTTAGCGCCAATATGGGCATTTTTGAATGTGGTAACCAGTTACTGCATATAGGGTAACCGGTTACTTCAGGCGAAATTTGCAAAGAAATTTGAATTTTCAGCATGTGCAATTTCCAATCATTCTCAACCGTTGATTTCACTTGATTATTTGGAAGGATCTAGAATAGTTTCAATTTTCACCATTTCCCTCCAAATTTCAAACACTCTGTTGCATCCCAAAATTTGACTAACCTTTTCTTTTCTAACTTGACTTATGTTTCATTTCATTTAGAATTTGCATTTGCATAGCATTGGTTCTATATAGGGGATCAAGAGGTGTAGTGTTTGCCATTAAAGGGGAGAGCTTCATGTTCAAGCTCAAGAAAAGGTATCATTTGCAAGTTTACAAGGGTTCATTATCATCTGAATTGGGTTTCAAAGCTCCTTGAGAGGAGAATGTTTGTGTGTGGGTGTCATCTCCTATCTTGAGGATCATCAGAGGATCACCATAGGTTCATGAGGTCATCTATTTGGATAAGGCATAACTCAAAAGCTCAATGGATATCTTGAGGGGTCTTTATGAAGCTTGTATGGTCATACAATTCATCTACAAGAGCCTTAGTCAAAGGATATGATGTTAGGGTTCCATATGCTCAGCCCAAAGTCAACTATGGACTTGAGTGGATTCAAGAATTGGTTATAGGCTATTAAAGACATGGGAAGTCATCTTGAATCATCTAGGATACCATGTTGAGATAAAATCAAGGATATTCAAGAGTTCAAGGAGTTACTAAATTAGGGTTTCAGATGATTTTAGTGTAAAATCCCCTATTTTGGTGCCTAACTTCAAGGATAATTTCCACTATGATGCAAGCTCAATCTCATTTTCCAACAAACATGGGACTTATTCATCATCCTTCAAGCTTTCCTTTGATTACAAGAACTCATCCATTGAGTTTGTACATCTCAAGTTATGATGTCAACAAGTTAGTGTCATCAGATGAATGGATTTTTGAGGTACTCAAAGTCAACCCACTTCCAAGGGATTTTTCACATTGATTTAAGCTTCTCCTCACTCTTGAGTGAACATGAAAGTTGTTCTTCGTGACCTTAGCTTTCCAAAAAGTCCTAGAAGTCCTCATTCTCATATGTGAAGCTCAAGTTATGGTCTTCACAAGGCAAGGGTATTTTTGGAATCATCATTATAGGTCATTCATTTCAATGGTCCATTCCATGAACTTTAAGGCCTCAAATCCAAATTCAATGAACATGAAAGTTGTGTTATATTGTCCTAAATTCATCATGAACTTGATTTCCATGGCATTTGATGAATGGTATGATATTTTGAGCCATTTTGAAGGTGAAAAGTGGACTTTTGGACATGATTTACATACCTTCAATTACAAGTCACCATTTGAATTCATTTTGAACTTTTTCACACCTCAATGTCATCAAATTTTGGTCTTGCTACTCCTTACCGCATTTGGACCAATAAAGGTACATGTTATAGACCATTTTTCAAACCTTATACCTTTAAAAAGTCATGATACAAAACCTTGCAAAAACCTTTTCTCAATTCACCAAAACTATTCATTTCATTTCTACACATCCCATAGTTCACTTTGCTGACCCAAAAAGAAGTGTATGAGCCATAACCCGTGTGTGTGAAGAAGTGGAAGTTTTTGGCTTTTTTTTTTGAAGTCACACAATACAAGCATTATGGGCCTGCATGGAATGTTTAAAACCATCATATAAAAGCTCAGAAACTTGCCTTAATCATCAAAAGAGTTGGCTGCTTGAGAAGAAGAGAGCATTACTTCAAAATTTCAAAAACTTTCATTTCTTTGAATCTCACATTTCCCTGGGTGTTTCTTCAATCTTTGGTTCGAATCATCATCGGTGAAGATCAAGGAAGGGTTTGGAAGTGTTAAACTGAAGCTTGCTTGAGATTTAAAGGGTCAACGGAACCACTCTATTTGGTAACTTTTTCAACTTAAAACCTCCATTTTAGGCATTGTTTAGGTTGCATTCTGGGTGCATCTGAAGTCCTATGCAATGTAGGCAATGTTTGTGTAGTTTTCATGGTTGTTTAGTGCATTTTCAGTTTGTGCATCATAATAATCATGGCCTGTTTTCGCATGTTTTTAAGAACCTTTTTGCAAAATGATTGATGGATTCATGTTCCTGGTAATGAGAGCTTTCAATTGGTACAAGATTTGTGGATTTTTATTGAGTTTTCAGGCCTGAGCTTCGGCGAGCTGGTCGGAGAAGACGACTAAAGCCCTAGCTCCGGCGTTTGGTTATGTTTCAGGCCAAGCTGAGTTGGCTCTGGGTTGACTCTTTGACTCATGGTGTGTTGCTTTGTGTTTGGCTTGACCTTTCTGATGTGTGCGTTGATTTCTTGCGTGGCAGCCAGTTGGATAAGTGAAACAGTGCGTTTCACTTATCTAAGTTTGTTTCTTGTTTGGGCTTTGGCAATTTGCTATGCGCACCCTCCCATCTTTGAGGCCCAGGTGAGATTTCACATGATTCAGTTCATTTTGTTATTGCTGGTTGTACCCCCTCTTGCTTGTTCATGTTTTTTCATTTTATTTTATTTACTCTTTCATTTTAATCTTTTAAAATTAGTTCCTTAATTCATAAAAATACAAAAAAAAATATTTTCCTGACAGTTCAACATGTTAATTAATATTTCAACTTTTTTATTTTTATTTTCCACTTATTTTATTATTTTATTTGGAATTTTCAAGTCAATGTGTTTCATGGTGTTTACCCTAATTTGAATTGATCATTTCAACCTCAATTTTGAATCCCCTATAACCAAATCTTCTCCATAATTTAGGTGATGGATTGAGGCATCTTTGAGGGTAGAATTGAGTTGACAATGATCATTTTTCATTTGGTTTCAATTGCCTTTTTGTTGACCCTCGACACATACTCGATAAGGTGGAACACCGTGCCTTCTCGAAATTATTTGGTGGTGCTTTGAGTTGATTTTGATCATGAGGTTTTTCTTGCTGTTTTATGATTGATCAATCTTGATTTGGTGATTTATTTGGAATTTATTGGATTTGTCTTCTATTTTTAATGGTTGCTTCAAATCCAAGTCATCTTTTGCCATGCTTACACATGCTAGTCTTGACCTAAACTTTGGGATATGATCATAAGTGATCCTTTAAGCACCTCTTGAGCTTTGTTACATCTTTCAAACATGCTTGAGGTTCTACCTTGCTTGTTAGGGGTCATTTAAATGTGTAACTTGTATCACAAGTCATCTTTGAATCATGCTTTTCCACTTGTTCTAACTATTGAGATTACGATAGAACTTTGGTTCTTCACTTATACATGATCATGCTTGTGATTCCCTTTTGCTTTGAGCTTGAATTTGAACCATTCCCTTTATGATTCACTTCTACCCTAGGTGATTTACCACATGTTCATGATGATTTGGTATTGATGTATACACTTTGAGTTTGTCATGAACATTTGTGTTTGTCTTGCATTGTTTGCTTGCTTCTCTTTATATGATCAAATGTGGATGTTTGGTTGAGATAAACTTCATGTGGTTGCTGTCTTATCCTATTTCTCCCATCATTTCTTTGATCATACTTCTTTACTCTTGTTTTATGCTTAGCATTCCTCTTTTGTGATGATTGATGGTTGATGGTTGTAGGAGTCTACTTCTCCCATTTCATCTCATCCTTCTTGAATTCTTTAAGTCATTTCTTTGTGTTTGAGTCTCTTTCTATTGAGTCTTGTTGCATCTTTTCATACTTGCATTTGTGTTTTCATTCCATTTTTGCATTTCCTTTTGCATTGACTTGTTTAAGTCACTTTCATCTCTCATCTCTTTTCATCTGTGGTTGAATTGCTATGTGTTTACCTATGCTCTTTTTCCATGATCGCTTAGGATTCCTAGTCCCCCTGTTTAAGATGGGAGTAGGAGAGACATTAGGCTTTCAATCCTTTGCATGATAACATTAGGTATTCCCCTTTTCAATCCCAACTTTAGTACTACATTGCATGATAACATTAGGGTTGAGCAATTCCCCTTAGAGTCTTGTGTCTTCTCTTCTCATCTCATAACTTCTTAAGACACTTAATAAAAGTTAACAATTGTTGTACGCTACGAGCCTTAAGTACATGAGAAATGATAGGTGGGGCGCCTCCTATCATATTGTCTAGAGTATTTAGTGTATGCCCTTTGGGCGATATGTGACGCATTCGCTCTCAAGTCATAGTCTTTAGTGCAAGATGAGTTTCAAATCTAACTCAATTCACTTCTTCTCATAAAAAACACAAACAAAAGAGTAAACCTTTTTATCCTTCGGGATCTGTTTCAAACCTAATTTTCAAAAAGAGTGTGTTAGGTTTTTGTTCTACCGCAAACAAGGGTCGTCCCTAACTGCTAGAATGGAGATTTAACCCTACTTAGTAAAACACTTGAACCAACCAGTGGTCGTGTCATCCCGAACTACGTTTGCTCTGATTTCTCATACCAGATAAGAATACGTAGGCACAAGACGACGATGTCTTGACAAGCAACCTTCCCCCCATCACCAGTAGCTTCTCAAATTACGTTGACTCTGACTTTCCCATTGCACGAGGGAATACGTAGGCATATGGAGGCGATGTCCTATCGAGTATATTCTTTCTGTTCCCCCTGTTTAGTAGTAGCCTTTAGATAGTTTTCACCCATAGATTTAGACAACAAACGTAGATCCCGTTGAGTACAACGGGCGTGAGGGGTGCTCATACCTTCCCCTTGCGTAACCGACTCCCGAAACCAATATTTGGTTGCGATGACCTTGTCTTTCTCTTTTTCCTAGGTTTTCTTAGATCGTTTACTTTCCCTCTCTTTGGGATAAATAATATTCGGTGGCGACTCTTCTGTCAGTCAGCCGGCTTCTCCTTTTTCGCAGGGATGCGACACACTCCGTTTCTAATTCCACTCCTAATTTCCATTCCAAATGCTAATCCACACTCCAAACCATATTTTGATTCCAAACCTAGAGCTTATCTAAGTGAAATTTCTCCAAACCTCACACAATTAACCTTCATTAGAGCTCTCTCACTTGAGAATTTTACTCTCAATTTTCTCTCCACTTTTTCACTCCTAAAACCTCCATTAGAGATCTCTCACTTGAGTTCGTTGATTCTTCATTGGAATCATTGAATTCTAGAGCTAAAGCTCCATCATTCATCTCCATTATCTTCAATTCATCACTCAATTTTCGTTTGGGTTTGGATCTGAATTTGGAAGCTAGATTGAAAGTGCTTTTTGGATCATTTTTGCTTTATTTTGCTTGATCTTCATTTCTACCACAAGGAAGCTCTTGTATCTTGAAGAATCTCTGGGTTTCTTGCTTGGATCTGCTAATTTCAAGTGAATCAACACTCACCAAAGCAAATCTCCACTTTGAAGATTGGCAATTCTAGATCTAATTCTGTTTTGAGCTTATTTGAATAATCACAATGTAGATCCATGGTTTTTGCTTGCTTTTTAATCCATTTGGATGATTTGGATCTTGGTGATTTGTGATTTCAATGCTTGATTGTGTTTACATGATGCTTGATCACTGTTTCTTGATGATAATTTCGTGCTTGATTGATATCATGTTCATATGGATGATTGAAGAAGCTGTTGGATGTTGAAAACTGATTTTAAAAGTTGGTTTTCTGCTTATGGTTCAGTGGTAACCGGTTACCTTATATAGAGTAACCGGTTATCAGTGTAAGTTTCATGTTTTCAGCTTTTTTCAATATAGTAACTGGTTACCACTGAGCCAGAATGTGGCTTTCTTGCATTTTCTTGCTTGTTTGATACCATTTCCACATGTAAACTTCATGAGTTGATATGATGCATTTATGAGGATTGTTTTCGACATATTTCATCGTTCTTGAATGTTCGATCTCGATTCTTTAACGTGCAATTTTTGGTTTCCGTTTTGAGCGCTTAACATGTTAATGTTGTTTGCTTTATGAATGATTTTTGTTGATGCATTGTTGTTGATATATTATGTTAGATGGTTGAAGCATGTTCATACTTGTATGATGTATATCCATGATTGTTGTTTTCATTTGTTTAATTGCATTCAAACATGTATGTTACCCTGTTTTCCACAATTGTTCTTGCTTTAAACTTTGCATGCTATCCTTGCTCGCTGCTTGCTTTTTTACACCTGTTTTTATGCTAAAACATGTGTAGTCATATGATGTCTTGCTCATATGCTGGATATTATTGATGTCTTGCCCACGTGCTATTTTTGTGCTAACTCATCTAATAAATACGATGAACATTGTATGCTACGAGCCTTAAGCACGTGGGAAATGATTAGTGAGGGGTCTCCTCTCGCTTGTCTAGAGTGTTTAGTGTACATCCCGTCTGGGGGCGATATGCGACACTGTTGCGGTGAAAATTGGATATCAAGCTATTACTTAACTTGAATCTTAATTCTTTTACAACCGAACTTTATTTTATCCAAAGGAAAGGTCTAAAGAAAGAAAAACCTTTTTCGCGATGTAACGACAATGCTTAAGAGATTCAGGGATCGGGGGTTGGTTATACCTAGGGAAGGTGTTAGCACCCTAAATATCTGTAGTACTCTACAGGAACCTTTTGTTTGATTGCTTGCTAAGTTTGTGAAAATGTACTGTGAATTGGGAAAAGATATGAGTTGAAACCTAAAGTTATATACACTAAGTTTGCTTGCAAAGGCGTCGCATCTTCTGCCTACGTATCCTAAGTAGGATAGAATCAGAGCAATCGTAGTTCACCTCACAAGGGATAAAGAACACTTGATCATGACCAAGATTCAAAGGGAACAAACATGACAATGTTTGTGTGGAGTTTGACAAAACTCCCTAATCTAAGTTGTAATATTCAAAAGGGGAAGTAAGAAATCATGACGATGATTCTTACACAGAGTTAACGAACTCTTTCCTAGGGTTCTAGTTGAAGAACACTCCTAGTACAAGTGGTCTCTTAGACTCAAAGAAAAGTCTAATGGTTTCTAAGATAAGGTTAAAATGACTTAACAAAGTCAAGGGAGGATGAATGAATTATTCTTGACATGAGGGTCAAGTGGGCAGACCTTCCTTTGGAGGGAGACTGGGGAGGCAACTGGGTGAAAGCTAACAAGCTTCATCACTTGGGGAAAGAAAAGTAAAAGTAAAAGGTACAACATAATAAAACATTTTCATGGTAACAACCAATTAAACAAACATGTGAAATGATAAGGATGAAAGCACATTGATAATAATCAACACAAATGAAAATAACGAGAACTGTAACGACATATCATATTTAAATACAGTCAACAGGTGGGGCGAAATAAACATAGTTATAACTCAAAATAAAAATCCTAGCATGTTAACTAACATGTATGGACATGAGTACAAACAAATTTCACAAACAAATCCAAGTGGAACCACATAAAAATTCATCTGCAAATGCGTAAACGGACGCGAAACGCACTTAACTTGCGCCCAGTCAAAAGAGGTGAAAAACTTGTCAAACATGAAATTAAAAAATATGATATGAAAGTACACATTAAGAGGAATACAATGAAGAAATAACGGGTGAAAAACGATAAAAAATGAGAGAGTTATGAATTTTCAAAGTTTGAATGAAAAAAATGGAAAAAATGCCAAAAGAGTTGCCCTCCTCAGGGGTTGAACTCAGGACAAGGGGTGAAAGGCGCGTTTTGGCATATGGTCTTACCACTGGGGTGGCTATACATACGTTGATTGATGCCACCCCTTTAATTAATAAGGGATGCTTTCTTTCTATGGTTGGGCAAAAATAACACAAATCAAGGATTTACGTTTTATGTCGTAACTTTTCCGTCGCTCAACCAAATGAGGCAAACTTTATATGTAACTGGCCTAGAAAAACATGAGGAGCATGATGGTGGTGGTATTTTTCTGAAATTCCTCTCCTAGTGAAAAACACGATGGCAGGTTCATTTATGGTGTTATGTGATGCATTTTGATGTGAGCAACTTGATTCAATTATTTTCAATCCAAACCAAACACACACACAGACCACATAAGTGATGATGGATGATTCTATGCAAAGAAAATAGTGTAGGTCATGCTATGATGATCAATGACATGTTGAGTGGCAACTTGTGTTAAAAAATGCATTTTGAAAGGAGCCACCTGTAACAGCTAGTTTTAATGCAAAAGAATCATGTCAACAGTTCACAAATAATGTGTATGAAGTGTTAGGATAATGGTTTTGAGGAAAAACATTCTTATGCAAAAAGTGGCATATGAGCTGCTTGATGTTCTTGAAGAAGTGCATTGGAAGTATGATGCTTGTTCCAAATCTTTTTCAATCAAAACCAAGTCTGCTAACAGTTCATATACATGATGAGAAATGATTCTATCCCTCAAAGTATGCTTAATGCAAACAGGTTCTAAAAATGGTATGTCATGTAGTGATTTCATGAAAAATGTACTTTGAAAAGGGGCAATCTCATAACAGCCAGTTTTGAAGCAGAAAATCTATGTCAACAGCTCACAAAAATGTAAAGCATCTCAATATGAATTTGGTGCAACATAAGATTGTGTTAAAATCTAGCATGTCAGTTGCTTGTATGATGTTTTTTGAATAAAATGCATCATGAGGTGTGAAACTTGTTACAGTTTGTTTTGATACCAAATGATTATGCAAACATCTCATAAATGATCAAAGTAAGGTGTTTCAAAAGTGTTTTTGGTGTAAAACAAACTTTATGTGAAAAAGGTTTATGAGTTGCTTGATGAGTATTGACATGAAAATATGAAACTCATCCTTTATGTAAATTTGGCAAGGTGGATCCCTCATACAACTTTCAAACATGAAAACACATGTATTCAATTATTAAAAATTAGCTTTCAATGCTTATGCTCAAAATGACCTTTCAACATGCTTTGGTTTTTGAAACAGTATTGACAAGCAAGCAAGTAATGTTTATAACATAAGCAAAGATAACAGGGCTGCTGGCATACTGATTTTGACAGGGGTTGCTCAAATTCATGGTTTGATGAAATGTAAAGTGAAAACATGATGCAGCAGTATTAATGCACCAAACAGGACTCTTGAAGGGCTGCTACTTATATGCCAACATGCAGAAAGTTTTAACAAACCAACATAATTATAAATCCTCAGCATATCAGTTCAGTCTCTAAAGTCAAGCAGGTTAGGTTCACATGATTCATGAACAAGTTACCACAGGCAAGGCTGAGTTGCCTAACTCAAACCTTAAAGGCAGATGAAATTTGAAACAGAACTTCAATTCTTGTGCAAACTTGGTAAAACAATCAAAACAACTTAAACTAACAGTCATAATGTATAACCAAATGAATCTCAAGTGGTTGAATTCAAAGTTGTGAAAGTTTTAAAAATGTGTTGTACATTGAATTCCAACAGAGATACTTGCTTAAAAAACTTTGAAATGAAAACTGGTTTTGCAATTGGGCCCTGGCAATGTTTTTGTGACAGAGGTAAATCACTTGGTAATCATGCTTTAAAGACACCAACAGTCATATGACTGAGTACTAAACAACAACACACCACTGAATGCACACAGAAATTTTACTCAAAAATCCAAGTTGGTTCAAACAGGATCCAAACAGACCTGTCCTCTTGGAGTGTCCTAGCAGTTTCAAAATATTCCAGTCAAACAAAAACAACTTGCATACCATGTTGAGGTCTCACTTGTGAATCAAGACCTATAACTAAACCTAACATGAGCATCACAGCTGAATCTAAACAAAAGCAGCAACATACCTTAATGAGAGTGATGAATGCCAACTCAAGTGCTTCATATGACATTTACAACATAGGTGATTATATTCACAAACTCACAAACTCTAACAGCCAGTTTTTTTTAAAGAATGACTATGATAGCCTCCAAACCACACACATAGTAAACAAGATAACATGGTCTTGCAAATAGTATTTAACAAACTCAACACACCATAATCAAAAGTTTAGCAAGAACCAGCTCAACACTTATGCTAATATTCATACCAATTTGTCATTCATTAAAAATCACATATCATGAAAATCAACAAATGTTCATAGCTCCAAAATTCACAAAATGCCCAAAATGCGAGAAACATGAAAGAGTGGTGTAAGAGCCAATGTGTACAAGTTACATACCTCTTGTAGACCTTGTTGAACAAACTAGAATAGCCAAGAAAACCAGAGAACCTTAATCCACTTCCTTGCCTTGAATCCTTTCTTCACTTTTAAGCAAAATGCACACTTTGAGACAGTTGAAGAAATATGTTTTTCCAATGGTCTCCAACACTTTAGACAGCTGAGAAATGATGTAGGTGAGGTGTATGAATGATTAAAACCTCAAGGAAGTGCTTAGAACAAGACTTGGTGAAATTTGTAGCTTTTGGTCAAAGTAACTTGGTGAACAAGTTGACTTTTTGATTTGTGAAGTTTTTGGGTGGTTTAATGGTCTAGACACCTCCTATACCATATTTGTAGAGTGTGTGGGTGGTTATTGGGGTGTTGGAATATAGAGAAATGATTTTGGCAGCCCTTGTGCCAAGACAGATTTTTGGTGATTTTGTGAAGAGTGAGTTTTGTGATTTTGAAACAAGAAATGGAAATAGCAAGGACAGAGCTTTTCTTCTGGTTTTAGAATGTTGTTGATGATCATCATGAGGTGAGGGAGGCCTCCTTTTATAGGCAAGTGAGAGTGAGGGGCTGGTTTGAAGGTTTCTTCACTTTGAAGAAAGGCTTAGATATTTTGGAAGAAACCTCCCTTGGAGGGTTTTCTCTTCTGAACATCCAAGCCTCAAAGTTAAAGTTAAATGATGTTTTTCAGAGGTTGATAGCAGGCTAGGAGTGTAGGAGTGAGGCTGGTTCAGAATCACTTTCCACCTCATGCTTCACTTTTCACTTTTGGTGCAAGTTGCACACCCACTTGCAAGACAATGGTACAAGCTTCTTTCCTTTGATTTTCTGCATAACTCTTTGGTTTCTCATGCCACATACTCCTCAAATATCAGATACAACATGTTTGATCAATTGAATTTGGCAAATTTGATGAAAGAAGTGATTTTGCAAAAATGGACAATGTGGGACTAAAGTGTGAAACCCCTAACTTTGCACACATGTAACTTTCTGCTCACAACTCCTCTTGAGATGTGTTAGTACTTTTTAGAAAGCCCTCACATATCTCTAAAACATTCATGTTTTCCAGAAATTCAAACTCCAATTGGAACTAGGTCAAAAAATCCCTCCAAAGTTGGTTGCACATAAGCTTTTAAGGTGAAATAACTTAGAATTTTCTAAGTTATTTTCCCTTCTTGTAATGATTTTGCTTCTAACTCCAAAAATATGCATTTTCTACTTGTGGACTAGTATGGGACTTTTGTAAGACTTGTCAAGAGCTTCCAAATGAGCTTTGAACCAACTCAATTGGATGTGTGGTTAAGGAGTTATGGTTTAGCCCTTTTCAAAACCCTAATTTCCCGATTTTTCGATTACTCCTTCATCCTTGATCCAATGGTCATAAAAATTTATATGCAAGTCCAATATGACATAAGGAACAACTCTGTTTCACAACTTGAAGTCCAATTCATAAAATTTGGAGAGTTGACTTTTCGGTCAACCGTACGACCGATCGGTGATTACCGAGTCACCTGTTGACATTCTGGGCCTCCTGAGACCTTGAAACTTCTTGGAGGAACTTTATTAAGCTATATGAACTTCATGAATCACAATCCCACCATTTAAACATCTTCCAACCTCAAAGTCAAACTACAGTTGACTTTTACTAGTCCAAAACCCTAATCGGGTGCTCTGAAATGTACTGCTCTGAATTCTGGGGTAACAACCTCACATTGGCTTCTCAATTGACATTATGTAATATCCTTGGCCTTGTTTCCTATTTGAATGAGCCTAAAACATTCACTAATCACAAACCCTGAAGTTTTGATTTTGACTGCACGAAACCCTGATTCATCTGCAATTTGACAAAGACAGACTTGCACTGGGTTAAGGTTAGAAAATTCATGCGTATGCTCCTAAAATGATAATGAGAATCTAAGGGGTCAAAATTTGGGGTGCAACAGACACATTCGTTCCTATGTCATAGTCTTTAGTGCAACGTGAATCCCAAAGAAAACTAATTCACTTCACTAAAACTCACAAACAAAACTCAAACCTTTTATCCTTTGGAATCGTTGTTTCAAACCTCGTTTTCAGAAAAGAGTACATTACTTTTTCGTTCTACCGCAAACAGGCATCGTCCCTAACTGCTGGAATGGGAACTTAACGTCACTCGTAAAAAAAACACTTAACATAACTTTGGTTTCATTGCCCGAACTACGTTTGCTCTGATTTCTCATACCAGATGAGGATACATAGGCACAAGATGGTGATGTCTTGGTGAGAAACCTTCCCCCCATCACCTGTAGTTTTTCGAACTACGTTGACTCTGACTTTCCCATTACACGAGGGAATACGTAGGCATAGGGCAGCAATGTCCTATCGAGTATCTTTCTTTTTTTATTTTGTTCTTGTTCCCATTTAGCAGTAGCTTATAGATAAACACACCCTTTGATTAGACAACAAGTGTGGATCCCGTTGAGTACAACGAACGTGAGCGGTGCTAATACCTTCCCCTTGTGTAACCGACTCCCGAACCCAATATTTGGTTGCGATGACCTTGTCTTCTCCCGTTCTTTAGGTTTTCTTTGATCGTTTCCTTTCCCTCTCTCTGGGATAAATAACATTCAGTGGTGACTCTTCTGTTTTTCCGCCGGGTGTTTTTCGCAGTTGCGACAGGTAGACATTAAGATTGCAATCCAAGCATGATAACAAGTAGGTTAGTCCCTTCTAACCCAATCCTTAGGTCAATCTTTTTCATGCTAACATTAGGATAGAATCTCCTTTTGCATCCCGACTTTAGGACCATTTTGCATGACAATGTTTGGGCTGAGTTTCCCTTAAACCTTTCGTGTGTCTCTCTTCTCATCTCAAAACACATTCTAACTCATCTAATAAATACGATAAACATTGTACGCTACGAGCCTTAAGCACGTGGGAAATGATGAGTGAGGGGTCTCCTCTCGCTCGTCTAGAATGTTTAGTGTATGTCCCGTCTGTGGGCGATATGTGATGCATTCGTTCCTATGTTATAGTCATAGTGCAACGTGAATCACAAATCAAACTAATTCACTTCACTAAAACTTACAAACAAAATTCAAACCTTTTATCCTTCGGGATTTGTGTTTTAAACTCATTTTCAGAATGTTACTTTTCGGTTCTACCGTAAACAGGCATCGTCCCTAACTGCTGGAATGGGAACTTAATGTCACTCGTAAAAAAACCTTAATCAACCTGTGGTCTAGTTTACCCAAACTACGATTGCTCTAATTTCTCATACCAGATGAGAATACGTAGGCACAAGACGGCGATGTCTTGGCGAGCAACCTTCCCCCCATCACCTGTAGTTTTCCAAACTACGTTGACTCTGACTTTTGCATTGCACGAGGGAATATGTAGGCATATGGTGGCAATGTCCTATAGAATCTCCTTTTTCTTTTCCATCCCCCATTTAGCAGTAGCTTTTAGATAAACACACCCTTTGATTAGACAACAGGTGTGGATCCTGTTGAGTACAATGGGCGTAAGGGGTGCTAATACTTTCCCCTTGCGTAACCGACTCCCGAACCCAAGATTTGGTTGTGATGACCTTTTCCTCTTCTTTCTTTTAGGTTTTTTTTATCGTTTCCTTTCCCTCACTTTGGGATAAATAACGTTTGGTGGCGATTCTTCTATTTTTCCGCCGGGTGTTTTTCGCAGTTGCGACAAGTTAGTCCTGTTAAGCAAATAATAAGTGTAAATAATTCACCTTTGACAAAAAAAATAACAAGAAAATAAAAACAGTCGTGGGTTTCCTCCCACGCAGCACTTGTTTAACGTCGGTAGCTCGACGATTATGGAATTTAATTAGTAGATATGGTAAAGGATGGTTCGATTAGAGTGTGACCAAAGCAATAGGTAGGGATGTCTCCTCCATAATAGTGTTTCAACCTTTGTTCGTTTACTATAAATGGGCTACATGAATGATTTCGGATTTCTACTGCCCCAGACCTCAGGACTTTGGTGACCTCATAAGGGCCAGTCCATCTTGAGTGTAATTTAATAGGGAATAGACGCAATCTAGAATTAAAGAGAAGTACAGGGTCGCCTATGTTGAATTGATTCTTAACAATCTTTTTGTCATGCCATGTTTTAGTTCTTTCTTTATAGATAATGGCATTTTCATAAGCATTGCAACGTAGTTCTTCTAGTTTGTGGATGTCGAGAATGCGTTTGTCACCGGCTGTTAAATAGTCCATATTAAGGGCCTTGATGGCCCAATAAGCTTTATGTTCTAACTCAAAGAGCAAGTGACAAGATTTTCCATAAACTAACTGGTATGGGGTTGTTCCTATAGGAGTCTTGAAAGCGGTCCTGTAAGCCCACAATGCTTCTTGTAGTCTTAGGGACCAATCTTTTCTATATATTCAAACAGTCTTTTCTAAGATTTGCTTAATCTCCATATTTGACATTTCTACTTTTCCACTGGTTTGTGGATGGTAGGGTATTTCTACTCTGTGTTTAACTCCATATTTATTTAAAAGGTTATCAAATATCCTTGAAATGAAGTGTGATCCACCATCACTTATAACGAGGCGAGGTACTCCAAATCTAGGAAATATATAGTTTTTGAATAAATTTATGACTACACGAGTATCGTTGGTAGGTGAAGCCACAACTTCTATCCATTTAGATACATAGTCAACAACTACTAAGATATACTTGTTTCCCATCGACGATGAAAAGGGTCCCATAAAATCTATTCCCCAAACATCAAAGAGTTCTACTTCTTGGATAATTGGTAAGGGCATTTCATCACGTCTCGAGACATTCCCAGTGCGTTGACATCGATCACATCTGACAATATAGGCACGGACGTTGCGCCATAATGTTGGCCAGAAAATACCTTCTTGAAGAATTTTGGCGCAAGTCTTAGATGTTGATGCTAAATTTTTGCAAGTATACGAATAGCGTCAGAGTAATACAAAAGATTATTGATCCCATAGAGACCAAACGTCAATCTATCGATTACTATTGTTACGGTGTTTATCTAAGGCAAATCAATCGGGAGTTCGTGCATGCAAAATAAAAGTAAAGTGCGAGAATAAATTTAATATTAAAACAACAGGCTTAGATGTAACTCACATAGCTGGGTAGTATTCCAAGTGCGTGTAGATAGAACTTGTTGTAAGGTAATGTTTTCTACTCGTGAAAAGAACTAATTTAACGGGAACTGTCGCTTTCGCGTATTCAGAACCGAGTTTATCCCCTAATCGATCCCTCTTATTGTCACTCATAAAAAGGCGCGCATTGCGTTAAAGTAATAAACCTATTTTTAAGAAATATAGTTTCTTAACTTAGTTGAAAAGTATTTTGACCTGGAAATCTTAACAAAAAGAGGTTCATGCGAACCGGACTTTAAACGCATAAACGCGTCCGAAAATAGTTTTAAAATCGTTTTTCTAAAGTATTAAAGACTCCTACTTAACTGGACTAAGTGCTTTCGCTTCCTTTGAACAGTTAAGACTAACCAAACATAACTAAAGGCTGGACGGCTTTCGATCTTACCCAACATATTTTAAGTGCAGAAAATTTGTGTTAAAAGTCAGAATAACTCCTAAGTAATTCTATCGACAGCTGTATGGAATACCACTTTAACTATGATCCTCACATCCTAAACTTTAAGATTTAGTCGTACATGGAAATGTAAATAGACATGATAAATAAAGTTTAGATAAATAATGTGATAAATAAAGTGCTAGTAAATAAAGGCGAGAAATAAATAGTGCGGGAAATAAAGTGCGAAAAATAAATAGTGCGGGAAATAAAGTGTGAGAAATAAATAGTGCAATAAATAAAGTGCGAGTAAATAAATGCGGAAAATAAATAGAAAGTAAATAGAAACCTGCTCTAAACGGGAGGTTTTAAATCTGGTACAAAAAGACTGGAAAGAAATGGTGGCAGGATTAACTTCTACCAAAGTGCTCCAAACCCGATTACAGACTCGATCATAAAGTGTGATAAATCCTCGATGTGAGAAGTTTATCACTTTACAACAAATGATAGTATATGGCTTGAGTTCTGTAACTAAGTTTGGATGTTTATAAATGAGGCAGAACTCGTCTATTTATAGGCTAGGAAAGTACAAGGAAAGACTAGAATGCCCCCCAACTTCTTTTGGGAGGGAAAACGAAATATTAGGGTAGCACCCGCCATACCCTATGGCGCCCTCCATGTGAATTAGAGGAGGAAGAAGTGGGATTCATGGAAGTTGTCAGCAGTTGGTCTCTTATCCAAGTTATGACATTCACTATGGCGCCCGCCATGGTAAGTGTCATGTGTACAATTCCTAAAAAGTTGGTCTTTCTTGCTCGTTTTTCTTCATTTCTTCTCGAGGAGCTCTGGAAATACAAAATCCTGAAAATGAAACAAAACAGAAGCATAACATAAGAAAACAGTAATAAAATCCTAAGGAACACGTGCAATTCGAGTTAAATACATAGTATAATTTAGGTCTATCAAATTCTCCCACACTTAAGCCTTTGCTTGTCCTCAAGCAAAACATTATGACAGAAAAAGGTGATATCCATAAATGATTTGGGAAAAAAAGGCTTCTAAGTTCGAGCTGGGATGAAGCGATAGGTATTAACTCAGTGAACCAAGGATATCGAAATGACACTTCTCCGTAAACACGGACATAGGCTTCGTTTTTATATAAACCAATCCATACCACCCCACTGTACCTAGGCCTACTTTTAAATCTCCTTTTGGGTCCTTTTCATTCAGATGCAGTCACATTAAGCCCGTTATCCCTACATACTCATAGTGAAGTGACCGGTTAGTGATCCTGATCTCAAGCATGGGGCTCTGGTACACAAACTGGTGTAAACCCTTTTATTGACCCAATTGTAGTTGTGGGGGTTCAGACCGTAACCCGCCCTACCAAGCTCAGCACCAGACACCTCTGAACCAACTAACAATGGGAAGATATTTTATTTTATTTTATTTTGTTATATATATATATATATATATATATATATATATATATATATATATATATATATATATATATATATATATATATATATATATATATATATATATATATATATATATATATATATATATATATGTTCGAGATTTTACAACTTTTTGGGTTAAATGACCTTGTGAGGGTTACCTATACCCGAGTTGCAATCATTTTATGGAACACACAGATCATTCACTTATATTCATCGGTCCTTCACTTAGAACATGCTTAGGCCGGAGCTGACTGCTAGGATAAACTACTAAGGACTTACTACGAACATTATTATTAAGGCCATGGTACATGGGGTATCGGGGTCGATTTCTACATTCGCGAAGCCTAAGGTGTTAAAATGATATCGATGTTTCAAAAAAAGGATTTTCCAAGTCATCCGCATCCTAACTTGAACTTGCCTCAAAGCCTAAAAGTTTTTAGGATAGTACATTTTTTGTCAATAAAATTTTTGGTGAGGCTAAGGAATGAGGGAATAAGGGTATACTACAAATGACTCGTCAAGCACATGTGTATTCTAAAAATGAAAAAATTAAGAGAAATAAACTAAAAATAAACTAGAAAGCGATAAAAGAAAATGCGAGAAAAACAAATAAAGTCTCCTCCCACACTTAAACTGAACATTGTCCCCAATGTTTCAAAATAAGATACGGACGAGTTACCCGAAGGTCCTAAGGCATGCTACTGGTGCTTTCGCCGGCGTGCGGTGAGTACCTGGGGTGACGAAATCTACTGCGACGACGATTGCTCTGAGAATCAGCGAACTCGTCGAATCGGGTGGTCAAAGCAGCCTGCGATTGCATTATACTTTGCATGGATTGGCTCATATGCTGTTGAGACTCTTGCATAAATCTCATGTTGTTAGTTAAATGCTGTTGTATGGTAGTGAGCAAGTCATCCCGTATTTCCTCTATGACTAACTTATTGCGTCGCATCTGCTCAGAAATATAGAAACCGGGAGTGGTACCTGCAGAATGGTGAGAAGAAGACGGTGCAGTGTGTGCGGGTGATACATGATGGGGCGACATAAGATGATCGGGAGACCGCTCTCTCCGGTCATACTCATCATCAGTGGCATATCCGTCACCAATAGGAACATTAGAAGGTAATGGACCCGTAACAGGTGGAACATCTAAATCATAGGTCCGATTCCTCGCGATATGCACATCAGTACGTCTAGTGCAAGGCAAAACAATAGATGGGATAGCTTTCCCATGGATCATGATCTCAAAGCCCCCTTCCTTCCTTACCTTGCACAATTTCATGTCTGTTAAGAATTTTAAATTAATTGTGCGAGGCGAAAGAGGTGCTAAGGTGACTATCTCAGTGTCAAGGTTCAGAGCTTTTGCGATAGACGTAATTAGTCCTTCAAAGGCAATGGTTCATATGCCCTTGATTGCAGCAGTCATATGGGCAATCATAAAAGGAACCACATTAAATTTTCTGTTTGTGAGGAACCCTTGCAAAAATAGAAGTTCTTTTGCATTCACCTTATTTGGATTCTCCCGGCCAAAAATAGTATAGGCCAACATGTAACGAAAAACACGGATGGTCGGGTTATGGATCCGGGAGGTAAGAATTCCTTCAAAAGATGTATTCGTAAAATTTGACAACCTGTGCCAGAAGGAAAATGCCTCCACTGACCAAACAGAATCCAATGGTGCTTCACAAACAGCATCCTGACCAAAAGGTAATCCCAACCTCTCTGTTAGTTCGTCGGTACTGAATGCGTATTCAATATTAAACATTCTAAATTGTACCGTGCCGACGGCACTACCAGTGACAGACTTAATTATATAAATCAGGGAACATAAGAACTCCCGGGTCAGCCTTTCGAAAGTAGGATCATGCCTAGAGAAAATTTCATGCAATCCTAAAATGTCTAACATATAAAAAAAACACTATGGTAAATGCTAAGAGTATACAGACAGTTTTCGTCCACGTACCGGGTCGAAGCAATTTCTCGGGTCTGCAATTTGTCGAGAATTTTCTTCTGCCTTTCTCCGGGCTTTCCTTGACGAAGAATCTAGTCGTCGTACTCCATTGATGTACCTTTGAGGTAGAAAATTAGAGAAATGGTATTTTTTAGGAAATTGGTGAAAATGGATTTTGATGTAGAGAAATGGAAATGGGATTTGGGATGGTTAAAAGGATGGTGAGTGGATGGTAAAGTTTGGAACTTTTTGGGGTTTGAAGGTAATTTTTAAATGGGCAAAAATGGAGGTTTGAAGGTTTAAAGGTGTGAAAATGGAGGTTATGGAGGTTCTGCCCCGCATATAGTCCAGACCCCATGGCGGGCGCCATCCTCACAGAATGTTTGTGGGCCAGATTTTTCTTTTCATTCTTGGGTTTTTGTGCTCCTCCTTGTTTTCGGGTGTGTAGGTAGCAAGAATCACCTGTACTAGTACACTTATATTCCTCCTATATATATGTTTTTTCTTATTTTGACATCAAAATTGTAAAGAACAAAAATAAGTAAATAAAATAACACAATGTAAATAAGGAAATAATGAACATCACATATATATATATATATATATATATATATATATATATATATATATATATATATATATATATATATATATATATATATATATATATATATATATATATATATATATATATATATATATATATATATATATATATATATATATATATATATATATATATATATATATATATATATATATATATATATATATATATATATATATATATATATATATATATATATATATATATATATATATATATATATATATATATATATATATATATATATATATATATATATATATATATATATATATATATATATATATATATATATATATATATATATATATATATATATATATATATATATATATATATATATATATATAGTGCATAATCAATGTCACAGATAAAAAATAAATGTAAGCATATGAAATATGTATAAGTCTATAAAGAAAACGGAAATAAATCAAGCTATAATGGAAGTAATAAAAGTAGTGTCATCATGGAGTAGGGTGCTGCATCCTGCAAATAAAATTTTAGAGAACAGGACCTAAAAGCACAAGCTTTATAAACGGTTAGTTGACACATAACAAAATAATAATCACTAAAAAATATAAAATAAAATAAAAAAGACAAGTAAAGAAAAATAAAGAAAATCGTGGATTGCCTCCCAGACAGCGCTTGTTTAACGTCGTTAGCTTGATGGTTAGAACCTATGTGGTTGAAGTAGGCAGTGATGGATTAATCAAAGTGTGGCTGGAGTAATCATTGGGAATGTCACCTCCTTCATAGTATTTCAATCTCTATCTATTTATAATGAATGGGCCACATAACTGGTTTTGGATCTCAACTGCTCCGAATTTTAGGACTTTAGAAACTGTAAAAGGACCTGTCCACCTTGAACGAAGCTTGCCAGGAAAAAGTCACAACCTGGAATTAAATAGGAGAACAGGGTCTCCTATATAAAAATATTTCTTTATAATACTTTTGTCTTGTCAGTCCATGGTTCTTTCTTTATATACTATGGTGTTTTCGTAGGCGGATTGGCGAAGTTCTTCTAGTTTATGAATGTCAAGGATGCGTTTTTCTCCAGCGGTCAAATAGTCAAAGTTCAGGGTTTTAATGGCCCAATAGGCCTTGTGTTCTAACTCAAAGGGTAGATGACAGGACTTTCCATAGACTAATTGGTAAGGAGTTTTTCCAATAGGGGTTTTGAAGGCGGTTCTGTAGGCCCATAGTGCATCTTGTAGCTTCTGAGACCAATCGTTTCTCGATATAGAAACTGTTTTCTCTAAGATATGTTTAATCTCTCTATTAGATAACTCTACCTGGCCACTAGTCTGTGGATGGTAAGGTGTCAATATCCTATGCTCAACTCCACATTTGCTTAAAAGTTTATCAAAAATCCTTGATATGAAATGCGATCCACCATCGCTGATAACAAGACGGGGTACTCCGAATCTAGGGAATATGTAATTCTTAAATAGTTTTATCACTACACGTGTGTCATTGGTGGGTGAGGTTATAGCTTCAATCCACTTAGACACGTAGTCAACTACTACTAAGATATATTTGTTTCCTAATGAAGACGGAAATGGTCCCATAAAATCGATGCCCCAAACATCAAAGAGTTCTACTTCCTGAATATTTCTTAAGGGCATTTCGTCACGCCGAGAGATGTTCCCAGTGCGCTGGCACCGGTCACATTTAACTATATAAGTGTGCACATCACTCCATATTGTGGGCCAAAACAGGCCAGCTCGAAGAATCTTGCCGTGTGTTTTGGAGGTGCTAGCGTGTCCTCCGTAGGGTGCAGAGTGGTAGTGTTCTATGATATTTCTTACCTCTTCTTCTGGAACGCAATGACAAAAAAATACCGTATGTGCCTCTTTTGAAAAGGAGTGGCTTGTCCCAATAAAATTTTCTAACATCGTTAAAGAACTTCTTTCTCTGCTGATAATTAAAGTCAGGGGGTATGATGTCGGCAGCTAGGTAATTTACAAAATCTGCGTACCAAGGTACGCCGCTTACTGCCAGAGATTTCTTAGGGGTCTTATAAGGATCTAGGTTGTTTTCTTCTATGGCTTTTATCCTATCTATTAATCTGTTATAGGTAAAATCATCATTTATAGGGAGTAGATCTGGTTTCAGGTACTCAAGTCTAGAAAGGTGATCGGCAACTACATTTTTTGTGCCTTTCTTGTCTCGAATATCAAGATCGAACTCTTGTAATAAAAGGATCCATCGAAGTAACCTAGGTTTGGCATATTTCTTGTTTAATAAGTAACGAATGGCAAGGTGATCTATATAAACTATAATTTTAGCTCCTACCTGATAGGATCGAAATTTGTCCATCGCAAAAACTACGGCAAGGAGTTCTTTTTCAGTGGTTGCATAGTTAAGCTGAGCAGCGTCTAGGGTTCTACTAGCATAATAGATAACGTGTAATTTCTTATCCTTTCTTTGTCCTAGAACAGCTCCTACAGCGTAATCGCTTGCGTCGCACATAATTTTGAAAGGTTCGGCCCAATCCAGAGGTTGGATAATGGATGCCAAGATCAACGCTTGTTTTAAAAAGTTGAATGCTTCGAGGAATTTTTCATCAAAGTTAAACTCAATATCTTTCATCAGGAGGTCGGTTAAAGGTTTGGTTATGTTAGAGAAATCTTTGATAAAACGTCTATAGAAACCAGCATGTCCAAGAAAACTTCGGACTTCTCTAACGGTGTTAGGGGGTTTTAGGTTTTCTATCACTTATATCTTGGCTCTATCTACTTCAATACCTCTTTCAGAGACTACATGTCCTAAAACTATACCTTCGGTGACCATAAAGTGACATTTCTCCTAGTTCAACACCAGGTTAACATCAACACATCTTTTCAGGATTTTCTCAAGGTTAGCGAGACAGTTTTTGAAATCAAATTCGCATACCGAGAAATCATCCATGAATACTTCCATAATTCCATCTAGGTAATCAGCGAAGATTGCCATCATGCAACGCTAGAAGGTAGCTGGTGCATTACAGAGACCGAAAGGCATTCGTCTATAGGCAAAGGTTCTATAAGGGCATGTAAAGGTATTTTTTTCTTGATCTTCTGGATGGATAGGAATTTGGAAAAATCCCGAATACCCATCAAGATAGCAAAAATAGGAGTGTCTGGCTAAACGTTCCAGCATTTGATCTATAAATGGTAGAGGGAAATGGTCTTTTCTAGTGGTTTTGTTTAATTTCCTATAATCTATGCACATACGCCATCCTCCTTCTATCCGTTTTGCTACATGTTCTCCTTTCTCGTTCTGCACGACTGTGATGGCTCCCTTTTTAGGTACTACATGCACAGGGCTCACCCACTTACTATCTGAGATTTGATAAATATGCCTGCTTCTAGTAACTTAAGAACTTCTTTTTTTACAACATCACTCATTATAGGGTTTATCCTTCTCTGATGCTCTCTGGAGGGTTTTGAGTCTTCTTCAAGTAAAATCCGGTACATGCACACCATGAACTTATACCTTTTAGATCAGAGATGTTATATCCTAAGGCTGAGGGATATTTATGCAAGACGTATAAGAGCTAGTTTGTTTCTCCCTGGTTCAAGGTAGCACTGACTATAATTGGACGGTTTATTTCTTCGTCCAAGAAATCGTATCTTAGATTATTGGGTAGTTCCTTAAGTTCTAAAGCTGGTTTCTTAGGGCATGGTATTGGATCGGGGGTAAGGGATAAACATTCACGTAGATTATCATCAATGTAGGGTTCCATAAATCCCTCATCTTCCTTTATGAAGGTTGAATGCAATATGATGGTTTCTTCTTGTTCTAGTTCCCTAACGCATTCATCAATAATGTCTATGGTATAACATGTGTCTCCTAATACTGGTGCCATAAGAAACTTCGACAAAATAAATTCTATCGTTTCATCGCCTACCTCAAAAGTCAACTTCCCTCTCTTGACATCTATTATGGCTCCTGCGGTTGATAAGAATGGCCTACCTAGGAGGATTGGGATGTCATCATCTTATTTAATGTCCATAACAACGAAATTAGTAGGGATGAATAATTGACCGATCCTGACTGGGACCTCTTCAAATATGCCAACCGGATACTTGACGGATCTATCGGCTAACTGAAGAGACATCTTAGTAGGTTGTAATTCTCCTAGTTTTAACCTTTCAAAGACTGCCAGAGGCATTAGGCTTACACTAGCTTTATTAATGACATGACTCCTCAAAATACAAGGTATGGAGAAATTTCCAGGATCTTTCTCCTTTTTGGCAAGTTTATTTTCGGAAATGGAATTTCATTCCAAAGGTTTTGGATCGTCAAGTCTATGTTTATTGGTAAGGATGTCTTTGAGGAATTTTGCATATGATGATATCTATGTGATAGCTTATGTGAAAGGGATATCCACACAAAGTTTCTCTATGACTTTAATGAATTTCTGATATTGGTTATTGATCTTGGTTTGTTTTAGTCTTTGTGGATAGGGTATAGGAGGTTTGTATGGCGGGGGTGGTTCGTTAGCTCTTTCTATAATTTTTTATTTGTCTTGGTTTTTCTGTTTTTCAGATCCTACTGGTTCCTCTACTTCGTCCGTGGGTACCATACTTTCCTTAGAAGTCTTGGGTTCGCTCAATGTCGGGTTAACTTGTTCATCGTAAGCGGTCCCACTTCGTAAAGTAATTGCATTGGCTTACCCTCGGAGGTTTTTTTGAGGTTGTCCAGGGAATTTCCCTTCGGGTGTAGTTTCGGGGGCTAGTTTTAGAGCTATATGAGAGATATGGGTTTCAAGCATCTTATTGTGGGTGACTATTTGGTCTACCTTAGTTCCTAACTGGGTAATTAGTTCATTTACATGAATGTTCTGGTTTAGGAATTCTTTGTTTTGCTGGGTTTGAGCCGTAATGAAATTTTCCATGATTTTCTCAAGGTTCGACTTTGGTTGCACAGCTTGCATAGGCGGGTTTTGTCTTTGAGCTTGAAAACCGGATGGTCTCAGAGGTGCAGGGTTTTGGATAGGATTGTTGTTTTTGTAGGAAAAATTTGGATGATTCTTCCATCCAGGGTTGTAAGTGTTTGAAAATGGGTTCCCTTGGGTGTAGTTGACCTCTCCTGAATGAGTTTCATTCAGCAGATTGCACTTTGCTGATTGGTGTCCTTTGGCTCCACATAATTCACATTCCGTTGAGACTGCTGCTGCAGTAACTGGGTTTGCGTACATATGTTCGACCTTAAGGGCCAAAGCGTCCATTTTGGCTTGCATCATGTCTATAGAACTTATCTCATGTATTCCTCCTTGGACTTCTTTCTTCTCCACCGTTGCTCGCTTTATCCCCCATTGACAATGGTTTTGAGCCATATCCTCGATGAGAGTGCAAGCTTCTGGGTAAGGTTTATTCATCAGAGCGCCACCTACGGCAGCGTTGATGGTCATCTTAGTGTTATAGTGAAGTCCAATATAGAAGGTGTGAATGATTAACCATGATTCTAGGCCATGGTGTGGACATATTCTCAACAGGTCTTTATATCTCTCCCAAGCCTCGAAGAGTGATTCACCTTGGTTTTCAGTGAATCTACTTATTTGGTTTCTAAGAGCAACTGTTTTGCTTGGGGGGAAATATCTAGCGAGGAAAACTCTCCTAAGGTCTTCCCAAGTTGTTATAGAATTGGCTGGAAGGGAATCTAACCACGTAAGGGCTTTGTCTCTTAGGGGAAAAGGAAATAGTCTTAGACGAATCGCCTCAGGAGTAGCACCATTGGTTTTAAAAGTGTTAGCTAATTGGATAAAGGATTTTAAATGTTGATTCGAGTTCTCAGTAGGGGAGACCCGCGAATTGGTTTTGTTGTACTAATTGAAATAGGGAGGGTTTTAGCTCAAAATTGTGAGCAGGGATATTGGGGTTCACAATACTAGAACTAGGTTCGTCATTGGATAGTTAGGCGAAATCCTTAAAGGGTCTTTGGTTACAATCTTCGTCCATAGTTTCCTTAATTCTACGAAGTAAGAGACGTGCGCGAGTGTAACTTTCAGTTATCTCTAAAGGATCTATAAGACTACCGGTGCTGCGAGTTCTTCGCATTGACCAGTAGGTAAAACCTTAGCCTAGACAGTGTAACAACAGGGTACGGAATTTTGACGTAATTGGTCCCCGGCAATGGCGCCAAACACTTGATGCTAAATTTTCACAAGTATACGAATAGCGTCAAAGTAATACAAAAAGATTATCGATCCCACATAGACTAAACATCAATATATCGATTACTATTGTTACGGTGTTTATCTAAGGCAAATCAATCGGGAGTTCGTGCGTGCAAAGTAAAAGTAAAGTGTGAGAATAAATTTAATATTAAAACAACAGGCTTAGATGTAATTCACATAGCTGGATAGTATTCCAAGTGTGTCTAAATAGAACTTCTTATAGGGTAATGTTTTCTACTCGTGAAAAGAACTAATTTAACGGGAAATGTCGCTTTCGCGTATTCAGAACTGAGTTTATCCCCTAATTGATCCTCTTATTATCACTTATAAAAAGGCGCGCATTACGTTAAAGTAATAAACCTATTTTTAAGAAATATAGTTTCTTAACTTAGTTGAAAAGTATTTTAACCTGGAAATCTTAACAAAAAGAGGTTCATGCGAACCGGACTTTAAACCCATAAACGCGTCCGAAAATAGTTTTAAAATCGTTTTTCTAAAGTATTAAAGACTCCTACTTAACTGGACTAAGTGCTTTCGCTTCCTTTGAACAGTTAAGACTAACCAAACTTAACTAAAGGTTGGACGGCTTTCGATCTTACCCAACAGATTTTAAGTGCAGAAAATTTGTGTTAAAAGTCAGAATAACTCTTAAGTAATTCTATCGGCAGCTGTATGGAATACCACTTTAACTATGATCCTCACATCCTAACCTTTAAGATTTAGCCGGACATGGAAATGTAAATAGATATGCTAAATAAAGTGTGGATAAATAATGCGATAAATAAAGTGCGAGTAAATAAAAGCGAGAAATAAATAGTGCGGGAAATAAAGTGCGAGAAATAAATAGTGCGGGAAATAAAGTGCGATAAATAAATAGTGCTATAAATAAAGTGCGAGTAAACAAATGCGGAAAATAAATAGAAAGTAAATAGAAACCTGCTCCAAACGGAAGGGGTTTTAAATCTGGTACAAAAAGACTGGAAAGAAAATGGCGGCAGAATTAACTTCTACCAAAGTGCTCCAAACCCGATTACAGACTCGAGCAGAAAGTGCGATAAATCCTCGATGTGAGAAGTTTATCGCTTTACAACAAATGACAGTATATAGCTTGATTTCCGTAACTAAGCTTGGATGTTTAGAAATGAGGCATAACTCGTCTATTTATAGGCTAGGAAAGTACAAGGAAATACTTGAATGCCCCCTAACTTCTTTTGGGAGGGAAAATGAAATACAAGGGTGGCGCCCACCATACCCTCATGGCGCCCGCCATGTGAACTAGAGGAGGAAGAAGTGGGAGTCATGGAAGTTGTCAGCAGTTGGTCTCTTATCCAAGTTATGGCATCCCCTATGGTGCCCACCATGGTGAGTGTCATGTGTACAATTCCTAAAAAGCTGGTCTTTCTTGCTCGTTTTTCTTCATTTCTTCTCGAGGAGCTCTGGAAATACAAAATTCTGAAAATGAAACAAAACAGAAGCATAACACAAGAAAATAGTAATAAAATCCTAAGGAACACATGCAATTCGAGTCAAATACATATTATAATTTAGGTTTATCAGACGTGTCTGCATGTCCACCATAAGGTGCAGAGCGACAATGTTTGATTATGTTTTCCACTTCCTCTTATGGGACACAGCGGCGAAATATTTTGTTTGCACCTCTCTTAAACAGGAGTGGTTCGTCCCAATAAAATTGGTTCACCTTGTGAAAGAACTTCTTCTTCTGTTGGTAGTTAAGATCAAGGGGTATGATATCGACAACTAGGTAGTTTACAAAATCGGCGTACCAAGGTACGTTCGTAATTTCTAAGGCATTTTCAACGTTTAATTCTAAGTGGAGGTCGAGATCATCTTTATGATTGGTTCTAACTGCTGCTATAAGTCTATCATAAATAAAGTCATCGTTTATCAGGAACTGGTTTGGTTTTAAGTGTTCTAGCCTCGAAAGGTGGTCTGCAACCATGTTCTCGGTGCCTTTCTTATACCGGATCTCTAAGTCAAATTCTTGTAGCAAAAGGATCCAGCGAAGTAATCTAGGATTAGCGTCCTGTTTGCTTAATAGATATCGGATAGCAGCGTGATCTGTGTAAACAATAATCTTTGTTCTGACTAGATAATATCGGAGCTTGTCAATAGCGAAAATTACATCGAGGAGTTCTTTTTCGGTTGTGGCATAATTAATATGGGTGGCGTCTAGTGTTCTACTAGCGTAGTAAATTACATGAAGTTTCTTATCTTTCTTTTGCCCTAAAACAGCACCAACTGCGTAATCGCTTGTATCGCACATAATTTCGAAAGGTTGATTCCAATTGGGAGTTTGCGTAATAGGTGCGGAGATTAGTGCTTGTTTAAGGTATTTGATAAGACATTTATCATCGAAATTAAACTCAACGTCTTTCATAAGAAGGTTGGTTAAGGGTTTGGTTATTTTGGAGAAGTCCTTAATGAAGCGTCGGTAGAAACCGGCGTGTCCAAGGAAACTTCAAATCTCTCTAATTGTTTTTGGTGGTTGGAGATTTTCTATAACTTCTATTTTGGCTTTGCCAACCTCAATGCCTCTTGCGGAAACTATGTGTCCTAATACTATTCCTTTCGTGACCATAAAATGGCATTTCTCCTAGTTTAGAACAAGATTGACTTCTGCACATCTTTATAGGATTCTCTCAAGGTTGGTTAGGCAGTTTCTAAAACTAGATCCACATACTGAGAAATTGTCCATGAAAACTTCCATGATCTCGTCAAGGAAATCTGCAAAGATTGACATCATACAGCATTGGAAAGTAGCTGGGGAATTGCATAGTCTGAATGGCATTCGTCGGTAGGCAAATGTTCCATATGGACTAGTAAAGGTTGTTTTCTCTTGATCATCGGGGTGAATAAGAATTTGGAAAAATCCTGAATATCCATCCAGATAGCAAAAGTAAGAATGTCATGCTAGACGTTCAAGCATTTGATCTATGAATGGAAGCGGGAAATGATCCTTCCTAGTTACTTTATTTAGTTTTCTATAGTCAATACACATACGCCAACTATTTTATATACGCTTAGCTATTTGTTCTCCTCTTTCATTTTGTACGGTTGTGACACCTCTCTTTTTAGGCACCACATGTACAGGGCTCACCCACTTACTATCAGAGATTTGATATATTATCCCAACCTCTAATAACTTTAACATTTTCCTTTTCACAACATCACTCATTATAGGATTTATCCTTCGTTGATGTTCTCTAGAAGGTTTAGAGTATTCCTCCAGCACAATCCGGTACATACACACGGAAGGTTATCCCTTTGAGATCGGAAATGTTATGGCTTAGAGCTGAGGGATATTTTCTCAAAACATCTAAGAGTTGATTGATTTCCTACTATCTAAGGTGGCACTAATGATGACTGGACGATTTAGTTCTTTGTCCAAGAACTTGTATCCCAAATTCTTAGGTAGTTCATTTAGTTCTATTGATGGTTTCTTAGGACAAGGTATATGATCGGGGGTAAGTGCCAAGAATTCATAAAGGTTGTCATCTATATAAGGCTCAATTTTAAATTCGTCGTTCTCCATTATAGGAGTTGAAGGTATTTTAATCGCTTCGTCTGGATCTACTTGGTCTAATTCTCTTATGCATTCATCTATGATATCGGTAGCGTAACATGAGTCATTTATGGCTAGTGCCATCAGAAATTTGGATAATATGAATTCTACTTTTTCATCACCTACTTTAAACGTCATTTTTCCTCTCTTGACATCTATTATAGCTCTAGCTGTCGATAAAAAGGGTCTACCTAGAAGGATTGGGATTTCGCCGTCTTCTTTAATATCCATGACAATAAAATTTGTTGGAATATAGAGTTGGCCAATCCTAACGGGGACGTCTTCTAAAATGCCTATAGGATACTTAACAGATCTATCGACTAATTGAAGGGACATCCTAGTTGGTTGTGTCTCTCCTAGGTCTAACCTCTTACAAATGGCTAAAGGCATCAAGCTTACACTGGCTCCTAACTTCAGAAGTGCTTTATCGATAACTTGATTTCCTAAAATGCAAGGCATATAAAAACTTCCTAGGTCTCTCTCCTTTTTAGCAAGCTTATCCCCGACGGCGCCAAAAACTTGATGTGTGCTATCCGCAAGTATACAGAGTACGTCAGAGTAATATAAAAGATTATCAATCCCACAGAGACCAATGTCAATCTATCGATTACTACCATTACGGTGTTACTCTAAAGCTAATGAAAACAGAGAGTATTTCGCGCAGAAAAATTAAAAATTAAGAAATGGATTTAAATTCAGAATAAAGGCATACTGGAATATAAGGCAGTATGCCTTTAGAGTAACCCGCATGAAGCGAGTAGTATGCCTTTATTCTAAAAGAGAGTAGTATGCCTTTATTCTGAATTTAAATCCATTTCTTAAATTACGATGACTTTAGAGTAACCCGCATAATGTAATTTAAATCGTGTGAAAACAGGATTTAAATTCATAATTATATTCCAGTATGCGGGTTACTCTAAATTCAGAGACCAATGTCAATCTATCGATTACTACCATTACGGTGTTACTCTAAAGCTAATGAAAACAGAGAGTATTGCCCCATAAGTTTTCAGACGAACACAAGTTTCACGCTTGAGTTCACTCAGAAAACGAATCTTGAAAATAAAAGACAAAAATTAAATCGTGTGGAAAGATAAAGGCGTGATTGATTTCCAAAAGTATGAACGAAAGTGTCACGCTTAAGTTCACTCTTAGAGAATAAATCTTCGAAATAAAAAGCGGTAAGTAAATTGTGCAGAAATTAAATGCGTGATCGGTTTCCAAAGGTAAGAACCGAAGTATCACTCTTAGGTTCTCTTTTAGAAACTTATATCTAAAATAAAGACGATAAATAAATAAGTGCGAGGTAAAATAAAACCTGCTCCAATCGGAGACTTTAATCTGGTACAATGCTGGAAAGTAAATCTGACTTAAAATTAAATGATGGCAAGATTAAAATTCATACGCTATGATGCTCCAACCTCAGTTACAACAATGGTGCGATAAACCTTCTTGTGATGATTTATCGCTTTAACTCTGAATATATGCTTATGTTGATAAACTAGACTGAATGTCTAAAACTAAATATCTAGGTCCTATTTATAGTGTAACATTGTCTTGGACGTTACGTAACTTTTCAGAATCGTGGGGAGGAAAATCTTTAGTCATGGCATCATGCTCTAACCGTCCTTGACCGAACCACCAAATACCAGATGGCGTCCGCCATCTAGACATGGCGTCTGCCATGTGTACAAAAGGTGGTGGACGTGGTCAAGTGATGGTTAGAACGTGGGAGAAACCCTACACGTCATGGCTACCCCCATGGCCAATGCCATGTGGAACGCCGTGTGTGTAATTTTCACCCGAAACTCCATTTTCTACTCTTTTTCGCTTCATTTCTTCGTGGAAAGCTCTTATTAGGCAATGTACCTAAAACAAGACAAAACACAAGCATAATGCAAAAAAATAAAAAATAAACGACAATAAACATGTGCAATCTGAGCCAAATACGCAGTACGTTTTAGTGTTATCAGTAATTCATAAAAAAATCACATTTTTTGAATAAATATTTTAAATATTTTTTATAGGTTTTAATTAAATATTTAAAATTCATCATACGACGATCTCTTTTATTATCAATTTTTATGAGAAAATATAATTCATTATTATTTGTCAAAGAAATCTTAACAACTTCTCTTTGTGTATTACTCTCAAATTCAATACATTAAATACATTGAAACAAAATAATTGAGATAAATTTAAGAAAAAATAACAATTCAATTTGAGTTAATTCAGATCTTTAATGTATTAGGTTTGGGGGTGTTATAAAAAAAACATCTATTGAGAATCGGCTTTCATCATTTGTGGTTTGATCTATTGTTTTTCTTTTGATGATAGATATATATTGTTAAAATTTATTTTATAATAATATATGGTCAACAAAGTGTTTTTTTTTTTAAGTTATCATGATTAAATAAATAATAAAAAGATGTACTTATGAATTTCTGACCGACAAATCTTTTGGTATACGAGTTGGTAGAGAAAAAAAAGCAAATATGTATGGACTTGAGTCAAGTTTTTCACTTATGAAACTAATAATTAAAGGTTTTATTGTGGTACAAATAGTATTTAAAATCGCTGCAAATTGAGAAACTCTATTCTAACCATCAACGTGTCTTGATACCATTTGTATTTAACACATTTAACTTTATAGCGTCAAATATTGTATATCTTTAAAAAAATAAAATCAAGAGGCTCATGGATAACAACACTGTGTTTCCTAGTACTATAGACTTTATTTTTAAGATGATAAATTTAAAAATAAATAGTAACCTAATTTGTTGTACGTTTGCCTTCCATTTATATATATTTCTTGTTTATAAATTAATAAAAATAATTACTCTTTTATTTTCTGTGTTTATTCTTTTTAGGAGTAGTTTTAAAATTGGAACATAATTTTCAAATAATTTGAGACGGCCATGACCAGGTGATTAGATGTGTGTAAATTTTTTATCCAGAGTTTAATATTTGATGACAATATTTATCTTTATTTCTTTTAATGTATTAAAGGGAACAAATTATTAATAAGTACAAATCAACAACTTTTTAAAACAATTGTTTATCAATAAGATGTTTGTTCAATGATAAAAACTTTTATAAACTTGAGAAAATAGAATTTGACCATAATAAAACTTTATTTTAATTGATCATTAATATTTCAGATATTTGTATCCTCAAATGGATGCTATCAAATGTTTGAAACACTTTTTTTTTTATTATATATATTAAAATATAATATTTAATAAAAATTTATTAAAAAAAATGATGTGATAAATCCATTTTTATAAAAAAAAGAATTATTTATTATATTTTTTGTAATTAGTCA